>CM060922.1:505375288-506701955 GCA_030737875.1 Allium sativum | reverse complement strand
AGGACGGCAGGGGAACCTCAAAATTTTCAAAGTAAAAAATCCTTAAGTATATGGGCCCTACCGGCTCGTAGGGGATGAATGTCCAACCGGTCCATAAGGTACGAACCAATACATTGCTCAAAGGTCGTCAGATTCAGGTGAAACTTAGAGGATAAGCTCTGAAGGACGTCGGAATAAGACACGAAAATTTTGAGGTAAAAATCCTAAGTACATGGACCTCTACCATTAATAGGGGATCGCCGATGAGAGGAGTTATCCGGTTCGGTAAAACTGGAAAGTTAGCACCCAAATTCATTGGTCCGTTTCCTATTCTGGAACGGATTGGGACTCTCGCTTATAGGGTCAAACTGCCTGACTGGTTGCCTGGAGTGCATGATGTATTTCATATATCTCAACTTCGAAAGCACGTTCATGATCCAGACTTGATCGTGGAAGAAGCAGCTCAGCAGGATATTGAAATTACTCCAGAATTAGCTGTGAGGCGAGAGCCGCTAAAGATTATCGGCAAAGAAACCAAAGAGCTGAGGAACAAAAAGGTTCGCTTAGTCAAAGTGCAATAGAGTGGAGATCCGCGAGATTGTACTTGGGAAACTGAGGAGAGCATTCAGAAAGCTTATCCTAGATGTCGAGTAGATATCTATGATTGACTCTGGTGCAAGGTACATTTACCCTACTTTGCACTACCATTCAATTCTCTACTCTATTGTTATTTTCTTTTCATAGATGTGCACTTTTAATTATATAGTCTGAATGATTTATAAAAGAATATAGAAGTTGATCAGAATATTCTTGAAAGGTTAGAAACAAATTGGTTGTTGTATTGTGGGATTAAAGATTTATCAAACCACTTTCGACTTTGTTCCTTTTCGGGGACGAAAAGTTTTAAGTGGGGGAGATTGTAACGACCCAGAAAATCTGAACCAATTTAAAGTTTTTAAATTGGCTAAAATAATGGATTTTAAATATTTAAAATAAATATTTTGAATAATGGCGATGAAAACTAAGTTTGAATCGACAATTGAAAACGAATATAATTAATTATAATTATAAACAAGGCCTGAAATGGCGTGGCAGTTTCAAAAATTGAATTCAAACTTTGTCGGACTGTACCGGGTGCAAAACAATCCGGATTTTAGTGAAACCAAAAACATTAGGATCTAATTGATGATATCTTTCCAACGAATCTGACGAATCGAAATTTGATAACGAGAATCAAAAGATATGTCCAGTTGAAAATTCTGAATAGTCGCTATGGAATTCAGGCCCTTAAAAATGGACATTTTGCAAACGACCTCGGATTTCGATGAAACCACTTTTGTTAGATCCGCAGTGTCAAGTTATTGCTAGGTTTCAAATTTCATAATTTTTCGAATCAATATGTGAGCGTGGCAAAAGAAAACGCGTTTGACCAGTTTCCGTTGATTTTAATCGACTGGAAATTGGCCCTTTTTCAAACGGTCTCAGAATTCGACGAAACTAGTTTTGTTAGGACCGTATCGTCAATACGAAGCTAGAAAATATTTTTCTGGAATTTTTCTAGTTAGTATGTGGCCCCGGTAATTTGAAATGTACGTTTAAAATTCAATATAGTGATTTAAATGTAAATTCAACGGAAACTGATTGTAACGATCAAATCAGCTTGCGATACATATCCCATTGTGTTCGGAATGGGGGTTAAACGCTATGGACGACAGGCGGTGGGCCTCGTTTCGAGGTCGTGGGTAAAAGTCAACTTTATGCAATTAATTTAATTAATAAAAAAAATATAAAATAATATTTCCCTCCCTTTTACTTTCTTTCTGCCCCCCCCCCCCGATTTCATAAAACCGAAAACAAAAAAAAAAAAGAAAAGGAAAAGAAGAAGAACGGAGCAACAGAGCCGCCGCCATCTCCGTCCACCGCGCCTGTCGATCGCCACCCTCCGACCTCGCCAAGCCGCCACCAACGCCCACCATCTCCTCCTCCAACTGGAAGACCCCATCGCCACGAGAAAACCCCCAAGGCCCAAATCCGCGAGCCCTAACCCTAGCCCCGCCTGCCGCCGCCCCTTCGAAGCCAGCTCCGCCTGTCCCTCCTCCAACCGCGACCTCCCCGACGCCGCCAAGAGCAGCAGCAGTTCCCCCCTTTTTCCCATTTAAATACAGTAAGTATTTTATTTTTATTTTTATTTTAATTCTGAAATACTTATTGATTTATTTTAATTAGGTTTAAAACTGATTTTAAAAAGGTTTAAAACTGAATTTTTAAAACTGATTTTAAAACAGAAAAGATTTAAACTTTATAACAGAAAAGATTTAAACTTTATAAAGGAAAAGATTTAAACTTTATAAAGGAAAAGATTTAAACTTTATAAAGGAAAAGATTTAAAACTGACTTTAAAAAGATGTAAGATATGATTTTTATATTTTTAAAGTAATAAAAATATAATTTTTAGATCATAGGAATATTAAAAATATAATCTTTATTTTTGAAAAGGCGGAATCTATATTTTTGAAATTCGATTTTTATATATTGAATAGCATAATAAAAATTCGATTTTTATATATTGAATAACATAATAAAAAAATTCGATTTTTATATATTGAATAACATAGTAAAAATTCGATTTTTACATATGTAGAGAATACGGGCAACGAAAGCGACAAAAGGCGAGAAAGGCGAAGATTTCTCTAAGTGAAGTGTCGTGCAGTTGGATAGCTATATGTGAGAATTTCTCACTCTTCAATTTCTTTTAAAATATTATATATGTGTTGAAATAAAAGTGAATTGCTATATATATATATATATATATATATATATATATATATATATATATATATATATATATATATCTACGCCCCTCGTCCACAAACCATGGACGATATTTATTGGTTGAAATTGTTGTGAAAATTGATTGATAGCGAATGATTGTTTGGGATTGTTTGTGATTGATATTGGTTGATTGTGGTTGAAAAATACCCATTTGTGGTTGAGAAATATTTGGTTGAAACCACATAGGATTAGTTTTGTGGAAATGAAATAAATATATACATGCCGCCTGCGTGCGAACTAGATGCATGATCCCCATTGTCAAAAACCGCGAGGTTTTAAGGTAGAGCGAGGAGCCGTACTAGGGACGGTCCCGGTTTTAACTACCCTGCCGTTATGCTGCCGAAATTTTGAATAATATTCGTGTGTTTGAATTATTTTCATACGCTTAAACTATATTTATTCATTGATTAGAAAACATTCATGTGTTGAATTGATATTCATTCGTTGATTAGAAATTCATGTGTTGAATTGATATTCATTCGTTGATTAGAAATTCATGTGTTGAATGGTATTCATATTTTGAAATAAATTGTTTGATAATAAAAATCACATTTTTATCTATATATAGAAACTATAGAAAACATTCATGTGTTGAATTGATATTCATTCGTTGATTAGAAATTCATGTGTTGAATGGTATTCATATTTTGAAATAAATCGTTTGATAATAAAAATCACATTTTTATCTATATATAGAAACTATAGAAAACATTCATGTGTTGAATTGATATTCATTCGTTGATTAGGAATTCATGTGTTGAATGGTATTCATACTTTGAAATAAATCGTTTGATAATAAAAATCACATTTTTATCTATATATAGAAACTATAGAAAACATTCATGTGTTGAATTGATATTCATTCGTTGATTAGAAATTCATGTGTTGAATGGTATTCATATTTTGAAATAAATCGTTTGATAATAAAAATCACATTTTGATCTATATATAGAAACTATAGAAAACATTCATGTGTTGAATTGATATTCATTCGTTGATTAGAAATTCATGTGTTGAATGGTATTCATATTTTGAAATAAATCGTTCGATAATAAAAATCACATTTTTATCTATATATAGAAACTATAGAAAACATTCATGTGTTGAATTGATATTCATTCGTTGATTAGAAATTCATGTGTTGAATGGTATTCATATTTTGAAATAAATCGTTTGATAATAAAAATCACATTTTTATCTATATATAGAAACTATAGAAAACATTCATGTGTTGAATTGATATTCATTCGTTGATTAGAAATTCATGTGTTGAATGGTATTCATATTTTGAAATAAATTGTTTGATAATAAAAATCATCTTTTATCTATATATAAAATCCCATTTTTATCACCAACTTGAACTATATAGAAAAATAGCGTTTTGAAATGAATTGTTTTACAATAAAAATCACATTTTTATTGTATGCATAAATCGTTGAAATGTGAAGTGTTAAAAATAGCCATTTGTTCAAAATAAACATATATGAGATGAAATATTCATTAATTAGCTAATGAAATGATTTGCACCTATGTATGTAACATTAGAATAAATGGTGTCTTTAAACCAAACAGAAATCAAATATGAAGTTGAATAGAAAATGATAAATGATAAGAACTGTATATATATGTACATGCATATTTATTGAACAGGTTATAGCAAAGGGGCTAGAGAAGAGGAATAAAATTTTGTGCCCGACAAATAGGTACACATTTACTGTTTTGTTTGGGTGATGATTTTATGAGCCTGTTGGCTAGCCGCTTGGATTTTCTTTTTCTTTTTGAGATTAGAAGGACCGGGAAAGCTATTTGCGATTTCCCGATGCTCCCGGTGCAGGGGAGGTTATGGCGAAATTTTCCAAAATTTTAAGGTGTTAGAAAAATATTTGAAGTGAAAACGATATGGAAATCATAGGATGAACTATATTTATATAAATATATAAATATAAATAAAATTAAAACGAAACGAAGCCGTGCAGTTCGTATTTTGAAACCATGATTTCAAACAACTAGTACGGGAAATCCGACCATTGGATTTTCCCGAAACCTCAACCGTCGGGTTCGCCTTGGAATAATCTTTCCAACGGCACCAACCTTGTAAAAATCCAACGGTTGTATTGTCTGGAATGTTTAATTCAAATCTGAAGAAAAACAGCGCCAGAAACGATTATATATATATATATATATATATATATATATATATATATATAAAAATATAATTATATTTAATCGAATAACGACGCTGCAGTTCGTATTTTGAAATCGAAACTTCAAACGATTGTACCGGGAGATCCGACCGTCGGATTTTCCCGAAACTGGAACCGTTGGATTCGTTTTGAAAAGACCTTTCTAATGATGTAAATTTTGTGAAGATCCAACGGTTAGATTTTCAGATATGTGTAAATCAAATCTGAAGAAAAACAGCGCCACGGCCGCTTTATGGCCCGAAGCGTCGTTTTGAATAAATTAGCTATTTTAAAATAAATAAAAATAGCGATAAATAGTTATAAAATATCATAAGCGATATGGAATGGAAATAAACTGAATTTTCTTGATTTATGTGATATTTGATGGTTGAATGTGTTTGGTGTGAAAATTACATTAAAGAACAAAATTGATGTTGTCGAATAATTTAACCATTGAAATAAATTGAATTGAAATTCTAAATATACGTGAATTATTTGAGAAGGCCGAGTTAATTCTCATTTCAAATAATTGACCGACGATTGAAAGTCGAAGATAAAGACGGTGGTCGAAGACCGGAGATCTTCACCTCGTTTGGATGGTAACCGAGGTCCTGATTGGGAGGCATCCCGAAATATGGATAATGAGTGGTGATCGTTCAGACGTACGTGGTGATCGATGGGTTTGCGAGGTATTTAGTGCCTCCGGTTTCGTTCAGACCCAGAACGGACTTGTAAATGGACTGTGTGTCCGACATTGGAATTTGTTCTGTGTGATTGATATCCATCAGTTGCACGGTGTGAATTGCCTGTGTGGCATGCTAAGATGCAGTGATCAGGGCTTCTGTTGAAAAGCAAAGTCTTGTGGTGATGATCAAAGCACCGCCTGTGTGGCGTAGCTTTGTGTATAACGTAAATTCGCGAGCCTCACACCCCGGTATGAACCTAAAACGGGAGGAAGGACCTCAGGGAGGACATGCGTTTCTTTCTAGCTAGGGTGGTGTCAGTGACCTACCAGCCCTGACATTTATATACTTTTCACCTATGTGGTTGTTGCTGTTGCGAGGCGCCTCGGTTTGATCGGACGATCCGGGTCCTATGGAGTCATTCGTTGGCTCGTTGACGCCCCAAAGGGCGGGGAAACGTATTGTTCAGGAATTTTAATCCACATCGGTGGACCGGCCCTGTCGCTCCTAGGGTCACTCGAGCTCTGATCCTGAGACACGGGCTAGAGCGTCTCGAATTCGGTAAGGACTATCTTTTGCCTTGGTTCATGACGGAAATCTAATTTCCAAATACGACATCGTGCGGTTTTGATTGTATATATATATGGCGACATGATATATGGTACCCATGTCGTCTATGATTGATAGTTATGATTTGAAATTGTTTTCAAAACATATAAACACTAGCAATAATATCAAATGCCTTTGTTTTATTCGTATCAAGCATATTTTGGCCGTTATAAGGTAAAAACTCTATCCTCCGGTTTGCGTTGCATTGTGTGATGGGAACTGAGTCTTATAATGGCTTCATTTTTATAAAAAGCATAGCGATGTTTAAAAGAAAGATTTGTTTTTAAAGCACTGGCAATCCAATGGAGTAAACCCGTTCCACGAAAGTGGCGTGGTCCTGTGATTAGCCAATTATATATGTGTTGAGTGGATTTCTCATACCAGTCCCATGACTGACTCGTAATTTGTTTCACTTTCAAACTCGGGTGCCCCTTTTTCTACACGGGCAGCCTTGTATTCAGGTTTAGCTGGTTCTTTTTCTGGATAGCTGGAGCTGAAGATGGATTTTATCACTTATTTCTTTTTATGCTGTTCAGCTCCTATTGTATATATTTTGTTTATTTCCGCTGTAGACATTTATGTATAGCTGAACTGTATTTGTACTAAGTAAGATCCTGTATACTGTGTAACTCTGATGATTACTTTTATCCAGTATATTCTGTTGTTCATTATCTGGTGTATTTATTTAATTCTGTTCTGCTATTATCTGTTTCTGTGTTATATTCCCAAGATAACCCTTGTTTCCGTGAGAACGGGATTTCGGGTCGTCTCAACGAGCAAATTCAGTTTATTTCCACTCCATATCGCTTATGGTATTTTATAACTATTTATCGCTATTTTTATTTATTTTAAAATAGCTAATTTATTCAAAACGACGCTTCGGGCCATAACGCGGCCGTGGCGCTGTTTTTCTTCGGATTTGATTTACACATATCTGAAAATCTAACCGTTGGATCTTCACAAAATTTACATCATTAGAAAGGTCTTTTCAAAACGAATCCAACGGTTCCAGTTTCGGGAAAATCCGACGGTCGGATCTCCCGGTACAATCGTTTGAAGTTTCGATTTAAAAATACGAACTGCAGCGCCGTTATTCGATTAAATATATAATTATATTTATATATATATAAATATAATCGCTTCTGGCGCTGTTTTTCTTCAGATTTGAATTAAACATTCCAGACAATCCAACCGTTGGATTTTTACAAGGTTGGTGCCGTTGGAAAGATTATTCCAAGGCGAACCCGACGGTTGAGGTTTCGGAAAAATCCAATGGTCGGATTCCCCGTACTAGTTGTTTGAAATCACGGTTTCAAATACGAACTGCACGGCTTCGTTTCGTTTTAATTTTATTTATATTTATATAATTATATAAATATAGTTCATTCAATGATTTCAATATCGTTTTCACTTCAAATTTTTCACTAACACCTTAAAATTTTGGAAAATTTCGCCATAACCTCCCCTGCACCGGGAGCATCGGGAAATCGCAAATAGCTTTCCCGGTCCTTCTAATCTCAAAAAGAAAAAGAAAAAGCCAAGCGGCTAGCCAACAGGCTCATAAAATCATCACCCAAACAAAGCAGTAAATGTGTACCTATTTGTCGGGCACAAAATTTTATTCCTCTTCTCTAGCCCCTTTGCTATAACCTGTTCAATGAATATGCATGTACATATATATACAGTTCTTATCATTTATCATTTTCTGTTCAACTTCATATTTGATTTCTATTTGGTTTAAAAACACCATTCATTCTAATGTTACATAAATAGGTGCAAATCATTTCATTGGCTAATTAATGAATATTTCAACTCATATATGTTTATTTTGAACAAATGGCTATTTTTAACACTTCACATTTCGACGATTTATGCATACAATAAAAATGTGTTTTTTTTTATTTGTAAAACAATTCATTTCAAAACACTATATTTCTATATAGTTCATATAGGTGACAAAAATAGGATTTTTATCATAAAACAATTTCTTTTAAACGAGATTATTTTACACAATTCATATAGTCGATAAAAGGTGATTTTTATTATCAAACAATTTATTTCAAAATATGAATACCATTCAACACATGAATTTCTGATCAACGAATGAATATCAATTCAACACATGAATGTTTTCTATAGTTTCTATATATAGATAAAAATGTGATTTTTATTATCAAACAATTTATTTCAAAATATGAATACCATTCAACACATGAATTTCTAATCAACGAATGAATATCAATTCAACACATGAATGTTTTCTATAGTTTCTATATATAGATAAAAATGTGATTTTTATTATCAAACAATTTATTTCAAAATATGAATACCATTCAACACATGAATTTCTAATCAACGAATGAATATCAATTCAACACATGAATGTTTTCTATAGTTTCTATATATAGATAAAAATGTGATTTTTATTATCAAACAATTTATTTCAAAATATGAATACCATTCAACACATGAATTTCTAATCAACGAATGAATATCAATTCAACACATGAATGTTTTCTATAGTTTCTATATATAGATAAAAATGTGATTTTTATTATCAAACAATTTATTTCAAAATATGAATACCATTCAACACATGAATTTCTAATCAACGAATGAATATCAATTCAACACATGAATGTTTTCTATAGTTTCTATATATAGATAAAAATGTGATTTTTATTATCAAACAATTTATTTCAAAATATGAATACCATTCAACACATGAATTTCTAATCAACGAATGAATATCAATTCAACACATGAATGTTTTCTATTCAATGAATAAATATAGTTTAAGCATATGAAAATAATTCAAACACACGAATATTATTCAAAATTTCGGTAGCATAACGGCAGGGTAGTTAAAACCGGGACCGTCCCTAGTACGGCTCCTCGCTCTACCTTAAAACCTCGCGGTTTTTGACAATGGGGATCATGCATCTAGTTCGCACGCAGGCGGCATGTATATATTTATTTCATTTCCACAAAACTAATCCTACGTGGTTTCAACCAAATATTTCTCAACCACAAATGGGTATTTTTCAACCACAATCAACCAATATCAATCACAAACAATCCCAAACAATCATTCGCTATCAATCAATTTTCACAACAATTTCAACCAATAAATATCGTCCATGGTTTGTGGACGAGGGGCGTAGATATATATATATATATATTATATATAGCAATTCACTTTTATTTCAACACATATATAATATTTTAAAAGAAATTGAAGAGTGAGAAATTCTCACATATAGCTATCCAACTGCACGACACTTCACTTAGAGAAATCTTCGCCTTTCTCGCCTTTTGTCGCTTTCGTTGCCCGTATTCTCTACATATGTAAAAATCGAATTTTTACTATGTTATTCAATATATAAAAATCGAATTTTTTTATTATGCTATTCAATATATAAAAATCGAATTTTTTTATTATGCTATTCAATATATAAAAATCGAATTTTTATTATGCTATTCAATATATAAAAATCGAATTTCAAAAATATAGATTCCGCCTTTTCAAAAATAAAGATTATATTTTTAATATTCCTATGATGTAAAAATTATATTTTGATTACTTTAAAAATATAAAAATCATATCTTACATCTTTTTAAAGTCAGTTTTAAATCTTTTTCCTTTATAAAGTTTAAATCTTTTCCTTTATAAAGTTTAAATCTTTTCCTTTATAAAGTTTAAATCTTTTCTGTTATAAAGTTTAAATCTTTTCTGTTTTAAAATCAGTTTTAAAAATTCAGTTTTAAACCTTTTTAAAATCAGTTTTAAACCTAATTAAAATAAATCAATAAGTATTTCAGAATTAAAATAAAAATAAAAATAAAATACTTACTGTATTTAAATGGGAAAAGGGGGGGGGGGGGACTGCTGCTGCTCTTGGCGGCGTCGGGGAGGTCGCGGTTGGAGGAGGGACAGGCGGAGCTGGCTTCGAAGGGGCGGCGGTAGGCGGGGCTAGGGTTAGGGCTCGCGGATTTGGGGCTTGGGGGTTTTCTCGTGGCGATGGGGTCTTCCAGTTGGAGGAGGAGATGGTGGGCATTGGTGGCGGCTTGGCGAGGTCGGAGGGTGGCGATCGACAGGCGCGGTGGACGGAGATGGCGGCGGCTCTGCTGCTCCGTTCTTCTTCTTTTCCTTTTCTTTTTTTTGTTTTCGGTTTTATGAAATCGGGGGGGGGGGGGGGGGGGGGGAAGGGGGCAGAAAGAAAGTAAAAGGGAGGGAAATATTATTTTATATTTTTTTTTATTAATTAAATGCATAAAGTTGACTTTTACCCACGACCTCGAAACGAGGCCCACCGCCTGTCGTCCATAGCGTTTAACCCCCATTCCGAATACAATGGGATATGTATCGCAAGCTGATTTGATCGTTACAATCAGTTTCCGTTGAATTTACATTTAAATCACTATATTGAATTTTAAACGTACATTTCAAATTACCGGGGCCACATACTAACTAGAAAAATTCCAGAAAAATATTTTCTAGCTTCGTATTGACGATACGGTCCTAACAAAACTAGTTTCATCGAATTCTGAGACCGTTTGAAAAAGGGCCAATTTCCAGTCGATTAAAATCAACGGAAACTGGTCAAACGCGTTTTCTTTTGCCACGCTCACATATTGATTCGAAAAATTAAGAAATTTGAAACCTAGCAATAACTTGACACTGCGGATCTAACAAAAGTGGTTTCATCGAAATCCGAGGTCGTTTGCAAAATGTCCATTTTTAAGGGCCTGAATTCCATAGCGATTATTCAGAATTTCAACTGGACATATTTTTGATTCCCGTTATCAAATTTCGATTCGTCAGATTCGTTGGAAAGATATCATCAATTAGATCCTAATGTTTTTGGTTTCACTAAAATCCGGATTGTTTTGCACCCTGGTACAGTCCGACAAAGTTTGAATTCAATTTTTGAAACTGCCACGCCATTTCAGGCCTTGTTTATAATTATAATTAATTATATTCGTTTTCAATTGTCGATTCAAACTTAGATTTCATCGCCATTATTCAAAATATTTATTTTAAATATTTAAAATCCATTATTTTAGCCAATTTAAAACTTTAAATTGGTTCAGATTTTCTGGGTCGTTACAGGATGGTTCCCTCCGATCCATGCTAGAAGATAAACGGGGAGTGAGATTTCTACCAGAGCATGGTGTGACCATTTTGTCAGCAACGGTGGAAGTTCGGTTCGATTTGGATAGGGCCAAGTTTAATTTTATGGATGGATCAGCTATGGAGTGAGCTAATAATCAGATTGAGGCTTGGGTGCATGCAACTTGACAATGAGAAATACTTGGGAGTCATGAAGCGATCCACGAAGTCACTTAGCCAGAATTAGCTAAATATATGAATCAGTGTCGGTACGTAAGGTTGGGTGACTAAATGTAGCAACCTAATTTCAACGGGTCTGAATTTTTCGTGAAATACTAAAATCCAAGTCTACTTAAATTCAAGTTGGGGGTTGGTATCCTGCAAATATGCAAAGACAATATACTTCAATAAGTCATAGTGAAATGATAAAAAAATAACAGTAAATAAACATTTACTAAGGAAGTGACACTTTCTACAATAAAGTGCCCCTAGGCTGAAAAACTTCCGCCTTCTATCTAACTTGCGGGTGGTTATGAGAAGGGGTCTGAAATAAAGTTATGGTGAATGACAATAATATATACTTTAAAACATTACATTATACCGTGCCATTTCAATTTTAGTTATTTAGATTACAACACTCTCGCATTCTTGCGTAAATCGTACCCATCTAGTCCAAAGTAGATAACATAAGAGTTAATATATATGTAGCTACATGCTCTTGGACCACCTTGGTTCCTAGATGTTATCCATAGTATCTTTCGTATCCTCATCAATAGGGTGTCACCATCTCACCAAGATAGTGATGCAAAATACATATACAAAGGACTGCCTTGTATGCCCTGCACTACAGGCCTACAATGCAGATGTTCCGTCGTTCGATAAGAAAACGTGAACTCAATCTGCAATATTTATACTGCTGATATCCACTATGTACCACCCAATGCATACATTGATGACTCACATGTAATCGCTATGTCTATACTTTTGTTCCCCACTAACAAGTGGATCTACTAAGACCCTCTTCGTATAGAACTCAGTCGGAATTACTACATCTGCAAATGACAACTTCGTTAGGTCTACAATACAAACGTTCTAAATGGTATGTCTCTTCTTAACATGATCATGGCCCTACGCATCAATCCCATTAACTAGTTGGAAGGCTTTATAATGGGTTAAGTCTTCCCCTACAACAAACATACTAAGCAACCAAATAATGTTGCTGTTAGGAAATCAAGTCTTTAATTCCGATGACGACAAGTACACAATGGAAATCACATACAAATATACAATAAGATTTTGCAGGATATGTCCAAGATCGACTCATATAAAGCATAAAGCATAAAGCATGCCTCATCAACAAGGAAAAGAATACAAGAAACAAGTAGGATATGCACAAAGAATGAAGATACAGAGGTCATACATGCACAACTGATACAAGCATGTCGTATGTCTGGATATATTCTCAGACGTTTGATTTCAGAATCAGGATATCATGACAATTAGATGTCTAATATTTGTTCCAGACGTCTGGATTTTCTCTCGGCTCAAAAAATTTATATGTTTGAAGAGCTTTCAGACGTCTGGAATAAAATCCAGACGTCCAATATGAAGGTCAGCCTTAAAAAATAATGAGCAACTGTCATATTCTCAAAAGACACTTCCACTCCTCTTCACTATAACTGTCATGTTCTCAAAAGACACTCTTCACTATAACTGTCATATCTCAAAAGATACTTTCACTCTTCACTATAACTCTTCATCACCAATCACAGTAACTCTTGGATGAACTTCAATGGCCACTACTCTTCAAATTACAACTTCTCAACATTACTTAAAGCATCAACACTTAAAGATATCACCTTTCTACGCTCTCTGCATTCTATTATATCTATTGTAGACTCTATCAACGATCAAGCAATTCAAACAACTCACAACCATAAACTACTCTTCCTTATACATCTGCACTTCAAAGCAACTACTATTCAAGGATACTTTGGAAGATCGTGTATTGATTAGTCAATATTCGTTTTATACGAGAACACACATTTGACAATAAAATCTATTGTAACTAAGCATGTTCCTCCGGGAGAAGCGAAGTTTGCGATAGTAGAATACCGAAGGGGAGATTCAGGATTGAACGTAGGACGAGAGGTCCAAACCAGTATAAAAACTCTGGTGTGCATTTTCCTTACTAACATTTAATTTACTATATCGCTCTAGTATATACATTCTTACTTGTCGATACATGATCCACTAATATAGACTTTCAATTGGTATTAGAGCAAGGTTTGATCAAATTACAGTAACTTGTATTTGTATCATCTAATATGGTAAGTATATTTCAAGAAGATCAGTCCACACAATGTCCTCCACTATTCAGTGGGTCAAATTATGCATACTGGTCAACTCGTATGAGGATTTTTATGGAAGCAAACGGCTTGGAAATTTGGTCCGCCACTCAAACATCATGAAGTACCAACTACTGAAATGAACTCATGGACCGATACTCAAATAACCGCAACTTCTAACAATTCAAAAGAAATGAATGTCTTATTTTGTGCTTTAGATAAAATGAATTTTCACGTGTTATGATGTGCACTATTGCCCATAATATATGGCGTACCTTGAAAATCACTCAGGAAGGTACCACAAAAGTTAAACAAACAAAAATTTCAATTTGACAAAATCAATTTCATCTTTTAAAATGAAAGCAAGTGAGTCCATTAGTGATATGCACACTAGATTCCAAACTATACAACATGATTCCAAACTATACACATGATCTTATGGCACTCAAAGTCAAGTTCACTGATTTTGATTTAGTTACACGAACTTAAATTCTTTGATGAGTGATTGGAAAAGAAAAGTTTTTGCCATAGAAGAGGCAAACGATCTTTGTCAACTCAAAGTCAAAGAGTTAATTGGAAATTTGTTATCTTATGAAGCTAATCAGCAAGCTAGAAAGGAACAAAATACCGAAAAAAATATAGCATTTCAAGAAAAGAAAGAAGATTCTGACTTAGACGAAGATCAAATTGTCTTCATAGCTAAAAATTATAACAAGTTCAAGAAGTTCAAAAAAATGATAAGGTTTGAAAAAGACGGGAAATCAAGTTCAGCAAATCAAACATCAATCCAGTGCATTGAATGTGATGAATTTAGACATAGAAGAAAGATCGTCCAAAGGTTCTTAATGAAAAGAAGAGCTTTTCAAGTCACTTGGGATGATTCTGACTCTTCCTCATCAGAAAGTGATAGCGACAGTGATACAGAACAAGCAAACGTATGTTTTTATGGCAGATACAGATGATGTATGTCATGAACTTACTTATAATGAAATTTTATAAATTAGCATGGAATTAGATGACGAATATAAAGAGCAGAAAAATTGAACAAAGATCATATTGCTAGAATAAATAGAATGGAATTGAGATAGGTTATAAAAAGATGAAAAAGGCATGCTAGAAGAAGAATTAGAAAATATTCAAAACGAATATAAAAAATTGACTTTTGAAAAAGATCTATTATCAAAGGAATTAGGAAAAGTTAAACTAGAAAATAGTGACATTTTGGATAAAAACATGACTTTAAGTAGTAATCTAGAAGTTTCACTTTCTAAAATTTCAAAACTCAAAAATGAATTAGAAACGATTACCACAAATTTTTCAAAATTCAAAAAAGGAAAACAAAATTTGGAAAATATTATTAAAAGCTCCAAACTTTCTAAAGGATTGAAATCTAAAACTATAGTTTCTTTATAAAAGATTAGAAAGAAAACTTTAATAAAAGGGTATTAAAACCCAAAGAAGTGAAAATATGGATTCCAAAATCAATAACAAACTTATTAGACAAAAATATATCAATAATTTTCTATAAAATGTAGTTAATAATACAAATTATGTTTTTAAAGGCCCCAAACCCACCTGTGTATGGCTGCCTTCTCCACCTAACATATAAGACCCTAACGGAGGAAGTGAGTACCAATTAAATTTTCTTTTCTTACAGGTACCCAAAGCAAATGAAAAGAGAAATGGATATTAGATAGTGGATGCTCAGCACATAACGGGACACAAAAGCAGTTATCAAATATCACATACATAAAGGGTGGCATGGTAACTTTTGATGATAACTCAAAAGGATATGTCATTGGCATTAGTGAAGTCATCATATTGGTGTATCTAATGTTTTATTAGTTAAAAATTTAACGCATAATCTTTTAAGTATTAGTCAGTTACGTGGAAAAGGCTTTCAAACTAATTTTGAAAAGGATAAATGCAACATACTTGATAACAATTAAAATTTAGTTTTTCGAAGGATTTAGAAATAAAAACATATCCTATAATTCCTAAATATGAAAGTTAAACAAAATTATGATTTATGCTTAACCGTAAATCATGATGATCCTTGGTTATGGCATAAACATTTTTGTCATGTTAATTTCAAATATATTAATAAGTTAGCAAAATATGAACTAGTTAAGGGATTACCTAAAATAAATTATAAAGTTAAAATTTTAAGTGATGCTTGTCAAATTGGAAAATTAAAGGAAAGTTCGTTTAAATCTAAGAAAATATTTCTACAAAAAAACCTCTAGAGCTTTTACATTTAGATTTATTTGGCCCAATTCAAGTACGATCAACAAATCATAGTAAATATGTTTTTGTATAGTTGATAATTTTTCTAGATATACGCAGACATTATTCTTAAAACATAAAAGTGATACCTTTAATATGTTTCAAATATTTGCCAAAGAATTAAAACTCAAATGGATTTGAAAGTAAAAAATATTAGGAGTGATCATAGCGACGAATTTGAAAATGATTTGTTCACTATTGTTTTGAAAAGAAAGGAATAAGTGTAACGGCAAGGAATTTCGCTCGGTCCGAACCAGTCGCTAAACTGACCCAGACCGTTCGAAACGCCCTATCGTTTGAGAACAGGACAAAATAGAACGCATATAAAAGAACATTTCACTGTATATTACAACATGCATCAGATTACAAGAATATACAGAGTATAAAAGAATATTACACAGAAATATCAGAGATTTAAATTATATTTAAATACATCGCAGCGAAAAATAATACAATACACAACTAGAAGTAGATATACGGATACAAAGATATCGTTCCAGCTGTAAACCAGGATCCTGTGAATATAAATCTGCAAAACCAAAACTACTAGCTGCCCGTGTCAAAATAGGGGCACCCAGAGTTTAGGTTAAAACAATAAACTCCAGGTCAGTCATGGGACTGGTGTGAGAACTAAAACAGTTATTAATCTTTATTTTAAAGTTAGGTAAATCAAGGGACCACGCCGTATAACACGGAACGGGTTTCCTCCCAAGAATACCAGTGCATAAAACAAACAGCGCAATGCTAAATAAAGAAAAATGAAGCTGTTATAAGACCCAGGTCCTATCACACAATGCAACGCAAGCCGGGGATAGGGTTTTCCCTTATAACAGCCAAAGAATGCTTGATACGTTTAAAAACAAATCACTTAATACTATTATAAGTGCACAGTGTATAAAACAACTTCAAATCATAAGTATCAATCATAGGCGGCATGAGCGTCCCATGCCACTATGTCGCCACGTATAGGTTTACAAATAAAACCGCAAAGTCACGTATTTGGAAATTGGATTTCCATCTATGAACCGAGGCAAAAGATAGTCCTCAACCGATTCGAGACAATCTAGCCCATGTCTCAGGATCAGAACGCATCAACCCTTTAGATCGTCAGGGCCGGTCCACCGATATGGATTATTATGCCTGAACACTACGTCTCTCCGCCCTTTGGGGCGTAAATGAGCCAACTAAATGACTCCATCGGTTCGAGAACGACCGATCAATCCGAGGCGTCTCGCAACAGCAACAACCACATAAGTCAAACTCGTCAGGGCGTGTAAAACCACTGACGCCACTTCTAGCTAGAAAGAAACGCAAGTCCTCCCTGATGTCCTCTCCATTTTTGGTTCATACCGGGTGTGAAACTCGCGAAGTAAACGTTACACAAAGCTACGCCACAAAGGCCGTGCTTTGATCATCACCACAAGACTTTGCTTTTCAACAGAAGCCTCGATCAATTGCCACTTAGGCATGCCACACAGGCAATTCACTCCATGCGTTTGATATCCATCAATATATAACCCCTGAGCTCGTACGTCTCAGAGAAGGGCGTTAAGCAAGAGAATAAATTCTCCGCCGCCAAACAGATATATATTTAATAGAGATCAATCACACAGACTAAAATCCAATGTCAGACACACAGTCCATTTACAAGTCCGTTCTGGGTCTGAACGAAACCGGAGGCACCTAGTACCCCGCATATCCATCGATCTCCAAGTACGTTTGGACGATCACCAACTGTTTCCATCTTCTTGGGTGTACAACCCAATCAAGATCATCAGTTATCACCCAAACGACGTGAAGACTTCCGGTCTTCGACTACCATCTTCATCTTTGACACCACGTCGAATCAGTTATTCAGAATGGATAAACCCGGTCTTTCTGAATAACTCGCGTATATATTATAAAAGTGTTACACAAACACAACATACGCCTCATTCCAATTCAGAATATTCTTTTATTCAAATATTCCTATACTTTGGGAAAAAGTTCCCATTAATTTTATCCAAGATAAATTCTTTAAATTTATTCTTTAATCTCCTTTGAATATCAATTCCAACTAGTCGGGATTATCGAACCACACCGAAGTAATCATTTATTTTATTTTCCCAATCCCAACCTATTCATCCCATGAAGTAAAACTGGTAGTACTTCATATCTAACACCACAGTGTTATCGGTAATTCAATTACCATTTCACGTTCAAATCTAATTAAAGATTTAACTATCGCTTGGAGTAAAACTGGTGATACTCCATTCTCGATCTTTTCAATCTATTTAAAGATTCATTAAAACTCCACTTAGTTTTAACCTTTAACTGGGTTAAAGAATCAGTGTCATTTAAAACACAGTTCACGATAAACCCAAAATCACACTCCATTAATTATCGGGTTAAAGAACGAGTGTTGTTTTAAAAACACTGTCCACGATAAACCCAAAAATCAATATCCATTCAATTCCAATTAAATATTATTTAATTGGTACACTTCATTAAATTTAAATAAAAAGATTTAATCATTTCTCAACTGGGTTCAAGAACAGTGTTAGTGAAGACACCATTCACGACAAACCCAAATCACATTCGATATTCAATACAAGGCTCTGAATAGAAAATATATCGGCTTATATTCAATATCGAATTCTACGACTAACAAATTCTACGACTAACAAATGCCGTATTGGAAATAACGATATAAATATACATCTTTCAAATTTCCATAACAACATCTGTATAATCACGAATTCCAACATCGAAATATTCCGAAGACAATTTCGATTCAATTCCACTCCAATGCAATCATTGGATATTCTGGTTATTTCTAAAACCATTTCAAATTCAATTTATTTATTTAAAAATAAATAGAATTATAATTCTAGCTCAAAACTAGTTCATTTCGATAAAAATCTATTTTTATCTTTTCAAATATGGAGTTTTTCATCCCAAATCTTCACAAATCATTTCTTATGATTTTACACAAATTATTACTATTTTTAATAATTTTATCAAGGCCCGTACAGTCGATTTCCATCAATGGCCATCGAACTGCACTTACAGCGACCTTTTCCAAATTTGATTTGGACATAATTCCAAATCCAACCGTTAGATTTCAAATTTCTAACATTCGCTAGAAAGCTCTTTTCGACACGAACCCAACGGTTCCGGTTTTAGGAGAATCCGACGGTCGGATCTCCCGTAATGTCCGTTTGAAATAAATGGTCGAAATTCACGAACTGCCGCGGCGCGGCGCGTTCTATTCAGGCCATTATATTATATATATAATATATATAATATATATTTCGTCGATTTCTATTTAAAACGAATTATATAAATAGTTTTGAATTCGTTTCAAAATCTATTTCAACTTCCATTTCAATTCAAAGCAAAATTGAATTCTTCTTTATAGATTCGCTTCAAAATTCATTTCTATTCAATTCAAATTTCAATTCAATTTGAATTCATTTCAATTCGCTTTCAATTCAATTTGAATTCGTTTTCAATTCAATTCATTTCGAAATCGTTTTCAATTCAACTCATTTCGAAATCGTTTTCAATTCAATTCATTTCGAAATCGTTTTCAATTCAATTCATTTCGAAATCGTTTTCAATTCAATTCATTTCGAAATCGTTTTCAATTCAATTCATTTCGAAATCGTTTTCACTTCAATTCATTTCGAAATCGTTTTCAATTCAATTCATTTCGAAATTGTTTTCAATTCAACTCATTTCGAAATCGCTTTCAATTCAATTTATTTCGAAATCGTTTTCAATTCAATTCATTTCGAAATCGTTTTCAATTCAATTCATTTCGAAATCGTTTTCAATTCAATTCATTTCGAAATCGTTTTCAATTCAATTCATTTCAAAATGAATAAGATCGATATAAATATCGTTTACGTCAAAATGGCGTCAATCTAATCAACACGGCTTCATATATTGTTATTTTCAAATATTCCATTTCGAATATTTCTATTTCAAATATTTCTATTTCTAAACTGGAATGAGGCCCAATCAATTACCATATAAAATTAATTATATGGATTTTCATACAACACATGTATATAATAGCATTGAAAAATAATCAACCATCAACCAAAGTGCACTACACTGTATAAGCATCAAATATAGATATCTAACGCTTATAACAGCCTGTCAATCAATCGATCGACATATTTAATCAATCAGGATGAGTGAACTTCAAGTTTCATCCCAACACCCGTGTGGGGTTTCAAACAATCAAACACAGATTTTATTTGTGCAGTTGGGCGATGTGTAAAATTTATCGACCCAATCAATGTCCTTCAAATAGGTGTACATAAACAAACCGTCCGGTTTGTAAATGAATATTTATTTATTCACATTCACTATATTCATATTTACGTTAAAAATTATATTTTAACGATAAAACATTTTATTTTAACATATGAATTTCTATTCAGTTCATTCTTTAAATAAAATGATATTTTTATTTTTCTAACTTTTTTTAGAAAATTTCGGCGGCATAACGGCACGATACTAGAAACGGGACGAGGCCTAGCCTTATCCCCGGTCTAGTGAAGGCCCACGCCATTCACACATCAATCAAATCACCAAACAACCAAATTCAAATCAAATCATATAACTAATCTATGCAACCAAACAAACAAGTCCATGTCTGTGGACGATTGTGTCGGGTGCTACTAAGCACCATCTGCATCCTAGTATATATATAACTAGAAAATAAATTGAAAGGTGAGAAATTCTCACCAATAGCTATCCAATTATCTTGACTCTTCTTTTGCAGAATTCTTCGTCGACCTCGCCTTTTTGTCGCTTTCGCCCGTATTCTCTACATATGTAAAAATCGAATTTTTACGATGCTATTCAATATATAAAAAAAATATGATTTTTACTTCGCCTTTCAATATATAAAAATCTGTTTTTTCCTTCGACTTTCAATATATAAAAATCTGATTTTTACTTCGACTTTCAATATATAAAAAATCTGATTTTTACTTCGACTTTCAATATATAAAAAATCTGATTTTTACTTCGACTTTCAGTATATAAAAAATCTGATTTTTACTTCGACTTTCAATATATAAAAATCTGATTTTTACTTCGACTTTCAATATATAAAAATCTGATTTTTACTTCGACTTTCAATATATAAAAATCTGATTTTTACTTCGACTTTCAATATATAAAAATCTGATTTTTACTTCGACTTTCAATATATAAAAAATCTGATTTTTACTTCGACTTTCAATATATAAAAATCTGATTTTTACTTCGACTTTCAATATATAAAAATCTGATTTTTACTTCGACTTTCAATATATAAAAATCTGATTTTTCCTTCGACAATATAAAAGATTATATTTTTCTTTCGACAATATAAAAGATTATATTTTCTTTCGACAATATAAAAGATTATATTTTTCTTTCGACAATATAAAAGATTATATTTTTCTAACTTTACAACATAAATAAAAACCAGTTTTTAAAGTAAATAAAATTCCGTTTTTAAACAAAATAAAATTCAGATTTTAAATAAAATAAAATTCAGTTTTTTTTAAACAAAATAAAATTCAGAATTTTTTTCTATTTATATAAAATAAAAATAAAATAAATAAATTAAAAAAAAACTTACAGAGGGGGGGGGGGGTATGCTGTGTTCTCGGTGGTGGGAGGAGGTGCTGGAAGCGGGGTGGAAGAGGTCAGGCGAGGCGGCAAGATGCTGGGGAGGCAGCGGCGGGTGAAAGCGACGGGGGGGGGGGGGGGGGGGTGGTGGGGTTGCGTCGCGACTTGAGGAGGAGAAGAGGAGAGCGTCTCGAGGTAGGAAGAGGTTGGCGGAGCAGAGGGGAGGAGGGCGGTGGTCCTCCCCCTGGTGGCGGCGCCGTCGACGAAGAAGAGAGGGGGGGAGGCGATTTAAAGATCGGGTTTTTTTGTTTTTGTTTTTTTTTGAATGAATTTAATCGGGGGGGGGGGGGGCAGAGATAAAAGAAAGGGGTTGTTTTTTTATTTATTTTATTATTTAATTCAACCTAAAGTTGACTTTTTCATACTACCTCGAACGAGGCCCACCGCCTGTCCTTCATAGCGTTTTACCCCCATTCCGAACACAATGGGATATGTATCGTAGGTTGATTCAGCTGTTACAATCAGTTTCCTTTGAATTTACATTTAAATCACTATATTGAATTTTAAACGTACATTTCAAATTACCGGGGTCACATACTAACTAGAAAAATTCCTGAAAAATATTTTCTAGCTTCGTATTGACGATACGGTCCTAACAAAACTAGTTTCGTCGAATTCTGAGACCGTTAGAAAAATGGTCATTTTCCAGTCGATTAAAATCAACTAAAACCGGTCAAACGCGTTTTCCTTTGCCACGCTCACATATTGATTCGAAAAATTATGAAATTTGAAACCTAGCAATAATTTAACATTGCGGACCCAACAAAAGTGGTTTCGTCGAAATCCGAGGTCGTTTACAAAATGTCTATTTTTGAGGGCCTGAATTCCATAGCGACTATTCAGAATTTTCAACTGGACATATCTTTTGATTCTTGCAACGAAATTTTGATTTTTCGGATTCGTTGGAAAGATATTATCAATTAGATCCTAATGTTTTTGGTTTCACAAAAATCCGGATTGTTTTGCACCCGGTACATTCAATTGAAGTTTGAAATCGAATTATCGAACTACCGCGCCATTTTCAATTCCTTTTATAATTATATATAATTATTTATATTCTAACGACGACGCGTATAATATATACGTCGAATTCTATTAAAAATAAATTTTCTCGTCGATATTATTTAAAATAATTCATTTTAAATAATCAAAATTCGCTAAAATTGCCAAAATAAAAATTTTAAACTGGCCCAGAATTTCCGGGTTATTACAATCTCCCCCACTTAAAACTTTTCGTCCCCGAAAAGGAACAATGTCGAAAGTGGTTTGATCAATCAACTCTACGTTCGATCTGGCTTCCATTCTCCAATTTTTCAGTTTCTGAGAATTTTCAAAAATTTCAAAAATTTGGCTAACACCCTAAATTTTCGAAAAATTTCGCCATAACCTCCCCTGCACCGGGAGCATCGGGGAATTTCAAATAGCTTCCCCGGTCCTTCAGATCTCAAAAAGAAAAAGAAAAAGCCAAGCGGCTAGCCAATAGGCTCATAAAATCATCATCACCCAAACAAAACAGTAAATTATGTAGTAAACATGTACCTATTTGTCGGGCAAACAAATTTTATTCTTCGGCTCTAGCCTCCTTGCTATGACCTGTTCAATGTAAGTAAAGGTATATGCAAGCAAATGTGACCAATTTTCAATATAACTCAATATTTGATTCAATTAGGCTAAATGGCTAAAAATTAGCAAACAACTAACAAACAACACAAACATCAATCAATTAGTTGATTAGCTTTTCAAATTGATAACTTTGATACATAGTCAAAAATCAGATTTTTGATGCCAAATCACAACGATAAGCCCTATCTAATTTGGTTCTCACACCAGTCAATAGGAGATATATAAATATCACACCTTCAACACTCGAACACTAATTCTGATGATGTAGCTACAATCATCAGAATCATCTTCGGGCGACTAGAGTGTGAATCTATATCTATCCAGTATATTAAAACTTTGAATATACGTTTGCAAGGCGTATATGCAAATTCTTTATATACTGAATTGTCCAAAATCAATATAAATAAATAATCAAATACGAATAGTTGATTTAAATTTTCAAAACCAAAATTGTTTTCATTTGAACAAATATACCCTTCACACTCGTTCTAGGATGCTACTGATCCCATCTCTAACGAGTCATTCCCGTTGGATATTACTAATCCAATATCTGATGAATTCTTTCGTATGGTTCTAATGTGCCTTGTTCTCCGAGCTTTGTAAACCAAAGCTCTGATACCAACTGTAACGGCAAGGAATTTCGCTCGGTCCGAACCAGTCGCTAAACCGACCCAGACCGTTCGAAACGCCCTATCGTTTGAGAACAGGACAAAATAGAACGCATATAAAAGAACATTTCACTGTATATTACAACAATGCATCAGATTACAAGAATATACAGAGTATAAAAGAATATTACACAGAAATATCAGAGATTTAAATTATATTTAAATACATCGCAGCGGAAAATAATACAATACACAACTAGAAGTAGATATACGGATACAAAGCTTTCTGGATATCGTTCCAGCTGTAAACCAGGATCCTGTGAATATAAATCTGCAAAACCAAAACTACTAGCTGCCCGTGTCAAAATAGGGGCACCCAGAGTTTAGGTTAAAACAATAAACTCCAGGTCAGTCATGGGACTGGTGTGAGAACTAAAACAGTTATTAATCTTTATTTTAAAGTTAGGTAAATCAAGGGACCACGCCGTATAACACGGAACGGGTTTCCTCCCAAGAATATCAGTGCATAAAACAAACAGCGCAATGCTAAATAAAGAAAAATGAAGCTGTTATAAGACCCAGGTCCTATCACACAATGCAACGCAAGCCGGGGGATACGGTTTTCCCTTATAACAGCCAAAGAATGCTTGATACGTTTAAAACAAATCACTTAATACTATTATAAGTGCACAGTGTATAAAACAACTTCAAATCATAAGTATCAATCATAGGCGGCATGAGCGTCCCATGCCACTATGTCGCCACGTATAGGTTTACAAATAAAACCGCAAAGTCACGTATTTGGAAATTGGATTTCCATCTATGAACCGAGGCAAAAGATAGTCCTCAACCGATTCGAGACAATCTAGCCGATGTCTCAGGATCAGAATGCATCAACCCTTTAGATCGTCAGGGCCGGTCCACCGATATGGATTATTATGCCTGAACACTACGTCTCTCCGCCCTTTGGGGCGTAAATGAGCCAACTAAATGACTCCATCGGTTCGAGAACGACCGATCAATCCGAGGCGCCTCGCAACAGCAACAACCACATAAGTCAAACTCGTCAGGGCGTGTAAAACCACTGACGCCACTTCTAGCTAGAAAGAAACGCAAGTCCTCCCTGATGTCCTCTCCCGTTTTTGGTTCATACCGGGTGTGAAACTCGCGAAGTAAACGTTACACAAAGCTACGCCACAAAGGCCGTGCTTTGATCATCACCACAAGACTTTGCTTTTCAACAGAAGCCTCGATCAATTGCCACTTAGGCATGCCACACAGGCAATTCACTCCATGCGTTTGATATCCATCAATATATAACCCCTGAGCTCGTACGTCTCAGAGAAGGGCGTTAAGCAAGAGAATAAATTCTCCGCCGCCAAACAGATATATATTTAATAGAGATCAATCACACAGACTAAAATCCAATGTCAGACACACAGTCCATTTACAAGTCCGTTCTGGGTCTGAACGAAACCGGAGGCACCCAGTACCCCGCATATCCATCGATCTCCAAGTACGTTTGGACGATCACCAACTGTTTCCATCTTCTTGGGTGTACAGCCCAATCAAGATCATCAGTTATCACCCAAACGACGTGAAGACTTCCGGTCTTCGACCACCGTCTTCATCTTCGACACCACGTCGAATCAGTTATTCAGAATGGGATAAACCCGGTCTTTCTGAATAACTCGCGTATATATTATAAAAGTGTTACACAAACACAACATACGCCTCATTCCAATTCAGAATATTCTTTTATTCAAATATTCCTATACTTTGGGAAAAAGTTCCCATTAATTTTATCCAAGATAAATTCTTTAAATTTATTCTTTAATCTCCTTTGAATATCAATTCCAACTAGTCGGGATTATCGAACCACACCGAAGTAATCATTTATTTTATTTTCCCAATCCCAACCTATTCATCCCATGAAGTAAAACTGGTAGTACTTCATATCTAACACCACAGTGTTATCGGTAATTCAATTACCATTTCACGTTCAAATCTAATTAAAGATTTAACTATCGCTTGGAGTAAAACTGGTGATACTCCATTCTCGATCTTTTCAATCTATTTAAAGATTCATTAAAACTCCACTTAGTTTTAACCTTTAACTGGGTTAAAGAATCAGTGTCATTTAAAACACAGTTCACGATAAACCCAAAATCACACTCCATTAATTATCGGGTTAATGAACGAGTGTTGTTTTAAAAACACTGTCCACGATAAACCCAAAAATCAATATCCATTCAATTCCAATTAAATATTATTTAATTGGTACACTTCATTAAATTTAAATAAAAAGATTTAATCATTTCTCAACTGGGTTCAAGAACAGTGTTAGTGAAGACACCATTCACGACAAACCCAAATCACATTCGATATTCAATACAAGGCTCTGAATAGAAAATATATCGGCTTATATTCAATATCGAATTCTACGACTAACAAATGCCGTATTGGAAATAACGATATAAATATACATCTTTCAAATTTCCATAACAACATCTGTATAATCACGAATTCCAACATCGAAATATTCCGAAGACAATTTCGATTCAATTCCACTCCAATGCAATCATTGGATATTCTGGTTATTTCTAAAACCATTTCAAATTCAATTTATTTATTTAAAAATAAATAGAATTATAATTCTAGCTCAAAACTAGTTCATTTCGATAAAAATCTATTTTTATCTTTTCAAATATGGAGTTTTTCATCCCAAATCTTCATAAATCATTTCTTATGATTTTACACAAATTATTACTATTTTTAATAATTTTATCAAGGCCCGTACAGTCGATTTCCATCAATGGCCATCTAATTGCACTTACAGCGACCTTTTCCAAATTTGATTTGGACATAATTCCAAATCCAACCGTTAGATTTCAAATTTCTAACATTCGCTAGAAAGCTCTTTTCGACACGAACCCAACGGTTCCGGTTTTAGGAGAATCCGACGGTCGGATCTCCCGTAATGTCCGTTTGAAATAAATGGTCGAAATTCACGAACTGCCGCGGCGCGGCGCGTTCTATTCAGGCCATTATATTATATATATAATATATATAATATATATTTCGTCGATTTCTATTTAAAACGAATTATATAAATAGTTTTGAATTCGTTTCAAAATCTATTTCAACTTCCATTTCAATTCAAAGCAAAATTGAATTCTTCTTTATAGATTCGCTTCAAAATTCATTTCTATTCAATTCAAATTTCAATTCAATTTGAATTCATTTCAATTCGCTTTCAATTCAATTTGAATTCGTTTTCAATTCAATTCATTTCGAAATCGTTTTCAATTCAACTCATTTCGAAATCGTTTTCAATTCAATTCATTTCGAAATCGTTTTCAATTCAATTCATTTCGAAATCGTTTTCAATTCAATTCATTTCGAAATCGTTTTCACTTCAATTCATTTCGAAATCGTTTTCAATTCAATTCATTTCGAAATCGTTTTCAATTCAACTCATTTCGAAATCGTTTTCAATTCAATTTATTTCGAAATCGTTTTCAATTCAATTCATTTCGAAATCGTTTTCAATTCAATTCATTTCGAAATCGTTTTCAATTCAATTCATTTCAAAATCGTTTTCAATTCAATTCATTTCAAAATGAATAAGATCGATATAAATATCGTTTACGTCAAAATGGCGTCAATCTAATCAACACGGCTTCATATATTGTTATTTTCAAATATTCCATTTCGAATATTTCTATTTCAAATATTTCTATTTCAAATATTTCTATTTCTAAACTGGAATGAGGCCCAATCAATTACCATATAAAATTAATTATATGGATTTTCATACAACACATGTATATAATAGCATTGAAAAATAATCAACCATCAACCAAAGTGCACTACACTGTATAAGCATCAAATATAGATACCTAACGCTTATAACAGCCTGTCAATCAATCGATCGACATATTTAATCAATCAGGATGAGTGAACTTCAAGTTTCATCCCAACACCCGTGTGGGGTTTCAAACAATCAAACACAGATTTTATTTGTGCAGTTGGGCGATGTGTAAAATTTATCGACCCAATCAATGTCCTTCAAATAGGTGTACATAAACAAACCGTCCGGTTTGTAAATGAATATTTATTTATTCACATTCACTATATTCATATTTACGTTAAAAATTATATTTTTAACGATAAAACATTTTATTTTAACATATGAATTTCTATTCAGTTCATTCTTTAAATAAAATGATATTTTTATTTTTCTAACTTTTTTTAGAAAATTTCGGCGGTATAACGGCACGATACTAGAAACGGGACGAGGCCTAGCCTTATCCCCGGTCTAGTGAAGGCCCACGCCATTCACACATCAATCAAATCACCAAACAACCAAATTCAAATCAAATCATATAACTAATCTATGCAACCAAACAAACAAGTCCATGGTCTGTGGACGATTGTGTCGGGTGCTACTAAGCACCGTCTGCATCCTAGTATATATATATAACTAGAAAATAAATTGAAAGGTGAGAAATTCTCACCAATAGCTATCCAATTATCTTGACTCTTCTTTTGCAGAATTCTTCGTCGACCTCGCCTTTTTGTCGCTTTCGCCCGTATTCTCTACATATGTAAAAATCGAATTTTTACGATGCTATTCAATATATAAAAAAAATATGATTTTTACTTCGCCTTTCAATATATAAAAATCTGATTTTTCCTTCGACTTTCAATATATAAAAATCTGATTTTTACTTCGACTTTCAATATATAAAAAATCTGATTTTTACTTCGACTTTCAATATATAAAAAATTTGATTTTTACTTCGACTTTCAATATATAAAAAATCTGATTTTTACTTCGACTTTCAATATATAAAAATCTGATTTTTACTTCGACTTTCAATATATAAAAATCTGATTTTTACTTCGACTTTCAATATATAAAAATCTGATTTTTACTTCGACTTTCAATATATAAAAATCTGATTTTTACTTCGACTTTCAATATATAAAAAATCTGATTTTTACTTCGACTTTCAATATATAAAAATCTGATTTTTACTTCGACTTTCAATATATAAAAATCTGATTTTTACTTCGACTTTCAATATATAAAAATCTGATTTTTCCTTCGACAATATAAAAGATTATATTTTTCTTTCGACAATATAAAAGATTATATTTTTCTTTCGACAATATAAAAGATTATATTTTTCTAACTTTACAACATAAATAAAAACCAGTTTTTAAAGTAAATAAAATTCCGTTTTTAAACAAAATAAAATTCAGATTTTAAATAAAATAAAATTCTGTTTTTTTTAAACAAAATAAAATTCAGATTTTTTTTCTATTTATATAAAATAAAAATAAAATAAATAAATTAAAAAAAAACTTACAGAGGGGGGGGGGTATGCTGCGTTCTCGGTGGTGGGAGGAGGTGCTGGAAGCGGGGTGGAAGAGGTCAGGCGAGGCGGTAAGATGCTGGGGAGGCGGCGGCGGGTGAAAGCGACCGGGGGGGGGGGGGGGGGTTTGCGTCGCGACTTGAGGAGGAGAAGAGGAGAGCGTCTCGAGGTAGGAGGAGGTTGGCGGAGCAGAGGGGAGGAGGGCGGCGGTCCTCCCCCTGGTGGCGGCGCCGTCGACGAAGAAGAGAGAGGGGGGGGGGAGGCGATTTAAAGATCGTTTTTTTTTTTTTTTTTTTTTGAATGAATTTAATCGGGGTGAGGGGGGGGGGGCAGAGATAAAAGAAAGGGGTTGTTTTTTTTTTATTTTTTATTTAATTATTTAATTCAACCTAAAGTTGACTTTTTCATACTACCTCGAAACGAGGCCCACCGCCTGTCCTCCATAGCGTTTTACCCCCATTCCGAACACAATGGGATATGTATCGTAGGTTGATTCGGCTGTTACAATCAGTTTCCTTTGAATTTACATTTAAATCACTATATTGAATTTTAAACGTACATTTCAAATTACCGGGGTCACATACTAACTAGAAAAATTCCTGAAAAATATTTTCTAGCTTCGTATTGACGATACGGTCCTAACAAAACTAGTTTCGTCGAATTCTGAGACCGTTAGAAAAATGGTCATTTTCCAGTCGATTAAAATCAACTGAAACCGGTCAAACGCGTTTTCCTTTGCCACGCTCACATATTGATTCGAAAAATTATGAAATTTGAAACCTAGCAATAATTTAACATTGCGGACCCAACAAAAGTGGTTTCGTCGAAATCCGAGGTCGTTTGCAAAATGTCTATTTTTAAGGGCCTGAATTCCATAGCGACTATTCAGAATTTTCAACTGGACATATCTTTTGATTCTTGCTACGAAATTTTGATTTTTCGGATTCGTTGGAAAGATATTATCAATTAGATCCTAATGTTTTTGGTTTCACAAAAATCCGGATTGTTTTGCACCCGGTACATTCAATTGAAGTTTGAAATCGAATTATCGAACTACCGCGCCATTTTCAATTCCTTTTATAATTATATATAATTATTTATATTCTAACGACGACGCGTATAATATATACGTCGAATTCTATTAAAAACAAATTTTCTCGTCGATATTATTTAAAATAATTCATTTTAAATAATCAAAATTCGCTAAAATTGCCAAAATAAAAATTTTAAACTGGCCCAGAATTTCCGGGTTATTACAATAAGTCATAAATTTTCTTTTCCTTGCACACCACAACAAAATGATGTAGTAGAAAGGAAAAATCATACATTACAGGAATGCGCTCGCACACTTTTAAATAGTAATAACTTACCAAGAATTTTTGGGCTGAAACCATTGCAAAAGCTTGCTATGTTTTGAATCGAATAACAATACGACCCATGACTAAAAACACTAGTTATGAAATGTTTTTTGGAAGAAACCCAAGGTTTCATATTTCAGACCTTTCGGATCTAAATGTTTTATATTAAATACTAAAGATAACATAGGAAAATTTGATCTAAAAGCCGACGAAGGAATATTTATTAGATATTCAGATCGTGGTAAAGATTATTGAATTTTCAATAAACGAACTAACACTATAAAGGAAAGTTTACATGTCTCTTTTGATGAAAACTTTAGAACCCAAAAATTATAAAGAAACCGCTAATGATGATTTTTGGATATTAGCAATGCAAGAAGAATTAAAACAATTTGAACGAAATAACATATGGAAATTAGTTCCACGACCGGACAATCAATTTGTCATTTGAACAAAATGGGTATATAAGAACAAGTCAAATAAAAATGGAAATATAGTTAGAAATAAAGCACACCTAGTAGCTCAGGGATATAACGAAGAAGAAGGGATCAATTATGACGAAACATTAGCTCCTGTAGCTAGATTTGAAGCTATACAGATTTTGTTAGCTTTTGCATGTCATCATGAATTTAAATTATATCAAATGAATGTTAAAGTGCATTTTTAAATGGTTTTATTAAAGAAAATATATATATATAGAACAACCATCACTTTTTGTTTATGAAAAATGTCCCGATCATGTTTTCAAACTAAATAAAACTCTTTATGGTTTAAAACAAGCTCATCGAGCTTGGTATGAATGACTTAAAAATCATTTAATTTCATCTCGTTTTCAAATAGGAAAAATAGACACCACACTTTCTACCTAATGAGAAAACAACGATATCTTTGGTTGTACAAATGTATGTTGACGATTTAATTTTTGAATAAAACAATGAAAATCTATGTATTGAATTTTCAAATATAATGAAAAATGAATTTGAAATGTCACACATGGAAGGATTAATTTTTTTTCCTAGGTTTACAAATAAAACAACTTGAAAATGGAATTTTTATCCATCAAGAAAAATATTGTAATAATTTATTACAACGTTTTAGTATGAAAACGTCAAGAAAACCAACACCCATGAGTACTAGTGTTCATTTAGACAAAAATGATAATGGAAAAGATTTGAAGAAAAATTATATCGAAGTATGATAGGTTATCTATTATACTTAATGACTAATAGACTCGACATTATGATGAGCGTACGTTTATGTGCTAGATTTCAAGAAAAACCAAAGGAATATCATCGATGTGTTGTTAAAGGAATTCTACGATATTTATCTAATACAAGAAACTATGGTTTGTTTTTTCCTAAAGGTTCATCTTTCGAATTAGTATCCTACATCGATTCTGATTTTGGCGGATGTAAAACAGATTGTAATAGTACTAGCGGTACATGTCGTTTTATAGGACAATCATTAATATCATGGTTTAGTAAAAATACAAAATTATGTACCATTATCGACATGCGAAGCCGAATATGTCTCAGCTGCCCTACCATGTGAACAAGTAATATACATGTAACAAACGCCTAGAGATTACGGAAAGATCATTGATAAATCATCAATTTAACGTGGCAATACAAGTGTCATTAACTTATCTAAAAATCCTATTAATCATTCTAGAGCCAAACACATAAATATACGACACTAATTTTTACGAGACAATGTTGAAAAATGTACTATAACTCTAGAATATGTAAATACTGAAAGTCAAATAGCAGATAACTTTACTAAATCCTTAAATGAACAAATATTCATTAAATTACATTGTGACCGAGGAATGTTCTCCCGCTCCGAATTGATATAACAAAATTTAATTACCTAAAAATAGAACACCACTATCTCATGGATAAATAAATTCCAATAACCATTTTATGTTCCAAGAATAAATTCTACTCCACAAAATTTTAACAAATTTGAATGTTATAAATAGCAATAAAATACAAAGTAATTACTCATGTACATCATGAATTTTAAGCAAATCATCTCACCTAACTCAAGTTCAATAAGAACTCCATCACCTCCATGATTCCTTCTAACTCCCGATTTTCCAAAACAAAAATAGGGTCTATTTCCACTACTTAAACGACTCAAAAGGAATGATAAGCATACGATCAATGAGAAGCTAGATGAAATATCCCACTATTAATGCGAAATGATGGATGTATAAAGAGAAATCTATTACAAACAAGAAGGAACTATGTGACATCTTAATTTTCTTGAAAGAGCACTTTACGCTATGTGCAATCATTCTTCAACAAAAAGGTGTTTGCTTAAAAAATCTCCTCATCTCTGTGAAACTCCTAAAAAAAGGGTGTAATTTTGAGAAAATGTGTGAAGACGAATTATCATCTCCTTCGACCATTATGGTTGTCAATAAACTAAAAATTATTATTATTACATAAGGTTATTGTACTATTCAACAATAAGAAATATTATGAATATGTTCTATATTCTTATAAGTAACAAGATATGTTTATTTTAAAAATTCTTAAAATATAAGCTATTTTTTCCACCATTAAATTAACAACAAACTTGCAAAACCAAACGTCTGAAATTATGGGCAAACGTCTGAAATTAGACTCGGTTAAAATAAAAAAACAGGTATAGCAAATAATAGACGTCTAAAAATTAAACCAGACGTATGAAAATACTCTCGGTTTTAATATACATCTATATCAGACGTCTGAAACTATTCCCAGACGTCTGAAACTATTCCCGGACGTCTGAAAAATGTTTCAGGATTTCACTCTGGATCCCAAACAGACGTCTGATATTTTACTCGGGTTGCAACTATCCCTAAATCAGATGTCTGATCTTAAATCCAGACGTCTAAAATACGAAATGTCAGTTTTTTTATATGGGTAACTCCTATATTTCTTCATTATTCTCTTATTTCATCGATCAAATCAAAATTACCCTAACCCTAAAATTTCAATTTACTTAAAATCATGGCCCTAAATCGAAATCATCATCAAAACGAAAGAGACAAGAAGAAGAATCATCAAATCCTCCTCCAGTTGCTGAAGAAACTCCTCGAGTTGTTTCACAATCACGAATCAAAAAATGGATGAATAAAGCTCCCTTGGCAATAGAAAGTTATGGATTGATACAGAAGAAGATTCTACATATCGGTCCATTCTATAATCTTCTTGATTTTCCATTATATGAATTTAATAGTTTATGCCAAGATGCTGGACTTCTGCCACTTGTTTCATTTTCTTCTAATAATTTACACATTGACCAACTATTTATATTTCTATTCTATACGAATCTTGATAGTGCAGGTTTTTGGAATCCTCAAGTTGAAAATGACTAGGTTTGGTATTGTGTATGTCGGGTTACGGTTAGATTTACTTCTAAAGATATAGGGGAAATATGGGGAAATATAGCAATGTTCTAATACCGTGACATATATTAATGACATCCCTGATATGCGACATAAGCCAAGAGATAACATCACCCACCAGATTTGGGAAGATCATATACCCCAATTTTCTACTAGGTACTTAAGGCCAATGGCGGGACTTCTTACCTGAATCCTGATCAATACAGTCTTTCCTCGTCCTGGTAGTCATGAAAGTATTCTTGATCTAGAATATAAAGCCTTGTATGCTATTTCCAGTGGTATTCAAGTTAATTGGGCTTAGTTATCTTTGACGAACTAAAAGAATTTTGCAATCGGTCTCGACAATCAATCATATATGCACCTTTTATTATGTGATTATTAAAGGCAAAAGAAATTCCTACCTACTTATCGACATTTGAGGAAATATCAGTTAAAAAAGCGGGAAAAAAATCTTTTCCTTGATGCATCTTCCACAAGAACCACCAACTATTTGCACTCTCGATGAATGGAGAGAAAGACATAAAGGGAAACAAGTTTTTCCACAAGAGCATCATCAAGAAAAACAAATTCAGGATATACCGGAATCTTCTTCTCAACATACTTCTCAATACCAAACATTCTAAGGTATGATTTCTCCCAAGACGCAAATATTTCCAAACGAATCATTATATGAAGTTGTGATTCATAACCAACAAATTTTGTATCAAAATCAAGTTGTTTATGGTAATCGCATCGCAAACATGGAATTTACTCTAGCGTCTCGTCTCACGACGATTGAAAAAACAATGAGTATTGTTGAGTTGTCTTTAAAAGAACTCCTACGCTGCGCTCAACCTCTGACGTTATCTCCACCATCTCCATTCTTCTCACTAGAAAAGGCTTCTACAGAAGAACACTCTAAGGAATCTGTGATAAGGAAGAAAAACTGGAAGATGAAGAGGTGGAAAGCTAACCAAAAGACGCCAACGTTTAATTATCAACAAACTTCGAAAAATATGTACATATTACTTTCAAACTTCTATTTTGTGATGTGGTTTTGATGTTGCTTTGTGGTATGGTTGTGATGACTTTGTGATATTGTTTTGTTATGTGTTGTGATTATGGTACTTTAAGTTTATATGAGTATGGTTCACCTCCATGCTATGCATACATTATTATATCTTCCTTTTGTTATGCTCGGTTATATTTTTTATTGGTGTGTACATGCTATCTAAGACATAAATATGTTTTATCACTCCTGATTTAAGTGTGTACATGATGTCTAAACATGAATATTGGTGTATACATGATATCTAAAGCATGAAAATGCTTTATTATTCTTGAAACAAGTGTGTTAGTAGAATACTATATATATATGCGCTTCTTTTCGACAATGACAAATGGAGAGAATACTTCCGGGGGGGGGGGGATTACATATAACGGGGAGCCACAGAATTTATACTCTTAAGTACATTGTGTTGTTGTCATCATTGGAAAGAGGGCGAATGTTAGGAAATTAAGCCTTTAATTCTGATGACCACAACTACACAATGGAAATCACATACATATATCAAAGATTATGCAGGATATGACCAAGATCGACTCAATATAAAGCATAAAACATGCCTCAACAATAAGGAAAATAATACAAGAAGCAAGTAGGATATGCATAAAGAATGAAGATTGAGAGGTCAGACATGCACAATCGATACAAGCATGTTAGACGTCTGGATATATTCTCAAACGTCTGACTTTAGAATTAGGAAATCATCTGTATGACAATCAGAAATCTGATATTTGTTCCAGACTTCTGGATTTTCTCTCGGCTCAAAAAATACATGTCTGAAGAGCTTTCAGACGTCTGGAACAAAATCCAGATGTCTGATCGGAAGGTCGGCCTAAAATAAATAAAGAGCAACTGTCATATTCTCAAAAAACACTTTCACTCCTCTTCACCGTAACTCTTCACCACCAAAAATAGTAACTCTTGGATGAACTTCAATGACCACTACTCTTCAAATTACAACTATCTCAACATTATTTAAAGCATCAAAACTCAAAGAAAATATCACCTTTCTACGCTTTCTGTATTCTGTTATATCTATTCTGGACTCTATCAACGATCAAGCAATTCAAGCAACTCACAACCATATACTACTCTTCCATATACATCGGCACTTCAAAGCAACTATTATTCAAGGATACTTTGGAAGATTGTATACTGATTAGTCAACATTCGGGTTATACTAGAACACAAATTTTACAAAAAAACTCTATTATAACTAAACCTATTCCTCTAGGAAAAGCGAGGGTTTGTGATAGTAGAATACCAAAGGGGAGCTTCAGAACTGGACGTAGGATGAGAGTTCCGAACTAGTATAAAAACTTTGGCGTGTATTTTCCTTACTAGCATTTATTTTACTATATCACTCTAGTATATACATTCATACTTGCCGACACACGATCCACTCATACAGACTTTGAGTTGCCACCTCATTCATCATCTCAATAGTAAAATTCCACTAGTCTGTTGGGTTAACCCAAATATTCCCCGTGCTCATTTCTAGCTGATGATGATAGGCATTCGAACAACTACTATCCTTACAGGTACTGACTACTAAGCCTGCTCCAGGAAGCTGCATGAATCCTTAAATCACCTATCAGCCTTTTGACTGCTCGGAAAGGACTACATTACTGGGCCTACAATAAGAATATAGTCAAGCTATTCTCTCTTGAAGGATACTATTTACCTAATTTTAATGGACTGCTCCACTACGCCTATGTCGGATTATAGGGTATCCTCCACGTCTCGTTTGAAGTCTCTACTTCCTGCTCTAGCATAGCATGCCCGATCTCAATCATCAATCCTCGACTTGATTGAGAACATTGCTACAAATACATTACGTGTGATCAACGTACTATGAAGGATCTAATATGGTCCCCTTTGTTAAGACTACATCTGAACTCCCTTTGGACTACTCCAAATGCACCTCACATTTTTATTTAACCCAACGTTTAATCTTTTCTTATGCGTTTAGTTTATATTATCTTTCCTTTAATTTTTTTATATTATTTTATTATGATACTACATTCACTTATCTTCCTTACGTTTTATGACAGTCTCAACCAAAAAATGTGTCTCCCTATCATAAATCATAATAGTTACTTTATTTTTTATTATCTACTTTATTTTTATTATCTGCATTGCAATATCAGATCCTATTCGCATTAATCATGTACTCTTTTGTCAAGTTTTTTAAATATTTAACTTGATTATTGTCTTTATTTCATTTTGTTAACTTTTGTTTATTATGTTCTTTCTCTTCTTACTATCTTTGTAAGTTTATTATTGGAAGTTAGTCACATTCGACTTGGTTGGTTACATAAACTTTACAAATTTACTTCCATATTTTAATATTAAATAATATAAGAAGTAACCTATGATTACAACTTATTTTTCTTGCTATTTTCCTTTAATTGCTAGATAATTCAAAATATAATAATATCCCTATTTTCCAGTAATCTTGTTTATTTTCTTTTGTTCTTGTAATTATGTTTATCGTATTAAATTATAAAAATGTACTCTTTTTTCTCAATCATCCAACTAATTTATTATTGACTTCCAACTTTTTTATATATTAAATTTTCCTTTTTGTTCCATTTTGTATGTTTGACATTTATACTGTAAATTTTCCACTTTTAAGTTCGGGCCTTTATTTACAATTTTTAAGATCAGGATTACTTATATTTATTTGGATTCTATTCCATACAAACAACATTTGCATATAAGTACGATTTCTTAAGATTTACATTTTGGATACAAATAACATGCACAAACTAATTACCATAATTTAGTCCATGTATGTCAATGTCAATTAAATAATTTTCATGGGAATTAAACGATATTATATGCCACTATCTAAAAGATGTATAATCTAAGTCCACTCATCTGGAAAAGCACTTCAAATTCCAATCTGATTCAAATCCGGTTTTATTACCCGTAGCCTTCCATTTTGTAATTCTGTTTGGAACCACAAACTGGAATTTGCATGGATTTATAAATCTAGAGATCTAAACAAATAATATAAAATAACTATAAAACCAGATCTGTAAAACCCACCTCATACAGATGGCTTATTTTGAATATCCCTTTTTAGATCTACCATTTTTGCCTCCAGTTTGTAAATCAAAAATTCTAATCTAAGATATATATTTCCTAAAGAACTGGAAAAGAAATAAAAGTGGAAGAGCTACCGCTCACATTCAAAAAAATAAGGGTCTGGAGGCTAGCTTAGAAAAACATGCTTTGCAAATGTGGATGGGTCTACCCTTATATCTGCAAGGTCAACCTATGGGTCGACCCAACCTATATATAGGTCGACCCACATGCATTAAAAAATGTCGTTTTGATGTGTTGTTTATCACTTATTGTTTTGTTTAAATGTTAGCATTACGTTATTAATGTTAATAAACTTATGTTTATTCATGGTTTAATTTTGTTTATGACGCACGTTAGTTTCCAAATTCAAACGCATGTTATTTTTGGAATTTTATACATACATATATTCGTAAAATAAACATATACATGCACGTTTGCATGCATGTTGTCATTCTTGAATTAATTCTTCTATAACGTTATATTGTATTTATTAATTTACTACATAATGCTTATATAATGTTGGCTTTTAATCAACTTCCATTAACTATTTTATAATGTTATATTTATATAACATTAACTCCTATTGAATCCCATTTATTATTTTACGATGTTACTTTTGTATAACGTGAGCATTTTAATTAATTCTATTTAAACCACTGTAACATTATGTTTATATAATGTTAACTTTTTATTTAATTCTCATCTAATCTGCACGTTCAATATTTCAGTTCAAACGTGCATTATTTTCTGGAACCTACAGGTTCATATATTTATAAAATAAAATATATACATGTTCGTTTACACGTATAATTATTTTCTTATATGGAAATTTAACGTCAATAATTTTTTGTTCAAACTACGTTCAAAACATAATATATATGCAAATTAATCAGAAAATCGCCATGAACGAAAGAGTAGAATTTTCAAGGTCATATTCAGAGATTTCCAAAAATACTTAATTTTATCTATTCATAATCGAATTATCTTATTACTTATTCTGAAAAATATAGGGTATTACATTCTTCCACCCTTTTGGAATTTCATCTCCGAAAGTCGACAATGGTAAAACCATGTAATCCCTTGAATTCACTTTTATAATCAAATCCAGTTAGTGTACATTCATTTTTTTCAACCATCCGTGTTATTGTGCATAAGTGCATCATATTATGAAATATATGAATATACAAGATTTTCTATGCCGTATCTCCTATATGAATGCTTTTTTCTATAAAAAAAATCTTTTTAAAATATGATGCAAACAATCTAAATATACATGCAATTCTGCATTATTGCAGTACTTTATGAATTAACATAGTTTTCCTCCAGTTTTCCTGTACTTCGACATAATAGAAATACATATCAACCAATTTTTGCATCCAAAACTCAACCACACAATTTTTAATATTTGGATTTCTGAGGAATCTAATTTTTCAAACTCGATTTTTTATGTTGGAAAAAGGTAAAAAAACACAAAATAGTACATTTCGCACTTCACTTTTACGCATCATTTTCCCTGTACTTAGAACTTTTATATGTGCTTTACCAAAAATCTTATTTTTTCCAAGTACGGTTTACATAAGATTACTTCTTTAAATTCTCCAAACTTTGTATGGAATTTTTTTCTCTCTTTAAGTTTTTCATTTCTTATTAATGTAACTATTTTTTATGTTTATATTTAGACTTGTCGTTTTCATTTTTAGTTTCTCCTTTTCTTATGTTAGCCTCTTATTGGTTACAACCATTGTTATTCTTTTTGTGAGTGATTATTACATAGGCATAGGAAAAGAACATTTTCCTAATAAGCACTGACTTCTACAACAACTAATACACAACAATTATGTATGTGTGCATATTGCTAAATGAAAAAAAACACAAATCCTGATTTTGAATACATCTATGAAATCTTATATTTGGCTTTAGCTTGAAAACTGCCTCTAAGACAGTCTAAAAGAATCCTCTAAAGGCTTAATACAGTTTATTCTCTTGGACCCCCATCTATTACAAAGATGGTCTTAATTTGCTATTGCGTCCCTCAAACCCAAATATCTAATTAGGCTTCTATCCCAATCACCATGATTGAACTTTACTTACTGCTTCAACCTCTATACTCGGTCCATAACTTGAGTTTTATCGATTGAAAGCCATGACCTGAGTCTAAGTCGTAGGCTATTATACATACTATCATGATATTCCACTATCCCATGACAAGTTCCTAATATCATAATAGGTCTAAATCTAGTGGTCCTTATACTTAGCCATTAAGCAGTATCATATTAATAGATCTTTAATCCATTCTCAATCATAACTTATGTTATTTTTTATTTGCAAGAAACCAAGGCTTGCTCTTTTTTAGTCCATTTCCTTTTATTACACATATACAGGTTTTAAGCCTTAACTGTAAAATCAATCCTTTGTCATTTTATTACAGATTTACATGTGAGCTCAATTCACATTTGAATTAACCAATCTTGTGAAGTCTCTCTTTTTGCCATTTTTACATAAATTATACGGGTTTGATATTACCCTTAATTCTTCTTATATTTGAATGGAAACTTTTTGGAAGGTATCCTTCCTAAATTTTATTTTTCTTAACATTTGCATATCGTTCCATTCCTTTTGGGTGCCGATAATTTCTCACTTTCCCTTCTCGATTTCATTCTTAAAGATTTCTACAATTACTACTAAGGTTTATGGTATACTCATATATTAAAATAATCCTTATAGGCTCTACCTAGTGTCCTATGCACACTACAGACATCCTTTTATTACCATGCTCTTCTTAGTCTTACCACAGTGTTAATTATTTTTTAATCCGTATTTACAAGTCTGGTTTGGTGTTTATTCCTTTTTTCAAAAGTTTATTCATTCTTCTAAACATCTTTTTTTGACTTTGTCTTTTCAAAACACTTCTTAAAAGTTAAAAACTGAATTAGATAAGATTAATTACTTCTTATTCATTTACTATGACTATCCATCACTACACTTTTTTTTTTCAAATGGCTATGCACTTTAATACATTGGGGTTACCCATTATTATTTTTATTTCAAGAAGTACTATTAAGATTAAGTTTACATGAATCTTTTTAAGGAGGATTTTGCATTTTGTGTAAAGTAACAAGATTTTTTTTCTTTGTTGAAATAGGGAGCACAAAATATGATGCTTTGCCTAGATTTTGTACATCTTTTTCACTGTGCATTCCTGATTACTTTAACAAAATACTTTTACTTACAAAATTTTCGATTCATAAAAAATCGTCCTAAATTCTACTTGTTCTAATGATTAAGGTGTGTCACAACCCATCGTACTCATGAAAATTTCTAATATTATTTTATACTAAATTCCTATAGCCATTTAAGGCTTTAATTACATTACTCTAAGCATTCGTCCATAAAGTATGTACTCTATTTCAACTTTTTTATAATTAAGCAGAATGTAGATGTAACACCTCGTAATTTTATAAGACACTAAAATGATAAATTAAAGAATACTTAAATTAAATATTGGGAATTAAGTAAAACGGATTGCGCCATTGTGTTCGCCTCAGAATTATGCTTAAGATAGACTCCGAGTTTACGTAAAACGGACATCATATGAAGAAATTATTAAGCCTAGAAGTTTGTATACGTATAAGAGAAATATATGTAAACAAACATTATCTAGAATTCAAAATAATCCGAAAAATAGAGGCAAGAAGGCGTGGGAATTCGGCCCGTTGGGTGTCGCCCCTACAACAGGGGTGTCGACCCTGGGGTCGACCCCCCTGGACGAATCTGGACTAGTAATCTTGACATGTTTATAAGTTTGGACCTAAGTCTATGCCTGTTAATAACCTAAATCATAACAGATCTACCATTACTTGTATACCTAGTTTACTACTTAGATCTCATATGCCCATTCATGATATCCCTATTCTGTTAGTTTGCCAAATTGTGTCACCGTAGGCCTATTATGTTAGTTTGCCTAATCATGTCACTGTATGCCTATTATGTTAGTATGAACAATTCTATCACCATATGCCAGTTTTATTTACTATGCCTATTCTTGTTCTCTTCTCTCCCTTTTCCCCTTTTTTTATAGCCAGCCTACCTTCGAGCCTAGGCCTATCGCTGAAATACGTGAACGCACGAAATGGGGAACGATTGGGAATGATTCATTAGGGGCATAATTCATATTGTAAAACATGATTAGGAATTGCAGGCATAGTTTGTACCTTGAGCCAAAATTTGGGATTTGGGGGCATGATCTATATCTTGATCTAAGCCTTAATCTGGGGCATAACTTGTATCGTAAATCAAACAGGATTTTGGGGCATAATAAGCATGAAAATTGGTTAGTAATGAAAATGCCTAGATGTACAGTAATTAGAAACTGTAACCGTGCTTAGACACGTGATTAGATTAGATTAGATTTGTGGTAGAGGTCTGCCCGGAACAGCCCGGCATATCCAACGTCCACAAGTGGTAAATCTAATGTGAAGGTTCTAAGTGCTAGGACACGAGGTTAAATCCAACTTGTGGAAGAAGTTTGCCCGGACCCAACCGGCATATCCAACATCCACAAGTAGTAGACTTAATGTGGGGGGAGGGGTGTCTAGCGCATTAATAACCATAAATAAATGAATGGTGATAAACTTGCAATACTTAGCCTATTTGAATCCATAAGGATTACATGAAAATGTCAACTTGAGTAAGGGTTAAGTAAGCTTGCTTGAATCAGTGGGAGGGTTAAGTTAATCATGTTAAATATGTGGGGACGAGTTATACGTATAAACCCGACAAACTTAAACTGTTGAGGTTATGCAATCTTGTTAAACTGGTAGGCATAACCTGTTGAAATCCTAGTAGTGGGGATGCAAGCCTAGGGAGAAGCTTGTATCATCCGGAGTATGGGACCTGTATCAGTCAATAACCTATATTGGTATCAAACGGGGAACCCCGAGCTAGGTCGGGGTTAGGGCATGCTTACTGAGTTGGTTGTAAGAGGTCCATCTAAGGGATGGTGTGGGCGTCGCATTCCGACGGGGTCATGTGCACGTGCATGGGTCCAGTCTAGGAAGGATAAGACGTCGTGACACCTATAGATATGGCTTGTGCACATCTTGTAAACAAAGTGTTGCCACTTTAGGAAGTGATACATCCCACTGTGGGGCCAGCACAATGTATCTATGAGTTAGGTAGCCGATCGATTGGGGGTAGTAATTAGGGTACATCTAGTCTTGCTTGTTTAGGATCCCGTTATTATCATTGAGGTTAACACCCGTCAGTTCTGTTGGGCTATCTGTTATTGTATGGGGTAAAACCTCTCACTAGAAGTACACCTAAGTCTACCATCTTGTACTTGTTGGGATCATCTTGTTCTTGTTATATTAGTATTGGTGCAGAGAAAAGTATTAGAGAAGTGCAATACATGTTATGTTCTGTTTATCCAGTTTACATTATTATACTTGGCTTACGACACTATTATTTCTCTCCAACTTATATGCCTGTCATGATGCTTTTACTTACTTGTATGCTAAAAGTAACTGGACTTGTCAGACTTTATGTCTGACCAATTTTGTTTCCTCTACTTTCTCTTCCGTTCCCCCATAGGTTCTCAGGGTAGGAATACTCAGGCTTGATTATGATTCTTATTTCATTCTTCTTGGTGCTGCTTAGATGTATTTCTTGATTTCGTATCTCCTCTACTATGGCTATATTTTGGGGATTATGCTCTTTTTATGTATTATTGTACTATAACGAGGATTTTTGTACAAGACAAAATTTTTACGTTTTTAGTATTCTAGACTTATTATGTAACTGGGTTAGAACCACGAAGCTTTTTTATTTAATAAAGTTTTTATTCCGCTGTTATTTTATATCTGTCTTGTAATGTTTCTGTTTCTGTTTACCTATAACGCTTCACAAAACTTAATGCATTCTGTTAAAGAGTGACATTAACGGATGTGGTGTTGGTATCAGAGCTGAAGGTTACCAAATCGATTAAAATATTTTGAAAATTGTTTTCAAAGAGGTTTAAAAGAAAGCATTTTCAAAAGAAAGGTCTGTTTTAAAAAACATATTCCCCAAAGCCATATGGAATATCTTTCAATTCTTTGTTTGAATCCCTTTTTCCTTTTCTTATCAGTATGTCCAGGGAACCTAATATTCCTGAGGGCATTTAGATATCGGCTTGGTTTCGTAGGTATTTGGAGGCTACGGCACCTGCCGAAGGCCAAGAAGACGCCCCTCCCCCAGCTGCAACCACTGTTCCTTCTCCTCCTTCTCCGCGTGCTGATAATTTCTTTAAGATATGCAAAGATTTCTATGCTATGGGTGGAAAGCCATTCCGAGGAACTGAGACTTTTGTAGAAGCACAGAATTGGCTCAAAGAGATGGTGGATTTGTTTGGAATTTTCGAAGTTGACGATCGTAGGAAGATTCAGTTAGCCGTTTGGCAGTTGAAAGATGAGGCTTTATTTTCGTGGGAAGTGACATAAGCAGGGCATCCCGTGGAGACTTGGGATGATTTCCGACAGAGATTTTAAATGAGATTTCTTTCTCAAGCCGAGAAAAGTATGCAAATGGAAAGGTTTTTGGCGCTTAAGATAGGAGTCATGTCTGTTAGAGAGTATGATAATAAGTTTAATCAATCGATGACGTTTGGTTTGAAACTAGTAGATACCTCGCACAAGAAAGCTTTGAGGTTTGCTAGAGGATCGAATGAACACCTCCATGGGTTGGCTATATCTCATATTTCGATGGGAGCAACTTTTGAGAAACTCGTTGATATAGTATTAATGCATGAGGAAGATAAAGGTAAAAAAAAGAGGCTGAGGTTGAGGAAACACAAAACAAGAAAGTATGGCCCAAGAAAGAACAATAGCAACAAAAGAAGGGCGATAAGAACAAAGCTCGAGATAAGAGGAAATGTCATCATTGCAGACGCGAGGGCCATGTGATCAAGGATTGCAAGAAAAGAAAGAGTGCTTGTTTCCATTGTAGAGAAGTCGGACATCTTTTTAAGGATTGCACGAAGAAGCAAGGACATGGTCAAAGGGTAGGATCTTCTGGAGGGCAGGCGCATGCTCTCGTGGTTAGTGTGCCAGACAGAGGTAGGAAAGTTTTGGTTGAAGGTTTGATTTCTCTTTATAATCATCAAGTTAGAGCTCTTTTTGATTCTGGCACTTCACATTCTGTTATATTTGATTCAGTGGTTGAGTCTCTGCAACTTAGTACTAGTATGGTTTTGGATCCCGTTGTTGTCTCAAACCCCATTAGTGGTACGGCTCATTTGTCTATGATTCCTTAGGTTTGAGAATATCTGTGTTTGGCATCGAGTTTATAGCGATGCATATGTGCTTGGTTTCATGGGCTATGGTTTGATTCTAGGGATTGATTGGCTAGCCATGTATGGTGCCATTCTGGATTGTGAGAGGAGGGTCGTTAGACTTTAGACTTGCCATGGGAGGACCCTCGAGATTTCTTGTGACCATAAAGGGTCTGTCATGCTTAGTTTTCTAGAGTCGCTCAATGAATCTATTGATGATCTACGATCTTTATTTGTAGTCTATGAGTATCCTGATGTTTTTGAGGAGGTTCGGAGCTTACCTCCAAGGCGCCATATGGCTCCAAGAGAATGGAGGGAGCTCAGCAAACACGTAGGGAGTAAATTGAGAAAGGGTTTATTAGGCAAAGAATATCTGAATGGGGTGATCAAGTGGTATTCGCCACTTAGGCGGATGGTTCGCTTCGCTTATGTGTGGATCATAGAGAATTGAATAAACTCACTAAGAAGAATATGCACCCACTTCCGAGGATAGATGTTCTGTTTGACCAGCTTGTTGGTGCATCTGTTTTCTCTCAGTTAGACTTAGCCATGGGGTTTCATCGGTTGAGGGTGGCCGAGGATAGTATATATAAGACCACTTTTAGAACTCCAGACGGTTTCTTCAAGTGGCTCATCATGCCTTTTGGGTTGAAAGAATGGACCTTCCTGTTTTGTTGATATGACGAGTAGGGTGTTTTGGGAGTTTCTAAATAAGTTCATTGTGGTCTTTGTTGATGACATCTTGATTTTCTCGAAGAATGAGGAAGAGCATGCCCTACATTTGAGGTAGGTTTTGAAAACTCTCCATGCGTATTAGCTTAAGGCGAAATTTTCCAAATAGTCATTTTTGGAGAAAAGAAGTGAGATTTCTAGGGCATGTGGTATCTAAGGATGGGATAGCAGTAGATCCCGTGAAGGTAGTTGCGGTTCATGATTGGCAGGTCCTAAAGAATGCAACGGAGGTGAGGAGTTTTCTTGGTTTAGCGGGCCATTATAGGAAGTTCATTAAGGACTTCGCAAAGATATCAGCCCCACTCACTAGACTGACAAAGAAGAATCTGACATTTTCTTGGAGTATAGACTGTGAGGATGATTTCGAGCGATTGAAGAGGGCTATGACAACACCCCCTGTCTTGACCTTGCCTGACGGGAACAAAGTGTTCACAGTATACACTATTGCATGTGGCACATGACTTGGTACGATTCTGATGCAAGAGGGAAAGGTAGTATGTTATGGAGGTAGACAACTAAGAGTTCATGGAAAGAACTACCCTTCCCATGACTTAGAGTTAGCTGCCATAGTATTCGCGCTTAAGACTTGGCGCCATTTTTACTAAGAGAGAAGTTCGAGTTGTACACCGATGATAAATATCTTAAGTGCTTGTTCTCGCAGAAGGATCCCAATTTAAGGCAACAAAAAAGGATGGAGTTCCTAGCATCCTATGGCTTTGAGATTGCTTATACCCCTGGCAAGGGTAATGTGATCATAGACGCACTGAGTAGACAGAGGATGACCTTGAGTCCTCTGTTTATGGAGAGGAAAAGCTTGGAGTTTATATCGACTTTTGATTTTAGACCTTCCACCGAGTTTACACCTGGTTTATTGGCATTATTAGAGGTGCGACCTACTCTGTTGGACTAGATAGGAACTTTGTAGGGAGATGACCTACAACTAGCAGATATCTTAGATAGGATCAGTAGAGGGGAGACTTCTAGTCACCTCAGTAGATAATACACGGACGACAGAGGGTGGTTGTGACGAGATGGAAGGCTTCATGTTCCCCGAGTTGGGAGTTTGTTGAAGACAGTCCTTGAGGAAGCCCTTCATTCTAGGATGACTATTCATCCTGGTGGTGATAAGATGTATAAGGATATGAAGAAGGTTTTCTTTTGGGCTAGGATGAAGAAAGATGTAGCAGAATTTGTTTCTCGATATTTGATTTGCCAGGAAGTCAAAGATGAGAAAAGGAAGCTTGGTGGTTTACTTCATCCTTTAGAAGTCCCACAGTGGAAGTGGGAGAGCATCTCTTTGGATTTCATTGATGGTTTGTCTAGATCGAGGATAGGCAACACCAGTATTTGGGTTGTAGTTGATAGGCTTACTAAGAGCGCTCATTTCAACCCTATTAAGAATAAAAGGACAACAACATGGTTGATAGCAGTTTATCTTTGTGAGATAGTCCGTCTACATGGAGTACCTTCCAGTATTGTGAGTGATCATGACCCCATATTCACTAGTGAGTTTTGGAGGAGCTTGCAAGAAGCATTAGGTACACAGTTGTATTTAACCACCGCATATCACCCTCAGACCGATGGACAGACGGAGAGGGTGAATAGAGTTCTTGAGGATCTTTTGAGACCGTGTATTCTAGACTTCGGAGGGAATTGGGAAGAGCATCTTCCTTTGTTAGAGTTCGCCTACAAAAACAGTTACCAGGATAGTATTGACATGTAACCCTTCGAAGCATTGTACGGACGACCCTGTAGATCACCGACTTGTTGGTGGGAATCTACAAAAAGGATTCTACTTGGACCTGAGATGATTAGGGAGACTTCAGAGAAGATTGATCTTATTCGCAGGCGTATGAATTCAGCTTAGGATAGACAAAAGTCCTACGAAAATACGAGAAGGAATGACATTGTGTTTGAGGTAGAAGATATGGTTTTTATCTAGGTATCACCTTTGAGGAATGTGGTTTGTTTTGGATCTATAGGGAAATTGGAACCACGGTTTGTAGGGCCATTTCCCATAGCAGAAAGGATTGGCCAAATGGCCTATAGGGTAAAGCTAATAGAGAAACTGTCCGGCATTCAAGATGTTTTCCATGTTTCTCATTTACGGAAGTGCTTGCATGATACCACAGAAGTAGTTGAGCCGAGTATGCTTGAGGAAGTAGAGGTGGAACGGGAGGCGACAACTACACAAGTTCCTACCCGTATTCTTGGATCAGGGGTTAAGAAGCTATGCAATGAGAGGTCAAGTTGGTGAAATTTCAGTGGGGAGATAACCAAGAGGATGCAACTTCAGAGACTGAAGACAAGATTCTCGCTTCGTACCCTTTTCTTTTCATGGGTATGTTCTTAACTTCCTTTCTAAAGCTTTTATTCATGCTTGTTTCTATCGTTTAAGTATATCCTATTAATCGAATCTTCGACCTTTAGGTAGGAATCTCATGGATTTAAACATGTGTTTGAGACATGTTATGTTTGATGGATGCAAGTGGATGTAAGTGTTTGCTAGTGATTGCCCGTGGATTCTTATACACACACATTAGGCACTAGATCGGTTCAATCACTCTCATACTGCATATGAACATGTGTGCATTTCTCTTCTTTTAATGGATGAAAGTGGGTGTATCATCATATAGATGTTGCATTTGGGTGAATGATTGTGCACACATATAGAACTTACATGTTACAGTCGGATAATTTACAAACATGATGGATTCATGACACTAACATACATTGCATTAAGGAGGTCAACTGAATCAGTAGGCCGCCTGATCTTTCGCACTAGTATAGGGACATACACACACACACATTTGCATATGTTCATATAAGCATTAGAAATCTTTTAAGGACAATGGATGTATGTGATTAGTGAATAAGTAGATGGATGATGGATGTTAGGATATACATTCTTCTTAATTTAGAGATTTCGGGGACGAAATCCTTTAAAGTAAGGGAGAATGTAACACCCCGTAATTTTATAAGACACTAAAATGGTAAATTAAAGAATAATTAAATTAAATATTAGGAATTAAGTAAAACGGACAACGCCGTTGCTTTTGTCTCGGAATTCTGCTCAAGATAGACTCCGAGTTTGCGTAAAATGGACATCATATGAACAAGTTATTAAGCCCAAAAGTTTGTAAATGTATAAGAGAAATATATGTAAACAAACATTATCCAAAATTCAAAATAATCCTAAAACCAGAGGCGGGAAGGCACGAGAATTCGTCCCGTTGGGGGTCGAACCCGTGCCCTATGGGTGTCGATCCATGGGTCGGCCCTACAACATGGGTGTCGAACCCTGTGTCGACCCTCCTACCGGATGAATCTGGACCTGCTGTATGTCGCGGTTCGTTGGTTGATGGCTATATAAATGACCTTAATCCCATTGTTTTACTGATCTAAATTAATGGCGACAATGAGGTGCTGCCCCAACTCAGTTTGATCTAGCTTATTCTTCATCAACAACAAGTTATACGTATTCAAGGATTTGTGCTACAATATCATCAGTCAATCCTTTGTTCTTTAAGTCTAATCACGGTGAGTTTATGTCCGACTTGTGGAAGAAGTCTGCCCAGATCCCACCGACTTATCCTGCATCCACAAGTGGTAGACTTAATGTGGAGGGTCTAGCGCATTAGTAACCATAAATGAAGGAATGGTGATAAACTTGAAATACTTAGCGTGTTTGAATCCATAATGATTACATGAACCTGTAAAATTGATTAGGGGTTAAGTAAGCTTGCTTGAATTAGTGGAAGGGTTAAGTTAATCTTGTTAAATATGTGGGGACGGGTTATACATATAAACCAAACAAACTTAACCTGTTGGGGTTATGCAATCTTGTTAAACTGGTAGACATAACCTGTTGAAATCCTAGTAGTGGGGACGCAAGCCTAGAGGGAAGCTCGTATCATCCGGAGTGTGGGACCCATATCAGTCAGTAACCTGTATTAGTAACAAACGGAGAACCCCGAACTAGGTCGGTGTAGGGACACGCTTACTAAGTTGGTTGTAAGATGCCATCTAAGGGACAGTGTGGGCGACGCATTCCGATGGGGTCATGTGCGTGCATGGGTCCAGTCTAGGGAGGTTAAGATGTCGTGACACCTGTAGATATGGTTTGTGCACATCTTGTAAACAAAGGGTTATCACTTTAGGAAGTGATACATCCTATTATGGGGCCAGAACAGGGTATCTATGAGTTAGGGAGCCAATCAATTGGGGGTAGTAATTAGTGTACATCTAGTCTTGCTTGTTTAGGAGCCTGTTATTATCGTTGGGGGTAACACCCGTCAGTTTTGTTGGGCTACTTGTTATTGTATGGGGGTAAAACCTCTCACTAGAAGTATACCTAAGTCTACCATCTTGTACTGGTTGGGATCATCTTGTTCTTGTTATTCTAGTATTGGTGCAGAGAAAAGTATTAGAGAAGCGCAATACATGTTATGTTTTGTTTATCCTGTTTACCTTGTTATACCTGCCTTATGACACTGTTATCTCTCTCCAACTTATATGCCTATCATGATGGTTTTACTTATTTATATGCTAAAAGTGATTGGACTCGCCATACTTTATGTATGACCCATTTTGTTTCCTCTTCTCTCTCTTCCGTTCCCCCCTAGGTTCTCAGGGTGGGAATACTCAGGCTTGATTAGAATTCATCTTTCATTCTGCTTGGAGCTATTTCGATGTACTGCTTGATTTCGTATCTCCTCTACTATGGCTATATTTTGGGGATTATGCTCTTTTTATGTATTACTGTACTCTGATGAGGATTTTTGTACAAGACGGAAGTTTTATGTTTTTAGTATTCCAAGCTTATTATTTAATTGGGTTTGAACCACGAAGCTTTTCTATTTAATAAAGTTTTAACTCCGCTGTTATTTTATATCTATCTTGTAATGTTTCTGTTTACCTATAACGCTTCACGAAACTCAATGCATTCTGTTAAGGAGTGACATTAATGGACGTGGGGTGTCACATTTGGTATCAGAGTTGAAGGTTACCAGATCGGATAAAAGATTTTGGAAATTGTTTTCAAAAAGGTTTTAAAAGAAAGCATTTTCAAAAGAAAAGTCTGTTTTGAAAAACATATTCTCCAAAGCCATATGGAATATCTTTCGATTCTCTGTTTGAATCCCTTTTTCCTTTTCTTATCAGCACAGAAATGGCTCAAAGAGATGGAGGATTTTTTTGGAATTTTCAAAGTTGACGATCGTAGGAAGATTCTATTGCCGTTTGGCGGCTAAAATATGAGGCTTCAATTTGGTGGGAAGTGACACAAGCAGGGCATCCCGTGGAGACTTGGAATGATTTCGGACAGAGATTCAAAATGAGATTTCTTTCTCTAGCCGAGAAAAGTATGCAAATGGAAAGGTTTTTGGTGCTTAAGCAAGGAGGCATGTCTATTAGAGAGTATGTTAATAAGTTTAATCAATCGGCGAGGTTCGGTTTGGAACTAGTAGATACCGCGCATAGGAAAGCTTTGAGGTTTGCTAGAGGACTGAATGAACCCCTCCATGGGTTGGCTACGTCTCATATTCTAATGGGAGAAACGTTTGAGAAACTCATTGATATGGTATTAATGCACGAGGAAGGTAAAGGTGAAAAGGAAGAGGCTAAGGTTGAGGAAACACAAAACAAGAAAGTGTGGCACAAGAAAGAACAATAACAACAAAAGAAGGGCGGTAAGAACAACAAAGCTCGAGATAAGAGGAAATGTCATCACTGCGGACGTGAGGGTCATGTGATCAAGGATTGCAAGAAAAGAAAGAACGCTTGTTTCCATTGTGGAGAAGTCGGACATCTTGTTCTTGTTATGCTAGTATTGGTGGAGAGAAAAGTATTAGAGATGCGCAATACATGTTATGTTCTGTTTGTCCTGTTTACCTTGTTATACCTGCCTTATGACACTGTTATCTCTCTCCAACTTATATGCATGTCATGATGCTTCTACTTATTTATATGCTAAAAGTAACTGGACTCGCTAGACTTTATGCCTGACCCATTTTGTTTCCTCTTCTCTCTCTTCCGTTCCCCCTCCATGTTCTCAGGGTGGGAATACTCGGACTTGATCAGGATTCTTCTTTCATTCTGCTTGGAGCTGCTTAGATGTACTGCTTGATTTCGTATCTCCTCTACTGTCGCTATATTCCGGGGATTATGCTCTTTTTATTTATTGTTGTACTCTGATGAGGATTTTTGTACAAGATAGAAATTTTTCATTTTCAGTATTTCAGACTTATTATGTAATTGGATTTTAACCACGAAGCTTTTCTATTTAATAAAGTTTTAATTCCGCTGTTAATTTATACCTGTCTTGTAATGTTTCTGTTTACCTGTAATGCTTCACGAAACTTAATGCTTTCTATTAAAGAGTGACATTAACGGACGTGGGGTGTCACAATAGTTTTCTAGAATTGCTTCCAAAAATTCTAGCATCCCTTCCCACTTATTTTGTTTAACCCCATAAAACATATATATATATATATATATATTTAAAATCAAATATGCTTTTAAGCTAAAAAAATTATTTTCGCATAATTCTCTACTTTTGAATAAATAAACATTTTAAAATTACAAGTTTAAAATATAAAACTTGAAAATTTTCAAAACATTATTGTTTCAAATTTTTTTTTAAAAAAAAATGATTACAGGGTTAAATTCGAAGTTGGTTCCCAACTCCCTTAGATGACCTATTTTCCAAATAGTCATTTTCTCACTTGAATTGCACTTTACACAAATTTTTAAAGGCTATCAAATAGGTGATATATCTTTTTAAGTCACTCACATCACTATATACCAAATTAAGCATATCGAATTTCTTTTCTGCATATTTAAAGGATTTCCGGTATATTTTTTCTTGAACACATATTTCGCATTTAGAGATAGTATCAAAATCACAATTAGAAATAAATAATGATTTATGCATATTTTTAAGAGATTATAATTAATATGTCCTAATCTACCATGCCACAAACTAACAGAATCAAAAATATAAACAGAAGATTTCTTTATTAGATTTAACGTAATCATGTCGTTACAAGAATATACCTATCCAATAAATTTTCCGTTCTTAGACAACACTAACTTATCAGGCTCATACACCTTCTTTAATACTACTTTAGGTATCCAAAAACCAAATTCTTACGTACATCAGGTACATAAAATACATTAACTATTGTAAAAACTTTTCCATAGGTGAATGTAAGTTCTATAGTGCCTTTTACCAAAACTTTGCTTGCAACTTTGTTTCCACCAGTAACTTCGCTGGTTTCTCCATTATTATAATCGTAATTCTTGAATAGATTATGGTCTTTGAAAATGCGAATGGTTGCTCTAGTATTAAGCCAACAATCACTATCAATGTCATTAACTGAGTTTTCCTCTTGTACTACAGCCACAAGTTATTCTTTGACCACATTCACGTTTTGTTGTTTCTTCCATAGACGCCAGTCTCGGGAATAATGGTCGGCTTTGTTATGATAGTAACATGCACCTTTCTTTTTGTTGTTCTTGGAATTAATTTTCTTCTTAAACTGTGTTTAGTTCTTACGCTTTAACTTTTCAGTAATTTCAATATTACTTGCCTTCGAATGGGACTCAGTTTGCAGATTATCATCTAGTTCGAGTTTAAGAGGATCCTCTTCAATACGAAGATGACATTGTAAACCGTCTAAATCATAGTCTGTTTCTACATGGTTCAATTTTTTCTTATAATCACTCCAAGAATTTGGGAGTCTCGAAATAATAACTCCAACAACAAAAGATTCAGGCAGATCTATTCCAACATCTTTAAGTTGATTCACCAACAGTAAGACTTCACTTACTTGTCCAACTATGGACTTATTGGTAACCATTTTCAAATGTATAAAATTACAAATAAGAAATTTCTTGTTACTTGGCTTGGATATACGATAATTGCTTTCTAATGAAGTCCGGAGTGCCTTTGCAGTTTCCAAGGTCCTATGAGCGTTGTAAACTGGAGCAGACAATGCATTCAAAATGTGCCCCTGCATAAAAAATTGTCCTCTTTGCGCTTTGCATGTTTATCCTTTAGAACAACATCATCCTGGTCAGTTTCCTCTGGTATCACTACCAATCCAACTTCTAAGATGTAGAACAATTTGAGGTGGTCAGAAAGAATTTCATTGTCTCTTGCCAAGGAGTAAAATTGTCTTCATCAAACCACTCCAATTAAGTTAAATGATGATTCATACCATATAGCGCACTCGAACCTTTCATGGTTGATGGTTATTCTCTGAAAACATTGTTGGGAAATTTGCGGTTCGAGGCGACTATAAGGAAGATAATGTCGTACTTCAGACTTTAAGGATCTATGAAATAGTTTCTTTCAGATAATAGTTCAACCCACCACATACAAACAGGTTATGGAACTATCAACTTTCAGGATTCAATGAAGCCTTGGAACAACGTAATTGGATTCAAATTTTGTACGACTTTGATCCGGCTAAGAACACTCTAAAACTTTTACTTTTGATGATGCAAGTAGAGAATAGAATAAAGAAGAAGAAGAACAATTCTGCAACACTTACAAGCATTGCAAAATCGAAAATTTGCAACACTTTTGGGATATTGGCTATGACGTTGCTGCAGAATTCTAGGGAGAAGAAAAAGGTGTCTCGAAATGAATGAAATAGTTTTCTGGCATGGCTTTTTATAGAAAGAGGGAAGCTTCCTTTCAAAATGTCTCGACCATTTGGAACGATTCGCGTTTGTTACAAACTGGCATGCCTTTTCAATTCAAATTGCAACGGTATGTAAGCGTTGCAAAATTTTCCACTTGTATTTGAATTCAGTATTGTGTCTAGGTTCTTAACAGGCTGTAATCTGGCCCATTACAATTTATTCTGAATCCAAAAATATTCTTATTGTATCCCATACCCATACCCGACCCGGTCAGATGGTTGGCGGCGGCGGCGCATGTGTGTGGTGATGACACATGACTCCCCACCTCACACCAAAGCAAACATTTGGGAGCCCCAAAGCTTCAATACCCTTGTGAGAAAGCCCCTTATATACTAGAATAATTTTGGCCACTTTCGAAATGCAAAGCTAATACATTTTCCTCTTCTTCCCATCTTTCTTTCTTCCCTCTTAAAAAAGAAACCAAAACCCCTAATACATTTCAAAAATATACAACAGAGAGTATTATGAGGTTGGAACTGCTCTTGTGATGGTATGAATAGTGCCACATGCTGCGGAAATAGTTGGAAGGAAAAGGCAGACCATAGGTAGCTCAATAAAATTATTGAGTCAATGGTTAGCTAGGTGAAACCCCAATTTCGAACTTGTAGCAGCTTGGTAGGATCGATGGTTTATCCAAATAACAAGATTCGGTAAGCAAATTTGAAATTAGGGTTTTCCGTTCGAGACACAAAGTCAACTCTTTAGTCAAATCCTTAATCATCCCGTCCAAGTCCTCTCGAGTAATGAAGTTTGTGGGATTTCCAGTAAAAGAAACCTCTTAGTTTTCCTCTATTCTATTTCCAATAAAAGAAACCTCTTAGTTTTCCTCTATTCTTCTGCATCCAAACGAGCTAGAGTGTAACATCCCGCAACTTTTATAGTTCTATAACTTAAGTAATGAAGAATTAATTCTTACTAGAAGATAAACCAGATGTCTTATCCGTAACCATTCTGAAAGTCTTTCCGAAACAATCAGTTTGATATACTTGAAATTATGGTTTGTAAGGTATCGATATTTTTAAGAATGAAGATACACACACGAAACCATTTTCTTCTTCTTCTATGTTCTAATTTTAAAAATAAAAATAGTGTTTGGTGTAGTAGTTAAGTGAGTAGACTTTGATACATGAAGTCGTGAGTTCAATTCCCATCAAATACATTTTTTCCGGAATTTTAAGTAAAACAATCAAATTTATGCATGTTCCAAATATAAAGTATTTGTGTATGTATGCACATATAAATAGGAGGCATATAAGATCAGGAGTTGCATATAAGGAAATATTTTATGCAGTTATATGTATATATGTTACATATATATAGGATGAATATTGTTTCCAAATTATAATACATAGGCTGTAAATTAATTGCATGTTAATTAACAAGTTATTTAAATCCTTTATGTTTATAAATATGTATGCATGTATATAACTTGATCATGCATAGACTTTCTATGTTATAGGGAAGTAGCAAAGAAAAAAAGGAAAATAAAATTATATTTGCTTTCCACTTTTGAAAACAGGTTAGCTATCAATTGTGCATTAATCTATGACATGTTTGATTTATGGATGGTTATGAGGTTTATTGCCCATTCTTACAAATGTTAGAGAAATCTAAATTTCCCTATATATGTGTAAATGTGTAAATGCCATAATTTTATATACTATGGAGCAATAACTGATTAATTGCACATGTGAAGATTAAGTAGGCATTGATTGACATGTATGTCAATTAATTTGTCTTATTAGAAATTTGTTTCCTAAAGAATAACAATTAATTCTCTTATATAAGTAGCAATTTTTAAATAGGTTTCCCATTTTAAATGGTATATTCAAATCTCTCTTTTTTTGTCGTTGATTGGAAGAAAATAAGAACGGACATATGAGATGTATTATAATATCTTACTTCATTACTAAGTAATTAAGACAACTACTGTGATGTAATTTAAAATTTCTAGGGTTGGTCCAATGGACAAAATCAGTCTTTAGCTCCTATATAAACAAGCCAAATCGAACCTAACCTCGATCCTCTTCTTTTGTTTTCTTCTTCCCTCTTGAAAATTCCATAGGCACATCTTATTTTCCTCTACCAATTTTCCTTAATACAATTTGTGAAAAGATTACATGCTAAATCAAAGAATGAAAAGAGGATCAATATAAAGGAGAAATAGGAATAAAGCTTATGCAAGGTTCAGAACAAATTTCCTACAACAAAGGAGAACATGTGCCAAATAAAATGGAGAGATAACACGTGTATGGATTGTGATTGTATGAGATTGGTATGAGTTCTTTGATTTAATAATTGAATTTAAATTATAAAGTTATTGTCTTTCGTAGAACATATATGATTACTAATTTATGACATGATACGTTGACAATTATTTGATATTTGAGACATTTTGGATGCATCTAGTCTTAGTTTACTATTTTTTTATTGATCATTGCACTATTAAAATTTTAGTTGAAATAAGTGATGGATTTGAATATATGACTTATTCATTAAAATAAAAGAATAAAGTTGAGTAATGATATTAAAATATGCTAAATAATGGAAAGTGTGATTATCCATAGTTTGTATGTGTTATCTATAAATTACAGTTTTTGGAAAAGAAAAGAAATGACGAAATTAATTTGGGATGTTTTGATATGTTTTTTTTTAAAGATATTCATGAATAATAACAAAGGATGCTTATTGCTATTCAACAAAATAAGATTTTATAGATAATAATCCAGCTTTAATGAAAATTGCACTCCTTTGGCATAAATGGGAATAACATGACTTTCTATTGTGTTAAAAGTATTTAATATAAAAATTTTGTATTATTTTGTGTAAGGCAATAATATAGTTGATTTGTAATGTTATTCGATATGTTATGTTTTGATAAAATATAATGTTTTGAAAGAAGGAAAAATGAAAATTCTAAAACTGAATAAAGCAACAGAGTTTCTTTTTACAATAAATAATAATATAATTGTTAGACCAAAAAATGGCACTAACACCCAAATGCTATGTGAAAGCCTCACAATCACAGATTAATGCAGAAAAAGCAGTAAAATAAGAGGAGACACACGAGATTTTTATAGTGGTTCGGCTCAAACCAAGCCTACGTCCACTTTATAGTTTCTTATACCCTAAGAAGCTATTACAATGTTGTTTGCTTGCAGTTTATACACGAAATCCTCGTGTTTACAATGAAGAGGAGGTGATTAGGGAATGAATTTATACACGAATTCCTCGTGTTAAAGTGATGAGTAATGTCCTTGCTTGATTGTAATGGGGGCCAAGTGTTGGAATAGCCAAAAGTCCCTTCAAATCGCCATATGATGGTGTATTTATAGGTGTAGAGAAGCCCTAAGGAGATCCGGATGAATGACAAGTGTCCCCAATCCAACGCCTTGATAGAACGTGGTGACTAAGTCGCAAAATGGGAGAAACCCTCTCCAATTCATGTAAGGCCATGTGGAAGGTGATCCATGAAAGTAGGAGGAAATGGTGCCACAAGAATAGGTCAACTCTGAAGTGCAGTAGCAGGTCGAAGGGGGTCGGTTCGTTTCGCCATCCGATCCGAACCGGAGTGTCCAAAGCCAATTGTGCTCTTGTGAGGATTTGGTGTGAAGCGGGTCGGGTCCGCCTTATCCCGATCCGAACCGGGGTCTCCGATCCGAGCCGACATCTAAGTGTTGAAGGGAAGATGTTGAATTGGTGAAGGCGGGATGCCTTAATCCGATCCGAACCGACTTATCCGATCCGATCCGTATAGCCGATCCGAATGGGTTATGCCAATTCCAGATTCCAAGTTTCCGGTTCTGCATGCGTTCATGGAAACGGGCGTAACTTTCAAACCGTAAGTCCGATTGAGCCAAACCAAAGCTCAAACTGAAGCTAATTTAGATATCTACAAGAATTATGGAGCTTAGCTTTGTAATCGCTGTTTTCGGACCCAAAAACGGTCATCTGATAGGAGTTTCGGTCCTTTCTTTGTTCGGGATATGATTTCGACCAAATCGTTGCCTGTCTTCTGACGATGCTTCCAATACTCGAGCATGTTGTTGATCGAAGATTCCATGTGTGAGTGCTTTGACTACAAAGCGGGTCAACAATGATAATCTTATACTTGTAATAAAAACCATTATGGTAAATGTGACGGAATGGTTCCAATATATTATGTTTTGGTTACTGCATGTTTTGTTTCAAGTTGATAGATTGCATTAAAGATGTTTATGCAATGTTGTATCATTGATTACTACAAACTGATGTGTGGTTAATCATGGTTATTTAAGGTTGAATGTTGTGTTACCAATATTGATTGGATTACCATGCATTGATGACTATGTGGTTTATACTTACATTGATGGTGTACAACTATTTATTGATAAATAATAATTAAGTATATTAATATTGTTACCTTTTCATTTTACAAGGTGGCACTGCCATTGGATGTTGTTGGTTTTTGAAGAATGCATGTAAATTTTATTTTGTTTACTTCATATGTTGAGATGTTGTGACAGATGGTTAAGATACTATTTTCTACTCTTATGTGATTGTGTTAATGCGTTAATTGTATTAATTATGCTGATTGCATCAATTTCAAAGTTTGCACTAATTGCATTGAATCGTATTGATTGTAATGGATGAATGGATGCAATGGTTGTAACGTACTAATGAGTATTTGGATGCAGGAGAAGAGAAGGAAATAGAACTACGTGGGCTGATCCCTCAAAAGGGGTACGTAGGCAGTCTTTTCCTATGCGATAGCCACCGGATCCCTTAGGTTGGGCTGGGGTGCATAGGGTTAGACGCAGTCCAAATATGGTTGAAACTCTTTTTTTCTCTTCGTATAGAATTTGCAAAGTTAGAAGATGTGAGATTGCAAAAAGAAGACAAAAGAAGAAGCAGAGGGGAGCTTAGCCTGCATTATGGATCCACAAATTGTTTACTTTAAATTCATTTCTTATGTATTGCTGTTGTTTTGTTCTATGGATGTTTGATGTAATAAAATGCATTATGATGATTTATTTATGTAAATTATTCCATCATGAGATCTTCCATATTATCATGGTTTCTAGCATTTTTAAATCTTATATACTTAAGGTCCACTTCTTTTAATATTTAAATTAGTTATAAGCGTCTTGGACGACGTTTATAATTGATGTTGGACCTTTAAAAATAGTGGGTCCTTACAAAGACAGATTTGTTTCCTCTTAACCGTAGTTCCCAATTCAAAAGTATATATGTTTTCTTATCCAGCCTGAATCTAAAATTATTCTAATGTGCTCCTTCCTGGAGCGCCAAAATGTTGACGTGTGGAATTGGTCAACCACGCTAACACCCGATGATATAGGTAATGCAGTAAATCTGAAGGAAGATTATAAGTATGTAAAGGGACACACAGAGTTTATAGTGGTTCAACACGAACGCATGCATCCACTTTATTGTAAAATATTCATCATAGACATTACAGTTACAAGTTCAATCCAAGTTCTTTGCTTTGAGTATACAAAGTAATATTTGATAATACAAGGTTCTTGCTAAGTTCCAAACAAGCCCAAGAAGCCAATGTCATCATCCTATGCCAAGATGTTCTAAGTATGTCTTAATGTTCAAATATGTCTAAATATGAAAGTCAACTATTGAGAGGAGGTTGCAAGCCAAATCCAAGTGTTCTTTGTGTATGTTGATGAATCTTGGGTGGAATAGCCTTCTTCGTCTTCAAAGATCCAAGGTGGAAGCCATTAGAGATGCTAGAGAAGCTCGATTCCCGAGGTCTTGTCAAATCAGCCGAAGAACTCCTAATATTTCACATTAGTGGGGTATTTATAGGAGCAAATCGTGGGCTGAAGTCCATGATTTTTGTATAACGGGATCAGTGCCGATCCCGGGAGTTAGGTTTTTCTTATGTTACCTCGAAGATCCATCTCCATCCAAGCCTTCATATTTCTAGGTACGAAATGTGATTTTCGTATCCCAAGTATAAGAAGGAATTCGAGCACATTAAATATGAAAAGCCAGTTACGTAACATGCTTTATATTCCCAAACTTAAGCCAATTCCTTTGCAATGCCAAAGACAAAAATCCGGATAAGAAATATGTATTTCGTCCTCGCAAATTTTTGGTGAAAACCAAGCCAAAACAAACGTAAGCCGCATTCGAAAAGTAACTTCGTATCTTTGATGAGCCGAGTATGAAATCGTTATGCTGTATTACCAATGCCTGACTTCCAACCATGATGCCAAGCTTATTTTCATATCCTACCTTTTCTTATTCCAACGTGGGGATACGAAATTCCAGGAGCTCAAAGAGGATATGAAAACCAGAACTGCCAACAGATGGGACACGAAATCCCCACTCCAAACAATGCAAATCCAGGGCTGTGCAGCGGGATACAAAATCCTTATGGAGACAGTGGGATATGATAACACCCATCGAACAAAGAATATCGAACCCAAAACCATATCGATTTGCAATCTTATCTTCACATTAGTAGTGAAGTGGCTTCCCCGATCCGATTTGGTCGAACTGAGAAAGTCAAACTGAAGTATGGAGTTTATGGGTGATTGTCGAACCGAGCTTCACCAATCCGAGAAATAAACTATATATTTAACCTTTAGACCACTCTACGACTTTAACCAAATCGCTTCATATTCTCTTAGTTTCATACTCGAGTTTCAAGCTCTCAAAATCGTAAATCCATCGCGAGACCGCCTTGGTCAAAAGGCGGGTCAACAGAGGTAATTCTAAAGAAACTTTATTCTAATAAAATGGAAATGAGTTGGAATAGAGTAAGTATTTTATAAAAGAAATATTTTAGTACTGTAATTAAATCCTTGAATGTCTATATGGATTTAATATGAAAGAAAATATAGGAGTTTTCGTAAAGAACGGATTGGGACAAACTTTGACTTACTGAAGCAAGAAAAATTATAAGATAAGTTTTTTGAATAAATAAGTTTGTAAGTCAACGTATGTTGTTAAAGTAACAAGGAAATGTGTAGTGAAATAGGTGCACAAAATATAAATGAAGTACTATATTTTGTGCTACCTATTTTAATGAAGGAATTAAAAATATTAAAAACAATAAAGTTTCCTTTTTTTACTTTACGCAAAACGCAAAAAGTTCTCTGAAGGAAAGACTCATAAAAACTTAGTTTTAACATTTTGTCTTGAAAAAGAAACATGTAGTAAAATAAATAAGTAGCTTCAACTAATTTTAAGTGCGTAATCCTTCGGAAAAAACCAACAAAATGAATAGAAATAAGCAATCCCATCGTCTCTTGTTTTTAACTTTTAGAAGGGTTTTGAAGAGATAAATTTTAGATAATTAAAGATAGGAATTAGCACATTCGTAAAGCTAATGGTAGCTATTGATTCCATTAGCATGCTTGGAAAATTAGGTAGAGTCCAGAGGAATTATTTTGATATGTGAATATACTATAAAACTTAAGTAGTAATTTTAGAAAGTCTTAAGAGAGGAACTAAGAAGTAAAAGCGAGAAATTGTCAACACTCACAAGTTTAGGAACAGTATACTAGGATCAAGAAAAAGAAAACCTTGGAAGGATGTCTTCTAAGTGATTACTATTTTAATGGAGAAAAGTTAAAGGAAATTTATAAACTTGTGTAATTTACATGGAGTAGGCAGAGGGTGAGTGATTCTACATAAATACAGATTAAATAAAGGGTATAAGCTAAATCAAAAATATTTGTTAACTCGCATGAGAATTGAGCTCCTATGCAAATCAGTAAGATAATGGTGAATGATTGAATTTTCAAGGAATTGGATTGCAAGAGAAAATTTTGGATTTTTGTAAATAAAATTATTACATGGTTTACAATTAATGAATATCCTTTTTAGCACTGTTTGAGGAAACAAAAAATTCAACGGATTGTCTTAATTTATGGTAGAATAACAATTAGGAATAATAATACAGTGCTACTTCATAGCGAAGTAATGATCATTTGATTAAGATCTAATAAGATATTGGAAACAGTTAGCTTATGAGTATCAGGATGTTATCCACGGGTAGTTGTAGGCAGCCTACTTATTGATGTAGATAGCTCAGTAACTAGTGGGTACAAGACATAAATTTGTAGAAAGTAGTTAATGGAAGGATGAGCGCCTTAGTTGTCAAGATTCGGTGATTAGGACCTTCTTATGTTAAGAGGCACATGGTCCTAGTCCTCCTAGACCTGGTGGATAACTGTATGTAGTTGTCATATCTTCTACCCAGTATTGATTGTAGTAGTACCTGTTTTCTTTTAGTATAGGTTTGCATTCTTATGTAGTTTTTTGTCTCATTGTTGAAAAGTAGAATTGTTTATTGTGACATTATCTTTCTAGGTGTTTGTAATGATCACTAGAAAATAATAAAGACATAAGATACCATAAATTAGAAAATGAAAGAAATAGATGAATAGCTAAAAGAAAGACAACAAAATCTGCAAAAAGCAACAAAGTCGATAACTAGTATGAAATAAGAACTGTTAAAGAATATAAATTCTTCCAAAATATATATGGGGAATTTGAAGAGAAATTCTTCATATGCAAACTATGCTTGAAAAAGAAAATTAGAGATTTTTGTAGAATGGTGATAAAAGTTCCAAGCACGCCGAGAAAGGTGAGTAAAAGTGGAGTGGAAAATACAAAATTTCTCATTTCCTAACTTTTTCTAACATAAGAAATCAAGTTTGAAAAATTATATTTTTCTAAAGTTTGAAAATTAAAGTTGTTTAGCAGGGTTTAGATGGAAAAATTGGTTGGACCGCGCTCTTATTCAGTCAGGATGAAGGAAAAATTGGAAGAAAGGATGTTTTTTATCTTTTATAATATTGCATTTATGTAGAACTTGCAAGTATATTTATGATGAATGCATCATATTTTAGAGGATTTTTAAAGAAAAGAGCATTCATATAGGAGGTACCACTCAGAAATTCATTACATTCATAAATTTTTATGATGTATTGCACCTTTCATAAGTACATGGACGATTGAAAAATTGGATGTACATATGATGGAGAATTATGCAAGGAATTACATAGTTTTACCCTTGCTGAATTTTAGGAATGAAATTTCGTAAAGGACGGGAGAATGTAACACCCTACATTTTTAATAATTAAACAATAAAATAAATTCGTAATATTGTCACTATTAGGCTATAGGAGAATGGCGTCCATGGTGATTTTTTTGAATAATTTACGTGTATAGTTTGTAGAAAATGGAGTTAAAATGGAAATATATCAAAAAAAAGTTTGAAAAAAGGTATGGGTCGACCCCTGATTCAACAAAGTTAAGGGTTAGGTCGGCCCACGCTGTTGCTGGGCGCAATTGCGCATATGATTGCAGTTTTGAAATTTAGGCTGATATGGCTTATTCCTGTTAGGTGAATTTGAATTTTAGAAGCTTTGATTAGTTGAGTGACTTGGCTAGCTTGGATTAAATCTCAGAATCCATTGGCCTAAGATCCTTGGACTATATTATACATAGAATCCTAGTTTAGCACTTCATTTCACAACACAATGTTTTCACCCCTCTGGGCTCTCTCTTCTAAGGCAGACCCGAACTTAAATTATTATAAAGGAAAGATTTATAAAATTAAAGATTTATAACTAACTTAGAAGGGGAAATATGCAACAGTCATGGAGAAGAGCTTAGGACTACGGGTGAGTGGATTTAAATTATATCCTTTTAGATAATGGTGTATAAAATCGTTCAAATTTCTACAATAATTAGTTAATTAATTAAATCCGACGTAGTCTATCCAGGATTATTTACAATAATTTCATTGTTGTTATTAGTTAATTAATTAAATCTATTGTAGTTTATTCATGATTATTAATAGTAATTTTATTTCTATTATAATTAGTTAAATTTGACAAAATTTAACTAGAATTATTTGCATTAATTACTAACTGTATCTGAAACTATAAATTAAGAAGAATTTATACTTATATGAAAGGAAGTAAGTTGTCGTAAATTGGATCTAAGCAAATATAACTATCACTATGACAAAAAACATTCAAAAGTAAAGATAGGACCAATGTTGTAAATTTACAGTAACTATGTCAAAATTAGGAAATGAAATAGGATAGGAATTAAAATATACCAAATAAATTGAAAGACAAAATATAGTCAATTTTTTTTGGTTAAAAAAATGGGTTAATTTCCATATCTAGAATTTTAGAAAGAAGGTAAACGTAATTACAAAAAAAAAGACAAAGGAAATTAGATTAGTATAAAATAGGCACTTTCCATATTTTTGCACTGTCTAATAGAGTCAGAGATAAAGAGCAAAAATGCCTTTCAATCATAGATTTCCATTTGTAGTATTATTTTTGGTTGAATTATGGAAATAAATTTTAGTATAGTTTCTGTAATCAACCAAACTGAATGAATATTACTTCCAAAAATTAAGATTTACAAAGACGGTAAACCAAAAGTGTAATATAACTAAAAGAAGTTATAAGAAAAGAGTAAGAAATTAAGTTATTTACTTGATAGTCCAAACAATAACAAGCAAAGTATAAGATAAAGATCTGCTATTTTAGTGTAGAAAATAGAAAATGATAATATATTATGATACATAATTTCTTGCACGATTGAGAATGATAAAATAAGAAACTAAGAAAAAGCAAGAGCTATACTATAACAATAAGATAAAAGCAGAATAAAAAAGATAAGAGTAAGTGAATGCATTGGAAATGATTTAGACATAGGTTCAATAAAAACTGTGAGGTTCGTTTGGAGTAGTCCAAATCGAATCTATAGGTATGCCTAGAAACACGGACCACATCAGATTAATCAGTGTATGTTGATCTCAGAAGGCACGTTTATAGTAGCATTCCCAATCAATCGAGCACTGGTGATCTCGGGAAGATCAGGACCAACCATGCAGGAGACAAGAAGCGTAGACTTCAAAGCAAGGGTACACCAAGGATGAGCCTCCAATGTAGGTAACAGTTTAGGTGATCCATTAGAGGCGGGTCTATAGTTTCCTTCAAGAGGTTATGCCTTAATGGCATTCATGTTGAGGGCAGTCAGAAGGCTGATAGGTGACTTTGGGATTATGGCATTTCTAGTGGTCAGGAACAATATATGGATAGTAACCGTCAGAAGTCTATTATCGTCAGCCGATAGTGAGTTTGGGAAGTTGTGGGTTAAACCAATAGGATAGTAGTCTTTCACCTTTGGGACATCGTATTGATGTGCACGCAAAAATGCACATTTATATTCATATATTTATTCTTGTTTAGTGCTAATAAATGTCATATGTGGGTATTTTATCATGTTTAAACCATAATTCAATTGATTTCAAAATATCATACATTCATCGTCATACAAAGTAAAAATGGTCATTTTTGTGCTTAAGTTATTTTAAGAATTTTTACCTGGGCATTTTTCATTGTTTTGTAGACATTTGGTGCGTTTGGAAGAGAGCTTCACAAAGATTTATATGCATACAAAAGAAATGAAAAGGAAATAATTCTCATACATAATCATGGAGGACCCCACTTACTACACTTAAAAGCTAATGGACAAATTAGTGGATGATAAAGCTTCAGGCAAATTTAATGATGGAGTAATTAACGCATGATGATTAATTGGTGGCTACATTTCCTAAAGGGCATTCTTGGTAGCATGCTAATGTTGAATTAGGGTTTTTCACATGTATAAATAACCCCTGTATGTTGATGCAAAAATCATCTTGGATTTTATTTAGTTTAGAGTGGCTGAAATCAAAACCTCTATTCTTCTTCCATGGCTTCTTAGCCATTTCTTTTTTGTAATCTCTCGTTTAATGCAATCTTAATTTGTTGTTTATTTACATGTTATTTTCTTTTATGCAAGTAGAATAGATTTTTATCTTTATTTGCTCTTTTTTTGTTCTCTTTTATAATGAAATCTCTTTATGTTATCATTGAATCCATTACGAGTAGTTAAACCCCTTCAATTTGGGGTACTGAAGCTCTCATGATTCATGAATAATTAACATAAGAATTTCATGTTTCTAACTCTCTTATTTGAGCTTAATCTAAAATTGGATATAGAAAAAGTAAAGATTTTATATGGTGAAAATTGATAGCACATGTTGGTTGATTATTCCCAAATGTGTTATACCCATATCATTAATAGAATCATACTTTATCACAATCTAATTCATTTTAGAAAAAGTAGTGACATTAAAAGTGAAAGCATCCTTGATGTTCTATGTAGTTAGTGAATATTAACATACAGAACATACTCATAATGTTTCATTTTTATTAGAAATATTATTTTCTATGTGATAATTAGGGCTTTAAGTTTGTATTGAAAACAGATGATTTATGTAGCTTGAATTTTCTAGCATATACCATTTTTTATGTTAATTAGATTGATGTTGATAGTGAATCTACTCCTAAATTGCCTCTTAATCTCATATTTGTATTCATTTTAACATTTTTTTAGTTAACAATTTCACTTGCTTTCGGTTTAATTTGATTGAGTAAGATTAGAATAAATTCTTTCCCTGCGGATCGACCCGTATTCGCCACATACTACGATTGTACGCCATGCACTTGCGGTTATTATTACAATAGTTTTTTAATGGTTTTCTAATTCGATAGAAAATTCGGTTGCAAACAAGTTTTTGGCGCCATTGCTAGGGAAAGAATTTAATTTTAGTTTTATTCTTCGATTTAATTTTCTTATATGTTTTAGTCTTCTTAAAAAAAACTTGTGTTTATTTTGTTTTCTTGTGTTTGTGTGTATTCAATTGTGCACTCTTTGTTTTTGGTGTTTCCATTTGTGATTTTCTTTTATTTTATTTTTAAAAAAATATACACTTGTCTTTTGTTCAATTTCTTTCCTGTTTTTGCTACAATTTCCTTTATTTCTTTTCCTTTCTCTTTCTTTCACTTATTTCTTTCCTTCCTTTTCCTTACTTATTACTTGCCGTTTCTTTTCTAACTTATTTCTCAATCTTCTCTCCAATTGTTTTCCTTTATTTCTTTCCTTTTTTAATGATCTCCTTTCAGTTTCTTTCTTTTCTTCTTTTACAGTTCTTACAAATAAATAAATAAAAACAATTCTTTTTTTATTTTATTTCTTTCTAAAAAATTTCAATCCTTTACATTCCTTCCTTCTGTATACAATTTATTTCCAATAAAAAAATCTTTTGCAATTCTTTCCTTTTTTTGCCTTGCTTTCTTTTCCCTGTCTCTTCTACAAAATCTTCACGCCAACACCACAAACATTCAATTTCTTTTCCTTTTACATTTAATTTCTTTCCTTTATACAATTTCTTTCCCAAAAAAAAAATACCAAATTCTCTTTCATTTCTTCTTTCCTGATTTCCATACAATTTCTTTCTTTTTTTAATCCATTTATTTCTTTCCATAATTCTACGAACTCTTCCTTCTTTTACAAATCTTTATAAAAAAATTGTCATATTTCCTTTTATTTTCAGTACATAGCTACCCCTTTCCTTTGTACAATTCTTAAAAAAAATTCAAAACCCAATTTATTGCTTGCCATTTATTTTATTTCCTTCCTTCCACTGTAATTTCTTTCCCCTTTCTGCCTTAATATACCCCTACATCCTCACCAAAAATCACATCACTCCACCTACAAAAACTTCTTTCCTCAATTCATCCAACAGACCCTCTTCAACCATTCACCAATCTCCCTCATTTACAAATTCAAAACCATAGAAACTACTCCAGAAGCCATCCATTAACTTTCCACCACACCGAAGTCAAGCAAAACCCCTGCTCCATAAACTCACTACAAACCGCCTTGCCAAACCTAGATCCAGACTCCCATCACAACTAATCATCCCACGCGATACATCACCGCATCAAAAACAACATCTTCATCACAAACAAATTCCATACCTTTAGATCATCTCGCAAGAAAAGGGAAGGCGGTGGATTCCATCATTTTTTAGGGTATTTTCGATTTTTTTTTTCTTCAAAAAAAGGGGCTGTGTTGTTTTGAGAATATAATTGAGGGCAAGATTTATTTATCATTCTCTTTGGGATTCTAGAGAAATAATTAAGTTATACACTAGCGTGTGAAATTGGTGACTCTTTGTTTATTAATAGTGCAGAGGAAAACGTTTGTGATTGAGGCTTGTGGAACACAATTGACTCATCTACAGGGTGTACAACTTATTTCCTGTGATTAGAGCATTATTTGCTTTTTTTTCTAGTAGTTTGTTTAGCCTAGTTATTTTTTTTTATTTTTTGTTGCTTTTTTTCTTTTCAAGCTTAGTTTTAGTTTGTGTTCAGTCTTGATTTTGTGAACCTGGTTTAGTTTGTTTCCTTTGTTTTGAATTTAGTCTAGTTTAGTTTTATTTTTCCATTTCTTTTTTTTAAGTCGTTTTCTTTTTCATTTAATCCTTGTGTAAAACTCATTTCAGGTTGCACAAGTCAAATTGTTGGAGCGGTTGCTCACCAAGTGGGGTGTGAATGTGCTAGCGCTACTCCGTTGCACTGGACGGACTGCCGATCTAGGTGAGAATTTTCTAAACTCTACAGGGCCTGTTGTTGTTGCCGCTGCTTGAAAAAAAATTGCTTCTAAAGATTTCGTGCAGGTGCCGCATTTTGCTTGTAAAAATTTATTTCTACAATTTCTTGTTCTGTGATTGTTCTTCGACAGTTCGTTCTATGATTGATTTAAAATATTATTTTTTTTAAAATTGCATTCATCATAGTTTTTGTGTTTATTTTCTTAGGACTTCATTATATTTTGACAAATTGGTTTATTTCTAACGGATTATTTCTCGGTGTCTAGACTACGGCAGAGTAATAATCGTTTATAAATATTACGTGATTCGTAAATATTATATCGGTTGTTCCTCTGAAGGAACTTAAACTTTCGGTTGCATTGCTAGGGTGATTCGTTGTGCACCGATAACTCCTGCCCATTAACAGGCTGAGAAATCTTTTCTTGAAATTAATCTAACTGCCATTATATAATTCTAGAAAAATTGTAAATTGCATTAGGTTCATCCAATTTTTTTTTTTTTTAAAAAAGCCAATAGTATTTTCCTTTTTGTACAAATTTAACTTTTCTCTCTTAAAGAAAAAAATCGCTTCAATCCTCTTCTCAAATTTGTTCTTTCTCCTTTTCTCGTATTCTTTGCGCAAGTGCATACGTAGTTGGACCCGTATTCCTTCTACTAATCGTTTAGTCCGAACAAACATTCCTTTAACCATGGCTGAAGAAAATCCCCATCGAACTCTTATGGATAGATACTTCCCCAATCGAGTTTCTATTCCTTCTTGCATCACATTGCCCGCCCCAACGGGTAAATACTTTAAAATTCATTAGAATCACATAAATACTCTCCCGAAATTCGACAATCTTGAACGTGATGATCCTCATATTTTCTTAACAAAATTTGAACAAATTTGTGCAACCATGAAATTTCAACAACTAAGTGACGACGGAATCAAACTTAGGTTAATTCCATTTGCACTTACTGATTATGCCGAAAAATGGTTGTATAGCTTTCCTTCAAATATAATTAGAACTTGGAATGAATCTGCGAATGTTTTTCTAAAGAAAATCTACCCTCTTGGAAAAACATCCAAAATTCGAAACGAAATAGCTTTTAATCAAATGTCCGCATCACAATTTCAAAAAATGGACTCTTTGTCAAATTTTATACTATGGACTCAAAAATAACTCTCGAACCATGCTCGAATCGATGTGCTAAGGAAACTTTATATCCCAACATCATGATGCTGCTTGGCAATTTCTCAAAAATTTGGCTGAAAAATCAGCTCAATGGGAAAGATCTTTCCAGAAATTGATTTATTCCCAATCAAACGCTCATTCAGTAGGATCCTCAACGGCTTTAAAAGCGAAAATAGACGTGATGTTAACCAAATTTGATAAAAACCTTTCATCAACTCAAATAAATCAAGCTCAAGCATCTCAGCCTTCATGTTACAAGTATAATGATCCTAGCCACATTGCTGATCAATGCCCACTTCCATTAGAGGTGGGTGTATAGTTTCCATCAAGAGTTTATGCCTTGACGGCATTCATGTTGAGGGCAGTCAGAAGGCTGATAGGTGACTTTGGGATTACAACGGTTTTAGTGGTCAGGAACAATAGATGGATAGTAACCGTCAGAAGTCTGTTATCGTCAACCAATAGTGAGTTTGGGAAGACGTGGGTTAAACCAATAGGATAGTAGTCTTTCACTTTTGGACATCATATTGACGTGCACGTAAAAATGCACATTTATATTCACATATTTATTCCTGTTTAGTGCTAATAAATGTCATATTTGGGTATTTTATCATGTTTAAACCATAATTTAATTGATTTCAAATATCATACATTCATCGTCATATAAAGGAAAAATGGTCATTTTTTTCTTTAATTATTTTGAGAAATTTTAGTTGGGCATTTTTCATTGTTTTTGTAGACATTTGGTGCATTTGGAAGAGAGCTTCATAAAGATTTATATGCGTACAAAAGGAATGAACAGGAAATAATTTTCATGCATAATCATGGAGGACCCCACTTACTACATTTAAAAGCTAATGGACAAATTAGTGGATGATAAAGCTTCAGGCAAATTTGATGATGAGTAATTAACGCATGATGATTAATTGGTGGCTACATTTCCTAAAGGGAATTCTTTGTAGCATGCTAATGTTGAATTAGGGGTTTTCACTTGTATAAATAACCCCTGCATGTTGATGCAAAAACCGTCTTGGATTTATTTAGTTTAGAGTGTCTGAAATCAAAACCTCTATTCTTCTTCCATGGCTTCTTAGCCATTTCTTTTTTGTAATCTCTCGTTTTAATGAAATCTTAATTTGTTGTTTATTTACATGTTATTTTCTTTTATACAAGTAGAATGGATTTTTATCTTTATTTGCTCTCTTTTTTTGTTCTCTTTTATAATGAAATCTCTTTATGTTATCATTGAATCCATTATGAGTAGTTAAACCCCTTCAATTTAGGGGTAGTGAAGCTCTCATGATTCATGAATAATTAACATAAGAATTTCATGTTTCTAACTCTCTTATTTGAGCTTAATCTAAAATTGGATATAGATAAAGTAAAGATTTTATATGGTTAAATTTGATAGCATATGTTGGTTGACTATTCCCAAATGTGGTATACTCATATCATTAATAGAATCATACTTTATCACAATCTAATTCATTTTAAAAAAAGTAGTGACATTAAAAGTGAAAGATATCGTGATTTGTCACATGAAATCACATATGTTGATGAAGACGAGGAATATATGTGCTTGGCAATAGAGGAGATGGAGCAGAGGCAGAAAGAAGGCAAGGAGAAGCGGTTTTATGATGCGTTTCAGCACAGTCGTCTGACAGCATTTGGTCAGACGTCTGTTGTCAGGGTTTTGGTAACCCGAGAGCAGGGAAAGACGTCTGACCAATCTGGGTCAGACGTCTGAGCGGGGTTTCCTGCATTTTTGACTTGGTCTTTTCTGTGACTTATTTTGCATGTAATGAAGGGGCAAATTGGGTATTCGCCTAGGGCTTCTATTCTCCTATAAAAACAACATCTAGGGTTGGATCAAAAGTATGGGATTGAGACCAAATTAATTATTCCAAGGGTTAGCCGTTGTAACACCCCACGTCCATTAATGTCACTCACAAAGGGAATGCATTAACTTCCATGGAGGTTTTAAGTGAATATAGAACAGTAAAATTACAACAAGACAGATATAAAATAGTACTTGGAAATTCAAAAACTTTATTTCATGGTAGCAGAAGTCAAAACATGTTTGATTACATCATAACACCACATTCAATGTCAAGTACAATATCTATCTTGATAAAACAAGTACATAATCCCATTACATGAATAGCCATTAAAAAGAAAGATAACAAGCTGGACTTTACTTCAGCAGTCCAAGCTTTCCAGAAGATAAGCGATCCAACTAGACTCCACTAGAACTTGGCCCAACCTGCGGACCTGAAGGGAGAAAAAGGATGGAAAAGAGGGGGTCAGACATAAGTCTGGTGAATATGATAATTCTACAATACTATTACCAAAATAACTGGACTAAGGCATAAGCTGGAAAACAAGAAAATGTCTATGAAGAGCAGATTAAGGACATAGACAATCGCTAAAGGAAACGTTATAGGCGCTCCTAAATACTAAAGGATAAACACTATACTGCACCACACCAGTCACCCTAAAGATTCATCCCACTTAGCTTCACTTAGAAACTTTCCCAATGGCTTTACGTACCCCTAGCTGACTACATAGGTGCCGCCTGCCCCTATCTCCACTAGGTGTACCCTACTTCCCATTATTCGATCGGCTCCCTAACTCGTAGATACCCGTGCTGGCCCCACAGTGGGGTGTATCACTCCCCTAAAGTGGCAACCTGATACAACGGACATGCACGGCTTATACCTACACGATGCAACAACGTCTTACCTACCAGCCCGGGTCCACACACGCATATGAAACCCGTTGGACTTGCGTTGCCACCGCTCCCTGTTTTGGCCTCTTATAGTCAAACCCAGTATGCGTGTCCCGTCCTGGACTTGGGTCGAGCCCACAAAGATACGTTTTGGGATACTGGTTGAAATGGGCCCCCACTATTTACCACAAGCATTCCACCTAAGCTTGTCCCCATTAGTCCATCCCACTTAACCCACTTAGTCATGTTCATTTACATGTGTGTTTGGTTAAGTCTAATCGTATTTCAAATGCCTCTAAAGGCAACCACCAGATTCCTCATGCCACCCAAGGCACCTACTTAACCCCCATGTCCCACCTTACATGATTATCTGGTTAATTATTTCTTAGTTCATTAAGGCCATAACCTCATAAAGACCTCTCACATTAGACTGGCATTTATGGCAGCTGGATTTGCCGGGCGGGTCCGGGCAGTCTTACACCATAAAAGAGTCTAACCTCGTGTCTTTACAACTGTTATGCTTTAGTTTGGGCCTAGGACCTCTCACATTGGGCCGACATTTGTGACTACTGGATTTGCCGGGCGGGTCCGGGCAGGTTTACATCACAAACGGGTCCAACCTCGTGTCCTAAGCATTGATTATTAATAATAATCCACTTTCCCCCAATTTTAATAATTCCCTACTTGAATTATTAATTACTTCCAATTTTTAACAATGTCCATAATTGACTCAATTATGGACATCCATTCATGGTATGCAAAATCTTACAAAATTGCACCCAATTTATTAATTCCTAATATTACCCCTACCCCACGTTTGAACGTTTATTCGCAAAATATATGTTAGACTCGAATAGCCTAACTCATAGCATAAAAGAGATTATCATAATAACAACATGTATATGTGACCAAATGAATCATAATAAGGGGTGAAACTTGCATATGTCCAACTTGCATAGATTATACATGTCATGGACCTAAAGGTGTCAACTTGTTCAAAATTCACCTAATATAATCTCAATCAATTTTTCATAAACTTACATATGAACATGTGTGAATCAACATCATCTAATTTTTTAACAACATGGTTTTATATGGGTACACCTAACTCAATAGGCAAATTCCCATAATCAAGTTTTATTTAATTATAGTTTCAAGTTTATGGGTACACCTAACCTAATAGGCAAATTCCCATAAACAAGATCCATTTAAATTAAGAAAAAAAAACATAACTTTAAGCATGATCCAACAACATGATTTTTCAACATAATATAGCATGATTTATAACATGGCATAGTATGATAGTATAACATAGCTTGACATGATTCTCAACATAGCACGACATAGCATAAGAGAATTTACAACATAGCATGACATAGCATATATAATTTACATCATACGACAACATAATAACATAATAAGAGATCCACAATATATAGAATTTACAATTACAAATCACATCACTTTCTTGTGATCCATTCATAACTGAGTCAAATTAGTTTGTAATAGTCTTGTGAGAATCATCATACTCACCAACAAAAGAAAAGAATTAGAGAAAGAGAGATCTTTTGATTTGATTTGTGTAGATTTAGTTGTAGATGATTAGGCTTCCTCTTCTTAGTTTGTGACGGCTATGCTGAACTCCATGGCAGCAGCATGACGGTAGCTTCTCTAATTTTACAAGTGATTTAGGTCCAGGGTCTACCCATTTATTTATAGATTTTAGAATGCATTTAGGCCATTAGATTTAACCTAGAAATAACCGCAGCCGTTCAGACAAGATGGGGTTTATCTTGTTGACTCAGCAATGAGTCAGAAGTGACTCAGCAAACACTCAGCAATATATATATATATATATATATATATTCTACAATGTACACATTAGATACATCCCCCCTTTTACATACTTATTATTGTTTTTATATACATATTAGATACATCCCCTCTCTTACACACTTATTAATATTTTTATATTCATATTAGATACATCCCCCCTCTTACACACTTATTAATATTTTAGCAACTTTAGTGTTAATAGAAAATTCGGGGTGTTACATTCTCCCCTCCTTTTAGGATTTCGTCCCCGAAATCTTCAAGTCTGGATGAATGTATATCCTACCATCCAAACGTCCATCTACTCATCCATCATACACAGGCATCCATTGTCCTTACAGACTTCTAATGCTTTCATGTTTAAATGCACAGTGTGTGTATATGTCCGTATCTAATGCAAAATCAGGCGGTCCACTGATTCAGTTGACCTCCTTAATGCAACTATGATCGTGCCATGCATCCATTATGTATGCAAAAGATTCTTAATGCTACATAATACTTCTATATGCGTGCACAACCATCATCTGAATGCAGCATCCACATGATAATACAACCATCGTTCATCCATTTTACTAAATACATCCATATATATATGCAATATGCAATATGTAGTGACCGAGCCGATCTAGTGTCTAAAGTGTGTGTATATATGCATCCACGAGCAACCACTAGCAAACACTTGCATCCATTTTGCATCCATCATACATAACATGTCTCAAACACATGTTTCAACCATAGGATTATCCTAACTAAAGGTCAAAGATACTAATGAGAGGACATACTAAAGATAAGATAAGATAAGCTAAGCGATAAAGGAGAAATTAAAAGACATACCCTCAAAAAGAAAAGGGTACAACGAACGCATCTTCTCTTCTGTCTCCCAAGTTGCGTTGCTCTCATCATCTCCCCATTGCACTTTAACCAGTCTGACCTCTCGATTCCTCAACTTTTTGATCTCCGACCCAAGAATGCATGTAGGAGCTCGTCTAATTGTTGCATCACGCTCTATTTCCACCTCTTTAAGCAAGCTCGGCTCTACCACCTCCGCGGTCTTGTGCAAACACTTCCTCAAATGTGATACATGGAATACGTCGTGTACTCCACTAAGTTTCTCAGGCAACTCCACCCTATATGCCATCTTCCCAATCCTGTTTTTTTTACAGGAAACGGCCCTACAAACCTTGGTGCTAATTTCCCCACGGACCCAAAGCGAACAACATTCTGTAACGGAGATACTTTGATAAAAACCATGTCCCCAATGTCAAACTCAAGATCTGTCCTCCTCTTATCAGCATACGATTTTTGCCTATCTTGTGCTGCTTTCATCCTCCTTCGAATCAACTCAATCTTCTCCGAGGTTTCCCTAAGCATATCGGGCCCAAGTAGGATTTTATCGGTAGATTCCCACCAACATGTAGGCGAACGGCAAGGCCTTCCATAAAGAGCTTCGAAAGGTGCCATGCCAATACTAGACTGAAAGCTATTATTATATGCGAATTCTACTAACGGAAGGTGCTCTTCCCATGTACCCCCAAAGTCTAGGATACAAAGCCTTAAAAGATCCTCTAGAATGCGATTCACCCTCTCGGTCTGGCCGTCTGTCTGAGGATGATATGCGGTGCTCAAACATAGCTGAGTCCCTACCGCCTCTTGTAAACTCTTCCAAAATTCGCTAGTAAAGATGGGGTCACGGTCGCTTACTTTACTAGAAGGAATACCGTGCAAACGAACTATCTCCTTAATGTATACAGAAGCCAACCACGGAGCAGTCCTCTTACTTTTCACGGGAATAAAATGGGCGCTTTTACTAAGTCTATCTACTATAACCCAAATCCCCGTGTTACCCTTCCTTGATCTTGGTAATCCATCCACAAAATCCATTGAGATGCTTTCCCATTTCCATAGTGGAACTTCTAATGGGTGAAGCAACCCACCGGGTTTCTTTTGTTCTGCTTTAACTCGTTGGCACACCAAGCATCTAGCGACGTACTCGGCCACATCCTTTTTCATACCGGCCCAAAAGAAAACCCGCTTCATATCTTTGTACATCTTATCCCTGCCGGGATGAATGGTCATTTTTGAGCGATGAGCATCATCAAGAATGGCCTTCCTTAAGTCTTCGTCTTGTGGTACACAAAGTCTATTATCCCTTCGTAACCAACCCTTATCGTCTAGGGTATACCTACGAAGATGGCTTGACGACTCCCCCCTTTGAGCTTTTCTACTATCTCAACCAACTGTGGGTCGTCTCGCTGTGCCTCACCAACCCGTCCTAGAAGTGTAGGTCTAACCTCCAAGGATGCTAACAGACCGGGTACTAAGTCAACGGAGGGTCTAAAGTCAAACATAGAGATGAATTCTAAGCTTTGTCGTTCAACAAACAACGGACTCAAGGACAACCTTTTCCTACTTAAGGCGTCTGCCACCACGTTACCCTTGCCCAGGGTATATGCTATTTCAAAATCGTAGGAGGCTAAGAATTCCATCCACCGTTGCTGCCTTAAATTCAAATCCTTCTGAGAGAATAAGTATTTTAATGATTTGTGGTCAGTGAACAGTTCGAATTTCTCACCAAGAAGATAGTGACGCCAAGACTTAAGCGCAAAAACAATTGCGGCTAGCTCTAAGTCATGCGTGGGGTAATTCTTTTCATGAACCCTCAACTGCCTTCCACCATAGGCTATTACTCTTCCCTCTTGCATGAGGACCGCGCCAAGTCCCGTCCCACAAGCATCAGTATAGATGGTAAAAAGTTTATTCCCGTCTGGCAGCACTAAGACTGGGGCTGAAGTTAAGGCTCTCTTTAAACGTTGGAACGCATCATCGCAATCTTTGTCCCACGTAAAAACCAGGTTCTTCTTCGTTAACCGTGTTAATGGAGCTGATATTTTTGCGAAGTCTTTGATAAACTTCCTATAATAGCCAGCCAACCCCAAGAAACTTCTTACTTCGGTTGCATTTTTAGGGACCTTCCAATCTTGGATGGCCACCACCTTTGCGGGATCCACTGCTATCCCTTCTTTGGAAACCACGTGCCCTAAGAACCGTACTTCCTTCCTCCAGAAGTGACACTTAGAAAATTTTGCCTTAAGGTTATGCGCTCGAAGGGTTTCCAACACTTCCCTAAGATGTAGGGAGTGCTCTTCTTTATTCTTAGAAAAGACTAAGATGTCATCCACAAAGACTACCACGAATTTGTTAAGGTATTCCCTAAACACCCTACTCATCAAATCAGCAAAATATGCAGGGGCGTTTGTCAAACCAAAGGGCATCACTAGCCATTCATAGAATCCGTCAGGAGTCCTAAAAGCAGTCTTATCTATACTATCCTCAGCCACTCTCAGTTGATGAAAGCCAGTGGCTAAGTCCAACTGCGAAAACACTGAGGCGCCAACTAACTGATCAAAGAGATCGTCAATCCTCGGCAGTGGGTGTCGGTTCTTTTTAGTAAGCTTGTTTAGTTCTCTATAGTCCATACAAAGTCTAAGAGACCCATCCGCCTTTGTGGCAAAAACTACTGGAGCACCCCACTCCGATATACTACGTCTTATGAACCCCTTCTCAAGCAACTCCTTTACTTGCTTATTGAGTTCCCTCCTTTCACGAGGAGCCATGTGGCGCACTGGCAAAGATACGGGTTTAGCATTATCCACAAGATAAATTCGAAAGTCTATCTCCCGCTTTGGAGGTAAGCCCTTCACCTCCTCAAACACATCCGGATATTCCCGGACCACTTCTACCGATCGCAGGTTCTCTACAGACGCGTCAAGCGATTCAAGATAACTTAGCATAACGGAATTTATGGGATTACAAAAGATGTCGAGAGCATTACCAAGGCGAGTCACAAGCCTAACTACTCTCCTTTCACAATCAAGAATGGCCCTATTTCTAGACAACCAATCCATTCCTAAAATTAGCCCATAGCCCGTGAAGCCCAATACATAAGCATCACATCTAAATTCAACGCTAAGTATAGAGATTTTCAAATCCAAACATATCATGGTCAAATGAGCCGAACCCCCAATTGGATTTGAAACGACCAAGGGATCCTCTACTAAACTGGTGTTCAAGTGCAGTGATTCAACTAATGATGCAGAGATAAACGAATGAGATACGCCAGAATCGAATAAGGTACGGACAGGATGATCAAACAGAAAAACTAAGCTTTCAACAGAAATTGTTCTACCTCTTTCTTGCAGCGGTGGGGCCGCAATAGCCTGAACTTGCCCCCTTGCCTGCCCTGGTGCCATAAGAGCCTGCACCTGTCCTCCCGAGGTAGACCCTGCCCTCTGCCCCTTCTTTGGACAGTCCTTCACTAAATGTCCCGCGTCTCCACAATGAAAACAACCAGTCTTCTTTTTCTTTCTACAATCTTTGCTGAGATGGCCAGGCGTCCCACAATTGAAGCATTTCTTCTTCCCTTTGCCATTATTGTTTTTACCACCCTTCTTATTTTGCTGTTGGGGTTTCTTCTGATCCCCTTTCTTTTCAACTGCCTTATCCTCATGCATAAGTGCCATTTCTACTAGCTTTTCAAAGGTGGCTCCCATAGGGATGTGGGTCATAGCCAACCCTTGCAACGGTTCATTCAAGCCTCTAACGAACCTCAAAGCTTTCTTCTCTGGCGTGTTCACCAACTCCAAGCCAAACCTTGCTAACTGATTAAATTTATTGACATATTCCTTTACTGATGAGCTCCCTTGCTTTAGTGCCAAGAATTTTTCCATATTTAAGTTCTCCTCTGCCCTTGAAAGAAACTTTGCCTCAAACCTTCGTCTGAAATCCGCCCATGAATCAACTGGACGTTCCCCGTTAGTGACCTCCCACCAAAACGAGGCCTCTCCCTTCATTAACCAAGCAGCTAAACGGACTTTCCTCCCATCTTCCACTTCAAAGATATCCAACAATTCCTCAGTCTCCTTAAGCCAATCTCTGACCTCCACAAACGTCTCAATCCCTTGAAAAGTTTTTCCTCCCATAGCCTTGAATTCCTTGCACGTCTTTGCAAAAGTGTCAACACGAGGAGGAGGAGGAGGAGGAGGAATGGGTGCAACTAGGGGTGGAGGAGTATCCGCTGGGCCTGCAGTGGTGGCCCTAGCCTCCAAGTATCTCCTAAACCACCCTGGAATCGTCACACCTTCTGGGAGATTAAGATCTTCAGCCATGCTGAAACGAAAAAGGAAAGATTCAAAATGGAGAATTCGAAAGATAAAGATAAGGATGTGGCTATTTGGGATTATGTTTTTCATAAAAACTCTCTTTAAATAACATGTTTTTTTTTGAAAGCACTTCTTCCAAAAATACTTTAGAAAAAAAAATATTTTTCTAATTTTTTTTTTATCTGTTCTGGTAACCTTATGCTCTGATACCACGTGTAACACCCCACGTCCATTAATGTCACTCACAAAGGGAATGCATTAACTTCCATGGAGGTTTTAAGTGAATATAGAACAGTAAAATTACAACAAGACAGATATAAAATAGTACTTGGAAATTCAAAAACTTTATTTCATTGTAGCAGAAGTCAAAACATGTTTGATTACATCATAACACCACATTCAATGTCAAGTACAATATCTATCTTGATAAAACAAGTACATAATCCCATTACATGAATAGCCATTAAAAAGAAAGATAACAAGCTGGACTTTACTTCAGCAGTCTAAGCTTTCCAGAAGATAAGCGATCCAACTAGACTCCACTAGAACTTGGCCCAACCTGCGGACCTGAAGGGAGAAAAAGGATGGAAAAGAGGGGGTCAGACATAAGTCTGGTGAATATGATAATTCTACAATACTATTACCAAAATAACTGGACTAAGGCATAAGCTGGAAAACAAGAAAATGTCTATGAAGAGCAGATTAAGGACATAGACAATCGCTAAAGGCAACGTTATAGGCGCTCCTAAATACTAAAGGATAAACACTATACTGCACCACACCAGTCACCCTAAAGATTCATCCCACTTAGCTTCACTTAGAAACTTTCCCAATGGCTTTACGTACCCCTAGCTGACTACATAGGTGCCGCCTGCCCCTATCTCCACTAGGTGTACCCTACTTCCCATTATTCGATCGGCTCCCTAACTCGTAGATACCCGTGCCGGCCCCACAGTGGGGTGTATCACTCCCCTAAAGTGGCAACCTGATAAAACGGACATGCACGGCTTATACCTACACGATGCAACAACGTCTTACCTACCAGCCCGGGTCCACACACGCATATGAAACCCGTTGGACTTGCGTTGCCACCGCTCCCTGTTTTGGCCTCTTATAGTCAAACCCAGTATGCGTGTCCCGTCCTCGACTTGGGTCAAGCCCACAAAGATACGTTTTGGGATACTGGTTGAAATGGGCCCCCACTATTTAAGCTTGTCCCCATTAGTCCATCCCACTTAACCCACTTAGTCATGTTCATTTACATGTGTGTTTGGTTAAGTCTAATCGTATTTCAAATGCCTCTAAAGGCAACCACCAGATTCCTTATGCCACCCAAGGCACCTACTTAACCCCCATGTCCCACCTTACATGATTATCTGGTTAAGTATTTCTTAGTTCATTAAGGCCATAACCTCATAAAGACCTCTCACATTAGACTGGCATTTATGGCAGCTGGATTTGCCGGGCGGGTCCGGGCAGTCTTACACCATAAAAGAGTCTAACCTCGTGTCTTTACAATTGTTATGCTTTAGTTTGGGCCTAGGACCTCTCACATTGGGCCGACATTTGTGACTACTGGATTTGCCGGGCGGGTCCGGGCAGGTTTACATCACAAACGGGTCCAACCTCGTGTCCTAAGCATTGATTATTAATAATAATCCACTTTCCCCCAATTTTAATAATTCCCTACTTGAATTATTAATTACTTCCAATTTTTAACAATGTCCATAATTGACTCAATTATGGACATCCATTCATGGTATGCAAAATCTTACAAAATTGCACCCAATTTATTAATTCCTAATATTACCCCTACCCCACGTTTGAACGTTTATTCGCAAAATATATGTTAGACTCGAATAGCCTAACTCATAGCATAAAAGAGATTATCATAATAACAACATGTATATGTGACCAAATGAATCATAATAAGGGGTGAAACTTGCATATGTCCAACTTACATAGATTATACATGTCATGGACCTAAAGGTGTCAACTTGTTCAAAATTCACCTAATATAATCTCAATCAATTTTTCATAAACTTACATATGAACATGTGTGAATCAACATCATCTAATTTTTTAACAACATGGTTTTATATGGGTACACCTAACTCAATAGTCAAATTCCCATAATCAAGTTTTATTTAATTATAGTTTCAAGTTTATGGGTACACCTAACCTAATAGGCAAATTCCCATAAACAAGATCCATTTAAATTAAGAAAAAAAAACATAACTTTAAGCATGATCCAACAACATGATTTTTCAACATAATATAGCATGATTTATAACATGGCATAGTATGATAGTATAACATAGCTTGACATGATTCTCAACATAGCACGACATAGCATAAGAGAATTTACAACATAGCATGACATAGCATATATAATTTACATCATACGACAACATAATAACATAATAAGAGATCCACAATATATAGAATTTACAATTACAAATCACATCACTTTCTTGTGATCCATTCATAACTGAGTCAAATTAGTTTGTAATAGTCTTGTGAGAATCATCATACTCACCAACAAAAGAAAAGAATTAGAGAAAGAGAGATCTTTTGATTTGATTTGTGTAGATTTAGTTGTAGATGATTAGGCTTCCTCTTCTTAGTTTGTGACGGCTATGCTGAACTCCATGGCAGCAGCATGACGGTAGCTTCTCTAATTTTACAAGTGATTTAGGTCCAGGGTCTACCCACTTATTTATAGATTTTAGAATGCATTTAGGCCATTAGATTTAACCTAGAAATAACCGCAGCCGTTCAGACAAGATGGGGTTTATCTTGTTGACTCAGCAATGAGTCAGAAGTGACTCAGCAAACACTCAGCAATATATATATATATATATATATATATATATATTCTACAATGTACACATTAGATACATCCCCCCTTTTACATACTTATTATTGTTTTTATATACATATTAGATACATCCCCTCTCTTACACACTTATTAATATTTTTATATTCATATTAGATACATCCCCCCTCTTACACACTTATTAATATTCTAGCAACTTTAGTGTTAATAGAAAATTCGGGGTGTTACAGCCGTCGTTCTTCATTGTACTCCTTCTCCAACAAGAGTTGTAGTCATCTAGATATTCTTTCCCTTTCTCAATAAGGTTATTGATTCTTGTAGTTTGTTTATTGTTGGTTGTTGAACCAGCGTGTGTAAACAAAATTCATTTTGAGTATCAATAAAGAGGGTAGTTGGGTGGAATATTTTGTGTTTGCGTGTGTGATTTCATATCTTTGTTTGTTTCCATAGAAATCATCTTTAAGTAATTGGGTGAATAAGATCCTGGTCACTTCCGCAAAGGCGCAGTTTTCACAATAGTTGGTATCAGAGCGAGATCATCGCAAAGCTTAGAGTGATTTTGGATTGAAAAAATCAATTTTTTTATGACGGATATGATGGCGTTTCCGAGGATGACTGTTTTTGATGGAAGAAATTGGGGGATTTGGAAGCGTAAGATGGAGGATGTGCTTTACCTCAATGATCTTCATGATTCAATTGTTGGAAATGCGGAGAAGCCCTCAGGTGTGAATGAGGGAACGTGGAAGAAGATGGATAAGAAGGCTATTGCCTTGATTCGGCAATACCTTGATGATTCAGTATTCCATCATGTGGCTAATTGTGAATCCGGGAAGGATTTGTGGGACAAGTTGGTAACTTTCTATGAGTCTAGGAGTGCTACAAGTAAGGCTTTTCTGCTTCGAAAGCTTGTTCAACTGAGATTGGATAAGGAGAAGTCTGTTGCAGGGCACCTGAATGAATTTCAAGATGTGATCAATCAATTGGCAAATATAAAGGTCAATTTTGATGATGAGTTTCAGGCTCTTTTGCTAATGAGTTCGCTTTCAGAAAATTGGGAGACTTTGGTTGTTTCATTGAGTAACTTCAATGCCGTGGAGCCATCTCTTTGGAAATGGTACGAAGCAGCCTTTTGAATGAGGAACTAAGGAGAAAAGGGTCGGGTTTTAAATCAGTTCAAGGTGAAGCCATGGTAGCAAAGGACTCGGGGAAAGATACAAGAAGGAAGAAGAAAGGGGCTAATGGTAAAGGTGCTTGTTATTATTGTGGTAAGGAAGGTCACATACGCAATAACTGTTATGCTTATCAGAGGGATAAGAAGAAGGCTGCGGATGGTGATGGAAGTAATGAGGCACAGGCAGATATTGCTGCAAGTTCCATTAGCGATACTTCTAGTGATGTCCTGTTTAGCGAAGTTAATCCTTGGAAGATGGATTCAGGAGCCACTTTTCACATTTGTAAGGATGTGAAGTGTTTTTCTTCTTATGAGAAGGATGTCGACGTGATTAGAACAACCAAAGGAGTAGAGCTACCAGTTTGTGGTATTGGATATATCCGGTTTCGTATGCATGATGGCGTGGTAAGGGAAGTCTTTGGAGTTAGACATGTGCCCGCTAGTTCGCATAACCTCATTTTTCTCGGTCAGTTAGATCGTCGTGGTTGCACTTATGATACTCGAGGTGGAGTTTTGAGAGTGAGGAAGGGTGATCGTGTTGTGATGAGAGGTGTCTTGGAGGCAGGAAACCTGTATAGATTGGTTGGTTCTGTGGTCGACAGTGGAAGGCCAGTGGCGGTTGAAGAATCTAGTCCAAAACAAGGTGGAGAGGTTGATTTGGTCACTGCTGATGTGTTAGACAGGGGTCTTCATGTTGATGATGCTCAAGGGATCCGGGGTGATCAAGGAAGGAGCTCAGGTCAAGTGATAAACGAGTGTCGATGCAGAAAATCCACAAGGTGGAGATCCTTGTGGTATTACAAGCACTTTTAGACCGTTAGTGTTGCGTGGTGCATCTTGAGGGGAAGATGCATCTTTGGCAGGCGGTGGTTTGTGTTTGTAATGGTTTAATTGAGAGTAGGTGTCATTGAAAGAGCTAGATGACTTGTGTGTTGGAAGTTAGTTTGATGTGATGCGATTTCATATCAAGGTGGAGTGTTGTGATTTGTGACATGAAATCACATATGTTGATGAAGAAGAGGCGTGGATGTGCTTGGCAATAGAGGAGATGGAGCAGCGGCAGATAAAAGGCAAGGAGAAGCAGTTTTGTGATGCGTTTCAGCACAGACGTCTGACAGCATTTGGTCAGACGTCTGTTGTCAGGGTTTTGGTAACTCGAGAGCAGGGACAGACGTCTGACCAAATGGGTCAGACGTCTAAGCGGGGTTTCCTGCATTTTTGACTTGGCCTTTTCTGTGACTTATTCTGCAAGTAATGAAGGGGCAAATTGGGTATTTGCCAAGGGCTTGTATTCTGCTATAAAAGCAGCATCTAGGGTTGGATTAAAAGTATGGGATTGAGACCAAATTAATTATTCCAAGGGTTAGCCGTCGTTCTTCATTGTACTCCTTCTCCAACAAGAGTTGTAGTCATCTAGATATTCTTTCCCTTTCTCAATTAGGTTATCGATTCTTGTAGTTTGTTTATTGTTGGTTGTTGAACCAGTGTGTGTAAACAAAATTCGTTTTGAGAATCAATAAAGAGGGTGCTTGGGTGGAATATTTTGTGTTTGCGCGTGTGATTTCGTATCTGTGTTTGTTTCCATAGAAATCATCTTTAAGTAATTGGGTGAATAAGATCCTGGTCGCTTCCACAAAGGCCCAGTTTTCACAACAAAAGCATCTTGATGTTCTATGTAGTTAGTGAATATTAACATACATAATATATTCATAATGTTTCATTTTTATAAGAACTATTATTTTCTATGTGGTAATTAGGGCTTTAAGTTTGTATTGAAAATTGATGATTTATGTAGCTTGAATTTTCTAGCATATAAATCATGCTTGTATGAATACAACACTTAATGTGCTAGTTATTAAAGAGAGTTAAAACCGTTATTTATGTTAATTAGATTGATGTTGATAGTGAACCTACTCCTAAATTGTCTCTTAGTCTCATATTTGTATTCATTTTAACAATGTTAGTTTTCTTTTAGTTTTTAGTTAGCAATTTCACTCGCTTTCGGTTTAATTTGATTGAGTAAGATTAGAATAAATTCTTTTCCTACGGATCGACCCATATTCACTGCATACTACGATTGTACGCCATGCACTTGCAGTTATTATTACGATATTTTGTCAACTATTTTCTAATTCCATAGAAAATCCATTTGCAAACACGTATGAGTGGAAACGTCAAATGTTTGATTATTTTGTTTGTTTTAGGGCAAGGCTTTAACCAATTAGAGAGTCTTTCTCTAGTAAAGGGGTGGCTGCGTGGAGCCTTGGCTACGCTAGAAAGAAATAAACCCAGTTTAACATCTATAGACCCCGGTAGTGCCTCTTTGCAAATTGTAGAAAATCCCTTATTGATTTCCATACTGAGCTCCAGTCATTCTTCTTATTAGTGAAACTTAGAGTATAAATAGAATGATTATGTGTAGATCCTCAACGTATGCATTAGATAGTACATCATTGATGTCCGAGCATTGATGAAGTCCAATAGGGGAACAATTTCGCATTTTTGAAATAGATGATGTAACATCTGTATTGTAGGCTTCAAGGAGCAATCTATTATAGATATATCACTAACATTCTTTCATTGAGGGGTGATGGAGATCTATCAAGGATGATACAATGGGTAATACCTCGATATATTGGGGACATAGCTACATATGTATTATTAGGTTTGGTCTACTAAATAGTAGAGGGGTATGACTTAAGCATGTAGTGAGAATATTATAAACCCTAATAACCTAATAAAAAGTAAATTAAATATAGAACATTATTTGTAGTGTTATACTTAAAAGGTATAAGTTGTCCATTCACAATAACTTTAGTTTTAACCTCTTCTCATAACAAACCCATAGGCTTGACAAATCGTAGGTATATTTCCATCTTAGAGACACTGAATGTCATTACTATGGTAAGTATTTACTTATTATCATGTTTTATTCAGTTTTACTATTAGATATTTATTTGAATTATGATATATTTATCTTTTCCTTTCTGTAGGATACTAGACAAACAACTTGGGTTTTAGTGGACTTGGACTTTAGAATTTTATGAAACAACTAGGTCGATTAGAATTTGGGTTGTTACACTAACTCTGTAGGAATAGGGATATGTTTGGTACGGTCTTTCTATGCTCGTTGATTTGTCTTACCTTTGCATTTGAGATTACCCCCGCTTATACCAGACTTCGTATGACCTGTAGTTCTATGCATTGCTTATCATTACTTTGGGTACTTTTGAGTGAATAGACTAGTGACATGTCTAGTAAGCACGAACAACAGTTCAGGAGGTGAGCGTGAGTCTATTACTTACATTACTTATACATACCTTTTTGATTTTCTTTTTCCTTTTTTATGAGGTATAATGGTACTTCTGTTTATAGATAATTCGTTTGAATTGTTATTATCTGCATGACTCTACATTTATTATGTTGCATGAATTTATTACTTATGGCTTATTATCAACTATTTACTTTCTCGCATGTTTTATATCGATTATGTTTACGTTATTATATTTTAATCAATACTCTATAAGATATGTTACATGTTGGGTTGTTCCCTTTTTATTTAACCTTGATAATCATCTTACATTGGTTATGCACTACCACTGCACACTATTTAGGTGTCTGAGGTGTAGGGCTATCATCACATTTGGTATCAAAGCTTAGGTCATGTTATTTAATCTACGTGGGAATACTTGAGGAATATTACACTTATATGTAAGTGCGTACTTATTATATATCTTGGTTTTCAAAAGTATATATATACTAGCATATGTAATTATAAATAAAGTTGCATTGCACTTAAGCAGCGTTAAGTAGAATTCTTGAAGAGGGAACCAATCGACTTCATTACAGGTTGAACAATAGGCCGCCGAATAAGGAATACTGCTAAGAATTCCATCTTAGGAGTTGAGAAAGGGACTGGATCGAGAGCTAATTATCCCGATATTTGGACCATGTTCACTACTTTTATGAGCGATATAATGCGAAATTCCGAAGGAGCTGCTCTAAATGTTCCTGAGGGTGGTGCAATAGTGCAAGCACCTGGAGCTGACTCTGCAAAGTTCAATAAAGCCTATACATGTCTAGGTGGTAAATCCTTCCAGGGAACGGAGTTAACTATGTAAGTTTAAGATTATGTTGATATTTGTGAGAGTATCTTTAACTTAATGATGTTATGTAGAAGAGGTTGGTGTCATGTCAATCCTAGGAAAGGGCAATGAACTGGTGGAATGTTATCAAAGTTCGCTACACTAAAGGAGAGATTACTTGGGAATAGTTCAAAGCTAGCTTTAAAGATAAGTTTATTCCGGCTACCCTAGAGTCAAAGTTGTTCATAGCTTTGCAGAGCTAAAGCAGGAGGATATTACTGCCTCCAAGTATGTCGCTGAATTTAATGCTCAATTAAAGTATGAGAAATTGATCATTGGCTTGGATGACTAGTTGGGGAAAGATAATACATCACATTGATAAGAATTTTCGAGACTATTGTCGGGAAAATCTTGAGATAAGAGATCCTTCAACCTAAGTCAAAGAAATCAACTTCGGTTGTCCCAAAGGAAGATCCAAAGCCACAAGTAGATGGGGGACGTAATGAAAAGTAGGGCAATAAGAGGAAACCTTCCTAAATAAAATTTGGACAGAAAAAGAAAGCCATGTCGGAAGTTATTTGCTACAAATGTGGGAAGAAGGGTCACTTCACTAGAGACTGCACGACCAAGAGAAGGAAATGCTTCAACTGTAGCAAAGGGGGACACACTCAAAAATGTCTAGAACCTTTGAAGGAGAAGTGGAATATGAAAGTGTAAGTTATCAATGCCATTTTAATTTTGTAGGGGTCTCCATCGGAAAAAAGGGAAAGGACATCGTTATCTAAGGTATGCTTTCTATTTTCGATGTTCCTTTTCGAGTTTTATTTGGTATATATACTTCCCCTTACTTTACATCTAGTGACTTGGTAGATAAATTAGGATTGAAACCTGAAATTGTTGACCGACTATTGATTGTGAACTCCAATTGCCTTTGTATGATTTGTCGTTGGTTGGTCTTATTGAGTCATTGATGCTCTTTTGATTGTGATTGCTTTTTTGGTCTTTATTTTGTTTGATATTATTCTAGGAATTGATTGCCTTTATTGATACGAAGTGGTGGTAGATTGTGAGAAGTCTTTGATCCTATAAGAGTAGACAATCACCAAATGATAGGGTTAAGCTACCTAACCAGTGATGAGGTGATGTCTAACTTTATATATTCGATAGATGCTCCATATGATGAGTTTTAGAGTGTATCCTATTGCTAAAGAGTGTATCTGCATCTTTGTGGAAGTGATGAAATTCTGCTACATAAAGAGATTGATTTCCATATAGACTTGGTAAAGGATGTCAGATCCATAGTGATACCTCTTAGGATAAAGGAAACTAATAAGCAGTGAGAGCTAGAGATGTAAGTGAATGAACTTTTGCAAAAAAGTTTCGTTCTTAGGAGTATATCTGAGTGAAAAATGCCTATTTATTTTCTGTGAAAGAGGAAGGTTACCTTAGATTGTCTAATTGATTTTCATAAGTTGAATATTGTGACGAAAAAGATTAAGTATCTGTTTCCTTCCATTGATGACCGGTTCGATCATCTACGTGGTGCTAAGATATTGTCTCAGTTAGAACTTGTAATGAGACTTCATCATTGGAGAGTGGCAAAGAAAAGTGCCCGATATGGCATTTCATATGTCATTTGGTTTTTATAAGTGGTTGACAAAGCGTGGGTTGACCAACTGTAACGACCCGTATTCTACGCATCATAGGATCGTAGGATATTTATTTCTTTCACATACGAAGTCGTATGGTCATGTAACTTTGGGAGACGACTATTGGGGTCATTTCCCATGTTCATGATTTTTCTCGATTTTTAAATGACCATTTTACCCCTAGTTGGCACTGTTTTGGCCATAACTTTTGACTGGAAAGGAATTTTGACCTGAAACCACTTCCATTGGCTTCGGATGATGGTTTCTCTTTCTGTAGAGTGGTCACATTAGCCAAACGGACTTACCGTTTGGGAGATATGGCTGAAACAAGTTTCAGATGGTGAAAAACAGCTTAATTGGGCTTAACCGGGTGATTAGCAGCTAGGCCCAAGGGGAATTTCGGGTTTAGAGGTATAGGAGGACTGATTAGGTTTAGGTTATCACTTTCATTTCAATTTTGAGCCGCCACAAACCTTCTTGAGACCTTAGTAATGGCCTCCATCCTCTAAAACCACTCCAAAACACATTTGTAGTGAAGATTAAGCCTAAACTACATCAAAGCAAGGCCAAATAGCAACAAAGCAAGGTTGGAGCTGCTGCTATACATAGGAATTCGACCCAAACAGAGGATATTTCAGATTTGGTGTTTTATTTTGTGGCCAAGGTGAGTGATTTGCATAGTTTTTGCACTAATTACGGTGATTAAGGGTAATTAGTGAAGATTAGCGAATTTATACGTAAATAAATTCTGGAAAAATTCTTAAAATTCTAAAATAATGTTTTAAGGCTCTGTTAGAAATTTGGGTTAATTTCGATGTGTTTTGTTAATTGTATGCTTGAACATGATTAAGAGTGATTAGGGGAAAATGAGGAGTTCTAGCTATGTTTGATCCATTTTAAATCTATCAAATTGTTGTTATGGTGTTTGCAATTGATGTTACATGTTGCTATGACTCTATGGTATGTTTCATGATTGATTAGAATAGTTAAATTGGTCGAAAACGTCGTCGAATGGCGTAGAAAGCTCGCTGGAAAGTTGCAGAAGTGTGCAGGTTCCGAACCGGTTCGGATCGGAGAAAGGGGTCGGATCGGATTTGTGAACTGACCAAGGGAATTCGAACTGGATTGGAACTTGTCACTGGAGGAGACTTGGCGAGAAGGAAGGCCGTTTACTTAGGGTTGGAGTTGGACAGAGGATCGGATCGGAGCTATGGAGCAGAATCGGATCGGATCGGAATAAGCTAGAGAGTGGGATCGGATCGGAGTAAGCTAAAGAGAGTGGGATCGGATCGGATAAGGGGATCGGGTCGGGTAGCCGAACTGAACCAAGGTGGTGGCATCTCCAGCAGCATGGAACTTCAGGAACAACAAGGGAGACCCGGACCGCGACTCTGAAGGACTCGGAGGTAGTTGAAGAAACGGCAGCAGGAGCAAGACACCCGAACCGAACCGAGTGGAGAACCCGAACCGAAGGAGCACCGAACCAGATGGAGTACTGTGACCCGAACCGAACCGAGTGGAGGACCCGAACCAAAGGAGAACCGAACCGGATTGGAGCTGCGATTACGCGGCGACTCTTTTGAAGACCAACTCCAATTCGACCAAACCCGAGATGCAAAGGAAGTCCAAATGAGAAGTTAGAGCTCAAGATTCAGATGGGAATCAACGAGTTCGCTTCATGGTTGGGCTTTGCTGCGGGACGCGTGCTAAGGAGTTATCGACGTCTATAGCTTTGGACCACTATGGTAGGAGGTACGAAGGCGGATTCAGGGCCATTATGGCATCGGTAGAACCAAGGGCTACGACCAATGAAGTGGGTCATTGAAATGTTTGGTCATGACTCCAAGTGTTTGGCTTGGTCACAGCAGGGTTTCTACAAGTCGGGATTCGTCGTTACCTCAGTTTGTCTAGTATTCCAAAGTGGTAGATGTCGTATGCTTTACGCACTGAATGAGAGATGTGAGGATGGTTGCTATGGATGATTTGCTTGCTATCATTGTGACATGCACACCCCACCCCCATATTCTTACACTGTTTATTATGGCACCTTAGAGTACTGTACGGTATGTGGTACTAACTCTTTGGTTGCAGGTCCAGGTTCAGGTATGGTTTAGTATACCTGTTATTACTCTATTTAGATGCTTATCGCTCATACCAGGCTTTATGTCTGACCCAGAGTTTTATGTCTCCTCTTATTACTCTGGGTGCTCACACGAGCAAACTAGAGACAGGTTAGCTGGTGATGCACGGGTAGATGATCCGGAGACGAGCAGGAGGCTTCCACGTAATATATATAGTATTCTCCCTGTATTGTTGAAGATCACTGCTTGGGCATTGGTGGTGCATCTTCTACTTTAGTTTTCTTTTGTTAGAGACAGAAAATTTGGAAAGTTGTAATAAGCTGTATTTGGATTTCCGCTGCTCTGATGTTGACATTGATTATTAGTTATCAGCTTATGCACTGTCTCGCCTGTTTTTTGTCAAGTATGTTATTATTATATTTTATTCCATGCGCTGTGAGACATTCTACAGGTTCCTTGATTAGTTCATTCTCTTCTTTCCTTTCTCCTGACGACCGTCTTGTGCTAGTCGGGCATGTGTACAACGCACTTTTGGAGGAAATGCAGACTGGTGCGGGGCGGGCCGTCACACTTGGTATCAGAGCGAGGTTGCGTAGTTAACCTAAGGAAGTTATCAGGGAGAGATAATACACGTATACGAGGGAGCGTATTTGTGATTACTTTGGTTTTTAAAAGCTATATATATACTATTAGTAGTATAAGGATGAAGTCGTACTGCACTAGCACCACTATGGAGTCGTTAATCGTTTCCTTTTTCAGATCGACGATGAGCCGATATACTAGAGGTGCTGGTAGGGGAGCCAATAATGGGAATGCTGCTGACATGAGGACGATGTTTACTGACCTCATGAGAGAGATGCTTAGAGATGTACAGAGGGCAGCTCCCAATGGTGGAAATGGTGGTGGTCCAATGGTGCAGGCGCCAAGAGTCGACTTCGCCAAGCTGAATAAGGATTATACTAGCCTTGGTGGGAAGCCGTTCCACGGAACGGAGTCGGCTACGGATGTTCAGGATTGGGTGGATAGTTGCGAACGTATCTTCGAGGATTTGGGTATCGAGGATGCGATGAAGAGAAAGCTAGCGTCCCGTCAGCTGCAAGGGCGGGCAATGAATTGGTGGAATGCTATAAAGGCAGCTACTCCCGAAGACCAGATTACTTGGGAGCAGTTTAAGGCTCGCTTTAGTGAGAAGTTCATTCCAGCTGCTCAGAAGTCAATGTTGTTTAAGAAGTTCTTGGAGCTCAAGCAGAATGGCAGAGCTGTCTCGGAGTATATTGCTGAATTTGACACTTTGTCAAAATATGGGTTATCTCTTATTGATACTGCCGAGAAAAAGAATGAGAAATTCATAACTGGTTTGGATCAGTACTTGGGGGAAAAACTTATTAACCACATCGATGAGACGTTTGAATCGATTGTGGGGAAAGCGTTAAGATCGGAAAGTCTCTACCCTAAGTCGAAGACTGAGGTTGCATCCGCAGATGAGCCAAAGTCACAAGCTAGTGGTGGAGGCAAAGGTGGTTCTCAGAATAAGAGAAAGCAGAATCAGGCTAAGGACGGCCAGAAGAAAAAGAATAAGCAAGATGTGGAGTGCTTCAGCTGTGGTAAGAAGGGCCATTATGCTAGTAATTGTCGGGCCAAGCCAGCGGATAGGAAGTGCTTCAACTGTGGCCAAATGGGACATCACAAGGACAAGTGTCCACAGCCCCCTAAAGAAAAGCAAATGGTGAAAGCATATGCCCTTAATGCTATTCCTTCTTCGTTGAATGCCCCAACAGCGGCGGAGAAGGGAAAGAATGTCGTCATTCAAGGTATGCTTTCTGTTTATGATGTTCCTGTTAGAGTTTTGTTTGATACCGGAGCTTCCAGTTCTTTCATATCTAGTGACCTGGTAGATAGGTTGGGATTGGAGCCCGAGATTGTCGATAGACCTTTAGTAGTGACGAACCCGATTGGTGGTTCGACTAGCCTTAGCATGATTTGTCGTAGTGTGGTCTTATCGAGTCATGGATGCATGTTTGTTTGTGATTACTTTGTTTTGGGCTTTACTGGGTTTGGCATTATTTTGGGAGTAGATTGGCTCCAAAGATACGGGGTGGTGGTAGACTGTGAGGGCTTGTTGGTGACAGCTAGAGCGGATGATGGGCGGAGGATAGTGTTTGGTGGTCTACCCAGTAAGGGGGTATTGGCTAGTTTTCTAAACTCCCTCGACATTCCGCATAGTGAGTTGTCAGGTTTGCCCGTGGTTGGCCAGTATCCGGATGTTTTCGAAGAAGTGACCGGACTTCCACCACACCGAGAGATTGAGTTCCGTATTGATTTGGTAAAAGATGCCAGACCTATAGTGATGCCACTTCGTCGTATGGCACCAAGAGAGCAGCGAGAGCTCGAGGTGCAAGTCAGCGATCTTTTGAAGAAGGGATTTATCAGAAGGAGTGTTTCTGAATGGGGAGCACCAGTTGTGTTTGCTACCAAGGCGGATGGTTCCCTTCGTTTGTGTGTAGACTACCGCGAGTTGAATAAAGTGACGAGGAAGAACAAGTATCCTCTACCGCGGATAGATGATTTGTTCGATCAGTTGAGTGGCGCGAGAATATTTTCTCAGTTGGATCTCGTGACAGGTTTTCATCAGCTTAGAGTGGAAGCTGAGAGTATAGCTAAAACGGCATTTCGAACGCCGTCTGGATTTTATGAATGGTTGGTCATGCCATTTGGGCTGACTAATGCCCCGGCATATTTTGTGGATCTTATGAATAGGGTATTCAGAGATCAGTTGAATAAGTCTGTCCTTGTGTTCGTTGATGATATTTTGGTCTATTCGAGGACAGAGGAAGAACACAAGGAACATTTAAGAGTAGCGATGGAGGTGTTGAGAAAACACCAATTGAAAGCAAAGTTTTCTAAGTGTCACTTCTGGAAGAGGGAAGTGAGGTTCTTGGGCCATGTTGTATCAGAGAATGGTATTGCCGTGGACCCGGCAAAGGTGGCTACGGTACAGGATTGGCCTACGCCCAAGAACGCAATAGATGTAAGAAGTTTCTTGGGATTAGCGGGATATTATCGTAAGTTTATCCAAGGCTTCTCCAAGATAGCAGCACCGTTGACTCAGTTGACAAAGAAGAATCAAGCTTTTGTCTGGAATGAAAGGTGCGAGAATGCATTCAAGAGTCTAAAGGACAAGTTGACAAGCGCACCAGTGTTAGTCATTCCTAAGGGGGATGAAGAGATGACGGTATACACGGATGCCTGTGGTACCGGACTGGGTGCTGTATTGATGCAAGGCGGTAGGGTTGTAGCTTACGCAAGTCGGCAGTTGAAACCGCACGAGAGAAGATACCCTACCCATGATTTAGAATTGGCAGCGATCGTGTTCGCGTTAAAGATGTGGAGACACTATCTCTTGGGAGAAAGATTTGAGCTGTTTACAGATCATAAGTCGTTAAAATATCTCTTCTCCCAGAAGGATTTAAATCTCCGTCAGCAGAGATGGTTAGAGTTCTTAGCTTCCTATGATTTTGACATCGCATATACACCGGGAAAGGGCAATGCGGTGGCTGATGCATTGAGTAGAAGACATGCCAGCTTAGGGGCTATGTTCCTTGAATGGAAGCAACTGGAGTTTATCGCGGGGTTTGATTTCAGACCAAAGTGCGAATTGGATCCAGAAATGTTAGCAAGTTTGACGATCAGACCCACTTTGATTGAACGGATCGGCTCTAGTCAGAGGGACGATCCTAACCTATTGGAAATCATCTCCAAGTTAGAGATGGGTATCGATGAGGAGATGAACAAGTATGGGCTTGATCGAGATAGATGGCTTAGAAAGAATGGAAAGCTTGTTGTACCCAATGTCAATGGATTGAGAGATGAAGTGCTTAGAGAATGTCATCACTCAAAGCTAACTATACACCCCGGTGGTAATAAGATGTATCGAGATATGAAACAGACTTACTACTGGGAAGGGATGAAAAGAGACGTTGGGAAGTTTATATCCAAGTGCATGAATTGCCAGCTAGTTAAAGCCGAGCAAAAGAAGCCTAGTGGGTTGTTGCAACCATTAGAAATCCCCGAATGGAAATGGGAGCAAGTCTCGATGGATTTCATCGATGGTTTACCAAGGACTAGATCGGGATATGACAGCATTTGGGTAACTGTAGATCGACTGACTAAAAGTGCAAGGTTTATACCAGTCAAATCGACTAGAACGGCAGCTAAGTTAGCAGAATTGTATACGAAGTGGATAGTGAGATTTCATGGAGTACCTAAAAGCATTGTGAGCGACCGAGACCCATTGTTCACTAGTGGGTTTTGGAAGAGCTTACAAGAGGCTCTAGGGTCAGAGCTACATCTCAGTACCGCATATCATCCTCAGACCGACGGTCAGACAGAGAGGGTGAATCGTATTTTGGAAGACCTCTTGAGAGCATGTATATTGGATTTTGGTGGATCATGGGACAACCATTTGCATCTAGTAGAGTTTGCATATTAATAGCTACCAATCCAATATCGGTATGGCTCCGTTTGAAGCTTTGTACGGAAGGCCGTGTAACTCACCATCATGTTGGATAGAGACCGGCGAGAAGTTTATGCTTGGACCAGATGTGGTGAGGGAAACTTCAGATAAGATCAAGATCATTCAACAACGAATGAAGGCTGCCCAAGATAGGCAGAAGAGTTATGCTGATAAGAGGAGAAGAGACTTAAAATTCTCCGTTGGCGACTTGGTGTTTGTCAAGATTTCTCCGTTGAAGAGCGTAATACGATTTGGCAGGAGAGGCAAGTTGGCACCAAGGTTTGTTGGCCCATTCCCTGTTCTTGAACTAGTCGGGAATTTGGCATATAGAATTGACTTACCAGAGAAGATGGCGGGAGTTCATAACGTATTTCATGTTTCCCAACTAAGGAAGTTCGTTCACGACTCAGATATGACTATTTCACCTGATCAGTTGGAGGACTTCGAAGTAGAACCCGAGGCGGTTGGGAACCGCAAGCCGGTCCGTATCGTCGAGCACAACATGAAGCAACTTCGAAGGAAGGCGGTGAAGTTGGTCAAAGTTCAGTGGAGCGAGGACGAGAGTGATTGTACTTGGGAGACAGAGGAGGACATTAGGAAGACACATCCAGAACTCTTTACCTGGTAAGGTTTTGACTTCGATTTAGTTTTCCGCATGCTAGGATAGGCTTGTTGCTTGTTTTGCATATTTGAATGTTGTATATGGTTGTTAGGCATGCGGGATCCCTTGTATGTTTTGGGTTAAGGAATTTCGGGGACGAAATTTCTTAAGGGGGGGAGAGTGTAACGACCCGTATTCTACGCATCATAGGATCATAGGATATTTATTTCTTTCACATACGAAGTCGTATGGTCATGTAACTTTGGGAGACGACTATTGGGGTCATTTCCCATGTTCATGATTTTTCTCGATTTTTAAATGACCATTTTACCCCTAGTTGGCACTGTTTTGGCCATAACTTTTGATTGGAAAGGAATTTTGACCTGAAACCACTTCCATTGGCTTCGGATGATGGTTTCTCTTTCTGTAGAGTGGTCACATTAGCCAAACGGACTTACCGTTTGGGAGATATGGCTGAAACAAGTTTCAGATGGTGAAAAACAGTTTAATTGGGCTTAACCGGGTGATTAGCAGCTAGGCCCAAGGGGAATTTCGGGTTTAGAGGTATAGGAGGACTGATTAGGGTTAGGTTATCACTTTCATTTCAGTTTTGAGCCGCCACAAACCTTCTTGAGACCTTAGTAATGGCCTCCATCCTCTAAAACCACTCCAAAACACATTTGTAGTGAAGATTAAGCCTAAACTACATCAAAGCAAGGCCAAATAGCAACAAAGCAAGGTTGGAGCTGCTGCTATACATAGGAATTCGACCCAAACAGAGGATATTTCAGATTTGGTGTTTTATTTTGTGGCCAAGGTGAGTGATTTGCATAGTTTTTGCACTAATTACGGTGATTAAGGGTAATTAGTGAAGATTAGCGAATTTATACGTAAATAAATTCTGGAAAAATTCTTAAAATTCTAAAATAATGTTTTAAGGCTCTGTTAGAAATTTGGGTTAATTTCGATGTGTTTTGTTAATTGTATGCTTAAACATGATTAAGAGTGATTAGGGGAAAATGAGGAGTTCTAGCTATGTTTGATCCATTTTAAATCTATCAAATTGTTGTTATGGTGTTTGCAATTGATGTTACATGTTGCTATGACTCTATGGTATGTTTTATGATTGATTAGAATAGTTAAATTGGTCGAAAACGTCGTCGAATGGCGTAGAAAGCTCGCTGGAAAGTTGCAGAAGTGTGCAGGTTCCGAACCGGTTCGGATCGGAGAAAGGGGTCGGATCGGATTTGTGAACTGAACCAAGGTGGTGGCATCTCCAGCAGCATGGAACTTCAGGAACAACAAGGGAGACCCGGACCGCGACTCTGAAGGACTCGGAGGTAGTTGAAGAAACGGCAGCAGGAGCAAGACACCCGAACCGAACCTAGTGGAGAACCCGAACCGAAGGAGCACCGAACCAGATGGAGTACTGTGACCCGAACCGAACCGAGTGGAGGACCCGAACCAAAGGAGAACCGAACCGGATTGGAGCTGCGATTACGCGACGACTCTTTTGAAGACCAACTCCAATTCGACCAAACCCGAGATGCAAAGGAAGTCCAAATGAGAAGTTAGAGCTCAAGATTCAGATGGGAATCAACGAGTTCGCTTCATGGTTGGGCTTTGCTGCGGGACGCGTGCCAAGGAGTTATCGACGTCTATAGCTTTGGACCACTATGGTAGGAGGTACGAAGGCGGATTCAGGGCCATTATGGCATCGGTAGAACCAAGGGCTACGACCAATGAAGTGGGTCATTGAAATGTTTGGTCATGACTCCAAGTGTTTGGCTTGATCACAGCAGGGTTTCTACAAGTCGGGATTCGTCGTTACCTCAGTTTGTCTAGTGTTCCAAAGTGGTAGATGTCTTATGCTTTACGCACTGAATGAGAGATGTGAGGATGGTTGCTATGGATGATTTGCTTGCTATCATTGTGACATGCACACCCCACCCCCATATTCTTACACTGTTTATTATGGCACCTTAGAGTACTGTACGGTATGTGGTACTAACTCTTTGGTTGCAGGTCCAGGTTCAGGTATGGTTTAGTATACCTGTTATTACTCTGTTTAGATGCTTATCGCTCATACCAGGCTTTATGTCTGACCCAGAGTTTTATGTCTCCTCTTATTACTCTGGGTGCTCACACGAGCAGACTAGAGACAGGTTAGCTGGTGATGCACGGGTAGATGATCTGGAGACGAGCAGGAGGCTTCCACGTAATATATATAGTATTCTCCCTGTATTGTTGAAGATCACTGCTTGGGCATTGGTGGTGCATCTTCTACTTTAGTTTTCTTTTGTTAGAGACAGAAAATTTGGAAAGTTGTAATAAGCTGTATTTGGATTTCCGCTGCTCTGATGTTGACATTGATTATTAGTTATCAGCTTATGCACCTGTTTTATGTCAAGTATGTTATTATTATATTTTATTCCATGCGCTGTGAGACATTCTACAGGTTCCTTGATTAGTTCATTCTCTTCTTTCCTTTCTCCTGACGACCGTCTTGTGCTAGTCGGGCATGTGTACAGCGCACTTTTGGAGGAAATGCAGACTGGTGCGGGGCGGGCCGTCACACCAACCCTCCAGCATAATTTATGGATGTTATGGACTGTGGTTTTCTAGATAAGCCTACTAAGTTTATGCTTACATTCATCGATGATATTCTTCTCTACTCACGGAAGGTTGTTCTTGAGGTGTTGTGAGGACACCGATTAAAGGTGAAGTTTTCTAAATGTCACATCTGAGGGAGCAAAGTGAGATTCTTCTGTTATGTTATCTCCTAAGAAGAATATCAATGTAGATCCTACGAAGGTAACAATAACTCAAGATTGGACTACATGTAAGAGTGCTACAAATATGAGGAGTTTCTTAGTATAGCCCAGGTATTACCAGTGATTTATCCAAGACTTCTTTAAGATAGCAGTGTTGTTGACTAAGTTGGCAAAGAATAATCCAGCTTTTGTTTGGGACGCGACATGTACATGCATTTATAAGTCTAAAAGAGAGGTTGACGTGTGCACCAATTTTGCTTATCCGATATGGAAACGAAGATATGATGGTATACATAGATGCTTGTGGTAGCGAATTGGTTGTTGTATTAATGCATACAATTAAAGTTATCAGGTATGCCAGCCGATAGCTAAACCCCATGATAGAATACCCACAAATTGGAATTAGTAGTCTAGTTGTGTTTGCATTGAAGATGTGGAGGTAATATCTTATAGGAGAATGATTTTGATTGTTTACTAACCATATACCTCTTCCCCCTAAAGAATCTTAATCTCCACCACTAGAGAGAATGAGAGTTTCTAGCTTATTATTATTCCAACATTACATATACGCTATGGAATGATAACACAATCGCTGATGCTTTGAGTATGTGACATGTAAGATTAGAAGCTATGTTCCTAGTGTGAAAGCTACTTGATTATATCATTGTTTATGATTTGCGATTGAGATGTGAATTAGAACAAAAATGTTAGCACGCTTGACAATTAGACATATTCTAGTTGAGCGGGTTGTAACTAATTAGATTCATGGTCTCAAGATGATAGAGACCATTACTAAGATAAAAGCTAGGGAAGAATCTAAGGATATAGGAATACACGGACTCGACTGTAGTGGTTGGGTCCTTAAGGATATTATGTCATTTGTTCCTGATGTTGATGGATTAAGAGGTAAAGTTCTTCGAGGGTTCCATTATTCAAGTTTGACTATACATCATGGTGGTAGTAAGATGTTCCAGGATGTGAGGCAAACTTATTATTAGGAAGCAATGAAGAAGGGTACTGGGATATTCATTTTCAAATACATATGAACTATCAACTAGTCAAAGGTAAGAAGAAAAATCCCAGTGATTTGTTCCAATCGATAGAGGTTCCCAAATAAAAATGGAAAAAAGTGTCAACAGATTTTAGAGATGTCCCACAAAGGACTCGAGCACGGTACAATATCAATTGGTTCATGTCAATCGATTGACCAAAAGCGTTAGATTTATACATGTCAAGTACAATGGAAGCCATACAGGCCGACTTGTATGCAGGATGAATTGTGTCATTCCATTTAGTGTCGAAGGATATTGTAAGCGACTAAGTACTTGTGGGCTTTTGAACTGGATAAAGGAAGCCTCTGGGTCCGGGTTGATCCTTGAAATAACCTGTTATTTGTAATCGGTGGATAAACTGAAAGAGTAAATCATATCTTGGAAGATCTCTTATGAACCTGCATACTAGATTTTGAAGGATCACAGAATGATCATTTTACATTTTGCTAAATTTGCTTACAATAATAGTTATCAATATAGCATCAATTTAATACCATATAAAACCTTATGTGGTAGATCATGCAATTCTCCTTAGTATTGGTGGAAAGCGGAGGAGAAATTGATTGTTGGGCTGAATACGATTAGAGAGACACCAAAAAGACTGAAATTATCTGACAGTGGAAGAGGGTTGTTCAGGATAGATAGAAAAGCTACGTCGACAAGAACGTACAAATTGGAATTCTCCATGGATGATTTAGTGTTTATCAACATTTCTTCCTAGAGAAATGCAATTTGGTTTGGTATGAAGGGAAAGTTGGCACCGTGGTTTGTTAGTCATTTTCCAATTCTCATGTGGATTGTAAGCTTTAGGCAGGGAGACTAATGTCCCCTAAAATCTTTATCATCATAGATAGACCAAGCAACTCTCAGTAAAGATTTCTTTCTTCATCCTAAATGTAAAGAGCCGAGATTGTCCTCTACAATGTTCATTGATGTCCTTATTCTCTTTACTAAACATGTGAAGCATTCCCTGTGATGCATTAACATTTATTCTTAATTTTTGTCGTGATTCCAAGGCATTCAAGTGAATTATAGTGAATCTTATATCATGCTTGTTGGAATTCCTTCTCACTTACAACCAACATTATTAATCACCTCCAAACTCTAACTTTCTCCTGACAACTTTGACCATCCAGGTATCCCAGTGGCAGCCAATGAACAAAAATTTGCTAACTATGTGACACCCCACGTCCGTTAATGTCACTCTTTATCAAAATGCATTAAGTTTCATGAAGCGTATAGGTAAATAGAAACATTTCAAGACAGATATAAAACAACAAAAAAATTAAAACTTTGTTAAATAGAAAAGCTTCATGGTTCAAACCCAATTACGTAATAAGTCTAGAATACAGAGTACAAAAATCATCACTAGAGTATAATAATATATAAAAAGAGCATAATCCCCAAAATATAGCCATAGTTGAGAAAATGCGAAATCAAGCAGTACATCTAAGCAGCTCCAAGTAGAAAACAAGAATCCTGATCAAGCCTGAGTATTCCCACCCTGAGAACTTGGGGGGGGGGGGGATAGAAGAGAAAGAAGAGGAAACAAAATGGGTCAGACACAAAGTCTGGCAAGTCCAGTAACTTTTAGCATATAAATAAGTAAAAGCATCATGACAGGCATATAAGTTGGAGAGAGATAATAGCGTCATAAGACAGGCATATACTTTTCTTCCTCTCTGCACTAATACTAGTATCACAAGAACAAGATAATCCCAATAAGTACAAGATGGTAGACTTAGGTGTACTTCTAGTGAGAGGTTTTACCCCCATACAATAACTGTTAGCCCAACAGAATTGATGGGTCTTAACCCTAATGATAAGAATGGGCTCCTAAACAAGCAAAACTAGACGTACCCTAATTACTACCCCAATCGATCGGCTCCCTAACTCGTTAATACCTTATGCTGGCCCCACGGTAGGATGTATCACTTCCTAAAGTGGCAACCCTTTGTTTACAAGATGTGCACAAACCATATCAACAGGTGTCATGACATCTTAACCTCCCTAGACCGGACCCATGCACGCACATAACCCCATCGGAATGCACCGCCCACACCGTCCCTAAAGTGACCTCTTATAATCAGCTCAGTAAGCATGCCTAAACCCTAACCTAGTTCGGGGTTCCCCGTTTGATACCAAGATGGGTTACTGATTGAAACGGGTCCCGCACACCAGATGTTAAAAGGTTTCCCCTAGGCTTGCATTCCCACTACCAGGATTTCAGCAGGTTATGCCTACTAGTTTAACAGGATTCCATAATCCCACAGGTTAAGTTTATGGGCCTATATATGTAAATATTACCCACCGCCACAAGATTTTCTTAATAGTCCCATTAATTCAAACAAGTTTACTAAACCCTACTCAAGTTAACAGGTTCATGTAATCCTTATGGATTCAAACAGGTTAAGTATTACAAGTTCATCACCATTCATTTATTTATGGTTATAATGCGCTAGACCTCCCACATTAAGTCTGTTAGGGATTGCAGAATGGATCGTTAAGGCAAAACAAACACTAAAGGGGATGAATAGTGTTTCTGAGAATTTAAACAAAATCTAGAGCTTATGTGATAAACTATATGAATCAAACACCATAGAAACAATCACAGACACAAAATCAAACACAGATGTAATATAAATAGAAATAAAAATGCAGAAAAGGAAAGAACACACTGGATATTATACTGGTTCGGAATTTCTGCTACGTCCAGTCCCATGCAGTGCTAGATTGTACAGAGTTTTATTACTATATCAATATCCAATTACAACCCTCCTTGATTTCACGGCTACAAGGGATACCACCATTTCCATAAACACTTAGTCAAATTTTGCCCATCCTTGATTTCATGGCTACAAGGGATACCACCGATTACCCGTCCTTGATTTCACGGTTACAAGGGATACCACCAATTCCTTTACTCAACCCAAACAATTACAAACAACCCTATATCTCTTCAATAGCACTTGATTCATAGAGTAGAGAGTGTAGAGAGAAGAAGTTTGATCAAAACAGAATTGAATTCGGTAGAGTATAAGTGTAGAAATCATAAAATGATAAAGAATAATGATGTAATGGAAGAGAGTGAAGTTAGAGAAGAAGAGATGATTAAAAAAAATCAAATTCAAGCCCTTTTTATAGTGTGTGAAAGTTTGCAATGCTTCTGAACCGTCACAATTAGTGAAAAGGCACTTCCTTTCAAATTTAAATTTCTGACAGTTGTATATCGACATAAAAATAAGTATATGTTGAAATGTCTATCATATTTTTGATTTTTAACTCATTTTTAAAGTATTTAAATTAATATTTAAATTCTGGAAATTCCCGAAACAAAACTAGTTGCTAAAACATTATTTTTCAAGTATAATAACATAAGAAAATATTATTTAAACATATGATTAGATACTTTATGTATATGTGAAAACTAATATAATTATAAGTATATATAATATAATTATAAGCATATATTTAGGAATTTATAAAGAAATATGTGCAAACTATATATACAAACAAAAGGTTATACGAAAACTTAGAGAATATTATAGTCAAATATAAACTTAGTAAAATATATTTCATAAAACTATAAAAATAATAATACTTATAAATTAGGAAATATATTTGAAATCATAAGTTTGAAATTCTTGGAAGATTAAAAATTATTTTGAGGAAAGTTTGAAATCAAATTGAAAATAGTTTTGAAATTAACTTTGAAAAGAGATAATTTGAAAAACAGAGTTTGAATTTGCAGTGCTATTCGGAGTCTTACATATAAACTAGACTCCATTACTATATTTTTCTTGAACACTTGAAATCTTGATAGCCTGATAACTCATGAGTCTTGAATCTGTGTTGAATTCCGAATCTCTTGAAACTCTAAAACTGTACAGTCTTCAGTACTTAAGTCCTGTATACAAATCCAGCATATATATATATATATATATATATATATATATGTCTATATATTCTAGATTGAGATGTTAGTATATATTTTATAATCAACGATAATTGAAATAAGGTTGTTGTCATCAGAACTCCATTCTCCAACAATCTCCCCCTTTTTGATGTTGACAACCTTAGTTTATAAAATATCATACCTGTATATACCTATTAATGATGATCCTTCAAATACTCCCCATTTCTATATGAATCCTATAAAGTATATCTATATTTTATAATTTCCCCCTTTGTCATTATCAAAAAGAAATTCTAAACAAACTCCCCCTAAATCCTATAACTATCTAAATAACTCCTAGACTAAAGTAAAGTACTCCCCCTGAATCCTAAATCTATCTATACCTTATAGAATACTCCCCCTAAATTTATGCCTATATAATATCCTGTTTCGATATATAATTTCCCCTAAATCTATAACTCTTCCTTAATCTATAATTCTCTATAAATTTTCATAACTCCCCCTAAATCTATGACTACACTAGTTTAATAACCTTAATAGAAGGATAATAAACTAAGCAAACCAATCAATTCAAATAAGCAAGTCAATTCAAAGAAGCAATTCAGACAAACAATACAAACAAACAAGCAATTCAAACAAATAATTCAAGCAAATAAGCTATTCAAACAAACAAGAAATTGAAATAAATAATTCAAGAAAACAAGCAATTCAAACAATCAATCTAAATGATTAAATCAAACAAAGTATTCTAGAACCTTCAACTAATCCTTAGAAACTCTAAAACTCCCCCTTAATTTAATACAAGACTAAACCTATCCTAAACTCTAATTCCCTTAAAACTATAATAAGACCTTAATCTAGACTTAGAAATAACTCTAATAAGATATCCTTAAAATTATGACATAAGTAAAGCAATTCAATCCAATCAATCAATTAATTTAAGTTTTATTGTTACAAAACATCAATTCAAAATGAAACCAAACATTTCTTGTAACTTCTATTTATCCTAAAACCTGTAAAGCTCCAATCAACTACAAATGAATAATTATATTTCTAACAAACCTATCAACCATTAATGAAATTTAACCATGTCAAGTAAGTTAATCAAATTATTTAAGTCAAATAAACCGAAAAAGTCAATCAAGCCAATCAATTCAACCAAGATAAACAAATCAATCAAGTTAATCAAGAAAAAGTAAATATGTTATGTATTTGATTAATAATCCTAAATTTCTAATTAGATAAAAACTTTTCATACTATATACTTGTTATGTGTGGAGTTAAAGTTAATATGTAATGCAGTGTGTTGGTTATAATGCAATATGATATATTCAAAATTATATAAAGTGATATATTGAACGAAATGCAACTTGGATGTGAATGATTTTAATTTGAGATGTACTCTAACAATAGTGATGTATGATATGAAATAAGATGTGTAATTATATTATGCAGAATGATTTGGTAGTTATATTTATTTAGGTGAAATATATTCAAAGTACTATCTAACTATTATGCCTATATATATTATAAATTATTTGAATTAAACAAGGATAATATATATTAATTTCTAGACTTAGGTTAATGATTCTTATGAAAGAGATTGAAAGGATAACAAAGATAAAAGTTTTATGGTATTCGTAATATATAATAAAATATTTAAAATAATTCTATGAAAAATGTGGAGTTAAATAATCTTAGTAGGATGCTTCTTTAACATAGTAAAAACTGTAGATCTTTTTACAGAGAATATAGGATTGTATCATATAAAAGTAAACATATAGTTATAATTGTATATATATAAACCATTTTATAAAAAAAATTAATTCATTATGAAATATAAATCAATCTTTTGATACAAATCAATTTTAAATTTAAACTTGTAGAAATCAAAATATATTAATTTGTTAAGGAACCATTTATATGTTAAAACTTTAAAGAGAAATCTATTGTCATAACAAAATTATGAAATCTGGATATAAATTAAACTATAAAACTATAATTTCTTATTGTAACAACCCGTATTTTCAATAACTTGTTATAACAAAAATAGAGGCAGAATTTAATTCTAAAATGTGAATCAAGGGAAACGGGCTATGCCATTGCGTTCGTCTCGGAAAAATACGCGAAATAGAGTCCGAGTTTTCGAAAATCGGAGTCCGTATGACCCAGTTAAGGCCCATTTAAGTTTTCAGAAATTTCCATGTCAAAAACAGATTTGAATTTCAAGTTCAAAGTTGGAAATTAGGGCAAATTGGCGCAGGCGGGAAAACTCCCGCCAGGACCCCCATGTCGACAGGCATGTCGACAGGGTCCCCAAGGTGTCGACAGCCCTGTCGACACAGGGTGGCCGGGCAGTTTTGCCTGGCGCACCATTTTGGGTTTGGTCTGGTCTTGTGGCTTGGTTCTAGAGAATTCCGAAATCTGATGGACCTAATTCAACTAGGGTTTAATCCTATGGTCTAAATCACTAGCCTAATCTATAAATAAGACCCTAACCTACCCTAAATCACTCATTATTCATTCTAGCAACTAAACTATGTCAAAATCAAACCTCTCATGGCCTCCACTCTCTTCATACAATTCCTAAACAAATTCCTAAGAGATTTCCATGTATACAAGTGTATTTAGGCTTGTATGATCCTCCTTAACTTGCATTAAAGTCTTGTTTCTCTATTGTCATCATAAAGGAGGAGTCTTGATCAAGTTTGCTTGCATTTTGGGGCTTTATTTTGTTGCATAAGGGGTTTCTTACATTTGCTATACTCATTTGAGTTCGCATAACGTTGTAAGCCCTCTTACCTTCATTTTAGAAACTCTAAAGTTAATATGTGATGAAAGTTGGGATTTTTGCAAGTTTATTGAGTTATGCATGTTTATGCAAGTTCACTATGCCATGATTTGCAAGTTTATTGAGTTATGCATGTTTATGCAAGTTCACTATGCCATGATTTGCAAGTTTATTGAGTTATGCATGTTTATGCAAGTTCACTATGCCATGATTTGCAAGTTTATTGAGTTATGCATGTTTATGCAAGTTCACTATGCCATGATTTGCAAGTTTATTGAGTTATGCATGTTTATGCAAGTTCACTATGCCATGATTTGCATGTTTAATAAGTTATGCATGCTTATGCAAGTTCACAATGACATGTTATGCATGTTTGACAAGTTATGCATGTTTATGCAAGTTCTATATGCTATGTTAGGCAAGTTTAACATGTTATGCATGTTTATGGTAATATGCAAGTTCACTATGCTAAGTTATGCAAGTCTAACATGTTATGCATGTTTGTTGTGATATGCAAGTTCATCATGTATGTTATGCCAAGTTCCCTCTTCCTATCCTGTATGCGTTATTACAAATATGTAAGCGATAGAATGACGTTGGGGGTTTTGGGTAAACTTAAAATACATGAAAATATAAGATTGGGAATTTACCTATTAACTTAGGTCTACCCCTTGGGAATTTACCTATTAAGTTAGGTCTACCCAAGTATTTGTTGACTTGTAATTATGTTTTGAAATAAAGTGGACATGACACTTAGAAAACATAAGTGTGGCCAACTCGAGGTTGGGTTGAGTTTGTAGCGTAATTCTACCCGGAACCTACCGGCTTAACTAGTGGCTACAAACAATAGGACCCAATGTGAGAAGTTGGTCATGTGGTGCCAAGACCTGAGGTTAGACCAAGTTGTGGTGTAAATCTACCCGGAACCCACCGGCTTAACTAGGTAACCACAACGAAGTCTAATGTGAGAGGTTAAGGTGCATTAAATTAATTAATGCCGCATGATTAGGGTTAAGTCAGGGTCCACTAATACTTAACCAATTTGGGGATTCGAGGGATTGAAATGGGGTTAAGTTGTGAACTGTCGGTTACACTTAACCAATTTAATCCATGATTAGTGAAGGGTTAAATCGCACTTAACCCTCTTAGGAAACCCTAGCAACGTGGTCTGTTCCGGCAGTAATCCCAGTTTGGTATCATCACAACCCTAGAGGCTAGGCTAGGGCGGGGCACGATTACTGGACTGATGTAAGCAACCAAAGCGACGGCTGAGTGGTACAGCGGTGCGGGTCCAGGTGAGCTACGGACGTGCACGTAGTCCGGTGTTGGACAAAATCGAGGCACGGGTACCAGTAGGTTTAGACTGTGCATTATTGCTTAGGTGTCTGGGGTTGACACCCGAGGGCTTGATACACCCGAAGGTGGACCCAGCACAGTCTGACTACAACCATATGTGGACCGTATGGACACCAACACTTGACGTGTTAGGTTTATAGGGAGCCGATCGACTAGACCGTTTGGTTGGACCTTATATTAAGGTCACTTCATGTTATTGGGGCAAAGCTTGAGCCAAGGGATCAATACCTGTTATGTTGGTTTGCTAGTACACCGTGGTGCAGAACTTAACCTTGTTTATGCGATGACACCTCTATCTATCTTGTAGTTAATTTATCATGCCAGTATGTTGTTATCTATGATCATCTCAGTTTCCATCATGCTGTTAACTTTATTAGTTTACAGAATGATCGTAGCAGGGCTTACTCAGTCTTTTTGACTGACCTGTTTTCTTTCGCCTCTTTTCTTCCGTCCCCCCCCCCCCCCCCCCAAGGTTCTCAGGGAGGGAATACAGGAGCCTAGCTTGGATCTTAGCTGCTTTCTTGGATAGCTCATGTATGCTTTGGACTTGAGCTCGCTATGGTTTTTCCACTTTGGGGATAGCTACTTTTATGTTTTCCTTTTCAGTTTCAGATGATGTTATTTTATGTACTAGACTTGTTTATTTGGGAAATTGACATTAGGATGTAGCAGACTTGTTTTTGAAATGGCTTAAAATTCTTCCGCTGTTTTATCTATCTACTTACTCTGTTTATTTACATATATATATGTCATGTCCTGCCTTGTTATATCATTATGCATGTTTACCTTGTTTTAAAACGCCCCACCAAAGTCAGAGTTGCTTGCAAGAGCCACCCTAGCGGAGGTGGGGTGTTACATTTGGTATCAGAGCATATGGTTTGCGAGAAGGGATAAAAAGGTTTTTAAAACTTTTGAAAAACTATTTTCAAAACCAAGTATAAAGTATTTTCCAAAGAAAAGTCTAGTTATTTTTAAAGGCTATTCCCCAAAAGCCATTAGCACTATCCTTTGACCCCTCGTTTGAACTCTTTTCTTTTCGTTTCCAGCATGTCTGATAATCTCATCTTGCCCGAAGGAGTAACAATACCCGATTGGTTTTGTCGGTACTTGGAAGTCACGGCACCGGTGCCGGGTGTCTCTAATGTTGTCTTTCCAGTCAAGGCCGCTGTTCCTCCTCCTCCTTCCGTATCTGATGTTCCTCTTCTCCCTCAGCCTCCACAAGCGGATTTTGCGGAAACTTGTAAGAACATTAAGATGATGGGTGGCAAGAATTTTAGTGGAACAGAGACTTTTGTAGAGGCAAGGAATTGGTTGAAAGAGACCGAAGATCTTTTAGCCACCTTTGATATAGGTGACCGCAGGAAGGTTTTATTAGCAGTATGGTTGCTAAAGGAAGAAGCTGCACGTTGGTGGGTAGTCACCACCGCTACTAGGCCAATTGAGACTTAGGATGATTTTAGAGGAAGGTTTGGACTGAGGTTCTTATCACTGAAGCAAGGGGACATGACTATTAGGGAATACATAGATAAGTTTAATCAACTGGCTCGGGTCGATTTAGACTCGGTTAATACAGCTCAGAAGAAGGCCCTACACTTTGCTCTAGGATTAAACGAGCCATTACATGGTTTGGCCATGTCTCATATACCCTTGGGGGGGACTTTCGAGAATTTGGTGAATACGACCCTACTTCAAGAAGAAGATAACAATGACAAGAAAGAGGTCAAGGCGAATGAGTCTCAAGGCAAGAGGGTAAATTCCGGGAAACGAGGCAAGAATAACAACAACCGCAAGGACAAGCCAAAAGAGAATAGGAAATGCAACTTCTGTGGTAAAGTTGGACATATATCCAGGGAATGTAGGAAGAAGAAGAGAAAGCGGGGCGAATGCTTTCATTGTGGTGAGTTTGGACATCTCAGCAAGGATTGCCCGAGGAAACAAGGGCAAGGTCAGACTCAGTGTGCAGGACTATCTGGAGGGCGAGTTCATCCCCTCAACACCGTTCTTCCAGCTCATGATAGAGGTAGTGTTTCTGTTGAAAGTCTTGTTTACATTTTCTGATTTTCCCTGTTCGTACTTTGTTTGATTCTGGCACATCGCATAGTTTTATTTCATCTGATCTAGTTGAAAGTTTGCACCTAAGTACTAGCCTAGTTGATGATCCCGTATGTGTTTCAAATCCAATTGGGGGTTCCGCCCAATTGTCTGTGGTCTGGGTGGATTTGAAAATTTCTATCTTGAGTATAGAATTCTCGTGGGATGTTTATATTCTCGGTTTCAGGGGATATGGGTTGGTTTTGGCATGGAATGGTTGTCCTGTTTTGGAGCCATTCTTGGTTTTTGTGCATAGGGTTGTGAGGCTCATGATCCGCCTCGGTAATACCCCAGAAATTTCTAGCAACCCTATGGGTCCCGTCATGTTATGTTATCTTGAATCCCTCAACTCGTCTATCGATAGTTTGCAATCTGTGAGGGTGGTCCGAGAATATCCTGATATCTTGGGGGAAGTAAAGGGGTTACCCCTAGACATAGGATAGATTTCCGCATTATCTGGTTGGTAATACCAAGCCAGTTTTGTGGCCGGTTAGGCACATGACCTCACGAGATGAGAGTTAAGAAAGCAAGTCAAGGAGTTGCTTGAGAAGAACTTCCTAAGACGAAGCATTTTCGAGTAGGGTGCTCCAGTAGTATTCGTTACTAATATGGACAGTTTGCTTCGTTTATGTGTTGATTATCGTGAGGAGAATAGACAACCGTTACCAAGGATCGATGATTTGTTTGATCAGCTTGTAGGAGCATCTGTTTTCTTTTGATCTAGCTACCGGGTTCCATCAGCTTAGGATGGCTGAGGACGGAATTGACAAGACTGCGTTTAGGACTCTAGATGGATTTTTAGAATGGCTAGTCATGCTACTTGGTTTGACTAATGCACCCGCATATTACGTGAACTTGATGGGTAGGGTGTTTAGGGAGTCCTTGAACAAGTTTGTCGTGGTTGTCGTAGACGATATTTTGATCTCCTTAAAAGAACGAGGAAGAGCATGCTAGACATCTCAAGGAGGTGATGGATACGCTTAGAGCCACCAGTTGAAGGACAAGTTCTCCAAATGTCACTTTGGAGGAAAGAAGTTGGATTTCATGGGCACATAGTTCCTAAGTAAGGCTTAGCGGTGGATTCCGCTAAAGTGGTTGCGGTTTAAGACCGGAAAACCCTGAGGAGGGCAATTGAAGTAAGAAGCTTTCTCCGTTTGGCTAGTTAGTTAGCATTCCCTGAGCTTAGACTTACTCTTCTGGATCAGGAAGGGGGTTTCACAGGAAGAAGACCCGCAGTTAGTCAAGACATGGACCAGTTGATTCGAGGCGAGATGTTAAGTCACCTCGCTGGATATATTATAGATGACAAGGGATGACTAAGGCGCGAGGAGAGATTATGTGTTCCTCGAGTGGAAGACTTGGTAAAGAAGGTTCTTGAAGATGCGCATCACTCGAGGAGGTGGCCGAGTTGGTCTCAGGATGCATGTTGTGCCACCAGGTTAAGGCCAAGTCATAGAAGCCCGGCGGGCCATTACCTCCATTGGAGGTTCCGCAAGGGAAGTGTAAAAACATCTTGATAGATTATGTGGATGGACTACCTAGATCAAAGAAAGGGTATACGGGTATGTGGGTCATAATAGGTAGACTAACAAAGAATGCTCATTTCAGTCCGGTGAAGAGCGAGAGGACTGCATCATGGTTAGCAACGGTTTACCCTCAAGAAGTTGGCCAGTTTTGGAACAGCCTACAGGAAGCCATGAGTAGGCAACTGAATCTAGGTATGGCCTATCACTCATAGGCGGATGGTTCATTTCGATTAAGCATGAGTTATAGAAAATCACGTTTGTAAGGGCAATTGGCAACGTGGATTGGTATTTTCAAGAAAAGTTCTGCTGCGTGGAATACTTTATAGTAAGTAAACGAGATTCAGGATTCACTAGTGAATTTTGGAGAGCTTGCATGAAATCATGAGGTTACAGTTATGTTTAAGCCAAGTATACAGAAAGAAGAATAAGTGGAAAAGGAAGACGAGAGGCGATAATGAAATGAGTTCCAACTCGAATTTGGGAAATAGGAGTTAGGAAGCCACGAAATCATGAAGTAAAAGACGGTCAAAGCACAGTGGAGTTTAGCTCAAGGAAACGTGACTAAGAACAGTGAAGACTAGATACGCGCATCATATCTCTTTTTAAGAGTGCATCCTTGATCCTTGTTTTCCTGTGGAGCTTGCTTGCAAGTTATCTTTTGTATATATCCTCTCGGTCCCATTCTGGATCTTATTTCTGTTGTAAACTCCATAAGGGGGTTATGACTCATCGGTTAGTACTATATGTCAGAGTTTGAATGGATTTCTTGTAATCCAAAAAGGAGTTTATCTCGCTTATCTTCTAAGATCTCTTTTTAGCATATCTCTCTATCCATGTTTATCTAGTTTATCTAGTTTATCGTGTTTATCTTGTCATGAGAACCTTAGGTAGAATCCTTTGGATGAAACATGTGTTTGAGACATGTTATGTTTGATGGTTGCAAGTGGTTGCAAGTGTTTGCAAGTGGTTGCTCGTGAATGCATTATACACAATTAGGCACTAGATCGGCTCGCACACTCCTCATATTGCATATGCATGAGTGTTTATGCTTATTCATGGATGAAAATTGTGTGTTATCACATGGATGTTGCATATGGGTGTATGTTATGTGCACACATATAGATGATATACATTATGTTAGGAATTGCATACATATGGATTCATTTCACCAACATAATTCGCATTGATGATATTTGCATTAGATAAGTACATATACACACACCTCTGCATATGTTCATCCAGCATTTAGAATCTTGTAAGGACAATGATTGCTCGTGGATGATGCTTTGAGTAGATGGATGATTGGATGGTAGGATACGTTCTTCCTAACTTGAAGATTTCGGGGACGAAATCCTTTAAGGAGGGGAGAATGTAACAACCCGTATTTTCAATAACTTGTTATAACAAAAATCGAGGCAGAATTTAATTCTAAAATGTGAATCAAGGGAAACGGGCTATGCCATTGCGTTCGTCTCGGAAAAATACGCGAAATAGAGTCCGAGTTTTCGAAAATCGGAGTCCGTATGACCCAGTTAAGGCCCATTTAAGTTTTCAGAAATTTCCATGTCAAAAACAGATTTGAATTTCAAGTTCAAAGTTGGAAATTAGGGCAAACTGGCGCAGGCGGGAAAACTCCCGCCAGGACCCCCATGTCGACAGGCATGTCGACAGGGTCCCCAGGGTGTCGACAGCCCTGTCGACACCCCTGTCGACACAGGGTGGCCGGGCAGTTTTGCCTGGCGCACCATTTTGGGTTTGGTCTGGTCTTGTGGCTTGGTTCTAGAGAATTCCGAAATCTGATGGACCTAATTCAACTAGGGTTTAATCCTATGGTCTAAATCACTAGCCTAATCTATAAATAAGACCCTAACCTAACCTAAATCACTCATTATTCATTCTAGCAACTAAACTATGTCAAAATCAAACCTCTCATGGCCTCCACTCTCTTCATACAATTCCTAAACAAATTCCTAAGAGATTTCCATGCATACAAGTGTATTTAGGCTTGTATGATCCTCCTTAACTTGCATTAAAGTCTTGTTTCTCTATTGTCATCATAAAGGAGGAGTCTTGATCAAGTTTGCTTGCATTTTGGGGCTTTATTTTGTTGCATAAGGGGTTTCTTACATTTGCTATACTCATTTGAGTTCGCATAAGCGTTGTAAGCCCTCTTACCTTCATTTTAGAAACTCTAAAGTTAATATGTGATGAAAGTTGGGATTTTTGCAAGTTTATTGAGTTATGCATGTTCATGCAAGTTCACTATGCCATGATTTGCAAGTTTATTGAGTTATGCATGTTTATGCAAGTTCACTATGCCATGATTTGCAAGTTTATTGAGTTATGCATGTTTATGCAAGTTCACTATGCCATGATTTGCAAATTTATTGAGTTATGCATGTTTATGCAAGTTCACTATGCCATGATTTGCAAGTTTATTGAGTTATGCATGTTTATGCAAGTTCACTATGCCATGATTTGTAAGTTTATTGAGTTATGCATGTTTATGCAAGTTCACTATGCCATGATTTGCAAGTTTATTGAGTTATGCATGTTTATGCAAGTTCACTATGCCATGATTTGCATGTTTAATAAGTTATGCATGCTTATGCAAGTTCACAATGACATGTTATGCATGTTTGACAAGTTATGCATGTTTATGCAAGTTCCATATGCTATGTTAGGCAAGTTTAACATGTTATGCATGTTTATGGTAATATGCAAGTTCACTATGCTAAGTTATGCAAGTCTAACATGTTATGCATGTTTGTTGTGATATGCAAGTTCATCATGTATGTTATGCCAAGTTCCCTCTTCCTATCCTTTATGCGTTATTACAAATATGTAAGCGATAGAATGACGTTGGGGGGTTTGGGTAAACTTAAAATACATGAAAATATAAGATTGGGAATTTACCTATTAAGTTAGGTCTACCCCTTGGGAATTTACCTATTAAGTTAGGTCTACCCAAGTATTTGTTGACTTGTAATTATGTTTTGAAATAAAGTGGACATGACACTTAGAAAACATAAGTGTGGCCAACTCGAGGTTGGGTTGAGTTTGTAGCGTAATTCTACCCGGAACCTACCGGCTTAACTAGTGGCTACAAACAATAGGACCCAATGTGAGAAGTTGGTCATGTGGTGCCAAGACCTGAGGTTAGACCAAGTTGTGGTGTAAATCTACCCGGAACCCACCGGCTTAACTAGGTAACCACAACGAAGTCTAATGTGAGAGGTTAAGGTGCATTAAATTAATTAATGCCGCATGATTAGGGTTAAGTCAGGGTCCACTAATACTTAACCAATTTGGGGATTCGAGGGATTGAAATGGGGTTAAGTTGTGAACTGTCGGTTACACTTAACCAATTTAATCCATGATTAGTGAAGGGTTAAATCGCACTTAACCCTCTTAGGAAACCCTAGCAACGTGGTCTATTCCGGCAGTAATCCCAGTTTGGTATCATCACAACCCTAGAGGCTAGGCTAGGGCGGGGCACGATTACTGGACTGATGTAAGCGACCAAAGCGACGGCTGAGTGGTACAGCGGTGCGGGTCCAGGCGGGCTACGGACGTGCACGTAGTCCGGTGTTGGACAAACTCGAGGCACGGGTACCAGTAGGTTTAGACTGTGCATTATTGCTTAGGTGTCTGGGGTTGACACCCGAGGGCTTGATACACCCGAAGGTGGACCCAGCACAGTCTGACTACAACCATATGTGGGCCGTATGGACAACAACACTTGACGTGTTAGGTTTATAGGGAGCCGATCGACTAGACCGTTTGGTTGGACCTTATATTAAGGTCACTTCATGTTATTGGGGAAAAGCTTGAGCCAAGGGATCAATACCTGTTATGTTGGTTTGCTAGTACACCGTGGTGCAGAACTTAACCTTGTTTATGCGATGACACCTCTATCTATCTTGTAGTTAATTTATCATGCCAGTATGTTGTTATCTATGATCATCTCAGTTTCCATCATGCTGTTAACTTTATTAGTTTATAGACTGATCGTAGCAGGGCTTACTCAGTCTTTTTGAATGACCTGTTTTCTTTCGCCTCTTTTCTTCCGTTCCCCCCCCCCCCCCCAGGTTCTCAGGGAGGGAATACAGGAGCCTAGCTTGGATCTTAGCTGCTTTCTTGGATAGCTCATGTATGCTTTGGACTTGAGCTCGCTATGGTTTTTCCACTTTGGGGATAGCTACTTTTATGTTTTCCTTTTCAGTTTCAGATGATGTTATTTTATGTACTAGACTTGTTTATTTGGGAAATTGACATTATGATGTAGCAGACTTGTTTTTGAAATGGCTTAAAATTCTTCCGCTGTTTTATCTATCTACTTACTCTGTTTATTTACATATATATATGTCATGTCCTGCCTTGTTATATCATTATGCATGTTTACCTTGTTTTAAAACGCCCCACCAAAGTCAGAGTTGCTTGCAAGAGCCACCCTGGCGGAGGTGGGGTGTTACACTTATATTTAAAACATAAAATCATATATATATATATATATTATTTTTATACTAAAATATAAGGTTAAATATTTAAGCTTTTGTAAATCTTAATAAGAAATCAAAATAAGTATTTAAGTTACAAATAGTATAATGTAACCCAAAATTGTTATGAAATCATATTAATAATATATAAGTTAAACTATGCATGTTTAAACTATATAAAAGGTAAATAAATTTATATATTTTAACAATATATAAAAAATTAACTCATATCAACATGTTCATATAATTTTATTAATTTATATACTTATAATATATACATACATATATATATATATATATATATATATTGAAACAAGATAAAAGAAAATAAGTATACAAGTAAATATAATAACTAGAATTTGAACTGGCATGTTCTAATTGAAAAGATGGAGGGAAGTCTGAAAGTTTAAGCCTTTGAGATACAAAATTTGAATTTCATTCTATAGGCTGATATGTCGACATATAGATATATGTATGTCGACATATATGTATTATTTCAAAGGGAACATGGTTTTGTGATTTTTGGTTTTAAGTTATCAATTTATATTTCAGGTTTAACTAATTCCTGAAATAATATTAATCCTACGAAACATTCAAAATTTATAATTATATTTATTATTATTATTATTATTATTTTAATATTATTTTGAATTTCAAAATTCAAATTTTAAGTTTGAATTTTAAATTTCAAATTTGAATTTTTAATTTCAAGTTTGAATTTTAAAGTTTATATCTCAAATTCAAAACAAAGAAAACAAAACAAAGCAAACAAAACATCCATTCAACCAAAATGAATTTAAAAATTAATTAAGGCGTACCAGGTTTTAAGATCCCTTTCTTCAATATTTTCTGAATTCTAAATTGTTGTGAAACACATATTTGAATTCCAGTTTCTGGCTCTCCATCGCTTGATGACGAATATAAATTATATTTACATCTTCCAGAATTTGACGATGAAATCAATGATTTAGTAGTTTAACCAACTTGGCTCCAAAATTTTGAATTTTGAATGAACGGACACTTCAACTACTATAACCCCAAAAGTCATATCTCTTTATAAACTCTTCTTTTCTTGATTGATGAATATTCATCTTAATGTCTTTTCGCTAATCAGTCATCAGAAATAACTTACTTCTTGCAAAACTGTGATGACCCAAACTTCCCAGTAAAGGAAAGACTGGATTGCTTTGAGAACAACACACATCAGAACACAAACTGAAGAACATTTTATTGCTGATTACAACAATTACATCAGAGTACAAGAATATAACAGAGTATGAATACTTATTACACAATAGAAATACATTAATGTCAGAGATTTAAATTACATTTAAATAGCAGCGGAAAAATAATACAAATATACAACCGAAAAGAATACACGGATACAGAGCTTTCCGAATATCGGTTCAGCTGTAAACCAGGATTCTGTAAATATCTGCAAAAAGCTACTCGACTGCCCGTGTGGAAAATATGGGCACCTGAGTTTGCCAGTGAAACAAACTATAGGTCAGTCATGGGACTGGCATGAGAAATCTTACTTAACCTATCTAATAATAAGGCTAATCACAGAACCACGCCGCTAACGCGGAACGGGTTTACTCCATTGAATTGCCAGTGCATAAGATAAAGGAAATCATTAAACAACGCAATGCTTTTTTAGAAAAATGAAACCATTATAAGACCCAAGTCCCATCACACAATGCAACGCAAACCGGAGGATAGGGTTTTACCTTATAATGGTCAAAAAATGCTTGATACGATAAAACAGATTTAATATTAGTGTATATATGTTTTAAAAGTAATTTCAATCAGAATATATCAATCATAGACGGCATGGGTACCATATATCATGTCGCCATACTAGTTATACAATCAAAATCGCATGGTCGTATTGGAAATTGGATTTCCATCATGAAATCGAGGCTAGGGATCGTCCTCTCCGATTTGAGACACTCTAGCAAATGCCTCAGGATCCCCCGCTGTGAACCCTTGGATCTTCAGGGCCAGTCCCCACCTAACGGTAGTGGATTGGAAATTCCTGAACACACGTTTCCCGGTTCCTTTGAACCTATAGTATGACCACTAACGACCTATAAACCCGAGGCGCCTCAAAATACATCATCCACATAAGTAAAATGTCAGCCAGTTCAAGCACTGACACTACTTCTAGCTAGAAAGAAACGTGTGCACTCCCTGCAGTCCTAATCCCGTTTTTGACTCATACCGGGGTGTGATGCTCGTGAAGTCACGCTATACACCAAGCTATGCCGTAATTGGCTATACTTTGATCATCCCACAAGGCCTGGCTTTTCAACAAAAGCCTTGATCATTTGCATCTTGGCGTGCCACATTGACAATTCACGCCATGCGATCAATCACTATTAATATATACCAGGGTGTTAAGGAGAGAATAAATTCTCCACCACCAATCAGATATACATTAATAAAAATCAATTTAGTTCACATGGAACGAAATCCAATGTCAGACACACATCCATTTACAAGTCCGTTCTGTGTTTGAACGAAACCGAAGACACCTGAGAGGTCCTCGCATATCCGGACAATAAACAATACGTCTGGGCAGCTATCACTGAAGCCCCTTCAAGGTAGCTACTCCCTTCATGGGTCTCAGTAGCAACACATCCATTCAATGTGAAGATCATCGGTCTTCAACCACCGCCTTCAACTTTTCGACTATTAGTCGTCGTATTCATTATTCAGAATGGGTTAAACTCGGTCTTTCCGAATAACTCGCGTGATTTAAAATTAGGTGCTATATATAAACCACATCAACGCCTCATTCCAATTCAGAATATCATTTTAATAAAGTATTCACATTATTAGGGAAAGGTTCCCATAAATTTTATCAAAGATAAAATTTTCAACTTATTCTTTAATCTTCCTTTATTCATCTTCAATCTAATTAAAGATTTATTTTAAGCTTTATTAAGTTTTAGTCTTCTAAAATCATTTTAAAATGACTAATTACTTTTATGGAATTAATCTTATCTTTAATCCGGGTTTAAGAACCGATGTTATTTAAAACATAGTTCACGAGAGACCCCATTTCATGTTTCATTAATTCCCAATTTAATATATAATATTAGACGTTTCTTCTATTAGAAAATTTCATTTAACCTTAATTAAAAGATTAATTAATAACAAATCAAAATTTCACTATTGATTTGAGTTTCAAGAACTAATGCCCTTCAAAACATTGTTCACAAACAACCCATAATCAATTTCCTTTTTATTTCAATTATATTTAATAATTGGAAATCTCATTTAAATCTTAATAAAAAGATTTTTTTTCTCAAATGGATTTAAGAATAATGTTATTTAAGACACTATTCACGACAACCCAAAATCTAACTTGATATTAAATATAAAGCTTTGAATGGGAATTATATCGATTATATTCAATATCCAATTCTAAAATCAACGAATATTATATTGGAAATAACGATATTTAATATCTTCCAAATTTCCAAAATAATATCCGTATAATCATGGAATCTAATACAGTTAATCCGACGATAATTTCCATTCAAATCAATTCCAGAATATATTCTTGAAAGACTTGGTTATTAAAACCATTTTTAATTTCTTTTATTTATTTAACGAAATAAATAATACCCTATTTGATAAAAAATACCTTTTATCTTCAAAAATTGGAATTTTCACTTAACATTCTTTTTTAAATCATTTATTATGATTTTACATAATTTTTCCCTATTTTTAAATATTAAAAAACAGGCCTTTTTAGTTAAACGACGTATCGGGTCATTTAACGGTACTGGCGCTGATTCTCTAAAAATTTGATTTTAACATTTATATAGATCTAACCGTTGAATTTCAAAATATAAATATACGTTGGAAAACTCTTTTCGATACGAACCCATAGGTTCCGAGTTCAGAAGATTCCGATGGTCGGATTTTCTGTTACGTCCATCCAAAGTCAATGGTTGAAATTCGCGAACGGTCACTGCGCGACACATCCTATTCAAACCATTTTAAAAATAATATATATATTATTTAATTAATTTTGATTTAAAAACATTTAAAATAATTCCTACTTGTATTTCAATAGAATTGTTATCATACGCTTACGTTTTGATATATTAAAGGAGAAAGATCAATTATACATTATGACATATGAAAAGGTAAAGTGCAATTATGCTCCTTGGATATTGCAAATCAATTAATTTCCCTAGACTATGAACCTCAGTTCAGAACAACGATAAAATTTTCTTTCTTAATATATTACTTTTCAATTTTCAAATATATAATATTAATGTTTCAGTATTTAATGAGCTTATTCAAAAATTCAAAAGAAAAACATAGGAGAGAGAAAACGGGAATGTAATTAATGCTTGATCTATTGTTTAATGCAAATTGTTAGAAAGTTTATAACTTAGTTTGCATGTACATGTAAATATTTAATAAATGTACATTTTCTACCTATAACATTTTTATTACACAATGAATCTCTTTTAATGATTTATTTACATTAAACACATTTTCAAACAATGAATCTCTTTTACATTAAAAATCTATTTTTTTTGTAAACATATCTAATCAAACTTTAATCTTTTTATACCTTAAAAACATAATGTTTAAGGTAAACATATTCCAATCAAAGTTTAATCTTTTATTTTTTATTTTTTGTTGTTGTAAAACATTTCATGTTTCTACATGACATTAAAAAGTTAGACTTTTAGCATTAAACAAAATATGTTCATTCATATAAAATAAAATTTTAATCGTGATTATTTAAAATAAATTGTTTTAAATATCAAAAACTCATTAAAATAACTTATAATAAAAATTTTAAATTGGCCCCAAAATTCAGGGTTGTTACAGTCTCCCCCACTTAAGAACTTTTCGTCCTCGAAAAGGAACGATGCTAAAAGTTGTTTAATTAATTAACTCATCTTTCACTCTTTAATTCGTTTCTATAATTTTATTAGTTGAACTAATAATTATACTACACAACCATCAATCAATTAGTTGATTAACTTTTAAAATATATAACTTTTGTATATTCAAAAATCATATTTTTAGTGCAAATCACAACAATGTGCACTAACTAAGTTTTGGTTCTCATACCAGTCAATGGAAATATATACAAATCCCACTTTCGAGACTCGAACATAAACTCTGATGACGCTAGCAATCATCAGAATCATCTCCGGCAACTAGAGTGTTATCCTATATCTATCCGGTTTTAATCGAATATCCGTTAATTACTCGTATATTTGAAAATTTTTATATACTCGATTGTCCATATTAAAATATAATAATATACTCAAATACGTATTTTAAGATAAAATTTTCAAAACTAAATTTGTTTTCATTTTTATTTTTAAAGAAAAAAAATACTCCTCACACTCGTTCTAGGATACTACAGATCCCATCTCTAACGAGTCATTCTCATTGGATATTACTAATCCAATCTCTGATGAATTCTTTCGTTCGGTTCTAATGTGCCTTGTTCTCGGGCTCTGTAAACCTGGCTCTGATACCAAATGTGATGACCCAAACTTCCCAATAAAGGAAAGACTAGATTGCTTTGAGAACAACACACATCAGAACACAAACTGAAGAACATTTTATTGCAGATTACAACAATTACATCAGAGTACAAGAATATAACAGAATATGCATACTTATTACACAATAGAAATACATTAATGTCAGAGATTTAAATTACATTTAAATAGCAGCGGAAAAATAATACAAATTTACAACCGAAAAGAATACACGGATACAGAGCTTTCCGAATATCGCTTCAACTGTAAACCAGGATTATGTAAATATCTGCAAAAAGCTACTCGACTGCCCATGTGGAAAATATGGGCACCCGAGTTTGCCAGTGAAACAAACTACAGGTCAGTCATGGGACTGGTATGAGAAATCTTACTTAACCTATCTAATAATAAAGCTAATCACAGGACCACGCCGCTGTGGCGGAACGGGTTTACTCCATTGAATTGCCAGTGCATAAGATAAAGTAAATCGTTAAACAACGCAATGCTTTTTAGAAAAATGAAACCATTATAAGACCCAAGTCCCATCACACAATGCAACGCAATCCGGAGGATAGGGTTTTACCTTATAATGGTCAAAAGATGCTTGATACGATAAAACGGATTTAATAATAGTGTATATATGTTTTAAACGCAATTTCAATCATAATATATCAATCATAGATGGCATGGATACCATATATCATGTCGCCATACTAGTTCTACAATCAAAACCGCAAGGTCGTATTGGAAATTGGATTTCCACCATGAAATCGAGGCTAGGGATCGTCCTCTCCGATTCGAGACACTCTAGCAAATGCCTCAGGATCCCCTGCAGTGAACCCTTGGACTTCAGGGTCGGTCCCCACCTAACGGTAGTGGATTGGCAATTCCTGAACACATGTTTCCCGGTTCCTTTGAAACTATAGTATGACCACTAACGGCCTATAAACCCGAGGCGCCTCAAAATCCATCATCCACATAAGTAAAATGTCAGCCCGTTTAAGCACTGACACTACTTCTAGCTAGAAAGAAACGTGTGCACTCCCTGCAGTCCTAATCCCGTTTTTGACTCATACCGGGGTGTAAGGCTCGCGAAGTCACGCTATACACAAAGCTATGCCGTAATTGGCTATACTTTGATCATCCCACAAGGCCCTGCTTTTCAACAAAAGCCTTGATCATTTGCATCTTGGCATGTCACATTGACAATTCACGCCATGCAATCAATCACTATTAATATAAACCAGGGTGTTAAGCAGAGAATAAGTTCTCCACCACCAATCAGATATACATTAATTAAATCAATTTAGTTCACATGGAACAAAATCCAATGTTAGACACGCATCCGTTCTGGGTTTGAACGAAACCGGAGACACCTGAGAGGTCCTCGCATATCCGGACAATCAACAATACGTCTGGGCGGCTACCACTGAAGCCCCTTCAAGGTAGCTACTCCCATCATGGGTCTCAGTAGCAACGCATCCATTCGATGTGAAGATCGTCGGTCTTCAACCACCGCCTTCAACTTTTCGACTGTTAGTCGCCGTATTCATTATTCAGAATGGGATAAAACCGGTCTTTATGAATAACTCGTGTGATTTAAAATTAGGTGCTATATATAAACCACATCAACGCCTCATTCCAATTCAGAATATCCTTTTAATAAAGTATTCACATTATTAGGGAAAGGTTCCCATAAATTTTATCAAAGAAATTTTTTTCAACTTATTCTTTAATCTTTCTTTATTCACCTTCAATCTAATTAAAGATTTATTTTAAACTTTATTAAGTCTTAGTCTTCTAAAATCATTGTTAAATGACTAATCACTTTTCTGGAATTAATCTTGTCTTTAATCCGGGTTTAAGAACCGATGTTATTTAAAACATAGTTCACGGGAGACCCCATTTCATGTTTCATTAATTCCCAATTTAATATATAATATTAGGCGTTTCTTCTATTAGAAAATTTCATTTAATCTTAATTAAAAGATTAATTAATAACAAATCAAAATTTCACTATTGATTTGAGTTTCAAGAACTAATGCCCTTCAAAACATTGTTCAAAACAACCCATAATCAATTTCCTTTTTATTTCAATTATATTTAATAATTGGAAATCTCATTTAAATCTTAATAAAAAGATTTTTTTTCTTAAATGGATTTAAGAATAATGTTATTTAAGACACTATTCACGACAAACCTAAAATTTAACTTGATATTAAATATAAAGCTTTGAATGGGAATTATAACGATTATATTCAATATCCAATTCTAAAATCAACGAATATTATATTGGAAATAACGATATTTAATATCTTCCAAATTTCCAAAATAATATCCGTATAATCACAAAATCTAATACTGAGTTAATCCGATGATAATTTTCATTCAAATCCATTCCAGAATATATTCTTGTAAGACTTGGTTATTAAAACCATTTTAATTTCTTTTATTTATTTAATGAAATAAATAATACCCCATTTGATAAAAAATACCTTTTATCTTCAAAATTTGGAATTTCCGCTTAACATTCTTTTTTAAATCATTTATTATGATTTTACATAATTTTTCTCTATTTTTAAATATTAAAAATAGGCCTTTTTAGTTAAACGACGTTTAGGGTCATTTAACTGTACTGTCACTGATTCTCTAAAAATTTGACTTTAACATTTATATAGATCGAACCACTGAAATTCAAAATATAAATATATGTTGGAAAGCTCTTTTCGATACGAACCCATAGGTTCTGAGTTCAGAAGAATCCGATGGTCGGATTTTCTGTTACGTCCATCCAAAGTCAATTGTTGAAATTCGCGAACGGTCACTGCGCGACACATCCTATTCAAACCATTTTAAAAATAATGTATATATATATTATTTAATTAATTTTGATTTATAAACATTTAAAATAATTCCTACTTGTATTTCAATAGAATTGTTATCATACGCTTACGTTTTGATATATTAAAGGAGAAAGATCAATTATACATTATGACATATGAAAAGGAAAAGTGCAATTATGCTCCTTGGATATTGCAAATCAATTAATTTCCCTACACTGTGAACCTCAGTTCAGAACAACGATAAAATTTTCTTTCTTAATATATTACTTTTCAATTTTCAAATATATAATATTAATGTTTCAGTATTTAATGAACTTATTCAAAAATTCAAAAGAAAAACATAGGAGAGAGAAAACGGGAATGTAATTAATGCTTGATCTATTGTTTAATGCCAATTGTTAGAAAGTTTATAACTTCGTTTGCATGTACATGTTAATATTTAATAAATGTACATTTTCTACCTATAACATTTTTATTACACAATGAATCTCTTTTAATGATTTATTTACATTAAACACATTTTCAAACAATGAATCTCTTATACATTAAAAATGTATTTTTTTGTAAACATATCTAATCAAACTTTAATCTTTTTATGCCTTAAAAACATAATGTTTAAGGTAAACATATTCCAATCAAAGTTTAATCTTTTTATTTTTTATTTTTTTTATTGTAAAACATTTCATGTTTCTACATGACATTAAAAAGTTAGACTTTTAGCATTAAACAAAATATGTTCATTCATATAAAATAAATTTTTAATCGTGATTATTTAAAATAAATTATTTTAAATATCAAAAACTCATTAAAATAACTTATAATAAAATTTTTAAATTGGCCCCAAAATTCAGGGTTGTTACAAAAACAACATACCTTTTCAAAGAATCAAGTGACTTTTCAAGATAACAAATTGTAATTTGAAATAATAACATCATTATGATTCTGTGACATATCTATTTAAACTTTTCAAGAAATCATATCATGATAACTTGAATTTTCAATCAAATTGAATGCAGACTTATCTGATACTGATACAAGACATGAATATAAACTAGCGTTCAAAATGTACCATTTAATATTTTCAAACTTCAGATTATGATTTTTTGAAAGACCTTGCTCTGATATCAATTGTTAGGGATTGCAGAATGGATCGTTAAGGCAAAATAAACATTAGAGGGGGTGAATTGTGTTTTTGAGAATTTAAACAAAATCTAGAACTTATGTGATAAACTGTATGAATCAAACACCACAGAAACAATTACAGACAAAAAATCAAACACAAATGCAAAATAAACAGAAATAAAAATGCAGAAAAGGAAAGAACACACCAGATTTTATACTGGTTCGGAATTGCTCCTACGTCCAGTCCCACACAGCACTGGATTGCGCAGAGTTTTATTACTATATCATTATCCAATTACAGCCCTCCATGATTTCACATCTACAAGAAATACAACCATTTCCACACAGTTGATCAAGTTTTGCCCGTCCTTGATTTCACGGCTACAAGGGATACCACTGGTTACCCGTCCTTGATTTCATGGCTATAAGGGATACCATCGATTCTTTTACTCAACCCAAACAATTACAAACAACCCTATAACTCTCCAATAGCACTTGATTTAGAGAGTAGAGAGTGTAGAGAGAAGAAGTTTGATCAAAACAGAATTGAATTCGGCAGAATGTAAGTGTAGAAATCATAAAAATGATTAAGAGTACTCGTTTAATGGAAGAGAGTGAAGTTAGAGAATAAGAGATAATTAAAAAATTGAATTCAATCCCTTTTTATAGTGTGTGAAAGGTTGCAATGCTCTAGAACCGTAATAATTAGTGAAAAGGCACTTCCTTTCAAATTTAAATTTATGATAGTTATATGCTGACATAAAAATAAATATATGTCGACATATATATATATATATATCATATTTTTGATTTTTAACTCATTTTTAAAGTATTTAAATCAATATTTAAATTCTGGAAATTCCTGAAACAAAACTAGTCGCTAAAAAATTATTTTTCAAGTACAAAAACATAAGAAAATATTATTTAAACATATGATTAAATACTTAATATATATGTGAAAACTATATATAATATAGTTATAAATATATATAATATAATTATAAATATATATAGGAATTTATAAAGAGATATTTATAAACTATATAAAAAAATGGTTATATGAAAACTTAGAAAATATTATAGTCAAATATAAACTTATAAAATATATTTAATAAAACTATAAAAATAAGAATACTCATAAATTAGGAAATATATTTGAAATCATAAGTTTGAAATTCTTGGAAGATTAAAAATTATTTGAAGAAAAGTTTGAAATCAAATTGAAAATAGTTTTGAAATTAATTTTGAAAAGAGATAATTTTGAAAATAGATAATTTGAAAAACATAGTTTGAACCTGGAGTGCTATTCAGAGTCTTACATATAAACTAGACTCTATTACTATATTTTTCTTGAACTCTTGAACGCTTGAAATCTTGATAGCTTGATAACTCATGAGTCCTGATTCTGTCTTAAATTCTGAATCTCTTGAAACTCTAAAACTGTACATTCTTCAGTACTTAAGTCCTGTATACAAATCCTGCATACATATATGTCTATATATTCTAGATAGAGATGTTAGTATATATTTTATAATTAATGATAATTGAAATAAAGTTGTTGTCATCAAAACTAGATTCTCCAACAAAGTCTACCACTTGTGGATGCTGGATATGCCGATTGGGTTTGGGCAGACTTCTTCCATAAGTCGGACTAAACCTCGTGTCTAAGCACGTTATGTGTTTATGCATTTAGACCCCTCACATAAGATTAACCACTTGTGGACACTAGATATGCCAAGCAGTTCCGGGCAGGCTTCTACCACAAGTGTAGTATGACCTCGTGTCTAAGCGCGGTTACAATTTCTAATTACTGTAAATCTAGGCATTTTCATTAGTAATCAATTATCATGTTTATTATACCCCATATCCCCGTCCAATCTATGATAAAATTTATGCCCCAGAATAAGGTTTAGATCCAGATATAGATTATGCCCCAAATCTCAAGTTTTGGCTCAACATACAAATTATGCACAAAAGTTCCCAATCATGTTTACAATATGAATTATGCTCCAAATTAATCATTCCTAAAATTCATGCATTCACGTATTTCAACGATAGGCCTAGGCTGGAAGTTAGCTTGGCTATAAAACAAAAAGGAAAGAGGGAGAGAAGTGAACAAGTATAGGCATAGCAAATAAAACTGGCATAAGATGATAGAACTGGTCATACTAACTGAATAGGAATATAGTGACATGATTAGGAGAACTTACATAATAGGCATATGGTGACATGATTAGGCAAACTAATAGGATAGGGATATCGTGAACAGACATACGAGATCTAAAAAGTTAATTAGATATACAAGTAATGACAGATCTGTTGTGATTCAGATTTCTAACAGGCATAGGCTTAGATCCAAACTTATAAACATGTCAATATTACATTTTAGGTATTTATATCTAAAACCAACATAAACTCACTGTGATTGGATCTAAAGAACAGAGAATTTGATTGTAGATGTTGTAGCCCAGATCTCCGATTGCATATAACTTGTTGTTGAAGAAGAATAGGCTATTTTACTCTGAGTCGAGGCAGCACCTCGTTGCCGCCATTGATTTTGATGAATAAAACAATGAGATTAAGGTCTTATTTATAGCCTAGGGTCAACGAATCTAGATCAGAACTGTGTCCAAGTGCAGAGCAGGAATCTTCCCAGACCTTAGGGGGGTCGACATGGGTGTCGACACCCCTGTTGCGGTATCGACCCATGGGTCGACACCCTTAGGGACGGGGTCGACCCCTAACGGGCCGATTTCCCCTATTTTTCCCTCCTCTGATTTTGATATTATGGAATAGTTTTAATTATTATAAATTTCTTATATGTATATAAACTTCAAACCTTAATATCTTCTTCATACGATGTCCGTTTTATGCAGACTCGGAGTCTATCTTAAGTAGAATTCCGAGACGAACGCAATGGCGCAGCCCATTTTACTTAATTACAAATATTTAATTAAGTGTTCTTTAATTTATCATTTTAATGTTTTTAGAATTACAGGGTGTTATATTCTTCCCTATTTAAAGGATTTCATCCCCGAAATCTCTAAGTTAGGAAGAATGTATTTCCTAACATCCAACATCCATCTACTCATCCATCAATCATAGGCATTCATTGTCCTTAAAAGGTATCTAATTATTATATGAACATATGCAAAGGTGTGTGTATATGTCCCTATACTAATGCGAAAGATCAGGTGGACTACTGATTCAGTTGACCTCCTTAATGCAATGTATGTTAGTGCTATGAATCCAACATGTATGCAAATAATCCTATTACAACATGTAAGCTCTATATGTGTACAATCATCCATCCAAATGCAACATCCATATGATGATACACTCACTTTCATCCATTAAAAGAAGAAAAATGCACACACATCTATTTGCAATATGAGAGTGATTGAGCCGATCTAGTGCCTAATGTGTGTGTATATGCATCCATGAGTAACCACTAGCAAACACTTGCATCCATCAAACATAATATGTCTCAAAAACATGTTTACATCCATGGGATTCCTACCTAAAGGTCGAAGATTTGATCGAGAGGATATACTTAAACGATAGTAACAAGCATGAATAAAAGCTTTGGAAAGGAAGTTAAGAATATACCCTTAAAAAGAAAAGGGTATAAAGTGCGAATCTTGTCTTCAGTCTCCCAAGTTGCATCCTCTTGGTCATCTCCCCATTAAACTTTCATCAACTTGACCTCTTGGTTTCGTAGCTTCTTAACCTTAGATCCAAGAATATGGGTAGGAACTCGTCTAACTGTTGCCTCAAGTTCCACCTCTACTTCCTCAAGCATACTCGGCTTAACTACTTCTGTGGTATCATGCAAGCACTTCCTTAAATGAGAGACGTGGAAAACATCATGAACGCCGGACAGTCTCTCTGGTAGCTTTACTTATAGGCCATTTGACTAAACCTTTCTGTTATGGGAAATGGCCCTACAAACCTTGGTGCCAATTTCCCTACAGATCCAAAACGAACTACATTCCTCAAGGGTGATACCTTGATGAAAACCATGTCTCCCACCTCAAACTCAATGTCAGTCCTTCTCCTATCTGCGTAGGACTTCTGTCTGTCCTGAGCTGTCTTCATGCGCCTGCGGATAAGATCAATCTTTTATGAAGTTTATCTAACCATCTTAGGTCCATGTAGAAGTCTTTCTGTGGACTCCCACCAACAAGTTGGTGATCTACAGGGTCGTCCGTACAATACTTCGAAGGGTGCCATGCCAATACTAGCCAGGTAACTATTGTTGTAGGTGAATTCTACCAAAGGAAGATGCTCTTACCAAGTCACTCTGAAGTCTAGGATACATAGTCTTAAAATATCCTCAAGAACTCTATTCACCCTTTCCGTCTGTCCATTGGTCTGCGGGTGATAAGCGGTACTCAAACACAACTGTGTACCCAACGCTTCTTACAAGCTCCTCCAATACTCACTGGTGAATATGGTGTCACAAACACTCATGATACTGGAAGGTATCCCTTGTAGACGGATTATCTCATGGAGATAAACTGCTGCCAACCATGCTGTTGTCCTCATACTCTTAATAGGGATGAAATGAGCGCTCTTAGTAAACCTGTCCACTATAACCTAAACGTTGGTGTTGCCTTTCCTTGATCTAGGCAAACCATCGATGAAATCCATAGAGATGCTCTCCCACTTCCATTGCGGAACTTCCAAAGGATGAAGTAAACCACCGGGCTTATTTTACTTAGCCTTGACTTGCTGACAAATCAAACATCGAGAAACAAACTCCGCCACATCTTTCTTCATCCCAGCCCAAAAGAAAACCCTCCTCATATCTCTATACAATCTTATCACCGCCTGGATGAATAGTCATCCTAGAATGATGGGCTTCCTCAAAGATTATCTTTAACAAACTTCCAACTCGTGGAATACAAAGCCTTCCATCTCGTTGCAACCATCCTCTATCGTCCGTGGAAGATCTACTGAGGTGACTAGAGGTCTCCCCTCAACTGAGCCTATCAAAGATATCTACGAGCTGTGGGTCCTCTCACCGTGAAGTCCCTATCTGGTCCAACAGAATAGGTCGCACCTCTAATGATGCCAATAAACCAGGTGTGAACTCAGTGAAGGGTCTAAAATCAAAAGTTGATATAAACTCCAAACTTTTCCTCTCCACAAACAGAGGACTCAAAGTCATCCTATGCCTACACAATGCGTCTGCCACCACATTACCCTTGCAAGGTGTATGTCCCGGATTTTTAGTGATTTAATAATTAATTTATTTAGTTTTTTGAAATAGTGGTTTGATAATTTAATTGGTCCAAATTTAAATATATTGAATATTTAAATAATATTAATGGTGGGTTGATAAAATTTAATTCCAAAGTAGTAGGAAATAGTTGAATTGGCAATACAGGGTGAATCATATAATTTAATGAATTTAATTAAGTTTAGAATTGAATTTTAATAATGTATATATTAATTTATCGATGTTTGAATGTAATAATTTTAATATAATTATAAACAAGCTCGTAACGTCGCGGTAGCTCGTAATATTTAGTTTTGAACTTCAACTGAGTGTACATGATCCGTTATTAGTCGGATTTCTTCGAAACAAGAAATGTTGGAATCTGTTGAATTGTATTTTTCTAATGGAAGTGGAAAATCGAGATTTCGTCATATAGATTGTAAGTTATGTCCAAATCAAATTTTCAAATAGTCGGATATAATAATAAATTATTTATTTCGAATTGGAATAAGATCTTTGAGATGTATACTTAATTTAATTTATAGAATTTTTCTGTAAATTTTATTTTGGAAAATAAGCAACTTTTCGTTTAACGTATTTTGCACCCTAAATCAGCAATTTGAGATTTCACAATATAATCTAACTTGTCTATTTTATTATTATTTTGGGATACTGACACATTGGTGGTCACGATCACAATTTTATTTTTGTCCATAGCAGATTTGTATAAACGAAACGTGGCGTGACACGCTAACAAAAAAATCGAACGTATATATGTTTGCACACCCCGCACCACTGCCACATTCATATCTTTACATTAAATTAGCAACATATGCATGTACTTAACCTTCACTAGAAACGAGCCATGCATTGAATTATCCTATTTATATATATTATATTTCCATTGTTACACTAGCTTCCTTCCCACGCCAAATATCTCCTATATCCTCATATTGCTATCCTATCCTCCCCTATTTTATAGCCTGCTATGTATTATCTTTTCATGCACAACTATATTGTCACCCAGTTGAAACCATACCTATCCAAAATACTGCAAGCCTAAGACAGGCGATTATAAATCTAAGGAGGCCTTCGTTATTTCATCTCTTCCAGGAAAAATGGCGAACCTTAAAATAGCATACAAAAATAAATGGTGTTAAAAATATTTTTATTTATCATGAATAAACAATAATGTATAGTTTTATCACCCACTGGTGAAAGTATTTTATACATACCAGCGTGGATGCTCAGTTATAAAACATGAACAAATTTTATAAGTAACATAAAGATATTGTACATATAGAAAGATTATATAGGAGCAATTGATTACAATGGCGATAATCATGACAAAGATATAGGAAAAGTAGGACGCTGGAAAGCAATTTTTGGTGCAGGAAAACATTGCAAATACTCGAAGAAGCAAATGAGATCTATTCCATAATCTAAAATTTATGCAGAATCTATAGCGTGTTGGTTGAAGGTTTCATGTAGTAAATGTTTTGATTGAAGTGTTTAAACAGTAAGCTTTAGATGGAACTATTTAATACAAACTCCAATAGTTTGCTGGTGGTTAACTTCAACATTCACACTCTATCACGTCTAGTCAGTCATTTCCTTATGTTAGATACCACCCTACAATCTATTCCAAAGACCTACCTTGTACTACTACTTCGTATCGAAGTAAACAACATTTTTTTCAAATCGTGGCACGTCCTACACTTAAGCCTAACAACCAACCTATATTGTACGATAAATGCCTTGCAACCCACGGCTTAGCAATCCTATAAATACACAGGAAATGTTAGTTTCTCTTCTTCAAAATCATTAATAGCCGAAGCCTTTCTTTCCATGGCAATGGAAAAACCTTTGAAATCCTAATGTGTGTGTGTGTATATATATATTAAGCAATATAAAATAAAGGGTTTTGTGTGTGCACCACACACATTTTTGCTTTGGTTCATTGATCTTTGAGGAAGTGCATGAGCCATTTTATGGAACTGTATTCATCAAGGCATGAAATGATGAAAACACGGGAGTGGGCTTAGACGTGAGGGACTTGAGCTTAGCATGTTGAAGTGGATGATGAGTTCACGTAGAAGAAAAGAATATGGAGAGTTTCAGTGAAGTATTGGGGTAGTATGGACGTGAGGTACTTTCAGTTGGGTTTTCAGATAAGCATGTACTTGGGTTTCATACTTTCGTTTTTCAAAGAAGTGGTGATATTTGAGTTTGTAAGGGGAGAGAGCACTTGTTTACATAGTTTGGGGCAAGTCAGTAATAAAAACTGACGTTTGAAAACACTGTAGCGGCTAGGAAGGGCTGAGCGACGCATTTACACGGGAATGGTTGGAGCTATCCAAATTAGCATGGGATGATAGAGTTCTGCATGGGGATCGAAATGGTGGTGGTTTTGTGCAAAACAACGGATCGTGGGGGAAGTTTGGGTTTTTTAAAGTTCCGGCAATGATGTGTATAGATTGGAAGCAGGTTACAGTATTTTTTGTGAGGGAGAAAGGACTACAGAGCGCATGGTGACATGGGGGTGTAGTGTTGGGCTGATTTTTAAGGGTGAGGCCCACGATATATATATATATATATATATATATATAAAGAATAGAAAGCCAAACAAAATTCAAACGTACGTAAGTTAGCTGGAAGTTTAGAGCACGTGGGATTCTCTCCTGAGAAAGAAGATGCCACTGTGTAGCGATATGGGTTTCAAGTTTGGGTATTGGGTCTCAAGAAAGGGTGGACATGAACCGAGGAATGCACGTGTTTGTGTATGGCATGCATGTGCATGGATTAATTGGTGAGCCAATATTCAAGCTAATTCAAGTTGAATCCTTAATTTAATAACGTATTTTATTCTAAATTTAATAACCTGTGCATATATAATCCAAATTTTATGAAACAGGATCCGTTAGGATCGTACGTTCATAGGCCACATAATGGAAGCAGTCTGGAACGATTTGGAGATCAGTACAATTTTAAGCAAAATGAAATGCCTGATTTAATCAACTGACGTTAATCGTTACTTAACGATAAATGACCAAGGTGAGTAATCTCACTAACTCTGTCCAGTTTCTTAATTTTATAAACGTTATTTAATATTGATAATTGATTGTTGTGTGATGGTTGTTTGGATGAGTTGCTTATCAATTGGTTGAAATTTTAGATATGGTTGTGTGTATATATATATTAACGTTAGTTAAATATTGATTACATTTATTTTAATATTTCATTGTAATATGAAATCAGTGTTATTATGTTGATTAACATCTGTGAATGCAAGGAAACAGATTGGTGGGATCCAACTGGATTCCTCAACAATTTTGTTGTTGATTTTCATATATTGCTTTATATGATGTGACAAATAATCTTATGTTGATTATTGTGTGTTTTGGGATGCTTGAACAACATTGACCTGAAATGATTGGTATTCAAATACCGTAGGAATATACGAAAAAGAATTCAAGTTTTAAAAAGAGGAAAATCTATTATTTATATTTTTATATAATAGAAATCGAATATTTGGTTAATTAAAATATAATAACTTGTTTTAATTATAATAAAACAAGTAGTTCAATTTATAAACGATGTTTAGAAATAAAGTGGAATAATAACTACTAAATAAGTTTGAAATATGGGGATAAATTAAAAAAGGCAGATTGAGAAATCAATTCAAAGGAAAGCGATGAAATTTATTTCGACATTCGAAATGTAAATAAAATTGAAGTAAATCCATAATGCTTTATAATCAGAATTCTGCTTGTCAAATATTTGAAGTATAATTTATTTATAGAAATTATATATTATGTAATTAATAGGAGTGTTAATATTTGATTTGAAACTAGTAATTTATGATCGAATATGTGATCGAGGTTTAGTTATAAATTTGATTAATAAGAAGTTGTCTTGTAAATGAAATATTTGAATATCAATTCATAGAAAACTTGATAAAACATGATTTGAACCTATAATAGTATTTATGAAATAAAAATCAAGATTTGATTGATATATCGAACCCAGATTTCTGTAAAGAAAAAATATTCATGTTATAAAATGAATAATGGTTAGAAGAGGACGGTTTGCAAATCGGGATGTTGACAAAAGGAGATTGGTAAATGCGAAAGTGATCAATTCAAAAAAATGAATGAGAAATCGAGTTAACCTAAAACGGTGAGTTTATTTCGAAGTTCGGAACGTTAATCGAATATAGATTATTCGAAAAGAAGTTATATGTTGAAATTCGATTATATCGAATTTAGGAAAGTAATATTTATTTTCTAATCTTTATCAAGATATTTTTTTATTTATCTTATTAATTAATTTTGTATTTATTAAAGTAAATGAACAAAAGTTATATTTTGAAGTTAAATGTTTTAGAAACATAGATTTTCACGTTATCGTTATAATCAATTAATTACCGTTAAAGAAGCGGATTTGTAAACAGAATCTAAAAGATGTGTAAGCAATAATGTAGTAAAGAATTAAGAAAGGAGATTAAGGAAATTAGAAACTGACTGGAGACTAGTTAATTTGAACGGTTTTCTGAGTGTCGATCTGATGTTGGTTTCGGCCTTCGGGATTGATATTTAGGGAAGTGTTCTCTTACTAGTTTACGGTTAGTGACTGATGGAAATGAAAGAATAGTGATGCGTGAATAAGTAATCAAAATATTTTCTGATGTTAATAATGTATATTTTCTAAATACATAAAATAAAAGTTGTGAATATACGGAATTAATTCTCGGTGTATAAAGCGATATTTTCTATATATAGAAAATAAATAGTTTAAAATAGTGGGAAACATTTTTTCAAGGATCGTGGAAGGCTAAGCGGATTTTAAGAAATATTTGGGAAAATATGAGAAACAGGGATTTAGGGAAATAAAATAATTATTGATAATTATAAAAGGGGCTTAATGTTGATTATGATTAATTCGTAATAATTCCATTTAGAAATACGACTATTGTTTGTGTGTATGTTTTTCCTTTGATATTTAAATCACTGGCTATCAAAGTTTTTGGCCATTTTCCGTTGTCAATGCAGAGGGACTGAGATCAGAATTATTATCTGAAACCACTTCGTATGGGCATTAGCATTGCGAATCAAACATGATGAAGATAATTGAAGACGGAGTTGATGCGAGGGCTGTTCTAGCGATCCTAGGTAGAAATTGCCTAAGACGTATTTACAGAATAGTGCATTCTGTTTGTCCAGTCCCAGGACAACTTGAATGGACAAATGTCTGACAGAGTATATCTAATAAACCACGTAAGTTGATCTCTTCAAGCGTATTCACATTTGGTGGCGTAGAAATTCATTTCACTTAGCTTTGTACCCATGGTATTTTTGGGGAAATCAATTTGTGATTTGGCGGGTATGATGATGTGGCATTCAAAGTAAATGAAGGCGTGATCTATCAAAAGATACGTTATGACCTCAAGCCTCATCAACCGGGAAATGACAAAAATCGAGCAGGCAGCATGGCTATGTAGGTCGCCCCCATTAGGGTGTATTTTCACTATCTAGAGAATATTCATATTTGTTACTTATTTTCGCTTCAGTATCTCCCAGGAATGGTTATGTTGCTAGCAACTGTAGCTGACAATATATTCGATACACTCAAGAGAAATGAGTGGTCGGTCATGTGTGGACGGGTTGTAAGACGTTCTTGTTGAACCCAGTGTATTCCTTTCTAGAGATACACTATCGGCAGGGTGTTCCATACCTTTTCATAGTCAGATTCCAATCTCCAATAAGCGCCTACGGTTTTTATTGTATACTATATATGTGGAGTATGAGATGCAAGCGTTCCGCTAGATTTCTATTTATTTGTATTTAGACACTATTATAACATCAGAATAATTATGATTTCGAAAACTGTTTTGGTTATCGTAAGGTAAAAACCATCCGTGTTTATGTGTGGATCAGTCTTATGATTATCATTTCTTTGTAAAGGATTTTGAAAAGTTAAACCGATTGATTGGAGTTTACTCACACCAGTCCCATGACTTACCCAGAGTTTGTTTTGTTTTCCCTAAACTGTTGGGTGCCCAAATTTGTACGGGCAGTCAAGTAGTCAGGATTTTACAGGCATATTTGGGGGAGCTTGGAGCAGGAGGCTTCAACAATAGTTATATATATAGTTTATTTCCACTGTGATGTTATGAGTTGTGCTCCGATAATGGTATGCATATATACAGTTTTGTATTTCAAAGTTATGTTATAATATATTTTATTCGTTCCGCTGTGAGATTAGTATTTACTCTGATTCAGTTCAGTTGTGTTCTTCTTCTTCTTCTTTTCTAAATTTTCTTTCTTTCTATTTCTCACCCTTTAACTTCTTTCTATTTATGATCTGGTATTTTCGATGTTCGAAATGTCGACATCGTGGTTTATGTCGATTTTTGGGGTCGAAAATTTCGTAGGTCATTACAGTGGTATCAGAGCAAAGGATTAAGTGATTAACTTGGCTCTGTGGCGTGACTCAATAGAGATGGGGTTAGTAATACGATATATTGAGTTTGAGTGTATATATACGAGAGAGAGCGTATTTGTAGATTTTATAAAAATGGTTTTATATTGTGGAGATTTATTGGTTGAGTGGCTTATGAATTCTGGTCGACGGTGGGGCACCACATTGTCGATAGGGATTTCTAAATGCTCGAATACAATGAACTGACACAGTATGTTTTGAAAAGAGGGTAAATGAAATAATTTTACCCAAAATATATTTTGATAAAAAAGGAGTATATATGTATTGAAATTATTATATATTGGATGTGTCAATTTGTTAATATAATCGAATCGGATTATAATGGAGAGGGTTATAAATAACCAATCAAATTTCGTATTAATAAAATATATCAAATCAGATGGAATAAATTTGAATTTAAAAACGGAATTGGAATCAAAACTCTGGAAGCTGGGAAAGGTGTTTTGTATTGGATTTCGAATTATATAAGGAAATTCTAAGATCTTGGGTGATTTTGAAATATTTTCTAAGTGTTGAAAAGATATTTTTGAAGTAATTTTAAAAAGGAAGTGTTTAAAAATAAGTTTTGAAATGATACAGTATTGAACTCACTTCGATCACTAAAAAATAATTCTGATGATGACGGCCGCATCATCAGTGTCATTTTCAAGTTTCTAAGTGACAGATTACTACCAAAGTTTGTGTCTTGAATTATATTGAGGAAATAAGTTGTCAAAAATTCAAATGATTTGGATTTCTATTATTATATATTATTTCAAATTGATTTGAAATAAAACCTAGGAATTTGAATCCTGAAATTTAAATTTTACTTATAAAGTTAAACAAATTAAATTGGTAAAAGTGGATAAATTAGAACTTCACTTAAAGTAAGTTGAATAAAATTGGATAGGATTTGAATTAATCTAGAATGGAATTGGCATGTTGAATAGGAATTTGGGATGTGATTGGATTGATGAGTTAAGAGTTGAAATTGAGATTGGAATTTGAAATGGATTTTGGCTTGGATATATGTGAATGACTGGATTTATGGATAAGTTGATTGGAAATCAATTAGGAACACATGGATATATGCTAAAGTGATAGCAAATGGAAGAGATAGAGTTAATGCCCGACAAAAAGGTACTATTTTATATTTTATCCGAGTATGAGATTTTTCTGAGCCGTTTTAGCAAGCCGCTTGGCTGTTTGATTTTCTTTTGGATTAGAAAAGGCCTAAAGAGGAGAGTTGTAGCTGTACCGATTGAGCCGTGCAAAGGAGATGCTGACAAAATTCTCCGAAAACTTAAGAGTTAGAAATTTTTTATAAGTAGAGATCGACTTGTTGATTGAATTTAAAATAAGAAAATCAAAACAGATTAATAAATTTTAAAGGAGTATAATAAAATTAATAAATTTATTTAAAATCAATTTGAATAGATAAGGAGATATGCAGTACAACATAGAAGTTGGAATTAAGATTGGAATGGTGGACTGTCAAAAAATGGTGGACAGGTCGAATGTAATAATCATGGAAAGTTGAGTATGGCATAATGATTAAAAGTCTATAGAGGACTGTGTTGAGCAAATGTGAAATGTAAGATTTTAACCAAGTGGGATGAGTGTACTTAGAAGAGTTATAGCATCTTTTCTACTTATTAATTTCGGGGACAAAATTATTTTAAGGGGGAAGGATTGTAATGTCCCGGATTTTTAGTGATTTAATAATTAATTAATTTAATTATTTGAAATAGTGGTTTGATAATTTAATTGGTCCGAATTTAAATATATTGAATGTTTAAATAATATAAACAGTGGGATGATAAAATTTAATTCCAAAATAGTCGGAAATAGTAGAATTGGCAATATGGTGTGAATTGTATAATTTAATGAATTTAATCCAGTTTAGAATTGAATTTTAATAACGTTTATATTAATTTATCGATGATTGAACGTAATAATTTTAATATAATTATAAACGAGCTCATAACATCATGGCAGTTCGTAATATTTAGTTTAGAACTTCGATTGAGTGTACATGATCCGTTGTTAGTCGGATTTCTTCGAAACAAGAAACGTTGGAATTTGTTGAACTGTATTTTTCTAATGGAAGTTGAAAAATCGAGATTTCGTCGTATAGATTGTAAGTTATGTCCAAATCAAATTTTCAAATAGTCGCTATGGAACCGTTTATAAACCATAACGATTATTTAATTATAATAAATTATTTATTTCGAATTGGAATAAGATCTTTGAGACGTATACTTAATTTAATTCATAGAATTTTTCTGTAATTTTTATTTTGGAAAATAAGCAACTTTTCGTTTAACGTATTTTGCACCCTAAATCAGCAATTTGAGATTTCACAATATAAGCTAACTTGTCTATTTTATTATTATTTTGGGATAGTGACACATTGTTGGTCACGATCACAATTTTATTTTTGTCCATAGCAGATTTGTATAAACAGAACTTAGTGTGACATGCTAACAAAAAAAATCAAACGTATATATGTTTGCACACCCCGCACCACTGTCACGTTCATATCTTTACATTAAATTAGCAACATATGTATGTACTTAACCTTCACTAGAAACGAGCCATGCATTGAATTATCCTATATATATATTATATTTCCATCTGTACACTACATTCCTTCCCACGCAAAACATCTCCTATATCCTCATATTGGCTATCCTATCCTCCCCTATTTTATAGCCTGCTATGTGTTATCTTTTCATGCACAGCTATATTGTCATCCAGTTGAAACCATACCTACCCAAAATACTGTAAGCCTAAGACACACGGTTATAAATCTAAGGAGGCCTTCGTTATTTGATCTCTTCCAGGAAAAATGCCGAACCTTAAAATAGCAAACAAAAATAAATGGTTTCAAAAATCTTTTTATTTATCATAAATAAACAATAATGTATAGTTTTATCACCTAATGGTGAAGGTATTTTATACATACCAACGTGGATGCTCAGTTATAAAACATGAACAAATTTTATAAGTAAAATAAAGATTTTATACATATAGAAAGATTATATAGAAGCTATTGATTACAATGGCGATAATGATGACAAAGATACAGGAAAAGCAAAATGCTGGGAAGCAATATTTGGTGTAGGAAAATATTGCAATTAGTCAAAGAAGCAAATGAAATCTATTCCATAATCTAAAATTTATGCAGAATCTGCAGCATGTTGGTTGAAGGTTTCATGTAGTAAATGTTTTGATTGAAGTGTTTAAACAGTAAGCTTTAGATGAAACTATTTAATTAAAAATCCAATAATTTGTTGGCGGTTAATTTCAACATTCACACTCTGTTGTGTCTACTGAATCATTTCCTTATGTCAGATACCACCCTAAAATCTATTCCACAGAACGACCTTGTACTACTACTTCGTATAAACAGCGTGTTTTCAAATCATGGCACGTCCTAAACTTAAGCCTAACAGCCAACCTATATTGTACGATAAATGCCTTGCAACCCACGACTTTGTAATACTATAAATACACAGGAAATGTTTGTTTCCCATCTTCAAAATCATTAACAGCCGAAGCTGCTGTGACGATCCCAAAACCCCGTGACACGGTGTTAAGGATAATCATTGGAATATAACACATCAATCATCATTAGCAGATCACAGATAATAGCATAAACAGAAAATAGGATAATTTACACACATATGACAGCGGAATCATATAGATATCATCACATCAGAGAAGCACAATACAGGATACAACTTAATGCATAATGATACATAATCAGTCACCATCGCCAGAGGCGGAATCATACATAAAGAGTACACAAAAGGAATATCAGTCTACATCGCCAGTGGCGGAATCATAATATAGATACAATAATGGCGGAGAAAATCCAAGTCAGCACGGTGTAGTCAAGCCTCGCCATGAGCCAAAAGATGCGTCAGAAACCTGTAACTAGGCTGCCCGTGTGAAAATGAGGGCACCCGAGTTTGCAAGGTGAAACAAACTACGAGTCAGTCATGGGACTGGTATGAGAAATCTACTTAACTTATTAACAACAATAACAAGGCAAATCAAAGGACCACGCCACTTTCGCGGAACGGGTTTACTCCAATGAGTGCTAGTGCATGAAATAAAATAACTATTAAATCAACGCAATGCTTTTTATAAAATGAAGCCATTATAAGACTCAGGTCCCATCACACAATGCAACGCAAGCCGGAGGATAGAGTTTTTACCTTATAATGGCCAAAGATGCTTCATACGAATAAAACAAAAGTGCTTGATATTATTACTAGTGCATATATGTTTCAAAAGCGATTTCAATCATAAATATCAATCATAGGCGGCATAAATGACCCATACCACTATGTCGCCATACTAGCAATACAATCACGTCCGCATATTTCGTATTGGAAATTGGATTCCTTCATGAGTCGAGGCAAGGGGCAAGCTCCTCTCCGATTCGAGACACTCTAGCAAATGTCCCAGGACCCCACTATGATCCTTGGATCTTCAGGGCCGGTCCTCTCTTACTTTTGAGGATTAGTTATTCCTGAACACACGTTTCCCGGTCCTTACAGACCTATATCGAGGCGCCTCGCATTCCAACAACCACACAGGTGAAAAGTATATATAATGTCAGGGCTGGTAGGTCACTGACACCACCTTAGCTAGAAAGAAACGTCGTGCTCTCCCTGCAGTCACTCTCCCGTTTTTGACTCATACCGAGGTGTGAGGCTCACGAATTCACGTTATACACCAAGCTACGTCACACAGACCATGCTTGGATCATCAACCACAAGACTTTGCTTTGCAACAGAAGCCTTGATCATATGCCACTTAGGCGTGCCACACAGGCAATCCACTCCATGCGACTGATTTCTGTCAATACATAACCTCTAAGCTCGTACGTCTCAGAGAAGGGCGTTAAGCAAGAGAATAAATTCTCTGCCGCCAAATAGATATATATTTAACAGAGATCAATCAACACAGAACAAATCCAATGTCAGACACACAGTCCATTTACAAGTCCGTTCTGGGTCTGAACGAAACCGGAGGCACCAATTCCTCGCATATCCGTACAATCAACAATATGTTTGGACGGCTACTACTTCAATTCCTTCATGGTAGCTACTCCAATCACGAGCATCAGTAGCGCCGATCCATCCAATGTGGAGATCGTCGGTCTTCAACCATCTTCGACTCTTCGACTTCTCAACGTCGATCGATTATTTGAAATGAGATAAACTCGGCCTTTTCAAATAATCCACGTATATTTAGATTTTCAAACCAATTAATCACATGGTTGAACTATTCAACATTCACATTTCAGTTATTTAGTTAAAATTTTCATGTCAAATACATTCAGCCATCACATCTCAAGCAAACACCACAAAATTGGTTCATTCTCACTCTATATCGTCTATAGCACTTTATAACGATATATCGCCATTTTTATTTAATTTAAAACGGCCATATTTAATTAAACGACGTTTCAGGTCATGTCGATGCACTGGCGCTGCTTTCCACTAATTTTGTTTTACACATATCTGAAAATCTAACCGTTGGATCTTCACAAATTTTACATCATTAGGAAGGTCATTTCAAAACGAATCCAACGGTTCCAGTTTTGGGAAAATCCGACGGTCGGATCTTCCACACTAACCATTTGAAGTTACGATTTCAATTTACGAACTGCAGCGTCGTTATTCGATTTTAATTATATTTATATATATATATATATAAATATAATCGTTTCTGGCGCTGTTTTTCTTCAGTTTTGAATTAAACATTCAAGACAATCCAACCGTCGGATCTTCACAAAGTTCGTGCCGTTGGAAAGATATTTCCAAGGCGAAACTAACGGTTGAGGTTTCGGGTAAATCCAATGGTCGGATCTTCCGCACTAGTCGTTTGAAATCACGGTTTCAAAACACGAACCGCACGGCCACGTTTCGTTTTAATTCTATTTATATTTATATATTTATATAAATATAGCTCATTCAAAATTTCCTATATCGTTTCCACTTCAATTATTTCACTAACGCCTTAAATTTTTGGAAAATTTCGCCATAACCTCCTTTGTACGGGAGGGTCTGGGAAAATTCCCAAATAGCCACATGGGCGTCTCATATCAAAAAGAAAAAGAAAAAGCCAAGCGGCTAGCCAACAGGCTCATAAAATCATCACCCAAACAAAGCGGTAAATGTGTACCTATTTGTCGGGCACAAAATTCTATTTCTCTTCTCTAGCCCCTTTTGCTTTAACCTGTTCAATAGATATGCATGTACATATATACAATTTCTAACATTTATCATTTTCCATTCAATTTCATATTTGATTTGCTTTGGTTTAAAAACACCATTCATTCGAATGTTGCATGCATAGGCTAAAATCATATCATTAGCTAGTTAATGTATATTTCAACTCATGCACGTTTATTTGAACAAGTGGCTATTTTTAACACTTCACATTTCAAAGATGATAATTTTGGCGAACTAAAGTAGATTTCAACACATGACTATTTTATTTAGTTCTTATGCATGTTAAAAATAATATTTCTATCACAAATATTTGTTTCAACGTCCGCATATCTTTAACATATCACACATATGATAAAAATGATATTTTTATCATTTAAAATATTTATTCAACCAATGTATGGTTTCAACACTTCATTGTTTCAATAAAAATGTAATTTTTATCGTTCAATCTTTTTATTCAACACTGAACCTTTCCACTACACACACTTCTCAACAAATGAGCATTTCCACACATGGACATCTTATTTATGTTGTTCATATTAGAAAGATAAAATTTTGATTGTTGAAACTATTTATATAAGGCGAATATTTTGCATACTTCATAAATATATAAAAATGTGATTTTTATTGATTAAACACTCCATTCATTCACAAATGAATTTAATTTTCATACAACACTTTTCAACACATGAATATTTCCATACATGGACATAGTTTCATATATGACTTTAATTTCTATGCATGAAAATAATTTCAACATATGAAAATAATTCTAACACACAAAGATTATTCAAAATTTCGGCAGCATAACGGCAGGGTAGTTAAAACCGGCACCGTCCCTAGTACGGCTCCTCGCTCTACCTTAAAACCTCGCGGTTTTTGACAATGGGGATTCATGCATCTAATTCGCACGCAGGCGGCATGTTTATTTTTATTTCCACAAATATTTTCAATTCATTTCAATCACCAATGGGTATTTTTCAACCACAACCAAACAATATCAACCACAAACAATTATTCAACCATTCGTATTTTTCACCCAATATTTCACACCAATTCACCATAATAAATATCGTCCATGGTTTGTGGACGAGGGGAGTATATATATATAATATAATATAATATATATTTGCTATATTTCACTTGCATTTCAACACATATATCAATTATTCTATGCATGTAAAAATTCATACTTCGCTCATATAGCTTACACTACGCATGTACATGAGGTATACAACACGTATGTAATTTATATTTCGCTTATATAAATTATACACGACATTTTCCATTCAATTTCACGTTAATTTAGATTTCTCACCTTGGTTTTCTGAGCGCTAAAAATCGATACGATGTCAGAAAAATCCGCAGCTTCTTCTATTGGGTAGAGAGCTTCCTTGCGGTCTCGATGTTTCCTGTTTCATCGAATTTCGTCAACATACCAAAAAGATATGATTTTCAAATGGTTTGCAACGGTTTTAAAGTGTCGTAAAACAATTTAATTAAACAGGCCGTTACCTCAGCTAAAGGTATCAAAACTAGGTCAGCGAAAATCGCGAGATCCTGCACCACCACGTCGGCCTTGGAGAGGGCTCTCCGTCGATGGTCACCACCCTCAGTTCGATGGCGGCAGGAAGGCAGGGCGGCGCTCGATAGGGTCGGACTTTGGAGGCTCGATACGGGCGGCACAAGCGATGGGGGGCGGCGAGGCTTAGTCGGATTTAGAGGTGGAGGGAAGGGCTGTCGTTTTTGGGTAGTGGCGGCGTCTGAAAGTGGCGGAGGCGGCGGCGATCTGGTCTGGAACGGGGAAGCACGAGTCGCCGTTGAATGGTGGGGGGGGGGGTTTCTCCTTTTTTTTTTATTTTTTTTTATGAAAGAAAAAATATGATTGGCCGAGACTATATTAAATTTTTAAATAGTGTTTTCTTAAACGAACTCCTTTTTAAACCCAACGACTGTCGCCCCTAGCTAAATACCCCCATTCAGGACACAATGGGATATGCTTCGAAGGCCAATTCGACTGTTACAGTCAGTTATTTTTCAAATTAAAGTATAAAACATTTAATTTTTAACTCTGAACGCACATTTCAATTTGCCAGGGCCACAAACTGATTCGAAAAATTCCAGAAAAATAAATCTAGCTATGTTTTGACGCTACGGTCCCAACAAAACTAGTTTCGTCGAATTCTGAGGTCGTATGAAAAATGGCCATTTTCTGGTCGATCCAATTTAACAGAAATCGACCAAACACTTTTTCTTTTGCCACGCTCACATACTAGCTTCAAAAATTATGAAATTTGAAACCTAGCAATAGTTTGACATCCTAGACCCAACAAAAGTGGTTTCGTCGAATTCCGAGGTCGTATGCAAAATATCAATTTTCCAGGCCTATATATTCTATATACCGACTCTTCTGAAAATTCATTCGGCCATAACTTTTGATTCCCGTTATGAAACTTCGATTTTCCAGATTCGTTAGAAAGGTATTGACTAACAGATTTAAATATTTTTGGTTTCACTAAAATCCGTTATATTTTCCACCCTGCATAGTCAGTCAAAGTTTGAATTCAAATTTTCAAACTGACTCACTATTTCTAATTCACTATTTTATTGAAATATTCTATTTCAATTGTTCAAATTCCTTTGAAATAATCAATTTAAAAATTTTAAATTGGCTCGCATTTTCCGGGTTATTACAGCTTTTCTTTCCATGGCAATGGAAAAACCTTTGAAATCCTAATATATATATATATATATTAAGCAATATAAAATAAACAGTTTTGTGTGTGCACTGCGCACAGTTTGGCTTTGGTTTGAGGAAGTGCATGAGCCATTTTATGAACACTGGAATTGTATTCATCAACGCATGAAATGATGAATACACGGGAGTGGGCTTGGAAATGAGGGACTTGAGCTTAGCATGTTGAAGTGGATGATGAGTTCACGTAGAAGAAAAGACTATAGAGAGTTTCAGTGAAGTATTGGGGTAGTATGGACGTGAGGTACTTTCAGTTAGGTTTTCAGATAAGCATTTACTTGGGTTTCATACTTTCGTTTTGCAAAGAAGTGGTAATATTTGAGTTTATAAGGGGAGATAGCACTCGTTTGCATAGTTTGGGACAAGTTACTAATAGAAACTGACGTTTGAAAACACTGTAGCGGCTAGGAAGGGCTGAGCGACGCATTTACACAGGAATGGTCGGAGCTGTCCAGATTAGCATGGGATGATAAAGTTCTGCATGGGGATCGAAACAGTGGTAGTTTTGTGCAAAACAACGGATCGTGGGGGAAGTTTGGGTTTTTCAAAGTTCTGACAATGGTGTGTATAGATTGGAAGCAGGTTACATTATTTTTGGTGAGGGAGAAAGGACTGTAGAGCGCATGAGGACGTGGGGGTGTAGCATTGGGATGATTTTAAAGGGTGAGGCCCACAATATATATATATATATATATAAAGAATAGAAAGCCAAAAAAAATTCTAATGAACGTGAGTTAGCTGGAAGTCTGGAGCACGTGGCATTCTCTCTTGAGAAAGAAGACGCTATTATGTAGCGATAATGGGTTTCAAGTGTGGGTATTGGGTTTTAAGAAGGGCTGGACGTGAACCGGGGAATGCACATGTTTGTGTATGGGATGCATGCGCATGGATTAATTGGTGAGGCCAATATTCAAACTAATTCAAGTTGAATTCTTAATTTAATAACGTATTTTATTCTAAACTTAATAACTTGTGCATATATTATCCAAATTTAATTAAACAGGATCCGCTAGGATCGTATGTTCGTAGGCCACATAATGGAAGCAGTCTGGAACGATTTGGAGAACGGTACAATTTTAAGCAAAATGAAATGCCTGATTTAATCAAATGACGTTAATTGTTATTTAACGATAAACGACCAATGTGAGTAAACTCACAAACTCTGCCCAGTTTCATAATTTTATAAACGTTGTTTAATGTTGATAATTGATTGTTGTGTGATGGTTGTTTGGATGAGTTGCTTATCAATTGGTTGAAATTTTAGATACTATTATATATATAAACGTTAGTTAAATATTGATCACATTTATTTTCATATTTCATAGAAATATGAAATCAGTGTTATTATATTGATTAACATCTGTGAATGCAAGGAAACAGATTGGAGGGATCCAACTGGATTCCTCAACAATTTTGTTGTTGATTTTCATATATTGCTTTATATGATGTGAAAAATAATCTGATGTTGATTATTGTGTGTTTTGGGATGTTTAAACAACATTTACCTGAAATGATTGGTATTCAAATACCGTAGGAATATATGAAAGAGAATTCAAGTTTTAAAAAGAGGAAAATCTATTATTTATATAATAGAAATTGAACACTTGATTAATTAGAACATAATAACTTGTTTTAATTATATTAAAACAAGTAGTTCAATTTATAAACGATGTTTTGAAATAAAGTGGAATAATAATTATTAAAAAAGTTTAAAATATGAGGAAGAATTTAAAAAAAGGGTGATTCAGAAGTCAGTTCAAAGGAAAGCAATGAAATTTATTTCGAAATTCGAAATGTAAATAAAATTGAAATAAATCCATAATGATTTATAATCAGAATTCTGCTTGTCAAATATTTGAAGTATAATTTTGTAACGACCTGGCATTTTGACCGTCTCAAATCGGTATTTAAACCAACTTAAAACGTTCAAGATGCCAGATTGTTATTGGCTTACATGGTTTAAACAGAATTCATACAGAATCACAGAGTACAATAATTTGTAGCGGAATAAAAAATTTATACATATATCAGAGTTTACAAAAATTTGCATAGCGGAAGAAATATAATTGTATACATGAATTTTTGACTGAATAAATTATTTTTAACACTTTGTTGTCGAGCGTAGCGCGCACGAGCATCTCCACCTCTTCGCGTCCTATCCGGTTTTGCGAGCAGATATCTATAACCTGGAACACTTAGGGCCTGACCCGAGTGTCCCATGCAAAATACACAAAACACCCGAGTCAGGATTAAACTTATTTCAAGTTAGCGAACTTCGAAATAACACATAAATATAATTAGTTAATCCTGATAAATAATTCGAATATAACACCCATGACTGCACCGAACATAGCAAATGGATCATAGAACATGCATGAAGCAAAAGAGACTATATGACAACGAGGCATGGTACATTGCATGGTCTAGCAACTTCAGCAACGTATAAAACGAACAACGGGTTTTGAACTGTGTAAGACTAGGACAGGCGGTACACATTAAATGTTAACCAATGGTATGGTGCGGACCGGGATATCTCATGCATGCTTGGAAATGGGCAATTTCAAGCATGAAAAGGAACACAATTAATCAAAGGAAAATTTTTGCCACTGAGTAACATATATTTGTTTAAAGACAACCAAAAAGGTCCATACAAAAACACAGGAAGATATTGCCAAAAGGGACAACAACTAGAAGGATGCTTCCTGAGATACAATGCACATTCAATTTAGAGTCTTCATAAGGCAAATACATGCAGGACTGAAAAGGGAATATACCATACAAATACATGCAGACTATTCACAAAGGGATGTACTATGCAAATACATGCAGTAGCTAACACAAGTGCAAACCGAAAATACAACATAAAGAGAGAGGGTCCATAGGAAAATATATACAGGTGAAGAATTTAACACTTTCCATGTAAACAAAAATTCTGTGCAGTAAGATCAATATGCCAAGACAACATGCAGGTCAATACATACCCAAAATGAGCACTATATATTTATATATTTCGGTGGTTCCAATATTAGGAAGAGGTAGCACTAATAAGGTCTTAAGGTTGTTAAGGATTCTGAAAGGCTAGTGATACCTCACATGTCATCTGCACTACTAATAAGCTCAACTTAGATTATCAAGGTGCCGTAAATTGAATGAACCAGGTTTTGGGCATCATACATGCGAGAGTGGCGAAACTCAGGAAAAGGGTAGCACAAAGTTCAACTCACGCAAAGCTACAAATGATATTTAAACAACAAATGCATAAAGCAGCTAACAATCAACAAGGACAGAAGTGTTCAACCCACAATCAATCGAAACAGTGGCAAGGAAACCATCATATTTTGAGAATTCGAAGTAAGGAACTTGAAAATATGTTTAATCGTAAGAGCACTTACCTTAGACGATGGTGGGTGAAGCGATGGAACGGCAGTAGGAACTCCGGGCGCGGTTTCTTCAAGGTGCGATAGGTCGGAGCTTGCAAGGGTACTGATGACAGGGCGATGAGGTGGATTTGGTGAGGAGGCTCTCAGGCGAGGAGCGATGCCAACGCAGGGTAGTTGGTTCTCGTGCAAAGGGAAGGAAGCGATGGACGATAGAGGCTTTAACGGTGGCGGAGACTGACAGCGGCCATGATCTTAATTTTTGGCAAACTAATTTATTTGATTTGGGGATTTTTATTTCGTGAATAATTATTTCGGCAGGAGGAACCAAAAGAAATGAGAAAATGGTTGTGAACAAGAGGAAGGTGGTATGCCCAAATTATAACACTAACGGAGGGAACCACTTACAGAAGAAAGCAACAACGTGGAGTAACATCAGACAAAAGTGGACAAGTGTTTTAAACTACATAGGGGTGAAGACAGGTGGCAATTGGTTCAACGTAAATCTTTGATCAAATTTTCCAGATATAACAAGGTTGAACAAACGTTCTAGAGACAGCTGACGGAAACAATATTATTTGTGAACGGTATACACTGTTGAACTAAATACGATTGGGATGGACAACATTGTTTGCATTATAAATTTCAACAATTCGTCAAACGATTAAATTAAATATCGGCACTCCATTTCGTATCGAGTTCTTCGCTTAAAAAAATAAAATCTTGTAATGCATCAAATTTAACGATTTATTTTCAAGACAAATTAATATCTTCCAACTTATATTTCGCAATAAATTTTCAAATGCTAAATCTAAAAGTAAATTAGGTTTTTCCTAGTCAAGATTTCTTTGTTTTAAATTAATCCAAACCTGTTATAAAATATTCACTTTTAACAAAACCCTTTATATACTAAAGAATTCTATTCAAAAATAAATCCAAACCTGAGTTAATACTCTAAATTTTACATAAAACCCAAATATAAATATCCATTTTATCGTTACATCTAAATTTAATTTATAGTTTAAAAATGTAAAATTTTCCGGTTCGTTACATTCTCCCCCACTTAGCGCTTTTCGTCCTCGAAAAGGAAACGTCGTAAAAATTATACTTAAGTAAAACAACTTTTACGTATAAAATTTATTAGAACTAAATACTTCAAATAAGCTTGAAAATACCTCAAATAATTCATAAGAATTTTAAACACAAATAATTTCATATAATGGTAAACTTATTATTTAAGCAAAATTTAAATATTTGTATAAAACTAGACAAATGAATTTGCTATACTTCGAAATTATACATTTCAAAACATTTGGAAAGCCTCGACTTAGAATCCCATTTTCGTTTCAAACAATAGAAATACTACATATTTCTTTAAATAGAATCATACTTCACTTCGGGATTTCAATCAAAATCACTTTTCAAAACTTCAAACATTTTATGATAAAATCATATCAACAAATATGTTCCATTTCCTCAAGAAGTTTTCCCCCTATGACAAGGTCACTAGGGACGACCTATCTTACGAAATAGTATATATATAAATGACGTCTCTCCGGACACCTAGAGCAGACCATCACTAAGGACTCTTCAAATCCTAAATCACACACCCTTTCTTTAGTCACGGGTTACCCAAATCCATGGTACACATCAAATCATTTTATATCCCGAAGCTATAAATCATTTTGCACCAATAATTTGCAAATACTTTCAATGATAGTATTTTTATTTTTTTTGTCTTTCAAACGCTTCAAATATCGGGACCCAAGTCGTTGAAATCTCTTTAGTTATAATAAACTATTCATCATATTCAAAATAACTTGGAAAATTAATTTCATCAATACTTGGAAATCAAATTCAATCAACACGATTTTCTTAATAACTTCTCAAATTAAGTAAGCTTTTCAAATCAAACTTCATACAAATTCAAGTCTTTCAACCTCCTAAAGTTTTCGAAAATCGTTTACACTTCCTTCTTATCAAATTCATTTCAAATATCTTCGTATATCACAAGATTGAATATTTCAAAAGCCATAAGTCAAAATTTCAGAAATTTCTTTACATTTCATATAGTTGAATTCTTTTCTTTTCAAACATTGTTTTCAAAATACTTAAAAACATATCTCGTTTGAAAACTATCAATTCTTGTCTGAATAGGTTTCATTATTCAACTAGACGGAAAATCTCTCGAAACGGTTACCACTACGCTTCCGCTACGCTACTCCAATTTGACGTATGCATATTTCAAGCGAATTTGTTTCGAAATATTTGCTCAAAATATTTGATGTTAATTTCAAATTCCAGAACCTAATTCGTACCATTTATATTCCAAGATACAATTCTATGAATTGGCTAAATTCTATATTTCAAAAACCATAAATTAATATGTGAAGTCCACTTGGCGATGTTTTATAGTATTATCAACACTTCAATATTTGTATGCCAAATCAATTGATATTCTATAACCTTTGAAGACGTCACAAAAACATTTCAAATGTTATTTAAATAGCTTTAAGTATTTCTCGACGTCTTAATCAGAAATATATAGTCATCCCACTTTCGAAACTCAAAAATAATACTGATGATGATCGATCAATCACCAGAATCATCCCCAAGCGACTAGAATGTGATTCTATATCCATCTAGTATGTATTGGACTTCGTATATACGTTAGCTAGGCGTATATGCAAAATCCTTACATACTTGATCGTCCGACATTGACGTCAAATAAATACACGCAACTGTTTTCATTACACTTTAAATTCCTTCCAAATCAAAAATTTCTGAATTAACTACATCCTTATATGTATCTTTCATAAAGTTTGGAAACTTTCATTTCAATTATCTTGAAATTTTCAATTTTTTTTCATTTTCCTTTATAATTTCCGAATACTCGGCGAACGACTTCGAGAACCTTCATCGTAAGGAGCCTAAAGAAGTTTTATTTTCGAAAATATTTCTTTAAAATACTCTATTTCCAAAACTTCTTTTAAAAATACTTTATTTTCGAAAATCCTTTCAAAAAAATTATTTATTCTTCGAAATCCGCTGATTCTAGTGTCAATTCCATTTTAAACCAGATAAGCCAAGCTTTGTATGAACCAAAGCTCTGATACCAACTGTAACGACCTGGCATTTTGACCGTCTCAAATCGGTATTTAGACCAACTTAAAACGTTCAAGACGCCAGATTGTTATTGGCTTACATGGTTTAAACAGAATTCATACAGAATCACAGAGTACAATAATTTGCAGCGGAATAAAAAATTTATACATATATCAGAGTTTACAAAAATTTGCATAGCGGAAGAAATATAATTGTATACATGAATTTTTGACTGAATATTTTTTTAACACTTTGTTGTCGAGCGTAGCGCGCACGAGCATCTCCACGTCTTCGCGTCCTCTCCGATTTTGCGAGCAGATATCTATAACCTGGAACACTTAGGGCCTGACCCGAGTGTCCCATGCAAAATACACAAAACACCCGAGTCAGGATTAAACTTATTTCAAGATAGCGAACTTAGAAATAACACATAAATATAATTAGTTAATACTGATAAATAATTCGAATATAACACCCATGACTGCACCGAACATAACAAATGGATCACAGAACATGCATGAAGCAAAAGAGACTATGTGACAACGAGGCATGGTACATTGCATGGTCTAGCAACTTCAGCAACGTATAAAACGAACAACGGGTTTTGAACTGTGTAAGACTAGGACAGGCGGTACACATTAAATGTTAACCAATGGTATGGTGCGGACCGGGATATCTCATGCATGCTTGGAAATGGGCAATTTCAAGCATGAAAAGGAACACAATTAATCAAAGGAAAATTTTTGCCACTGAGTAACATATATTTGTTTAAAGACAACCAAAAAGGTCCATACAAAAACACAGGAAGATATTGCCAAAAGGGACAATAACAAGAAGGATGATTCCTGAGATACAATGCACATTCAATTTAGAGTCTTCATAAGTCAAATACATGCAGGACTGAAAAGGGAATATACCATACAAATACATGCAGACTATTCACAAAGGGATGTACTATGCAAATACATGCAGTAGCTAACACAAGGGCAAACCGAAAATACAACATAAAGAGAGAGGGTCCATAGGAAAATATATATACAGGTGAAGAATTTAACACTTTCCATGTAAACAAAAATTCTGTGCAGTAAGATCAATATGCCAAGACAACATGCAGGTCAATACATACCCAAAATGAGCACTATATATTTATATATTTCTGTGGTTCCAATATTAGGAAGAGGTAGCACTAATAAGGTCTTAAGGTTGTTAAGGATTCTGAAAGGCTAGTGATACCTCACATGTCATCTGCACTACTAATAAGCTCAACTTAGATTATCAAGGTGTCGTAAATTGAATGAACCAGGTTTTGGGCAGCATACATGCGAGAGCGGCGAAACTCAGGAAAAGGGTAGCACAAAGTTCAACTCATGCAAAGCTACAAATGATATTTAAACAACAAATGCATAAAGCAGCTAACAATCAACAAGGACAGAAGTGTTCAACCCACAATCAATCGAAACAGTGGCAAGGAAACCATCATATTTTGAGAATTCGAAGTAAGGAACTTGAAAATATGTTTAATCGTAAGAGCACTTACCTTAGACGATGGTGGGTGAAGCGATGGAACGGCAGTAGGAGCTCCGGGCGCGGTTGCTTCAAGGCGCGATAGGTCGGAGCTTGCGAGGGTACTGATGACAGAGCGATGAGGTGGATTTCGGTGAGGAGGCTCTCAGGCGAGGAGCGATGCCAACGCAGGGTAGTTGGTTCTCGTGCAAAGGGAAGGAAGCGATGGACGATAGAGGCTTTAACGATGGCGGAGACTGATAGCGGCCATGATCTTAATTTTTGGCAAACTAATTTATTTGATTTGGGGATTTTTATTTCGTGAATAATTATTTCGGCAGGAGGAACCAAAAGAAATGAGAAAATGGTTGTGAACAAGAGGAAGGTGGTATGCCCAAATTATAACACTAACGGAGGGAACCACTTACAGAAGAAAGCAGCAACGTGGAGTAACATCAGACAAAAGTGGACAAGTGTTTTAAACTACATAGGGGTGAAGACAGGTGGCAATTGGTTCAATGTAAATCTTTGATCAAATTTTCCAGATATAACAAGGTTGAACAAACGTTCTAGAGACAGCTGATGGAAACAATATTATTTGTGAACGGTATACACTGTTGAACTAAATAGGGTTGGGATGGACAGCATTGTTTGCATTATAAATGTCAACAATTCGTCAAACGATTAAATTAAATATCGGCACTCCATTTCATATCGAGTTCTTTGCTTAAAAAAATAAAATCTTGTAATGCATCAAATTTAACGATTTATTTTCAAGACAAATTAATAACTTCCAACTTATATTTTGCAATAAATTTTCAAATGCTAAATCTAAAAGTAAATTAGGTTTTTCGTAGTCAAGATTTCTTTGTTTTAAATTAATCCAAACCTGTTATAAAATATTCATTTTTAACAAAACCCTTTATATACTAAAGAATTCTATTCAAAAATAAATCCAAACCTGAGTTAATACTCTAAATTTTACATAAAACCCAAATATAAATATCCATTTTATCGTTACATCTAAATTTAATTTATAGTTTAAAAATGTAAAATTTTCCGGTTCGTTACAAATTTATTTATAGAAATTATATATTATGTAATTAATAGGAGAGTTAATATTTGATTTGAAACTAGTAATTTATGACGAATATGTGATCGAGGTTTAGTTATAAATTTGATTAATAAGAAGTTGTCTTGTAAATGGGATATTTGAATATGAATTCATAGAAAACTCGATAAAACATGATTTGAACCTATAATAGTATTTATGAAATAAAAATCATGATTTGATTGATATATCGAACCCAGATTTCTGTAAAGAAAAAAATATTCATGTTATAAAATCAATAATGGTTAGAAGCGAACGGTTTGCAAATCGGGATGTTGACAAAAGGAGATTGGTAAATGTCGAAAGTGATAAATTCAGAAAAATGAATTTAGAAATCGAGTTAACCTGAAGCGGTGAGTTTATTCCGAAGTTCAGAACATTAATCAAATATAGATTATTTGAAAAGAAGTTATAAGTTGAAATTTGATTATATCGAATTTAGGAAAGTAATATTTACTTTCTGATTTTTATCAAGATTTATTTGTTTATTTATCTTATTAATTAATTTTGTATTTATTAAAGTTATTGAATAAAAGTTATATTTTGAAGTTAAATGTTTTAGAAACATAGATTTTAACGTTATCGTTATAATCAAATAGTTACCGTTAAAGAAGTGGATTTGTAAACAGAATCTAAAAGATGCGTAAGCAATAATGTAGTAAAGAATTAAGAAAGGAGATTAAGGAAATTAGAAACTGACTGGGGACTAGTTAAGTTGAACGTTTTCTGAATTTCGATCTGATGTTGGTTTCGGCCTTCGGGATTGATATTCAGGGATGTGTTTTCTTACTAGTTTACGGTTAGTGACTGATGGAAATGGAAGAATAGTTATGCGTGAATAAGTACTGGAAATATTTTCCGATGTTAATAATGTATATTTTCTAAATACAGAAAATAAAAGTTGTGAATGTATGGAATTAATTCCCGGTGTAAAAAGCGATATTTCCTAAATATAGAAAATAAATAGTTTAAAATAGAGGGAAACGTTTTTTCAAGGATCGTGGAAGGCTAAGCAGATTTTAAGAAATATTTGGGAAAATATGAGAAACAGGGAATTGGGGAAATGAAATAATTATTGATAATTATAAAAGGGGCTCAATGTTGATTATGATTAATTTGTAATAATTCCATTTATAAATACAACTATTGTTTGTGTGTATGTTTTTCCTTTGATAGTTAAATCACCGGCTATCAAAGTTTTTGGCAATTTTCCGTAATGCGGAGCGACCGGGATCAGAATTATTATCTGAAACCACTCCGTAAGGGCATTAGCGTTGCGAATCAAACATGATGAAGATAATTTAAGACGGAGCTGATACAAGGGTTGTTCTAGCAATCCTAGGTAGAAATTGCCTAAGGCGTATTTACAGAATAGTGCCTTCTGTTTGTCCAGTCCCAGTGTAACAACCCGTATTTTCAATAACCTGTTATAACATAAATGGAGGCAGAATTAAACTGTAAAAACTGAATCAAGGGAAACGGACTATGCCATTGCGTTCGTCTCGGAAAAATACGCGAAATAGAGTCCGAGTTTTCGAAAATCGGAGTCCGTATGACCAAGATATGGCCTCGCGAAGTTTCACGAAAAATTCCCAAATTAAAGTATACTTAATTAAGTGAAATGGGTTGCGCAGAGAAATATATATATATTGATATATATATATATATAATTGAAAATTAAATAAATAAATATGCAAAAATGTTCAAAACAGCGAATTGGGAGAGGGGAATAACCGAATCGGCCGATTTTTGAGGTCGACCCAAGCCCGCTGGGTCGACTAGGGGTTAATCCAGGGTGTTTGGCTGTCAACCCGTGGGCCGATTCGCTCAAATGCAGATTTTGCATTTGGATGGTTCTCATGGTTCATCTTTAATCTAAAGGCCCTAGATGGTTCCTACACTTGACTTCTTCCCCAAGACATGCTTTGATGGCTTGGATTGAATCTAGGTTTAATCCTATGGCCTAAAACACTTGCCTAATCTATAAATAAGACCCTAACCTATCCTAAATCCTCATTATTCATTCATGCAACTAAACTATGGCAAAATTTTACCTCTCATAGCCTCCACTCTCTTCATAAAATTTCTAAATGGTTTCTATGAGAGATTTTCCATGCATACAAGTGTTTTCAAGCTTGTATGAGTGTCATTAGCTTGCATTCAAGTCAAGTTTCTATCTTTGCATCATAAAGCAAGGGTTTCGATCATTTTGGCTCAAGGGTTTTTATGTTAGAGCTTGCATTTTGGGTCTATTTGATTGCATAAGGGCTTTGTCATATCTTTTGTGCCTTCATAGCAATGTAAGCCCGTTCCCTACTCTTAGATATTAACTATGAAGTTAAATGTTCATGTTGCAAGTTTGGGTTTGATCATTGAGTATGATACATGCTATCATGTCATGCAAGTTTATGAAGTCATTATCTTGATCTTGTGAGCTAAAAGCTACAACCTTTATGTTGAAATGTTGCATTAGGCAACATGAGAACCCTCATAACCTTTATGTCAACTTGCATATGAAGTCATAACCCTTATATGATGATATATGCGAGTTACTAGTCATCATTCCATATCTTTTGTCACCATGATTCGCTTATGTGCCAAGTTTGGGTTTATGCATGTTTTGAGGCTTAAGAATGTAACATGCAAGTTAATGAACACATTTGTGCCTCATTTGCCACCATGATTAACTTGTGGCTTAATATCCATTTTTGTCATGCCTTTGCCAAGTCTCTTCTTTTAATCCATTACGTTGTCGCGAACGTATATGCGAGTTTAAAAGCGTTGGGTTATGTTATGGGTAATTTCTAATGACATGAAAATACAACTTTAAAACATGACTTGAAATATAACATGGAAGTTGACATGTAAGTATTCACAAAAACATAAGCTTGGGAATTTACCTATTAAGTTAGGTATACCCTTTGGGAATTTACCTATTAAGTTAGGTCTACCCAAATGCTTGAAAACTTGTAACATGTTTTGGTAAACATGATGGACATGACACTTAGATAATATAAGTGTGGCCAACTCAAGGTTGGGTTGAGTTTGCAACGTAAAACTACCCGGAACCGACCGGCCTAACTAGTAGTTGCAAACAATAGGACCCAATGTGAGAAGTTGGTCATGTTGTGCTTGAACCCGAGGTTAGACCAAGTTGTGGTGTAAAGCTACCCGGAACCGACCGACTTAACTAGTAACCACAACAAAGTCTAATGTGAGAGGTGAAGGTGCATTAAGTAATTAATGCCACATGATAGGGTTAAGTTAATTTGATTAATGACCCTTAACCAAATATGACATGGACAAATGGGTTAAGTAATTTGATTAGGCTAATGATACTTAACAAAACATGACAAGGTTGGGTAGGTTAAGTAACTTGATTTGCCTAATGACACTTAACCATTTTTATATGACTAGTGGATGGGGTTAAGTTAACCAACACTTAATCAATCCAACGCGATAACCTGGTAAGGTTAAGTAAGTTTTCTTAATGACGCTTAACCGAAACATACGGTTAACGAATGAGGTTAAGATTAGACTCAACTAGTCTAAACATGGAAATCGGATGGGGTTAAGTTAGCCTAGACTTAATTAATCCCACTTGGTAGTTTAATGGGGTTAAGTTAAACACTTAACTAATCTAAACATGATGAATTGATGTGGTTAAGTGACTATACTTATCCAATATAACTCGTTAATTTATTGTGGTTAAGTTAACCAATACTTAACCAATATAACGTGAAAACATGATAAGGCTAAGTCACGAATCGCTTGAATACACTTGACCGATTTGACTAAGTAAATTGATAGGGTCAAGTTAATATATACTTAACCAATCTAGAATGATAATTGGACGAGGTTAAGTCGTGAATTGCTTAATATACTTAACCAACTTGAGCATGGTTTGTAGGGTTAAGCCTTGAACTTGGATACTTAGCCAATTTTGACAGGATTTGTAGACGGGTTAAGTCATGAACTTAAGTGACACTTAATCCATTATGTAAACCCTAGTTCTGAGGATTAGGTGGATAACCGTAGTTAACAAGGATAACGGGAACAATGCTAAGTGGTAAACCTTAGTTGAAGAATAACTAAGTAATGATTCTTAGTCAAGGAAATTTAGACCAGTTCATAGATAGATGAGTAACTTGATACGGTAGGTCATCGTTTAAGTATACGAGTAGGAGCAAGTATCTGATTTAGATAAAGGCTCCAGCGAACTGGGTAACGAAGCAGCGGCTTCGGGGAACGTGAGGATATTCTTGGTATCCCTCTATGAGCTGCCAGGTGATTATACTAGGCTCATGAGAGGTTAAGGTCTGCGTTAGAAGAACCAAGAGTATGCCTTGGTTGCTATACGAGCGACCTAAAGACGGGGATGGATAGGGGATAGTCGACGATACACGGTCGTACCCTAGATAGCATTTCGTCAGGCTACCTACCATCTTTGGTCAAGCGTGTACGTACGGAAAGGCAGAGAACACCCAAAAGACCATAATTGCTATCTAATTATGGTTGCGGTAAGGCTTGGATGTGGGTTGGCCAGTGTTGTGTTCTCATACAGGATTTATCCTGTCTTGTCTTTCACTAGTTGAGGGAGTGGTCTCGTGGGACCATAGCCACGTATAAGAAAAACAGACCTTAGCATCTGCATCGGCAGATAAATCGAAAGCTCCCGACCGAGTCCTGTATTTCTTGATTTGCCCTGTGACAGGACTCGGATGGCACGATGTGATACATGTGCATACAGTCATGGAAAAGCAATTCACGATGAATGCGTGGGAAAAAGGGCGCGGTTGGCGGTTAGCGTAATCCCTAGTGGCCCTAGGTGGTTTAACCCAAACCGAGATACGAAAACGTGCAATAGGTAAGCATAATCCCTAGCAGCCCTAGGTAGCATAAGTCCTAGTTGTACAAACAATAATTCATGTTGGAAGACCCTAGCTAGGTTTAGGGTAACAGTCCAAACCGATCTTAAGGATCATGGAACTATGTTAAAGTAATATAGAATCTCATGGGAAAGCCCGTATGGTCTACGGCAAGGGACTGAACATTTACATGGAATAAAACATACAAGTTGAGTAACCTATATATGCGATATATTAGGTTGACATGGACCATTACACGACTTTTGAGTGAGGGTCATTCTTGGTTAACACATGACACGGTGGGGATACTAGTACGGTAGGTGCAGAGCTAAAATACAGGATAGATATCACGGGGCGTTATACGTGACAGATATCTTGGGGATATTATACTTGATAGAAACCTGACGATGTGATACCTTGTTTTATCTTGACATCGTAATTTATCATGACACCTTAGTTTATCTGAGTTCAGTAGTTCATCCTGTTATTTTGATTTAGCTTATCTATCTTGTTATCATGCTTATGTTCATCTCAGTTTCTCATGTCAGTTAACTTTACTAGTTTTTATGCTAATAATAGATAGGGCTTACTCAGTCTTTTTGACTGACCCGTTTTGTTTCACCTCTTTTCTTCCGTTTCCCCCCAGGTTACAGGGAGGAAATACTGTTGTTTAGTTCGGACTTCTTCTGCTTGAAGGTCATCATGGATGGCTTGGACTTTTCTTGGCTAATGGCTACTTTACTGTTTTTACTTGGGGAATAATTTATGAAAATGTCTTTATGCTTCTTTACTATTGCAAGACAGGTTTTGATGTACTCTGATGTAAAAGGCTTTAGACCTTATTTATTCATGTTATGAAAGTTTGATTTTACTTCCGCTATTTTATATGTTCTGTCTTGTGATATTTCTGTGCATGTTTACCAATAATGCCCCTCTAAAGCTAGTGCATTCCTTTGCGAGTGACCCTAGCGGAGGCGGGGTGTTACACCCAGGGCAACTTGAATGGACAAATGTCTAATCGAGTATATCTAATAAACCACGTAAGTTGATCTCTCCAAGAGTATTCACATTTGGTGGCGTAGAAATTCGTTTCTGTTAGCTTTATACCCGTGGTATTTTTGGGGAAATTAGTTTGTGATTTGTCGGGTATGACGATGTGGCATTCAAAGTAAATGAAGGTGTGATCTATCAAAAGATACGTTATGACCTCAAACCTCATCAACCGGGAAATGACAAAAATCGGGCAGGCAACATGTCTATGTGGGTCGCCCCCATTAGGGTGTATTGTCACCATCTAGAGAATATTCATATTTGTTACTTCTTTTCGCTTCTATATCTCCCGGGAACGGTTATGTTGCAAGCAACCGTAGGTGACAATATATTCGATACACTCAAGAGAAATGAGTGGTCGGTCATGTATGGCTGGGTTGTAAGACATTCATGTTGAACCCAATGTATTCCTTTCTAGAGATACATTATCGGCAGGGTGTTCCATACCTTGTTATAGTTGGAATTAAATCTCCAATAAGCGTCCGCGGTTTTGATTGTATACAATATATGTGGACCGTGAGATGCAAGCGTTCCGCCAGATTGCTATTTATTTGTATTTAGACACTATTATATTATCAGAATAATTATGATTTCAAAAACTATTTTGGTTATCGTAAGGTACAAACCATCCGTGTTTATGTGTGGATTGGTCTTACGATTATCATTTCTTTGTAAAGGATTTTGAAAAGTTAAACCAAATGATTGGAGTTTACTTACACCAGTCCCATGACTGACCCAGAGTTTATTTTGTTTCGTTTTCCCTAAACTCTTGGGTGCCCAAATTTGTACGGGCAGTCAAGTAGTCAGGATTTTACAGGTATATTTGGGGGAGCTTGGAGCAGGAGGCTTCGATAATAGTTATATATAGTTTATTTCCGCTGTGATGTTATGAGTTGTACTCTGATAATGATATGTATATATACAGTTTTGTATTTCAAAGTTATGTACTTATGTTATAATATATTTTATTTGTTCCGCTGTGAGATTCGTATTTACTCTGATTCAGTTCAGTTGTGTTCTTCTACTTCTTCTTTTCTAAATTTTCTTTCTTTCTATTTTTGACCCTCTAACTTCTTTCTATTTATGATCTGGTATTTTTGATGCTCGAATAGTCAACATCGTGGTTTATGTCGATTTTCAGGGTTGAAAATTTCTCATGAACTCTTAGTTGTCTACCTCTGTAACATACTACCCTTCTCTCCTGCATCAGAACCGTACTAAGCCCTGTACCGCATGCACCAGTGTATATTGTGAACGCCTTGCTTCCATCAGACAAAGTCAAGAATGGGGCTGTTGTTAGAACCCTCTTCAATCGCTGAAAAGCTTCATTGCAATCTATCTCCCAAGAAAATGTCAGATTATTCTTCGTCGGTCTGGTGAGTGGGGCCGATATCTTTGCAAATCCTTAATGAACTTCCTATAATAGCCCGCTAAACCAAGAAAACTCCTCAACACTGTTGCACTCTTTGGGATCTGCCAATCTTGTACGGCAACTACCTTCGTGGGATCTAGTGCTACCCCATCTTTAAAGACTACATGCCCTAGAAATCTCATTTTTTTTTCCTCCAAAAATGACATTTGGAAAATTTTGTGTTAAGCTGATGTGAACAGTGAGTTTTCCAAACCTCCCTTAAATGTCGTGCATGCTCTTTCTCGCTCTTTGAGAAAATCAAGATATCATCAACAAAAGATCACAACGAACTTATTTAGAAACTCCCGAAACACCCTACTCATCATATCAACAAAATAGGCGGGTGCATTTGTCAACCCAAAAGGCATAACGAGCCACTCAAAGAAACCATCTGGAGTTCTAAAAGAGGTCTTGTCTATGTTATCCTCGGCCACCCTCAACTGATGAAACCCCGTGGTTAAGTCTAACTGAGAGAAAACAGATTCACCAACAAGCTGGTCAACAGATCATCTATCCTCGGAAGTGGGTACCTATTCTTCTTAGTGAGTTTATCCAACTCTATATAATCCACACATTAGTGAAGCGAACCATCCGCCTTAGTGGAGAATACCACCGGAGCACCCATTTAGATATGCCTCGCCTAATAAACCCTTTCTCAAGTAGCTCTCCTACTTGCTTGCTGAGCTCCCTCCTTTTTCTTAGAGCCATATGGCGCACAGGCAATGCAACTGTTTTTGCATTGTCCATCAAGTATATACGGAAATCAATCCCGCGCCTCGGAGGTAAGCCTTGAACCTCCTCAAAGACATCAGGATACTCACAGACTACAGGTATAGATCGTAGCTCATCGATAGATGCATCAAGCGACTCTTGGAAACTAAGCATGATAGACCTTTTAGGGTCACAAGAAATCTCGAGGGTCCTTCCATGGCAAGTCAAAAGTCTGACGACCCTTCTCTCACAATCCATAATGGCACCATACATGGCTAGCCAATCCATCCCTAGAATCAAACAATATGAGTACTAAGGTGCAGAGACTCAACCACATAATCAGATATAAAAGAATGCGAAGAACCAGAATCAAAAAGAGTCCTAACTGGATGATTGGAAAGAGAAATCAAACCTTTAACGGAAACTTTCCTACCTCTACCTGGCGCGCTGGCCATGAGAGCATGCGCCTGACCTCCAGAAGATCCTGCCTTTTGACCCTGTCCATGCTTCTTCGGGCAATCCTTAACAAGTTGTCCGACCTCTCAACAATGAAAACAAGCATTCTTTCTTTTCTTGCAATCCTTGATCACATGACCCTCACGTCCGCAATGATGACATTTCCTCTTATCTCGAGCTTTGTCGTTCTTACCTCCCTTCTTTTGTTGTTTTTGTTGTTCTTTCTTGGGCCACACTTTTTCTCATTCTTAGGTTGTGCTTCTCAGCCCTAACACCCTTATTCTCCTCTTCACCATCCTTGTGTGACATGTTAACAAGTCTCCCTAAAGCTGCCTCCGTCGCACGGAAATTCTTCCTAAGCTTGAGAGAAAATTAGTCGCAGGTGAAACTACCGTGGCTACAGATGGAGATTAGGCACTTCATTGCCCTTCGACATGTGCCGTAGTTTTAACATGCCAATGGAACCATGCCGCAGTGGGGATACCCTTAGGAAAGAATCGGTTCCCCAGACATGCTGAAAAGAAAAGGAAAAGGGACTAAAGCGGAGAATCGAGAGATATTTTATATTGCTTTGTGGAATATGTTTTTCAAAACAGCCTTTTCTTTTGAAAATGCTTTCTTTTAAAACCTTTTTGAAAACAATTTTCAAAATCTTTTATCTGATCTGGTAACCTTTAGCTCTGATACCAAATGTGACACCCCACGTCCATTAATGTCACTCTTTATCAGAATGCATTAAGTTTCGAGAAGCGTTATAGGTAAAAAGAAACAAAAACTTTACAACACAGATATAAAATAACAGGGGAATTAAAACTTTATTAAATAGAAAAGCTTCGTGGTTCAAACCCAATTACACAATAAGTCTGGAATACTGAACATAAAACTACTGCCTTATACAAAAATCATCATCATAGTACAATGACATAAAAAGAGCATAATCCTCAAAATATAGCCATAGTAGAGTAAATGTGAAATCGAGCAATACATCTAAGAAGCTCCAAGCAGAAAAGAAGAATCCTGATCAAGCTTGAGTATTCCCACTGTGACACCCCACGTCCGTTAATGACACTCATTAAGAGAATGCATTAAGTTTCGTGAAGCATTATAGGTAAACAGATAAAGAAACATTAAAAGACAGATAAAAAATAGCAGCGGAATCAAATACTTTATTAATCATAAAGCATCGTGGTTCAAAACATCATATGTCTAAATTACATAAAAACCAGTACATCATAAAAACTTCTGTCTTATACTTAAAACATCAGAGTAAAATATAAAAGAAGCATAATCCCCAAATAAAAACATAGCCCTAGTAGCAAGGATAAGAGGTTGAGTAATACATCTAAGCAGCTCCAGCAAATGATAGCAGAATCCTGGTCAAGCTTGAGTGTTCCCTCCCTGAGAACCTAAGGGGAAACAGAAGAAAGAAGAGGAAACAAAAGCGTCAGACATAAAGTGTGGCGAGTCCAGTTACTTTTAGCAAATAAATAAGTAAAAATATCATGACAGGCATATAAAATGGATAAAAAAGATAATATCACCAAAGGGCAGGTATGACAAGGTAAACATGATAGAGTGTATACGCTTCTCTAATGATTACTCTGTTTCTCTACACCGATACTAGTATAACCAAAATGAGATGATACCAACAACTATAAGATGGTAGGCTTAGGTGTAATGACCTAGGTTTTTGCGATCCTGGTTATCGACACCAAACACGATGTCGACTAATCAAGCATCGAAAATACCGGATAGTCCACGAAAGAAATTAGAGGGTGAGAATAGATAAGATAGAAACTTAGAATAGAAGAAGAAGAACATACATCATCATCATCAGAGTATCACGAAACTCATAGCAGAACGAATAATATATAATGGATACATAACTTTGAAATAAAACTAGTATATGTATACAGTAACATTATCAGAGTACAACACTTACAACACAGTAGAAATAACTATAGCTATATAATCCTGAAGCCTCCTGCTCCAAACTCTCCAAGTATATCCGAAAAATCCTGACTACTTGACTGCCCGTACAAAATTGGGCACCCAAGAGTTTAGGGAAAACAAAACAAAACAAACTCTGGGTCAGTCATGGGACTGGTATGAGTAAACAATTTAAAACAGTTTGGGAAAATAACGATATCTCATAAGACCACGCCATATAACGGAATGGGTTTTTCCCTTATGAGAATCCAAATCAATTTGATTTAACTTTTAAATCGTTTTGAAAGAAACAATAAACTTTATATCAAAACTCTTTTGATATTATATTAATGTCTATCAACCACAACTAAATAATCATCTAGCAGAAACGCTTTCATCTCACGTTTTACATATATAGTATACAATCAAAACCGCGAGCACTTATTGGATAATGGATTGCCAACTTTGACAAGGTATGGAACCACCTTCCGATAGTGTACCTCTAGAGAGGAATACACTGGGTTCAACAAGAAATCTTGCAACCCGGCCACACATGATCGACCACTCATTTCACTTGAGTGTATCGAATGTATATCACCAACGGTTGGGATCAGCAACCGTTTCCCGAATGGGACAGCATCGAATATATTAAAGAATGAAATGAATATCTCTAGATAGGTGATAATACACCCTAATTGGCAGTCAACCACTTCGCCATGCTGCCTGCCCGATTTTTGTCATTCCCCGGTTGTGAGGCTAGAGGCCATGCTTGTCTCTGACAGATCACACATTTATTCACTTTGAATGTCACATCGTCATACCCGCCAAATCACAAATTGATTTCCCTAAAAATACAATGGGTATATAGCTAAGAGAAACGAATTCCTCCGCTAGAAAACGTAAATAAGTTTGAAGAGATTAACTTACGCGATCCATTAAATATACTCTGTCAGACATTCTTCCATATAGGTTGTCCTGGGACTGGACAAACCGAGGGCACTATTCTGTAAATAGGACAGCCCTTGCATAACTCCGTCTTCAATTATCTTCATCATATTTGATCACAACGCTAACGTCCATACAGAGTGGTTTTCAGATAATGAATCCGATCCCGGTCTCTCCGCATTGACAACGGAAATGGTCAAAAACTTCGATAGTCGGTGAGTTAACTATCAAAGAAAAACATGTGTGCAAACAACGATATTATTTCCAGATGGAAATTATATCGGTTAATCATCATTTAACATTTATATCTTTAGTTCATTAATTTATTTATTTCCTGTTTCCACATATTCAACATTCCTTATTTTCTAAATTTAGAAAATATACGCTATTAATCATTGGAAAAAATTTCCATCTCTTTTTCACGTACCACTGTCATTTTAGTATTCTTTATCATCAATATTTCATTTTCTAGGATTAGAAAATATCTCTGATTTTATTTGGAAAATGTTTCCAAAACTCATTCATTGGATTTAAACAGATGTTTAAATAAAACATCGATATGCCAAATCGAACCATTAACACTTATTAACTAAATTCAATTAACTCCTTCACTATCGAGCCTTAACCATTCCTTAGTTAAAAACGAAGTCAATAACATTAGGGTATAACTACCTCTCAGACCTTAACTGAACAACATTTCTAACCTCGAAATAGACAAAGTTCACCCTTTAAATCTTTAACAAACTTCCTTACGTGACTCTCGTCTATTTACGAATCCACTTCTTTATTGAAAAACATTGATTATAACTATAGCGTTATAATCCCTACTTCTGAAATATCTAACTCCAAAATATCACTCGATTAACTCAAATCAATTAACCCTAACTCCATTAACTTTAACTCGATTAACTTCAATCCATTAACTCTTATCACTTAACTCCTTTCGAATAAAGTATATTCGATTAACTCCTTTCGAATAAACTATATTTGATAACTCCATTAACTATATTCGAATAAACTATATTTGATTAACTCCTTTAACTCTATCCGATTTTCCTTTTTCGATTAACTAATATTCGACTAACTCTTGTTCGAATAACTAATATTCGATTAATTTCTTTCGAATAAACTATATTCGATAACTCCTTTCGAATAAACTATATTTGATAAATTCCTTTCGAATAAGCTATATTCGATAAATTCCTTTCGAATAAGCTATATTCGATAACTCCTTTCGAATAAACTATATTTGATAACCTCCTTTCGAATAAACTATATTCGAATAGCTCTTATCCGAATAACTCTAATTCGACTAACTCCAATTCAATTGACTCTATTCGAATAACTCCTTTTTCAATTAACTCTATTCGAATAACTCCTTTTTCAATTAACTCTATTCGAATAACTAATATTCGACTAACTCTTGTTCGATTAACTCTAATCGATTAACTCTAAATTGATTAACTCTAATTGATTAACTCTAATTCGATTTAACTCTAATTGATTAACTCTAAATCGATTTAACTCTAATTCGATTAACTCTAACTCGATTTAACTCTATTTCAATTTACTCTAATCTATTAGATCTCTTTGAAAAAACTATATTCGATAATCTCCTTTAAATCATTTTGATTAACAGGTTTTGATTAGCACATTTTGATTAACTCCTATGCTTAACTCTACGTCCATATTCAGTTTCAAATATCGATTTTAAAATTGATTCTTACTTCTCTATATAAGTCCTGACTTATATATTCTATTTATCTAATGATAAATATTTTATCTAATTTATAAAATATTATTTATAAATTAGTCTTCGCAGTCTATCGGTTAGAACAGATTCTATTTAAAATCTTTGCTTTAAATCCATATCATGTTATACCCGTGTGCGAAGCATGGGTCTAAACCTTTCAAATGTTAAATTCTTTTTTTATACAATTCTATCCATTTTTCAAGTATTTTCCTTTTAAAATCTATTTATTTACCAAATAAAATCCCTTTTGATAATTCTATTTATTTACCAAATAAAATCCCTTTTGATGATTCTATTTATTTTTAGATATTTACTTTTCAATTCTATTTGTAAATGTTTTACAAATATTTCCTTTTCAATTCTATTTGTAAATGTTTTACAAATATTTCCTTTTCAATTCATATTTATTTTATAAATAAATATTTCTTTTTTATAATTTTATTTATTCAACCAATAAATATTTCCTTTCCATATATGAAATCCTTCGATTTTATATAAATAATTTATTTCCAAAATACACTTCGAAAATCCCCTTTTCTACATCCCAGTATTTCTTACAGTATTTAAAATACAAATTAACAATGATGGATATCATTCAACACACGTAATCAACACAGATTATATATCACATCATATATTACAATATATGAAAAGAATAGTATTATAAATATTGAGGAATCTAGTTGGATCCCTCCGACCTGTTTCCTTACATCACAGATGTTAAACAATATAATCAACATCAACTTCATTTCACTAAGAAATATTCTGATAAACAGAATCAATATTTGAATAACGATATATATATATATATATATCGTTATCTATAACTTCAACCAATCACTTAGCAGTTCAACCAAATAGTCAATACACAGCACTCAACCAATAATTATCAGTTATGAAAATATGTTATAAAAATATAATTGTTCAGAGTTGGCGAGTTTTACTCACATTGGACGATCATCTTTAATAACGATAACCATCGCTTGATTCAGACGGACAATTTATTTTGCTATAAATTGTAACAAGCTCCAATTCCCTCACAGTTAGTTCCATTGTGGAGCCACCATCCATACGATCCCAACGGATCTTGTTTCGCTGAGTTTGGATAACATATGTGAAAGTTACATATTTTTGAAGTTAACACTATTTTAAATAAAAACAAAAACAAAAAATTTATTTTCGAATTGGGCTTTACCCAATACAAACAGCCTATTGAGATACCCGCACCCACCATCCTTGTCTTCCCCAAATCTAGCATCACAACTCCAGTAATTTGCTCCACGCCATTTCTGCGACTCCAACCTTCCACCGATCCTTCCTCCTTCAACGAAAACCCCAACAAAAATCACCATACAGTTTCCCTCAACGATCTCTTCAATTTTGTACTACACATCATCAACTCGCCGCTCCTGTAGGGTTCGCGACTTCAACAGCTTCACACACAACCCACAGCAAACCATCGTCGCTTTTGATCACCGAAATACACAAAACTCCTCACACAAGTGCGGTTTCACCTCCCGATCCCACAAACAACACACAAAACTCGAATTACCGCTCCTACCTCATTCAATCATCAACCCTAGTTTTACTGTACCATATTCGAACACGGGAAAACTGAACCGCACTCTTCAAAACTTATATGGGAACGAAGGGAATAACATGAGGAGCTCAAGTATATGAGTTAGGAGATTTATAGGATTTTCTTTGACTTTAGTTTGATTTTTGTCCTCTAGTTTTGCTCTTGAAGAAAACAACGGCGGATTTTATGTTGACCAGAAGGAGTGAAGTATTAGGGTTAGAGAGGAGGGTAGTGGTATATATAGGAAGATTTAAATATATTTTTAATCCATTTTATATTGATTTTTAATGAATCGTTGCTTGTACTTGTCTTCTAAAAATTCCTATGATCACACATGATATCTAAAAATAATGAAAATGGACGTAACCCTTCAGTTCGACATTACGGACCCAACAAAACTGGTTTCGTCGAATTCCGACTCCGTTTGCTCACACAACGTATTTTTAACCGTCGAAATACTGACTGTTTTTCACATTAAAAATCGGTATGGCCACACACTGACTCTAAAAATCACAAAACTTGAAATCTAACAATAATCTAATGTTACATATCCAACAAAATTAGTTTCATCGAAAACGGAGTTCGTTTGCAAAACTAGCTATTTTAAAAGCTCTAAATAACCCATTTAAATATATAAATATATTTAAAAACAATTAAATTAAATAAAAATAATTTAATATTTCGTATATATTCACAATAGAATACCATACAGCTTCAGAATATTCCTATACGAATTTCTAACTCGATATTTCAAATCTCGATTAAATCGATATTCGATTTACAATGAAATTCTTTTATATAACGTTATAAATTATATATGAATTCCATAGCGACTTTTCTAAATTTTGATTTGGACATAACTCAAAATTTACACGATGAAATCCCGATTTTTCTCTTCTATTAGAAAAATATACTTCACCAGCTTCGAACGTTTCTTGTTTCACAGAAATACGATTTAAAACGGATTCTGTATATTCAATTAAAGTTCAAATCGCTAATTAACGAACTGCCGCGCCATTTTAAGCTCGACTTTAATTATAATATAATTATATGTTCAAACTTCGTTTATATAATATATTCGTGAATATAATTCAACTCTAAACTGAATTATATATTTTAAATAATCCAACTCACACAATACTGTGAATTCCACTATTTTTGATTATTTCTAAATTAAATATATTATTCTATTATTTATTTTTATTAAATAATCCATATAACTTAATTAAACACCCATTTTATTCTATAAATCACTATTTATATAATTAAAAAAATTAATTATAATACCATAAAAATACGGGACATTACATTCTTCCCTCCTTAAAATAATTTCGTCCTCGAAATTGCTAAGGTAGGAAACAAACCCTATTAACTAGGTAAAAATTATTTGTTTATTTATTAACTTCAGTTTGAACTAAACCAATTTAATTTAAAATAAAAATTTACTTTATTTCAATTAACGAAAATTTTCAAAAATTCTGAAAATATTCTAACACCCGAAATTTTCGAAATTTTTTGCCAGCACCTCCTTTGTACGACTCAATCGGTACAACTACAACTCGCCTCTCTAGGCCTTCTTCAACCCACAAGAAAATCAAACGGCCAAGCGGCTTGCCAAACGGGTTCATAAATCTCATGCTCATACCAAGTATAAACTTGTACCTTTTTGTTGGACATATCAACTTTATCACTTTCACCTGTTATCAATCCAATATATACCAGTGTCATCTCAACCAATTTCTGAAGCGACCCGAACTTCCCTGGTCTCCGGTGAGGTGGGAAAGGACAAATTACTGTGAGGACAAGACGAATCAAAACACAAACAGAAGAACATTTCATTGTATATTACAACAATTTCATCAGATTACAAGAATATACATAGTACAAATGAATAAAATACATTCGATAAATATCAGAGATTACAATAAATTACATAGCAGCGGAAAATAATACAAAACACAACTGAAAGAGATATACAGATATAGAGCTTTCCGGATATCATTCCAGCTGTAAACCAGGTTCCTATGAATATATATCTGCAAAACCAAAACTACTAGCTGCCCGTGTCAAAATAAGGGCACCCAGAGTTTAGGTTAAAATAATAAACTCCAAGTCAATCATGTGACTGGTGTGAGAACTAAAACAATTATTAATCTTTATTTTAAAGTTAGGTAAATCAAGGGACCACGCCGTATAACACGGAACGGGTTTCCTCCCAAGAATACTTGTGCATAAAATAGTAGCGCAATGCTAAATAAAGAACAATGAAGCTATTATAAGACCCAGGTCCCACCACACAATGCAACGCAAACCGGAGGATAGGGTTTTTACCTTATAATAGCCAAGAATGCTTGGTACATGAAATTTCATGTTTTATTATTACTATAAGTGTATAGTGTCAAAACAATTTCAAATCATAAGTATCAATCATAGACGGCATAAGTGCCCCATACCACTATGTCGCCATACTAGGCTCTACAAGTAAAACCGCAAAGTCACGTATTTGAAGTTGGATTTCCATCTGTGAACCGAGGCAAGGGATCGTCCTCGCCTGCTTCGAGACTCTCTAGCCCGATCCTCAGGGTCAGAGTGCATTGACCCTTGGAGCGACAGGGCCGGTCCACTGATGTGGATTAAAATGCCTGAACACTACGTTTCCCCGCCCTTTGGGGCGTAAATGAGCCAACAAATGACTCATCAGTCCCGGATCGATCGATATAACCGAGGCGCCTCGCAATAGCAACAACCACATAGGTGAAAATAATATAAATGTCAGCCAGTTTAAGCACTGACACCACCTCTAGCTAGAAAGAAACGCATGTCCTCCCTGAGGTCCTCTCCTGTTTTTGGTTCACAATCGGGATGTGAGGCTCGCGAATCAATGCTACACAAAGCTATGCCATGCAGGCCGTGCTTTGATCATCAACCATAAGACTTTGCTTTTCAACAGAAGCCTTGATCATTTGCCACTTAGGCATGCCACACAAGCCATTCACTCCATGCGATTGATATCCATCAATATATAACCGCTGAGCTCGTACGTCACAGAGAAGGGCGTTAAGCAAGAGAATAAATTCTCCGCCGCCAAACAGATATATATTTAATAGAAACCAATCACACAGAATAAAATCCAATGTCAGACACACAGTCCATTTACAAGTTCGTTCTGGGTCTGAATGAAACCGGATGCACCTTGTACCTCGCATATTCATCGATCTCCAAGTACGTCTGGACGATCACCAACTGATTCCCTCCTCTTGGGTGTACAACCCAATCAAGATCATCAGTAATCACCCAAAAGACGTGAAGACCTCCTGTCTTCGACCACCGTCTTCATCCTCGACACCACGTCGAATCAGTTATTCAGAATGGGATAAACCCGGTCTTTCTGAATAACTCGCGTATATAATAAACAAGTGCTACACAAACAAAACATATGCCTCATTCCAGTTCAGAATATTCTTTTATTCAAATATCCTTATACTTTGGGAAAGGTTCCCATTAATTTTATCAAAGATAAATTCTTTAAATTTATTCTTTAATCTTCTTTGAATATCAATTCAAACTAGTCGGGATTAGTGAACCACAACGAAGTAATCATTTATTTTATTTCCCCATCCCAACCTATTCATCCCATGAAGTAAAACTGGTAATACTTCATATCTAACACCACGGTGTTATCGGTAAATTCAATTACCATTTCACGTTCAAATCTAATTAAAGATTTAACTATCGCCTGGAGCAAAACTAGTGATACTCCATTCTCGACCATTTCAATCTAATTAAAAATCCATTAAAATCTCACTTAGTTTTAATCTTCACAGAAATCAATATCCTGTCTTTAACTGGGTTAAAGAACCAATGTCATTTAAAACATGGTTCACTATAAACCCAAAATCACATTTCATTAATTATTGGGTTAAAGAACAAGTGTTATTTAAAACGTCGTTCACGATAAACCCAAAAATCAATTCAAATTTAATTCCAATTAAATAACATTTAATTGGTACACTTCATTAAATCTAAATAAAAAGATTTAATCTTTCTCTCAACTGGGTTTAAGAACAGTGTTAATGAATACACCATTCACAACAAACCCAAATCACATTTGATATTATATACAAGGCTCTGAATATAAAATATATCGGCTTATATTCAATATCGAATTCAACGACTAACAAATATCATATTGGAAATAACGATATAAATATATCTTTCAAATTTCCATAACAATATATGTATAATCTCGAAATCCAACATCGAAATATTCCAAAGACAATTTCGATTCAAATCCACTTCAATTCAATTATTGGAAATTTCTGGTTACTTTTAAAACCCCTTTTTAAATTCAATTTATTTGTTTCAAAATAAATTGATTTTAATTCTAGTTCAAAACTAGTTCATTTCGATAAAAATCTATTTTTATCTTTTCAAATATGGAGTTGTTCATCTCAATTCTTCCCAAATCATTTCTTATGATTTTACACAAATTATTACTATTTTTAATAATTTTATCAAGGCCCGTACGGTCGATTTCCACAAATGGCCATCGAACTGCACTTACAACGACCTTTTCCAAATTTGATTTGGATCAAATTCCAAATCCAACCGTTAGATTTCAAATTTCTAATATTCGTTAGAAAGCTCTTTTCGATACGAACCCAAGGTTCCGGTTTTAGGAGAATCCGACGGTCGGATCTCCCGCAATATCCATTCGAAATCAATGGTCGAAATACACGAACTGCCACGGTGCGGCGCTTTCTATTCAGGCCATTTAATATATATAATATATATTATATATATTTCGTCGATTTCAATTCAAAACGTATTTTATAAATCGTTTTAAATTCGTTTTCAAAACGATTTCAACTTCATATTCAATTTCAAATCAAAATGGAATATTCCATATCATTAATCTATAAATGATAATATTTTCAAAACGTTATATTTTGAAATCACTTCCTTTTCTATATTCATTTTAAAAACGAATATAATCGATATAAATATCGTTCGTGCCAAAATGGTGTCAATCTAACCAACACGGCTTTATATATTTCAGTAACTTCGTTATTCTATTCAACAAATGAATATTTTCTTCAACACATGAATATTGGTTTTTCTATTCAACACATGAATTTATATTTCTATTCAACACATGAATATATATATTTATACTTCTATTCAACACATGAATTTATATTTCTATTCAACACATGAATTTATGCTTCTATTCAACACATGAATTTATTTCTATTCAGCACGTGAATATATATTTATACTTCTATTCAACACATGAATTTATATTTCTATTCAACCCATGAATATATTTCTATTCAACACATGAATATATATTTCTATTCAACACATGAATTTATATTTCTATTCAACACATGAATTTATTTCTATTCAACACATGAATTTATATTTCTATTCAACACATGAATTTATTTCTATTCAACACATGAATATATATTTCTATTTTCCACATTGGAATGAGGCCCAATCAATTACCATATAACGTTAATTATATGGATTCCCTACAACACAAGTATATAACAGCAACGATAAATCATCAACCATCATCCAGAGTGCACCACACAACTGCATAAGCATTAAATACCAATAGTTATCGCTTATACAGTCTGTCAACCCATCGATTAACATACAACTAAACAATCGGGATTAGTGTACGTCAAATATCATCCCAATACCCGTGTGGGGTTTCAAATCAACAAACACAAATTTTATTTGTGCAGTTGGGCGATGTGTCAAATTAATCGTCCCAATCAATATCAGTCAAATCAGTTTATATAAACAAATCATCCGATTCGTTTATAAATATTTATTTTATATACACGTTAAAAATTATATTTCTAACTATAAAATATTTTCCACTATAAAATATTTTATTTCATTTCACATCACACAATCAAATTTCACAACACAGCAATCAAACAAACAAGTCATCCATGGTCTGTGGACGACGGGTGTCGGTGCTGCTAAGCACCGTTTGCATCCTAGTGTATAATTTTAACTAGAAAACAAGATTTAAAGTGAGGAGTTCTCACCGACTAGCTAAACCAATACACCATGACTCTTCATATGTAGGAAATCTTCCCGTGTCCGCCTTTTGTCAATTTCGTTGCCCGTATTCACTACAAATATAAAAATCACATTTTTATATTGTTTCTATGTACATAAAAGTCACATTCTTATACAACTACTGTAACACCCCGTAATTTTATAACATTAAAATTCACAAATTAAAGTATACTTAATTTTTAGAAAAGAATTAAGTGAAATGGGTTGCGCAGATATATATATATATATATATATATATTAAAAATTAAATAAATAAATATGCGAAAAAGTTCAAAATAGCGAATTGGGAAGGGGAATAACCGAACCGGCCCATTTTTGAGGTCGACCCGAGCTTCGCTGGGTCGACTAGGGGTTAATCCAGGGTGTTTGGCTGTCAACCCGTGGGCCGATTCGCTCAAATGCAGATTTTGCATTTGATTGGTTCTCATGGTTCAGGGTTAATCTAATGGTCCTAAATAACTTCCTACACTTATAAATACATCCTAATGCTAACCGTAAACCTAATTAAAATTGGAACCAAAGCCGTTATGTCGTCGCCATGGAACTCAGTGTAGTCGCCGCCAACTAAAGAGGAAGATAGCTAATCAATTCAACCTAATTCAAGCTTAGAGCTTCAACAACGAATCAACTAACGTCGCTACAACAATTCTGCATCAAGTTTGATCAATTGTTCTAATTCTTTAACCACGAAAGGCAAGTTCGATTTCTCTAATCAAGATAATTATTAAATTAAGTAAGATTAGATATAATTGTGGATTATATGGATATGATGTGAATTATTGACCGTATGATATGATTATGTTGTTAAATTGTGATGTTATCATACATGTCGTAAATTCTATGATTTTATGTTGTCATCTATGTTGTAAAGTTATGATCTATGTTGTAATTCTACGATTGGCTTACGTGTAATCAAATCATCATGTTGTTTAAATGCTGGTTTGGTTATGTTGATTCATATGATAGATCATATGTATGTATGCAAGATTAGATGTTGATTTAGACGTAAATCACATGCAAGTTAGTAAATATTATGACATCTATTTTAGATCAAAAGTTAGGCTATGATATGCATAAGTTACATGCCAAATCTGTACATGCTAGTTTGTATATTTAGAGGTAAATTTACACCATTGTTATGTTGCATAAATCACATATGCAAGTTTATATAAAAATATGAGTTTGGAATATGAATCATGTTATGCAAGTTTTTGGTTATTGCCTATGTAAGTTTGGTGATGAAAATCTTGTTCATAACATGTAGGTTCATACTTTTAGGCCTATGTTTAGATCGATGATTTTATGCAGGTTATGTGGTAAATTCTCATATGCAAGTTAGGCCTATTTTGTATGTTATGTGAATATGTGGTGTTTTTCCCTTTTCCATGTGTTAGACTATTTCTTAGTCTATCATATATTCTATGCAAATGGACGCCGCGGGGGTTATGGGGAAAAATGTTGATTATGTTAATAAATGTGAATTGGCATGTAATGGCCTTAAAAGAGGCACATATGTAAATTGAAATATTAATTGGTAAAGTGATATATGGACATAATTAATGTGAATTATGGTCATAAAGATAATTGGAATTTTATTAACATATTTGATTAGGAATAATTAATCCAAATATGGGATGAAAATATTATGTTAATAAATGTGAATTGGAATGTAAATGAGTCATATATGTAAATTAATTTGAATTTGAATAGGGATATTAAATAGTGAGATAAAAGGCCTTTAATGACATATAATAAATTTGTGACGAAATTGGCATAATTTTGCATACCATAAATGGATGGACATAATTGAGTCAATTATGGACATCGTTAAATTTGGAATTAATTGATAATTTGAATAGGGAAAATAATTCAAATTGAGGTAAAGGATTATAAGTGATAATCAATGCTTAGGACACGAGGTTGGACTCATTTGTGACGTAAAACTGCCCGGACCCGCCCGGCAAATCCAGTAGTCACAAATGGTAGCCCAATGTGAGAGGTCCTAGGCCCAAATTAAAAGCGTAACAGTGGTAAAGACACGAGGTTAGGCTCTTTTATGGTGTAAGACTGCCCGGACCCGCCCGGCAAATCCAGCTGCCATAAATGTCAGTCTAATGTGAGAGGTCTTTATAAGGTTATGACCTTAATGAAATTAAAAAATACTTAACCAGATAAGCATGTAGTGGGACATGAGGGGGTTAAGTGGGTGCCTTGGGTGGCATGAGGAATCTAGTGGGTGACATGTGGATGTCATGAGAAATACGATTAGAAAAATGGAGTAATTTGAATATAAATAATTATGACATGTAATTCAAATTATTGGATAAAATAGGTATTGACACCTATGAAGGGAAAGGTTTTAATTAATTGATTAATTAATTAAAAATGGACATGGTAAATGAAATGGACTACTTAACCAAATCTGATCCCTAGGGATTGTAAGAACTTAAGTTTAAGTTGGGGGTTAAGTAAACTGGGTTATACGGAATGAGTGGGTTAAGTAAATCTTGGGTAGGTGGGTAATATTAGTACATATAGGCCCAAAAACTTAACCGTAAATTAAATATGTCTGAACCAGTGAGAGGGTTAAGTAAATCTTGGGTAGGTGGGTAATATTTGTGTATATAAGCCCACAGACTTAACTACAACCTGTTAATTAAACAAAAGGGTGAGACTAGGTTAAATTAGAAAACACTTAACCAAATTTATACATGTAAGTGGACATGGGGTTAAGTGGGATGTATTAGAGGGGACCAAGCCTAGGTGGGAAGCTTGGTGGGGGCCCTTTTCAGTCCAGTAGCCCATTAAGTATCTTTGTGAGCTCGACCCAAGTCGAGGACGGGACACGCCTACTGGGCCTGATTGTTAGAGGCCAAAATGGGTTAGCGGTGGCAACGCAAGTCCAACGGGGTCATGTGCGTTTGTGGGCCTGGGCTGGTAGGTAAGACGTTGTTGCATCGTGTAGGTATAAGCCGTGCATTCCTTGCGTAGTATAAGGTTGCCATATTGGGGAGTGATACACCCCACTGTGGGACCTGCACGGGTATCTACGGGTTAGGGAGCCGATCGAGTGGGGCAGGGTAGTGGGTACATCTAGTGGAGATAGGAGCAGACGGCACCTATGTAGTCAGCTAGGGGAACACGAAGCTACCATTATTAATTAATCATTAAAGGGGTACACCTAGTGGAGATAGGAGCAGGCGGCACCTATGACGTCAGCTAGGAGTACATGGAATTATCATTGAAGGGGTACATCTAGTGGGGATAGTGGGTACATCTAGTAGTACATGAAGCTATCATCATTCTATTTAGTCAAGAGGGATCAAGTTTCTAGAGTGACTAGTATGGGTGCAGTTAGTGTTAGTACAGTGCAGTACGGTACAGTACGGTAGAGTATAGTAATTACCCTATATTGATTAGGAAGCGCCTTTAACGTTATCTTTGCTCATCCTGTTATTTTTGGTTGCTTGGTCTTGCCATTAATTCATAGTCATTTCCTTATTTACCAAGCTTATGTCTTATCCTAGTTGTTTTGATAATTATATTGTTGGAGTTATCGGACTTGCCAGACTTTATGTCTGACCCCCTTTGTTTCCACCTCTTTTCTTCCTCCCCCCCCCTCCCCAGGTTCTTAGGGTGGGAAGCTTGATTTGGATCTCTTTGGGAGCACTTGGATTTGTATTGCTGAAGTAAAGCTCAACCTGTCTCTTTTATGGCTATTTATGGGATTATGCTTTTTATATTATGTACTCTGATTTTGTCAAGATGGATATTAGGTACTTGACTTTAGTATTTGGGTTTTGGTGATGTAACCAAACATATTTACCTTCCGTTGCAATAAATAAAGTTTTAAATTTTCAAGTACTATTACATATCTGTCTTGTTGTGATTTTCTGTTCTATATTCACTTAAAACGCTCCATAGAAGTTAATGCATTCCCTTTGTGAGTGACATTAATGGACATGGGGTGTTACACGTGGTATCAGAGCTGAAGGTTACCAGAACAAATAAGATATTTTGAGAAACTATTTTTCAAAAACATTTTTATAAAGAATACTTTCAAATATATGTTTGTAGAAGAGTATTTTTGAAAGAAAGGTTTGTTTTAAAAACATAATCCCCAAGAGCCATATATCTTTCCTTCGATTCTCCGTTTTGAATCTCTTCCTCTTTCTCTTTTTGAATTTCCCCCTCCGCGTATAGATGCTTTTTCTAAGATAAATAGGGACTTCCATACGAAGGACGAAAAACCACTTCAAGGGACTTAGAAGTTTGTCGGGCTAGAAGTTAGTTCAAGGAAGTGGAGGGCTTGTTGATACCTTTAAGGTAGACGATGGGAGGAAGGTTCAAATAGCTGTTGGTTAATGAAGGACGAAACCTCATCTTGGTGGAAGGTCACGAATGGGGAATGTGAACAAGAAGGCTAGTAGTTATCCTTTTGGAGAAATAGGACACCTTATTAGGATTGTCCAAAGAGGCAAGGGCAAAGTACAGGATCTTCTGGAGGGTAGTTATATTCCCTCACGGCTGGTATACCTGATAGGGGTAGGACCGTCCAGGTAGAAATTTGGTTTCCTTTATCATCCTGTTCGAACTTTGTTTGATTCTGGCGCTTCATACTCGTTAGTATCTGCTTCGTTAGTTGAAAACACTGCACCTAAATACTAGTCTAGTTAAGGATCCCATCCTAGTCTCAAATCTTTTTGGTGGTTCGGCTCATCCTTCAATGGTTTGTCGGGATTTGAGAGTGTCTATCTTGGACGTTGGACTTGAATGCAACGCCTTCGTCCTTGGTTTCACTGGCTATAGTTTGATTCTAGGGGTGGATTGGCTACCCAGGCGAGGTGCCATCCTAGATTGTGAAAGGAGGGTAGTTAGACTATTGATTCATTATGGAAAGACCCTCATATTTCTTGTGACCCTAGGGGTTCAGTGACGTTTAGCTGTCTAGAATCTCTTGACGGATCCAACGGTGATTTGGAATCTTTTCGTGTGGTCCGTGAGTATAGTGACGTCTTCGATGAAGTGCGGGGTTTACCTAGAGGCACGAGGTATTCGTGTGTGTCTAGGGGATAATGCAAAGTCAATTAGGTGATTAGTGATGGTTTTGAAGCAAGACTGGCGAGGACAGCCAGAGTCGGTTAAGTGCCCAATTATTTGTTTTGCTAGTATCATCTCACGTATACTGTCTGAAATCGGAGGAGGTATTCCTTGGGTGCTTGTCTGATATTGGTTTAGGCCTTTGGGGCTTGTGCTTGGGGGATTTCGAGTTCGAATAGGACGGCTTGCGTGGGAGATGGATAGTTGCGATGAGTTCACATGGATAGTATCTCGATAGATTTTGTTGATGGATTACCAAGATCGAGGAAGGGTAATACGGGGATTTGGGTTATAGTAGATAGACTTACTAAGAGCGCCCATTTTATTCCCGTGAAGAGTAAGAGGACTGCTCCATGGTTAGCTTCTATATACGTTCGAGAGATAGTTCGTTTGCACGGTGTTCTTTCTAGCATAGTGAGCGACCGCGATCCTATTTTCACTAGCGAATTTTGGAGAAGCTTACAAGAGGCGGTAGGGACTCAGTTATGTTTGGGCACCGCATATCATCCTCAGACGGACGGCCAGACCGAGAGGGTGAATCGCATTCTAGAGGATCTGTTGAGGCTATGTATCCTAGACTTTGGGGGTACGTGGGAAGAGCATCTTCCATTGGTGGAGTTCGCATATAATAACAGCTTTCAGTCCAGCATTGGTATGGCACCATTCGAAGCTCTTTATGGACGACCTTGTCGTTCACCTACATGTTGGTGGGAATCTACGGATAAGATCTTACTTGGGCCCGATATGATTAGGGAGACTTCGGAGAAGATCGACTTGATTCGAAGGAGGATGAAAGCAGCACAGGATAGGCAGAAATCTTATGCGGATAAGAGGAGGACAGATCTCGAGTTTGAAGTTAGGGACATGGTCTTTGTCAAACTGTCTCCATTACGGAACGTTTTTCGCTTTGGGTCCGTTGGGAAATTAGCACCAAGGTTTGTAGGGCCGTTTCCTATTAAGGAGAAAATTGGACAGATGGCGTATAGAGTGGAGTTGCCCGAGAGACTTAGTGGTGTACACGACGTATTCCATGTGTCACATTTGAGGAAGTGCTTGCACGAGACCGCGGTAGTGGTAGAGCCGAGCTTTCTTAGAGAGGTGGAGATAGAGCGTGATGCGACAATTCGACGAGCTCCTACGCGCATTCTTGGGTCGGAGATCAAGAGGTTGAGGAATCGAGAGGTCAGACTAGTCAAAGTGCAATAGGGAGATGATGAGAGCAACGCTACTTGGGAGACAGAAGAGAAGATGCATTCACGATACCCTTTTTTTTTTAGGGTATGTCTTTTAATTTCTCCTTTATCGCTTAGCTTGTACTTATCTTATCTTTAGTATATCCTCTCGCTAGTGTCTTTGACCTTTAGTTAGGATAATCCTATGGTTGAAACATGTGTTTGAGACATGTTATGTATGGTGGATGCAAAGTGGATGCAAGTGTTTGCTAGTGGTTGCTCGTGGATGCATATACACACACTATTAGGCACCAGATCGGCTCAGTCACTTCATATTGCATATTGCATATATATGGATGTATTTAGTAAAATGGATGTATAATGGTTGTATTATCATATAGTTGCTGCATTCGGGTGGATGGTTGTGCACGCATATAGAATTAATATGTATCATTAGGAATCTTTTGCATACATATTGGACGCATGGCACTATCATGAATTGCACTAAGGAGGTCGACTGAATCAGTAGACCGCCTAATTTTGCATTAGATATGGACATATACACACACACTGTGCATATAAACATTAAAGCATTAGAAGTCTTTTAAGGACAATGGATGCTGGTGTTTGATGGTTGAGTAGATGGACGATTAGATGGTAGGATATACATTCTTCTTGACTTGGAGATTTCGGGGACGAAATCCTTTAAGGAGGGGAGAATGTAACACCCCGTAATTTTATAACATTAAAATTCACAAATTAAAGTATACTTAATTTTTAGAAAAGAATTAAGTGAAATGGGTTGCGCAGAGAAATATATATATATTGATATATATATATATATAAATTAAAAATTAAATAAATAAATATGCGAAAAAGTTCAAAACAGCGAATTGGGAGGGGGAATAACCGAACCGGCCCATTTTTTAGGTCGACCCGAGCCCTGCTGGGTCAACTAGGGGTTAATCCAGGGTGTTTGGCTGTTAACCCGTGGGCCGATTCGCTCAAATGCAGATTTTGCATTTGATTGGTTCTCATGGTTCAGGGTTAATCTAATGGTCCTAAATAACTTCCTACACCTATAAATACATCCTAATGCTAACCCTAAACCTAATTAAAATTGGAACCAAAGCCGTTATGTCGTCGCCATGGAACTCAGTGTAGTCGCCGCCAACTAAAGAGGAAGATAGCTAATCAATTCAACCTAATTCAAGCTTAGAGCTTCAACAACGATCAACTAACGTCGCTACAACAATTTTGCATCAAGTTTGATCAATTGTTCATAATTCTTTAACCACGAAAGGCAAGTTCGATTTCTCTAATCAAGATAATTATTAAATTAAGTAAGATTAGATAAAATTGTGGATTATATGGATATGATGTGAGTTATTGACTGTATGATATGATTATGTTGTTAAATTTTGATGTTATCATACATGTTGTAAATTCTATGATTTTATGTTGTCATCTATGTTGTAAAGTTATGATCTATGTTGTAATTCTACGATTGGCTTACGTGTAATCAAATCATCATGTTGTTTAAATGCTAGTTTGGTTATGTTGATTCATATGATAGATCATATGTATGTATGCAAGATTAGATGTTGATTTAGACGTAAATCACATGCAAGTTAGTAAATATTATGACATCTATTTTAGATCAAAAGTTAGGCTATGATATGCATAAGTTACATGCCAAATCTGTACATGCTAGTTTGTATATTTAGAGGTAAATTTACACCATTGTTATGTTGCATAAATCACATATGCAAGTTTATATAAAAATATGAGTTTGGAATATGAATCATGTTATGCAAGTTTTTGGTTATTGCCTATGTAAGTTTTGTGATGAAAATCTTGTTCATAACATGTAGGTTCATACTTTTAGGCCTATGTTTAGATCGATGATTTTATGCAGGTTATGTGGTAAATTCTCATATGCAAGTTAGGCCTATTTTGTATGTTATGTGAATATGTGGTGTTTTTCCCTTTTCCATGTGTTAGACTATTTCTTAGTCTATCATATATTCTATGCAAATGGACACCGCGGGGGTTATGGGGAAAAATATTGATTATGTTAATAAATATGAATTGGCATGTAATGGCCTTAAAAGAGGCATATATGTAAATTGAAATATTAATTGGTAAAGTGATATATGGACATAATTAATGTGAATTATGGTCATAAAGATAATTGGAATTTTATTAACATATTTGATTAGGAATAATTAATCCAAATATGGGATGAAAATATTATGTTAATAAATGTGAATTGGAATGTAAATGAGTCATATATGTAAATTAATTTGAATTTGAATAGGGATATTAAATAGTGAGATAAAAGGCCTTTAATGGCATATAATAAATTTGTGACGAAATTGGTATAATTTTGCATACCATAAATGGATGGACATAATTGAGTCAATTATGGACATCGTTAAATTTGGAATTAATTGATAATTTGAATAGGGAAAATAATTCAAATTGAGGTAAAGGATTATAAGTGATAATCAATGCTTAGGACACGAGGTTGGACTCATTTGTGACGTAAAACTGCCCGGACCCGCCCGGCAAATCCAGTAGTCACAAATGGTAGCCCAATGTGAGAGGTCCTAGGCCCAAATTAAAAGCGTAACAGTTGTAAAGACACGAGGTTAGGCTCTTTTATGGTGTAAGACTGCCCGGACCCGCCCGGCAAATCCAGCTGCCATAAATGTCAGTCTAATGTGAGAGGTCTTTATAAGGTTACGGCCTTAATGAATTAAGAAATACTTAACCAGATAAGCATGTAGTGGGACATGAGGGGGTTAAGTGGGTGCCTTGGGTGGCATGAGGAATCTAGTGGGTGACATGTGGGTGACATGTGGATGTCATGAGAAATACGATTAGAAAAATGGAGTAATTTGAATATAAACAATTATGACATGTAATTCAAATTATTGGATAAAATAGGTATTGACACCTATGAAGGGAAAGGTTTTAATTAATTGATTAATTAATTAAAAATGGACATGGTAAATGAAATGGACTACTTAACCAAATCTGATCCCTAGGGATTGTAAGAACTTAAGTTTAAGTTGGGGGTTAAGTAAACTGGGTTATACGGAATGAGTGGGTTAAGTAAATCTTGGGTAGGTGGGTAATATTAGTACATATAGGCCCACAAACTTAACCGTAAATTAAATATGTCCGAACCAGTGAGAGGGTTAAGTAAATCTTGGGTAGGTGGGTAATATTTGTGTATATAAGCCCACAGACTTAACCAATACAACCTGTTAATTAAACAAAAAGGTGAGACTAGGTTAAATTAGAAAACACTTAACCAAATTTATACATGTAAGTGGACATGGGGTTAAGTGGGATGTATTAGAGGGGACCAAGCCTAGGTGGGAAGCTTGGTGGGGGCCCTTTTCAGTCCAGTAGCCTATTAAGTATCTTTGTGAGCTCGACCCAAGTCGAGGACGGGACACGCCTACTGGGCCTGATTGTTAGAGGCCAAAATGGGTTAGCGGTGGCAACGCAAGTCCAACGGGGTCATGTGCGTGCATGGGCCCGGGCTGGTAGGTAAGACGTTGTTGCATCGTGTAGGTATAAGCCGTGCATTCCTTGCGTAGTATAAGGTTGCCATATTGGGGAGTGATACACCCCACTGTGGGACCTGCACAGGTATCTACGGGTTAGGGAGCCGATCGAGTGGGGCAGGGTAGTGGGTACATCTAGTGGAGATAGGAGCAGACGACACCTATGTAGTCAGCTAGGGGTACACGAAGCTACCATTATTAATTAATCATTAAAGGGGTACACCTAGTGGAGATAGGAGCAGGAGGCACCTATGACGTCAGCTAGGAGTACATGGAATTACCATTGAAGGGGTACATCTAGTGGGGATAGTGGGTACATCTAGTAGTACACGAAGCTATCATCATTCTATTTAGTCAAGAGGGATCAAGTTTCTAGAGTGACTAGTATGGGTGCAGTTAGTGTTAGTACAGTGCAGTACGGTACAGTACGGTAGAGTATAGTAATCACCCTATATTGATTAGGAAGCGCCTTTAACATTATCTTTGCTCATCCTATTATTTTTGGTTGCTTGGTCTTGCCATTAATTCATAGTCATTTCCTGATTTACCAAGCTTATGTCTTATCCTAGTTACTTTGATAATTATATTGTTGGAGTTATCGGACTTGCCAGACTTTATGTCTGACCCCCTTTGTTTCCACCTCTTTTCTTCCTTCCCCCCCCCCCCCAGGTTCTTAGGGTAGGAAGCTTGATTTGGATCTCTTTGGGAGCACTTGGATTTGGATTGCTGAAGTAAAGCTCAACCTATCTCTTTTATGGCTATTTATGGGATTATGCTTTTTATATTATGTACTCTGATTTTGTCAAGATGGATATTAGGTACTTGACTTTAGTCTTTGGGTTTTGGTGATGTAACCAAACATATTTACCTTCCGTTGCAATAAATAAAGTTTTAAATTTTCAAGTACTATTTCATATCTGTCTTGTTGTGATTTTCTGTTCTATATTCACTTAAAACGCTCCATAGAAGTTAATGCATTCCCTTTGTGAGTGACATTAATGGACATGGGGTGTTACAACTACTAAATAGATAAAAATTCTATTTTTATCACGCTAACTTCATAATAAAAATTATATTTTTATATCGCTTTTACATATGTAAAAATCACTCCTTTACTCCGCTACTTCCATGATAAAAATTATACTTTTATATCGCTACTATATAGAGAAAAATCGTATTTTTACACCGCTACTATATAGATAAAAATCACATTTTTACACCGGTGTTCATATAATAAAGATTACATTTTTATCACACTATTCTCTATATAAAAATTATATTTTTATATATCTAATTCTAATATAAAGATCGAATTTTTATATCATCGCTATAAAAATCACATTTTTATTTCAACATATATATATATATATATATATATATAATAAAAATCCGATTTTTATTTCGCTACATAAATAAAGATCAAAATTTTAAACTAACAAAGATTATATTTTTATGTGATAAAAATCATCACTTTATATGTATAAAATCCCGACCTTTCCATCTCTAAAAATCCTAACTTCTCGCATATAAAAATCTCATTTTTCCTATGTTAAAAATCAAAACTTTATAGCATTAAAAATCAAATCTTTTATCAAAAATCAAATCAAATCCTTTTGTTCAGAAAAATATAGATTTAACACAATATTATCTACATTAAAAATGAAATTAAAATTAAATAAAACACTCACCACCGTAGAGGGAGGTCTAAGTTTGCAGCGAATAGGAGAGAAAGGGGGTTTGCAGTGGGGTGGCGTCTCTGGTGAGGTGGGGCTCGCGCAGGCGGGCGGGCTGCCGTGGCCGGAGCGGCGGCAGATGTGGGGGGGGGGGACTTCAAATCAAGAGGGGGAGGCGCGTTGGAGTCTTGAATGACGGAAGGGGAGAAGAAGGAGGCGGAAAAAGGGGAGAGCGTCGGAGGAGGAGGCGGTGGCGAATGTTCGGGGGGGGGGGGGGGGGGAGGGGGCGCGGCTGTGAATCGCGATCCCCCCTTTTTTATTTTTTTCTCCTTGAAATGAAACTGACGGGGGGGGGCTGAGGTAAAAGGAAGAGAGATTTTATTTTATTTATTTAATTCCAAAAAGCAACTTTTAATTTCGAACTTGAAATCGAACCCACCGCCTATCGTCCATAGTTATTTACCCCCATTCCGAACACAATGGGATATGTATCGTAATCTTATACAATCGTTTCGATCAGTTTCCGTCAAAATAAAAATATAACTCTATATATTGAATTTGAACGCACGTTTCAATTTACCGGGGCCACATACGAACTCTAAAAATTCCCGAAAAATATTTTCTAGCTTCGTATTGACGATACGGTCCTAACAAAACTTATTTCGTCGAATTCTGAGACCGTTTGAAAAATGGTCATTTTCCAGTCGATTAAAATCAACTAAAACTGGTCAAACACATTTTTCTTTGCCACGCTCACATATTGATTCGGAAAATTACGAAATTTGAAACCTAGCAATAATTTGACATCACGGATCCAACAAAAGTGGTTTCGTCGAAAACCGAGGTCGTTTACAAAATTCCCATTTTTAAGGGCCAGAATTCCATTGCGACTATTCTGAATTTTCAATTGGACATAACTTTTGATTCCCGCTATGAAATTTCAATTTTTCGAATTTTTTGGAAAGATATTCTCAATTAGATTCTAATATTTTTGGTTTCGCTAAAATCCGGTTTATTTTGAATCTTGTACATTCATTAGAAATTTGAAATCGAATTATCGAACTACCGCGCCATTTTCAATTCCTTTTATAATTATAAATAAATATTTATATTCTAACGATGATTCAAATAAATATATACGTTTGAATTCCATTCGAATTAAATTTCTTGTCGTTATTATTCAAAATAACTCATTTTAAATAATCAAAATTCATTAAAATTGCCAAAATAAAAAATTTAAATTGGCTCGGATTTCCGGGATATTACAATCTCCCCCACTTAAAACTTTTCGTCCCCGAAAAGGAACGAAGCCGAAAGTTGTTTCACAAACCAACTCAACTTTCACCATTTTCATTACGGCTTAAGTTCTTCAACTTTTCAGTTTCTAAGAACTTTTCAAATTTTTCAAAAATTTGGCTAGCACCCTAAATTTTCGAAAAATTTCGCCATAACCTCCCCTGCACCGAGGACTTCGGGATATTTCATATAGCCTCCCATGGCCTTCTTCAATCCAAAAGAAAAAGAAAAAGCCAATCGGCTCATAAAATCATCCAAACCCAAAGAAAAACAATAAATATGTACCTATGTCGGGCAAACAATTTTATTCTTCTGCTCTAGCCTCCTTGCTATGACCTGTTCAATGTAAGTACATGTATATGTATGTAAATGCGACTAATTTTCAATACAAATCACTATTTGGTTCAATTTGGCTAAATGGTTCAAATTAATTAATCAACCAATAATCAAACAACACAATCAGCAATCAATTAGTTGATTAGCTTTTCAAATTCGTAACTTTGATATATAGTCAAAAAATCAGATTTTTGATGCCAAATCACAACAATAGGCCCTATCTAATTTTGGTTCTCATACGAGTCAATTGGAAATATATAGAAATCTTACTTCCGAAACACGAACACAATTACTGATAACGCTGCAGCATTATCAGAATCATCCCCGGGCGACTAGAGCGCGATTCTATATCTATCCAGTATATTAAAACTTCGAATATATGTGGATCAGACGTATACACAAAATCCTTATATACTTGATTGTCCATATCAATATAAATAAATATTCAAATACGAATAATTGATTTAAATTTTCGAAACAAAATTCGTTTTCATTTTAAAAATATACTCTTCACACTCATTCTAGGATACTACTGATCCCATCTCTAACAAGTCATTCTCATTGGATATTACTAATCCAATTTCTGATGAATTCTTTCGTTTGGTTCTAACGTGTCTTGTTCTCGAGCTTTGTAAACCAAAGCTCTGATACCAACTGAAGCGACCCGAACTTCCCCGGTCTCCGGTGAGGTGGGAAAGAACGAATTACTGTGAGGACAAGACGAATCAAAACACAAACAGAAGAACATTTCATTGTATATTACAACAATTTCACCAGATTATAAGAATATACAGAGTATGAATGAATAAAATACATTCGATAAATATTAGAGATTACAATAAATTACATAGCAGCGGAAAATAATACAAAACATAACTGAAAGAGATATACGGATACAGAGCTTTCCGGATATCATTCCAGCTGTAAACCAGGTTCCTGTGAATATAAATCTGCAAAACCAAAACTACTAGCTGCCCGTGTCAAAATAAGGGCACCCAGAGTATAGGCTAAAACAATAAACTCCAGGTCAGTCATGTGACTGGTGTGAGAACAAAAACAATTATTAATCTTTATTTTAAAGTTAGGTAAATCAAGGGACCACGCCGTATAACATGGAACGGGTTTCCTCCCAAGAATACCAGTGCATAAAACGGCAGCGCAATGCTAAATAAAGAACAATGAGGCTATTATAAGACCCAGGTCCCATCACACAATGCAACGCAAATCGGAGGATAGGGTCTTTACCTTATAATAGCCAAGAATGCTTGGTACGTGAAATTTCATGTTTTATTATTACTATAAGTGTATAGTGTCAAAACAATTTCAAATCATAAGTATCAATCATAGACGGCATAATTGCCCCATACCACTATGTCGCCATACTAGGCTCTACAAATAAAACCGCAATGTCACGTATTGGAAGTTGGATTTCCATCTGTGAACCGAGGCAAGGGATCATCCTCACTGGCTTCGAGACTCTCTAGCCCGAGCCTCATGGTCAGAGCGCATCGACCCTTGGAGCGACAGGGCCGGTCCACCGATGTGGATTATAATGCCTGAACACTGCGTTTCCCCGCCCTTTGGGGCGTAAATGAGCTAACGAATGACTCCATCAGTCCCGGATCGACCGATATAACCGAGGCGCCTCGCAACAGCAACAACCACACAGGTGAAAATAATATAAATGTCAGCCAGTTTAAGCACTGACACCACCTCTAGATAGAAAGAAACACATGTCCTCCCTGAGGTCCTCTCCCGTTTCTGGTTCACATCCGGGGTGTGAGGCTCGTGAATCAACGCTACACAAAGCTATGCCACACAGGCCGTGCTTTGATCATCAACTACAAGACTTTGCTTTTTAGCAGAAGCCTTGATCATTTGCCACTTAGGCATGCCACACAGGCCATTCACTCCATGCGATTGATATCCATCAATATATAACCCCTGAGCTCGTACGTCTCATAGAACGACACTAAGCAAGAGAATAAATTCTCCGCTGCCAAACAGATATATATTTAATAGAAATCAATCACATAGAATAAAATCCAATGTCAAACACACAGTCCATTTACAAGTTCGTTCTGGGTCTAAACGAAACCAGAGGCACCTTATACCTCGCATATCCATCGATCTCCAAGTACGTCTGGACGATCACCAACTGATTCCCTCCTCTTGGGTGTACAGCCCAATCAAGATCATCAGTAATCACCCAAACGACGTAAAGACCTCCGGTCTTCGACCACCGTCATCATCCTCGACACCACGTCGAATCAGTTATTCAGAATGGGATAAACCCGGTCTTTCTGAATAACTCGCGTATATAATAAACAAGTGTTACACAAACACAACATACACCTCATTCCAATTCAGAATATTCTTTTATTCAAATAACCTTATACTTTGGGAAAGGTTCCCATTAATTTTATCAAAGATAAATTCTTTAAATTTATTCTTTAATCTTCTTTGAATATCAATTCAAACTAGTCGGGATTAGCGAACCACACCGAAGTAATCATTTATTTTGTTTCCCAATCCCAACCAATTCATCCCATGAAGTAAAACTGGTAATACTTCATATCTAACACCATGGTGTTATCGGTAAATTCAATTACCATTTCACGTTCAAATCTAATTAAAGATTTAACTATCGCCTGGAGAAAAACTGGTGATACTCCATTCTCGACTATTTCAATCTAATTAAAGATCCATTAAAACCCCACTTAGTTTTAATCTTCACAGAAATCAATATCCTATCTTTAACTGGGTTAAAGAACCAATGTCATTTAAAACACAGTTCACTATAAACCCAAAATCACATTTCATTAATTATCGGGTTAAAGAACAAGTGTTATTTAAAACGCCATTCACGATAAACCCAAAAATCAATTCAAATTCAATTCCAATTAAATAACATTTAATTGGTACACTTCATTAAATCTAAATAAAAAGATTTAATCTTTCTCTCAACTGGGTTTAAGAACAGTGTTAATGAATACACCATTCACAACAAACCCAAATCACATTTGATATTATATACAAGGCTCTGAATAGAAAATATATCGGCTTATATTCAATATCAAATTCTACGACCAACAAATATCGTATTGGAAATAACGATATAAATATATCTTTCAAATTTCCATAACAATATCTGTATAACCACAAAATCCGACATCGAAATATTCCAAAGAGAATTTTGATTCAAATCCACTCCAATTCAATTATTGGAAATTTCTGGTTACTTTTAAAACCCCTTTTTAAATTAGATTTATTTGTTTCAAAATAAATTGATTTTAATTCTAGTTCAAAACTAGTTCATTTCGATAAAAAACTATTTTTATCTTTTCAAATATGGAATTGTTCATCTCAATTCTTCCCAAATCATTTCTTATGATTTTACACAAATTATTACTATTTTTAATAATTTTATCAAGGCCCGTACAGTCGATTTCCACCGGTGGCCATCGAACTGCATTTGCAGCGACCTTTTCCAAATTTGATTTGGACATAATTCCAAATAAAACCATTAGATTTCAAATTTCTAATATTCGTTAGAAAGCTCTTTTCGATACGAACTCAACGGTTCCAGTTTTAGGAGAATCCGACGATCGGATCTCCCGCAATATCCATTCGAAGTCAATCGTCGAAATTCACGAACTGCCGCGGCGTGTTCTATTCAGGCCATTTAATATATATAATATATATATTTCGTCGATTTCAATTCAAAACGTATTTTATAAATTGTTGTAAATTCGTTTTCAGAACGATTTCAACTTCATATTCAATTTCAAATCAAAATTGAATATTCCATATCATTAATCTATAAATGATAATATTTTCAAAACGATATATTTTGAAATCACTTCCTTTTCTATATTCATTTTAAAAACGAATATAATTGATAAAAATATCATTCGCGTCAAAATGGCGTCAATCTAACCAACACGGCTTTATATATTTCAATAACTTCGTTATTCTATTCAACAAATGAATATTTTCTTCAACACATGAATATTGATTTTTCTATTCAACACATGAATTTATATTTCTATTCAACACATGAATATATATTTATACTTCTATTCAACACATGAATTTATATTTCTATTCAACACATGAATTTATATTTCTATTCAACACATGAATTTATTTCTATTCCACACGTGAATATATATTTATACTTCTATTCAACACATGAATTTATATTTCTATTCAATACATGAATATATTTCTATTCAACACATGAATATATATTTCTATTCGACACATGAATTTATATTTCTATTCAACACATGAATTTATTTCTATTCAACAACAACAACAACAAAGCCATATATCCCAAACAAGTTGGGGTTGGCTAGATATGGAACCCAAAATTAAAATAAAATAAAATTAATAATGATGATAATATATATACAAAGGGTTTAAAATAACCAATCAAATAAAAAGCCGTTTGATAAAGGGTTTTTTTAAATAATAATAATAAGTAAAAATGTTAAATAAAAGTGAAATAAAATCTAAAATAGTAATAAAAAGTAACAAGGTTCAGTAAACGTAAAATAAAGTCTAAAAAAATCTATGGTTCTGGTACAGGATTGCCAATTTCCATGCACTCCTATCAACTACCAGCTCTTCTGATAAACTCCAGTTACTTAAATATCTCTTTATTATCTCCTCCCATGTCATTTTAGGTCGACCTCTACCTCTCTTTGGGCCTTCGGCGCGGCCTAGAATTCCTGCGCGTACAGGTGCATCGTATGGTCTACGTTGGATATGTCCAAACCATCTCAAGCAGTATTGGTCTAACTTCTCTTCAATAGGTGCAACTCAAAGTTTTTCCCGAATATCCTCATTTCTAACCCGATCTCGTCTGGTATGCCCACAGCTCCAACGCAGCATTCACATCTCTGCTATACTTATCTTCTGGACGTGTTGCCTCTTAGTAGGCCAACATTCTGCACCATAAAACATTGTAGGCCTGATTGCTGTCCTATAGAAGTTTCCTTTAAGCTTCTGAGGAATCTTCCGATCACAGAGAATGCCAGATGCTAGTCGCCATTTCACCCATCCTGCTTGAATTCTAAAACGAACATCCGTATCAATCTCTCCATCAAACTGCAACATAGATCCTAAGTATCGAAACGATTCCTTCTTGGGTACTACTCTACCGGCCAGGGTAACATCTCCGTCATCTGACCTGACACTGCTAAACTCACACTTCATATACTCTGTTTTAGTTCTGCTAAGCCTGAAACCCTTTGATTCCAAGGTCTCCCTCCACAACTCCAGTTGTCGATTAACCCCTATTCTTCTTTCATCAATCATCACAACATCATCGGCAAAGAGCATACACCAGGGAATCTACCTTTGTATATCTTTTGTGATTTTAACCATCACTAATGCAAAAATATAGGGGCTCAAATCCGAACCTTGATGTAACCCTATGTTAATTGGAAAGTCTTCGGTCTCACCATCGAATGCCCTAACACTAGTCACAACCCCCTCGTACATATCCTTAATAAGGGTAATATACTTTGATGGCACTCTCTTCCTTTCTAGCGCCCACCACATAACACTCCTCGGCACTCTGTTATAAGCTTTCTCCAGGTCAATAAAAACCATGTGGAGATCTTTCTTCTGCTCCTTGTATCTCTCCATAAGTTTCCTAACCAAGAAAATTGCCTCAGTGGTTGACCTTCCAGGCATAAAACCAAATTGATTCCTAGAGACACTTGTCAACCTCCTCAAATGCTGCTCGCAAACTCTCTCCCAAAGCTTCATTGTATGACTCATAAGCTTAATTCCTCTATAGTTTGTGCAACTTTGAATATCTCCTTTATTCTTGAAGATTGGTACTAAAATGCTTCTCCTACACTCATCTGGCATTTTGTTTGATTTGAAAATATTGTTGAACAACTTAGTTAGCCATTTTATCCCTGCATCTCCAAAGCATCTCCACACCTCAATAGGAATATCATCATGCCCTACCGACTTGCCTGATTTCTTATGTTTCAACGCCCCCTTTACCTCAGCTTCTTGAAATCTCCGCACAAAATGTCTATTGGTGCTATTGGCTAAGTCTTCCAACTCGATCGAAGAGCTATCACTTTCTTCGTTGAAAAGCTTATCAAAGTATTCTCTCCACCTATTCTTTATCTCATCTTCCTTCACCAAAAGTTTATCATTCTCATCCTTAATGCATTTAACCTGATTAAAGTCCCTTGTCCTACTCTCGCGTAGCCTAGCTATTCTGTAAACGTCTTTTCACCCTCTCCTTTGTACTTAGCCTTTGATACAAATCTTCGTACGCTCGTCCCCTTGCTTCACTCACTGCTCTCTTTGCAGTCTTCTTTGCCACTTTGTACCTGTGCATGTTCTCTTCACTTCTATGATGGTACATGCATTTGTAGCATTCCTTCTTCTCTTTGATAACCTTTTGCACCTCGTCATTCCACCACCACGAATCCTTGGGTTCTCGCTTGCTTCCTCTTGTTATCCCAGATACCTCAGTGGCGACTCTCCGAATGCAAGTTGCCATCGCATTCCACATGACATTTGCTTCTCCTTCCACATTCCAAGCTCCTTCTCCCATCACTCTATCTTTAAACACCCATGAAGCATCTCCTTTGAGTTTCCACCATTTCGTCCTGCTAATCTTCGCTTTCTTATCCTTCACCACCCGAAGATGAAACACGCATACCAACAGCTGGTGTTGTGAGATGACACATTCTCCAGGTATGACCTTGCAATCAACACATTCTCGTTTACTATCTCTTCTAGTTAGGACAAGGTCAATCTGGCTAGCCTGTTGGCCACTACTGAAGGTGATCAGATGTGATTGCCTCTTTCTAAAGAAGGTATTAGCAATCATGAGATCAAAAGAGAGAGCGAAATTCAAAATATCTTCAACCTCTTGGTTCCTACTGCCAAATCCAAAACCACCATGCACTCGCTCAAAACCCCCGCTAGATGAGCCAACATGGCCATTGAAGTCTCCTCCTATAAAAAGTTTCTCGCTACTATGCACATTCCTAACCATGACATCCAAGTCTTCCCAGAACTTCCTTTTGGCTTCTTCACTTAGACCCACCTGTGGGGCATATGCGCTAATGACATTCAAAACTGCCTCGCCAAGTACTAGCTTAACTAGGATGATCCTATCCCCTCATCTTCTGACATCAACCACATAGTTCTGAAGGTTCTTGTCAATCAATATGCCTACCCCGTTCTTGTTACGTACTTCTCCCGTGTACCACAATTTGAATCCAGTGTTCTCCACCTCCTTCACCTTCTGACCCACCCATTTAGTCTCTTGAACGCACAAGATGTTAACCCGTCTCCTAATCATAGTATCCACTATCTCTCTTAATTTTCCTGTTAAGGACCCTACATTTCAACTACCTAACCGAACCCTACTATCGTCGACTAGCTTCCTTGCCCCACACATGAAATTATTTCTATTCAACACATGAATATATATTTCTATTTTCCACATTGGAATGAGGCCCAATCAATTACCATATAACGTTAATTATATGGATTCCCTACAACACAAGTATATAACAGCAACGATAAATCATCAACCATCATCCAGAGTGCACCACACAACTGCATAAGCATTAAATACCAATAATTAACGCTTATACAGTATGTCAACCCATCGATTGACATACAACTAAACAATCGGGATTAGTGTACGTCAAATATCATCCCAATACCCGTATGGGGTTTCAAATCAACAAGCACAGATTTTATTTGTGCAGTTGGGCGATGTGTCAAATTTATCGTCCCAATAAATATCAGTTAAATCAGTGTATATAAACAAATCGTCCAATTCGTTTATAAATATTTATTTTATATACACGTTAAAAATTATATTTTTAACTATAAAATATTTTCCACTATAAAATATCTTATTTCATTTCACATTACACAATCAAATTTCACAACACAGCAATCAAACAAACAAGTCATCCATGGTCTGTGGACGACGGGTGTCGGGTGCTGCTAAGCACCGTCTGCATCCTAGCATATAATTTTAACTAAAAAACAAAATTTAAAGTGAGGAGTTCTCACCGACTAGCTAAACCAATACATCACGACTCTTCATATGTAGGAAATCTTGTCGTGTCCGCCTTTTGTAACTTTCGTTGCCCGTATTCACTACAAATATAAAAATCACATTTTTATATTGTTTCTATGTACATAAAAATCTTATTTTTATACGGCTACTATATAGATAAAAATTCTATTTTTATCACAATAACTTCATAATAAAAATCATATTTTTATATCGCTTTTACATATGTAAAAATCACTCCTTTACACCGCTACTTCCATGATAAAAATTATACTTTTATATCACTACTATATAGATAAAAATCATATTTTTACACCGCTACTATATAGATAAAATTTGCATTTTTACATCGGTGTTCATATAATAAAGATTATATTTTTATCACGCTATTCTATATATAAAATTATATTTTTATATATCTACTTCTAATATAAAATCGAATTTTTATATCATCGCTATAAAAATCACATTTTAATTCAACATATATATAATAAAAATCCGATTTTTATTTCGCTACATAAATAAAGATCAAAATTTTAAACTAACAAAGATTATATTTTTATGTGATAAAAATCATCACTTTATATGTATAAAATCCCGACCTTTCCATCTCTAAAAATCCTAACTTCTCGCATATAAAAATCTCATTTTTCCTATGTTAAAAATCAAAACTTTATACCATTAAAAATCAAATCTTTTTTCAAAAATCAAATCAAATCCTTTTGTTCAGAAAAATATAGATTTAACACAATATTATCTGCATTAAAAATGAAATTAAAATTAACTAAAACACTCACCACCGTAGGGGGAGTTCTAAGTTTGCAGCGAACAGGAGAGAGGTGGGGTTTGCAGTGGGGCGGCGTCTCCAGTGAGGTGGGACTCGCGCAGGTAGGCGTGCGGTGGGCCATGGCCAGAGCGGCGACAAATGTGGGGGGGGGGGGGGGGGAGTGCGACTTCAAATCGAGAGGAGGCACGTTGGGGTCTTGAACGGCGGAAGGGGAGAAGAAGGAGGCGGAAAAAGGGGGCGTCGATGGAGGAGGCGGTGGCGCCCGCCTTAAGGCGACAGCGAATGATCGGGAGGGGGGCGGCTGTGAATCGCGATCCACCCTTTTTTTATTTTTTTTCTCCTTGAAATGAAACTGACGGGGTGGGGCCTGAGGTAAAAGGAAGAGAGAGATTTTATTTAATTTAATTAATTCCAAAAAGCAACTTTTATTTTCGAACTCGAAATCGAACCCACCACCTGTCGTCCATAGCTAATTACCCCCATTCCGAACACAATGGGAGATGTATCGTAAGCTAATACGATCATTTTGATCAGTTTCCGTCAAAATCAAAATATAACTCTATATATTGATGTAACAACCCGTAAAATCTGGGCCAGTTTAAAATTTTTATTTTGGCAATTTTAGCGAATTTTGATTATTTAAAATGAATTATTTTAAATAATATCGACGAGAAATTTACTTTTGAATATAATTCGACGTATATATTATACGCGTCGTCGTTAGAATATATAAATATTTATATATAATTATAAAAGGAATTGAAAATGGCACGGTAGTTCGAAAATTCGATTTCGAATTTCAAATGAATATACAGAATTCAATATAAGTCGGAATTGAACGAAACAAGAAATAATTGAATCTGTATAAGTATATCTTTCTAACAAAGTTAACGAATCGAGATTTCATCTTAGAAATGATAAGATATGTCCAGTTTAAAATTAGAAATAGTCGCTGTGGAATTTATATATATTTTTATATATATAAGGCCCTTAAAAATAGCAATTTTGCAAACGACCTCGGATTTCGACGAAACCAGTTTTGTTGGGTCCGGGATGTGAAGTTATTGCTAGGTTTCAAATTTCATAATTTTTAGAATCAATATGTGAGCGGGGCAAAGGAAAACGCGTTTGACCAGTTTTAGTTGATTTTAATCGACTGGAAAATGGCCATTTTTCCAACAGTCTCAGAATTCGACGAAACTAGTTTTGTTAGGACCGTATCGTCAATACGAAGCTAAAAAATATTTTTCTGCAATTTTTCTAGTTAGTATGTGACCCCGGTAATTTGAAATGTACGTTTAAAGTTCAATATAGTGATTTAAATGTAAATTCAAAGGAAATTGATCGAAACGGTCAAATCAGCTTGCGATACATATCCCATTGTGTTCGGAATGGGGGTAAAACGCTATGGACGACAGGCGGTGGGCCTCGTTTAGAGGTCGTAAATAAAAGTTGCTTTTTAGTGATAAATTAATTAATTAAATAATAATAAAAAAATATCCCCTCCTCCCTTTATCTCTCTGCCCCCCCCCCCCCCCCCCCCACGTTCAAACAGAAATCAAAAGTAAAAAAAAAAAAAAAGAGAGAATCACTCCAGGCGATCGACGCCTCCACCCAATCACCGCCGCTCGCCTCCCCTTCCCCTCTTCCCCCCCTTTTACGCACCCCGATGCTATTCCACGACCCCCCCTCAAGACCTCGACACCGACGAAGAATCATCGCCGCCTCTCCCCCCCCCCTCGAGAGCAACCGCCCTTACCTGAGCAACCGCGCCATACCTCGAAGCCAGCACCGAGGTGACCATCGATGCCCCCCCTTCTCCGATGCGGTAAGTTTTTACTTTATTTTATTTTTATTTTCAATTCTGAAATTCAGAATTTAAGAAGCATAAAAAAAAAACTGATTTTTAAAAGAAATATAAACTGATTTTTAAAAGAAATATAAACTGATTTTTTTAAAAATAAATTAAAACTGATTTTATAAAAGGATTTAAACTGAATTTTATTTTAGTATAAAACTGAATTTTATTTTAGTATAAAACTGAATTTTATTTTAGTATAAAACTGAATTTTATTTTAGTATAAAACTGATTTATAAAGAAAAGGAAAACTGATTTTATTTTAAGGTTTAATATAGGAAAAAGGTTTTAACTTTAAAATAGGAAAAGGTTTTAACTTTAAAAGGAAAAAGATTTGATCTTTATTAGAAAAAAAAGGGAAAACTTTTTATTAGAAAAAAGGAAAACTTTTTATTAGAAAAGGCGAAGTCTATATTTTTGAAATGGAATTTTTATCTATATGGCATCGCAATAAAAATTCGATTTTTATATATTGAACTTTGAACTAAAAAAATTCGATTTTTATATATTGAACTTTGAACTAAAAATTCGATTTTTATATATTGAACTTTGAACTAAAAATATGATTTTTATATATTGAACTTCGATAGAAAAATCAGATTTTTATATATTGAATAGCATAGTAAAAATTCGATTTTTACATATGTAGTGAAAGCGGACAACGAAAGCGACAAAAGGCGGGTTGGCGAAGATTTCCTGCATTAGAAGTGCCGTGGAGCTAGGATAGCTATAAGTGAGAATTTCTCACCTTTCAAATTTATTTTCTGGTTATATATATATACTAGGATGCAGACGGTGTTTAGTAGCACCCGACACAATCGTCCACAGACCATGGACTTGTTTGTTTGGCTGTTTGGTGATTGATTGCGATATTGGTTTGAATGTGGTTTGTGGTGTGAAAAATCGAATCGATAAATTGGTTAGGATTAGACGTGCGCCGTTATAAGGCGAAGGAGTAAGGCTAGGTTAGACTCTTACTCCAAATTTTGTGGTTTGCATAACGAATTGATTTGATTGATGTGTGAATGGCGTGGGCCTTCACTAGACCGGGGATAAGGCTAGGCCTTGTCCCGTTTCTAGTATCGTGCCGTTATGCCGCCGAAATTTTCTAAAATATGTTAGAAAATAAAAATATCGTTTTATTGAATAAAAATGAATTGAATAGAAATTCATAGGTTGAAATAAAATGTTTTATCGTTAAAAATATAATTTTTAACGTGAAGTGAATAAAATAAAATATTCATTTATAAACCGGACGGTTTGTTTATGTACACCTATTTGATTGATATTGATTGGGTCGATAAATTTTACACATCGCCCAGCTTCACGAATAGAATCTGTGTTTGATTGTTTGAAACCCCACACGGGTGTTGAGATGAAATTTGAAGTTCACTCATCCTGATTGATTAAATATGTCGATCGATTGATTGACAGGCTGTTATAAGCGTTGAATATCTATATTTGATGCTTATACGGTGTAGTGCACTTTGGTTGATGGTTGATTATTCATCGTTGCTATTATATACATGTGTTGTATGAAAAATCCATATAATTAACTTTATATGGTAATTGATTGGGCCTCATTCCAGTTTTAAAATAGAAATATTTGAAATAGAAATATTCGAAATGGAATATTTGAAAATATCAATATATGAAGCCGTGTTGATTAGATTGACGCCATTTTGACGTGAGCGATATTTATATCGATTTCGAAATGAATTGAATTGAAAGTGATTTCGAAATGAATTGAATTGAAAGTGATTTCGAAGTGAATTGAATTGAAAACGATTTCGAAATAAATTGAATTGAAAACGATTTCGAAATAAATTGAATTGAAAGCGATTTCGAAATGAATTGAATTGAAAGTGATTTCGAAGTGAATTGAATTGAAAACGATTTCGAAATAAATTGAATTGAAAGCGATTTCGAAATGAATTGAATTGAAAGTGATTTCGAAGTGAATTGAATTGAAAACGATTTCGAAATGAATTGAATTGAAAACGATTTCGAAATGAATTGAATTTAAACGATTTCGAAATGAATTGAAAACGATTTCGAAATGAAGTGAATTGAAAACGATTTCAAAGTGAATTGAAAACGATTTCGAAATGAATTGAATTGAAAACGATTTCGAAATGAATTGAATTGAAAACGATTTCGAAATGAAATGAATTGAAAACGATTTCGAAATGAAATGAATTGAAAACGATTTCGAAATGAATTGAATTGAAAACGATTTCGAAATGAAGTGAATTGAAAACGAATTCAAAGTGAATTGAAAACGATTTCAAAGTGAATTGAAAACGATTTCGAAATGAATTGAATTGAAAACGATTTCGAAATGAATTGAATTGAAAACGATTTCGAAATGAATTGAATTGAAAACGATTTCGAAATGAAGTGAATTGAAAACGATTTCGAAATGAATTGAATTGAAAACGATTTCGAAATGAATTGAATTGAAAACGATTTCGAAATGAAGTGAATTGAAATTGATTTCGAAATGAATTGAATTGAAAACGATTTCGAAATGAAGTGAATTGAAAACGAATTCAAAACTATTTATATAATTCGTTTTAAATAGAAATCGACGAAGTATATATTATATATATTATATATATAATATAATGGCCTGAATAGAACGCGCCGCGCCGCGGCAGTTCGTGAATTTCGACCATTTATTTCAAACGGACATTACGGGAGATCCGACCGTCGGATTCTCCTAAAACCGGAACCGTTGGGTTCGTATCGAAGAGAGCTTTCTAACGAATGTGAGAAATTAGAAATCTAACGGTTGGATTTGGAATTATGTCCAAATCAAATTTGAAAAAGGTCGCTGTAAGTGCAGTTCGATGGCCATTGGTGGAAATCGACTGTACGGGCCTTGATAAAATTATTAAAAATAATAATAATTTGTGTAAAATCATAAGAAATGATCTGTGAAGATTTGGGATGAAAAACTCCACAATTGAATAGGTAAAAATAGATTTCTATCGAAATGGACTAGTTTTGAACTAGAAATATAATTCTATTTATTTTTAAATAAATAAATTGAATTTGAAAAGGGTTTTAAAAATAACCAGAATATCCAGTGATTGCATTGGAGTGGATTTGAATCGAAACTGTCTTCGGAATATTTCGATGTTGGAATTCGTGATTATATAGGTGTTGTTATGGAGATTTGAAAGATATATATTTATATCGTTATTTCCAATACGACATTTGTTAGTCGTAGAATTCGATATTGAATATAAGCCGATATATTTTCTATTCAGAGCCTTGTATTGAATATCGAATGTGATTTGGGTTTGTTGTGAATGGTGTCTTCACTAACACTGTTCTTGAACCCAGTTGAGAAATGATTAAATCTTTTTATTTAGATTTAATGAAGTGTACTAATTAAATAATATTAAATTGGAATTGAATTGATATTGATTTTTGGGTTTATCGTGAACAGTGTTTTAAATAACACTTGTTCTTTAACCCGATAATTAATGAATGTGACTTTGGGTTTATCGTGAACCGTGTTTTTAAATGACACGGATTCTTTAACCCAGTTAACGATTAAAACTAAGTGGAGTTTTAATGAATCTTTAATTAGATTGAAATAATCGAAATGGAGTATCACCAGTTTTGCTCCAGGCGATAGTTAAATCTTTAATTAGATTTGAATGTGAAATGGTAATTGAATTTACCAATAACACCGTGGTGTAAGATATGAAGTATAACCAGTTTTACTTCATGGGATGAATAGGTTGGGATTGGGAAATTAAAACAAATGATTACTTCGGTAAGGTTCGCTAATCCCGACTAGTTTGAATTGATATTCAAAAGTTGATTAAAGAATAAATTCAAGAATTTATCTTTGATAAAATTAATGGGAATCTTTCCCTATGAATGTGAAATTTAGAAACTAACTGTCGGTTAGCCAAGCAGAATGGTTTTCTGGATATTGATCTGATGTTGGTTTCGGCCTTCGGGGTTAATATTTGGGGAATTATTCTCTTGAGTAATTTACGGTTAGTGACTAATGAATTGGAATGAGGCGTATGTTGTGTTTGTGTAACACTTATTTAAAATATACGCGAGTTATTCGGAAAGACCGGGTTTATCCCATTCTGAATAACTGATACGACGATAAGTCGAAGATGAAGACGATGGTCGAAGACCGGAGGTCTTCACGTCGTTTGGGTGATAACTGATGATCTTGATTGGGCTGTACACCCAAGAAGATGGAAACAGTTAGTGATCGTCCAGACGTACTTGGAGATCGATGGATATGCGGGGTACTAGGTGCCTCCGGTTTCGTTCAGACCCAGAACGGACTTGTAAATGGACTGTGTGTCTGACATTGGATTTTAGTCCGTGTGATTGATCTCTATTAAATATATATCTGTTTGCGTTCTGTTGTGGCTTGTTCTCGAACTATCCGACGCTTTCCTTTACGGGGAAGTTACGGGTTTTCACAGTTGGTATCAGAGCTTTGGTTTACAAAGCTTAGAGAACAAGGCACATTAGAACCATACGAAAGAATTCATCAGATATTGGATTAGTAATATCCAATGAGAGTGACTCGTTAGAGATAGGATCAGTAGTATCCTAGAACGAGTGTGAAGAGTATATTTTTCAAATGAAAACAAATTTTGTTTTGAAATTTTAAATCAATTATTCGTATTTGATTATCTATTTATATTGAGTTGGACAGTCCAGTATATAAAGATTTTGCGTATACGTCTGATCCACGTGTATTTGAAATTTTAATATACTGGATAGATATAGAATCACACTCTAGTCGCCCGAAGATGATTCTGATGATAGTTCGAACATCATCAGAATTGGTATTCGTGTTTCGAAGGTGTGATATCTATATATTTCCTATTGACTGGTGTGAGAACCAAAATTAGATAGGGCCTATTGTTGTGATTTGGCATCAAAAACATGATTTTTTGTAAATATATCAAAATTATGAATTTGAAACTCTAACTCACTAATTGATTGATGTTTGTATTGTTTGTTTAATTATTTGATAATTTTGAACCATTACGCCTAATTGTATCAAATAATGAATTGTATTGAAATTTGGTCGCATTTGCTTGTATATACTTGTACTTACATTGAACAGGTCATAGCAAGGAGGCTAGAGCAGAGAATAAAATTTGCTTGCCCGACAAATAGGTACATGTTTACTACATAATTTCCTGTTTTGTTTGGGTGATGATGATTTTGTGAGCCTATTGGCTAGCCGCTTGGCTTTTTCTTTTTCTTTTTGAGATCTGAAGGACCGGGGAAGCTATTTGAAATTCCCCGATGCTCCCATTGCAGGGGAGGTTATGGCGAAATTTTTCAAAAATTTAGGGTGTTAGCCAAATTTTTGAGATTTTAGGAAATTCTCATAAACTAAAGAGTTGGAGAATAGAAGCCAGATCGAGCGTAGTGTTGAATAATCAAACCACTTTCGACTTTGTTCCTTTTCGGGGACGAAAAGTTTTAAGTGGGGGAGATTGTAACAACCCGTAAAATCTGGGCCAGTTTAAAATTTTTATTTTGGCAATTTTAGCGAATTTTGATTATTTAAAATGAATTATTTTAAATAATATCGACGAGAAATTTACTTTTGAATATAATTCGACGTATATATTATACGCGTCGTCGTTAGAATATATAAATATTTATATATAATTATAAAAGGAATTGAAAATGGCACGGTAGTTCGAAAATTCGATTTCGAATTTCAAATGAATATACAGAATTCAATATAAGTCGGAATTGAACGAAACAAGAAATAATTGAATCTGTATAAGTATATCTTTCTAACAAAGTTAACGAATCGAGATTTCATCTTAGAAATGATAAGATATGTCCAGTTTAAAATTAGAAATAGTCGCTGTGGAATATATATATATTTTTATATATATAAGGCCCTTAAAAATAGCAATTTTGCAAACGAACTCGGATTTCGACGAAACCAGTTTTGTTGGGTCCGGGATGTGAAGTTATTGCTAGGTTTCAAATTTAATAATTTTTAGAATCAATATGTGAGCGGGGCAAAGGAAAACGCGTTTGACCAGTTTCAGTTGATTTTAATCGACTGGAAAATGGCCATTTTTCCAACAGTCTCAGAATTCGACGAAACTAGTTTTGTTAGGACCGTATCGTCAATACGAAGCTAGAAAATATTTTTCTGCAATTTTTCTAGTTAGTATGTGACCCCGGTAATTTGAAATGTACGTTTAAAGTTCAATATAGTGATTTAAATGTAAATTCAAAGGAAACTGATTGAAACGGTCAAATCAGCTTGCGATACATATCCCATTGTGTTCGGAATGGGGGTAAAACGCTATGGACGACAGGCGGTGGGCCTCGTTTAGAGGTCATAAATAAAAGTTGCTTTTTAGTGATAAATTAATTAATTAAATAATAATAAAAATATCCCCTCCTCCCTTTATCTCTCTGCCCCCCCCCCCCCCCACGTTCAAACAGAAATCAAAAGTAAAAAAAAAAAAAAAAAAAGAGAATCGCTCCAGGCGATCGACGCCTCCACCCAATCACCGCCGCTCGCCTCCCCTTCCCCTCTTTCCCCCCTTTTACGCACCCCGATGCTATTCCACGACCCCCCCTCAAGACCTCGACACCGACGAAGAATCATCGCCGCCTCTCCCCCCCCCCCTCGAGAGCAACCGCCCTTACCTGAGCAACCGCGCCATACCTCGAAGCCAGCACCGAGGTGACCATCGATGCCCCCCCTTCTCCGATGCGGTAAGTTTTTACTTTATTTTATTTTTATTTTCAATTCTGAAATTCAGAATTTAAAAAGCATAAAAAAAAACTGATTTTTAAAAGAAATATAAACTGATTTTTAAAAGAAATATAAACTGATTTTTTTAAAAAGAAATTAAAACTGATTTTATAAAAGGATTTAAACTGAATTTTATTTTAGTATAAAACTGAATTTTATTTTAGTATAAAACTGAATTTTATTTTAGTATAAAACTGAATTTTATTTTAGTATAAAACTGATTTATAAAGAAAAGGAAAACTGATTTTATTTTAAGGTTTAATATAGGAAAAAGGTTTTAACTTTAAAATAGGAAAAGGTTTTAACTTTAAAAGGAAAAAGATTTGATCTTTATTAGAAAAAAAAGGGAAAACTTTTTATTAGAAAAAAGGAAAACTTTTTATTAGAAAAGGCGAAGTCTATATTTTTGAAATGGAATTTTTATCTATATGGCATCGCAATAAAAATTCGATTTTTATATATTGAACTTTGAACTAAAAAAATTCGATTTTTATATATTGAACTTTGAACTAAAAATTCGATTTTTATATATTGAACTTTGAACTAAAAATATGATTTTTATATATTGAACTTCGATAGAAAAATCAGATTTTTATATATTGAATAGCATAGTAAAAATTCGATTTTTACATATGTAGTGAAAGCGGACAACGAAAGCGACAAAAGGCGGGTTGGCGAAGATTTCCTGCATTAGAAGTGCCGTGGAGCTAGGATAGCTATAAGTGAGAATTTCTCACCTTTCAAATTTATTTTCTGGTTATATATATATATACTAGGATGCAGACGGTGTTTAGTAGCACCCGACACAATCGTCCACAGACCATGGACTTGTTTGTTTGGCTGTTTGGTGATTGATTGCGATATTGGTTTGAATGTGGTTTGTGGTGTGAAAAATCGAATCGATAAATTGGTTAGGATTAGACGTGCGCCGTTATAAGGCGAAGGAGTAAGGCTAGGTTAGACTCTTACTCCAAATTTTGTGGTTTGCATAACGAATTGATTTGATTGATGTGTGAATGGCGTGGGCCTTCACTAGACCGGGGATAAGGCTAGGCCTTGTCCCGTTTCTAGTATCGTGCCGTTATGCCGCCGAAATTTTCTAAAATATGTTAGAAAATAAAAATATCGTTTTATTGAATAGAAATGAATTGAATAGAAATTCATAGGTTGAAATAAAATGTTTTATCGTTAAAAATATAATTTTTAACGTGAAGTGAATAAAATAAAATATTCATTTATAAACCGGACGGTTTGTTTATGTACACCTATTTGATTGATATTGATTGGGTCGATAAATTTTACACATCGCCCAGCTGCACGAATAGAATCTGTGTTTGATTGTTTGAAACCCCACACGGGTGTTGGGATGAAATTTGAAGTTCACTCATCCTGATTGATTAAATATGTCGATCGATTGATTGACAGGCTGTTATAAGCGTTGAATATCTATATTTGATGCTTATACGGTGTAGTGCACTTTGGTTGATGGTTGATTATTCATCGTTGCTATTATATACATGTGTTGTATGAAAAATCCATATAATTAACTTTATATGGTAATTGATTGGGCCTCATTCCAGTTTTAAAATAGAAATATTTGAAATAGAAATATTCGAAATGGAATATTTGAAAATATCAATATATGAAGCCGTGTTGATTAGATTGACGCCATTTTGACGTGAGCGATATTTATATCGATTTCGAAATGAATTGAATTGAAAGTGATTTCGAAATGAATTGAATTGAAAGTGATTTCGAAGTGAATTGAATTGAAAACGATTTCGAAATAAATTGAATTGAAAACGATTTCGAAATAAATTGAATTGAAAGCGATTTCGAAATGAATTGAATTGAAAGTGATTTCGAAGTGAATTGAATTGAAAACGATTTCGAAATAAATTGAATTGAAAGCGATTTCGAAATGAATTGAATTGAAAGTGATTTCGAAGTGAATTGAATTGAAAACGATTTCGAAATGAATTGAATTGAAAACGATTTCGAAATGAATTGAATTTAAACGATTTCGAAATGAATTGAAAACGATTTCGAAATGAAGTGAATTGAAAACGATTTCAAAGTGAATTGAAAATGATTTCGAAATGAATTGAATTGAAAACGATTTCGAAATGAATTGAATTGAAAACGATTTCGAAATGAAATGAATTGAAAACAATTTCGAAATGAAATGAATTGAAAACGATTTCGAAATGAATTGAATTGAAAACGATTTCGAAATGAAGTGAATTGAAAACGAATTCAAAGTGAATTGAAAACGATTTCGAAATGAATTGAATTGAAAACGATTTCGAAATGAATTGAATTGAAAACGATTTCGAAATGAATTGAATTGAAAACGATTTCGAAATGAAGTGAATTGAAAACGATTTCGAAATGAATTGAATTGAAAACGATTTCGAAATGAATTGAATTGAAAACGATTTCGAAATGAAGTGAATTGAAATTGATTTCGAAATGAATTGAATTGAAAACGATTTCGAAATGAAGTGAATTGAAAACGAATTCAAAACTATTTATATAATTCGTTTTAAATAGAAATCGATGAAGTATATATTATATATATTATATATATAATATAATGGCCTGAATAGAACGCGCCGCGCCGCGGCAGTTCGTGAATTTCGACCATTTATTTCAAACGGACATTACGGGAGATCCGACCGTCGGATTCTCCTAAAACCGGAACCGTTGGGTTCGTATCGAAGAGAGCTTTCTAACTAATGTGAGAAATTAGAAATCTAACGGCTGGATTTGGAATTATGTCCAAATCAAATTTGAAAAAGGTCGATGTAAGTGCAGTTCGATGGCCATTGGTGGAAATCGACTGTACGGGCCTTGATAAAATTATTAAAAATAATAATAATTTGTGTAAAATCATAAGAAATGATTTGTGAAGATTTGGGATGAAAAACTCCACAATTGAATAGGTAAAAATAGATTTCTATCGAAATGGACTAGTTTTGAACTAGAAATATAATTCTATTTATTTTTAAATAAATAAATTGAATTTGAAAAGGGTTTTAAAAATAACCAGAATATCCAGTGATTGCATTGGAGTGGATTTGAATCGAAACTGTCTTCGGAATATTTCGATGTTGGAATTCGTGATTATATAGGTGTTGTTATGGAGATTTGAAAGATATATATTTATATCGTTATTTCCAATACGACATTTGTTAGTCGTAGAATTCGATATTGAATATAAGCCGATATATTTTCTATTCAGAGCCTTGTATTGAATATCGAATGTGATTTGGGTTTGTCGTGAATGGTGTCTTCACTAACACTGTTCTTGAACCCAGTTGAGAAATGATTAAATCTTTTTATTTAGATTTAATGAAGTGTACCAATTAAATAATATTAAATTGGAATTGAATTGATATTGATTTTTGGGTTTATCGTGAACAGTGTTTTAAATAACACTTGTTCTTTAACCCGATAATTAATGAATGTGACTTTGGGTTTATCGTGAACCGTGTTTTTAAATGACACGGATTCTTTAACCCAGTTAACGATTAAAACTAAGTGGAGTTTTAATGAATCTTTAATTAGATTGAAATAATCGAAATGGAGTATCACCAGTTTTGCTCCAGGCGATAGTTAAATCTTTAATTAGATTTGAACGTGAAATCGTAATTGAATTTACCAATAACACCGTGGTGTAAGATATGAAGTATAACCAGTGTTACTTCATGGGATGAATAGGTTGGGATTGGGAAATTAAAACAAATGATTACTTCGGTAAGGTTCGCTAATCCCGACTAGTTTGAATTGATATTCAAAAGTTGATTAAAGAATAAATTCAAGAATTTATCTTTGATAAAATTAATGGGAATCTTTCCCTATGAATGTGAAATTTAGAAACTAACTGTCGGTTAGCCAAGCAGAATGGTTTTCTGGATATTGATCTGATGTTGGTTTCGGCCTTCGGGGTTAATATTTGGGGAATTATTCTCTTGATTAATTTACGGTTAGTGGCTAATGAATTGGAATGAGGCGTATGTTGTGTTTGTGTAACACTTATTTAAAATATACGCGAGTTATTCGGAAAGACCGGGTTTATCCCATTCTGAATAACTGATACGACGATAAGTCGAAGATGAAGACGATGGTCGAAGACCGGAGGTCTTCACGTCGTTTGGGTGATAACTGATGATCTTGATTGGGCTGTACACCCAAGAAGATGGAAACAGTTAGTGATCGTCCAGACGTACTTGGAGATCGATGGATATGCGGGGTACTAGGTGCCTCCGGTTTCGTTCAGACCCAGAACGGACTTGTAAATGGACTGTGTGTCTGACATTGGATTTTAGTCCGTGTGATTGATCTCTATTAAATATATATCTGTTTGGCGGCGGAGAATTTATTCTCTTGCTTAACGCCCTTCTCTGAGACGTACGAGCTCAGGGGTTATATACTGATGGATATCAAACACATAGAGTGAATTGCCTGTGTGGCATGCCTAAGTGGCAATTGATCGAGGCTTCTGTTGAAAAGCAAAGTCTTGTGGTGATGATCAAAGCACGGCCTTTGTGGCGTAGCTTTGTGTAACGTTTACCTCGCGTGTTTCACACTCGGTATGAACCAAAAACGGGAGACGGACCTCAGGGAGGGCATGCGTTTCTTTCTAGCTAGAAGTGGCGTCAGTGGTTTTACACGCCCTGACGAGTTTGACTTATGTGGTTGTTGCTGTTGCGAGGCGCCTCGGATTGATCGGTCGTTCTCGAACCGATGGAGTCATTTGTTGGCTCGTTTACGCCCCATAGGGCGGAGAGACGTATTGTTCAGGCATAATAATCCACATCGGTGGACCGGCCCTGACGATCTAAAGGGTTGATGCGTTCTGATCCTGAGACATGGGCTAGATTGTCTCGAATCGGTTGAGGACTATCTTTTGCCTCGGTTCATAGACGGAAATCCAATTTCCAAATACGTGACATTTGCGGTTTTATTTGTAAACCTATATATGGCGACATGATATATGGTACCCATGCCGCCTATGATTGATACTTATGATTTGAAGTTGTTTTATACACTATGCACTTATAATAGTATCAAATGATTTGTTTTAACCGTATCAAGCATGTTTGGCTGTTATAAGGGAAAACCCTATCCTCGGCTGCGTTGCATTGTGTGATGGGACCTGGGTCTTATTACAGCTTCATTTTTCTTTATTTAGCATTGCGCTGTTTGTTTTATGCACTGGTATTCTTGGGAGGAAACCCGTTCCGTGTTATACGGCGTGGTCCCTTGATTTACCTAATGATTTAAAATAAAGATTAACTGTTTTAGTTCTCACACCAGTCCCATGACTGACCTGGAGTTTATTGTTTTAACCTAAACTCTGGGTGCCCTTATTTTGACACGGGCAGCTAGTAGTTTTGGTTTTGCAGATTTATATTCACGGGATCCTGGTTTACAGCTGGAACGATATCCGGAAAGCTTTGTATCTGTATATCTCTTCTAGTTGTGTATTGTGTTATTTTCCGCTGCTATGTATTTAAATGTAATTTAAATCTCTGATATTTCTGTGTAATATTCATTTTTACTCTGTATATTCTTGTAATCTGATGCATTGTTGTAATATACAATGAAATGTTCTTCTGTATGCGTTCTATTTTGTCGTGTTCTCAAACGATAGGGTGTTTCGAACGGTCTGGGTCGGTTTAGCGACTGGTTCGGACCGAGCGAAATTCCTTCTCGTCACAATTGAATTCGAACGCACATTTCAATTTACCGGGGCCACAAATGAACTCTAAAAATTCCCGAAAAATATTTTCTAGCTTCGTATTGGCGATACGGTCCTAACAAAACTAATTTCATCGAATTCTGAGACCATTTGAAAAATGGTCATTTTCCAGTCGATTAAAATCAAGTGAAACTGGTCAAACACATTTTCCTTTGCCACACTCACATATTGATTCAAAAAATTACGAAATTTGAAACCTTGCAATAATTTGACATCACGGATCCAACAAAAGTGGTTTCGTTGAAAACCGAGGTCATTTGCAAATTTCCCATTTTTAAGGGCCAGAATTACATAGCGGCAATTCTGAATTTTTAATTAGACATAACTTTTGATTCCCGCTATGAAATTTCAATTTTTCGAATTTGTTGGAAATATATTCTCAATTAGATTCTACTATTTTTGGTTTCGCTAAAATCCGGTTTATTTTGAATCCTGTACATTCATTTGAAATTTGAAATCGAATTATCGAACTATCGCGCCATTTTCAATTCCTTTTATAATTATAAATAAATATTTATATTCTAACGACGATTCAAATAAATATATATGTTTGAATTCCATTCGAATTAAATTTCTCGTCGTTATTATTTAAAATAGCTCATTTTAAATAATCAAAATTCATTAAAATTGCCAAAATAAAAAAATTAAATTGGCTCGGATTTCCAGGTTATTACAATTTCCAATCAGTTTTTATCCCCAAACCAAATCAAGGGCTTATACCCAAGTCAAACTTTATTTCAAATTTGAGTTCCAGTCTCGATTTCAAACTCTAACTCACCAACCCAATACCATCTCAGATTCCTTTCTCACAATCCAAAATCTGATTCTACTCGATATATTATATTCTAATTCAATTTTCAACCATTTCATTCTCAACACAACCATTTGCTTATATTCAAACCGAATCTCATTTAAATTTTCTGTCACACAAATCCAAATTTCTCGATATCCATCTAATCCAATTCAACTCCAATTTGCTTTTGCAAATTCCAATTTAATTTCCACCTAACTGACTTTATTTTAATTCCAATTTACTTTCCCAAATTTCAATTGAGTTTGGTTTTAAATCAAACAATCTCTCCTTGGGAATTTCAAATTACTTTGTTTTTCTGAAATCAAATATCCTTCTTCAGAATTCAAAACAACTTGCTTTTCTCAAAACAATTCAAAAATCACTTTGGTAGTAATCCTTCACTTACACACTCGAAAATGAACACTAACGATGTCACGATTCATCATCAGGATTACTTACTAGCCATCGAAGTAAGTTCAATATTATAACAATTTCAAAACTTATTTAAACACCTTTATTTGAAATACATTTCAAAGTATCATTTTCAATGCTTGTAACAAATTTAAAATCTCCTAGGATTTTAAAATCCTCGTATATTCAATTCAAATCCATTTACAAACACCTTTCCAAATTTCCAGGGTTTTAATTTCAATTCAGATATAAATTCATCTGATTCCATATACTACACTTATACGAATTCTGATTGGTTATTTATATAACCATTAAATTTATAATCTTACTCGATTATAATAACAACCAATATATCCAATATATTATAATTCCAACATATATCTTCTCTATATCAAAATATACTTTGGGTAAACTTATTTTCATTTACCCTCTTTTCAAAACATATCGTGTCGACCCCTCGAATTCGTGTGTTTATAAACCCCTACCGATACAGTGGATCAAACTGATCGACCAGAACCCATAAACAACTCAATCAATAAATCTCCACAATATAAAACCATTTTTATATCAAATAACAAATACGTTCACTCGTATATATACACTCAAACTCTATCTAGGGCCTTACTAACCCCATCTTTACCGAGTCACGCCACAGAGCCAAGGTAATTACTTAACCTTTCGCTCTAATACCACTGTAACGACCCGGGTTTTTGCGATCCTGGTTATCGACATCAAACACGATGTCGACTAATCAAGCATTGGAAATACCGGATAGTCCATGAAAGAAATTAGAGGGTGAGAATAGATAAGATAGAAACCTAGAATAGAAGAAGAAGAAGAACATACATCATCATCAGAGTAACATGAATCTCACAACAGAACGAACACTATATAATAGATACATAACTTTGAAATAAAACTAGTATATGTATACAGTAACATTATCAGAGTACAACACTTACAACACAGCGGAAATAACTATAGCTATATAATCCTGAAGCCTCCTGCTCCAAGCTCTCCAAGTATATCTGTAAAATCCTGACTACTTAGCTGCCCGTACAAAATAGGGCACCCAAGAGTTTAGGGAAAACTAAACAAAACAAACTCCGGGCCAGTCATGGGACTGGTATGAGTAAACAATTTAAAACAGTTTGGGAAAATAACGATATCTCATAAGACCATGCCGTATAACGAAACGGGCTTCTCCCTTCTGAGAATCCAAATCAATTTGATTTAACTTTCAAATCATTTTGAAAGAAACAATAAACTTTATGTCAAAACTCTTTTGATATTATAATAATGTCTATCAACCACAACTAAATAATCATCTAGCAAAAACGCTTTCATCTCACGTTCTACATATATAGTATACAATAAAAAACGCGAGCACTTATTGGATAATGGATTACCAACTATGACAAGGTATGGAACCACCTTCCGATAGTGTACATCTAGAGAGGAATACACTGGGTTTAACAAGAACATCTTGCAACCCGGCCACACATGACCGACCACTCATTTCGCTTGAGTGTATCAAATGTATATCACCAACGGTTGGGATCAACAATCGTTTCCCGAATGGGACAACATCGAATAGATTAAAAAATGAAATGAATATCTCTAGATAGTTGATAATACACCCTAATTGGCAGCCAACCACTTAGCCATGCTGCCTACCCGATTTTTGTCATTTCCCAGTTGTAAGGCAAGAGGCCACGCTTTTCTCTGATAGATCAAACATTTATTCACTTTGAATGTCACATCATCATGCCCGCCAAATCACAAATTGATTTCCCTAAAAATACAACGGGTATACAGTTAAGAGAAATGAATTCCTCCGCCACCAAACATAAATACGTTTGAAGAGATCAACTTATGTGATCTATTAAATATACTCTATCAGACATTCTTCTATACAGTTTTGTCCTAAGACTGGACAAACCGAGGGCACTATTCTGTAAACAGGACAGCCCTTGCATAACTCCATCTTTAATTATCTTCATCATATTTGATCGCAACGCTAACATCCAGACAGAGTGGTTTTCAGATAATGAATCTGATCCCGGTCTCCCCGTATAGACAACAGAAAAGGTCAAAAACTTCGATAGTCGATGAGTTAACTATCAAAGAAAAACATGTATGCAAACAACGATATTATTTCCAGATGGAAATTATATCGGTCAATCATCGTTTAACATTTATCTCTTTAGTTCATTAATTTATTTATTTCCTGTTTCCATATATTCAACATTCCTTATTTTCTAAATTTAGAAAAAATACGTTATTAATCATTGGAAAACATTTCCATCTCTTTTTCACGTATCACTGTCATTTTAGTATTCTTTATCATCAACATTTCACTTTCTAGGATTAGAAAATATCTCTGATTTTATTTGGAAAATGTTTCCAAAACTCATTCATTGGATTTAAACAGATGTTTACATAAAACATCGCTATTCCAATTCGAACCATTAACACTTATTAACTAAATTCAATTAACCCCTTCACTATCGAACCTTTACCATTCCTTAGTTAAAAACAAAGTCAATCAAGTTGGGGTATAACTACCTCTCAGACCTTAACTGAACAAAATTTCTAACCTCGAAATAGACAAAGTTCACCCTTTGAATCTTTAACAAACTTCCTTAAGTAACTCTCGGATTCTATTTACGAATTCACTTCTTTATTGAAAAATATTGATTATAACTATAGCGTTATAATATCTACTTCTGAATTATCTAACTCCAAAATATAACTCGATTAACTCAAATCAATTAACCCTAACTCCATTAACTTTAACTCGATTAACTTTAATCCATTAAGTCTTATCACTTAACTCCTTTTGAATAAACTATATTCGATTAACTCTTTCAAATAAACTATATTCGATAACTCCTTTAACTCTATTCGAATAAACCATATTCAATTAACTCCTTTAACTCCATTCGAATAAACTCTATTCGATTAATTCCTTTTTCGATTAACTAATATTCGACTAACTCTTATTCAAATAACTAATATTTGATTAATTTCTTTCGAGTAAACTATATTCGATAACTCCTTTCGAATAAACTATATTCGATAAATTCCTTTCGAATAAGCTATTCGGTAAATTCCTATCGAATAAGCTATATTCGATAACTCCTTTCGAATAAACTATATTTGATAATCTCCTTTCGGATAAACTATATTTGAATAACTCTTATTCAACTAACTCTAATTCGACTAACTCTAATTCAATTAACTCTATTCGAATAACTCCTTTTTTAATTAACTCTAATCAAATAACTCATTTCTCAATTAACTCTATTCGAATAACTAATATTCGACTAACTCTTCTTCGATTAACTCTATTCAATTAGCTCTAACTCGATTAACTCTAATTCGATTTAACTCTAATCGATTAACTCTAATTCGATTTAACTCTAATTCGATTAACTCTAACTCGATTTAACTCTAATTCGATTTACTATAATCTATTAGCTCCCTTCGAATAAACTATATTCGATAATCTCCTTTAGCTCATTTTGATTAACACATTTTGATTAACTCTACGTCCATATTCAGTTTCAAATATCGATGTTGAAATCGATTCTTACTTCTCTGTATAAGTCATGACTTATATATTCTATTTATCCAATGATAAATATTTTATTTAATTTATAAAATACTATTTATAAACTAATCTTCTCAATCTATCGGTTAGAACAGATTATATTTAAAATCTTTGCTTTAATCCCATATCATGTTATACCCGTGTGCGAAGCACGGGTCTAAATCTTTCAAATGTAAAATTCTCTTTTTATACAATTCTTTCCATTTTACAAGTATTTTCCTAACAAAATCTATTTATTTACCAAATAAGATCCCTTTTGATAATTCCACTTATTTACCAAATAAAATCCCTTTTGATGATTCTATTTATTTTTAGATATTTCCTTTTCATTTCTATTTGTATATGTTTTACAAATATTTCATTTTCAATTCTATTTGTAAATGTTTTACAAATATTTCCTTTTCAATATCATATTTATTTTATAAATAAATATTTATTTTTTATAATTTTATTTATTCAACCAATAAATATTTCCTTTCCATATATAAAATCCATTGATTTTATATAAATAATTTATTTCCAAAATACACTTTGAGAAATCCTTTTTTCTACATCCCAGTATTTCTTATGGTATTTAAAATACCAAATAACAATGATCGATATCATTTAACACACGTGATTAACACAGATTATATATCACATCATATACTACAATATATGAAAAGAACAGTATTATAAATATTGAGGAATCCAGTTGGATCCCTTCAACCTTTTTCCTTGTATCACAAATGTTAAACAATATAATTAACTTCAACTTCATTTCAATATGAAATATTCTAATAAACAGAATCAATATTTGATTAACGATATATATATATATATCGTTATCTATAATTTCAACCTTGGCAGTTCAACCAAACAGTCAACACACAACACTCAACCAATAATTATCAATTCTGAAAATATGTTATAAAAATATAAGTGTTCAGAGTTGGTGAGTTTTAATCACATTGAACGATCATCGTTAACAACGATAACCATCGCTTGATTCAGACGGACAATTTATTTTGCTATAAATTGTAACGAGCTTCGATTCGCTCCCAGTCAGTTACATTGTGGAGCCACCATCCAAACGATCCCAACGGATCTTGTTTCGCTGAGTTTGGATAATGTATGTGAAAGTTACATATTTTTGAAATTAACACTATTTTAAATAAAAACAAGAACAAAAAAAAAATCTATTTTCGAATTGGGCTTTACCCTATACAAACGGCCCATGGAGATACCCGCACCCACCGTCCTTGTCTTCCCGAAATCTAGTATCGCAACTCCAGTAATTTGCTCCATGCCATTTCTGCGACTACTACCTTCCACCGATCCTTCCTCCTTCAACGAAAACCCTAACAACAACCAACATACACCTTCCCTCAATGATCTCTTCAATTCTGTACTACACATCATCAACTCGCCACTCCTATAGGGTTCGTGACTTCAACAGCTTCACACGCAACCCACTATAAACCATCATCACTTTTGATCACCGAAATAAACAAAACTCCTCACACAAGTGCAGTTTCACCTACTGATCCTACAAACAACACACAAAACTCGAATTACTGCTCCTACCTCATTCGATCATCAACCCCAGTTTTACTGTGCCATATTCGAATACGGGAAAACTGAACCGCATTCTTCAAAACTTATGTGGGAACGAAGGGAATAACATGAGGAGCTCAAATATATGAGTTAGGAGATTTATAAGATTTTCTTTGACTTTAGTTTGATTTTTATCCTCTGGTTTTGCTCACGAAGAAAACAACGGCGGATTTTATATTGACCAGAAGGAGTGAAGTATTAGGGTTAGAGAGGAGGGTAGTGGTATATATAGGAAGATTTAAATATATTTTTATTCCTTTTTATATTGATTTTTAATCAGTCGTTGCTTGTACTTGTCTTCTAAAAATTCCTATGATCACACATGATATCTAAAAATTATAAAAATGGGCATACCCCCTCAGTTCGACATTACGGACCCAACACAACTGGTTTCGTCGAATTCCGACTCCGTTTGCTCACACAGCGTATTTTTAACCGTCGATATACTGACTATTTTTCACATTAAAAATCGGTACGGCCACACATTGACTCCAAAAATCACGAAACTTGAAATCTAATAATAATTTAATGTTATGGATCCAACAAAATTAGTTTCATCGAAAATGGAGTTCGTTTGCAAAACTGGCTATTTTAAAGCTCTAAATAATCCATATAAATATATTTAAAAACAATTTGATTAAATAAAAATAATTTAATATTATCGTATATATTCACAATAGAATACCATACAGCTTCAGAATATTCCTATATGAATTTTTAACTCGATATTTCAAATCCTGATTAAATCGATATTCGATTTATAATGAAATTCCTTTTATATAACGTTATAAATTATATATGAATTCCATAACGAATTTTCTAAAATTTGATTTGGACATGACTCAAAATCTACACGACGAAATCCTGATTTTTCTCTTCCATTAGAAAAATATACTTCACCAGCCCCGAACATTTCTTGTTTCACAAAATCCGATTTGTAACGAATTCTGTATATTCAGTTGAAGTTCAAATCGCCAATTAACGAACCGTCGCACCATTTCAAGCTCGATTTAAATTATAATATAATTATACGTTCAAACTTCATTTAGATAATATATTCGTGAATATAATTCAACTCTAAACTGAATTATATATTTTAAATAATCCAATTCACGCAATATTGTGAATTCCACTATTTTTTATTATTTCTGAATTAAATATATTATTCTATTATTTATTTTAATTAAATAATCCATATAATTTAATTAAACACCCATTTTATTCTCTAAATCACTATTTATATAATTAAAAATAATAATTATAATACCGTAAAAATACGGGACATTACTTTAGGCATACATCTAGATATACCCTAACTACTACCCTAATCGTTCGGCTCCCTACTCCGTAGATATCCTGTGTCGGCCCCACGTTAGGAGGTATCACTTCCTAATATGACAACCCTTCATTGATGTGCACAATCATATCTACTGGTGCCATGGTCGTCTTATCCCCCTCTGCCCAAACCATGCACGCACATGGACTCGGTCGGTTTGCGCCGCCCACACCGTTCTTCACGTTTGGATCTCTTAAAATCAGCCCAGTAAGCGTGTCCCGACTCTGAACTAGGACGGAGTACTCCTCTGATATTGTTCTATGGGTTACTGACTGAAACGGGTCCCCCACACAAGATGATATAAGCTCTCCCCCTTGTCTTGTATCCCCACTAGGATTTCCATAGGTTCTGCTTACCTAATGGTGTCTTTAATTACATAACCCCATCATTCCCATAGGTTATGCTTACCTAATGGTGTCATTAATTACATAACCCCAATAGGTTAAGTTTGTAGGCCTATATATAAATATTACCCACCCCACCCAGATATACTTAACCTTCCCACAGTTTCAACCAAGTTTACTTAACCCATATTCAAGTTCTTGTTCATACAATCCCTATGGATTCAACTAGGTTAAGTATTCCAATTCATTACTATGTCCATTTATCGTTATAATGTGCTAGACCACTCACATTAAGCCTTCCACTTGTGGATGCTGGATATGCCGGTAGGTTCTGGGAGGGCTTCCTCCATAAGTCGGGCTTAACCTCGTGTCTTAGTACATCTCGTATTGGTGCACCTGGACCCCTCACATTAGATTCACCACTTGTGGTCACTGGATATGCCGGGCAGTTCCTGGCAGACTTCCACCACAAGTGTAATCCAATCTCGTGTCTAGGTGCGGTTACAGTTTCTAATTACTGCAATCCTAGGCATTTCATTATTAGCCAATTTTACCTATGTCGTTATAGGTTTTCTTGCCCTTTTTCCCTAATTATGTTCATAATGAATTATATGCTCTAAATTCATATTCATAAACATTATTCAAGTTATGCCAAGTTCCCCATTTACAAGTTATGCCTAATTTCAATGTTTTCCCCCTCGTTCCCCATTTAACGCGTTCGCATATTTCAGCGGCATGCTCAGGCTCAAAAGGAGCTAGGCTATGCAAAATAAAATGGGAAATATGAGAGAAATATGATAGAAATGATCATACTAACTAGATTGACATATAATGACATAAACAAATAGTGGCATAATGACAAGATAAGCACATAGGAACAGATCTGGTGAACATATGATAATAGAAATGATTCTAACATAGTACTGATGTCATAACATTCATGATAAGATCTAAATAATGGTTTAGATATCCAAGTAATAACAGATCCAATTTAACCACAAGCATGATAGAACAGGCATAAGGTGATCTTACTAGTACAAAACAGTTCATTTGCGACGGCTGTTTAACCTTATTTGCGACTGTTTCACAACCGTCGCATATGCGACTGTCACAACATGTATAAACTTATTGCGACAGTATTAAAACTGTCGCAATATACAGGTTCCTGCGACAGTTATTATAATACTAGTCGCAGTAGGATAATTCACTAGCGACGGTTTTTTTACACCAGTAGCAAGAAACTAATAATTAACTTCAAAACTTTGACCTTATGCGACAGGTTTTAAAATAACTGACGCGATAAATTTATCATTTGCGACTATGTTTTTTTTACAACAGTAGCAAATAACTTCTGAATTCAAAAGGCTAATCTAATCGCATTTCATCTCAGCCATTATGATTGTCAGCTGCCAATACAGTTCAACATTTCCTAACTTATAAGCTATTCACAAAATATATGAATACAAGAAATACACACACAACTCAAAAAATCTTATATCATTTAACAAGAAAACACTAATATTAATAACCATACAACAAAAATAGTTTGCATGAGTCATAACCAGTCATATGCTAAGCTCCAACCAATACGTGTAAATACTTACATAACACTTGTTTCATCAGAAATTAACATTCTTGACATGACTACAAAAGAACAAAATGGTTCGTCCATCTTAAAACATAAAAATAGCACAATTCGTCTTCGTGATTGTTGACTTGAATCGGCATCTATCAAAAAAACCAACATAAATGGTTTACAATTGAAAATATATCAAACAAAAAACCGTGACATGAAAAGTACCGTAAATGGTTTACAGTTTTCTACCCTTAAAAAATAAAATAAAATTTGTTTTTGGTTACTATGTCTCAATTTATTTTAGCATGGGTCTTTCACAGGAAGTTCAAAAGTCAAAACATGACAAAAATAGACAGTCTGCATTATTTTTCGATTAGAAAGTTATAGCTACAAAGCAATGGAATGAGTGCAAAATTAAATAAGTACAAAGATTGATGCACTACTTATCAAGATACAAAAATGCATGAAAGAATACATATGCTTTGTTATGTATGTTATCAGTAAGAACGCAGAACTGTTGGATAAAGAAATAGATTTTAAGTGGAAAAAATAAACTAAAAGACAGAGAAATAAATGCACAACAAATAAACTACAATGCATGTAAGAGTACCTCTGCCCTGGTATATGTATTGTCGATAATACAGCAAATCTATTCGATAGGAGGAGCACCTATCTCTTCATATTTACTGCATAAATTTAATAAAGTTAACATGGCATAGTAAGTTGATGCAATTAAAAAAATATAATCTTTGTATTTCCTCAAATTATTAGTATTTATATCTATGAACAATATTAACTGAGTGAAAAAACATTTTCAGCAAAATGATTTTATCAAACAAAACGACTGAAAAAACAACACTGCATATATACAGGTTATGTTGCTACTCCAGTAAGCACTATTGCATAGGACTATGGTTCTTACCAGGCAATCAACATGCATGTAATGCCAAGTAGTTGCAACCTTTGACGCACTATACAACATTCAGAAAGATATCTGTCAATGTAATTAACAGTGAGATAAAGTGTATTGGAACAAGCCAGTACTCATCAAAAACCTAAAGGAAAAAAATGCCAATAAACAGGATTGCCATGAAGACACACTGCTTGAAAATTACTTTGTAAAAAGATGTTATGCAGCTAAATCCTGGCAATATGAAATCATCCAACTTCATCATTGCCAATGAGATGTATTTTCTAATTTAATAAAATTATAGGTGAATTATAATTCAATAGACGTTTGATGTAAGTGATGAAACAAGTAGATAGTTTCAAAGCATGCAACACTAATTGGAAGTTTAGAATGTTAGGCATCTAGAAATTGAAAAACGATGAGAAGGAAAATATTTTTTCATGAGGTTATTTAATCTTTATCTGAAAAAAATATCATAACCTTCTTGGAATAAAATATTTTTTCAGCAGAAACTGATTAGCTTAGAAAATTTTGAATATTTCAAACACTTTCCAAATTAAAAGTATTGGAATCCAAATTTATTAGCAAAGTCGAACCAACATAGAAAAAATGGTTTAAGATACTTGAGGAAGTTACTTCGGGCGATATTCAGTGTACGATATTTAGAAAACAACAACTTCTTCCCTTTTTGGCATTAAATTTTTTTAATTTGTATCACTCCTGTAAGCTGAATCTCCCTATCGATCAATTCAATGTATAAATAAAGAGAAATGTCTGAATAAATCTAGTGATGCAAAAATGAATCAAGCAGGAAATTAATGACCAAGCATGATGTTCAATACTTCTCAATTTGTCGAGTAAGATGGCTTTTGTCGCCATAAACCAGCTTGTGACAGATTTAACATATCCGGATAGACTTTCATTTTGTATATAGTCAAGCAGCTCTAACACTAAATCGTAAACTTGAGAAAGCAGAATGTATATGTTGCTACTCAAGTAAGCACTATTGCATAGGACTATGGTTCTTACCAGGCAATCAACATGAATGTAATGCCAAGTAGTTGCAACCTTTGACGCACTATACAACATTCAGAAAGATCTATCAATGTAATTAACAGTGAGATAAAGTGTATCCGGAACAAGCCAGTACTCATCAGAAACATAAAGGAAAAAAATGCCAATAAACAGGATTGCCATGAAGACACACTGCTTGAAAATTACTTTGTAAAAAGATGTTATGTAGGTAAATCCTAGCAATATGAAATTATCCAACTTCATCATTGCCAGTGAGATGTATTTTCTAATTTAATAAAATTATAGGTGAATTATAATGCAATAGACGTTTGCTGTAAGTGATGAAACAAGTAGATAGTTTCAAAGCATGCAACACTAATTGAAAGGCTAGAATGTTAGGCATCTGGAAATTGACAAACGATGAGAAAGAAAATATTTTTTCATGAGGTTATTTAATCTTTATCTGAAAAAAAAAATATCATAACCTTCTTGGAATAAAATATTTTTTCAGCAGAAACTGATTAACTTAGAAAATTTTGAATATTTCAAATACTTTCCAAATTAAAGTATTGGAATCCAAATTTATTAGCAAAGTCGAACCAACATAGAAAAAATGGTTTAAGATACTTGAGGAAGTTACTTCGGGTGATATTCAGTGTACGATATTTAGAAGACAACAACTTTTTCCCTTTTTTGGCATTAAAGAATTTTAGTTTGTATCACTCAAGTAAGCTGAATCTCCTTATCGATCAATTCAATGTATAAATAAAGAAAAATGTCTGAATAAATCTAGTGATGCAAAAATGAATCAAGCAGGAAATTAATGACCAAGCATGATGTTCAATACTTCTCAGTTTGTCGAGTAAGATGGCTTTTGTCGCCATAAACCAGCTCATGACAGATTTAACTTATCCGGATAGACTTTCATTTTGTATATAGTCAAGCAGCTCTAACACTAAATCGTTAACTTGAGAAAGCAGAATGTATTTGTTATGCAGGTCCAATGCAAATAATACCAACTATTTCTCGATCTTGGGTGGTAACTCAATGCATAAATGCAAGTAATAATAACTAACAAACATTATTATTATTATTTCTCGACCTTGGGTAATATAAACAACATTATTATTGCAGTCATAGCATTTGGTGTCAGCACCACACAACTCAACTCACTTCAAATGATACCCAAAAGAACATTCTCAATTGAGCCAGCTCAATTTTGTTGAAATTTATTAATCCCCTTATTATCTCAAAACCAATTGGCAATGTGATGAGGAATATCTTAGTTTATATCCAGTAACATAGTTGTATATTTTTCGATGTGGGACTATTATTTTCATCACTCCCCCTTCACGTGTGGCGTATTTGAGCCATCTACGTGAACATAGTATTTTGGATGGAGTGGGGAACGTATGGCGGTTAAGCACATACGTATTTTTTGCATTGGCTCTAATCCTGAGCTCGGATATCATGTTAGAATTTATTAATCCCCTTATTATCACAAAACCAATTGGCAATGTGATGAGGAATTTCTTAGTTTATGTAACAACCCGTATTTTCAATAACCTGTAATAATGTAAATTGAGGCAGAATTTAATTCTAAAATCTGAATCAAGGGAAACGGGCTATGCCATTGCGTTCGTCTCGGAAAAATACGCGAAATAGAGTCCGAGTTTTCGAAAAACGGAGTCCGTATGACCCAGTTAAGGCCCATGGAAGTTTTCAGAAATTTCCATAATTAAAACAGATTTAAATTTAAATTAAAAACAAGGATTTGGGCCAGCTGGGCCAAGGCGGGAAAAATCCCGCCAGGACCCGCATGTCGACAGGCCTGTCGACAGGGTCCCTAGGCATGTCGACTGCCCTGTCGACAGCCCTGTCGACAGGGGGTGCCCAGGCAGTCTAGCCTGGTGCACCATTTCTGATTTGGGCTTGATTGGGTGGCTTGGTTCTAGAGAGTTCCGAGATCTGACGGGCCAAAACTGTCCTAGGGTTAATCCTATGGTCTAAATCACTCTAATCTTCTATAAATAAGCTCCTAATCCTACCCTAAAGCCTCATTAATCATTCTAGCAACAAAACTATGCCAAAATCTAAACTCTCATGGCCTCCACCTAAAACCCTAGCCTCCAATCTCTTCATTAATAATTCCTAAGTAATTTTCCATGCATACAAGCATATTTAGGCTTGTATGATCCTCCTTAGCTTGCATTAAAGGCTTGTTTTTCAATTGGCATCATAAAGGAGGAGTCTTGATCAAGTTTGCTTGCATTTGGGGGCTTTAATTAGTTGCATAAGGGGTTCTCTACATTTGCTATAGTTATTTGAGTCCGCATAAGCATAGTAAGCCCTCTTACCCTCACTTTACAAACTCTAAAGTTATCATGTGGTGATTATTGAGATTTGTACATGTTTTATGGATTATGCATGTTTATGCAAGATTGCTAAGCCTTGATTTGCAAGTTAAATGAGTTATGCATGTTTATGCAAGTTTGCTAAGCCTTGATTTACAAGTTAAATGAGTTATGCATGTTTATGCAAGTTTGCTAAGTCATGATTTGTATGATTATTGAGATTTGTACATGTTTTATGGATTATGCATGTTTATGCAAGATTGCTAAGCCTTGATTTGCAAGTTAAATGAGTTATGCATGTTTATGCATGTTTGCTAAGCCATGATTTACAAGTTAAATGAGTTATGCATGTTTATGCATGTTTGCTAAGTCATGATTTACAAGATAATTGAGTTATGCATGTTTATGCATGTTTGTTAAGTCATGATTTACAAGTTAATTGGGTCATGCATGTTTATGCAAGTTTACTAAGCCATGATTTGCAAGTTCATTTAGTTATGCATACTTATGCAAGTTTAAAAGGACAAGTTGTGCATGTTTTGACAAGTTGTGCATGTTTTGACAAGTTGTGCATGTTTGACAAGTTATGCATACTTATGCAAGTTTAAAAAAAGACAAGTTGGGCATGTTTGACAAGTTATGCATACTTATGCAAGTTTAAGATGACAAGTTATGCATGATTGTTGTGCAAGTTTATCATATATGTTGTGCCAAGTTCCCTCTCCCTATCCTTTATGCGTTACTACGAATATGTAAGCGATAGAATGACGATGGGGGTTTTGGGGTAAACTTAAAAGACATAAAAATATAAGATTGGGAATTTACCTATTAAGTTAGGTCTACCCCTTGGGAATTTACCTATTAAGTTAGGTCTACCCAAGTAATTGTTTGACTTGTGATTATGTTTTGAAATAAAGTGGACATGACACTTAGGAAACATAAGTGTGGCCAACTCGAGGTTGGGTTGAGTTTGTAGCGTAATTCTACCCGGAACCGACCGGCTTAACTAGTGGCTACAAACAATAGGACCCAATGTGAGAAGTTGGTCATGGGGTGCCAAGACCCGAGGTTAGACCAAGTTGTGGTGTAAAGCTACCCGGACCCGCCCGGCCTAACTAGTAACCACAACAAGGTCTAATGTGAGAGGTTGAGGTGCATTAAATTAATTAATGCCTCATGATTAGGGTTAAGTCAGGGTCCACTAATACTTAACCAATTTGGGGATTCGAGGGATTAGAATGTGGTTAAGTCGTGAACCATTGGTTACACTTAACTAGTTTAATCCATTTGGGAGCTCAAGGGATTAGAATGGGGTTAAGCCACACTTAACCAGTTTAATCCAGGATTAGTGAAGGGTTAAATCACACTTAACCCTCTTGGGAAACCCTAGCAACGTGGTCTGTTCTAACAGTAATCCCAGTTTGGTATCATACACAACCCTAGAAGCTAGGCTAGGGCGGGGCACGATTACTGGCAGATGTAAGCGACCAAAGGGCGATGGCCGAGTGGTACAGCGGTGCGGGTTCGGCGGGCTACGGACGTGCACGTAGTCTGATATTGGACAAACTCGAGGCACGGGTACCAGTAGATTAGAGCTGTGCATTATTGCTTAAGTGTCTGGGGTTGACATCTGAGGGCTTGATACACCCAAAAGGGGGACCCAGCACAGTCTAACTACATCCATACGTGGGCCATATGGACACCAACACTTGACGTGTTAGGCTTATAGGGAGCCGATCGACTAGACCGTGGGCTGGACCTTTTATTTAGGGTCACTTCATGTTATTGGGCCAAAGTTTGGGCTAAGGGATCAATACCTGTTATGTTGGTTTGCTAGTACACCGTGGTGCAAAAACTCAACCTTGTTTTATGCGATGATTCCTCTATATATCTTGTAGGTAATTTACCATGCCAGTATGTTGTTATCTATGATCATCTCAGTTTCCATCATGATGTTAACTTTATTAGTTTATAGACTGATCGTAGAAGGGCTTACTCAGTCTTTTTGACTGACCCGTTTTGTTTCGCCTCTTTTCTTCCGTTTCCCCCCCCCCCCCCCCAGGTTCTCAGGGAGGGAATACAGGAGCCTAGCTTGGATTTTAGCCGCTTCCTTGGATAGCTCAAGTATGCTTTGGACTTGAGCCGCTATGGTTTATCACTCTTCTTTGGGGATAGTACTTATGTATTTTCAGTTTATCAGATGATGTATTTATCTAGACTTGTAATTTTGGGAAATTGACATTTTGATGTACCAGACTTGTGTTTTGAAATGGTTTAAAAATCTTCCGCTGTTTTATTTACTTACTCTGTTTATTTACATATATATATATGTCATGTCCTGCCTTGCTATATCATTATGCATGTTTACCAATAACGCCCCTCCAAAGCTAGTGCATTCCTTTGCGAGTGACCCTGGCGGAGGTGGGGTGTTACATTTGGTATCAGAGCATATGGTTTACGAGAAGGGATAAAAAGGTTTTAAAAAAAAACTTTTGAAAAACTATTTTCAAAACCAAGTATAAAGTAATTTCCAAAGAAAAGTCTAGTTGTTTTTAAAAGGCTATTCCCCAAAAGCCATTAGCACTATCCTTTGACTCCTCGTTTGAACTCTTTTTCTTTTCGTTTCCAGCATGTCTGATAATCTCATCTTGCCCGAAGGAGTAACGATACCCGGTTGGTTTCGTCGGTACTTGGAAGTCACGGCACCGGTCCCGGGTGTCCCTAATGTTGTCTCCCCAGTCGAGGCCACTGTTCCTCCTCCTCCCGTAGTTGATGTTCCTCTTCCTCCTTCCCCTCAGCATCCTCAAATTGACTTCGCCGAGATTTGCCGAGATTTTAAGGCGATGGGTTGCAAGAATTTCTTTGGAGCCGAGACTTTTGTAGAGGCAAGGAATTGGTTGAAAGAGACCGAAGATCTTTTAGCCACCTTTGATATAGGTGACCGCAGGAAGGTTTTATTGGCAGTATGGTTGCTAAAGGAAGAAGCTGCACGTTGGTGGGTAGTCACTACTGCTACTAGACCAATTGAGACTTGGGATGACTTTAGAGGAAGGTTTGGACTGAGATTCTTATCACTGAAGCAAGGGGACATGGCTATTAGGGAATACATAGATAAGTTTAATCAACTGGCTCAGGACGATTTAGATTTGGCTAATACAGCTCAGAAGAAGGCCCTACACTTTGCTCTAGGATTAAACGAGCCATTACGTGATTTGGCCCTGTCTCATATACCCTTGGGGGCGACTTTCGAGAGTTTAGTAAATTTGGCCCTACTTCAAGAAGAAGGTAGCAAGGACAAGAAAGAGGTCAAGACGAATGAGTCTCAAGGCAAGAGAGTAGATTCCGGGAAACGGGGCAAGAATAACCACAACCGCAAGGACAAGCCAAGAGGGAATAGGAAATGCAACTTCTGTGGTGAAGTTGGACATGTAGCCAGGGAATGTAGGAAGAAGAAGAGAAAGCAGGGCGAATGCTTTGATTGTGGTGAGTTTGGACATTTCAGCAAGGATTGCCCGAGGAAACAAGGGCAAGGTCAGACTCAGTGTGCAGGACTATCTGGAGGGCGAATTCATCCCCTCAACCCCGTCCTTCCAGCTCATGATAGAGGTAGTGTTCCTGTTGAAAATCTTGTTTACATTTTCTGATTTTCCCTGTTCGAACTTTGTTTGATTCTGGCACATCGCATAGTTTTATTTCTTCTAATCTAGTTGAAAGTTTTGCACCTAAGTACTAGTGTAGTTGATGATCCCGTATGTGTTTCAAATCCAATTGGGGGTTCAGCCCGTTTGTCTGTGGTCTGAGTGGATTTGAAAATTTCTGTCTTGAGTACAGAATTCTCGTGGGATGTTTATATCCTCGGTTTCAGGGGATATGGGTTGGCTTTGGGCATGGAATGGTTGTCCTATTTTGGAGCCATTCTGGGTTTTTGTATATAGGGTTGTGAGGCTCATGACTCGCCTCAGCCGTACCCTTAGAAATTACTAGCAACCCTAGGGGTCCCGTCAGGTTATGTTATCTTGAATCCCTCAACTCGTCTATCGATAGTTTGCAATCTGTGAGGGTGGTCCGAGAATATCTTGATATCTTGGGAAAAGTAAAGGGGTTACCCCTAGACGTGGGATAGATTTCCGCATTATCTGGTTGGTAATACCAGGCCAGTTTCGTGGCCGGTTAGGCACATGACCTCACGAGATGAGAGTTAAGAAAGTAAGTCAAGGAGTTGCTTGAGAAGAACTTCCTGAGACGAAGCATTTTCGAGTAGGGTGCTCCAGTAGTATTCGTTACTGATGTGGACGGTTTGCTTCACTTGTGTGTTGATCTTCGTGAGAAGAATAGATAACCGTTACCAAGGATCAATGATTTGTTTGATCAGCTGGTAGGAGCATCTGTTTTCTTTTGATCTAGCTACCGGATTCCATCAGCTTAGGATGGCTGAGGATGGAATTGACAAGACTGCGTTTAGGACTCTAGATGGGTTTTAGAATGGCTAGTCATGCTATTTGGTTTGACTAATGCACCCGCATATTACGTGATTTAAATGGGTAAGGTGTCTAGGGGGTCCTTGAACAAGTTTGTCAGGGTCGTCGTGGACGATATTTGATCTCCTCAAAAGAACGAGGAAGAGCATGTTAGACATCTCAAGAAGGAGATGGATACGCTTAGAGCCACCAGTGGAAGGTCAAGTTCTCCAAATGTCACTTTGGAGGAAAGAAGTTGGATTCCTTGGGGACATAGTTCCCAAGTAAGGCTTAGCGGTGGATTCCGCTAAAGTGGTTGCGGTTTAAGACCGGAAACCTCTGAGGAGGGCAAATGAAGTAAGAAGCTTTCTCCGTTTGGCTAGTTAGCTAGCATTCCCGGAGCTTAGACTTACTCTTCTGGATCAAGAAGGGGTTTCGCAGGAAGAAGATCCGCAGTTGGTCAAGAACATGGACCAGTCGGTTCGAGGCGAGATGTTAAGTCACCTCACTAGATATATTATAGATGACAAAGGATGACTAAGGCGCGACAAGAGATTATGTGTTCCTCGAGTGAAAGACTTGGTAAAGAAGGTTCTTGAAGATGCGCATCACTCGAGGAGGTGGCCGAGTTGGTTTCGGAATACATGTGGTGCCACCAGGTTGAGGCCAAGTCATAGAAGCCCAGTGGGCCATTACCTCCATTGGAAGTTTTGCAAGGGGAGTGTGAAAACATCTCGATAGATTAAGTGGATAAATTACCTAGATCAAAGAAAGGGAATACGGGTAGGTGGGTCATAATAGGTAGACTCACGAAAAGTGCTCATTTTAGAGCAAGAGAACTGCATCATGGTTGACAGCGGTTTACTCTCAAGAAGTTGGCCAGTTTTGAAATAACCTACAGAAAGCCATAGGTAGGCAACTGAATCTAGGTACGGCCTATAGGCGGATGGTTCATGTCGATTAAGCCTGAGTTATAGAAAATCACGTTTATAAGGGCAATTGGCAACGTGGAGCGGTATTTCCAAGAAAAGTTCTGCTGCATGGAATACCTTATGGTAAGAAGACGAAATCCAGGATTCACTAGTGAATTTTGGAGAGCTTGCATGAAATCATGAGGTTATAGTATGTTTAAGCCAAGTATACAGAAAGAAGAATAAGTGGGGAAGAAAGACGAGAGGCGATAATGAAATGAGTTCCAACTCGAATTTGGGAAATAAGAGTTAGGAAGCCAAGGAATCATGAAGTGAAAGATAGTCAAAACACAGTGGAGCTAAACTCAAGGAAACGTGACTAAAAGGAGTGAAGACTAGATACGCGCATCATATCTCTTTTTAAGAGTGCACCCTTGATCCTTGTTTTCCGGTGGAACTTGCTTGCAAGTTATCTTTTGTATATATATCCTCTCGGTCTCATTCTCGATCTTATTTCTGTTGTAAGCTCCATAAGGGGGTTAAGACTCATCGGTTAGTACTATATGTCAAAGCTTGAGTGGATTTCTTGTAAATCCAAAAAGGAGTTTATCTAGTTATCTAGTTTATCGTGTCTATCTTGTCATGAGAACCTTAGGTAGAAACCCTTTGGATGAAACATGTATTTGAAACATGTTATGCTTGATGGTTGCAAGTGGTTGCAAGTGTTTGCAAGTGATTGCTCGTGGATGCATTATACACGATTAGGCACTAGATCGGCTCACACACTCCTCATATTGCATGTGCATGAGTGTTTATGCTTATTCTTGGATGAAATTCGTATGCTATCACATGAATGTTGCATATGGACGTATGATTGAGCACGCATGTAGATATTATACATTATGTTAGGAATTTGCATACATATGGATTCATTTCACTGACATACATATGCATTAAGGAGGTTTACTGTATCAGTAACCGCCTGATTTTTGCATTAGGTAAGTACATATACACACACTTTTGCATATGTTCATCCAGCATTTAGAATCTTGTAAGGACGATGATTGCTCGTGGATGATGCTTTGAGTAGATGGATGATTGGATGGTAGGGTACGTTCTTCCTAACTTGAAGATTTCGGGGACGAAATCCTTTAAGGAGGGGAGAATGTAACAACCCGTATTTTCAATAACCTGTAATAATGTAAATTGAGGCAGAATTTAATTCTAAAATCTGAATCAAGGGAAACGGGCTATGCCATTGCGTTCGTCTCGGAAAAATACGCGAAATAGAGTCCGAGTTTTCGAAAAACGGAGTCCGTATGACCCAGTTAAGGCCCATGGAAGTTTTCAGAAATTTCCATAATTAAAACAGATTTAAATTTAAATTAAAAACAAGGATTTGGGCCAGCTGGGCCAAGGCGGGAAAAATCCCGCCAGGACCCGCATGTCGACAGGCCTGTCGACAGGGTCCCTAGGCATGTCGACTGCCCTGTCGACAGCCCTGTCGACAGGGGGTGCCCAGGCAGTCTAGCCTGGTGCACCATTTCTGATTTGGGCTTGATTGGGTGGCTTGGTTCTAGAGAGTTCCGAGATCTGACGGGCCAAAACTGTCCTAGGGTTAATCCTATGGTCTAAATCACTCTAATCTTCTATAAATAAGCTCCTAATCCTACCCTAAAGCCTCATTAATCATTCTAGCAACAAAACTATGCCAAAATCTAAACTCTCATGGCCTCCACCTAAAACCCTAGCCTCCAATCTCTTCATTAATAATTCCTAAGTAATTTTCCATGCATACAAGCATATTTAGGCTTGTATGATCCTCCTTAGCTTGCATTAAAGGCTTGTTTTTCAATTGGCATCATAAAGGAGGAGTCTTGATCAAGTTTGCTTGCATTTGGGGGCTTTAATTAGTTGCATAAGGGGTTCTCTACATTTGCTATAGTTATTTGAGTCCGCATAAGCATAGTAAGCCCTCTTACCCTCACTTTACAAACTCTAAAGTTATCATGTGGTGATTATTGAGATTTGTACATGTTTTATGGATTATGCATGTTTATGCAAGATTGCTAAGCCTTGATTTGCAAGTTAAATGAGTTATGCATGTTTATGCAAGTTTGCTAAGCCTTGATTTACAAGTTAAATGAGTTATGCATGTTTATGCAAGTTTGCTAAGTCATGATTTGTATGATTATTGAGATTTGTACATGTTTTATGGATTATGCATGTTTATGCAAGATTGCTAAGCCTTGATTTGCAAGTTAAATGAGTTATGCATGTTTATGCATGTTTGCTAAGCCATGATTTACAAGTTAAATGAGTTATGCATGTTTATGCATGTTTGCTAAGTCATGATTTACAAGATAATTGAGTTATGCATGTTTATGCATGTTTGTTAAGTCATGATTTACAAGTTAATTGGGTCATGCATGTTTATGCAAGTTTACTAAGCCATGATTTGCAAGTTCATTTAGTTATGCATACTTATGCAAGTTTAAAAGGACAAGTTGTGCATGTTTTGACAAGTTGTGCATGTTTTGACAAGTTGTGCATGTTTGACAAGTTATGCATACTTATGCAAGTTTAAAAAAGACAAGTTGGGCATGTTTGACAAGTTATGCATACTTATGCAAGTTTAAGATGACAAGTTATGCATGATTATTGTGCAAGTTTATCATATATGTTGTGCCAAGTTCCCTCTCCCTATCCTTTATGCGTTACTACGAATATGTAAGCGATAGAATGACGATGGGGGTTTTGGGGTAAACTTAAAAGACATAAAAATATAAGATTGGGAATTTACCTATTAAGTTAGGTCTACCCCTTGGGAATTTACCTATTAAGTTAGGTCTACCCAAGTAATTGTTTGACTTGTGATTATGTTTTGAAATAAAGTGGACATGACACTTAGGAAACATAAGTGTGGCCAACTCGAGGTTGGGTTGAGTTTGTAGCGTAATTCTACCCGGAACCGACCGGCTTAACTAGTGGCTACAAACAATAGGACCCAATGTGAGAAGTTGGTCATGGGGTGCCAAGACCCGAGGTTAGACCAAGTTGTGGTGTAAAGCTACCCGGACCCGCCCGGCCTAACTAGTAACCACAACAAGGTCTAATGTGAGAGGTTGAGGTGCATTAAATTAATTAATGCCTCATGATTAGGGTTAAGTCAGGGTCCACTAATACTTAACCAATTTGGGGATTCGAGGGATTAGAATGTGGTTAAGTCGTGAACCATTGGTTACACTTAACTAGTTTAATCCATTTGGGAGCTCAAGGGATTAGAATGGGGTTAAGCCACACTTAACCAGTTTAATCCAGGATTAGTGAAGGGTTAAATCACACTTAACCCTCTTGGGAAACCCTAGCAACGTGGTCTGTTCTAACAGTAATCCCAGTTTGGTATCATACACAACCCTAGAAGCTAGGCTAGGGCGGGGCACGATTACTGGCAGATGTAAGCGACCAAAGGGCGATGGCCGAGTGGTACAGCGGTGCGGGTTCGGCGGGCTACGGACGTGCACGTAGTCTGATATTGGACAAACTCGAGGCACGGGTACCAGTAGATTAGAGCTGTGCATTATTGCTTAAGTGTCTGGGGTTGACATCTGAGGGCTTGATACACCCAAAAGGGGGACCCAGCACAGTCTAACTACATCCATACGTGGGCCATATGGACACCAACACTTGACGTGTTAGGCTTATAGGGAGCCGATCGACTAGACCGTGGGCTGGACCTTTTATTTAGGGTCACTTCATGTTATTGGGCCAAAGTTTGGGCTAAGGGATCAATACCTGTTATGTTGGTTTGCTAGTACACCGTGGTGCAAAAACTCAACCTTGTTTTATGCGATGATTCCTCTATATATCTTGTAGGTAATTTACCATGCCAGTATGTTGTTATCTATGATCATCTCAGTTTCCATCATGATGTTAACTTTATTAGTTTATAGACTGATCGTAGAAGGGCTTACTCAGTCTTTTTGACTGACCCGTTTTGTTTCGCCTCTTTTCTTCCGTTTCCCCCCCCCCCCCCCCAGGTTCTCAGGGAGGGAATACAGGAGCCTAGCTTGGATTTTAGCCGCATCCTTGGATAGCTCAAGTATGCTTTGGACTTGAGCCGCTATGGTTTATCACTCTTCTTTGGGGATAGTACTTATGTATTTTCAGTTTATCAGATGATGTATTTATCTAGACTTGTAATTTTGGGAAATTGACATTTTGATGTACCAGACTTGTGTTTTGAAATGGTTTAAAAATCTTCCGCTGTTTTATTTACTTACTCTGTTTATTTACATATATATATATGTCATGTCCTGCCTTGCTATATCATTATGCATGTTTACCAATAACGCCCCTCCAAAGCTAGTGCATTCCTTTGCGAGTGACCCTGGCGGAGGTGGGGTGTTACAGTTTATATCCAGGATCATAGTTGCATATTTTCCGATGTGGGACTATTATTTTCATCAAGTTTCACATATGTCTCTAATTTAATTTTGACAAGATATTCATGTCAAGTGAACATGTGTCTGACAATACATTTTGCAACATAATTAGTTTTAGAAAGATTGTTCAAAATATCAAACTGTTTATTTTATTTGTGCTCAATCCCCCCACGCACAAATAAAAAATATGCTAATTGTACTTACAACTCTTGTGCAAGACGTCCGTAAAAATATATATAATGATGAAGAAGAAATGAAATTGGAATAATATACAAAATAAAACTGGAATAATATATCAAATATATATATAATATTTATATATCTGCACGAATATATAAAATGAGAAATGAAACTGGAATTTTCTATACATATAATGATGTTTGTAAAAATATACAATTTTGTGCACAATTTCATTTTTACCAAAGAAATCGTTGTTCGAAAAAATTAAAAAAATTAAAATAACATATTATTTGGTTGTAAATATGCTGGTAATGCTACTTTTTGACTAAGGCTGGGATTAAGATTAAGACGTAGCATAAATTGAATGTCTTCGATAGGCTGCAACATGCATTAGCGGAGCAGTCCGAGTAAAAAACGCGGCCCAATCAACAGATAAGATAGACAAATATTTTTGCATCGTAAATATTTATTTGAAATTTTCCAAGAGAATATTCAATGCGCCATTTTTGCTTGAGAGAGCAAAAATACACCTATAAGTTTAATGCGGACTGACTGAGCATGAACGCGACCAAAATTTGTGCTCATAACATGCAAAACTGTTCTGTAAGCAAATGAAGTAAAATAAATACCAGATTACTGGCTGGTAACATGCAGGGTGAAGCTCCAAAGGAAGACGTACTGAATGCCAAAAAGTGCACGGCTTCATTGTTGAGCTCCAAAGGAATTTGTCCCAACACTGATTTGTTGTCTTCCCTATCATTTGAGTTACAATAGCCTTCTGTTCCTCTTCCTGCACATTAAATTCTATTGTAAGCATCCTTTGTTTTTACATTGCTAATTTGTTATGCAACCTAAACAGATTTCTATGACCTTAACCTTAAGATTGCAAAGCCTGAAAACATGTTGATTAACATATATCCTATTATTGCTGAAGAATAAGCGTGGTACAAGACTTATTTGTATGCAGACGGTTTGTTGCCACTTTGGTAAACTTACTTGACATGACCTCTAGTTCTATAACTTCCAATCCAACGTAACTGGTTTTCCATACAGATCTACAAAATCCAAATTCTGGTTAACTACCATAATACATATGATTTAAAATATATAACACAAGAATTAGCAATCTTTGCCTCATTCAAAAGAGATTACAGAGTGCATGAGCCAAGAAATTGAATAATACAACAAAACATTTTTTAGTAAGATCATGTAAAAGAAGCATACAATGTACCACTACACAAAAAATAAGAATCCATGTCATTGAACCCTATTATGCTTCTCTAGTTCTCTCAGTTACACGTTGACTGGTGCAGACTTCCTCGGCAGTTTTAAGAATAAAAATTTACATGTACATTAACCATGTCAACATACATCTTAGAAACAACAGAGCCTCACAGACTTCACATATTCAAACTTCCCGCTTTAGATGTATTAACTACTCTGAAAGTTGGAACCTGGCACTTGGTTTCCTCTTTCTCCATCCATGTTTACAGAAAGAAAAAGAAAAGGAAATTAGTAATCGCAATTTACAATAAAGATGATACTATGAATGAACAAAACATGCATCAAATAAAGGGCACAGCTTACGAATATGGCATAGTAGAAGAAGGTAAGTACAGCAAGAATGACAAATCATACTGGAATACGTTGTACCTATGTTAAAATACGATGAATTAAAATGAAAAATACCTCAATTAGGATAATGTATGTGCCAGTGTTGTTATCTTCACAGATTCATTACACTTGGGTAGGGACAATGTTCTAAAACTTCATCTACATGAGCAATATAATTTTAGTTTCACCGACATGATAACAAATGATTGGCGTATTTGTGTTTATATTTTGAAACTGCATGAATAAATCTTGAACTATATGTTTGCTGAGATATTGATGGAATGTTCAATTGTGAATTAAGATGCCATAATATCTCACTTGTAGAGTTACTTGATACCACGCAATGACTGTAGGCTGTGACCAAATATTTCTTGGGCAGCAGTTGCTTGCACATAGGAAGCAAATGCTGTGGCGCAAAATTGAATTACACTGTTTCATCATTATTGGCACACCAGCTACAAGGAAAAAGTTATCTTTTCCCATAGGAAAAAAGAAAGATACCTAATGGAGCAAAGAAGGATAAGTCCCACATTAAAAAGGAAAGAATTCATCAAAGTTGCCCCCCACCTGAGATGCACTCATTATCTTTAGCAAAAGGCAAGGCAAAGGTACAATAATATGAATAAAAAAAATTAAGTGCTAGGTGAGTAATATAGTTCAACTGCATCCAACTTTATTTGAACGAGCTCAAAGAAACTTGATTTGTTGACAACCAAACTATGGATATGCTGAAATTTAAACTCTACAAATTGCAGCTTAAATAAGCTAAAGTTGATGTTTTCAATTCTAGTTTTACCCGAGTTTGGTTGAAAAATTATGAAATATTTGTCCAATGAACAAACTAGGTTACACTGGTTGAATTGTACCAGTATCACACATGTACTGAATATAAGGCCAGTATTTCAGATTGTATATTGCTTTTACCCAAATTCGTACTTCATCTCACTTCGGTAAGTTTACAAAAATTCAGGTGATAATTAATCTATTCAAAAAGCTATCCTGCCAAACACTACAAACTGTGTGCTACCCGATATATATATATATATATATATATATATATATATAACCATAAGAAGATGGTCTACTATAAACCCGAAGAAGATGGTCTGTTGTAGCATCTGATCATTTGTGGAGAGGACTACATGAGATTTGTATGTACAGCGTTACCATAGAAATAATCAAGTCTATACATATTTTCACTTGCTTCACTCTTGGCATCTGTAAGAGTACCCTGAACCAGTGTCATTCTTCTGAAGATGCAACAAAATAGCACCAAAAAGTATCAAATTATAGTTATCCTAATACATTTTTTGTTAAAAATAAATATGTGTGTGTGTGTGTGGGACTAAACTGCATCAGCAACAGACTGGGCGGAAGGTTGGACAAAACTCGACCAAAACAGTGGCTCAGGAACAGAATCTACAGTATTCCAATTATTCCTTAAAGAGTGCGAAAATATGGGAGATAAAGTGTATGGACCTCTTTGAACTGGAAGGTCACTCATGCCCATTGCAATTCCTACTGGTTTGCTAAACTCTAGCTCATTAACACTAGGAAATAACAAAGTGGCAACCCGATTTCCATGATCGATTTCTTTGCTAGAAAATGTTGTAGTAGTTTGTCGAATTGCTGATGATTTTTCTATGAAGTTCTTGAATGCTGTGGAATTTGATAGTATATCACATGCGGATAAACCTTTTTGTGATGTAGCATTGGACTTGGTTTTAGGGATACCTAGAGTAGGGAGCTTATAAGGTTCGGATGCACTAGATGAGCATTCTAGGTCTCAGAATTCTTTGCTCAATTCTTCCGTACAGTCTGCTTGGTGCGATTTTTTTGATGTCCACCACTTTATGTAAGGTGTTACATCTATCTTTGTTTCGACCCCAAACGTGCTGCCTCCATATTTTTTTCCTGCAGATGCATCGACATTTGAACCTGACATGCAAAATGATGATTAGCTCTATCCATTTCGACTGCGTTTTTATGGCCAAATACTGAAACATTTCCCAATTCGCTTTCAAATTCTTTGTTTAATCTTAGTTATGATTAAGTTCCTTACATTTATAAATCTCTAATACTATTAGACATGTTGATCTTATTTCTTTGTGCAAAGTATTCCTATAAGAAGAAAAAAGTCAAAGAGCTGGTGTAACCTACGGACATAATATATCAGCTATAGATGAAAACATCAACATAAGTAACAACTGTTATTCCATAATAAATTGAAAACCTTATATGGACATTTAAATTGAAGGCATAATATGACGGCTCAATGAAGGGCCTTATCATGATTGCGGTTGTGAACCATGAGGTAATTTGAAGTAGTAAACCACAAAATATATGGAAGATACAAAGTTAGACCATTCCAAACAGATTTATAATATTATGCCTTATAAAATCATGATAAAACCAAAAAAGAAATAAGGGATATAAATGATAAATCCATAATTACCAGTACCATATGTTCATAGACCACATTATAATGACAGCAGATTAATCATCAGCAAGAATAACACCTGAAATATAGCAAAATGGAGTGAATATGCAAAATCAATAAAGTGAATTGATATTATCATGAGACATAATAGAGTAGTAGGTCTTAAAATGATAATACTATAGGAAAGAAATCTGCATCTCATAATAGGAAATTGGAAACCATGTCAGTTGATGATTATAGTTAATATGACATTAAATGAGTGAGCAATATTCCAAACTTTTCCCATGCGACCATGGTAGAATTGTGTAACAGGACCAAATTGTGTGATAGTGAGAAGATTGACAGGTTCAAAGTTGAGAGTATAACATTGTTAGAAGAAATAAATGAAAATTGCAGATTCGGTAAAAAGAAGAATTTAACAAGAATAAAAGATAGTTTGATAAGAGGATCGCAAAAGTGTCAACGAAAAGAAAAAGAAAAAAAAATTGGGTTGGAGGAAGATGCATGGGTGCTGACATGAACAAGAAAACTATTTTATTGATTCTTCTTCGCCCTCAACATCGTGATTTTACTCGATATTTATGTACAGAATCCTGAGATCAACAAAGCTACCACGCCAGAATGGCATAGCTATAAAATTAGTAAAGAATCCGGCTAAAGAAAATAACATGTTTACATATACATTCATGTATTAACATACTTGCACATCCAATAACAGTTTACATCTAGAAAAAAGCACACCTAACTACATCTTTTTCCACTGTGTTGGTTGTTGCTTCCTCTGGTGACATATGGCTCCAAACTGACAAAATATGGTCATGGAGTTTGTTAAGTTTTAGGCTACGCATGCGTAGATGGTGTTAAATCAGTTATCTAAAAAGTTGTGTTAAAGTGTCCTTGTATGCAATCCTATTTTCGACAAATCTTAATATTTATGTACTTTTTTATGATTTGTTTCATCTAAGTGTGATTGTGTATAACAAAATCACAACAAACAACACAATCAATGGCTTGAAACAACTAGTTGTTTGCCTTCAGATCATGGTTCGACATTACAGCTGACAAGCTAGAATTGTAAGCCTTCAGATCATGGGTCATTTCTGTCCTTGCTCCGAAGATCGAACTGTAAGCCGAACCGTGTTGATGCAAGATTTACGGTTTTAATAGCTCAAATCGGTCAGAATGTAAGAATTGCATTTAATTTTAGTTGCTAATTTTCTAATTTAGGTGTAAAATTATTTCAATTAATGTTAAAATTTCGATCATAATTAATATATTGAACTTTAAAACAGTTATTTTTAACATTTAAAATATCAATAATGCGCTAATTAGAGGGGGTTATTCATCCTAGCTACGTTTGTATGTATAGTGTTGGTTAGAAAACATGTTAATAATCATTAGCTTGAACATTTCAAATATTAATGTTAAAGCATACAATTCAACTATTAATGTTAAAGCATACAGTTCAAATATTAATTATATTGGTGTACGATATGACTGCTCATAAGGAGTCCCTTTCAATACCTCTATAGGACAAGAAAACAGATTGGGTCATTTAGACAAACATAAAATGTGCATTCAAATTAATCAAAATTTTGTTACATGTACTTACGCAACATGAAAGGTAGAAAAAAACTCACAATAACACTACCACATCCCACCTCTAGCTAGATGACTGTACATTTATATCAAATGCTACTTACTGTAACATAATTACAGTATATAAAAAATCGTTGTTTGAGGATCAAAATCATTAATTTATATGATGGTTGAACTAATCAAACAAAGCACTTAAATTCTGAATAAAGAAAAATTGGATAATCTATAATAGGACTTTATAATCCTTATAATTAATCAATTGCAAGAAGAATATTCAGTAATATACATTATACCAGGACTTTATAATTCTTATAATTGATCAAAAGCAAGCTATATATATTGTACACTTGCAGCAGCTCAAATGTTTGGCTAATAACTTAGACATGTAGTGGAAACGTAGGATACAAAATTATAACATCTATGACTAACTGTTTTGTAGTTCCAAGGCACAATGTAAAATTAGATGTCTATAAAGGTTTTTGAATAGAGAACTAAGAATTGAAGTTCAGATAGATATTGAACGAAAAAGCATACCTTGTTCTTCCTCGCTTCACGGTCCATTACCCGTCGCTCAGATTTTCCCTTACTTTCTTTTCCAGCGAAAATTCCACATATCTGAAGATTGAAAGTCGTGATTTCGTATTGAAAGACCTGACTGTATAAGAAATTCACACTGATTTTTTAAATCAAATTGGACCGAGATTCAAGTTAGAGGAGGTCTAACGAAGAATGACATATCTAACCTATCCAAAACATTTCAGTTAGAGGAGGCGAAAGAAGCTCTATTCCAAATTGATGAAAATGGTCCACCAGTATCGGATGGATTCATCTTAATTAGGTAAAATTATCAAGGAAAATAACCATATTTTTATATGTTTAATTCCCAAAGTTCCTGCTTGTGAAGTGATTCGATGGACAGGGCAGGGTTAGGAGGCTGGCGTGCAGCATTGGAACACGAGAAGGGATAGGCTAGCAGGTTCTCGAGTCGGCTGGAGGATTAGGTCATGGTGAAGAATATTTTGAGAAGGGAAAGGGGAATAAAAAATCAGGAAAGGGAGAAATTTCAAGTGATCAGGGCCTGGTCGCCCTGGAAATAAAACTCAACATGTATGTGCGACTGTTTTATATTTAACAGTAGCAAAATGAAGCTCGACCGATTCAAACCCAGTTTATCTGCGATGGATTTGTATATAATAGTCGCAAATTGTAAATATTTGCTACTGTTTTTAAGCAGAACTGTCGCAATTTTGTCTCCTACATTATTTGCCCGACAATCTGCTACGGTTTATAACTAAAACAGTCGCACATAACCACATGTGCTACTGGTTTTTGCTAAACTGTCGCAAATGAAGCGACGCAAATAAACAGTTTTGTACTAGTGTCTAAACAGTGAAACAATGGCAGATCTGACATGATAAATGGGTGAAGGTTTAGATCTAAGTCATAATCATGTCACAACATCATAGAAACACATGTTATATTAGATCTGATTTGATTCAAATAGTCATGGGCATATATCCAAGTTAATGTCATATCAGATTTACTTTTAATTATTCAGATCTAAAAGTAACTTAAACTCACTGTGTTTGGATCTAGAAAAACAGAAGGAGAATAGCAGATGCTGAATTACAGATCTACACTTGAATAAATATAAACTTGATTAACTCGATTGCAGAAGAAGAAAAAGGTTTGATTCAGTCCGGGCGCATCTATTCCTCCATTATTTTCAGTGTGAAGAAACTAGAGAAATGAGCCTATATTTATAGCCAAAAAGTCCCCGGAACTCTAGTCTACCTGTCTGCCGCAAGGGAGTCGACCCCCTCCCCTTATGGGGTCGACACTCCCATTGAGGGGTCGACCAAGGGGTCGACACCCTCCTATGGAAATTTGATTTTTAAACTGTTTTCTGATTTTCTAAATTAGTTATATATACATATATATATATATATATATATAATTCTCTTGCGCATATTTCATAAGCTGTATTTTTGAAGATGGATTACCGTTTAACATTGGTAATGACATTTAGAAAATGGGCTACTACTTTTATTTTTGAAAGGAAACATGCTACTAGTTTGGTTTTGCAAGAAGATGCCTACTGCATGTATTTCGGTTATTGGCATTTGAGATCGAAAGGGGAGATCGCATGAGTGGAGCATTTGGCTTGGGGTTGGTGCAGTGAGTTTGCACTCAAAGTGGGACGGAGGCCTCATCATAGGTTGGATCTTTGTTACTTAGTTTTATATAATTACTTGTATTTACTGTTTCTTTTTTCTTCTTACGTTGTAACGGTTAGTATTCTAACCTGCCTTTTGTACTGTTTTTTTAGATATATAAAGAGAACCAATTTTCAAAATAAAAAAAAATTCTCTTGCGCGTATACAAACGTCAAGCCTTCATAACTTCTTCATACGATGTCCGTTTTATGCAAAACAAATGTCTATCTTGACTAGAATTTCGGGACAGACGCAATGGTGCAGTCTGTTTCCCTTAATTCTGAATATTAAATTAATTATTCTTTAATTTGTCCTCTTTAGGGTTGTTAAAATTACGAGGGTTACATTCTCCCCTACTTAAAGGATTTCGTCCCCGAAATCTCCAAGTTAAGAAGTATGTATACCCTACCATCCATCACTCATCTACTCATCCACCAATCACAGGCATCCATTGTCCTTAAAAACTTCTAATGCTTATATGAAGATATGCAAAGGTGTGTGTATATGTCCCAATACTAATGCAAAGATCATGCGGTCTACTGATTCAGTCGACATCCTTAATGCAATGTATGTTAGTGCCATGAATCCAACATGTATGCAATAATTCTATTATAACATGTAAGTTCTATATGGGTGCACAATCATCCATCCAAATGCAACATCCATATGATGACACATCCATTTCCATCCATTAAAAGAGGAAAATGCACACACATCCATACGCAGTATGAGAGTGATTGAGCCGATCTAGTGCATAATGTGTGTGTATATGCATCCACGAGCAACCACTAGCAAACACTTGCATCCACTTGCATCTATCAAACATAACATGTCTCAAGCACATGTTCCCATCCATGGGATTCCTACCTAAAGGTCGAAGATTTGATCGATAGGACATACTTAAATGATAGAAACAAGCATAAATAAAAGCTTTGGAAAAGAAGTTAAGAACATACCCTCGAAAAGAAAAGGGTAAGAAGCACGAATCTTGTCTTCGGTCTCCCAAGTTGCATCCTCTGGGAACCCCACTGAACCTTCATCAACTTGCCTTTTCTATTATGTAGCTTCTTACCTTCTGATCCAAGAATACGGGTAGGAACTCGCCAGACTATCGCCTCCCGTTCCACGTTTACTTCCTCCAATATACTCGGCTCGACTACTTCTACGGTATTATGCAAGCACTTCCGCAAATGTGAAACGTGGAAAACATCATGAACGCCAAATAGTCTCGCTGGTAGCTTTACTCTATAGGCCATTTGGCCAATCCTTTCTGTTATGGGAAATGGCCCTACGAATCTAGGTGCCAACTACCCTACAGATCCAAAGCGAACCACATTCCTCCAAGGTGACACCTTAATGAAAACCATGTCTTCTACTTCAAATTCAATGCCAGCCTTTCTCTTGTCTACGTAGGATTTCTGCCTATCTTAAGCGGTCTTCATTCGTCGTCTAATAAAGTCAATCTTCTCAGACGTTTCCCTAACCATATCTGGTCCAAGTAATAGTCTGTCTGTAGATTCTCACCAACAAGTTGGTGACCTACAGGGTCATCCATATAATGCTTTGAAGGGTGCCATGCCAATGCTAGCTTGATAACTATTGTTGTAGGCGAACTCTACTAAAGGAAGATGCTCTTCCCAAGTCCCTCTGAAGTCTCAGATATACAGCCTTAAAAGATCCTCTAGAACTCTGTTCACCCTTTCCATCTATCCACCGGTCTATGGGTGAAAAGCGGTGCTCAAACACAACTATGTACCTAAAGCTTCTTGCAAGCTCCTCCAAAATTCACTGGTGAAAATGGGGTCATGATCGCTTACGATGTTGGAAGGTACTTCATGAAGACGGACTATCTCATGATTGTAAATTGTTGCTAACAAAGTTGTTGTCCTCTTACTGTTAACTGGAATAAAATGAGCGTTCTTAGTAAGTCTGTCCACCATAACCCAAATATTGGTGTTCCTTTCTTTGATCTAGGCAAACCATCTATGAGATCCATAGAGACGCTCTAACACTTCCACTTTGGAACCTCCAAAGGATGAAGTAAACCACCGGGCTTCTTTTGTTCAGCTTTTACTTACTGACAAACTAAACATTGAGAGACAAACTCTACCACATCTTTCTTCATCCCAGCCCAAAAGCAAACCCTCTTCATATCCCTATACATCTTAACACTTCCTGGATGAATAGTAATCTTAGAATGATGGGCTTCTTCTAGGTCTGTTTTTAACAAACTTCCAATTTAGGGAACACAAAGCCTTCCATATCGTCGCAACCACCCTATATTGTCAATGGAAAATCTTTTGAGGTGACTAGAAGTATCCCCTTTACATAGCCTATCTAAGATGTCAGAAATCTATGAATCATCTCGTTGCGAAGCTCCTATTTGATCCATAAGAATAGGTCATATCTCTAGAGATGCAAACAAACTAGGAAATAACTCGGTGGAGGGTCTAAAGTCAAAAGTCGATATGAACTCCAAGCTTTTCTTCTCCACATACAGAGGACTTAAGGCCATCCTTTTCCTACTCAGTGCATCTGCCACCACATTACCCTTTCCAGGGGTATAAGCAATCTCGAAATCATAAGAAGCTAGGAACTCCATCCACCTTTGTTGCCTTAAATTAAGATCCTTCTGCGAGAACAAGTACTTGGGAGATTTATGATCGGTGTACAACTCAAACTTCTCTCCAAGCAAATAATGACGCCACATCATAAGCGCCACTACTATGGCAGCTAGCTATAAATCATGGGTAGGGTAGTTCTTCTCATGAACTCTTAGTATTATACCCATATAACACATTACCTTTCCCTCTTGCATCAGAACCGCACCAAGCCCTATACCACATGCATCAGTGTATATTGTAAACACTTTATACCCATAAGGTAAGGTCAAGACTGAGGCTATCGTCATAGCCCTCTTCAATCGTTGGAAAGCAACATCATAATCTATATCCCATGAAAAAGACAAATTCTTCTTCGTCGGCCTGGTGAGTGGGGTTGATATCTTTGCGAAGTCCTTAATGAACTTCCTATAATAACCTGCCAATCCAAGAAAGCTTCTTGCCTCCGTTGCATTTTTCGGAATTTCCCAATCTTGAACTGCAACTACCTTTGCGGGATCTACTGTTATCCCATATTTGGAAACCACATGCCCAAGGAATCTCACCTCTTTTCTCCAAAAATGGCATTTGGAGAACTTTGCCTTAAGCTGATGCGCCCAGAGAGTTTTCAAAATTTTCTCTCAAACGTTGGGCATGCTCTTCTTCGCTCTTTGAGAAGATCAAGTTATCATAAACAATGACCACAATGAACTTATTTAGAAACTCCTGAAACACCCTACTCATCAGATCATTAAAATAGGTGAGTGCATTCGTCAACCCAAAAGGCATCACTAGCCATTTAAAGAAACCATCTGGAGTCCTAAAAGCAATCTTATCTATACAATCCTAAGCCACCCTCAACTGATGAAACCCCATGGCCAAGTCTAACTGAGAGAATACTGATGCACCAACAAGTTGGTCAAACAGATCATCTATCCTTGGGAGTGGGCGCCTGTTCTTCTTAGTAAGTTTATTCAACTCTCTATAGTCCACACATAAGCGAAGCGAACCATCCGCCTTAGCCGCAAATACTACTGGAGTACCCCATTCAGATATGCTTAGCCTAATAAACCCTTTCTCAAGCAGCTCCCCTACTTGCTTGCTAAGCTCCCTCATTTCACTTGGAGCCATATGGAACACATGTAATGCAACTAGCTTTGAATTGTCCACCAAATATATATATGAAAAATCAATTTCTCGCCTCGGAGGTAAGCCCCGTACCTCATTTAAAATATTAGAATAATCACGAACAAATGGAATAGATTTTAGATCATCGATAGATGCGTCTAGAGACTCTAGGAAGCTGAGCATAACAGACCCTTGTGGGTCACAAGAAATTTCGAGGGTCCTCCCATGGAAAGTCAAAAGTCTAATGACCATCTTTTCACAATCTAGAATGACACCATACATGGTTAGCTATTCCATCCCCAGATTCAAACCATAGCCCATAAAACCGAGCACATTTGCATCGAACTCAAACTCGACGCCTAACTCAGATTTTCTCAAACCCCGACAAATCATGGACAAATGAGTCGAACCACCAATGGGGTTTGAGACAACTACGGGATCCACTATCATAATAGTATTTAGGTGCAGAGACTCAACCACAGAACTAGATATAAATGAATGTGAAGCGCCAGAATCAAAAGGAGATCTAATAGGATGACTGGAAAGAGATATTGAACCTTCCACGGAAACTTCCCTACCTCTATCTGGAGAACTGGTCGCGAGAGCATGCACCTACCCTCCAGAAGCTCCTGCCCTTTGACCTTGTCCCTATTTCTTCGGGCACTCCTTAGAAAAATGTCCACCTATCCACAATTGAAGCAAGAATTCTTCCTTTTTTTGCAATCCTTCACTAAGAGACCCTCACGTCCACAACTGTGACACTTCCTTTTATCCTTACCCTTGTCATTCTTTCCTCCCTTCTTTTGTTGTTGTTATCGCCGGTGTCCTTTCTTGGGCATACTTTCTTGTTTTGCGTTGTTTCCTCGGCCTTAACTTCCATCATTTCTCCTTTGTCTTCCTCATGTATCAAGGCCATATCAACAAGCCTTTCAAAAGTTTTTCCCATTGGAATATGGGACATAGCTAAACCATGAAGGGGTTCATTCAGCCCTTTAGTAAACCGCAAAGCTTTCTTATGCGGAGTATCCGCCAGTTCTAATCCACACCTTGCTAGTTGGTTGAATTTGTTCACATATTCTTTAACATTCATGTTTCCTTGTTTGAGCGCCAAGAACCTCTCCATTTGCATGCTTTTCTTAGCTTGAGAAAGAAACATCATTTCAAACCACTGTCTAAAATCATCCCATGTCTCCACCAGACGTCCCGCTTAGGTTACTTCCCACTAGAACGGAGATTCATCTTTCAATAGCCAGGCGGCTAGCTGAATCTTCCTACGATTGTCCGCATTGAAAATTCCAAACAAGTACTCTGTCTCCTTGAGCCAATTCCTTGCCTTTACGAACGTCTCGGTACCATGGAATGGTTTTCTTGCCATAGCAGGGAAATCTTTGCAGACTTCAGAGAAATTATCTACACGTGGAGGAGGAGGAACGATGGTTGCCGCTGGGGGAGGAGCGTCAGCTTGACCACCGGTAGGCGCCGTGGCCTCTAGATACCTACGGAACTAGCCTGGTATTGCAACGCCCTCTGGAATATCAGGTTCCCCAGACATGCTGAAAAGAAAAGGAAAAAGATTCAGATAAAGGATCAAAAGATAGTACATATAGCTTTGGGGAATATGTTTTTCAAAACAAACTTTTCATTTTAAAATGCTTTCTTTTAAAACCTTTTTGTAAATAGTTTTCAAAAACTTTTGTCAAATCTGGTAACCTTCAGCTCTGATACTAAGTGTGACACCCCACATCCGTTAATGTTACTAGTTAAGAGAATGCATTAAGTTTCGTGAAGCGTTATAGGTAAACAGAAACAAAAACATTACAAGACAGATATAAAATAGCAGCAGAACTAAAAACTTTATTAATCATAAAGCATCATGGTTTCAAAACATCATATGTTTGAATTACATAAAAACCAGTACATCATAAAAACTTCTGTCTTGTACTTAAAACATCAGAGTACAATATAAAAGAAGCATAATCCCCAAATAAAAACATAGACATAGTAGCAAAGATAGGATCTTGAGCAATAAATCTAAGCAGCTCTAGCAAATGATAGCAAAATCCTGGTCAAGCTTGAGTATTCTCTCCCTGAGAACCTGGGGGGAAACGGAAGAAAGAAGAGGAAACAAAAGGGTCAGACATAAAGTCTGGCGAGTCCAGTTACTTTTAGCAAGTAAATAAGTAAAAGTATCATGACAGGCATATAAAGTGGATAAGAAAGATAATATCACCAAAAGGCAGGTATGACAAGGTCAACATGATAGAGTGTATATGCTTCTCTAATGTTACTCTGATTCTCTACACCAATACTAGTATAACCAAATTGAGATGATCCCAACAACTATAAGATGATAGGCTTAGGCATGCCTCTAGATGTACTCTAACTACTACCCTAATTGATCGACTCCTTACTCCGTAGATACCCTGTGTCGGTCCTATGGTAGGAGGAGTGTAACGACCCACATTCTACGTATCAGAGTATCGTAGAGAATTTATTTTATTCTCGTACAAAGTTGTATGGTCATGTAACTTTGGGGAACGACTATAGTGGTAATTTCTCATCTTCACAATTTTTGCTGATTTTTAAATGACCGTTTTGCCCCTAGCAAATCTTCTTTCGCCTATAACTTCTGATTGGTAAGGAGTTTTGACCTCAAACCACTTCCATTAGATTCAGATGATGGTTTATCTTCCGTAGGGTGGTCACATTAATCAAACGGATTTACTGTTTGGGAGACATGGCTGAAATAAGGTTTGGAAGGTGAAAAACAGCTTAATTGGGTAATTAGCAGCTAAGCCCATTGGGGATTTCGGGATTAGGGTTACATAAGGACTGAAAAGGGTTAGAGAAACCTTTCTTTGTCATTTTTGCAGCCGCCACTTACCTCTCTTCAACACCGACACTGGCTTCCACCTTCTAAATTCATCCTAAATCGCTTTCTAATCACTTATTAGCCAAATCAACATCAAATTAAGGTGGATTAGCATAGAAATTGAGATAGAGTTGCGGGAATACATTGGAAACTATGCCAAATTAGTTAGAGTTTCAGATCTGAGATTTATTTATGGCTATGGTGAGTGATTTGCACTTTTATTCATTAATTACGACTAATTATGGGTGGTTAGTGATAATTAGCGAAATTATGCATTATAAAAATCTAGAAAATATGTAGAAATTCTTAAATATTATTTTATGTCACTGGTGAAAATTTGGGTTAATTTGGACTAAGTTTGCTAATCCTAAAGTTAATACATGGTTAAGGGAATTAAGGGGAAAACCAGGCTTTTTGGGTATGTTTGATTTAAAATATTTCATGAGATCGATATTTTGGTATTTTTGGGTGATTCTACATGTTACTACTGTTGTTTGGTATGTTTTGTAACTTTATAGTAAGGTTAGAATGGTTGAAAACGCCATCTTTTGGCGAAATTAGCTTGTTGGAAAAACTACAGAAAAACGATTCATGATTCCTGAAGGGGCTATGCTCACGATTCCTGAAGGGGAGGGGGTATGATCATGATTCCTGAAGGCGGTATGCTAACGATTCCTGAAGGGCGTATGCTCATGATTTCTGAAAGGGGTATTCTCACAATTCCTAAAGGGGGGGTACGCTCACGATTCCTGAAGGGGGTATGCTCACGATTCTTGAAGGTGGGTATGCTCACGATTCCTGAAGGGGGTATGCTCACGAGTCCTGAAGGGGTGTATGCTCACGATTCCTGAAGGGGGTATGATCATGATTCCTGAAGGTGGTATGCTCATAGTTCCTAAAGGGGTATGCTCACAATTCCTAAAGGGGGTATGTCACGAACCGGGTGGGTCATGAGCCATGAACCGACCCTGATGAGGACCCCGACCACGACCCAAACTAAGATGATGACTCCAAAACGAACCAGATTCAAACTTCTGCCACGCAACGACAATTATGAACTCTTCTGAAGATTAACTACAATTCAACCAAAACCCAAGATGCAAAGGAAGTCCAAATGAGAAGTTATTACTCAGGATCCAGATGGGAACCAATGAGTTAACTTTTAGAGTTGGGTTTGCTGCGGGACGTGTGCAAAGGGGTTATCGATATCCATAATTTTGGTTCACCACTTAGAGACATATTATGAGTTATGGATCAGTGCAATGGGGTCATTGTGACTTCCAAGGGTGAAGCGATCGTAGCAAAGGATTGGGTGATCAAAGTGGTGGATATCGTATGCTTTACGCATTGAGTGAGAGATGTGAGGATGATTACTATGTTTGATGTTTGCTATCACCATGACATGCACACTTCCACTTTACACTTTATGTTAGTGTTACCTTAGAGTACTGTACATCTTGTTGTGCTAACTCTTTGGTTGTAGGTCCAGGTTTAGGTATGATTATTTATACCTGTTATTGTTTTGTTTTGTTACTATCGCTCATACCAGACTTTTGCCTGACCTGGAGTTTTATGTCTCTTCTTATTACTCTGTGTGCTCCTAAACGAGCAAACTATAGACAGGTTAGGTGGTTAGGCATGATTAGGTGTCCGGAGACAAGCAGGAGGCTTCCACGTGCTATTTACATATATTCTCCATGTGTTGTTGTTGGTCACTACTTGGGTATTAGTAGTGTACCTTTTCTATATTGCTTTAGAGAAGGTATTTTGAAGTTGTAACAATGGTTTGGATCATAAGCTATATTTTGGATTCCGCTGCTATGATGATTTAGTTTTTAGCTTATGCACCGTCTCACCTGTTTTATGTCAAGTTATGTTATTATTATATTCTATTCCATGCGCTGTAAGATATACTACAGATTCTTTGCTAGATCATAGCTTAAAAACCACTTTCTTTTGATGACTGTCCCGTGCTAGTTGGACATTATCACAGCGCATTTCGAAGGAAATGTCGGCTAGTGCGGGGCAGGCCGTCACACTTGGTATCAAAGCCTAGGTTGCATAGTTAACCTAGGGGAAGACATCAGAGAGAGATAGCATACGTATATGAGAGCGCATATTTGTGATATTTTGGTTTTCAAAAACTATATATATATATATATAATATTAGTATATCTAAGGAAGAAGTCGCACTGCACTGGCACCATAGAGTCGATGGTTAATCGTTTTCTCTTTACAGATTGGACGATAAGCTGAAATATGAGGAGTACGGGTTTAGGGGCCAATAATGGGAATGTCCCGAATATAAGGACAATGTTTACTACCTTTATGAGAGAAATGCTTAGGGATGCTCAGGGAGCAGTTCCTAATGCTGCTAACGATGATGGTGCAGCGGTGTAGGCGCCTAGAGCCGATTTCGCCAAGCTACGCAAGGATTATACTAGTCTTGGTGGGAAGCCGTTCCATGGAACAAAATCGGCTACAGAGGTTTAAGATTAGCTTTATAGTTGTGAGCGCATCTTCGAGGATTTGGGAATCGATGATGCGATGAAGAGAAAGCTAGCATCATGTCAGCTTCAAGGATGAGCGATGAATTGGTGGAATGCTATTAAAGCAGCTACTCCTGAGGATTAGGTTACTTGGAATTAGTTTAAGGCCCGATTCAGTGATAAGTTTATTCCAGCCGCTTAGAAATCGGAATTGTTTAGGAAATTCTTGGAGCTTAAGCAGAATGGTAGGGCTGTCTTGGAGTATATTGCTGAATTTGATATCTTATCAAAGTATGGATTGTCCCTTATCGATACGATCGAGAAGAAGAACGAGAAGTTCATAACTGGCCTAGATGGGTACTTGGGGGAGAGGCTCGTAAACCATATCGATGAGACTTTCGAATCTATTATGGGAAAGGCATTGAGATCTAAGAGCCTTTATCCTAAGTCGAAGACCGATGTTGCTATTACATCTGCAGAGGAGCCGAACCTTCAGGCAAGAATAATTCGCAGAATAAGAAGAAACAAGCCAAACTAAGGATGGTCAAAAAAAGATGAATAAGAAAGATGGCGAGTGCTTTAGTTGTGGCAAGAAGGGCTACTATGCCAGAGATTGTCGGGAAAAGCCTGGGGGAAGAAAGTGCTTCAATTGCGGCCAAGCGGGACATCATAAGGATAAATGTCTACAACCCCCCAAAAGAGAAGCAGATCGTGAAAGCGTATGCTATCAATGCTGTTCCTTCTTCTCGAATGCCCTAATTGCGGCACAGAAGGGAAATGGTGTCGTTATTCAAGGTATGCTTTATATTTATGACATTCCTGATCGAGTATTGTCTGATACCGGGGCTTCTCATTCCTTCGTGTCTAGTGATATGGTAGATATGTTGGGACTGGAACTTGAGATAGTCGATAGACCTTTAGTTGTGTCAAACTCAATTGGTGGTTCGACTAGCCTTAGTATGATTTGTTGCAATGTGATATTATGGAGTCATGGATTTATGTTTGCTTGTGATTGCTTTGTTTCGGGATTTACTGGGTTTGGCTTTATTTTTGGAGTAGATTGGCTCCAAGGATATAGGGTGGTATTGGGTACCTACCTAGTTATGGCAATAATAACTGGAACTAGGGGAACAAAGATATTCGGGTCGGCCATGACTCGTGAAGGAAGGGATTTTGGAAGCATTTTTAAATGATGTGGTGAATAGCATGAGCGTTGTGGTATTCCATAGTAAATGAGTGATTGCTATAGATTTTTTAGGACATTATGTTGATGTTCTCTTTGGTTCAAGAATGGTAATAACTTCGAAGCAAATTCAATGGGGGAAATCTCGATGCGATAAGATATGTTCGTTGATCTGGGGATGCAACGAAGGTTAGGGAGATTCAAGTTGGACTTGAACTCGTAAACAATGGGTGTTTGTTAATCTTGGAGATGCAACGAGCAGGGAGACGACTCATGTGGGGCTTGAGTTTGTGGGTAATGGGTACTCGAAACTGGGTCTGAGTTTGTGGATAGCCGCCGATGATGCCGACTAGAGTTATAGAGAGATTATCGTTGTCGTAAGTTCTATTAGTCTCTAGGAGGAAAATGTACATTGGACGTGCAGTAGTCTAGTTAGAACTGGGGTTGCTATTTACCCTTGACATAGCATGGGCCGTCATGCGATCAACGATAGTTTCGAAGCAGGATTGGAGAGGATAGCCAGAGTTAGTTATGTGTGCTCGAGTGTTTGGTTGTTTTGTTCATATCATCTCACGTAGATTGTCTAGATTCGGAGGAGATGTTCCTTGAGTGCTTGTCTGATATTGGTTTAGGCTTTTGGGGCTTGTGCTTGGGGAATGTCGAGTTCGACTAGGATGGTTTGCATGAGATATAAGTAGTTGTTGATATTTCCATTGAATGATGTCTTGGTTTACTCGAGGAGTGATGAGCAGCCGTGACATGGTAAGACTGTTCGATGATGTGGACTGCCCCGAGTTGGACTCGATAGGGCTATAAGATGACTCGAGTGGGACTCGAGAAAGCTGCAAGATAACGGATTGAGTTTGGTTGGACTCGAGTTGAAGATGGAGTTGTGGATAGCTCTTCTGATGAGGTGCCAAGGAATCGTCGATAGTTTGGATTATTCTAGGTGGACTCGCAGCAGGGGTATCTGGCGATGCCCATTTACCTTGGGTCCATTGGAAATGATCTAGTTATCTTTGGAGGATAAATGTACGTTGGACGTGCGGTAGTCCATTTGGAGTCGGGGCTTCCATGGGCCCTTGATATTGGTTGACCAGTCATATTAGTATCGACGTATCAATGGCTTTAGCAGGTGATAGATAGGACTTGTTTGATGGTTAATATGGTTGTTCCTATTTTTCTTCTCTTGAGTAGGCTATCACCTGTAGGATTCTGGAAATGAAGAGGTGACGATATACACAGATGCCTGTGGTACCGGACTAAATGTGGTAGCTGATGCATTGACACTACAACAAATTGACCATATTACAACGGTGGAAAAAAGTTGTAAAAGACTTTTTACAATGGTGGAGCCACCGTCGTCTATGAAGAAGTTGTAATAGACTAAAATCTTTTACAACTTTTTTGCATCGTTGCGACACCGTTGTAAAATGTACATTTTACAACTTTTTTCCACCATTGTAATAAACTTTATTACAAATGTTTATAACTGTTGTTAAAAGCATTATTTAAAGTTGTAATATATGAACAAATTATATACATATTATTACTAAAAGAATTCATCTCAAAACATATTATTTACAAAACTGAAGATATCAAACAAACTTAAAACATAAACAAAAACAATATATTAGAATTTTTAAACTCTCATCATTCTTTTATAAATCATACAACTATCTCAAGTACATAAAGCAACATATTCAATGCCACTACATAAATCATACAAGATTAACTCACTTGTTTCGAACTAACTCAAAAGGAAACCATCACATAGCAGCATATTCAATGCCACTACACTTGTTCAGCTCCCAACTTGACACGAAAGCATAACCACGGCAAGCACAAAACACAAGATGAGGCACTGCATCCTGTGGCACCGGTCAAACAGTAGCAAATCATGAGGCAGGAGCACCACAGTGATGAACAAATCTGCACTGACCATCCCTCAAATGCCAACAAACAGAAGCCAAATCCAAGATACGGACACCACGTCAGCACAAATTTGTATTCGGTTGAAGCCGTCACAGGAGCAAATGAGCAATACATGCATAATGGATTATAAACTTAAAACAGAACAGTCCATATATAAATGCAAGTACAAAGTCCTAATACAGTAACATCATAAGCGCAAGATATGATCTATGATGAATAAATTAACTCAATAATACTAAGTTTTTGCAAAGTTACAAAATGCAGATTCAAAAAATAAATAAAAAATAAACCAAAACACTGCAAATTCCATTCTCCAGTGCTCCAAGTCCAAGGATATGTAAGTTGATCAAACGTCCTTAGTACTTAAACTGGTGTTACCTGAATGAATGATAAACTACATGAATGAAGAAATATGCAGGCTTAATAATAATCCTTAGAAACAAAAGTGTGAAATAAGTTGATCAAACGTCCCTATCTTTTCCAAGTGGAGCATCCAGACACCACGTCCTACTACAAAACACAAAATGATACGGCGCTGACTCAACCATCAGAAAACACAACACCATAACCTAAAGACTTCTTCTAAAATCCTAGAAGCAACGTCCCTGATCTAAAGTTTGCACAAGATAATGAACAAAAAGGTAGAAGCAAACCTGGAAACAAAAAGACGGCTTGCTCTCTGGTGCAAATCTGCTATGAGGTGGAATAAGGAAGCAGGAGGAGCAACGGAAAACGCAACGCAGGGCTAAGGAGGGTGTTCGATGGCGGAGGGAGAAGCCAGGCGAAGGCTAAATCCGGAGGTGGAGCTCGGATTTTCAAGTGGTAGGGCTCGGTTGATGGCGGAGGGAGAAGCCAGGCGGAGGCTAAATCCGGAGGTGGAGCTCGGATTTTCAAGCGGTAGGGCTCGGTTGTGAATTTTCGATGAGGAAGAAGGAATACGAAGAACCGTATGTAAATTTGGGGCAACTTAATTTTGGGTTACCAAGGAGAAAAGAAAAGCATAAACTTGGGTTAATACTTGGGTTTGGGGAAAATTTAGGTTTGCCGCCCAAAATTCTGTTTTGGAGCCAAAAGAAGACTTGGTTTTGGAGCCAAAAACGAGATTTGGTTTTGGAACCAAAGCATCTTTTAATAGTAATTATTATAAGCTAAATACTATTTATTAGTTACTACCCATTATTAAATACTTAACAATCATTATTAAAAAATAATTACTATTTATAAAATATTAAGTATTTATTATTTAATAGTATTTATTATTTATTATTTATTTGTAAGGTTATTATTAGTTATTAATTATTATTAAAATATTAATATTATTAATTATTAAATATTAGGTAATATATTTAATAGGCCTCTATTACAATTAGTAGAAAAAAGAAATGCTGAAAATAATTTTGTAAAATTTTCTAATAAAACCATTTTAATTATTAATTACCAAAATTAATTACTAATATTAAATATTACTTCTTAATTATTAATATTAATGATTATTTCTTAATTATTTATTACTAAAAACTAATTACTAATTATTTAACAATACTGATAATTTATTATTTAATATACTAGTTATTAATATTAATTATTAAAAATTATTTACTAATTATTGATTATTTAATAGAAATTATTAATATTAATATTATTATTATTGTACTAATTACTAATTATAAAATGTTAATTGTTAAAACTGTCACTTATTACAACAGGTAAGAGTGAAAAGTTGTAATAGGCATTTATTACAACAGTCACAATAAAAAAGTTGTTTGAAATATGTTTATTACAACTTTAGTGAACTGACTGTTGTAAAAAAACATTTATTACAACTGTGCATTTTCCACCGTTGTAAAATGAAAGTTGTAATATGGTATTTTTGTTGTAGTGTGAGTAGGAGACAAGCCAGTTTAGGGGCTATTTTTCCTTGAATGGAAGCAATTGGAATATATCGCGGGATATGATTTCATACCTAAGTGTGGATTGGGTCCAGAGATGTTAGCAAGTTTGACGATTAGACCGGCTTTGATTGAGCGGATTGGTTCCAGTCAGAGAGACGATCCTAACCTAATAGAAATCATCTCCAAGGAAGAGATCAATATCGATGGTGAGAAAATGGGTAAGTATGGACTTGATAGAGAAGGATGGCTTCGAAAGGATGGGAGACTAGTTGTACCCAATTTAATGGATTGAGAGATGAAGTGCTTGGAGAATGTCATCACTCGAAATTGACTATACATCCCGTTGGTAACGAAATGTATCGAGACATGAAGCAAACCTACTAGTGGGAAGGGATGAAGACGGACGTTGGGAAGTTTATCCCCAAGGGTATGAACTGCCAGTTAGTTAAAGCCAAGAAAAAGAAGCCTAGTGGTTTGTTAAAACAGTTGGAAATGTGAACAAGTCTCAATGGATTTCATCGATGGTTAGCCAAGGACTAGATCCGGATATGAAAGTATTTGGGTGATTGTGGATCGATTAACCAAAAGTGCAAGATTTATACCCATCGAGTCGATTAGAGCGACAACTAAGTTTGTAGAACTGCATATGAAGTGGTGTGATAATGAGAATGACTATACTTGGGAAACTGAGAAGAACATAAGGAAGTCATATTCATAGCTCTTTATCTGATACGGTTTCAGTATCGATATAGTACTCCCTTGTTAGTAAACTGCATGCTAGGATAGGCTTGTTATGTATGTTTGATTATTTGTAAATGGTTGATAGGCATGCGGGCCACTTTTGTATGTTTTGGTTAAGGAATTTCGGAGGCGAAATTTCTTAAGGGGGGAGAATGTAATGACCCGCATTCTACGTATCGATGGATCGTAGAATATTTATTTTATTCTCATACGAAGTCGTATAGTCGTGTAACTTTAGGGAACAACTATTGGGGTCATTTCCCATGTTCATGATTTTTTCCGATTTTTAAATGACCGTTTTGCCCCTGGTGAATCTTGTTTCGCCTATAACTTTTGATTGATAAGGATTTTTGACCTGAAACCACTTCCATTGGATTCGAATGATGGTGTGCCTTTCCGTAGACTGGTCACATTAATCAAACGAACTTAGTGTTTGGGAGATATGGCTGAAATAAGGTTTAAAAAGTGAAAAACAACTTAATTGGGCTTAATTGGGTAATTAGCAGCTAAGCCCACTAAGGATTTTGGGATTAGGGTTATATAAGGGCTGAAATAGGTTAGAGAAACCTTTCTTTGTCATTTTTACAGCCGCTACTTACATCTCTTCAACCCTAACAATGGTCTCCACCTTCTAAATTCATCCTAAATCATTTTCTTATCACATATTAGCCAAATACTCATCAAATTAAGGCGGATTAGCATAGAAATTGAGATAGACCTGATGGAATCATTGGGAACCATGCCAAATCAGTTAGAGTTTCAGATCTGAGATTTATTTGTGGCTAAGGTGAGCGATTTGCACTTTTATTCACTAATTACAGCTAATTAGGGGTGATTAGTAATAATTAGCGAAATTATGCATTATAAAAATCTGGAAAAATATGTAAATATTATTTTATGTCACTGGTGAAAATTTGGGTTAATTTGGACTAAGTTTGCTAATCCTATAGTTAAAACACGGTTAAGGGGATTAAGGGGAAAATCAAGTTTTGGGTATGTTTGATCTAAAATATTTCATTAGATTGATATTTTGGTGTTTTTGGGTGAATCTACATGTTACTACTGTTGTTTGATATGTTTTTGACTTCACAGTAAAGTTAGAATGGTTGAAAACGCCGACATTTGGCGAAATTAACTTGTTGGAAAAACTACAGAAAAGCGATTCCTGAAGGGGGTATGCTTACGATTCCTGAAGGGGGTTATGCTCACGATTCGTGAAGGGGTGTATGCTCACTATTCCTGAAGGGGGCATGCTAACGATTCCGGAAGGGGGTATGCTCATGATTCCTGAAGGGGGGGTATGCTCACGATTCCGGAAGGGGGTATGCTCACGATTCCTAAAGGGGGTATGCTCACGATTCCAGAAGGGGGGTATGCTCACGATTCCTGAAGGGGGTATGCTCTCGATTCCTGAAGGGGGTATGCTCACGATTCCTAAGGGGTATGCTCACGATTCCTGAAGGGGGTATGTCACAAACAGGGGGGTCACGAACCGGGGGGGGGGGGTCACGAACCGGGGGAGTCACGAACTGACCCTGACAAGTACCCTGACCACTACCTGAACTAAGATGATGACTCCAAACTGAACTAGATTCAAATTTCTGCCATGCGACGACAATTGTGAACTCTTCTGAAGATTAACTTCAATTTAACCAAAACCCGAGATGCAAAGGAAGTCCAAATGAGAAGTTATTACTCAGGATCCAAATGGGAACCAATGAGTTAACTTTTAGAGTTGGGTTTGTTGCAGGAGTGTGCAAAGGGGTTATCGATATCCCTAATTTTGGTTCACCATTGAGAGACAGATTATGGGATATGGATCAGTGCAATAGGGTCATTATGACTTCTAAGGGCAAAGTGATCGTAGTAAAGGATTGTGTGATCAAAGTGGTGGATATCGTATGCTTTACGCACTGAGTGAGAGATGTGAGGATGAATGCTATGTTTGATGTTTGATATCACCATGACATGCACACTTCCACTTTACAGTTTATGTTCTTGTTACCTTAGAGTACTGTATATCTTGTTGTGCTAACTCTTTGGTTGCAGGTCCGAGTTTAGGTATGATTTTTATACCTATTATTGTCTTGTTTTGTTTTGTTTTGTTGCTATCGCTCATACCAGACTTTTGTCTGACTCAGAATTTTATGGATTTTCTTATTACCCTGTGTGCTCCTATACGAGCAGACTAGAGACATGTTAGGTGATTAGGCACGAGTTGCTGTCTGGAGACGAGCAAGAGGCTTCCACGTACTATTTACATATATTCTCTTTGCGTTGTTGTTGGTCACTGCTTGGGCATCAGTAGCGTACCATTTCTATCTTGCTTTAGAGACAATATTTTGAAGTTGTAATAATGGTTTGGATCATAAGCTGTATTTTGGATTCCGCCGCTATGATGATTTAGTTTTCATCTTATGCACTGTCTCGCCAATTTTATGTCAAGTTATGTTATTATTATAGTTTATTCTATGCAATATGAGATATACTACAGGTTCTTTGGTAGATCATAGTTTCTAAACCCCTTCCTTCTGACGATCGTCCTGTGCTAGTTGGACATTGGCACAACGCATTTTGAGAGAAATGCCAGCTAGTGCGGGGAGTGCCGTCACAAGGTATCACTTCCTAAAATGTCAACCCTTCGTTGATGTGCACAACCATATCCATTGGTGTCACGGTCATCATATCCCCCTCTGCCCGGACCATGCACGCACATGGCCCCAGTCGGTTTGCGCCGCCCACATCGTCCTCACGTTTGGATCCCAGACAATCAGCCCAATAAGCGTGTCTCAACTCCGACCTAGGGTGGAGTACTCGTATGATACTGTTCTATGGGTTACTGACTTAAACGGGTCCTCCACACAAGATGATACAATCTCTCCCCTTTGTCTTGTATCCCCACTAGGTTTTCCATAGGTTATGCTTACCTAACGGTGTCTTTAATTACATAACCCATCATTTCCACAGGTTATGCTTACCTAACGGTGTCTTTAATTACATAACCTCAATAGGTTAAGTTTGTGGGTCTATATATAAATATTACCCACCCTACCCAGATATACTTAACCTTCCCACTTTTTCAACCAAGTTTACTTAACCCCTATTCTGTTCATATAACCCATATGGATTCAACTAGGTTAAGTATTCCAATTCATTACCATGTCCATTTACGGTAATAATGTGCTAGACCCCTCACATTAAGCCTACCACTTGTGGATGCTGGATATGCCGGTTGGTTCTGGGCAGGCTTCTTCCACAAGTCGAGCTTAACCTCGTGTCTTAGCACGTCTCGTATTGGTGCACCGGGACCCCTCACATTAGATTCACCACTTGTGGTCGCTGGATATGCCGGGCGGTTCCTGGAAGACTTCAACCACAAGTGTAATCTAAACTTGTGTCTAGGCGCAGTTATAGTTTCTAATTACTGTAATCCTAGCATTTCATTGTTAGCCAATTTTACCTATGTCGTTATATTTTTTTCATGCCCTTTTTTCCCAATTATGTTATATGCCCTAAATTCATATTCATAAACATTATTCAAGTTATGCCAAATACCCCATTTACAAGTTATGCCTAATTTCAATGTTTTCCCACTCATTCCCCATTTAACACGTTCGCATATTTCAGCGGCATGCCTAGGCTCGAAAGGAGCTAGGCTATATAAAATAAAAAAGGAAAATGAAGGGAAGATGATAGAAATGATCACACTAACTAGATTGACATATAATGGCATAAACATATAGTGGCATAATGACAAGATAGGCACAAAGGAACAGATCTGATGAACATATGATAATAGAACTGATTCTAACATAATAGGGTTATCATAACAGACATGATAAGATCTAAACAATGGTTTAGATATCCAACTAATAACCGATCCAATTTAACCACAAGTATGATAGAACAGGTATAAGGTGATCTAAACAGTGAAAAAATGGCAGATCTGACATGATAAATAGGTGAAGGTTTAGATCTAAGTCATAATCATGTCACAACATCATAAAAACACAAGTTATAGAAGATCTGATTTAATTCAAATGGTCATGGGCATAGATCCAAGTTAATGTCATATTAGGTTTACTTTTAATTATTCAGATCTAAAAGTAGCTTAAACTCACTGTGTTTGGATCTAGAAAAATAGAAGGCGAATAGCAGATGTTGAATTACAGATCTACAATTGAATAACTCTAAACTTGATTAACTCGATTGTAGAAGAAGAAAAAGGTTTGATTCAGTCCGGGCAATGACAACATCTAGTCCTCCATTATTTTCAATGTGAAGAAACTAGAGAAATGAGGCCATATTTATGGCCAAAAAGACCAGGGAACCTGAATCTGTCTGTCTACCGCAAGGGAGTCGACCCCCCTCTCCTTATGGGGTCAACACCCCCTTGAGAGGTCGACCTAGGGGTCGACACCCCTAGGCGGGAAATTTGCCTCCTACGAAAATTCAATTTTTAAACTTGTTTTCTGATTATTTGAATTATATATATATATAATTCTCTTGCGCGTACACAAAATTCAAACCTTCATAACTTCTTCATACGGTGTCCCTTTTACACAAACCAAATGTCTATCTTGACCAAAATTTTGGGACAGACGCAGTAGCACAGTCTTTTTCCCTTAATTCTGAATATTAAATTAATTATTCTTTAATTTGCCCTCTTTAGTCTTGTTAAAATTACAGGGTGTTACATTCTCCCATATTCAAAGGATTTCATCCCTGAAGTCTCCAAGTTAAGAAGAATGTATATCCTACCATCCATCACCCATCTACTCATCCACCAATCACAGGCATCCATTGTCCTTAAAGACTTCTAATGCTTATATGAACATATACAAAGGTGTGTGTATATGTCCCAATACTAATGCGAAGATCAGGCGGTCTACTGATTCAGTTGACCTCCTTAATGCAATGTATGTTAGTGCTATGAGTCCAACATGTATGTAATAATCCTATTATAACTTGTAAGTTCTATATGGATACACAATCATCCGTCCAAATGCAACATCCATATGATAATACATCCATTTCCATCCATTAAAAGAAGAAAAATGCACACACATCCATATGCAGTATGAGAGTGATTGAGCCGATCTAGTGCCTGACGTGTGTGTATATGCATCCACGAGCAAGCACTTGCATCCACTTGCATCCATCAAACATAACATGTCTCAAACACATGTTTACATCCATGGGATTCCTACCTAGAGGTCGAAGATTCGATCGATAGGACATACTTAAATGATAGAAACAAGCATAAATAAAAGCTTTGAAAAGGAAATTAATAACATACCCTCGAAAAGAAAAGGGTACGAAGCACGAATCTTGTCTTCGGTCTCCCAAGTCGCATCCTCTGGGTTATCTCCCCACTGAACCTTCATCAACTTGACTTCTCTATTGCATAGCTTCTTTACTTCTGATCCAAGAATACGGGAAGGAACTCGCTTGACTATCGCCTCCCCTTCCACCTCTACTTCCTCCAATATGCTCGGCTCAACTACTTTTGCGGTATCATGCAAGTACTTCCGCAAATGAGAAATGTGGAAAACATCACGAATGACGGATAGTCTCTCTGGTAGCTTTACTCTATAATCCATTTGGCTAATCCCTTTTTGTTATGGGGAATGGCCCTATGAATCTTGGTGCCAACTTCCCTACAGATTCAAAGCGAACCACATTCCTCAAAGGTGACACCTTAATGAAAACCATGTCTCCTACTTCAAATTCAATGCCATTCCTTCTTTTGTCTGCATAGGATTTCTTCCTATCTCGAGCGGTCTTCATTCGTCGTCTAATAAGGTCAACTTTCTCGGACGTTTCCCTAACCATATTTGGTCCAAGTAATAGTCTTTCTGTAGATTCCCACCAACAAGTTGGTGACCTACAGGGTCATCCGTATAATGCTTCGAAGGATGCCATGCCAATGCTAGCGTGATAACTGTTGTTGTAGGCGAATTCTACTAAAGGAATACGCTTCGAATTCTAGGATACATAGCCTTAAAAGATCCTCTAGAACTCTGTTCACCCTTTCCGTCTGGCCATCGGTCTATGGGTGATAAGCGATGCTCAAACACAACTGTGTACCTAATGCTTCTTTCAAGATCCTCCAAAATTCACTAGTGAAAATGGGGTTACGATCGCTTACGATGCTGGAAGGTACTCCATGAAGACGGACCATCTCACGAAAGTAAATTACTGCTAACCAAGCTGTCGTCCTCTTACTCTTAACTGGAATAAAATGAGCACTCTTAGTAAGTCTATCCACCATAAGCCTAATACTGGTGTTGCCTTTCTTTGATCTGGGCAAACCATCTATGAAATCCATAGAGACGCTCTCCCACTTCCACTGTGGAACCTCCAAAGGATGAAGTAAACCACCGGGCTTCTTTTGTTCAGCTTTTACTTGTTGACAAACTAAACATTGAGAAACAAACTCTGCCACATCTTTCTTCATCCCAGCCCAAAAGAAAACTCTCTTCATATCCCTATATCACCGCCTACATGAATAGTAATCTTAGAATGATGGGCTTCTTCTAAGACTATTTTTAACAAACTTCCAGTTTTGGGAACACAAAGCCTTCCATCTTGTCGCAACCACTCTTTATTGTCAATGGAATATCTATTGAGTGGCTAGAAGTCTCCCCTTTACTGAGCCTATCCAAGATGTCTAAAATCAATGAATCATCTCATTGCGAAGCTCCTATCTGATCCATAAGAGTAGGTCGTATCTCTAGTGATGCAAACAAACCAGGCAATATCTCGATAGAGGGTCTAAAGTCAAAAGTCGATATGAACTCCAAGCTTTTCCTCTCCACATACAGAGGACTTAAGACCATCCTTTACCTACTTAGTGCGTTTGCCACCACATTACCCTTGTCAGGGGTATAAGCAATCTCGAAATCATAAGAAGCTAGGAAATCCATCCATCTTTGTTGCCTTAAATTAAGATCCTTCTGCAAGAACAAGTACTTGAGAGATTTATGATTGGTGTACAACTCGAACTTCTCTCCAAGCAAATAATGACACCACATCTTAAGCGTGAATACTATGGAAGCTAGTTCTAAATCATGGGTAGGGTAGTTCTTCTCAGGAACTCTTACCTGTCTACTCCCATAACACACTACCTTTCCCTCTTGCATCAGAACCGCACCAAGCCCTGTGCCACATGCATTAGTGTATACTGTAAAAGCTTTATTCCCATAAGGCAAGGTCAAGACTGGGGTTGTTGTCAGAGCCCTCTTCAATCGTTGGAAAGCAACATCACAATCTATATCCCATGAAAAAGCCAAATTCTTCTTCGTCAGCCGGGTGAGTGGGGATGATATCTTTGCGAAGTCCTTAATGAATTTCCTATAATAACCTGCCAATCCAATAAGCTTCTCACCTCCGTTGCATTTTTCGGAATTTGCCAATCTTAAACTGCAACTACCTTTGCGGGATCTACTGTTATCCCATCTTTGGAAACCGCATGTCATAGGAATCTCACCTCTTTTCTCCAAAAATGGCATTGGAAGAACTTTGCCTTAAGCTGATGCGCCCGGAGAGTTTACAAAACATTTCTCAAATGTTGGGAATGCCCTTCTTCGCTCTTTGAGAAGATCAAGATATCATCAACAAAGACCATGATAAATTTATTAAGAAACTCCCGAAACACCGTACTCCTCAAATCAACAAAATAGGCAGGTGCATTCGTCAACCCAAAAGGCATCCCTAGCCATTCAAAGAAAGCATTTGGATCCTAAAAGCGGTCTTATCTATACTGTCCTCAGCCACCCTCAACTGATGAAACCCCGTGGCCAAGTCTAACTGAGAGAATACTGATGCACCAACAAGCTAGTCAAACAGATCATCTATCCTTGGGAGTGGGCGCCTGTTCTTCTTATTGAGTTTATTTAACTCTCTATATTTCACACATAAGCGAAGCGAACCATCCGCCTTAGTCACGATACTACTAGAGCACCCCATTCAGATATGCTTCGCCTAATAAACCCTTTCTCAAGTAGCTCCTCTACTTGCTTGCTAAGCTCCCTCCTTTCCTTTGGAGCCATATGGCGCACAGGTAATGCAAATGGCTTTGCAATGTCCACCAAATATATACAAAAATAGATTTGACGCCTCGGAGGTAAGCCCCCGTACCTCATCAAAAACATTAGAATAATCACGGACTACTGGAACAGAATGCAGATCATTGATAGATGCATCTAAAAACTCTAGGAAACTAAGCATAACAGATACTTGTGGGTCACAAGAAATTTCGAGGGTCCTCCCATGGAAAGTCAAACGACCCTCTTTTCACAAACTAGAATGGCACCATACATGGTTAGCCATTCCATCCCTAGATTCAAACCATAGCCCATAAAACCGAGCACTTTTGTGTCGTACTCAAACTCGACGCCTAACACAGATATTCTTAAACCCTGACAAATCATGGACAAATGAGTTGAACCACCAATGGGGTTTGAGACAACTACGGGATCCACTACCATAATAGTATTTAGGTGCAGAGATTCAACCACATAACTAGATATAAATGAATGTGAAGTGCCAGAATCAAAAGGAGTTCTAATAGGATGACTGGAAAGAGAAATCAAACCTTCCACGGAAACTTTCCTACCTCTATCTGGAGCACTGGTCGCGAGAGCATGCACCTGCCTTCCAGAGCTCCTGCCCTTTGACCTTGTCCCTGTTTCTTCGGGCACTCCTTAGCATAGTGTCCAACCTCTCCAAAATTGAAGCAAGAATTCTTCCTTCTTTCGTAATCCTTCACTAAGAGACCCTCACGTCCACAACTGTGACACTTCCTCTTATGCTTACCCTTGTCAATCTTTCCGCCCTTCTTCTGTTGTTGTTGTTGCTGCTGCTATTGCTGTCCTTTCTTGGGCATACTTTCTTGTTTTGCATTGTTTCATCAGTCTAAACTTCCTTCTTTTCTCCTTTGTCTTCCTCATGCATCAAGGCCATATCAACAAGCCTTTCAAAAGTTTCTCTCATTGGAATATGGGACATAGCTAACCCACGAAAGGTTCATTCAGCCCTTTAGCAAACCACAAAGCTTTCTTATGCGGAGTATCCACCAGTTCTAATCCAAACCTTGCTAGCTGGTTGAATTTCTTCACATATTCTTTAACATTCATGTTTCCTTGTTTGAGCGCCAAGAACCTATCCATTTTCATTCTTTTCTCAGCTTGAGAAAGAAACTTCATTTCAAACCTCTGTCTAAAATCATCCTATGCCTCCACCGGACACCTTGCTTGGGTTACTTCCCACCAGAACGAAGCTTCATCTTTCAGTAGCCAGGCGGCTCGCTGAATCTTTCTACGATCGTCCACATCAAAAATTCCAAACAAGTCCTCTGTCTCCTTGAGCTAATTCCTTGCCTTTACGAACGTCTCGGTCCCACGAAATGGTTTTCTTGCCATAGCACATAAATCTTTACAGACTTTAGAGAAATTGTCTGCACGCGGAGGAGGAGGAGGAGGAGGGGGATCGATGGGTGCAACTGGGGGAGGAACGTCAACTTGACCACTGGCAGGCGCCATGGCCTCTAGATACCTACGGAACCAGCCTGGTATCGTAACGCCCTCTGGAATATTAGGTTCCCCAGACATGCTGAAAAGAAAAGGAAAAAGATTCAAACAAAGGATCTAAAGATAGTACATATAGCTTTAGGGAATATGTTTTTCAAAACAGACTTTTCATTTGAAAATGCTTTCTTTTAAAACCTTTTTGAAAATAGTTTTCAAAAACTTTTGTCAAATCTGGTAACCTTCAGATCTGATACCAAGTGTGACACCCCATGTCCGTTAACGTCACTCATTAAGAGAATGCATTAAGTTTCGTGAAGCGTTGTGGGTAAACAAAAACAGAAACATTACAAGACAGATGTAAAATAGCAGCGGAATTTAAAACTTTATTAATCATAAAGCATCATGGTTCAAAACATCATATGTTTGAATTACATAAAAACCAGTACATCATAAAAACTTCTGTCTTGTACTTAAAACATCAGAGTACAACATAAAAGAAGCATAATCCCCAAACAAAAACATAGCAATAGTAGTAAGGGTAGGAGCTTGAGCAATACATCTAAGAAGCTCCAGCAAATGATAACAGATTCTTGGTCAAGCTTGAGTATTCCCTCCCTGAGAACCTGGGGGGGAAATGGAAGAAAGAAGAGGAAACAAAAGGGTCAGACATAAAGTCTAGTGAGTTAGCAAATAAATTAGTAAAAGTATCATGGCAGGCATATAAAGTGGATAAGAAAGATAATATTACCAAAAGGTAGGTATAACAAGGTAAATATGATAGAGTGTATACGCTTCTCTAATGATTACTCTGATTCTCTACACTGATGTATGTGTAACCAAAATGGGATGATCCCAACAACTACAAGATGGTAGGCTTAGGCATACGTCTAGACGTACCCTAACTACTACCCTAATCGATTAGCTCCCTACTCCGTAGATACCCTGTGTCGGCCCCATGGTAGGAGGTATCACTTCCTAAAGTGGCAACCCTTCGTTGATGTGCACAACCATATCTACTGGTGTAATCGTCATCTTATCCCACTCTGCCTGGACCATGCACGCACATGGCCCTAATCGGTTTGTGCCGCCCACACCATCCTCATGTTTGGATCTCTTACAATCAGCCTAGTAAGCGTGTCCCAACTCCGATCTAGGGAGGAGTACTTGTCTGATATTGTTCTATGGGTTACTGACTGAATCGGGTCCCCCACACAAGATGATACAAGCTCTCCCCTTTGTCTTGTATCCCCACTAGGATTTCCACAGGTTATGCTTGCCTAACGGTGTCTTTAATTACATAAACCACCATTTCCACAGGTTATGCTTACCTAACGGTGTCTTTAATTACATAACCCCAGTAGGTTAAGTTTGTGGGCCTATATATAAATATTACCCACCCCACCCAGATATACTTAACCTTCCCACTTTTTCAACCAAGTTTACTTAACTCCTATTCAAGTTCCTATTCATACAATCCCTATGGATTCAACTAGGTTAAATATTGCAATTCATTACCATGTCCATTTATGGTTATAATTTGCTAGACCCCTCACATTAAGCCTACCATTTGTGGATGCTGGATATGCCGGCCGGTTCCGGCCAGGCTTCTTCCACAAGTCGAGCTCAACCTCGTGTCTTAGTACGTCTCGTATTGGTGCACCTAGACCCCTCACATTAGATTCACCACTTGTGGTCGCTGGATATGCCGGGCGGTTCCGGGCAGACTTCCACCACAAGTGTAATATAACCTCGTGTCTAGGCGCAGTTACAGTTTATAATTATTGTAATCCTAGGCATTTCATTATTAGCCAATTTTACCTATGTCGTTATAGGTTTTCATGCCCCTTTTTCCCCAATCATGTTCATAATGAATTATATGCCCTAAATTCATATTCATAAACATTATTTAAGTCATAACAAATTCCCCATTTACAAGTTATTCCCAATTTCAATGTTTTTCTCCTCATTCCTCATTTATCGCATTCGCATATTTCGGTGGCATGCCTAGGCTTGAAAGGAGCCAGGCTATATAAAATAAAAAGGGAAAGATGAAGGGAAGATGATAGAAATGATCATACTAACTAGATTGACATATAATGGCATAAACATATAGTGGCATAATGACAAGATTGACACATAGGAAGAGATCTGATGAACATACGATAATAGAACTGATTCTAACATAATAGGGATGTCAGAACAGGCATGATAAGATCTAAACAATGGTTTAGATACCCAACTAATAACAGATCCAATTTAACTACAAGCATGATAAAACAGGTATAAGGTGATCTAAAGAGCGAAACAATGGCAGATCTGACATGATAAATAGGTGAAGGTTCAGATCTAAGTCATAATCATGTCATAACATCATAGAAACACAGGTTATAGCAGATTTGATTTGATTCAAATGGTCATGGGCATAGATCCAAGTTAATGTCGTATCAGGTTTTACTTTTAATTATTTAGATCTAAAAGTAAATTAAACTCACTATGTTTGGATCTAGAAAAATAGAAGGAGAATAGCAGATGTTGAATCATAGATCTACACTTGAACAACTCTAAACTTGATTAACTCGATTGTAGAAGAAGAAAAATGTTTGATTCAGTTCAGGCAGTGACAACATCTAGTCATCCATTATTTTTAGTGTGAAGAAACTAGAGAAATGAGGCCATATTTATAGCCAAAAAGATCCTAAAACCCTAATTTGTCTGTCTGCCGCAGGGGGGTCGACCCATGGGTCGACACTCCCCTGGAGGGGTCGACACCCCTAGGCGGGAAATTTTCCACCAACGAAAATTCAATTTTTAAACTATTTTCTGATTTTCTAAGTTAAATAAATATATATATAATTCTCTTGTGCGTATACAAACTTCAAACCTTCATTACTTCTTCATACGGTGTCCGTTTTACGCAAGCCAAATGTCTATCTTGATAGAATTTTGAGACGGACGCAATGACGTAGTATGTTTCCCTTAATTCTGAATATTATATTAATTATTCTTTAAATTTGCCTCTTTAGTGTTGTTAAAATTACGGGGTGTTACACCCACCCCGAGAACCTAGGGGAAAAGAAAAGAGAAAGAAGAGGAAACAAAATGGGTTAGACATAAAGTATTGCGAGTCCAGTTAATTTTAGCATATAAATAATTTAAAGCATCATGACAGGCTTATAAGTTGCAGAGAAATAACAATGTTATAAGGCGGGTATAACAAGGTAAACAGGATAAACATAACAGAATATATTGCGCTTCTCTAATACTTTTCTCTCTCTCTCTCTCTCTCTGCACCAATACTAGTATCACAAGAACAAGATTATCCCAACAAGTACAAAATGGTAGACTTAGGTGTACTTCTAGTGAGAGGTTTTACCCCATACAATAACTGGTACCCCCAACAGAACTGATGGGTGTTAACCCCCAACAATAATAACGGGCTCCTAAACAAGCAAGACTAGATGTACCCTGATTACTACCCCAATCGATCGGCTCCCTAACTCTTAGATACCCTGTGCTGACCCCACAGTAGGATGTATCACTTCCTAAAGTGACAAATCTTTGTTTACAAGATGTTCACAAACCATATCTATATGTGTCACGACGTCTTAACCTCCCTGGACTGGACCCATGCACGCACATGACCCCGTCAGAATGCACTGCCCACACCGTCCCTCAAGTGACCTCTTATAATCACCTCAGTAAGCGTTCCTAGACCCCGAACTCGGGGTTCCCCATTTGATACCATGATGGGTTACTGACTGAAACAAGTCTCACACACCAGATGATACAAGATCCCCCCTAGGCTTGCATCCCCACTACTAGGATTTCAATAGGTTATGCCTACTAGTTTAACAAGATCGTATAACCCCATAGGTTATGTTTGTTGGTCTATATATATAAATATTGCCCACCGCCACAAGATTTTCTTAACCTTCCCGCTGATTCAAACAAGTTTACTTAACCCCTACTCAAGTTAACAGGTTCATGTAATCCTTATGGATTCAAGAAGGTTAAGTATTACAAGTTCATCACCATTCATTCATTTATGATTATAATGCGCTAGACCTCCCACATTAAGTCTACCACTTGTGGATGCTAGATATGTCGGTTGGGTCCGGGCAGACTTCTTCCACAAGTCGGACTTAACCTCATGTCTTTGCACGTTACGTGTTTATGCACTTAGACCCCTCACATTAGATTTACCATTAGTGGACGCTAGATATGCCGAGTAGTTCCGGGCAGGCTTCTACCACAAGTGTAATCTTACCTCGTGTCTAAGCACGGTTACAGGTTTAAATTATTGTAATTCTAGGCATTTTCATTATTAACCAATTATCATGTTTATTATGCCCCCACATCCCCATCCGATCTACGATATAAGTTATGCCCCAGATTAAGGTTTAGATCAAGATATAGATTATGCCCCAAATATCAAGTTTTGGCTCAAGGTACAAATTATCTCCAAAAGTTCCTAATCATGTTTACAATATGAATTCTGCCCCAAATTTATCATTCCCGATCGTTCCCAAAATTCGTACATTCGCGTATTTTAGCGATAGGCCTAGGGTCGAAGGTAGCCTGGCTATAAAACAAAAAGGGAAAGAGGGAGAGAAGAGAAAAAGGATATGCATAGTAAATAAAACTGGCATAAGATGATAGAACTGGTCATACTAACAGAATAGGCATACAGTGACTTGATCAGGCGAACTAACATAATAGGCATATGGTGACATGATTAGACAAACTAACAGGATAAGGATATCGCGAACAGACCTATGAGATCTAAACAGTAAATTAGATATACAAGTAATGACAAATCTATTGGGATTCAGATTTCTAGCAGGCATAGGCTTAGATCCAAACTTATAAACATGTCAAGATTACATTTTAGGTGTTTATATCTAAAGCAACATAAACTCACTATGATTGGATCTAAAGAATAGAGAATTTGATTGCAGATGTTGCAGCACAGATCTCTGAGTACATATAGCTTGTTGTTGAAGAAGAATATGCTATTTTACTCTGAGTTGGTGTAGCTTCTGGTTGTCGCCATCGATTTGGACGAATAAAACAATGGGATTAAGGTCTTATTTATAACTTCGGGTCAACGAATCTAGCTCAAAACTGTGTCTAGATGCAGAGCAAGAATCTGCCCAGATCTCGAAAGGAGGGGGTCGACATGGGTGTCGACACCCCTGTTGTGGTATCGACCCATGGGTCAACACCCCTAGGGACGGGGTCGACCCCTAACGGGCTGATTTCCCCCTATTTTTCCCGCCTTTGATTTTGATATTCTGGAATAGTTTTATTTATATATAAATGGCTTATATGTATATAAACTTCAAACCTTAATATCCTCTTTATATGATGTCCGTTTTACGCAAACTCTGAGTCTATCTTAAGAAGAATTCCGAGATGAATGCAATGGCGCAGTCCATTTTACTTAATTCCAAATATTTAATTAAGTATTCTTTAATTCATCATTTTAATGTTCTTAAAATTACGGGGTGTTACAAACTGCCTTCCTCGTTTTGAATTTTTTTATATCCTCTCTAAATAAATGGTCTTCTAAATTCATCTCTCAAGTTAGTAGAATTACCACCATCAGTTCAATTGTTAATCAAATGATAGTGTACTAAAGTAGAACTTCCATTATTTCTGCCAAACTTACCAACCAAATTAAGAGTGCACTCAATCATTTCTTTTTTTACGGAGACATGTTGTCAAAAAAGTTATGCATGTTGCTTATAGTAAAGTATAAACCTCTCTTAGTTTAGGTGTCCTATGGATTACTAATATTGGAGTTTGGAATAGAGTTTCCTTCTCTAAACACCTAGAAAAATTCATTAATAAAAAGACAACGTATGGGTGAAATGAGTTTATATTAATCATAGGAAACCAAAACTACTGGACTATTTAACCCTTCCCTCTATATGGTTGGATATTGAGAGAAACCTTGAAGTTTAGAAAAGTGTATGTACCTTTAATCAAGTGTAACGCAATTGATAGAAATGATATAAGTTCCGGTCAGAGTCGTGGTTTAAGCATGGTTCATTCTATGTAATGTTCTATTTTTCTATGAAATGTAACAAACTAGTATCCCGGTTGAGACCATAGAAGTATGCTATATATAATATCTTAGGATTATTCTAACATATTGTAATAATGCAAAAATTAGAAGGTCAGGTGCATGATTAATAGGTTACAAATATCCTCATCTATGGTTACATATGCATGTTCTCCGAAGGAGAAAAGCCGCTCCATCAGATTAGCCTATAAATTGTTGCGGCGACCTATCTCGAGTTATAGGTTTTCTTGGCATAGTAGGATTTCGACTTAGGTGAATTACTACAAACACAATTTCTTTCTCTGAAAAGTGATATACATTGGCCTCTATACCCTAAGAAATTTTAGGAGTTATGGAATAATCAAGGAAGTTCGAAAAAATATAGTAAGAACTATAGATGCTACAACTGTAATGAACTAGGCGATATAAAAAGGTTTTGTTCATTTCCTAAAAGATCTGATCAACAAACAAAAAATAATTTGTCAAAGAAGAGGAAAAGAGCATATGCAACAACTTTAGATGACTCAGATTCATCATGCAGTGACGAAGAGCCAGAAACCGGAAATTCAAATATGTGCTTCACAGTAATTCAGGAATCAGAAAATATCAAAGAAATGGATCTAAAAACCAGATATGCCTTAATTAACATTTTTTTATTAAAATGGTTGAATGGATGCTTGCTTGCTTGCCGTGTTTTCAAATTTGATTTCTAAAATTCAAATTTGAAATTTTATTTTTGAAAATAATAATACAAATTAATTTTAAAACGTTTTAAAAATTAATTTCATCTCAGGGAATAACCAAACAAAGAATATAAAATATTAAAATAATATAACAAAGTCAAAAAGCAACTTGAATTTTGAAATTACACATATATGTTGACACTCATAAATGTGCATGTCGACATATGTACCAATTTTTGAAATTCAAATTTTGAATTTCAAATGTTTAAACTTTTAAACTTCCTGCCACTTTTTCACTAACTCCAAAGGTCTGAAAAGGTTTCTTTTTTATTCAAAAAAGATGTGTTCTTTTTAGCTCTATTTAATTATCTATTCAATACTACTCCTTCTACCTCTCATTCAAAATTCGAAACTATCTTCTTCATCCTATATGTTTCAAAACTATTCTCTAATGACTTCCTCAAGTACTCCAAAGACCATGAGACATCTTACTCCTCAAGTAATAACCCGAAGGCTATTCAAGTGTACATCGACTACTGTTACAAATGGAAAAGCCAATATGGGGAAATTTGCTATTTTTGATGATTTTGCATCTTATGATCTTCGTACTCTTTTCAGTCAAAGTGGTGTTTTAAGTTTGATTGATTGTCGGGATAACGATGAAGTAGGTTACCCGAATCTTGTCAAAATGTTTTATGCAAATTAAAATCGCGAATTTTACATAGTGAATGAAAACCATGTTTGAAGTAGAGTCAAAGGCACTCAAATTGTTTTGGATTGTGATGTTTTGGGAACTATTTTGAATTGCAAGAAAACGGGTGCGGATTTTTCAGATTTTGAAAATTGATGACTTTTCACCATATTTTTGAAAGGATGAACATATGGAATTCAAAATTTGCTTTTTCCGCCCAAAAGAAAGAATTATTAACTTTCTTCTTCAACACATTCTTACTCCTCATTCCGAAAATTTTAGTAACCTTACGATCAAGGTCCAAAAAGCTCTTTTTTCCATCTTTGGCACCTATGATATAATTGGACAGAAGTGATTTTAAAAGAATTCAAATCTAAGGAGACGTCAACAAAAGAAAACACAATCTACAACGAAATTTACCTTATCTGAATCTTTAAGTATTTTGGAGTAGATTTCAAAGGAAAGAAATTTATTTCTAGAAAGGTTTTTGATTCGGGAAAATATATCCGGTATGCAAATTCCACTCATTTTCCAACCTTATGAGTCATATGCTGAAAAGCGAACTAGAATGGAACAAGAAGGAAATCAAATGGATATCAACGAAAATGAATCCTCTACGGAAAGCATAGAATTTCCCACTTTAACTAGAGCCATATCCAAAGAAGTAATTCTTCAAAACCCAGTCAAACCAACCAAAAACTAAAAGAAAGTCAAGAAGACTCTCAATCAAATGTCATTCAAAATGAACCAATTTTTCAGGAAAGTTGGGAAAAAACTTAGACTATCATCTTCCTCATTTCATCCGCTGAGTTCTAAGTGTATTAGCTTATGTTACCTTATCATATTAGCTTGTATTTCCTTTTCGTATTTCGTAATATGCACCGTTTGAATGATTTCTTATATTAGTAGTAATGAATGTTCGTGTTTCCTGTCAAATCAATCTTTAAACATCTGTAAAAACACATTAGAAGTAATTAAATTATTATAATATAATATAATAATAAATAATTCGAAATAGTGTAAGAAATCAAAATACCCAAATATTATATGGGTATGTCGACATACAAGTCCATGTATGTTGACATATAACTGCCAGAAAATTTGAATTCGCTCAAATTTGAATTTTTGATAATTGCCTTTTGTCTATTCAGTTTTAACGAATTCCAAACCCTATATATATGTCATTTTCTTCCAGAAACACTCATTTTTACTTCTCTATTTCTTCTCAAACTACCCCCTCTCTATATAATCAAATTAATGGCTACTCTTATTCATAATCTATGTGAAAATATTGAAGAGACTCTCAACTCTTTCAAGAATATCCTTTCTATCATTCTCCGCAATCAACGTCATTTGGAATTAAGCCAGATACAAATGATTAAACGACAAGATAAACACTTAGATGATATCCGTTGGATGGTCTCTTCACTTTCCAGAAATGAAGATAACAATATCACTGGAGCGCCTCTTACCAAAGGCAACGAAGAATGGGAAGTCATAAAAATGGATCCAATCTTCGGTGGAGATGGATGGGTGGAGGTTCTGAGAAATGTATGTATGAATAACTTGTTTGATTTGCTTTGTGTGGTGTGCTTTTGACTTTAAAGTTGAAAAATTGTAAGTAATTGATTTGCCTTGTAAATATTGTTTGGATTAATTGTTTGGTTTCAAATATACAATGATTGTACTGATTATACTCTTGTATAGTTTACTTACTAGAATTGCAATAGTATAACCATAAATTTTGGGGGAGTTATAAGAAAATTACATATTTAGGAGGAGTTATATATAAAATTAGTCACTGGGCTTATTCTGAGTTTAGGTAGATGTACTTTTTGTTGATGACAAGGGTAGAAATTGTAAAATAGGTATAGTTTAAGAGGGAGTTAGAAGGGATTCATGGTGAAATGGGAAGTAATCGAAGAATCTGATTAACAGGTAATATCAAGTATGAATATTTTATAAACCAAGGTTGTCATCATAAAAAGGGGGAGATTGTTGGAGAATGGAATGTTGATGATGTTTTGATGACAACAACCTTGTTTCAATCATTATCATTATTGATTATAAAATATTAACTAACATTTTTATCCAGAATATATATATATATGCAGGGTTTATATGCAGGTATTAGATATTGAAGAGTGTATAGTTAAGAGATTCAAGATTTCAAAGGAGAATCAAGATACCAAGAGTTCAAGGGTCAAAGAATATAAGGGTAATAGAGCCTAAATATTATGTAAAACTATGAAAAGCACTCAAACTCTGTTTTCAAATTATTTCTTCAAATTGATTTTAAAATATTTTCAAATTGATTTCAAACTCCTCTCAAAATGATTTTTAATCATCCAAGGATTTCAAACTTATGATTTCAAATGTATATTTCCTAGTTTATAAGTTTCTTATTTTTATAGTTTTATATATTAAATCATTTATATAAATATTTTATATATTGAGTTTATATTTGATTATAATTTCAAACATTCTAATTTAACTTTAAGTTTTCATAAAACCTTTTAGTTTATATATATCTCTTTATAAATTCTAATATATATATATATATATGTGTGTGTGTGTGTGTGTGTGTGTGTTTATAATTATATTATATAGTTTTTATATCACTTATATATACATAGTTTTTAATCATATGCTTAAATCATATTTTATTATGTTTTTATACTTGAAAAACAATATTTTAACAACTAGTTTTATTTCAGAAATTTCCAGGATAAATATATTAGTTTTAATACTTTAAAGATCATTTAAAAATAAAACATAAGGGGGTATATCAACATAAACCTTTATGTATGTCGACATATAACTACAATATTTTTTTAATTTTAAAAAGTTGTGTCTTTTCATTTTTGAAATGTTTCAAAAACGACTATACCCTTTTGAACACTATAGAAAAGCCTTAAACTCGATTTTTTTTAAAACTTATCATATTCTCCATCCCTTAACGTACCACCATTATTATTCTCAAAATTCCAAGTTTATACACTTATACTCCGCCGATTTCAAGAAAAAATATATCATTCTTCTTCTATTTTCATTCTCTATCAAAACTTTCTGTTTGGAAGTGATACTCAAGAGTTTTTGGACAATTGTAATCAGAAACAGTGTGGAAAGATGTGGGTGTGTTCCTTGTAGCTCTGAAATCGCGAAAAGTCAGGGTGTGTTCCTTATAGCTTATGAAATCAAGGAAAGGAGGTGTGTTAACCTAGTAGCCGTGAAATCAAGGGTGTTGTAAATGGATATTGATATTAATAAAACTCTACACAATCCAGCATTGTGCGGGATTGGACGTATGAGCAATCTAAACTAGTATAAAATCCAGCGTGTTCTTTCTTATTTTGCACCTTACTTTCTGTTGACACACTTTTTGGTAAAAGCTATCACACTGAATATCTGGATAGCATCGCGCTCGGATATGGAGAAAATCGTCAGAAGACAGGCAGCGATTTGGTCAAAGTCGCATCACGAACAAAGAAAGGCCTGAAACTCCTATCAGACGACCCCTTTTGGGCTCGAAAACAGCAATTACGACGCTGAGCTTTATAACTCTTGTAGATCTCTGAATTATCTTCAGTTTAAGCTTTGGTTTGGCTCAATCGGACTTACGGTTTGAAAGTTATGCCTGTTTTCGTAAACTGGTGTAATCTGGCAATTTCCTGGACAAAGCAACGAAGCGTCACATGATCGGAGTATGGCTCATACACTCTCGGATCGCCCCTCATCGGATCGCCCCCCTCGGCTCGTGGTATAACTTCAGATCGCGACCCACTCGTAGTACACATGGAGACCACGACCTGATCGCCAGCACTTCACTCCAGCTCGCAACCAGACCCGGATCGTGATAGCCATATCACGATCCGACCCATGACCATGAACCGATCTCCAGACCTGCAGATACGTGCATTGTTTTGACCTATTCTTAAGGCTACTCCTGTTCCTACTTTTCCAGATCGGGTGCCACATACCCCATCACGAACCGATCTTCCCAGAAGCTCTCCTACAGCTATAAATACACCATTTGAAGGCATTTTCAAGGATCTTTTGGCTCTAACTCCTTACGTCTTCCACTAGTGCTCTCTGCAAAAAAATTTCAGCAGCAAAGGAGCCAAATTTCATATTATAACACGAGGATTTCGTGTATATTCTTATGATTTCTTACCTCTTTTCATTGTAAACACGAGGATTTCTTGTATAAACCCATAGAATTTTACTTTTAACTTCTTAGGATTTAAGAAGAGATAAAGTGGACGTAGGCTTGGTTTGAGCCGAACCACTATAAAAACTTTGTATGTCTCCTCTTTATTTACTATTTTCTGCATTCTGTGATCTGTGATCTGCAATTGGGTGTTAGACCCAGATTTTGGTCTGACACTTTCGTTTATATTTGCATCTGTGATCACTTCTGTTATAATATTCATTTTATGATTCATATAGTAGTTTGAGTAATCGATAATTGGTTAAGGTTTCTATAAATTCTTTAAAACACTATTCACCTCCCTCTAGTGTTTGTTTTGTCGTAAGATCGTTGACCCTCAACCCTAACAACTAGCAGAGTTGTATGTGAAACGGTTGTGCAATTCCAAGGAGTACCAAAGGCATCATGAGTGACCGAGATCTACTATTTACTAGTGGATTCTTGAAAAGCTTACAACAAACTTTAGGATCTGAATTACATCCCACTACCGCTTATCATCCTCAAACTGATGGTCAGACGGAAAGGGTGAATCACACATTGGAAGATCTTTTGAGAGCGTCTATCTTAGATTTTGAATGTCCATGGAAGACCATTTGCTTTTGGTTGAGTTTGCATATAATAATATTTATCAATCAAGCATTGGGATGGCTCCATATGAAGCCTTATATGGAAGGTCGTGCAATGCTCCTTCACGTTGGTGGGAAGAAAGAGAGAAACTGATACTTGGGCCATATATGGTTAGAGAAACTTCAAGAAAAATTGAAATCATTCGACAATGAAAAAAGTCACCTAAGATAGGCAACAGAGCTATGCTGATAAGAGATGGAGAGATTTGGAGTTCTCTGTTGGCGATTTGATATTTTCAAGATTTCTTCTTTGATGAATGTGATTCAGTTTGTTAGTAAGGGAAAGTTGGCACCTAGGTTTGTTGGTCCATTTCCAGTCCTTGAGCGGATTGAAACCAACTATCACAGCATATCAGTTAGATGATATCGAGGTGGAACCAGATGTCACTATAACCCGTAGACCATTTCATATCGTTGGACACGATATGAAACAGCTTAGGAAGAAGATAGTGAAACTAGTCATGGTTCAATGGAGTAAATGCGAGGGTGATTGTACATGGGAGACTGAGGAGAGCATGAGGACATCCCATCCAAAGCTCTTTACTTGGTAAGTTTTTAAACATTGGTCTTAAATTTACATTTGTGATGTCATTAGTTTTCATCTAAGAACTAAGCTAAAAAAAATGTAAATTATTGATTGACTTATGGATTTCTCAGTTAAATTATTGGTTAATAATATTAAAAGCCCTAAAAACAGAGGAATCGACTTTAATGACTACTAATATTATATTTATATATTGACTAATAGCTCCTAGCCAATAGATAAATACTATCCTATATATAAATAGAGTATTAGTAGCTTGTACATTTAAAATAAGAATATATTTTAATATTATCCTCTATTTTTAAACCTAAATATTCAACAGCCCTGTTGTACACATACAAATAATATCCTCTTGTTCTTAACATGTATATCCAGGGACTCTATAATGCACATACATTATATTTTTTGTTAGGCGATTATTTGACAAAACATCTATAACATGGTAAATATATTTAAATAAAAGAGTTTGATTTAGGATTGAGCTATCACCCCCAGAGATGCTTAGAAATTTATACTCGCTTTTTCTAAGACCATCTTCGATTGAAACCTATCATTCTAACTTGAGTGAAAACTTTGAAAAAATCATGTTTTTTGATAAGCTCACAGGGTTCGGGTTCTCTGATGTATCGTTAATGGCGACAAAAGCCATCTCCTTTCACTTCTTTTTCTTCTTCGTTTTCTTCAAAACTCTCCACCACCATTTCAGATCCCTTCTGCTTCCTCCGCTACTTTTCCTCTCAACATCCTTACTTTTGCTTTCGCCTGCGTGGTATGTCAGAGAACCCTATTTTCTACCGCTAAATTCGAACCCTGTTAACTATTCGTCGCCTAGACCTTGCTCGCTTCTCCCCAGTTTAATTTTCCCTCCTACATTGCTTCATCCTACCTGATTCTTCGCGCGATGGCCATATGATTCTTTTGATTTTCAAGGTTCGACTTGCTTAAATTAGTAGTTGAAACTGACGTGGAGCTGCTATGAAGGCAACAACTTCTTGTTACTGTTTTTGGTTTCAGGTCTTACTCCGAACCTAGTATGTTTTTCCCTTATCTACCAAGAACTTTGGTCAATCTCTGCTTGGTGAGTACTTGTAGGATTTCATTTTTGTGTGGGGTTGAGATAGGCCATAATCGGTCTCTTGATATTCAATGTCGATCGGCAGGCGCCTTGTTGTTTTCCTGTGATGTATTCAATGTGTTATGGAAATTCAATACTGTGTGTGTTTAGGTTTTGGGTTTGAGTGTATAGAGTTTGATCTGCTCGTTCAATTTGTGACTATTTGATTGATATCATTCTTGGTCAATGGTGATCATCTCAAGCTAAAGGCGAAGCTATTGCTCTCAACTGCTTCGATGGTCATTACTACCATATCTCCTACTTCAATTTTTTATTTTGAATAGGTAGCATGTCAAACTGCAAAGCAATGTTTCGGTGGGAATATTCGGTTTTATCATAGTTTTGATGCTCTGGATCAACGTTTGGTCATCAGTTCTATAGTGATACAGGTGAATACTTGTTCTCTCAACAATGCTGTTGAAATGGTGGCCAATGAGAGTGTTACCTTCCTTTCCCCACGGCAAGTCAGTATTGCCTCAATGCTAGATTCTAACCTCGAAAGTTGTGCAAGAAATTTCTTACTATCCTCGGTGTGAGGCTCAAGAAATATGGACTTTTTTTGAACCTAGTCGCTTTTCAGAATTACCTACTATAGTCAGGTTATGAAAGCCTTTGGATACTTATGCCTTAATTGCAACAGACTAGTACTGTATTATATGTATTCAAAATGTAAGTAACTCCTTTTGGAGTATGTAATGTTTACTTTACCTCCCTGCGTGGGGTTAATGCAGATGTAATTCATAGTAGGCTAGTGTATAAGATAGCCTCTGTGCTGTAATCTTGTCTAGATACTATGGACGACCAACAATAAACGTCATAGACGGTGGACAGTCCACCTTAAAAATCGAATTATAGTAGGCTGACTACCACCAACCTTGTAACAACCTGTATTTTCAATAACCTGTTATAACATAAATCGAGGCAGAATTTAATTTATAAATATGAATCAAGGGAAACGGGCTATGCCATTGCGTTCGTCTCGGAAAAATACACGAAATAGAGTCCGAGTTTTCGGAAATCGGAGTCCGTATGACCCGATTAAGGCCCAACGAAGTTTTCAGAAAATTTAAAAGTAAAAACAGATTTCAAATTCAAGTTTGAATTTGAAAATTAGGGTCAGATTGGGCCAGGCGGGAAAATTCCCGCCAGAGCACCCAAGTCGACAGCCCTGTCGACTTGGGAGTCGAATTGGTTGGACCCAAGTCGACAGCCCTGTCGACTTGGCTCAGCCGGGCAGTTTTGCCTGGTGCACCATTTTGGAGTTTTGGTTAGATTTTGGGGCCAGATTCGGTTTTAAGGGCTGAGATTGGAATTAGGGTTTAATCCTAAGGCTAAAACTAATCCTAATCTCTATAAATAAGACCCTAACCTAACCCTAAATCATCATTATTCATTCAAGTAACTAAACTATGGCAAAATCATTCCTCTCATGGCCTCCACTCTCTTCATAAAATTCCTAAGTCATTTCTATGGGAGATTTTCCATGCATACAAGTGTTTTCAAGCTTGTATGAGTGTCATTAACTTGCATTCAAGTCAAGTTTCCATATTTACATCATAAAGAAAGGGCTTTGATCATTTTTGCTCAAGGGTTTTCCTATTGGAGCTTGCATTTTGGGTTTATTTGATTGCATAAGGGCTTTGTCTCAATCTTATATTTGCTTATACTCATTTGAGTCTTCATAAGCATTGTAAGCCCTATTCTACTTTCATATTTAAACTCTAAAGTTAAATGAATGATGCAAGTTTGGTTGACCATTATGATATGCAAGCTTATCATGTTATGTTATGCAAGTATGCCATGTTATGATATGCAAGTTTACCATGTTATGCTATGCAAGTTTGTCATGTTATGATATGCAAGCTTATCATGTTATGTTATGCAAGTATGCCATGTTATGATATGCAAGTTTACCATGTTATGCTATGCAAGTTTGCCATGTTATGATATGCAAGGTTATCATGTTATGTTATGCAAGTTTGATATGCAAGTTCGTCATATGATATGCAAGTATGTTATGCAAGTTTGGGATGATCATTTTGTTCATGTTATCATGTTATGCAAGCTTATCTTGAGTATATGAACATAAAGCTTCAAGCTTTATGCTAAAGGTTGCATTTTGGCAACATGTAGGTTATCATATCTCTTATGATAACTTGCATGTGAGGCTAAATGCGAACTTATGGCCATTTCTACATGTCATTTATCACCATGTATCACCAATATGCTAAGTTTGGTTTTATGCATGCTTTTGAGGCCTAAAAATGTAATATGCAAGTATATGAACATGTGTACATTTCATATGCCACCATGTTGAACTTGTGGCTTCAACACCTTTATGTCATGATTATGCCAAGTTCCCTCTTTCTATCCTTTATGCGCTATTGCGATATGTAAGCGATGGGATTGCGTTTGAGGTTGGGTAAACTTAAAAGACATAAAAAACATAAGATTGGGAATTTACCTATTAAGTTAGGTCTACCCATTGGGAATTTACCTATTAAGTTAGGTCTACCCAAATGCTTGAAAACTTGTAATATGTTTTGGAAACATGATGGACATGACACTTAGAAAATATAAGTGTGACCAACTCGAGGTTGGGTTGAGTTTGTAGCGTAAACCTACCCGGAACCGACCGGCCTAACTAGTTGCTACAAACAATAGGACCCAATGTGAGAAGTTGGCCATGTGGTACCTTGAACCCGAGGTTAGACCAAGTTGTGGTGTAAAGCTACCCGGACCCGCCCGGCTTAACTAGTAACCACAACAAGGTCTAATGTGAGAGGTTAAGGCACGTGAAATTAATTAATGCCTCATGATTAGGGTTAAGTCATGGTCCACTTAATACTTAACCAATTTGGGCTTGGTAGATTAATCAGGGTTAAGTCGTGAACTCATCGTTACACTTAACCAAGTTAATCCATGATTAGCAAGAGGGTTAAACCGTACTTAACCCACTAGAAAAATCCTAGCAATGGGGGTCCACTCCAGCAGTAATCCCAAGTTTGTATCATTAAGACCCTAGGGACTAGGCTAGGGAGGGGGCACGATTACTGGACTTGAGGTAAGTGACCAAAAACGACGGCAGATGGGTACGCCGGTGTAGTTCCGGGCGGACTATGGTCGTGCATATAGTCCGAAGCCGGGGAAAACATGCACGGGTACCAGTAGATCGAGACTGTGCACTCATGTTTATGGTGTCCAGGGTTTGACACCCTAGGGCTTGATACACCCGACGGGAGACCCTGCACAGTCTGACTACAATTATGTTTGGGCCGTATTGACACCAACACGTGACGAGTTAGGCTTAGGGAGCCGATCGATTAGACCGTTTGGTTGGACCTCGTATGAGGGTCACTTCATGTTATTGGGCCAAAGCTTGGGCCAAGGGATCAATACGTGTTTATTCAAGTCATGTTAGTTTGCTAGTACACCTGTGGTGCAAAAACCTTAAACCTGATTATGCGATGACACCTTTATCTACCTTGTTAGTTAATCATCATGCTAGTATGTTGTTATCCTTATGTTCATCCCTGCTTCTCATGCCAGTTAACTTTATCAGTTTACATTGATTGTAGTAGGGCTTACTCAGTCTTTTTGACTGACCTGTTTTCCTTTCGCCTCTTTTCTTCCGTTCCCCCCCCCCCCCAGGTTCTCAGGGTGGGAATATTGGAGCTTAGCTTGGATTTCTGATCGCTTTCTTGTGGGATTTTAGCTCGTGTATGGTCTTGACATGAAGCTAGTTATGGTTATCACTTATTTTGGGGATAGTACTTATGTATTTCAGTTTTTCAGTGATGTTGTTTTTATCTAGACTTGTGTATTTGGAAAGTTGACATTATGTTGTACCAGACTTGTTTTTGAAATAGTTTGAAATCTTCCGCTGTTTTACTTATCTTATTTACTCTGTTTACATATATACATGTGTTCTTGTTCTGCCTTGATATATCATTATGCATGTTTACCTGATTCAAATGCCCCTCCAAAGTCAGAGTGCTTGCAAGAGTGGTACTGGCGGAGGTGGGGTGTTACATTTGGTATCAGAGGATATGGTTTACGAGAAGGAACAAAAAGGTTTTTAGAAAACTTTTGGAAAACTATTTTCAAAACCAAGTATAATGTATTTTCCAAAGAAAAGTCTGGTTTATTTTAAAGGCTATTCCCCAAAAATCCATTAGCAAAATTCCTTCGTTTTTCTCCATTCTGAATCTATCTTTTTCTCCGTTTTCAGTATGGCCAATAACTTTGCTATTCCGGAGGGAGTACACGTACCTGTTTGGTATAGGAGACTTTTGGAGGCTAGGGCGACCGAAGCCGGCCCCGCAGATGTTCCTCCTCCTCCTCCGGTAGTTAATGTTCCTCCTCCTGTCGCTGATGTTCCTCCTCCTCCTGTCGCTGAGGTTCCTCTTCCTCCTCCCCCTCAGCATCCTCAAGCTGACTTCTCAAAGACTTGCAAAGATTTCAAAGCAATGGGTGGCAAGAATTTCATTGGAACCGAGACTTTTGTAGAGGCCAGAAATTGGTTGAAAGAGACCGAGGATTTATTTGCTATCTTTGGGTTAGACGATCAGAGGAAGATCTTGTTGGCGGTTTGGCTTATGAAGGATGAAGCCGCTTATTGGTGGGAAGTCACCAATGGTACTAGGCCTGTTGAGACTTGGGCCGATTTCAGGGCAAGGTTCGTGCTTAAGTTTCTATCTTCTGCTGAGGAGAATCTACAAATGGAGAGGTTCATAACTTTGAAACAAGGAGATATGTCTGTCAAAGAATATGTGAACAAGTTCAATCAGTTAGCTCGTTTTGGCTTGGATATGGTGAGTACTCCTCAGAAGAAGGCTCTTCGTTTTGCTAGAGGATTGAATGAGCCATTGCAGGGATTGGCTATGTCACATATTCCCCATAGGGCCACGTTTGAGAGCTTGGTTGATATGGCGTTACTTCAGGGAGATGTCAAGAAAGAGATCAAGATGAATGATACTCAAGCCAAGAAGACTGATTCCCAGTGGAAAGGAAATCAGGGTAATCCAAATGGTCAGAGCAGTCAAGGCAATCAGAACAAGAACAAGAACAAGAGTCAAGGCAACAAGGGGAACAACAACAAGGGCAAGAACAACAAGGGGAAGTGCCATTATTGCGGTTCAGTTGGGCATCTTATTAAGGATTGTAAGAAGAGGAAAAGGAAGAATGGTGAATGCTTTTTCTGCGGTGAGACTGGACATTTCAGTAAGGATTGCCCGAAGAAGCAAGGGCAAGGCCAGGGTCAGACTCAGCGTGCTGGACCTTCAGGAGGGCAAGTTCATGCTCTCAATGCCGCTCCAGTTTCCGATCGAGGTAGTATTTCTGTTGAGAGCCTTGTATATATTTCTGATTTTCCAGTTCGTACCTTGTTTGATTCTGGTGCATCGCATAGCTTTATCTCATCTGATCTTGTTGATAGTTTGCACCTTAGTACTAGCTTGGTAGATGAACCCGTCTGTGTCTCAAATCCTATTGGGGGTTCCGCCCACCTGTCTATGATATATGGGGATTTGAGGATCTCTATACTGAGTGTAGAGTTCTTGTGTAGTGCTTATGTTCTTGGTTTTAGGGGATACGGATTGATATTGGGCATGGATTGGTTGTCCAGATATGGAGCCATCCTTGATTGTGAGCATAGGGTTGTGAGGCTCGTGACTCGCCTCGGAAACACCCTAGAAATTTCTTGTAATCCGAGAGGTCCCGTCATGTTGTGCTATCTTGAATCACTCGACTCGTCAATGGAAACTCTTCAGTCTGTGAGAGTGGTTCGAGAGTATCCGGATGTTTTCGATGAAGTTATGGGGTTGCCCCCTAAGCGAGAGATTGATTTCCGCATTTATCTGGTGGATAATGTAAAGCCGGTTTCTTTGCCCGTTCGGCACATGGCTCCGCGTGAAAGGCGGGAGCTAAGTAAGCAAGTGAAGGAGTTGCTTGAGAAGAACTTCATTAGACGAAGTATATCTGAATGGGGAGCGCCTGTGGTATTTGCTACCAAGGCAGATGGTTCTCTCCGACTTTGTGTTGACTATCGAGAGTTGAATAAGCTGACTAAGAAGAACAGACACCCGTTACCGAGGATTGATGATCTCTTTGACCAGCTTATCGGTGCTTCTGTTTTCTCTCAGCTTGATCTTGCTACTGGATTCCATCAGCTCAGGGTAGCTGAAGATAGTATAGACAAGACTGCGTTCAGAACGCCAGATGGATTCTTAGAATGGCTGGTCATGCCATTCGGTTTGACTAATGCACCCGCCTACTTTGTGGACTTGATGAGTAGGGTGTCTAGAGAGTTCCTGAACGAGTTTGTGGTAGTCTTTGTAGATGATATCCTGACTTTCTAAAAGAACGAGGAAGAACATGCTAGACATTTTAAGGAGGTGATGGATACGCTTAGAGCGCATCAGTTGAAAGCCAAGTCCTCCAAATGTCATTTTGGAGAAAAGAAGTTAGATTTCTTGGGCACATAGTTTCTAAGCAAGGCTTAGTGGTGGATCCTGCTAAAGTGGTCGTGGTTCAAAACCGAAAAGCTCCGACGAGGACAATTGAAGTAAGAAGTTCTCTCAGTTTAATTAGTTAGTTAGCATCCCTTGAGTTTAGACCTACCCTTCTGGATCAAGTAGGGACTTCGCAGAAAGAAGACCCGCAGTTAGTCGAGATCATGGACAAGTTGATTCGAGGCGAGATGTTAAGACACCTCGCTATAGATGACAAGGGATGGCTAAGACGCGATGAGAGAAAGAAGATTCTTGAAGATGCACATCACTCGAGGAGATGGCCGAGTTTGTCCCAAGTGCATGTTGTGCCAACAGGATAAAGGCCAAGTCATAAAAAGCCCGGTGGGCTATTACATCCATTGGAGGTCCCCGCAATGGAAGTAGTAAAGCGTCACGAAGGATTTCGTGGATGGACTGCCTAGATCAAGAAAGGGAATAAGAGCATGTGGGTCATAGTAGGTAGACTCACGAAGAGTGCTCATTTCACTCCGCTAAAGAGCGAAAGGATTGCATCATAGCTAGCGACAGTTTACTTTCAAGAAATAAAGCGGTTGCACGAGGTTCCCTAAAGTATAGTTAGTAACCATGACTCAATCTTCACTAGCCAGTTTTGGAATAGTCTACGGGAAGTCATGGGCAAGCAACTGAATCTAAGTACGGCCTATCATTCGCAGGCGGATGGTTCATTCCGTTCAAGCATGAGTTATAGAAAATCACGTTAGTAAGAGCAATTGGTAAACGTGGATTGGTATTTTCAAGAAAAGTTCTGCTGCGTGGAATACTTTATAGTAAGTAAACGAGATCCAGGATTCACTGGTGAATTTTGGAGAGCTTGCATGAAACCATGAGGTCATAGTTATGTTTAAGCCAAGAATGATAGAAGAGTAAGCGAAAAAGGAAGACGAGAGGCGACAATGAAATGGGTTCCAACTCATATTTGGAAATAAGAGTTAAGAAGCCAAGGGATCATGAAGTAAAAGACGGTCAAAGCACAGTGGAGTTAAAATCAAGGAAACGTGACTTAGAAGATTGAAGGCGGGATACGCGCATCATATCTCTTTTTAAGAGTATATCCTTGATCCTTGTTTTCCTGTGGAGCTTACTCGCATGTTATCTTTTACATATATCCTCTCTTTCCCATTCTCGATCCCATTTCTGTTGTAAACTCCATAAGGGGGTATGACTCATCGGTTAGTAATACATGTCAAGGTTTGAAGGGGTCCGTTAGGTTGACTAAACCTTTTGGGCATTTATAGGATTGGGGTTGGGTTAGGAAGGGATTTCTTGTAATCCGAAAGGAGTATATCCTGCTTATCTTCCCGATCTCTTTGTAGCATATCTTTCTTTTGCTATCTATATCGTGTTAATCTTGTCATGAGAACCTTAGGTAGAAACCCTTTGGATGAAACATGTGTTTGAAACATGTTATGCTTGATGGTTGCAAGTGGTTGCAAGTGTTTGCAAGTGGTTACTCGTGGATGCATTATACACGTTAGGCACTAGATCGGCTCACACACTCCTCATATTGCATATGCATGAGTGTTTACGCTTATTCATGGATGAAAATTTTTGTGTTATCACATGGATGTTGCATAAAGATGTATGTTATGTGCACACATATAGATGTTATACATTATGTTAGGAATTGCATACATATGGATTCATTTCACTAACATAATTTGCATTGATGATATTTGCATTAGATAAGTACATATACACACACCTTTGCATATGTTCATACAACATTTAGAATCTTGTAAGGACAATGATTGCTCGTGGATGATGTTTTGAGTAGATGGATGTTGGATGGTAGGATACGTTCTTCCTAACTTGAAGATTTCGGGGACGAAATCCTTTAAGGAGGGGAGAATGTAACAACCCGTATTTTCAATAACCTGTTATAACATAAATCGAGGCAGAATTTAATTTATAAATCTGAATCAAGGGAAACGGGCTATGCCATTGCGTTCGTCTCGGAAAAATACGCGAAATAGAGTCCGAGTTTTCGGAAATCGGAGTCCGTATGACCCGATTAAGGCCCAACGAAGTTTTCAGAAAATTTCAAAGTAAAAACAGATTTCAAATTCAAGTTTGAATTTGAAAATTAGGGTCAGATTGGGCCAGGCGGGAAAATTCCCGCAAGAGCACCCAAGTCGACAGCCCTGTCGACTTGGGAGTCGACTTGGTTGGACCCAAGTCGACAGACCTGTCGACTTGGCTCAGCCGGGCAGTTTTGCCTGGTGCACCATTTTGGGGTTTTGGTTAGGTTTTGGGGCCAGATTCGGTTTTAAGGGCTGAGATTGGAATTAGGGTTTAATCCTAAGGCTAAAACTAATCCTAATCTCTATAAATAAGACCCTAACCTAACCCTAAATCATCATTATTCATTCAAGTAACTAAACTATGGCAAAATCATTCCTCTCATGGCCACCACTCTCTTCATAAAATTCCTAAGTCATTTCTATGAGAGATTTTCCATGCATACAAGTGTTTTCAAGCTTGTATGAGTGTCATTAGCTTGCATTCAAGTCAAGTTTCCATATTTACATCATAAAGCAAGGGTTTTGATCATTTTTGCTCAAGGGTTTTCCTATTGGAGCTTGCATTTTGGGTTTATTTGATTGCATAAGGGCTTTGTCTCAATCTTATATTTGCTTATACTCATTTGAGTCTTCATAAGCATTGTAAGCCCTATTCTACTTTCATATTTAAACTCTAAAGTTAAATGAATGATGCAAGTTTGGTTGACCATTATGATATGCAAGCTTATCATGTTATGTTATGCAAGTATGCCATGTTATGATATGCAAGTTTACCATGTTATGCTATGCAAGTTTGCCATGTTATGATATGCAAGCTTATCATGTTATGTTATGCAAGTATGCCATGTTATGATATGCAAGTTTACCATGTTATGCTATGCAAGTTTGCCATGTTATGATATGCAAGGTTATCATGTTATGTTATGCAAGTTTGATATGCAAGTTCGTCATATGATATGCAAGTATGTTATGCAAGTTTGGGATGATCATTTTGTTCATGTTATCATGTTATGCAAGCTTATCTTGAGTATATGAACATAAAGCTTCAAGCTTTATGCTAAAGGTTGCATTTTGGCAACATGTAGGTTATCATATCTCTTATGATAACTTGCATGTGAGGCTAAATGCGAACTTATGGCCATTTCTACATGTCATTTATCACCATGTATCACCAATATGCTAAGTTTGGTTTTATGCATGCTTTTGAGGCCTAAAAATGTAATATGCAAGTATATGAACATGTGTACATTTCATATGCCACCATGTTGAACTTGTGGCTTCAACACCTTTATGTCATGATTATGCCAAGTTCCCTCTTTCTATCCTTTATGCGCTATTGCGATATGTAAGCGATGGGATTGCGTTTGGGGTTGGGTAAACTTAAAAGACATAAAAACATAAGATTGGGAATTTACCTATTAAGTTAGGTCTACCCATTGGGAATTTACCTATTAAGTTAGGTCTACCCAAATGCTTGAAAACTTGTAATATGTTTTGGAAACATGATGGACATGACACTTAGAAAATATAAGTGTGACCAACTCGAGGTTGGGTTGAGTTTGTAGCGTAAACCTACCCGGAACCGACCGGCCTAACTAGTTGCTACAAACAATAGGACCCAATGTGAGAAGTTGGCCATGTGGTACCTTGAACCCGAGGTTAGACCAAGTTGTGGTGTAAAGCTACCCGGACCCGCCCGGCTTAACTAGTAACCACAACAAGGTCTAATGTGAGAGGTTAATGCACGTGAAATTAATTAATGCCTCATGATTAGGGTTAAGTCATGGTCCACTTAATACTTAACCAATTTGGGCTTGGTAGATTAATCAGGGTTAAGTCGTGAACTCATCGTTACACTTAACCAAGTTAATCCATGATTAGTAAGAGGGTTAAACCGTACTTAACCCACTAGAAAAATCCTAGCAATGGGGGTCCACTCCAGCAGTAATCCCAAGTTTGTATCATTAAGACCCTAGGGACTAGGCTAGGGAGGGGGCACGATTACTGGACTTCAGGTAAGTGACCAAAAACGACGGCAGATGGGTACACCGGTGTAGTTCCGGGCGGACTATGGTCGTGCATATAGTCCGAAGCCGGGGAAAACATGCACGGGTACCAGTAGATCGAGACTGTGCACTCATGTTTATGGTGTCCAGGGGTTGACACCCTAGGGCTTGATACACCCGACGGGAGACCCTGCACAGTCTGACTACAATTATGTTTGGGCCGTATTGACACCAACACGTGACGAGTTAGGCTTAGGGAGCCGATCGATTAGACCGTTTGGTTGGACCTCGTATGAGGGTCACTTCATGTTATTGGGCCAAAGCTTGGGCCAAGGGATCAATACGTGTTTATTCAAGTCATGTTAGTTTGCTCGTACACCTGTGGTGCAAAAACCTTAAACCTGATTATGCGATGACACCTTTATCTACCTAGTTAGTTAATCATCATGCTAGTATGTTGTTATCCTTATGTTCATCCCTGCTTCTCATGCCAGTTAACTTTATCAGTTTACATTGATTGTAGTAGGGCTTACTCAGTCTTTTTGACTGACATGTTTTCCTTTCGCCTCTTTTCTTCAGTCCCCCCCCCCCCCCCCCAGGTTCTCAGGGTGGGAATATTGGAGCTTAGCTTGGATTTCTGATCGCTTGCTTGTGGGATTTTAGCTCATGTACGGTCTTGACATGAAGCTAGCTATGGTTATCACTTATTTTGGGGATAGTACTTATGTATTTCAGTTTTTCAGTGATGTTGTTTTTATCTAGACTTGTGTATTTGGAAAGTTGACATTATGTTGTACCAGACTTGTTTTTGAAATAGTTTGAAATCTTCCGCTGTTTTACTTATCTTATTTACTCTGTTTACATATATACATATGTTCTTGTTCTGCCTTGATATATCATTATGCATGTTTACCTGATTCAAACGCCCCTCCAAAGTCAGAGTGCTTGCAAGAGTGGTACTGGCGGAGGTGGGGTGTTACAAACCTGCTGTTATACTTGTATTTATTGTTGGTAATAAAAAAGTGTTTGCGGTGACTTGAAAACCGGTCGGCTATGCTAAAAAAGAAAACTTTGAAAAATATAATTTATATTTTATTAAATTTTTGTGATGTTACGCTTACTCTCTTCTGTTATATAATACTTTATAGGTTAGAGACAACATACACCTATAGGCATTTGAGTGGGCACCACTCTGTTATTTCTGGCCAACGGAGGATTACATAAGTAGAGATTTGTTGTACTAACAAAGAAGGACTCTCGTCAACGAAATAGAGTGTGGCATCCATTAATCCAGTGGAACACATAACAAATTATATCTAAGATGATATTTCTCTCCTATGTATGTTTAGTTTTTCCCTCGTAGGTATAATCAGTTAAAGCTACATATTATTTTGTTTTTGTTCTTAAGAGGTAAAATATTTGAAATTGGGAGTATAAAAATAAAACTAATTACCAAATCCTTCTCACAAATTTCTATGTTCGATTGTTAAACTTTAATTTTCTTAAGTGTATACATATTAATCTACTTTACCTGTTGTCTTTATATCATAGCAGGGCTAAATTGTTTTTAGTGTTTAAGTGTTCCAATGCAATTAGTATTAGTACTATATTGAATACATGGTAAAAGTAAAATGCACATAGTCCAAATATAATACATAAGTCATCTAGATGGGCTTCTTCTTTCTCAATAAACCCCCATTTGGTTGGAAAATTATTGGACATTTTTTTCACTAAGTTTCCATAAAATGTTTTTTAGAACATGCCATGATGCAGAAAATATAGTTGTTACTTATCTAGAGCAAATTATGTTATGGGTTTAGTAGCTTAAATGATACTTCGCAGACAAAATATCACATGTTGCAGTAATGTTAAATTTGTCAGCTTGGCCGGCTTCATTTGATTTTCCATTTCTTAAAGTTTAGATCTATTTTGTTTTCATTTTGAATTTCGACACCATGTTTCCCTTCAATTCCCAAATATTTACTTTAGCAGATATGATGCTACATCATCGAAATGTATAGTTACTATAATGCAAGGTTTTATTGTCGTTTTGATGAGATAGACTCCTTATTATATTACAATTTCAAATCTTCTTTTCCTTTCATAATTTCTTATTTTGGTCCATTTTTTGTTAAGATTGCATGGTTTTGTTTTTTAATATATGTTGGTTTTGAGGTTTCCTATGTGGCAGATGGTTACGAATTGTAATTTTATTTTCTTCCAAGTAGGACTATTATGAACCGGTGCTATGGGGACGTTGAAGCTTCAATGCACGATCATTTGATTTCATTGTTGTTTTTGAGCTTGAAGTTCGAATAAACATCACAGAATTTATTAATCATTTGACCAGAATATATCGTAATCTTCAAAGTGAGATACAACAATTAAGCATAAATTGACATGTGGGTTGCAACGGTACCCATTGATTCTATAATGGAACCATTGGTAAATGCAATACCAAATGCATGAGCATAATTAGATGTGTCTTACTTTTCATGCCTATTCAAGTGTAGTTGAATTATGCAAATACTAAAGATTTTAAATGGCAGATTTTGGTATTTAATCAAGTTATGTAAATACCAAATAATAATTTAAACAATTTTCTAATAAAAGACAGTACTAAGTAAACATGATAAATCATACAAGATAAAAAATACAAAAACAAAAGGCTAGCAAAATGATATAAACAATTTTTCTCATTAAGAAGAAATAGAAAAGGCCCACAAAAGCCCACAACCTAAATAACGAAATATGCGTCCTATTAAAATCATGTCTCCATAAATAGTGTTCCCTTCAGTTCAAAATCACGAAATCCTTTTTCAGATTGAAAAATATATTCAAATTAAGAAAAAGGTGAAAAAAAAATAAAAAAAATTCACTGCCTAATTTGAAGTCATGAACTATGAAGATGGTTGTAGAAAGATGGGGTGTAACACATGCCAGTCATCTGTCTATTTGAAGAAGAGGACGATTTTTCTATTCAAGCGATGGTTTTTTGGGAGATGGTGCAGTAATTGTTCAGATTTGTATAGGATCGGTTTTGCTTCAATTAATTGATTGAATCATGTGTTGTAAGTCAAAGAAAGGTCAATCGATATAGGTTTGGTTGGTGCAGCAAGGTTTTTAACGATTGGTTGAAGTTTGATAGTGGTGACGGTGAAGCGTATGGCATTAATGGGGGTAAACGGCTGATGTTGGGTTAGTGGTTGCGGGTTAGGTGAAATAGCAAGCTTTGGGGGAGGGGGGTTGGTGATGTACAAAGTTTGCATGAAATTCTGATTGATTGATGGAGAATGTACGACTTTGGACTTGGCGTTTGTGATGATGAGATAATGGCGAGGCTGGTTGTTTTCTAGATGTTTGTGTGGTAGTGTTGTGAAGTTGTAGAAGATGTTTGGTTATTGGGCTGTAATGCAGTCTGATGAAGGTGGAGGAGAAGATGTTTCATTGTAGTTGTAATTGTGGTGTTTGATTCCTTACTGATGAAGGTAATGGATGGTTGTAGGTGGATGAGATTGTGAAGCAGTTGATTGGGTTTTCCGTTAAAGAGGAAGTATGTTGTGGTGTTGTTGTTGAGGCACAAAATATTACGGAAGTGTTTTTTTTTTTGCCTGTAGAGTGTTTGGATGGCGAGTCTGATGGAAATGGTGACGGAAGAAGCAAAGCATGTTGTCGACCAAGGTAGCATTGGGTTAATGGTCATATTTGATAAGTTAAAGATGGTGAGGAAATAGGTGATTTGGTTGAGATTAGGTGATGGATTTATGCCAAAATTAAAGGCAATTAGTTATAATAAAAGGCTATTATGTTTAATAAAAAAGTTGTTTTTTGGTCATTTTATTTCATCATTAACATTCTATTAGCAGAATAAAATATTATTCTATTGTAATTAAACTGGATCGATTGTAATAGGAATTCGTGTGATGGTCGCCTAGTACCAGCTGACACCTAGCAGTCTACCCTATGGCGGGGCTCGATTTATACAAGGTGATCGCCATAATTGAAACAAGAAAACCCATAAAACTTGTCGTATATCTCACATCGCATGGAATAAAATATAAAAGTAACATAAGTTATGATATAAAACATATGAGACAATGTATAAGCTGAAAACCGAATCAGACATACCAGAGTAATGAATCCACATTATAGCATAATATCTAATGAGATATATATGGATACATATCCAAAATTATGTCCCTAAACAAAATAAACTATTAATTCCTAAATTAGTGATCAATGGAAGTAACAGGGATAAGGATATATGTAACGACCCGGTAGGAATTCGACACCCGAATTCAGATAATAATACATCATCTCGAATTACTTGTCAAAGCTCAAGTATCGAAAACACCAGATAGTTATTAGAAAATATTTAGAGGGTGAGATAAGAAAGGAAGAAATATTAGAATAGAGGACTAAGAAGACCCAACACAAACACAGAGTCTCACATCGCACCTGAACAAAATATAATACAAAAATAAATCTTTACTGAGAGCTTTAAAAATACTTACATTTATCAAAGTACATCACACATCTGGACAGTTATAATAACCTGTCCTCATATACATCATACAGTGGAATAATACAACATCATACGTTTGAACTCTTCCAGGTCGTCTCTTCACAGTATCCGATAACCTGAACCTGTACACCTCGGTCTAACCCGAGCATTACAAATACCAGGTCAGTCTGGTGAACCAGAGTGAGAAAACCCTTAAGCTTAAAATATCATCCAACTTGATTTTAAGGTCAAAATCTTTTCGAAAGAAAAGGATAATCGTAAGACCAAATCCACACATAAATACGGACGGTTTTTAACTTATGATAACCCAAAATAGTTTTGAAAGTCAATACTTTTATGATATTATAATAGTGTATAAATACAAATAAATAGAATTTAGTACAACGCTTGCATCTCACGCTCCGCATATATAATATACATATAAAAACCGCGGGCGCTTACTGGAGAATGGATTCCGACTATGACAAGATATGGAACCACCTACCGATAGTGTATCTCTAGAGGCAAATACACTGGGTTCAACAAGAACGTCTTGCAACCCGGCCCACACATGATCGACCACTCATTTCGCTTGAGTGTATCAAATGTATATTACCAACGGTTGGGAGCTATCCACCGTTTCCCGAAAAGGGACAGCATCGAAATAGATTAAGGAAGAAAAAGAAATTTCTCTAGATAGGTGATTATACACCCTAATGGGAGCGACCCACATAGCCATGCTGCATGCCCGATTTTTGTCATTTCCCGATTGATAAGGCTTGAGGTTTGAATTTCCTCTTAGAACATCTAGCCACCATTCACTTTGAATGCCACATCGTCAGATCCATCAGATATCACTAATTAATGTCCACAAAAATGCTCTAGTTGGGAGCTAACCAACTGTGATACGTTTGAAGAAATTAATGTACGTGGTCTTTTGGAAATACTTTGTCAGACATTTGTCCATACAAGTCATCCAGGAACTGGATGAACCGAAGGCACCCTCCTAGCACATCCTAGGAATCACCCTATGGATCAGTAATGAATAGCCCTTGCAATCCATAGATTTCAACCACGACCGAATTACTATCAAAATATCTCTGGTTGCAACATCAGAGAAATTTATCAAATAACCCTTCCGCTTATGAAGATCCACGGTCTTCAACTGTTCCATCTTCAATCAACATCTTCTACGTATTTGCTGGTTCAGAATGGTTTTCGAATATAAATTCGATCCTGGTCTTTCCGTGCCAACATCGTATTGGGCATGATTTTGATAGTCGGTCATCTAACTATCAAAATAGACAATCATAGAAATAAGATAAATCCATTGGTTTATTACACAACATCACTTGGCAATTTAAATAACATATATTGGTGTAATACCAAAAATAATATATTAATATAAATATTCTCAATTTATTTTATTATAATACTTAAAAGAAGTACCTTAAAACCTTATCCAATTTCTCGTTATTATCCTTTAAAACATTTGCCACCACATTTCTTACCGTCTACAATTACGAGATCAATTTACTTACCATTGTAACACAGTCGTTATAAAATCCCCTTTCAATTCGTTACTACAGAAATATTATTTCATATTCTCACGCCCCTCTTTATCTCCTTTTATTTCGGAATCCCACTATATATATATATATATATATCCAAATTCTTCAAATAACGCTTCACTATTTTTTTCCCCAAAATAATTTGCTTCAACAGCTCCACATCATGACTCATACCATCTTTCGACAATCCGGAAGTCGTTCTAGTTGGGGTATTTTAATTACCTCTCAAACCTTGATCAACAACGTTCTTATCTTAAGATAAATATGAATCGTAATTCAAAAATCCATATTCATTTTGATATCACTTCACTACTGTATTAAAACACAGTTTTATAAAACCTTCTTACTTTTGAAATCCCCTCTTTAAATATATGGTTATTACTAAATTCGTTGATTCGGTAAATGATTTGTACACGTTAACTTTTAAACTTTATCTCCTTTAAAACTATTCGTCTTATTATCAGGATTTTTATTTTAAGTCCTATTACCAAACATTTACGAAATTCAATTACGGAAATGCCTTTTTGTTAACTCTTTAAATCATTTCCTTTGGGAAAGCTCACTTCAATCTTATCTATTACACTTAACGTTAATTTACAATTACGCTCTAACTCCTTATCCACAACTCATTTACACCTCTCTGGTTTAATATAAAACCATTCAAATCTCGATTTCCCTTACTTAAAATATTAGTTAACATTTACTTTAAGCTTACCATCTTCGCTTAAAATCACTTTATAACTTCATTTACCAAATTTGATTTAAACATAAACCCGATCATAAACTTCCTTTGAAACTGAATTATATTTTATTTCTAATTTTAGTTTCTTACTTAAATGAACTTCATTTAAGAATAATTCCTTAAATTAAATAAAAATTATAAATTTACTTCATCATTAACTGGAAATAAGTTTCTTTTTTATAATCTCATTAAGTTAAACAACAGTTCAATAAATTATTTCATTTAACTAGTCGGCATATTCTAATTTAATTTAATAATCAATTGCTGATAAAACAGTTGGCTTGCTAAATCTTAAAACATGATTACCCCATTCATCAACTCTAACTTATCTTTTTATCAATAAGTAACATCATTAATTCAAATAATCCCATTTACTTTGATTATTATTAAACAATAATTTATTTCTAAATATCTCATTTTAATAAATCCTAGTTATTAATCATCAAGTTAATTCCCGCCTACTTGCCCATCAATCTTATTAATATAAGAATCCACTTTATAAATTTATTCAGTAATTACGGTGAAGCACGTGCTTCGCACACAGTAGATTTTGGTACAAAAATTGCGGTTAAAACAAACGATACATATATAGTTGGTTTATTTTCTTTTTATAAACTTCATTCAAAAATATATTTAAAATCTATATTTAGTTATAAACTGAATTTCATAACTTCATTATTATCGATTCACCTGACGGTAAATCGAACTTTATACAACAATTTGTATTTTGGTCATCTGCTATGAATTACTCGCCCAATATCTCTATTAGTTAATAACCAAACAAATGTTGAATTTGGGTTTCATAATCAACAACCAATCCAATAATCCAATTATATGGGTTGAACAGTTCATATAATGATCATATACAGTTAAAGAATCAATTCTATACTGATAACGGTCAACCAATAATAATAATTCAAGCATCCAATTTAATTTAAATACGTTTATATTATTATAAATGTAACCAACAAGGTAAGTTACCTTGTTTGGAAATTATTGTTAAAAATAACGATGTCATTTAAATTAAACAACTATTTAATTTAAATAGTTGATATAAAAATATTTAACATGCATCGAACGACCATCAAACAACCAATAATTAACAGCCATAGCATACAGATGATAAACCCGACTTATAATTATTATAAGTGGGGAAGCTGAGTGAGGTTAACTCACCTGGATCTGCGTTCTGTAAACAGCTCGTTACAGTTAATTCCAACTCGTCCGATTCAATTCCGTTCTATAATGTTCTGCCCATAATTACGGTTCCAATCTATCGTGTATCAGCCAGTTGTGATAAAAATACGAATACGTTGTTAATATTTAAGATTTAATTTATTTTAAATAACAAATAAATTCTAAATTTATTTAATTAACAACTATTTACTTTGTTTCGGTTGGTTCCTTCATTCACTACTTCTCCAGTTCCTGCTTTGTTCCCAATCGTGACCGACATTCCGGGACCCAGGCCAACTTGTTATAAACCCTGTTGTGTTTTAAAATATTGAATGATCATTAACAAATTATAATAAAATTAGTTTCCTTTTAATTTCAAATAACTAGAACAAATTTTTGGTTAATACCTTAGTCGGCCGTTGCCTTTTCATTACGAGAAATTGAGCCCCCTCCATTTCATGTCCACGCCTTTGGAAGCCAACCTTCAACATGTTACAAACCCAAAGCCCAGTCAACGTAAAACCCTTCCAGATAAAACACGGAGTTGTCCCTCTTTTTTTCCATCCACTTTCATTTCATCTTGTCTCAACAAAGAAAATTCCCTTCTAACAAAACAAAAACTCAGTGCTCCCTGCTTTCTCCGTTGATCGGAGCTCCAGCGGTGGCTCCCAAATCACGCGCCCTTGCCGTCTCCTCCCTCGGCTGCAAACTTGACGCCCCAGCCCTACCATACGTCCACAGTTCATCCCCAAAGTCAACAACTTCCAAGCAAGATCTGGTACTCACTGCCACTTCGAATTCCAACCAATAAGGTTAGCGTTAAAATCTGACTACCTTTTTATATTTTCGCGGTTCGAATTTTGGTGAAAGAATGTATAGATTGAGAGGTTTATGGGTTAGAGGAATCGAATAGTTTTACTGCGATTTCTTTCTGTTTTGAGTGTCTTATCTTGGGTTCATTTTGGTCATACAGAAGAGTTGCAAAGTGGAAAAATGAACAAAGTGGAACCGTTCTGGCTTGGGTAGTGTTGGTACCAAACTGGGTACATATAGCGATCGGTTCTTGAAGATAAGAACGATGTCTCTTCATAGGTCTGCGCCGACTATGTATTGTCTAATCAAGTAGTTACTGTGCAAAAGTCTGTTGAGGTGTGGAGATCGAGGAAAAACGATGTACAAGTTGATGGCTTTCTAGCTTGCGTTGTCTTCTTCAATAGCGGCCGTGTGCACAGCTATGAGGAATAGAATAGGTACGGTTGTCATCTACAAGCAATGTCGTTCCACATGAATGATGTAGGAATTCACAGGAGTACATATATTTGATGGTTTTTGGGCTTCCATGTGTTGTCTCCTCAAATAGGGTGTGCGCTACCGGTAGGAAGCATGGGTTAGGCATACTGTTAATGGTCCTATTGTTGCACAGTGTGTGGTCATTCAGTATTTATGACATAATTTTGTAGTAGTATATTTTCACTTGAAGCTTTGTAATGTTCACGTCATAAAGTTGTAATTTGGCATGGCAAATGATTTGTATAGAAGCACATGATCGAGAAAACAAATATGTTCTTATCTTACTGTGTTTTTTTTCTTTTCTCTTTTACTTTTCTTTTTATTTGATGTTAAGCTTAGTTTTGAATAAGTTTTTGTTAGATGATTTTTCGTGGATTCAGTTTCTTATTGACATGATCGAAATGAATATGTATGCTACTTAAAACTGTTGCCAATAATATGAGCTATGCCCTTCATTGTTGTAGCAAGTATATGTATAGTTCAATGTTGTCACATGTTTTCTCAAAAAAAAAGTTCTATGTTTGTTGTACAAGAAAATCTAACAGGTATCATTTTCAGAATAAGATTGTTAATTGAAAATCATCCTTTTGTTATGCATTTACCTCTTGGTTACTATATTTTTTTATTGTTTGTAATTCATGCTTGAATAAGTAATTGAAGATGTTGTGGACATTTTAAAATGCCACAAATATTATTATCCATTACATATTTGACATCCTTCGTTAGTGTGCTTGGTCACGCATACACTTGGAGATTTTGTATCCACTACAAAAATGATTTTACATCGCTATGTGTGTCATATTGTTTTACTATTATTCACGAAGTCCATGCGTTAGGAATTTTCATATATATGTACAAATGGGAAAACATTTTGATAAATGGCTTATAAAATAATATCTATAAATTATTCAAATAAAATTCCGAAACCATGAAATTCAAAATAAATAAATTATTATCGACAGATATGCCTGAATAGTATAACACATCAGATTTGGTCAATATCAAATTATAACTCCGCATTAACCGGTTCGAGTCAACCAACATCTAATTTATATAGAAAACGTTATTAAATTTATAAAATAAATGTTATCGTTCTTTAACGATTTCCATATCGACTATTTTGAAATTTGAATTGGGCATAATTAACAATCTATAATCCGAAATCCTGATTTTTCTCTTCCATTAGAAAATTATAGTCAAATAGATTCAAACATTTCACATTTCACGAAATTCAGACTTATATCGGATCCTGTATATCCAATTGAAGTTCAAAACCGAATATTACAAAATGTAGTGCCATTACGAGCTCGTTTAAAATTAAATATAATTTATAACGTTTAAACTTCGAATTTATATTTAAAATCTGTAACAACCCGCAAATTTTGGACCAATTTAAAATTTTTATTTTAGAAAATTTTAATGAATTTTGAAAATATAAAGTGATTTATTATTAATAATAATGGCTAGAGTTTATTTTAATCGAAGTTAAAACAAATAAATTTAATTTAAATATAAAAGGAGTTAGAAATGGCGCGTTTGTTTTAAAATTTTAATTTTAAACTTTAACTAAATGTGCAGGATTCAAATTAAATCAGAATTGAGTGAAACCAGAAATATTTAAATCTGTTTAATCATATCTTTCTAACGAATCTGAAAAATTGAAATTTCATAGCGGGAATCAAAAGTTATAGCCAATTCAATATTTAGAAAGGTCGCTGTAGAATTTATATATAATATATATGGCCCAAAGGGCTACTTTTCATATATGTAGGAATTTTGACTCGAAACCACTTCCATTGAGTCCGGAATAATGTTTCTGCATTTAAAAAGTATAAACACTTATATATTTTGAGTTTAGGGATTCATTTGTCTAAAAATGTACTTTATATATTAAATATATACGCCTTGAAAATAGTCATTTTTTAAACGACCTCCGTTTTCGATGAAACCATTTTTGTTGGAACTGGAATGTCAAATTATAGCTAGGTTTCAATTTTCAGAATTTTCCGAATTAATATGTGAGCGTGGCAAAAGAAAACGTGTTTTGACTATTTCAGTTAAATTTTAACGACTTGAAAATAGCCATTTTTCAAACAGTCTCAGAATTCGACGAAATTAGTCTTATTAGAACCGTATCATCATAAAAAAGCTAAAAATAATTTTTCTGGAATTTTTAGAGGTCATATGTGGGCCCTACATATTTAAATGTACGGTCAATATTTAATTAATTTTTAATGGGATTTTAAATAAATATTCTACAGATTTCGGAATTGGACCCCGAGACCTGTCCTATTGCGTTCAGAAGGCCTCAAAACGTTAAGGTCGACAGTAAGCAAGCCCAATTCGGAGACAGTCCAGAAACCCACCTTTAAAACACGTTTTACGAGAATTTTAATAATAAAAAAATAAAAAATAAACCCTAACCCTAATGCAGCCGCCGCCATGTCTATTCGAAGGCCAGAATCATGCAAATTTCAAACGTTAATTTCTCTCAATCCGTTCATTGAAAATCAACAAATTATATATCAAATCGAAGAGAATTCGGAGAGCTTCGAATCTATACGGTTAAGATCGGGTTTTGGTGCACGGATTTCGCGAATTTGGAGCAGGAAGCTGCCGACTTTAACCTCGATTTCAGGGGAGGTGGGACCCGCGAGCTGACCATGGTGGGGGGCGCAGGTGCGGTGGTCGAAGGCGTTCGCCGTGGTGGTGTCTGATGGTGGTCCGGCCCTCTGTGGTGCGTGCGACGTGGGGTTGGAGGGTGAGAATGGGTTCGGCCGTAACAAGAAGAGGAGGAAGAAGGTTGATTATTATTTATTTATTTAATATTTAATTTATCCAATGTTTGAAATTCAATAACTCTTTCATACGAGGGCCGTTTTGCGAACCGTAAGTTACGTTGGACTCATCTTTCAGAGATCTTCGCAATGGCGCAGACCAGAACTGAAACCGAGACAATTGAATTTTCAGCCATATCGATGTGAGAACTCTAATTTTTATTATTTAATTTATTTTTAATTATTTTTCTCGCGTTAAAAATAATTGTATTGTGATGTTAAATCAAATCTGAAATGTTCTGTGTTGTACATATTGTTGATTGTTGCTTGTGTTATGTTTTGTTGTTCATGATATGCTAGATCTGCATTGAATTTTATATACGGTTGAATTTATTTGTGGTTAGAGAATTAGATCTAAAATTAGATTTAAATCATATTTTATTCAGATTTAAATCGTAATCTAGTTGCTTTAATTTATTTTAAATTGTTATGATATTATTTTTATTATTTTAAAATGAACAATGAAATGTGAACGACAAATAAAAAATTATTTTTATTTGTTGATGTTACAATAAAATTTGAACGACAAATAAACGTATCTTTATTTGTTGATATTACCATAGAAATTGAACGACATATAAAACCTTATTTTTATTTGTTTACTTTGCAACAGGATTTGAACGACAAATAAAATATTATTTTTATTTGTTTATTTACAATAGAATTTGAACAACAAATAGAATATATTTTTATTTGTTTCTATTACAACATAATTTGGCTAACGAATAAAATCCTATTTTATTTGTTTACATTTAGAACACGGTTTATGAATTACAGTAAAAATTTCCTTTTTACTGTTACCTTAAACATAAGAGATTATAGAATTGGAATAACAATAAAATATTAAATTTTATTGTTTATATTAAACATATTTATAAAATAAAACTTTATTTACATTATATTTGTAAATCAAAGGTTATATTTGGAAACCACCTTTTTGTTTACATTTTTATGTAAATAAAAACACATGTTTTGGAAATCACAATTTTGTTTACATTTTATATGTAAATAAGAAATTATTTTCAAAAGTTACGTATTTTTTTGCAAATATATATTAGAGACGAAATTTATTCTTTTAGTTGCAATCATCAACACAGATATGTAATATATCACATTTTATACATTGAATAAAAAAAATAACATTTTTTTGATTAGTGAATTAAAAATAACATTTTTGTTAAAACATAAGTATTGAAATAAAAAGTGAACATTTTTGGTCAAACTTTATCAGTGAAAAAAAAAACATATTTTATTTAGAACTTGATCATTGAAATAAAAATCACATTTTTATTAGGACCTGATTTGTGAAATAAAAATCACACTTTTATCAAAACTTGATTATTGAATTGAAAATATTACTTTTGTCAAACCTTGATTATTGAAACGAAAGCAACATTTTTGTCAAACAAGATCATTGGAATAAAACTGTTCTTTTATTTGCATTCATAAATATACTTTAAAAATAGAGCTTGTTCTTTTATTTTGCATTCACTAATGCAAACATACATAGAAAATAAAGTTTGTTCTTTTATTTGGAATCACAAATGCAAATATATATAACAAATAGAAATTGTTCTTTATTTGCATTTACCAATGCAAATATATATTGAAACAAATTATTCTTTCAATTGCACTCACCAATGCAAATACATATATTGAAAATAAAGTTTATTCCTTTATTTTCATTTACCAATACAATTATGCATTGAAATAAGGTTTATTCTTTTATTTGCATTTATCAATGCAAATATTCAATGAAACTAAAGTCCATTTTTTATCTACATTGACCAATACAAATGTACACATTTTTACACATTGAATAGAATTTGTTAAAAATATACTTTGAAAATAAATTTTGTTCTCTTATTTACATTCACTAATGTAAATATAATTCGAGAACAAACTATTCTTTGTTTGCATTCATAAATGAAAATATTCATTTAAATAAATTTTGTTTCTTTTATTTACATTCACTAATGTAAATACACATTGGGAATGAGTTTCTTTTCACTTTCACTCAAATATACTTTTAAATCAAAATACAAAGTTACATTTGTTATTTGCATTCCTTGTTGCAAATAAAACCTGAAAATAAAGTTCATCTTTTTTTGCAATTCATTAATGCAAACAAACCATCAAAATGAAAATTGCATTTTTGATTTATAATTTTGATATATATAAAATATTGTTTGAGAGTTGCATTTTTGTTTGCATCCTCCAATGCAAATAAAACATGAATTAAATCTTTCATTTTATTTTCAAATTAAGGAATACCTTTTTATTCACATTTTTAGATATAAATAAAGGATAAATTTTAAAAGTTACATTTTAGTACATTCTAGTTGTAGCAAAAGAAATAATGGTTCATTTTATTTTCATTTTAAAGGACAATAGAAAGAATAGTTTTTAGAAGTGCATTTTTATTGCAATTCTATATGAAGTGAAAAGAGCCAATTTGTCAAATGTCTTATAGGAAATAAAATGAGTTCTTTTTGTCACTTCAAAAAGAATGAATTGAAAATGTTTATTTAAGCTTTTGTAAAGAATGAATGACTAAACATTCATGTTTTTATCATTAAAGTAAAATAGACAAAAACACTCATTTTGTCTAAATTGAAAAAATGAAACAAATTATAGCACTGGAATATTTTATTAGAATTGAAACACAAATTAATCACTATTGTAAATTTATATCAGTTGAAACCAATTATTCATTTTTGTTAATTTACATTAGTTAAAAACAATTATTTATTTTAGTCAATTTATACTAGTTAAAACAAATATACATTTTGTCAAAAATATTCATTTTGTCAAAATGAATTAGTTGAAGCAATTTACATATAGATATATATATCATATGTTTGGCAAGATATATACTTGTCAAGATAGGTTAGTTAAATCAAAATTATCCCTTTTGCCCCATTAGAATTGTCAAAACAATATAACCATTTTTGCTTGAGTTTAAACTAGCGGAATAGAAATTGTCAATAGAGACAAAGTTATTATGCTTATTCATTCATTGCAAAGGAGACATTTTCCTGTCATGGTTATATATTGTGTATTACACTTCCATTCACAAGTTACCCGACTTGTTTATGTGATTGGGACGATTATTTTCACACATCTCCCAAGTGCACAAATTAGTTTATTATTTATTTATTGGTTAAAACCCCACACGGGTGTTGGGATGAAAATTTACATACACTAATCTCAATATTCAGTTGTATGTTGATCGTTAGATCGACAGGCTGCGATGAGCGTTATTATTTAATTTTAACGCTTACACAGTGGAAATTATACTTTGGATGTAGATGGATGACTTGATGATTATACTGTTCTTGTCATATATATGACATTTGTGAAATCCATATAATCTAATTTATATGGTAAATGATTGAGTCGCGTTTCGATTCAGGTGTTCTTTAAAATAAGAATATTTTTACATTAGAAATCCTTTTTATATGAAGTATATATATATTTTCATAAAATATATTTTTAATCAGCTATATGTTAAAATAAAGAATATTTGTAAAAGATAAAAATTTGTAATATAAAGAAAACTTCCATTTAGAATCTTTTATATAAAGAATATTTTTTATGATTATCTTAAAATATGTTTTTGAAAGATTATTAGGATTTGCAATTATATTTTGTGATATGAAATAAATGGAGATGGGAAATGGATTTATCGTGGACGATGTTTTAAACAACATTTGTCCTTTAATCCAATTTACATTGAAATTATTATTTGGAATTTATAAATCTATTTTATAGTTTTAAAAAAAGGCATTTTCTAAAAACCAAGTTTTCCAATTTAATATATTAAATTGGAATTAAGTGGAAATTCAATTGGTAATAATCGAAATGGGCTTCTGTAAAAGAAGACCGATATTATATATGGAATTTAAGAGGCTTTGCCGTTATTCCATTTATATTATTAGTCCAATACAGAAATCTATATCGATTATGTATTGATTTGATTTCTGTGGAATTCCATATTTTGGAAATAGATTGTAGATTTACTGTGAACTGTGTTTAAAGGACACTAGTTCTTTAACTTGTTTAAGACTAGATTTATTCCTTAAAATAAATGATCATGTAATAAAGATTTTTGATATCAAATCAAAATTGGAGTTTTAATCTTTTAAAGAAGATTTAAGATTTTATTTTCAGAGTTTATCTTTGATAAAATTAATGAGAATCTTCTAATATGAATATCTTATTAAAAGAATATTCTGAGTTGGAATGTGGCGTAATGTGTGATCTTCCAATATTTGCTTTCTAATCACAAAATACGCGAGTTATTCAGAAAGACCGGGTTTAACCCATTCTGAATAATCATCACGACGATCAAGAGTCGAAGATGAAGACGGTGATTGATGACCGAAGGTTTTCACATCGTTGGGATGATGACGACTGGTATCTAGAATTGGGATTGGCCTTCCAAGGCAAGGTATTTAGTAATGATCGTCCAAACGCATTTGGAGATCGACGGACACGTTGTTTCGCTCAGACCCAGAGCGGACTTGTAAATGGATTACGCGTCTGACATTGTATTCATTTCTACTGTATTTGTTGAACGCTACTGATTATATATTTCTGTTTGGTGGTGAAGAATTTATTCTTTACTTATCACCCTTCTCTAAGACGTATGAGCTTAGAGGTTATATATATATATATATATATATATATATATATATATATATATATATATTGGTAGATGATCAATAATATGGTAGGGTCTGATAATGTGACATGCTAAGATGCAAATGATCAAGGCTTTGTTGAAAAGCAGGCCTTGTGGTTGATGATCAAAGCACAGTCTCTTTAGGCATAGCTTTGTGTATATCGTGACTTCACGAGCCTCACACACCGGTTGAGTCTAAAACGGGAGAAGGGAACGCAGGGAGTGCACACGTTTCTTTCTAGCTAGAAGTGGTGTCAGTGCTTAAACTGGCTGACATTTGCTTATGTGGTTGTTGGAATTTTTCGAGGCCTCAGTTTATTCTTATCGGTCGCCCACGGCTGATTTGTAGGTCCAATAGGATCGGGGAGCGTGTGTTCAGGCATAACTAATCCACTAAAGTATTTGTGGACCGGCCCTGCTGCATCCAAGGGTTCGCCAGCGTCCGAATCCTGAGACATTGCTAGAGTGTCTCAAATTGGTCAGGAGCTCCTCCCTAGCCTTGACTCATGATGGAAACCCAATTTCCAATACGCCCCTTGCGGTTTTGATTGTATAACTAGTATGGCGACATAGTAGATGGTAGTTATGTCGTCTAGGATTGATATTATATTTGAAATGTTTAAATATATATATATATATATACACACACTAATAATAATATCGTTTTTACGTATCAAGCATCTTTTGAACATTATAAGGTAAAACCCTATCCTCCGGTTTGCGTTGCATTGTGTGATGGGACCTAGGTCTTATAATGGTTTCATTTTTCTAAAAAGCATTACGTTATTTGACGATTTACTTTATTTATGCACTGGCAATCCAATGGAGTAAACCCGTTCCGCGTTAGCGGCGTGGTCCTGTGATTAGCCTACTTATTAGGTAAGTTAAGTTAAGAATTCTCACACCAGTCCTACGACTGACATGTAGTTTGTTTCACTTTGCAAACTCGGGTGCCCTCTTTCCACACGGGCAGTCGAGTAGCTTTTTGCAGATATAGTTAAGCATGATCCTGGATTGAAGTCTGAAGCTGGGTCCAGAATATTGATGGCCTTCCGCTGAGATTAGTTCCGCTGCAATGTATTTAATTTATTGTAAATGTATCTTCCGCTATATTATTTATAAAGTGTACTCTGATATATTCTGTACTCTGATGTAACATTTATTATTGATGTTATAAAAGTCTGTGTTCTTGTTCTGATGTGTTGTATGCCCAAAGTTAACGTATGCGGAATTTGAACGGTCTTGATCGACCTTGCGATCGATTGGGGTCGGGCAAAATCCTTGTCGTTACAAAATCCATAAATATTCCAATTAAAATATTTAAAACAAAATTAAATATTCAAATTAAAGTGACCAAAAATCCGGATCGTTACATTCTTCTCCCCTTAAAAGAATTTTGTCCTCGAAATTGCTAAGGTAAGAAAACGTCACAACCCCTTATATTTTCTAAATCCAATTTATATTAAATCAAAAACCAATCCAATATTGTAAATAAAAATTTCCAAAAATATCAGAAAATTTTCTAATACTTTAAATTCCCCGAAAAAATTCGACAGAGTTTCCCCTATACGGAGTGACATCTACGATATCACAGGAACAATAATATATATTCATCGACTTACAAGGTCGGAAAACAAAATTCAAAACCCAAAAATATTATTTTCGCGTAGGCGTACCTTATACGAGCGCTATCAAGTATATCTGCGCAACTTATTGTGATCCACTTAACCAATATCAATCCGCATTGTCTCCTGACACCTGTACTCAATTCATCATATAAGTGATCATTACATGAAATTAGTACTTCATTAGTCAACCAATATAATTTCACCAATTCCCAAGGCATTATTCAGAAAGGTATATGCAAATATAGGTTTATATCACCCAATTTTAATTCATGGGCAGTTCCATTCAAATTTCATTATACTGGAACTTTGTTTTCAATCCATTCAACTTGTTCATTAAGCCATTGATGACTTAATCTCAACCAATCTTATGTCCAAAGAACAACCAACACACAACCAACCATTTAATTACCTTCAACTGATATTCACCACTAATATTTAATTCACCAATTAAAGCCTTATTTCATATCCAATTATCTAACAGAATTTTCAAACATTCCATTTCATAATTCCAATCATGATTTTATTTCAAACACCATCACTCCAATTTAATCTGTTTTATCTTATCTTAAATTCTGATTTTCAACTTCATATTAAAATTCCCTTTCACACTATACATGTGAAATTTTGGTTATATTAACCATTCAAAATCAAATTCAAATTCCCATTCGAATTCCACTTAAATCAATCAAACCCCAATACCTTATTTATTTAATAAAATTATTCCTCTTCTATACAAAAATTATAATTTGGGTAAAATATTTCATTTACCCTATTAAAAAAATAATATTGTGTACATTCCCAGTCTAATGCTTCTCAACACTTGAACCAATCAACAACACAGTACAAAATATTTTTATATAAAATCTACAAATACGCTCTAATATATGTACATTCAACTCAATCTAGGGTGATACTAACCCCATCTCTATTAAGTCACGCCATAGAGCCAAGGTTATTACTAAACCAATAGCTCTGATACCACTGTAATGACCCGATAAGAACCGAATTCCGATAATAATATATCATCTCGTATTACTTGTCAAACCTCAAGTATCGAAAACACCAGATAGTTATTAAAAAGAATTTAGAGGGTGAGATAAGAAAGGAAGAAATATTAGAATAGAAGACTAAGAAGATCCAACATAAACACAGAGTCTCACATCACAGCGGAACAAACTATAATACAAAAATAAATCTTTACCGAGAGCTTTAAAAATACTTACATTTATCAGAGTACATCATACATCTGGACAGTTATAATAACCTGTCCTCGTATACATCACACAGCGGAATAATATAACATCATACATCTGAACTCTTCCAGCTCCTCTCTTCACAGAATCCGATAACCTGAACCTGTTCACCTCGGTATAACCCGAGCATTACAAATACCGGGTCAGTCTGGTGAACCAGAGTGAGAAAACCCTTAAGCTTAAAATATCATCCTACTTGATTTTAAGGTCAAAATCTTTTCGAAAGAAAAGGATAATCGTAAGACCAAATGCACACATAAATACGGGCGGTTTTTACCTTATGATAACCCAAAACAATTTTGAAAGTCAATAATTTTATGATATTATAATAGTGTCTAAATACAAATAAATAGAATTTAGCAGAACGCTTGCATCTCACGCTCCACATATATAGTATACATATAAAAACCGCGGGCGCTTATTGGAGAATGGATTCCGACTATGACAAGGTATGGAACCACCTGCCGATAGTGTAACTCTAGAGGCAAATACACTAGGTTCAACAAGAACATCTTGCAACCTGGCCCACACATGACGGACCACTCATTTTGCTTGAGTGTATCGAATGTATATCACCAACGGTTGGGAGCTACCCACCGTTTCCCGGAAAGGGACAGCATCGAAATAGATTAAGGAAGCAAAAGGGATTTCTCTAGATAGGTGATTATATACCCTAATGGAAGCGACCCATACAGCCATGCTGCCTGCCCGATTTTTGTCATTTCCCAGTTGATGAGGCTTGAGGTTTGAATTTCCTCTTAGAATATCTAGCCACCATTCACTTTGAATGCCACATCGTCAGATCCATCAGATATCACTAATTGACGTCCACAAAAATACCCCAGTTGGGAGCTAATCAGCTATGATACGTTTGAATAAATCAACGTACGTGGTCTTTTGGAAATACTTTGTAACGACCCAGATTTCTAGCCAGTTAATTTTAAATATTTAATATGGTTTTAAATATTGTGTTGATAATAAAAAGGAATTTTTATATTGAGTTATCGATTTAATAATCGATTACAGTATAAATTTCAAGAATATTAAATTATCGTAATACGAAAAATACTTCAGTTCGAGATTTAAACTGAATTGAAAGTAGTTCAGATGATCAGTGTCAGTTCTGTTTGAATATGAAGGCGATAATAATAATTTAGTTTCAAGAAATTAATTGTTTTGAATTTAATTTATATCGATTTAAATTAATATCTTCTCCAGATGATCAAATGAGACTCTGTAGCTTGTTCCAGTGTGTCCAGAATAGTATTATAGCCCTAAGGGTGCCTGTCACTATGCTAAAATCAGAGTTCGGATCAGTGGGATATTTCGAATTAAAAGAATTCATATTGGTTCACATCAACATAAAAATCAAAATATAAAATATAAAACAGAGCCGACCTATATGTCGTACCCAAAGCCATCCTAAATCTGATAAATTCGTAGCTGTTCTTCCTCGAGCAGGAAATACTGTCTTCTACTTTGGATATCTAGGCAAACATCCATTTAATGTTAGTACGAGTTGTCTTCTGTTTGCATCTATAAAATTCAAGCCCGCGTTCATTACTTTCCCATTCCCAAACCACCCGAAAATCTTCAGTCCCTTCCTCTCATTCTTTTATACAAATTGGAATTGAAAACCGATTCCTCCAAAATAAAAATAAAAAAAAAAGTTTCGAAATCAGGATCCGCAGTATGAAATCTCGGGGTCTTCTGAAGCTCGACACCCAGTTGAAGACGCTCGCGAGGTCAGGCGCGATCTTGATTTTCTGGAACATCACTGTCGTGAGTTATTCGAAGACTATTGTGAGGACTTCGACATGCGAGAAGGGTGCGATTGTTTTAATTTGGGAGGAGTTCGATTGGGATTTGGGGAGAGGAGTATTAAGGGGAGTTCGGTCTTTGTCTTGGTACGGGAATGAAGAAGCTGGGGTGATGTGGAGCGAGATCTCCTATTTTTGTGGGGTTCGCACTGTGTAAAATGGTGGAGTCTGGTGACGGCTTTTGTTAGAGCATGTAAGAGGGCATGGCAATGGGATTAGAGACGATGACCGGACTGGGATGTTCAACAGTAAGGCGAGGCAATAGTATTGGTTAGTGAGGAGCAGTGCAGGCTAATAGATGTATTGTAGACAGTTTGTGGTTGATGAACTAAAGGCGTTTGATGAAATGTCAGAATGGAACGGAGGTGTTTTCGGACTGATTTCAGTGAAGGGGATCAGCGATTTATGAGGATAAGTTCGTGAATTAATCGAGTGGTGCATTGGCAGTAAGGTATATTTTATTTATTTTTGAAACTTAAATTGTATATAGAAAACTAGTTATATAATTAGTAGTTGATTAAATCAATTTGAATGAACTTGTAGAATTATCTAGTAAAGTAATTAAATTGTAAACAAACCATTTAATATGAGATTAAGGAGAGTTTGACTTTTTAATTTCATCATTTAAAATCATGGATTGAATGTACGGTAATTAATAAGGTCATTAGTAGATTAATTAAATTAACTCGTTCAATAATTTATATAAAATCATAACTTGTTTTATAATATTAGATTCGAGCAAGGCAAAGTGTACTGGAACAGGAGCGACAAATATTAAATCTGGTTTGAGCTAGACTGGAGCTTGTTGGTATTTTTGATTAAATTAAACACTCGTTTAATTTAATCAGAAACCAATGGTTATTTCGACAAATAAAATCGAAGTGAGTAAATCTCACTCACCTTTTATTTATAATTTTTTTTTACTTCGTAAAAATAATTGTTGTTGCTTGTTTGGATTTTTCTGCTTGTTTTATATATATTAGTTATTTATGCTATTATATATATATTGGGTTGATTGATTGGTTGGATTCCCGCAGTCTCATTAGCGGATGCCCGCAGTTTCATAGCGGATGATTACCCTATACGCCCCACGCTATGATTAGTGGATGACCTTCTATACCACGATATTCTGCCACGAAGCAGAATGGGTATTATTTATGTGCTAACATCTGTGGATGCAGGTAAACAGGTTGGAGGAATCCAACTGGATTCCTCAAAAATAGATTATCTGTTTGTTTGTCGGTTTCATATATATTCTCATATATGATGTGTTAAAAATCCCGTGATTGATAACTGATTGTTTTGGGGTGTTTAAATATCAATGGGGCTCGAATATTGATTTATAAAAATATCGGAAAAGGATAATAGAGATTTGAAAATGGAATTATATTTTTATAAATAGAATTTGAATTTTTAATGAAGTATAGAAAATATTAACTGTTTAAATATATAAAACAAGTGAATTTATAAACTTGGTTTATAAATTAAAATACGGGATTTGAATTGTATTTATAAACTTTATTTATAAGTTTATAATGTGAAAATTTAAGGGAAGTTATAAACGTTGTTTATAAATTAAATAATACAAATAGAATTTGAATATGAGAAATTAGAATGAAATTTGAATATTTGAATTCAAAGGAATTCAAATAAAGAAAATTCAAATAGAGATTTTGATTTGAATAAAGAAATTCAAATAGAGATTTGAATGTAGAATTTCAAAATAGAATTTGAAATAAACTTTGAAAATAGGATTTTCAAAGTAGAATTGGAAATAGAATTTCAAATAGGATTTCAAAATAGGAAATCCAAATGGTTTTGAAATGGAATTTGAATTCAAGGGAATTCAAATGGATTTGAGTGAAGAAATTCAAATGGGATTTAAATAATGGGTTTTAAATAAAGAGGATTTAAATATAAGAATTTAAATAGAATTTGAATGGAGTTTAAATATAAGAATTTAAATAAAACTCAAATGGAGTTTAAATATAGGATTCAAATAGAATCCAAAAAGAATTTGAATAAGAGGAATTCAAAGAGAATTAAAAGGTGGTATTTGAAATTCAAATGGTATTAGAATGGAGTTTTGGATATTTGAATTTAAAATAGAAATTCAAAATGGAGTTTGATTATTTAAATTCAAGTATGAATTTCAAATATAACAATTCAAAAGGGAGTTGATTATAGAAATTAATCTGGTATTTGAATTCAAGGAGATTAAAATGTGGTATTTGAAATCAAGGAAATAAAATATGGTATGTGAATTCAAGAGAATTAAATTTGAATATTAGAATTCAAATGGTGTTAAAAATAAGTTTGAATATTTGAATTCAAATGGTGTTGGAAATGAATTTGAATATTAGAATTCAAATGGAGATGGAAAATGAAATTTGAATATAGGAGATTCAAATTGAATTCAAATAGAATTTAAACTATGGGATTTGAATATGGAATTCAAATGGAATTTAAACTATGGACTTGAATATATTAATATATATCAGAATGGAGTTGAATTTCATTCAAACGAAGTTTAAACATATATATATTAAATATAATTAAAACGAGCTCGCCGCAGCGCTGCAGTTCGTAAATTGGCGACTCGAACTTCAATTGAGTATATAGAACTCAAATGAAGTCGAAATTCTTTGAAACAAGAAACATCAGGACCAATTTGATAATAGTTTTCTAATGAAGGAGAAAAATCTGGATTTCATCGAATAGATTTTGAGTTATGTCAAAATCAAAATTTTAAAAGTGCAGCGCCAGAAACCATTAAAACCATAATGGATTTTATATAATAAATATAGGGATTTTTAAGCAAATAAAAATCCGAATTTCCATTTAAAAACCTGGTCTTGAGTTAGAACATAAAGGTGAACTCAAGTGAAGTAAGAAAAGTGATTTTTGAAACAACAATCATATTTTTGATTACTGATTAAAATTAACTAAGTCAAAGAAGAATTAGTTAATCGAGTAGTGAATTGAAGTCGAACTTTAAAAATTGAATTCTTGAATTGTAAACATATATTTGAAATCAAATATAGAACTTAAATTAAAATTTGAATTCAATTAGTTAATAAGTAAGTTGAAATATATTTGAAACGTGTTATATTCATATATACAAGCGAAATGGGCAAAGAGTTAGTTAAAGAGTTACTTTAACGAATTGAGTCAAAACGAGTGTATGAAGTTGAAATGAATTGTAGAGGTATAGATATACCGGAGACAGTTATGGGATAAAGTGATGAAGGTATATAATTAGTGTGCTCGACAATAAGGTACATGTTTAATTCATATATGAGATTTTATGCGCCGTATCGGCAAGCCGCTTGGCTTTTTTCTTTTTCTTTTTGAGATGAGAAGTTACCGGGAAGCTATTTGAAATTTCCCGATGCTCCCGATACAGGGGAGGTTATGGCGAAATTTTCCGCAAATTTAAGGAGTTAGAATATTTTTAAGATATTTTGATAGTTAGAAATCATTGTATCGACGTATAGAATTCGATAGGTAAGTGAATATAAAAAATCGAATATTGTAAACAAAAAGGGAAATCTATAAATTAGAAATAGAAAGCGAACTTTATACATGTTTTAAAAAAATGAATAATTGGATTGTATAGTGTGTTTATTCGAGGTAAGTGGTTTTGCCGTTTTGAAGTTGAGGATGTTTTCAGTTAAGGTCTGAGAGGTAATTTTACCCCAACTTGATTGATTTCATTTTTAATGGATAAATAGCAAGATCCAGTCTCGAAGAGAAGTGTTTGAAAAAGAGTTAGTTGAATAAAATATTTTGGGTTGTTGTAACAATGTTTTACACAACATTCGTTTTAAACCCAAGTGATGGAATTTTGGAAATATAACAAGTAAATATTTCCTGAGTATAATTAAAATAGTCGGGATAGAGATAAGTGATTGGAATTATTTCCAATTGCAAATAGAGATATTTTCTAATATATAGAAAATAAAAGAAGTTGATATTGGGAAATGCTTTCCAAATAGCGTAAAGGGCCAATATGGTTATTGAAATTATTTGGTTAACAAATATTGATAAGGAAATGGAGAAGAGATTTAATTAATGAAATATTAATTAAAGAGCCCAGTGATTTGTTTGATATGTTTGGATGAACACTTGTTTTTATTCGATATTTAAATCACAGACTATCGAAGTTTTTGACCATCGTTGTCAATATGGAGAGACCGGTTGGATTATTATCCGAAGAACCACTCCGTATCGGCATAAGCGTTGCGAACCAAGTATGCTGAATATATTGAAGACGGAGTAAAGTGCAAGGACTCTTCTATTAAATAGAAATAGTGCCTTCGGTTTCGTTCAATCCCAGAACGAACGTAAATGGACGAATGTCTGACAGAGTATTTCCAATGATCAAATGGGTTGGTCTGTATAAATATATATGGTTGCAACGGATTTATTCCCTTAGCATAACATCCAGAATATTTGTGCAAACTCAACTAGTGATTAACGGATCTGACAATGTGGCATTCAAAGTGATTGTGCTATCAATGAATGGTAAGTATTCATAGCCTCAGGCCTCAACAACCGGGAAAGGACAAAAATCGGGCTGGCAGCATGGCTATGTGGGTCGCACCCATTAGGATGTATAATCACCTATCTAGAGGTTCATTTAATTTCTTATTCTATTCGATGTTGTCCCAGTCGGGAGGCGGTTGCTGATCCCAACCGTTGGTGATATACATTCGATACACTCAAGCGAAATGAGTGGTCGGTCATGTGTGGGCCGGGTTGCAAGATGTTCTTGTTGAACCCAGTGTATTCCTCTCTAGAGATACACTAGCGGAAGGTGGTTCCATACCTTGTCATAGTCGGAATCCAATCTCCAATAAGCGCCATGCGGTTTTTGATTTTATACTATATACATGTGGAGCGTGAGATGCAAACGTTCTGCTATTTGGTTATTTACAGGTTGTAAACATTATTATAATATCACTGGATTTTCGTATCAAAGTGTTTTGGGTTATAGTAAGGTAAAAACCGTCCATGTTTATGTGTGGGTTGGTCTTACTATTATCTTTTCTTTTGAAAGGATTTTAAAAGTTAAACAAGTGGTTGGAGTTTACTCACACCAGTCCCATGACTGACCCAGAGTTTATTTTGTTTGTTTTTCCCTAAACTCTTGGGTGCCCAAATTTGTACGGGCAGTCAAGTAGTTGGGATTTTTCAGATTCACTTGGAAGAGCTGGAAGCAGGAGGCTTCACTAGTTAGATATAGACTATCATATATTCCACTGTGTACTATGGTTGTATCTGGAAACAGGTATTTATAACTGTTCCAGAATGGCTGTTGTGCTCTGATGATGGTATGTATGTAAAGTTACTGATTTGTATTTCAAAAGTTATGTTATAAAATATATTTTTATTCGATCCGCTGTGAGTTTGTGATCTTCGTTTTCTTCTATTCTAATATTTCTTTCTTTCTATTTCTCATCCTCTAACTTCTTTCTAATAATGATTCGTTTTTCTGTGCAATTTGGGTTGGACGTGTGGTGTTATTAGTCAATTCAGATAGCACGGATTTGCGGGCCTTTACAGTTGGTATCAGAGCTTAGGTTGAGCGAATACCTAGGCTTTGGTGGGATTGTGCTCATTAGAAATAGGGTCAGTAGTACCCTAGAATGAGTTGAGTAAATATATATACGAGAGAGCGTATTTGTATTTTGATATAAAAGTTGTTTTATATTGTGTTGGTTAGTCTGTTGAGCTGTTTATGAATTCTGATCGAATAGTGGGACGCCACAAAGTCGATAGGAATTTCTAAACGCTTGAACAGAAGATTGAACACAATATTGTTTTAAAGTGGGTGAACGAAATTATTTTACCCAAAATTCTATTTTGATATGGAAAGAATAATTTTTGAAATTATTATATTATATGGATGAGTTGGATGTTAATAATCAAATTTGATTATATAAATTGGAATGGTTAAGTGTAACCAAATAGAACTTGTACATGAATAAGATATACAATTGAGGTAAATTAAAATTGGATTTAAAAACAGAATTCAGAATTTAAATCCTAGGAGTTTTGTAAAATATTTTCGAAGTATATTAGAATAATATAGCTTTGTTTTAAAAGGATTTTTAATAGAAGCCATTTCAGATGGATTTTGAAAGTGATAAAGCACTGAACTCACTTCAGTAGCTGGGAAATAATTCTGATGATGACTGCAGCTTCATCAGTGTTCATTTTCGAGTTTCTACGTGATGGACTGCTACCATAGAAAAGTTTTGGTGGAAATTTATTTGAAAGAAAACAAGTTTAGTTGAAAAATTCAAATATTTTGAATTTGAAAAGATTATAAATATATGTACATGTTTAAGTGATTTCAAAAGGATTTCAAATGAAAACCCTCGGATTTGGATTCTAGAAATGGAATTTAACTTAAGCAAGTTAAATGGATTGAAGTAAATCAATTGACTAGAATCAATTTGAATTGGTTTAATGGAATATAGATTGGATATAAATGGATTGATCGTAGATCATTCGAATTAAGTGAAGGAAGGCCAAAAGTTTTGGTGGAATTAAATTTGTTGAAATATGAGGAGTTGAGTTTCAACATAAGTGGATTGTTGAAAGGTAATGGATTTGTATCATTTTTTCCTAACTTAGCAATTTCGAGGACGAAATTATTTTAAGGGAGGAAGAATGTAACGACCCAAATTTCTAGCCAGTTAATTTTAAATATTTAATATGGTTTTAAATATTGTGTTGATAATAAAAAGGAATTTTTATATTGAGTTATCGATTTAATAATCGATTACAGTATAAATTTCAAGAATATTAAATTATCGTAATACGAAAAATACTTCAGTTCGAGATTTAAACTGAATTGAAAGCAGTTCAGATGATCAGTGTCAGTTCTGTTTGAATATGAAGGCGATAATAATAATTTAGTTTCAAGAAATTAATTGTTTTGAATTTAATTTATATCGACTTAAATTAATATCTTCTCCAGATGATCAAATGAGACTCTGTAGCTTGTTCCAGTGTGTCCAGAATAGTATTATAGCCCTAAGGGTGCCTGTCACTATGCTAAAATCAGAGTTCGGATCAGTGGGATATTTCGAATTAAAAGAATTCATATTGGTTCACATCAACATAAAAATCAAAATATAAAATATAAAACAGAGCCGACCTATATGTCGTACCCAAAGCCATCCTAAATCTGATAAATTCGTAGCTGTTCTTCCTCGAGTAGGAAATACTGTCTTCTACTTTGGATATCTAGGCAAACATCCATTTAATGTTAGTACGAGTTGTCTTTTGTTTGCATCTATAAAATTCAAGCCCGCGTTCATTACTTTCCCATTCCCAAACCACCCGAAAATCTTCAGTCCCTTCCTCTCATTCTTTTATACAAATTGGAATTGAAAACCGATTCCTCCAAAATAAAAAAAATAAAAAAAGTAATCGAAATCAGGATCCGCAGTATGAAATCTCGGGGTCTTCTGAAGCTCGACACCCAGTTGAAGACGCTCGCGAGGTCAGGCGCGATCTTGATTTTCTGGAACATCACTGTCGTGAGTTATTCGAAGACTATTGTGAGGACTTCGACATGCGAGAAGGGTGCGATTGTTTTAATTTGGGAGGAGTTCGATTGGGATTTGGGGAGAGGAGTATTAAGGGGAGTTCGGTCTTTGTCTTGGTACGGGAATGAAGAAGCTGGGGTGATGAGGAGCGAGATCTCCTATTTTTGTGGGGTTCGCACTGTGTAAAATGGTGGAGTCTAGTGACGGCTTTTGTTAGAGCATGTAAGAGGGCATGGCAATGGGATTAGAGACGATGACCGGACTGGGATGTTCAGCAGTAAGGCGAGGCAATAGTATTGGTTAGTGAGGAGCAGTGCAGGCTAATAGATGTATTGTAGACAGTTTGTGGTTGATGAACTAAAGGCGTTTGATGAAATGTCAGAATGGAACGGAGGTGTTTTCGGACTGATTTCAGTGAAGGGGATCAGCGATTTATGAGGATAAGTTCGTGAATTAATCGAGTGGTGCATTGGCAGTAAGGTATATTTTATTTATTTTTGAAACTTAAATTGTATATAGAAAACTAGTTATATAATTAGCAGTTGATTAAATCAATTTGAATGAACTTGTAGAATTATCTAGTAAAGTAATTAAATTGTAAACAAACCATTTAACATGAGATTAAGGAGAGTTTGACTTTTTAATTTCATCATTTAAAATCATGGATTGAATGTACGGTAATTAATAAGGTCATTAGTAGATTAATTAATTAAATTAACTCGTTCAATAATTTATATAAAATCATAACTTGTTTTATAATATTAGATTCGAGCAAGGCAAAGTGTACTGGAACAGGAGCGACAAATATTAAATCTGGTTTGAGCTAGACTGGAGCTTGTTGGTATTTTTGATTAAATTAAACACTCGTTTAATTTAATCAGAAACCAATGGTTATTTCGACAAATAAAATCGAAGTGAGTAAATCTCACTCACCTTTTATTTATAATTTTTTTTACTTCGTAAAAATAATTGTTGTTGCTTGTTTGGATTTTTCTGCTTGTTTTATATATATTAGTTATTTAGGCTATTATATATATATTGGGTTGATTGATTGGTTGGATTCCCGCAGTCTCATTAGCGGATGCCCGCAGTTTCATAGCGGATGATTACCCTATACGCCCCACGCTATGATTAGTGGATGACCTTCTATACCACGATATTCTGCCACGAAGCAGAATGGGTATTATTTATGTGCTAACATCTGTGGATGCAGGTAAACAGGTTGGAGGAATCCAACTGGATTCCTCAAAAATAGATTATCTGTTTGTTTGTCGGTTTCATATATATTCTCATATATGATGTGTTAAAAATCCCGTGATTGATAACTGATTGTTTTGGGGTGTTTAAATATCACTGGGGCTCGAATATTGATTTATAAAAATATCGGAAAAGGATAATAGAGATTTGAAAATGGAATTATATTTTTATAAATAGAATTTGAATTTTTAATGAAGTATAGAAAATATTAACTGTTTAAATATATAAAACAAGTGAATTTATAAACTTGGTTTATAAATTAAAATACGGGATTTGAATTGGATTTATAAACTTTATTTATAAGTTTATAATGTGAAAATTTAAGGGAAGTTATAAACGTTGTTTATAAATTAAATAATACAAATAGAATTTGAATATGAGAAATTAGAATGAAATTTGAATATTTGAATTCAAAGGAATTCAAATAAAGAAAATTCAAATAGAGATTTTGATTTGAATAAAGAAATTCAAATAGAGATTTGAATGTAGAATTTCAAAATAGAATTTGAAATAAACTTTGAAAATAGGATTTTCAAAGTAGAATTGGAAATAGAATTTCAAATAGGATTTCAAAATAGGAAATCCAAATGGTTTTGAAATGGAATTTGAATTCAAGGGAATTCAAATGGATTTGAGTGAAGAAATTCAAATGGGATTTAAATAATGGGTTTTAAATAAAGAGGATTTAAATATAAGAATTTAAATAGAATTTGAATGGAGTTTAAATATAAGAATTTAAATAAAACTCAAATGGAGTTTAAATATAGGATTCAAATAGAATCCAAAAAGAATTTGAATAAGAGGAATTCAAAGAGAATTAAAAGGTGGTATTTGAAATTCAAATGGTATTAGAATGGAGTTTTGGATATTTGAATTTAAAATAGAAATTCAAAATGGAGTTTGATTATTTAAATTCAAGTATGAATTTCAAATATAACAATTCAAAAGGGAGTTGATTATAGAAATTAATCTGGTATTTGAATTCAAGGAGATTAAAATGTGGTATTTGAAATCAAGGAAATAAAATATGGTATGTGAATTCAAGAGAATTAAATTTGAATATTAGAATTCAAATGGTGTTAAAAATAAGTTTGAATATTAGAATTCAAATGGTGTTGGAAATGAATTTGAATATTAGAATTCAAATGGAGATGGAAAATGAAATTTGAATATAGGAGATTCAAATTGAATTCAAATAGAATTTAAACTATGGGATTTGAATATGGAATTCAAATGGAATTTAAACTATGGACTTGAATATATTAATATATATCAGAATGGAGTTGAATTTCATTCAAACGAAGTTTAAACATATATATATTAAATATAATTAAAACGAGCTCGCCGCAGCGCTGCAGTTCGTAAATTGGCGACTCGAACTTCAATTGAGTATATAGAACTCAAATGAAGTCGAAATTCTTTGAAACAAGAAACATCAGGACCAATTTGATAATAGTTTTCTAATGAAGGAGAAAAATCTGGATTTCGTCGAATAGATTTTGAGTTATGTCAAAATCAAAATTTTAAAAGTGCAGCGCCAGAAACCATTAAAACCATAATGGATTTTATATAATAAATATAGGGATTTTTAAGCAAATAAAAATCCGAATTTCCATTTAAAAACCTGGTCTTGAGTTAGAACATAAAGGTGAACTCAAGTGAAGTAAGAAAAGTGATTTTTGAAACAACAATCATATTTTTGATTACTGAATAAAATTAACTAAGTCAAAGAAGAATTAGTTAATCGAGTAGTGAATTGAAGTCGAACTTTGAAAATTGAATTCTTGAATTGTAAACATATATTTGAAATCAAATATAGAACTTAAATTAAAATTTGAATTCAATTAGTTAATAAGTAAGTTGAAATATATTTGAAACGTGTTATATTCATATATACAAGCGAAATGGGCAAAGAGTTAGTTAAAGAGTTACTTTAACGAATTGAGTCAAAACGAGTGTATGAAGTTGAAATGAATTGTACAGGTATAGATATACCGGAGACAGTTATGGGATAAAGTGATGAAGGTATATAATTAGTGTGCTCGACAATAAGGTACATGTTTAATTCATATATGAGATTTTATGCGCCGTATCGGCAAGCCGCTTGGCTTTTTTCTTTTTCTTTTTGAGATGAGAAGTTACCGGGAAGCTATTTGAAATTTCCCGATGCTCCCGATACAGGGGAGGTTATGGCGAAATTTTCCGCAAATTTAAGGAGTTAGAATATTTTTAAGATATTTTGATAGTTAGAAATCATTGTATCGACGTATAGAATTCGATAGGTAAGTGAATATAAAAAATCGAATATTGTAAACAAAAAGGGAAATCTATAAATTAGAAATAGAAAGCGAACTTTATACATGTTTAAAAAAAATGAATAATTGGATTGTATAGTGTGTTTATTCGAGGTAAGTGGTTTTGGCGTTTTGAAGTTGAGGATGTTTTCAGTTAAGGTCTGAGAGGTAATTTTACCCCAACTTGATTGATTTCATTTTTAATGGATAAATAGCAAGATCCAGTCTCGAAGAGAAGTGTTTGAAAAAGAGTTAGTTGAATAAAATATTTTGGGTTGTTGTAACAATGTTTTACACAACATTCGTTTTAAACCCAAGTGATGGAATTTTGGAAATATAACAAGTAAATATTTCCTGAGTATAATTAAAATAGTCGGGATAGAGATAAGTGATTGGAATTGTTTCCAATTGCAAATAGAGATATTTTCTAATATATAGAAAATAAAAGAAGTTGATATTGGGAAATGCTTTCCAAATAGCGTAAAGGGCCAATATGGTTATTGAAATTATTTGGTTAACAAATATTGATAAGGAAATGGAGAAGAGATTTAATTAATGAAATATTAATTAAAGAGCCCAGTGATTTGTTTGATATGTTTGGATGAACACTTGTTTTTATTTGATAGTTAAGTCACAGACTATCGAAGTTTTTGACCATCGTTGTCAATATGGAGAGACCGGTTGGATTATTATCCGAAGAACCACTCCGTATCGGCATAAGCGTTGCGAACCAAGTATGCTGAATATATTGAAGACGGAGTAAAGTGCAAGGACTCTTCTATTAAATAGAAATAGTGCCTTCGGTTTCGTTCAATCCCAGAACGAACGTAAATGGACGAATGTCTGACAGAGTATTTCCCATGATCAAATGGGTTGGTCTGTATAAATATATATGGTTGCAACGGATTTATTCCCTTAGCATAACATCCAGAATATTTGTGCAAACTCAACTAGTGATTAACGGATCTGACAATGTGGCATTCAAAGTGATTGTGCTATCAATGAATGGTAAGTATTCATAGCCTCAGGCCTCAACAACCGGGAAAGGACAAAAATCGGGCTGGCAGCATGGCTATGTGGGTCGCACCCATTAGGATATATAATCACCTATCTAGAGGTTCATTTAATTTCTTATTCTATTCGATGTTGTCCCAGTCGGGAGGCGGTTGCTGATCCCAACCATTGGTGATATACATTCGATACACTCAAGCGAAATGAGTGGTCGGTCATGTGTGGGCCGGGTTGCAAGATGTTCTTGTTGAACCCAGTGTATTCCTCTCTAGAGATACACTAGCGGAAGGTGGTTCCATACCTTGTCATAGTCGGAATCCAATCTCCAATAAGCGCCATGCGGTTTTTGATTTTATACTATATATATGTGGAGCGTGAGATGCAAACGTTCTGCTATTTGGTTATTTACTTGTTGTAAACATTATTATAATATCACTGGATTTTCGTATCAAAGTGTTTTGGGTTATAGTAAGGTAAAAACCGTCCATGTTTATGTGTGGGTTGGTCTTACTATTATCTTTTCTTTTGAAAGGATTTTAAAAGTTAAACAAGTGGTTGGAGTTTACTCACACCAGTCCCATGACTGACCCGGAGTTTATTTTGTTTGTTTTTCCCTAAACTCTTGGGTGCCCAAATTTGTACGGGCAGTCAAGTAGTTGGGATTTTTCAGATTCACTTGGAAGAGCTGGAAGCAGGAGGCTTCACTAGTTAGATATAGACTATCATATATTCCACTGTGTACTATGGTTGTATCTGGAAACAGGTATTTATAACTGTTCCAGAATGGCTGTTGTGCTCTGATGATGGTATGTATGTAAAGTTACTGATTTGTATTTCAAAAGTTATGTTATAAAATATATTTTTATTCGATCCGCTGTGAGTTTGTGATCTTCGTTTTCTTCTATTCTAATATTTCTTTCTTTCTATTTCTCATCCTCTAACTTCTTTCTAATAATGATTCGTTTTTCTGTGCAATTAGGGTTGGACGTGTGGTGTTATTAGTCAATTCAGATAGCACGGATTTGCGGGCCTTTACATACTTTCTCAGACATTCGTCCATACAAGTCATCCAGGAATAGGATGAACCGAAGGCACCCTCCTACCACGTCCTAGGAATCACCCTATGGATCAGTAACGAGTAGTCCTCGCAATCCATAGATTTCAACCACGACCGTATTACTATCAAAATATCTCTGGTTGCAACATCAGAGAAATTTATCAGAAAACCCTTCCGCTTTTGAAGATCCACGGTCTTCAACTGCTCCATCTTCAATCAGCATATTCTACGTATTTGCTGGTTCGGAATGATTTTCGATACAAATTTGATTCCGATCTTTCGGTACCAACAGCGTATTGGGCATGATTTTGATACTCGGTTATTTAACTATCAAAATAGACAATCATAGAAATAAGATAAATCCATTGGTTTATTACACAGCATCACTTAGCCATTTAAATAGTATATATTGGTTATAATACCAAAAACATTATTTTAGTTTTAATATATATAAATATTCTCAATTTATTTTATTAAAATACTTAAAAGAAATACCTTAAAACCTTATCCAATTTCTCGTTATTATCCTTTAAAACATTTTTCGCCATATTTCTTACCATCTAAAATTACGAGATCAATTTACTTACCATTGTAACACAATCGTTAAAAAATCCCCTTTTATTTCGTTACTACGTAAATATTATTTCATATTCTCACGCTAGTCTTTATTTCCTTTTATTTCGGAATCCCACTATATATATATCCAAATTCTTCAAATAACGCTTCACTAATTTTTTCTCCAAAATAATTTGCTTTAACATCTCCACTATCACGACTCATACCATCCTGAAGTCGTTCTAGTTGGGGTATTTTAATTACCTCTCAAACCTTGATCAACAATGTTCTTATCTTAAGATAAATATGAATTGTAATTCATAAACCCATATTCATTTTTATATCACTTCACTACTGTATTAAAACACGATTTTATAAAACCTTCTTGCTTTTGAAATCTCCTCTTTAAATATATGTTTATTACTAAATTCGTTGATTCGATAAATGATTTATACCCGTTAACTATTAAACTTTATCTCCTTTAAAACTATTCGTCCTATTATCTGGATTTTTATTTTAAGTCCTATTACCAAACATTTACGAAATTCAATAACGGAAATCTCTTTTTTGTTAACTCTTTAAATCATTTCCTTTGGGAAAGCTCACTTCAATCTTAACTATTAGACTTAACGTTAATTTACAATTATGCTCTAACTCCTTATCCACAACTCATTTAAACCTCTCTGGTTTAATATAAAACCTTTCCCATCTCGATTTCCCTTACTTAAAATATTAAGTAACATTTACTTTAAGCTTACCATCTTCGCTAAAAATCACTTTATAACTTCATTTACCAAATTCGGTTTAAACGTAAACCCATTCATAAACTTCCTTAGAAACTCAATTATATTTTATTTCTAACTTTAGTTTCTTACTTAAATGAACTTCATTTAAGAATAATTCCTTAAATTAAATAAAAATTATAAATTTACTTCATCATTAACTGGAAATAAGTTTCTTTTTTATAATCTCATTAAGTTAAACAACAGTTCAATAAATTATTTCATTTAATTAATCGGCATATTCTAATTTAATTTAATAACCAATTACTAATAAAAAATTGGCTTTGTAAATCTTAAAACATGATTACCCCATTCATCAAATCTAACTCATCTTTTTATCAATAAGTAACATCATTAATTCGAATAATCCCATTTACTTTGATTATTATTAAACAATAATTTATTTCTAAATATCTCATTTTAATAAATCCTGGTTGTTAATCATCAAGTTAATTCCAACCTACTTGCCCTTCAATTTTATTAATATAAGAATCCACTTTATAAATTTATTCAGTAATTACGGTGAAGCACATGCTTCGCACATGGTAGATTTTGGTACAAAAATAGCGGTTAAAACAATTGATACATATATATAGTTGGTTTATTTTCTTTTTATAAACTTCATTTAAAAATTTATTTAAAACCTATGTTCAGTTATAAACTGAATTTCATAACTTCATTATTATTGATCCACCCGATGGTAAATCGAACTTTATACAACAGTTCGTATTTTGGCCATCTGCTATGAATTACTTGCCTAATATCTCTATTGGTTAATAACCAAACAAATGTTGAATTTGGGTTTCACAACTAACAACCAATCCAATAATCCAATCATATGGGTTCAACAGTTCATATAATGACAATATACAGTTAAAGAATAAGTTCTATACTGATAACGGTCAACCAATAATAATAATTCAAGCATCCAATTTAATTTAAATATGTTTATATTATTATAAACGTAACCAACAAGGTAAGTTACCTTGTTTGGAAATTATCGTTAAAAATAACGATGTCATTTAAATTAAACAATCATTTAATTTAAATAGTTAATATAAAAATATTTAACATGTGTTAACCCTCTTTTTTGGCAAGAGTCTCAACGAGCTAGACCAAAGCCCAAACGCGCAAACACACATAAGCCGCGCTTCAGGAAGCCCAATAGAAACACGGTCCAAAGCAATCACATGTCGGCCCAAGTCCAGACTATGCAAAGTGCTTGCTCACCCCGGAAGAATAGGTCTCATGGTCGATCGAGTTTCTCGCCTCTGGATAGAATGCATCGACCGATTATCTCGGACCAGCGTGGAAGATTTCTACAGAGTTAGTCCACCTAATGTCCCGATTTTCAAGGCAGTAAAGGCGGTCAAACCATATGCGGACAAAGCTCTACTTTTGATATTCCTTTCTGTGGATGCCACTTCAGCCACTACTTCCGATGATACTATTTATGAATAGTGGAATCAGTCCTTCAGCCGCAATTCAAGGCAATAGATGGATTCCACGTGTCCAGGCTTTCCCGAAATGGCCGGACCATAACGCAACAACCCAAGCTGCATTCTCCACCTATAAATACCTCTAAGCTTAAAGAAAAAAGAAGACTCTGAAGATTCTTGGTTTTATCTTCAATTCCATTACATCCTATAGGAGTTCGCATCTCTCAATCTCTTACAAGAAGAAGGGAAAATAATCATCTTCTTTCTCTTCTTCAGAAAAAGCATTGTAATTGTAATAAAAAAAGAGAAATAATATATAAAGTGGACGTAGGCATCGTCTTTGCCGAACCACTATAAAAATTCTGTGTGTGCTCCCCGTTCTTTTACTTTTTATTGCATTTTTAATCTATTTTCGTGTGTTGATCACGTGATTGGGGGTTGATCGTCACTAATAATCAACTTTTGACGTCAACAACACGCATCAAACGACCTTCAAACAACCAATAATTAGCAGCCATAACATACAGATGATAAACCCGACTTATAATTATTGTAAGTGGGGAACTGAGTGAGATTAACTCACCTAATCTGCGTTCTGTAAACAACTCGTTCCAGTTAATTCCAACTCGTCCGATTCAATTCCGTTCTATAACGTTCTGCCCATAATTACGGTTTCAATCTATCGTGTATCAGCCAGTTCTGATAAAAATATGAATACATTGTTAATATTTAAAATTTACTTTATTTTAAATAACAAAAAAATTCTAAATTTATTTAATTAACAGCTATTTACTTTGTTTTGGCTGGTTCCTTCATTCACTGCTTCTCTGGTTCATGCTTTGTTTCCAATCATGACAGACATTCCGGGACCCTGGCCAACTTGTTATAAACCCTGTTGTGTTTTAAAATATTGAATGATCATTAACAAATTATAATAAAATTAATTTACTTTTAATTTCTAATAATTTGAACAAATATTCGGTTAATACCTTAGTAAGTCGTTGCCTTTTCATTACTAGAAATTGAGCCCCCTCCATTTCATGTCCACGCCCTTGGAAGCCCACCTTCAACATGTTACAAACCCAAAGCCCGGTCCATGTAAAACCCTTCCAGATGAAACACGGAGTCGCCCCTCTTTTTTTCCGTCCACTTTCATCTCGTCTCAACAAAGAAATTTCCCTTCTACCAAAACAAAAACTCAGAGCTCCCTCTTTCTCCGTTGATCGGAGCTCCCGCGGTGGCTCCCAAATCACGGGCCCTCGCCGTCTCCTCCCTCGGCTTCAAACTTGACTCCCTCAGCCTTATCATCCGTCCATAGTTCATCCCCAAAGTCAATGACTTCCAAGCGAGATCTGGTGTTCACTTCCACTTCGAATTCCAACCAATAAGGTTAGCGTTAAAATCTCACTACGTTTTTATATTTTCATGGTTTGAATTTTGATGAAAGAATGTATAGATTGAGCGATTTATGGGTTAGAGGAATCAAATGGTTTTACTGCGATTTCCTTCTGGTTTGCGTGTATTATCTTTGGTACATTTTGGTCATACAGAAGAGCTGCAAAGTGGAAAAATGATCAAAGTGGAACCGTTCTGGCTTGTGTAGTGTTGGTACCAAACTGGGTATATATAGGCGATCGGTTCTTGAAGATAAGAACGATGTCTCTCCATAGGTCTGCGCCGGCCATGTATTGTCTGTTCAAGTAGCTGCTGTGCAAAAGTTTGTTGAGGTGTGGAGATCGAGAAAAAACGATGTACAAGTTGATGGCTTGCTAGCTTGCGTTGTCTTCTTCAATAGGGGCTGCGTGCACAGCTATGAGGAATAGATTAGGTACGGTGGTCCTCTACAAGCAATGTCGTTCCACATGGATGATGTAGGAATTCACAGGAGTACATATATTTGATGGTTTTTGGGCTTCCATGTGTTGTCTCCTCAAATAGGGTGTGCGCTACTAGTAGGAAGCATGGGTTAGGCATACTATTAGTGGTCCTATTGTTGCACAGTGTGTGGTCATTCAGTATTTATGACAGAATTTTTTAGTAGTATATTTTCACTTGAAGCTTTGTAATGTTCACGTCATAAAGTTGTAATTTGGCATGGAAAATGATTTGTATAGAAGCATATGATCGAGAAAAAAAATCTGTTCTAATCTTACTGTGTGTTTTTTCCTTTTCTCTTTTACTTTTCTTTTTATTTGATGTTAAGCTTAGTTTTGAATAAGTTTTTGTTAGATGATTTTTCTTGGATTCAGTTTCTTATTGACATGATAGAAATGAATATGTATGCTACTTAAAACTGTTGCCAATAATATGAGCTATGACCTTCATTGTTGTAGCAAGTATATGTATAGTTCAATGTTGTCACATGTTTTCTCAAAAAAAGTGTTCTATGTTTGTTGTGCAAGAAAATCTAACGAGGTATCATTTTCAGCATAAGATTATTAATTGAGAATCATCCTTTTATTATGCATTTACCTCTTGGTTACTATATTTTCTATTGTTTTTAATTCATACTTGAATAAGTAAATGATGATGTTGCGGACATTTTAAAATGCCACAAATATTATTATCCATTACATATTTAACATCCGTTGTCAGTGTGCTTAGTCATGCATACACTTGGAGATTTTGTATCCACTATAAAAATGATTTTACATCGCTATGTGTGTCATATTGTTTTACTATTATTCACGAAGTCCATGCGTTAGGAATTTTCATATATATGTACAAGTGGGAAAACATTTTGATAAATGGCTTATAAATAATATCGATAAATTATTCAAATAAAATTCCGAAACTATGAAATTCAAAATATATAAATTATTATCGACTGATATGCATGAATAGTATAACACTTCAGATTTGGTCAATATCAAATTATAACTCCGCATTAACCAGTTCGAGTCAACCAACATCCAGTTTATATAGAAAACATTATTAAATTTATAAAATAAACGTCGTTCTTTAACGATTTCCATAGTGACTATTTTAAAATTTGAAATTGGGCATAATTAACAATCTATAACCCGAAATCCTGATTTTTCTCTTCAATTAGAAAATTATAGTCAAACAGATTCAAACGTTTCTCATTTCACGAAATTACGACTTATATCGGATCCTGTATATCCAATTGAAGTTCAAAACTGAATACTATGAACTGCCGTGTCATTATGAGCTCATTTAAATGTAAATATAATTTTTAACTTTTAAATTTAAATTTAAAATCCATAAATATTTCAATTAAAAAATTTAAAACAAAATTAAATATTCAAATTAAAGTGACCAAAAATCCGGATCGTTATAATGTAGATAATCTGTGGGAGCCTTCTACTCGTCTCCGATCAGCTGCCCGAGCACAACAACCTATCTCTAGTCTGCTCATTTAGGAGCACCCAAGGTAATAAGAAACAATGCATAAAACCCCAAGTCAGACAAAGTCTGGTGTGAGAGATAGTAATCTCAATCACTAAATATGATAACATAATAGGTATGGAAAGTCATACCTAACCCGACCCAACATCCAAAGAGTTAGCACACATAATCATGTACAATACTCCATAGTAATCATGGTATTGAGTGTAAATGGAAGTGTGTGCGTCATAGTAATAGAAACCACCCAAGCATAGCTAACATCCTCGTGTTCTCTCTTTCATTGTATTGGGCATACGATATTCGATACTTTAGTAGTCAGATTAATCAAGACGCTGGCGGGCCCCACCGCATAAGCTCCATCCGACGATTGTTGTGCCTTACCGCATAAGCTAGAGCTGAAAACCCTACCCAGACACCGTAATGCCTCTGAGGTCTAGGCCGATCAGTCCACACCAGATTGGCTCTGATCCATCCTCATGTCACTCCCTCAATGACATACCAAAGTTTTGAATACTGATATCTCCTCTACACAAGTTCCCGCAGCGATGTCCAATTCATAAGTCAACCTGGTGGTTACCATTTGGATCCTTTGTGGCCACGTCCCACTTAGACTTTCTTCACGTCTCGGGTTTAATTAGTCGTATTGGAGTTAGTCCTTGAAAGAGCTTAACCATCATCATAAAGAAGTACTACGCATGCATCTTCATCCAGAAACCCTCACCATAGGTCCTCCTTCGAATCGGCCCTTATCCGGATCAACAATGTGGATCCAAATTGGCTATCATATCTGAATCATCTATGTCAATCCGGACATGGTCATTACTCCGGTACACTAGTACAACTGAATTTCGATACTCCGACACTTCAAAAGACTTGAAACTTGGCCTAGAACCTTCTGGGACCTTCCTTATCGTCCTTATAAAATTTCTTGCCAGTCCTATAACATTTTTCTGGCTTGACCTAATCGGATAGGGAATGCCGAACTGAGAATGTCGAACTGGTAATGTGGAACCAAGAATGTTGACCTGAACTTCGAAGCACCATAGCTTGGTCTCAAAAACTCCAAACAACTTGAAACACGGCCTAGAGCCTTATGGGACCTTCCTTGTCGTCCCCACAAAATTTCATGCCAATCCGACAACATTTTTTTGGCTCGACGGGGTCGGGTATTTAAGGTCGAACCAGAATCTACTAAGTGCATTTGAGTTATTATAACACCCTATTTCTCCACTCAACGGCGTTTCCATCCATCCTAGTATTCCTGGGCATTGTCCTAACATATCAAACAACCTATAAAGCAACTAAACAAGATTAAACATACAAAGAAGCAATTCCCTTAATCCCTCAAATTCTAAGATTCACAAATCAAGTCCAAATCATCCCAAATTATTACCAAAACATGATTGATAATGAATTACAAGCATTTTTACTTATTTTTATAAGCATCCCATATGCTAATCTACTCTAATTAGTGAGTAAGAACACTATTACTCACCTTAATCACCCTAAATAGGTTGGATCCGAAAATAGTGAATCTTTGGCTCGGTTACCTATGTTGTTGTAACGGCCCGGATTTTCAGCCGTTGAATTCTGAATATTTAAATTGGTTTAAATATTTTATTTGAATTATATATAGGAATTTATAGGAAATTATTTAATAAAATGATATTTAAACGTATAATTTATAATATAATTCAAAATGAGCTCGAAAAGTCGCAGCAGTTCGTAATTTAACGTTTTGAACTTCAATTAGATATACATGATTCAAAATGAGTCGGATTTCTTTGAAACAAGAAACGTTCGGTTCTCTTTAACTGTATCTTTTTAATGGAAGTGAAAAATCGAAATTTCGCCTTATATATTGTGAATTACGGCCAAATCAGATTTTCAGAAAGTCGCTGTGGAATCGTATATAGGCCATAATGGTTATTTAAATATATTTGAATAACGGTCTCGCATTTGGGTAAGGTTCTTTTGAGGCGTAGTTATAATTTAATTTTTAGAATTTTACTGTAATATTTAATTAATTTAATATGCAACTTTTTATTTGGAGTATTTTGCACCCTATATTAATATTTTGGGGTTTCATAATATAAGTTAAACTACCGATATTATTATATTTTTGGGATCGTGGTACCTTGCTGGACACGACCGTACTCTTACTTATGTCCGTAACAGCTCGGAGATGAATGTAATTTTAGACAACGAAGTTCAAAAAATCCTTTTTATAAACTACCTTAAATAAAATGCACTCTATTTCTACCTAACGCTAGTACATGTTGCATACCCTATACGCAAGTATTTTTCCCAACGTTCTAGTCACATGTTTAAGACCTATTTTCACATCTAAGATGGATATTGGGGACAACAAAAGTCAAACAAAATCTTAACAGCAAATCTCGGCGTCATATTATAGAATATTGGATTAAATTTCATGTGGCAACACTAGCAGCTACCGTATAAGAAATAAATACGCATCCATTCACGTAGAGGACATGCCAGATCTTACCGTTTAAATATCTACTGTATTCAACGTTGCCAGTCAACATTGCGACCAAGACTAAATAAAAGAAAATTCACAGCGTGCTCTCCACGCCATTTCTTCCGTGCTCTCCAAGCTGTCTAATACGTGCCTGCCAAGCAGTTCAGCAGTGTGCCAATCAAGCCATTCATTTTTCGTGCATGCCAAACTATCCCAGTTTCGTGCATACCTGTAACACCCCGAATTTTCTATTAACACTAAAGTTGCTAAAATAATAATAAGTGTGTAGAAGAGGGGATGTATCTAATATGAATATAAAAATACTAATAAGTATGTAAGAGAGGGGATGTATCTAATATGAATATAAAGATATTAATAAGTATGTAAGAGAGGGGATGTATCTAATATGAATATAAAAATATTAATAAGAGTGTAAGAGAGGGGATGTATCTAATATGAATATAAAAATATTAATAAGTGTGTGAGAGAGGGGATGTATCTAATATGTATATAAAAACAATAATAAGTAAAGGGGGATGTATCTAATATGTACATTGTAGAAAAAATATATATATTTATGACATGAATAGAAGTTTATTAATATGCTGAGTGTTTGCTGAGTCACTTCTGACTCATTGCTGAGTCAACAAGATAAACCCCATCTTGTCTGAACGGCTGCGGTTATTTCTAGGTTAAATCTAATGGCCTAGAATGAATTCTAAAATCTATAAATAAGTGGGTAGACCCTAGACCTAAATCACTTGTAAAATTAGAGAAGCTACCGTCATGCTGCTGCCACGGAGTTCAGCATAGCCGTCACAAACTAAGAAGAGGAAGCCTAATCATCTACAACTAAATCTACACAAATCAAATCAAAAGATCTCTCTTTCTCTAATTCTTTTCTTTTGTTGGTGAGTATGATGATTCTCACAAGACTATTACAAACTAATTGACTCAGTTATGAATGGATCACAAGAAAGTGATGTGATTTGTAATTGTAAATTCTATATATTGTGGATCTCTTATTATGTTATTATGCTGTCGTATGATGTAAATTATATATGCTATGTCATGCTATGTTGTAAATTCTCTTATGCTATGTCGTGCTATGTTGAGAATCATGTCAAGCTATGTTATACTATCATACTATGCCATGTTATAAATCATGCTATATTATGTTGAAAAATCATGTTGTTGGATCATGCTTAAAGTTATGTTTTTTTTTCTTAATTTAAATGGATCTTGTTTATGGGAATTTGCCTATTAGGTTAGGTGTACCCATAAACTTGAAACTATAATTAAATAAAACTTGATTATGGGAATTTGCCTATTGAGTTAGGTGTACCCATATAAAACCATGTTGTTAAAAAAAATTAGATGATGTTGATTCACACATGTTCATATGTAAGTTTATGAAAATTGATTGAGATTATATTAGGTGAATTTTGAACAAGTTGACACCTTTAGGTCCATGACATGTATAATCTATGCAAGTTGGACATATGCAAGTTTCACCCCTTATTATGATTCATTTGGTCACATATACATGTTGTTATTATGATAATCTCTTTTATGCTATGAGTTAGGCTATTCGAGTCTAACATATATTTTGCGAATAAACGTTCAAACGTGGGGTAGGTGTAATATTAGGAATTAATAAATTGGGTGCAATTTTGTAAGATTTTGCATACCATGAATGGATGTCCATAATTGAGTCAATTATGGACATTGTTAAAAATTGGAAGTAATTAATAATTCAAGTAGGGAATTATTAAAATTGGGGGAAAGTGGATTATTATTAATAATCAATGCTTAGGACGCGAGGTTGGACCCGTTTGTGATGTAAACCTGCCCGGACCCGCCCGGCAAATCCATTAGTCACAAATGTCGGCCCAACGTGAGAGGTCCTAGGCCCAAACTAAAGCATAACAATTGTAAAGACACGAGGTTAGACTCTTTTATGGTGTAAGACTGCCCGGACCCGCCCGGCAAATCCAGCTGCCATAAATGCCAGTCTAGTGTGAGAGGTCTTTATGAGGTTATGGCCTTAATGAACTAAGAAATACTTAACCAGATAATCATGTAAGGTGGGACATGGGGGTTAAGTAGGTGCCTTGGGTGGCATGAGGAATCTGGTGGTTGCCTTTAGAGGCATTTGAAATACGATTAGACTTAACCAAACACACATGTAAATGAACATGACTAAGTGGGTTAAGTGGGATGGACTAATGGGGACAAGCTTAGGTGGAATGCTTGTGGTAAATAGTGGGGGCCCATTTCAACCAGTATCCCAAAACGTATCTTTGTGGGCTCGACCCAAGTCGAGGACGGGACACGCATACTGGGTTTGACTATAAGAGGCCAAAACAGGGAGCGGTGGCAACGCAAGTCCAACGGGTTTCATATGCGTGTGTGGACCCGGGCTGGTAGGTAAGACGTTGTTGCATCGTGTAGGTATAAGCCGTGCATGTCCGTTGTATCAGGTTGCCACTTTAGGGGAGTGATACACCCCACTGTGGGGCCAGCACGGGTATCTACGAGTTAGGGAGCCGATCGAATAATGGGAAGTAGGGTACACCTAGTGGAGATAGGGGCAGGCGGCACCTATGTAGTCAGCTAGGGGTACGTAAAGCCATTGGGAAAGTTTCTAAGTGAAGCTAAGTGGGATGAATCTTTAGGGTGACTAGTGTGGTGCAGTATAGTGTTTATCCTTTAGTATTTAGGAGCGCCTTTAGCGATTGTCTATGTCCTTAATCTGCTCTTCATAGACATTTTCTTGTTTTCCAGCTTATGCCTTAGTCCAGTTATTTTGGTAATAGTATTGTAGAATTATCATATTCACCAGACTTTATGTCTGACCCCCTCTTTTCCATCCTTTTTCTCCCTTCAGGTCTGCAGGTTGGGCCAAGTTCTAGTGGAGTCTAGTTGGATCGCTTATCTTCTGGAAAGCTTGGACTGCTGAAGTAAAGTCCAGCTTGTTATCTTTCTTTTTAATGGCTATTCATGTAATGGGATTATGTACTTGTTTTATTAAGATAGATATTGTACTTGACATTGAATATGGTGTTATGATGTAATCAAACATGTTTTGACTTCTGCTACAATGAAATAAAGTTTTCGAATTTCCAAGTACTATTTTATATCTGTCTTGTTGTAATTTTACTGTTCTATATTCACTTAAAACCTCCTTGGAAGTTAATGCATTCCCTTTGTGAGTGACATTAATGGACGTGGGGTGTTACACGTGGTATCAGAGCATAAGGTTACCAGAACAGATAAAAAAAAAAATTTTAGAAAAATATTTTTTTTTCTAAAGTATTTTTGGAAGAAGTGCTTTCAAAAAAAAAAAAACATGTTATTTAAAGAGAGTTTTTATGAAAAACATAATCCCAAATAGCCACATCCTTATCTTTATCTTTCGAATTCTCCATTTTGAATCTTTCCTTTTTCGTTTCAGCATGGCTGAAGATCTTAATCTCCCAGAAGGTGTGACGATTCCAGGGTGGTTTAGGAGATACTTGGAGGCTAGGGCCACCACTGCAGGCCCAGCGGATACTCCTCCACCCCTAGTTGCACCCATTCCTCCTCCTCCTCCTCCTCGTGTTGACACTTTTGCAAAGACGTGCAAGGAATTCAAGGCTATGGGAGGAAAAACTTTTCAAGGGACTGAGACGTTTGTGGAGGCCAGAGATTTGCTTAAGGAGACTGAGGAATTGTTGGATATCTTTGAAGTGGAAGATGGGAGGAAAGTCCGTTTAGCTGCTTGGTTAATGAAGGGAGAGGCCTCGTTTTGGTGGGAGGTCACTAACGGGGAACGTCCAGTTGATTCATGGGCGGATTTCAGACGAAGGTTTGAGGCAAAGTTTCTTTCAAGGGCAGAGGAGAACTTAAATATGGAAAAATTCCTGGCACTAAAGCAAGGGAGCTCATCAGTAAAGGAATATGTCAATAAATTTAATCAGTTAGCAAGGTTTGGCTTGGAGTTGGTGAACACGCCAGAGAAGAAAGCTTTGAGGTTCGTTAGAGGCTTGAATGAACCGTTGCAAGGGTTGGCTATGACCCACATCCCTATGGGAGCCACCTTTGAAAAGCTAGTAGAAATGGCACTTATGCATGAGGATAAGGCAGTTGAAAAGAAAGGGGATCAGAAGAAACCCCAACAGCAAAATAAGAAGGGTGGTAAAAACAATAATGGCAAAGGGAAGAAGAAATGCTTCAATTGTGGGACGCCTGGCCATCTCAGCAAAGATTGTAGAAAGAAAAAGAAGACTGGTTGTTTTCATTGTGGAGATGCGGGACATTTAGTGAAGGACTGTCCAAAGAAGGGGCAGAGGGCAGGGTCTACCTCGGGAGGACAGGTGCAGGCTCTTATGGCACCAGGGCAGGCAAGGGGGCAAGTTCAGGCTATTGCGGCCCCACCGCTGCAAGAAAGAGGTAGAACAATTTCTGTTGAAAGCTTAGTTTTTCTGTTTGATCATCCTGTCCGTACCTTATTCGATTCTGGCGCATCTCATTCGTTTATCTCTGCATCATTAGTTGAATCACTGCACTTGAACACCAGTTTAGTAGAGGATCCCTTGGTCGTTTCAAATCCAATTGGGGGTTCGGCTCATTTGACCATGATATGTTTGGATTTGAAAATCTCTATACTTAGCGTTGAATTTAGATGTGATGCTTATGTATTGGGCTTCACGGGCTATGGGCTAATTTTAGGAATGGATTGGTTGTCTAGAAATAGGGCCATTCTTGATTGTAAAAGGAGAGTAGTTAGGCTTGTGACTCGCCTTGGTAATGCTCTCGACATCTTTTGTAATCCCATAAATTCCGTTATGCTAAGTTATCTTGAATCGCTTGACGCGTCTGTAGAGAACCTGCGATCGGTAGAAGTGGTCCGGGAATATCCGGATGTGTTTGAGGAGGTGAAGGGCTTACCTCCAAAGCGGGAGATAGACTTTCGAATTTATCTTGTGGATAATGCTAAACCCGTATCTTTGCCAGTGCGCCACATGGCTCCTCGTGAAAGGAGGGAACTCAATAAGCAAGTAAAGGAGTTGCTTGAGAAGGGGTTCATAAGACGTAGTATATCGGAGTGGGGTGCTCCAGTAGTTTTTGCCACAAAGGCGGATGGGTCTCTTAGACTTTGTATGGACTATAGAGAACTAAACAAGCTTACTAAAAAGAACCGACACCCACTGCCGAGGATTGACGATCTCTTTGATCAGTTAGTTGGCGCCTCAGTGTTTTCGCAGTTGGACTTAGCCACTGGCTTTCATCAACTGAGAGTGGCTGAGGATAGTATAGATAAGACTGCTTTTAGGACTCCTGACGGATTCTATGAATGGCTAGTGATGCCCTTTGGTTTGACAAACGCCCCTGCATATTTTGTTGATTTGATGAGTAGGGTGTTTAGGGAATACCTTAACAAATTCGTGGTAGTCTTTGTGGATGACATCTTAGTCTTTTCTAAGAATAAAGAAGAGCACTCCCTACATCTTAGGGAAGTGTTGGAAACCCTTCGAGCGCATAACCTTAAGGCAAAATTTTCTAAGTGTCACTTCTGGAGGAAGGAAGTACGGTTCTTAGGGCACGTGGTTTCCAAAGAAGGGATAGCGGTGGATCCCGCAAAGGTGGTGGCCATCCAAGATTGGAAGGTCCCTAAAAATGCAACCGAAGTAAGAAGTTTTTTGGGGTTGGCTGGCTATTATAGGAAGTTTATCAAAGACTTCGCAAAAATATCAGCTCCATTAACACGGTTAACGAAGAAGAACCTGGTTTTTACGTGGGACAAAGATTGCGATGATGCGTTCCAACGTTTAAAGAGAGCCTTAACTTCAGCCCCAGTCTTAGTGCTGCCAGACGAGAATAAACCGTTTACCATCTATACTGATGCTTGTGGGACGGGACTTGGCGCGGCCCTCATGCAAGAGGGAAGAGTAATAGCCTATGGTGGAAGCCAGTTGAGGGTTCATGAAAAGAATTACCCCACGCATGACTTAGAGCTAGCCGCAATTGTTTTCGCGCTTAAGTCTTGGCGTCACTATCTTCTTGGTGAGAAATTCGAACTGTTCACTGACCACAAATCATTAAAATACTTATTCTCTCAGAAGGATTTGAATTTAAGGCAGCAACGGTGGATGGAATTCTTAGCCTCCTACGATTTTGAAATAGCATATACCCCGGGCAAGGGTAACGTGGTGGCAGACGCCTTAAGTAGGAAAAGGTTGTCCTTGAGTCCGTTGTTTGTTGAACGACAAAGCTTAGAATTCATCTCTATGTTTGACTTTAGACCCTCCGTTGACTTAGTACCCGGTCCGTTAGCATCCTTGGAGGTTAGACCTACACTTCTAGGACAGGTTGGTGAGGCACAGCGAGACGACCCACAGTTGGTTGAGATAGTAGAAAAGCTCAAAGGGGGGGAGTCGTCAAGCCATCTTCGTAGGTATACCCTAGACGATAAGGGTTGGTTACGAAGGGATAATAGACTTTGTGTACCACAAGACGAAGACTTAAGGAAGGCCATTCTTGATGATGCTCATCGCTCAAAAATGACCATTCATCCCGGCGGGGATAAGATGTACAAAGATATGAAGCGGGTTTTCTTTTGGGCCGGTATGAAAAAGGATGTGGCCGAGTACGTCGCTAGATGCTTGGTGTGCCAACGAGTTAAAGCAGAACAAAAGAAACCCGGTGGGTTGCTTCACCCATTAGAAGTTCCACTATGGAAATGGGAAAGCATCTCAATGGATTTTGTGGATGGATTACCAAGATCAAGGAAGGGTAACACGGGGAATTGGGTTATAGTAGATAGACTTACTAAAAGCGCCCATTTTATTCCCGTGAAAAGTAAGAGGACTGCTCCGTGGTTGGCTTCTGTATACATTAAGGAGATAGTTCGTTTGCACGGTATTCCTTCTAGTATAGTAAGCGACCGTGACCCCATCTTTACTAGCGAATTTTGGAAGAGTTTACAAGAGGCGGTAGGGACTCAGCTATGTTTGAGCACCGCATATCATCCTCAGACAGACGGCCAGACCGAGAGGGTGAATCGCATTCTAGAGGATCTTTTAAGGCTTTGTATCCTAGACTTTGGGGGTACATGGGAAGAGCACCTTCCGTTAGTAGAATTCGCATATAACAATAGCTTTCAGTCTAGTATTGGCATGGCACCTTTCGAAGCTCTTTATGGAAGGCCTTGCCGTTCGCCTACATGTTGGTGGGAATCTACCGATAAAATCCTACTTGGGCCCGATATGGTTAGGGAAACCTCGGAGAAGATTGAGTTGATTCGAAGGAGGATGAAAGCAGCACAAGATAGGCAGAAATCGTATGCTGATAAGAGGAGGACAGATCTTGAGTTTGACATTGGGGACATGGTTTTTATCAAAGTATCTCCGTTACAGAATGTTGTTCGCTTTGGGTCCATGGGGAAATTAGCATCAAGGTTTGTAGGGCCGTTTCCTGTAAAAGACAGGATTGGGAAGATGGCATATAGGGTGGAGTTGCCTGAGAAACTTAGTGGAGTACACGACGTATTCCATGTATCACATTTGAGGAAGTGTTTGCACAAGACCGCGGAGGTGGTAGAGCCGAGCTTGCTTAAAGAGGTGGAAATAGAGCGTGATGCAACAATTAGACGAGCTCCTACATGCATTCTTGGGTCGGAGATCAAAAAGTTGAGGAATCGAGAGGTCAGACTGGTTAAAGTGCAATGGGGAGATGATGAGAGCAACGCAACTTGGGAGACAGAAGAGAAGATGCGTTCGTTGTACCCTTTTCTTTTTGAGGGTATGTCTTTTAATTTCTCCTTTATCACTTAGCTTATCTTATCATATCTTTAGTATGTCCTCTCATTAGTATCTTTGACCTTTAGTTAGGATAATCCTATGGTTGAAACATGTGTTTGAGACATGTTATGTATGATGGATGCAAAATGGATGCAAGTGTTTGCTAGTGGTTGCTCGTGGATGCATATATACACACACTTTAGGCACTAGATCGGCTCAGTCACTACATATTGCATATTGCATATATATGGATGTATTTAGTAAAATGGATGAACGATGGTTGTATTATCATGTGGATGCTGCATTCAGATGATGGTTGTGCACGCATATAGAAGTATTATGTGGCATTAAGAATCTTTTGCATACATAATGGATGCATGGCACGATCATAGTTGCATTAAGGAGGTCAACTGAATCAGTGGACCGCCTGATTTTGCATTAGATACGGACATATACACACATTGTGCATTTAAACATGAAAGCATTAGAAGTCTGTAAGGACAATGGATGCCTGTGTATGATGGGTGAGTAGATGGACGTTTGGATGGTAGGATATACATTCCTCCAGACTTGAAGATTTCGGGGACGAAATCCTAAAAGGAGGGGAGAATGTAACACCCCGAATTTTCTATTAACACTAAAGTTGCTAAAATAATAATAAGTGTGTAGAAGAGGGGATGTATCTAATATGAATATAAAAATATTAATAAGTATGTAAGAGAGGGGATGTATCTAATATGAATATAAAGATATTAATAAGTATGTAAGAGAGGGGATGTATCTAATATGAATATAAAAATATTAATAAGAGTGTAAGAGAGGGGATGTATCTAATATGAATATAAAAATATTAATAAGTGTGTGAGAGAGGGGATGTATCTAATATGTATATAAAAACAATAATAAGTAAAGGGGGATGTATCTAATATGTACATTGTAGAAAATATATATATATTTATGACATGAATAGAAGTTTATTAATATGCTGAGTGTTTGCTGAGTCACTTCTGACTCATTGCTGAGTCAACAAGATAAACCCCATCTTGTCTGAACGGCTGCGGTTATTTCTAGGTTAAATCTAATGGCCTAGAATGAATTCTAAAATCTATAAATAAGTGGGTAGACCCTAGACCTAAATCACTTGTAAAATTAGAGAAGCTACCGTCATGCTGCTGCCATGGAGTTCAGCATAGCCGTCACAAACTAAGAAGAGGAAGCCTAATCATCTACAACTAAATCTACACAAATCAAATCAAAAGATCTCTCTTTCTCTAATTCTTTTCTTTTGTTGGTGAGTATGATGATTCTCACAAGACTATTACAAACTAATTTGACTCAGTTATGAATGGATCACAAGAAAGTGATGTGATTTGTAATTGTAAATTCTATATATTGTGGATCTCTTATTATGTTATTATGCTATCGTATGATGTAAATTATATATGCTATGTCATGCTATGTTGTAAATTCTCTTATGCTATGTCGTGCTATGTTGAGAATCATGTCAAGCTATGTTATACTATCATACTATGCCATGTTATAAATCATGCTATATTATGTTGAAAAATCATGTTGTTGGATCATGCTTAAAGTTATGTTTTTTTTTCTTAATTTAAATGGATCTTGTTTATGGGAATTTGCCTATTAGGTTAGGTGTACCCATAAACTTGAAACTATAATTAAATAAAACTTGATTATGGGAATTTGCCTATTGAGTTAGGTGTACCCATATAAAACCATGTTGTTAAAAAAATTAGATGATGTTGATTCACACATGTTCATATGTAAGTTTATGAAAATTGATTGAGATTATATTAGGTGAATTTTGAACAAGTTGACACCTTTAGGTCCATGACATGTATAATCTATGCAAGTTGGACATATGCAAGTTTCACCCCTTATTATGATTCATTTGGTCACATATACATGTTGTTATTATGATAATCTCTTTTATGCTATGAGTTAGGCTATTCGAGTCTAACATATATTTTGCGAATAAACGTTCAAATGTGGGGTAGGGGTAATATTAGGAATTAATAAATTGGGTGCAATTTTGTAAGATTTTGCATACCATGAATGGATGTCCATAATTGAGTCAATTATGGACATTGTTAAAAATTGGAAGTAATTGATAATTCAAGTAGGGAATTATTAAAATTGGGGGAAAGTGGATTATTATTAATAATCAATGCTTAGGACGTGAGGTTGGACCCGTTTGTGATGTAAACCTGCCCGGACCCGCCCGGCAAATCCAGTAGTCACAAATGTCGGCCCAACGTGAGAGGTCCTAGGCCCAAACTAAAGCATAACAATTGTAAAGACACGAGGTTAGACTCTTTTATGGTGTAAGACTGCCCGGACCCGCCCGGCAAATCCAGCTGCCATAAATGCCAGTCTAATGTGAGAGGTCTTTATGAGGTTATGGCCTTAATGAACTAAGAAATACTTAACCAGATAATCATGTAAGGTGGGACATGGGGGTTAAGTAGGTGCCTTGGGTGGCATGAGGAATCTGGTGGTTGCCTTTAGAGGCATTTGAAATACGATTAGACTTAACCAAACACACATGTAAATGAACATGACTAAGTGGGTTAAGTGGGATGGACTAATGGGGACAAGCTTAGGTGGAATGCTTGTGGTAAATAGTGGGGGCCCATTTCAACCAGTATCCCAAAACGTATCTTTGTGGGCTCGACCCAAGTCGAGGACGGGACACGCATACTGGGTTTGACTATAAGAGGCCAAAACAGGGAGCGGTGGCAACGCAAGTCCAACGGGTTTCATATGCGTGTGTGGACCCGGGCTGGTAGGTAAGACGTTGTTGCATCGTGTAGGTATAAGCCGTGCTTGTCCGTTGTATCAGGTTGCCACTTTAGGGGAGTGATACACCCCACTGTGGGGCCAGCACGGGTATCTACGAGTTAGGGAGCCGATCGAATAATGGGAAGTAGGGTACACCTAGTGGAGATAGGGGCAGGCGGCACCTATGTAGTCAGCTAGGGGTACGTAAAGCCATTGGGAAAGTTTCTAAGTGAAGCTAAGTGGGATGAATCTTTAGGGTGACTGGTGTGGTGCAGTATAGTGTTTATTCCTTAGTATTTAGGAGCGCCTATAACGTTGCCTTTAGCGATTGTCTATGTCCTTAATCTGCTCTTCATAGACATTTTCTTGTTTTCCAGCTTATGCCTTAGTCCAGTTATTTTGGTAATAGTATTGTAGAATTATCATATTCACCAGACTTTATGTCTGACCCCCTCTTTTCCATCCTTTTTCTCCCTTCAGGTCTGCAGGTTGGGCCAAGTTCTAGTGGAGTCTAGTTGGATCGCTTATCTTCTGGAAAGCTTGGACTGCTGAAGTAAAGTCCAGCTTGTTATCTTTCTTTTTAATAGCTATTCATGTAATGGGATTATGTACTTGTTTTATCAAGATAGATATTGTACTTGACATTGAATATGGTGTTATGATGTAATCAAACATGTTTTGACTTCTGCTACAATGAAATAAAGTTTTCGAATTTCCAAGTACTATTTTATATCTGTCTTGTTGTAATTTTACTGTTCTATATTCACTTAAAACCTCCTTGGAAGTTAATGCATTCCCTTTGTGAGTGACATTAATGGACGTGGGGTGTTACACGTGGTATCAGAGCATAAGGTTACCAGAACAGATAAAAAAAAAATTTAGAAAAATATTTTTTTTTTCTAAAGTATTTTTGGAAGAAATGCTTTCAAAAAAAAAAAAACATGTTATTTAAAGAATAAAATCCGAAATCAAATGGAAAGTTCGGGAATCAATACATCTGAGTTTAAAAGCATTTGTTCTTCAATACATCTGAGTTTAAAAGAATAAATTCAAGAATAAAATCCGAAATCAAATGGAAAGTTCGGGAATCAATACATCTGAGTTTAAAAGCATTTGTTCTTCAATTTTTCTGGTTCAAAGCCGCGATGTCTAGGCCAATTTCTGGCGAACTCCGAAGGGATGGGGTCGAGCGGTTTCAGGCGAAGGGAGGACGCCGGAGTTTACATGGTAGGCGCAGCATCTAGGGGGTTGAAGTGGAAGGGGTTGGTGAGCTCGGTTTAGTAAATCATGAGCAGGTGCGTGTATTATCATTTGGTAAAGAATGATTAATATAAACTTGGAGTTAGGATTGAAATTGTGCAAGTGGAAGAGGTACGTCAGTTTGTGTATTTTGGGAAGAGGAGTTGGGTCTTTAATTTGTTAAAGAGGGATTTGTGCGTGGGGATTATTGAGTAAAATGTTGGTGGGTGTGTCTAAAATAGGAGTGGCGTGGGTACTATTATATGGTTGCAGTATAAAACAGTACGAGGGGGAGGTGATTAGTGGAGGAAGGATGTTTGGTGAACAAGGGTGGACTAATACCAAAGTACAATATACGATAGTGAGACCATGCATGTACGTGACATGTAGCATGGGTCATGCTATTTCGTTGCAGCATTGGTGTGAAGACAGACGAGAATGGGAGGACGTTGCTGAAATGGATCAGTGGTGGAGTCTGACTTCGGTGCTAGGTGATTGGTGCAGGAATGGGTGGGTATTACGGCGGCCTGGCTGCCTACGGGAATGACATGGTGATGATTTGAGTGAATTCTGGGTGGAGGTTTCTGTTTTGTTGAAAAGAGTTGTGAACAGTTTGGTGTAGAACCTGGATTTGGACGAAGAGTCAACGAACATGCTCAGCGTGCTAAGTATTTCCGGTATTAAAAAGACATGGGTGACTGGAGGATCACAACATGGTGGAGTTGTTGAGTAAATTCGAAAGTAGAAGAAGACGGGAGGGATAATTAACGAAACAAGAATTTGACACGACAAGCTACGTTGGAATCGCAGAGGAAAGTGGAACCGATGTAACTGAGAACCGGGCTATGGGAATTTTCATGACAAAATCAAACGTTTTTTGATTTTAAAACGAAAACAAAAGCAGAACCGTCAACTGCAAAACGAGGTGAGTAAACTCACTAACTCTGACTCGTTTATATTTTTATATGAACGAGTTTTTTTCTAATTTATTTTATACCGTGTGATGGTTGCTTGGTTGAATAGTGATAAAATTGGTTGATATGGTTACATCGTTGATCTATTGATGTGAAATAATATTATTGACGTTATTAACATCTGTGGATGCAGGGAAACAGGTTGGAGGAATCGAACTGGATTCCTCAACATTGTTATAACTGTTTATTCTTTATCATGACATATGTTGTGATACACATATAATGTAATTGATTTTGTTGTGCTGAATTACACTGGCCCTATAATTTTGGTGTTTAATACCATGAAGTATTTTCAAATGTAGGAAAGAAATTTAAAAAGAAAATTTATTTTCGAAATTAGAAATAGAATTTCAAATAGATTTGAAGGTAGAAAACTTGTAAAAGTTATGAACGATAATTAGGGAAGAAGGGAAAAATTATTATTGGAAACTAGTATTTGACATGAAATCGGTATTTATTTATTGAATGTAAAATCGCTATAAGGTTTTAAGAAGAGATTTTAAATAGAAATTTGTTTTTACCAATTAACTGAGAGGATCAAATTATGACTCACCGTTTTAAATTTTAATGAAGTATTTATACTAGGATAAATTGAAAAGTGGTAAAGGTTTTGAAATCGTTATTTGTAAATTAGTTTTAATCTTTGCAGTTATAAAAGAAATTGTTAACGATATTATAAATATTTAGGACCTAGAAATGAGATTTTCTATGGACAAATTTTAATAGAAGTTATAGATGAAATTGGACTTGAAATGATAAAATCAAATGGATTTGATGTATTACCAGTTAAAGTGAATAAAGGCTAAGGCAAATATGTTGCAAACGAGATGTCTAAAAGAAATTTAGATTTGAAATATGAAATCGAATTCAAATTTGAATAAGGGAAATGGATAATCGTTTAAAATGAAAACGACGAGTTTTATTCCAACATTTGGAATATAAATTGTAATAAATGTTTTGTAAATTCTAGATAGCGATTTTAACGCTACCGTTATACTAAGTGTTGGTAAATTCTAGACAGCGATTTTAACGCTGCTGTTATAAAAGATGTTTTGTAAATCTTAACAGCGGTCTTAACGCTATTGCTATAATAAATGTTCTATAATTCTAGACAGCGGTTGTAACGCTGTTGTTAAAATCAATGTTTTATAAATCAAATATTCAGAGACAGCGATTATAACGCTATCGTTGTAATCAACATTTTTATGTAAAGAAGGCGTGTTCTTAGATCGAATCCGAGAGTCGCGTAAGCGACGGGTTGTTTAAAATTGTGAGCTTTGACTATTTCAAAGTTGAGAATGTGGTTCAATTAAGGTCTGAGAGGTAAATATACCCCAACTTGATTGACTTCATGATCGATGGAGGAATGGTTAAGGTTCGATGGTGAAACTTGGTTAAGCAAGATGGTTAGCTAATAAATGATTAGTGCGTTGAGTTAAAACAACGATGTTTATAACATCACGTTAATTTGAAATGTTTTCCAAATAAAATGAGAGATATTTTCGACACATAGAAAATGAAATGAATTGTCAACGAGGAATTAAGAGACAGGAATTGGAAATAATAGTTTAATAAGAAAATAAATTAAAGAGGGGCCCAGTGTTGTTTGGTGCTTGATCGGTAGAAATTTCCAATTGGAAATAGGACCGTTGATTGTATGGATGTTTATTTGATAGTTAAATCACCGACTATCAAAGTTTTCATTTATTTTATACCTTCGTTATTAATATGGAGAGACCGGGATCAGATTTAATATCTGAAAACCACTCTGTATTGGTATAAGCGTTATGAATCAACTTATGCTGAAGATAATTGAAGACGGAGGAAAATACAAGGGCTGTTCTATAAATCCTAGGTAGAAATTTCCCAAGATGGATTAATAGAACGGTGCCTTCAGTTTGTCCAGACCCAGGACAACTTGTATGGACGAGTGTCTGACAGAGTATATTCCAAAGGGATTACGTACGTTGATTCCTTCAAACGTACGAAGTTGGTGGCATAGAAGGGAAACTTCTTTAGCCTAACAATCTGAGTATTTTTGTGGGAATCAATTAGTGATTTCTGATGGATCTGACGATGTGGCGTTCAAAGTGAATGGTGGCCAGATGTTCTAGAAGATAATTCAAACCTCAAGCCTCACAACCCGGAATTGACAAAAATCGGGCAGGCAGCATGGCTATGTGGGTCGCACCCATTAGGATGTATAATCACCTATCTAGAGAAATTCCATTTGTTCTTAAATCTATCGATGTTGTCCCTTTCGGGAAACGGTTGTTGATCCCAACCGTTGGTGATATACATTCGATACACTCAAGGGAAATGAGTGGTCGGTCATGTGTGGGCCGGGTTGCAAGACGTTCTTGTTGAACCCAGTGTATTCGTCTCTAGAGATACACTATCGGCAGGTGGTCCCGTACCTTGTCATGTTGGAAATCCAATCTCCAATAAGCGCCCTGCGGTTTTTGATTTTATATTATATATGGAGCGTGAGATGCAAGCGTTCCGCTAGATGGCTATTTATTTGATGTAGACATTATTATAATATCAATGGATTTGATATCAAAAATATGTTTTGGTTATCGTAAGGTAAAAACCATCCGTGTTTATGTGTGGATCGGTCTTACGATTATCATTTCTTTCGAAAGGTATTTTTTAAAAGTTAAACAATGGTTGGAGTTTACTCACACCAGTCCCATGACTGACCCAGAGTTTATTTTGTTTTGTTTTCCCTAAACTCTTGGGTGCTCAAATTTGTACGGGCAGTCAAGTATTCGGGATTTTTCAGATTCACTTGGAGGAGCTCGAAGCAGGAGGCTTCATCAGTTAGATATAGACTATCATATTTTCCGCTGTGCATTATGTTCTATCTGGAAACAAGAGTTTATAACTGTTCCAGTGATAACTGTCGTGCTCTGATGATGGTATGTATATACAGTTACTGATTGGTATTTCAAAAGTTATGTTATATAATCTATTTTATTCATTCCGCTGTGAGTTTGTGATCTTCGTTTTCTTCTATTCTAATATTTCTTTCTTTCTATTTCTCATCCTCTAACTTCTTTCTTATAACGATTCGTATTTCCGTGTCTTTTGGGTTGGACGTGTGGTGTTATTAGTCGATCCAAAGTGTACGGAAATTCGGGCCATTACATTTGGTATCAGAGCTGAAGGTTGAGTGATAACCTTGGCTCTGTGGTGGGACTCAATAGAGATGGGGTTAGTAATACCCTAGATTGAGTTTGAGTGTATACAAATGAGAGCGCGTATTTGTAGATTTAATATAAAAATGACTTATATTGTGTTGGCTAGTTCGTTGAGTGGTTTATGAATTCTAGTCGATACATGAAGTACAACTGTATCGATAAGTGTTTCTAAACTCTCGAATAGAACAATTCGACGCAGTATTGTTTTAAAGTGGGTAAATGGAATAAATTGTACCCAAAGATTATTTTGATATAAGAAATAATTTTCTAGGATTATTGGTTGTTATCGTTATAATCAAATAAGATTATAATGTTAAGATAATCAAATGAGAGTATAATATCAAAATGGTTATATGAAACCAAGTACAATTTGTATGAGAATGGAATATACAAATAAGCTAAATAAGAATTTGATTCAGATCAGAATTGTGGATTTAAATCCCGGATATTTAGAAAATATTTTCTGAAATATTTTAAAGAATATTTAATATTGTCTTAAAGGAAATTTTGAATAAGAATGCTTTTAATGGATTTTGAAAATGGTTAAGCACTGAAATCACTTCAGTGACGAGAAAATAATTCTGATAATGGGTCGCAACATTATCAGTGTCCATTTTCACGTTTCTGAGTGACGGATTGCTACCATAGTAATTTCGGAATGAAAGATTCATTTGAAATTGAGAAGTTATTCAAATGTTTTGAATTGGGTTGATTATAAGTTTATGGGTATAAATGTATATGATTTCAAACCAGTTAGAAATAAAACCCGGGAATTTGAATTCTGAAATTGAAATTTAACTTATATAAGTTGTATAGATTGAAATGGTAAAAGTGATTCAAATGCATTGAAATTCAATAAAATTGGACGGGATTAAAGATAATCCAGAATGAAATCAAACGAGTTGAATATATATTGGATATTGTTGTTGGAATTAAACTGTGATAGAATTGAACTCAAACTGATTAAGTGGATTGATTCTGAAATAAAGATCAAATGGAATCGATAGAATGGAAGTGAAATAATCAGAAGTCGATTAGAGATTTCAATACTGGAAGTTGGATTGGTTTGAAACCAACCGGAAATGAATATATGTACGCTGAGCAGGCATTGAATGGAAGCAAATGCAAGAGATAGAATTATGTCCGACAAAAAGGTACATGTTTACAATATTGTTTGGGTTTGATGATTTTATGAGCCTATGAGGCTAGCCGCTTGGCTTTTTGATTTTCTTTTGGACTGGAGACGCCTAGATAGGCGAGTTGTGGTTGTGCCGATTGAGCCGTGCAGAGGGGATGCTGCCGGAATTTTTTCAGAATTTAAAGTGTCAGAAAATTTTCAGAAATTTTGAAAATTTTCGTTAGTAAGAAAAATTAATATTTTAATTGAAATAAATTGGTCCTGTTAGACTGAAGTGAACAAAAAGGATTTTAAACCTAGTTAATAGGGTATAAAGCATCTTTTCCTACCTTAGCAATTTCGAGGATGGAATTATTTTAAGGGGGAAGGAATGTAACGACCCGGATTTTCAGCCGTTGAATTCTGAATATTTTAATTGGTTTAAATATTTTATTTGAATTATATATAGGAAATTATTTAATAAAACGATATTTAAACGTATAATTTATAATATAATTTAAAATGAGCTCGAAAAGTCGCAGCAGTTCGTAATTTAACGTTTTGAACTTCAATTAGATATACAGGATTCAAAATGAGTCGGATTTCTTTGAAACAAGAAACGTTCGGTTCTGTTTAACCGTATCTTTTTAATGGAAGTGAAAAATTGAGATTTCGCCTTTTATATTGTGAATTACGGCCAAATCATATTTTCAAAAAGTCGCTGTGGAATCGTATATAGGCCATAACGGTTATTTAAATATATTTGAATAATGGTCTCGCATTTGGGTAAGGTTCTTTTGAGGCGTAGTTATAATTTAATTTTTGGAATTTTACTGTAATTTTTAACTAATTTAATATGCAACTTTTTATTTGGAGTATTTTGCACCCTATATTAATATTTTGGGGTTTCATAATATAAGTTAAACTACCGATATTATTATATTTTTGGGATCGTGGTACCTCGCTGGACACGACCGTACTCTTACTTCTGTCCGTAACAGCACGGACATGAATGTAATTTTAGACAACGAAGTTCGAAAATTCCTTTTTATAAACTACCTTAAATAAAATGCACTCTATTTCTACCTAACGCTAGTACATGTTGCATACCCTATACGCAAGTATTTTTCCCAACGTTCTAGTCACATGTTTAAGACCTATTTTCACAACTAAAATGGAAATTGGGGACAACAACAGTTAAACAAAATCTTAACAGCAAATCTCGGCGTCATATTATAGAATATTGGATTAAATTTCATGTGGCAACACTAGCAGCTACCGTATAAGAAATAAATACACATCCATTCATGTAGAGGACATGCCAGATCTTAGTGTTTAAATCTCTACTGTATTCAACGTTGCCAGTCAACATTACGGCTAAGACTAAATAAAATAAAATTCATAGCGTACTCTCCACGCCATTTCTTCCGTGCTCTCCAAGCTGTCTAATACCGTGCATGCCAAGCAGTTCAGCAGCGTGCCAATCAAGTCATTCATTTTTCGTGCATGCCAAACTATCCCAGTTTCGTGCATACCAAGTTGTCTGACTCTATAAAAATAAACAAACAAGCAGACCCTTCTTGTTTCTTCCCTTCATCAAATAAAATCCCTAACGCCCAAATCCTTCTCGTCAAGCCACCATCTTCATTAATTTCAGTAAACAGAAATTCAAGAATAAAATCCGAAATCAAATGGAAAGTTCGGGAATCAATACATCTGAGTTTGAAAGCATTTGTTCTTCATTTTTTCTGGTTCGAAGCCGCGATGTCTAGGCCAATTTCTGGCAAACTCCGAATGGATGGGGTCGAGCGGTTTTAGGCGAAGGAAGGACGCCGAAGTTTACGTGGTAGGCGCAACATCTAGGGGGTTGAAGTGGAAGGGGTTGGTGAGCTCGGTTTAGTAAATCATGAGCAGGTGCGTGTATTATCATTTGGTAAAGAATGATTAATATAAACATGGAGTTAGGATTGAAATTGTGCAAGAGGAAGAGGGACGTCAGTTTGTGTATTTTGGGAAGAGGAGTTGGGTCTTTAATTTGTTAAAGAGGGATTTGTACGTGGGGATTATTGAGTAAAATACTGGTGGGTGTGTCTGAAATAGGAGTGGCGTGGGTACTATTATATGGTTGCAGTATAAAACAGTATGAGGGGGAGGTGATTATTGGAGAAAGGATGTTTGGTGAACAAGGGTGGACTAATACCAAAGTACAATATATGATAGTGAGACCATGCATGTACGTGACATATAGCATGGGTCATGCTGTTTCGTTGCAGCATTGGTGTGAAGACAGACAAGAATGGGAGGACGTTGCTGAAATGGATCAGTGGTGGAGTCTGACTTCGGTGCTAGGTGATTGGTGCAGGAATGGGTGCGTATTGCGGCGGCCTAGCTGCCTACGGGAATGACGTGGTGATGATTTGAGTGAATTCTGGGTGGAGGTTTCTGTTTTGTTGAAATGAGTTGTGAACAGTTTGGTGTAGAACCTGGATTTGGATGAAGAGTCAACGAACATGCTCAGCGTGCTTAGTATTTCCGGTATCAAAAAGACATGGGTGACTGGAGGATCACGTCATGGTGGAGTTGTTGAGTAAATTCGAAAGTAGAAGAAGACGGGAGGGATAATTAACGAAACAAGAATTTGACGCGACAAGCTACGTTGGAATCGCAGAGGAAAGTGGAACCGATGTAATTGAGAACCGGGCTATTGGAATTTTCGTGACAAAATCAAACGTTGTTTGATTTTAAAATGAAAACCGTCAACTGCAAAACGAGGTGAGTAAACTCACTAACTCTGACTCGTTTATATTTTTATATAAACGAGTTTTTTTAATTTATTTTATACCGTGTGATGGTTGCTTGGTTGAATAGTGATAAAATTGGTTGATATGGTTACATCGTTGATCTATTGATGTGAAATAATATTATTGATGTTATTAACATCTGTGGATGCAGGGAAACAGGTTGGAGGAATCCAACTGGATTCCTCAACATTTATATTACTGTTTATTCTTTATCATGACATATGTTGTGATACACATATACTGTAATTGATTTTGTTGTGATGAATTACACTGGCCCTATAATTTTGGTGTTTAATACCATGAAGTATTTTCAAATGTAGGAAAGAAATTTAAAAAGAAAATTTATTTTCGAAATTAGAAATAGAATTTCAAATAGATTTGAAGGTAGAAAACTTGTTAAAGTTATGAACGATAATTAGGGAAGAAGGGAAAATTTATTATTGGAAACTAGTATTTGACATGAAATCGGTATTTATTTATTGAATGTAAAATCGCTATAAGGTTTTAAGAAGAGATTTTAAATAGAAATTTGTTTTTACCAATTAACTGAGAGTATCAAATTATGATTCAACGTTTTAAAATTTAATGAAGTATTTATACTGGGATAAATTGAAAAGTGGTAAATGTTTTGAAACCGTTATTTGTAAATTAGTTTTAATCTTTGCAGTATACAAGAAATTGTTAATGGTATTATAAATATTTAGGACCTAGAAATGAGATTTTGTATGGACAAATTTTAATAGAAGTTATAGATGAAATTGGACTTGAAATGATTAAATCAAATGGATTTGATGTATTACCAGTTAAAGTGAATAATGGCTAAGGCAAATATGTTGCAAATGAGATATCTAAAAGAAATTTAGATTTGAAATATGAAATCGAATTGGAATTTGAATAAGGGAAATGGATAATCGTTTAAAATGAAAACGACGAGTTTTATTCCAACATTTGGAATATAAATTGTAATAAATGTTTTGTAAATTCTAGATAGCGATTTTAACGCTACCGTTATAATAAGTGTTGGTAAATTCTAGACAACGATTTTAACGCTGCTGTTATAAAAGATGTTTTGTAAATCTTAACAGCGGTCTTAACGCTATTGCTATAATAAATGTTCTATAATTCTAGACAGCGGTTGTAACGCTGTTGTTAAAAGCAATGTTTTATAAATCAAATATTCGGAGACAGGGATTATAACGCTACCGTTGTAATCAATATTTTTATGTAAAGAAGGTGTGTTCTTAGATCGAATCCGAGAGTCACATAAGCGATGGGTTGTTTAAAATTGTGAGCTTTGACTATTTCAAAGTTGAGAATGTGGTTCAATTAAGGTCTGAGAGGTAAATATACCCCAACTTGATTGACTTCATGATCGATGGAGGAATGGTTAAGGTTCGATGGTGAAACTTGGTTAAGCAAGATGGTTAGCTAATAAATGATTAGTGGGTTGAGTTAAAACAACGATGTTTATAACATCGCGTTAATTTGAAATGTTTTCCCAAATAAAATGAGAGATATTTTCGACACATAGAAAATGAAATGAATTGTCAACGAGGAATTAAGAGACAGGAATTGGAAATAATAATTTAATAAGAAAATAAATTAAAGAGGGGCCCAGTGTTGTTTGGTGCTTGATCGGTAGAAATTTCCAATTGGAAATAAGACCGTTGATTGTATGGATGTTTCTTTGATAGTTAAATCACCGACTATCAAAGTTTTGATTTATTTTATACCTTCGTTATCGGAGAGACCGGGATCAGATTTAATATCTGAAAACCACTCTGTATTGGTATAAGCGTTACGAATCAACTTATGCTGAAGATAATTGAAGACGGAGGAAAATACAAGGGTTGTTCTGTAAATCCTTGACCCAGGACAACTTGTATGGACGAGTGTCTGACAGAGTATATTCCAAAGGGATTACGTACGTTGATTCCTTCAAACGTACGAAGTTGGTGGCATAGAAGGGAAACTTCTTTAGCCTAACAATATGAGTATTTTTGTGGGAATCAATTAGTGATTTCCGATGGATCTGACGATGTGGCGTTCAAAGTGAATGGTGGCCAGATGTTCTGGAAGATAATTAAAACCTCAAGCCTCACAACCCGGAATTGACAAAAATCGGGTAGGCAGCATGGCTATGTGGGTCGCACCCATTAGGATGTATAATCACCTATCTAGAGAAATTCCATTTGTTCTTAAATCTATCGATGCTGTCCCTTTCGGGAAACGGTTGCTGATCCCAACCGTTGGTGATATACATTCGATACACTCAAGGGAAATGAGTGGTCGGTCATGTGTGGGTCGGGTTGCAAGACGTTCTTGTTGAACCCAGTGTATTCGTCTCTAGAGATACACTATCGGCAGGTGGTCCCATACCTTGTCATGTTGGAAATCCAATCTCCAATAAGCGCCCAACGGTTTTTGATTTTATATTATATATGGAGCGTGAGATGCAAGCGTTCCGCTAGATGGCTATTTATTTGATGTAGACGTTATTATAATATCACTGGATTTGATATCAAAAATATGTTTTGGTTATCGTAAGGTAAAAGCATCTGTGTTTATGTGTGGATCGGTCTTACGATTATCATTTCTTTCGAAAGGTATTTTTTAAAAGTTAAACAAATGGTTGGAGTTTACTCACACCAGTCCCATGACTGACCCAGAGTTTATTTTGTTTTGTTTTCCTTAAACTCTTGGGTGCTCAAATTTGTACGGGCAGTCAAGTAGTCGGGATTTTTCAGATTCACTGGGAGGAGCTCGAAGCAGGAGGCTTCATCAGTTAGATATAGACTATCATATTTTCTGCTGTGCATTATGTTGTATCTAAAAACAGGAGTTTATAACTTTTCCAGTGATAACTGTCGTGCTCTGATGATGGTATGTATATACAGTTACTGACTGGTATTTCAAAAGTTATGTTATATAATCTATTTTATTCATTCCGCTGTGAGTTTGTGATCTTCATTTTCTTCTATTCTAATATTTCTTTCTTTCTATTTCTCATCCTCTAACTTCTTTCTTATAATGATTCGTATTTCCGTGTCTTTTGGGTTGGACGTGTGGTGTTATTAGTCGATCCAAAGGGTATGGAAATTCGGGCCATTACAGTTGTGCAACAGTCTTTGTTTTGATATGGTATTGGTATGACTTGATTTGCACTTAATTTGGTTGATGGATGCTTAAATGAGTGATTATACGTTGGTGGAGGTCATCCGTAAGTGTTTAGGAGCTTTTTGAGAGTTGGAAAACTTATTATGGGAGATTACCCTACCCATTCATCCCCTACTAGGTTATACCACCCGAAATGGGTAGTGGACCTGCCTACTTATGACCTAAATAGCCCGTTAAAGCCTCCCCAATCTTATTTCAACCATTTCCCACAAAATGTAAGTCTGTTTTCTTAATGTGACCATTCTACGGAATAGGAAATCGTCATTTGAAACCAATGGAAGTAGTTTTATATCTAAATTCCTTATGGGTCAAACAAGTTTTTTCAAGGGTAAAATGGTCACATTAAAATTCGACAAAAATGGTGAAGGTAAGAAATGACCCTATTAGTCATATTCCAAAGTTATATAGTTACTACCTCGTATGCAAATAATATAAGTATTCTACGATCTTTCGATGCGCAGAATACGGGTCGTTACATTCATCCCCCCTAAGAAATTTCTCCCTCGAAATTCCTTAAACGATAAATAAAATCATCCTGCACAGTTATCAATCATCCTTAGGCAATCAAGCACATACATAGCAAGCATGAAAACAAAACAATCTAAGTCTATCCTAGCATGATGTCCCCATACTCTTCTTGGTCTCCTAAGTATAATCACTCTCGCTTTTACTTCACTGAGCCTTGACAAGTTTCACTGTCTTCTTCCTAAGCATTTTCATATCGTGTCCAATGATATGAATTGATCTACGGGTTATAATGGCTTCTGGTTCCACCTCGATTATCTTTTAATTGATCCAATGTGATAGCTGGTTCCAATTCGTTAAAGGACTGGAAATGGACCAACAAATCTTAGTGCCATTTTCCCTTACTACCAAACTAAATCACATTCCCCAAAGGAGAAATCTTAACAAATACCAAATCGCCAATAGAGAACTCCAAATCTCTTTGTCTCTTATCAGCATAGCTCTACTGCCTATCTTGGGTGTCTTTCATTCGTTGTTGAATGATTTTAATTTTTTATGAAGTTTATCTAACTATATATGGCCTAAGTATCAGTTTCTCTCTTGCTTCCCACCAACATGAAGGAGCATTGCACGGCCTCACAAATAGGGCTTCATACAGATCCATTCTAATGCTTGACTGATAACAATTATTGTATGCAAACTTAGCCAAATGCAGATGATCTTGCACAAACATCCAAACTCTAAGATACACACCTTTAGAGAACTTCCATTATGCGTTTCACCCTTTCGGTCTGACCACTAGTTTGAGAACGATAAGCGGTATTGGGATGTAATTCAGATCCTAAAGCTTCTTGTAATCTCTTCAAGAATCCACAAGTAAATAGTGGGTCCCGGTCACTTACAATGCCCTTTGGTACTCCATGGAATCGCATAACCATTTCATACGCCACTATGCTAGTTTGGCTGTCGTTTTACTTGACTCGACGGATATGCACCTAACACTCTTGGTCAACCTATCCACAATGCCCCAAATACTATCATGCCCCGCTCGAGTCCTCGACCAACCATCAATGAAGTACATCGAAACTTTCTCCCATTTCCACATCGGAACTTCTTACGGTTGCAATAAGCCGCTAGGTTTCTTCTTCTCAGCTTTAACTATTTGGCAATTCATGCTCTTGGAAGTGAACTTCCCAATGTCTTTCTTCATGCCTTCCCAGTAGTATGTTCTCCTCATGTCCAGATACATCTTGTTACCATGGGGATGTATGGGTAACTTTGAGTGGTGACACTCTTTATGTGCTTCGTCTTTTAATCCATCGACATCAGGTACAACAAATCTCATGCCTTTCCGAAGTCAACCATCATGGTCAAGTTCGTACATATTCTTAACCTCTTCATCCATACCAGATTCCACTTTGGTAATGATCCCCAATAATCTAGGATTGCTCTTCTGACTAAAACCGATCTGTGTGACCAAAGGTTGTCTAATCGTTTGACTCGCTAAAATCTCCAGCTCCAATTCACATATAGATCTAAAGTCATAACCAACCATAAACTCCAGTTGCTTCCATTCTAGAAACACAGCTCCCAAATTGGCACGTATCCTACTTAACGCATCACGACCGCATTACCCTTTCTCTGGGTGTATATGATATTAAAATCTTCGGAAGCCAAGAATTCCAACCATTGTTATGACGGAGATTTAAATCTTTCCGAGAAAAAAGATACTTCAATGTCTTGTGCTTGATAAACAACTCAAACCTTTCTCCCAGAAGATAGGGCCTCTAAATCTTTATGCAAACATAATTGCAACTAATTCCAAATCATATTGGGGTACCTCTACTCATGTGGTTTTAGTTGTCGACTAGCATAAGCGACAAATTTACAACTTTGCATCAATACTGCACTAAATCCGATACCACAAGCTTTAGTGTATACCGTTATCTCTTTATTTCCTTTAGGAATAACCAACACTGGAGCACACGTTAACTTTTCTTTAGGCTCTTAAATGCACACTCGCGTCTTGCATCCCAGACAAAAGCCTGATTCTTTTTAGTCAATTGAGTCAACGAAGCGGCTATCTCGGAGAAGTCTTGGATAAACCTATGATAATATCCAACTAACCCCATGAAACTTGTCACATCATTTGCATTCTTGGGCGAAGACCAATCTTGTATTGTTCCCACCTTCCCAAGGTCCATGGAAATATCATATTCAGAAATAACATGGCCCAAGAATCTCACTTCTCTCCTCAAGAAGTGACATTTAGAAAAATTAGCCTTTGGGCAGTGTTTCCTTAACACCTCCATCACAATTCCTAAATGCTTCTTATGTTCTTCTTCTATCCCTGAGTTGACTAAAATATCATTAATGAACACAAGAACGAACTTATTTAATTGTTCTCATAAGACACGATTCATTAGATCCACAAAATATGCTAGTGGGTTGATTAGTCCGAACATCATAACCAAACACTCATAAACAACAGATGGCGCCCGAAATGTTTAGGCCCACTCTCATTCGCTACTCATAGCTGATGAAATCCTATCGCAAGGTTCAACTTGGAAAATATCCATGCTCCATTCAACTGATCAAACAAATCGTTTATTCATGGAAGATCATACTTGTTCTTCCACGTCACCTTATTCATCTCACAGTAGTCTACACACAATCGGAGGGAAATATCTGCCTTCGTGGTAAATACAAGAGGTACTCCCCACTCGAAAATACTTCTCCAAATAAATCCCCTCCTCAAGAGGTCACTCACTTGAACCTCTAGCTATCGCTTCACTCTTGGTGCCATTCGTCAAAGAGGCATGACTATAGGTCTGGAATCTTCCACTAAATCAACACGTAACTCAAACTCTCAATGTGGTTGAAGCCTGGTGACTTCTTCGAAGATGTGCGAATACACGCCAGCAATAGGCGCACCCAATAAGTTATCTTGTGAGATGTCAAGGGAATACAGAAAACTAGCCAACACCTCATCATTAGATAAACATCCTAACACTACCCTCTGCACATCGTCCTCCCTAATGATCATTGAAGGCAGCTCACAATCCACCACCACCCTATAACTCTGGAGCCATCGACTTGGAGGATAATAATACCAAACCCAGTAAATCCAAGAACAAGGCAATCACACAAAAACATGCATCCATGAGTCGATAAGACCAACCCATGACAAATAATACAAAGGCTAGTAAACCCACCAATCGGTGTTGTCACAACTAAAGGTCGGTTAACAATCTCTGGTTCTAATTCCAATCTATCTACTAGGTCACCAGATATAAAGGAAAGAAAGCCTCTACATCAAACAGAACTTGAACCGGAATATCATAAATTGAAAGTATACCTTGAATGATAAAAATATTTCCCTTCTGTACTGCTGTTGGGGCATTAGAAGAAGAAGGAACAACATTATTAATGTATGCTTTCACCAATTGTTTATCCTTTGGGGGCTCGGGACATTCATTCTTAAAGTGCCCCTCGTTACAACAATTGAAGCACTTCTTCACCCCCGACTTGGATCTACAGTCCCTGATAAGATGGCCCTTCCTTTCGCAACCATAACAAACTAATTATGACTTAGCCGTCTTCTTCCGTCTATTCTTTGCTGGAAAGGGTATCCTCTTATTAAGAAACTTCTTCTTGCCTCCACCGCCCACCTGCGGCTTTGGCTCAACTTCAGAAGCAATAATGACTTCAGTATTTGACTTAGGATAAAGGCTTTCTAATCTCAAACCTTTCCCAACGACGGACTCGAAAGTATCATCGATATGATTTATAAGCCTCTGTGCCAAGTAAACATCCAAATTCATGATTAATTTCTCATTCTTCTTTTTGGAAGTGTAAATAAAAGACATCCCATGCTTCGACAAAGCGTCAAACTCTGCAATATACTCTGAAACGGTCCCACCATTTTGCTTAAGATCTGTAAATTTCTGAAATAGTTCAAACTTCTTAGCAGTCGAAATAAACTTCCCATAGAATCAGGCTTTGAATTGATCCCAAGTAAACTGGTCCTCGGGAGTAGCAGCTTTAATGGCTTTCCACCAATTCGTTGCCTTGCCCTAAAGCTGACGCAAAGCCATCCTCCTTTTCATTGCATCATTGAGCCTGATATCTTCAAAGATATGCTCATAGGTATCAACCTAATATCGAACCTTCATAAAAAACTCCGCTCCGTGGAGCGGTTTAGCACCCAAACGGGTAAAATACTTATCCTAGCAAAGTTGGCCTTAGGCGCCTGCCAAGTGTACCTGCACCCTCAATAATATTCCGAGCAGCTTCTTGAGCATTTCCAAGCTTCTCTCTCATGAAAGCTGTAAACGTCATCTACAAATCGGGAGCGTTAGCATTGTTGGCTCCTGAGCCTGCTCCTTCCTCAACTCCCAAAGTAGAGTTTCAAGCATCATCCCTCGCCTGGTGACTCATCGTTCAACCTGTAAAGAAATCGATTAGTCATCTTTCCAACGAATCCAATATAGCGGTGCATGTGCAGTGCAACTTTCTCTAAATATACTAATAGTATATATATGTATAGTTATGGAAACCAAAATTCCCCAAATACATGCTCGTGTATACTTATACTCTTTCCTCTAGCACCACCTACTTTGGCTAAACTACGCAACCTAAGCTCTGAAACCAAATGTGATGATCACCCTGTACCATCCGACACTCAATGGGCTACACTATAGTGGTGCTCGATTAATACCATGCAATCGCTATGGTTGAAATAAGAAAACCCATAAATCTTGTCGTATGTCTCACAGCGTATGGAATAAAATATAATAATAACATAAATTATGACATAAAACAAGTGAGATAATGTATAAACTAAAAATTGAATCATAAACATCAGAGTAATAGATCACATTACATCATAATATCTAACGAGCTAAATATAGATACATCTTCAAAATACTATCTCTAAACAAAATACTACTAATGCCAAAAGTAGTATTCAACAGAAGTAACAAGGATAAGAGTATAAATAATACATGGGAGCCGCCTGCTCATCTTCGATCAACTACCCGATCACACTGCCATATCTCTAGTCTGCTCGTTAAAGAGCATCCAGAGTAATAAGAAGCAATGCATAAAACCCTAAGTCAGATAAAGTTACTAAATAGTATAATACAATAGGTATGGAGAGTCATACCTGACATGGTCGTGCATCCGAAGATTTAGCATACATAATCATGTACTCTACTCTATGGTAATCATGCTACCAAGTATAGATGGAAGTGTGTGTGTCATAGTGATAGCAACCATCCAAACATAGGAAACATCCTCACATTCTCTCACTCAGTGTATTAAGCATACGATATTTGCTACTTTAGTTGTTAGATCAATCATGACATTAGTGGGCCTCACCACATGAGCTCCACTCGACTATCGCTATGCCCCATCTCATGAGTTATAACTGAAAATCCTACCCAATCCAAAATGTATTTGCGCTAGGGTCTAGTCCGATCTGTCCACACCGCATTGGCTTTGATCCGTCCTCGTGCCACTCCCTCAATGATGTACCAAAGTTACGAATACCGATATATCCTTTACACAAGTTCTCGCGACGAAGTACAACTCATAAGTCGCCCTGATGGTTCCTTTCATGATCCTTGTTGGCAACTCCCCACACAGGTTTTCTTCATGTCTCTGGTTTAACAAGGCATATTGGAGTTGGTCTTCAAAAGAGCTCGATCATCGTCAAGGAGAATTACTACATACGCATCTTCGACCAAAAACCCTCATCTTACGTCTTCCTACGGATCGTCCCGTATCCGAACCAGCAATATCGATCTGTATTGGCTACTATATCAAGATCGATAATGTCGATACGGACATGGTCATTACTCTGGTACTTCGGAACTACGATACTCGGGTACTACCGTACTCCAATACTCTGTTATTCCAAATGACTTGAAACTTAGCCTAGAGACTTTTGGGACCTTTGTTGTCGTCTGCAAAATATTTCATGACAATCCGACAACATTTTCCTGCTCAACCTAGTCGAATAGGGAATGTCGAACTAGGAATGTTGAACAGAGAATGTTGAAACGAGAATGTTGATCTGACAATGTTGAACCGAGAATATTGAATCGAGAATATTGATCTGAGAATGTTGATCCAAACTTCAAAGCACCAGAACTTGTCTCCAGAACTCCAAACGACATAAAACATGGCCTAGAGCCTTTAGGGACCTTGCTTGTCATCCCTAAAAAAATTTGTGGTAGTCCGACAACATTACTCCAGCTCGACCTGGTCAGATAAGGAATGTCGAATCAAAATCTGCTAAATGCATTTGAGTGATTTTAACACCCTATTTCCCCACTCAACGACATTTACATCCGTTAAAGTGTTCATAGGCACTGTCATAACATACCATATAAATAAAATAACATATAGATAAACCAAACAAGATCGAAACACCCGAAAAGGCATATTTTGCCTTAATCCCTAAAATTTCAGGATTCACAAATAAAGTACAAATCAACCTAAATTTATAAATGTGTCATAACATGATTAATAATGAATTATAAGCATTTTTACATATTTTTATGAGCAGCCATATGATAATCTACGCTAATTAGTGAGTAAGAACACCACTACTCACCTTAATCACCCCAAATAGTTTAGATATGAAAACAGAGAATCTTTGGCTCGATTTCCTATGTTGTGCAACAACCTTTACCTTGATGTTGGTTTGACTTGATTTGCACTTAGTTTGGTTATTGATGCTTAAATGAGTGGTTATAGGTTGGTGGAGGTTATTAATAAGTGTTTAGGAGCTTTTTGGTAGTTGGAAAAAGGATTAGGGGAGATTCCCCTACACCACCCGAAATGGGTAGTAGACCTACCAACTAATGACCCAAATAGCCCATTTAAGCCTCCCCTATCTTATTTCAGCTATTTCTCCTAAATGGTGAGTTTGTTTGCTTAATGTGACCACTCTACGAAATAGAAAATCATCATCCGAATTCAATGGAAGTTGTTTCAGGCTATGTTATATTAAGCGCTAAGCTAGGCGAGGTGATTAAGGGCTCGCTTCGCTTAATGGTGCTTAAGCGGTTCTTAAGCGCTGCATAAGCGCTAGATCCATGGACATCCAAACTATAACTAAAGGTGCTTAAGTGGAGCTTAAGCAACGCTTAAGTGGAGTTTAAGCAACGCTTAAGTGGAGTTTAAGCAACGCTTAAGTGGTGCTTAACTATTATATAAATAAGTCATCACTTAATAATGTTATATAAGTACTTAAATTTAAGCGAGGCATTATTAAGGGCTAAAAAGGCGCGCTTAAGCGCTAATCACTTAATGCCTTCTGCTTTTCAGAAAATTAAGCAATGGAGTTGCAAAAATCGCTTAAGCATCGCTTAAGCATCGTTTAATCGCGCTTTTCATAACATAGGTTTCAGGCCTGAATTCCATACGAATCAAAAGCTGCGTGTCAAACAAGATTCGCCAGGGGTAAAAATGGTCACATTAAAATTCGAAAAAAATGGTGAAGGTAGAAAATGACCCTATTAATTATCTCCCAAAGTTATACAGTCATACGACCTCATGTGAAAATAATATATACGTAGAATACGGGTTGTTAAAATTAGTTTAGCAAAATAAATCATTATTTTGCATTTAAGTTATCATGGACATTTATTTGGCTCACACTTGATTTATATTGAATGTTATCTATCAATTGATACTTATAGATTTTATTTGTAAACGTGTTATTTATGTACATAACTGTGATATGATTTGGAATGTCGATCTAAAATATAGCGGTAGCTTGTCTAAGTATCATTGTGGTCACTAAGCCTTTTTCCAAAATTTTGGTATGATATGGGTTCTAAAATTAATTTTAAGTTTTATAATAATTTGAAATTAATTATTATTGAATTAATAAATTGAAGTTAATTATTATTTTTGTTAATAATGCTTATGCTAACTGTTTGTTTAATTAATAAATCAAAACTAATTATTATTTTTATTAATAATGCTTATGCTAACTGTTTGTTTAATTAATGATGTCGTAAGTTAATTAGTCTTACAATTAATAATGTTTAGTATGTTAGGGTGTTTAAAGGTAATTAATTTATTAACAAGATTTATATTAATTGTTTTTTAGCAAAGTGAAAAGGGTTTAATACTGCCTCTTCCAGATTTAATAAAATTAAGAAAATTATAACATATAATACAAGGGGGACTATCGTACAGGCCACCCTAAATGGAAAACAAAGACTGAGCAACAAATAGAAACACATAAGAAAAACACAAGAAAATAAAACTACCGCAACAATCAATCAAAGGCGGCTAGAACAAAAGCTGGAGTTCTTAAAAGTGTTATATAAAGCTTTATTCAATATCATAATCGTGCTAGCTGCATTCTTTTTCTTCCTTTAAAACACCTTGAGTCCTCCCTTTCAATATTACTAAGATATAAACTTCAGGCAAGGTCAGCGAAGCATATCTATTTCAATTTTCCATTCCATTAGCTTGAAGATGATAGTCCTATTCCATTTTACTACCCTTAATTAGAGAGTACAAGCTACTTTTTTATAAGAAGCTACAATAAAAATACTCTTTCGCAACTGCCAAAATCACTTGTAATGGATCTATTACAACTAGCATCCATCAGTCATTGTATCAACAGTGGTAATAGAGTTGGAACTTTTTACAACAATGAATGACATTTGTAACAAAAAAGTTCACCACTGGTTTCAGCCATTGTGGATGTATTTTTACAACTGTTTTTAACAGTTGTAAGTAGATCTTTTACAACAGCTAAAAGCTCTTGCGATAAGTTTTATTGCAACTACCATTAGCACTTGTAGTATACAACTTTTTTAGATGATTGCAATTTATATTTTCAATTGTTTATGACCGTTATAGTGAAATTATTGCAAGTAGCAATGACAGTTGCAGCAACCTTCTAACTACATATAGCTTCATCTTCCAACAACTACTACTAACCACAATTTAAACTAATACTTTGCTAATAGCAACCACAATCATTCACTTTGCTTAAGTCAACATGAATCACTCAAATCCAAAAAATCAAATATAATTCAAGTTTACATCATTCGTGAATTCGAACTCCATTACAAAAGAAGAATTAAATTCAAAATATATGTTAATAAGAACACAGATACATACAACAGATATATATTCCTTGTATCAAGCAATAGCCATCCCCAACCACTTATCCAACAATATAGGTGTTTGAAGCAGGCCTATATAGAATATTTTTGGCTGTAATCAGTTTTTACAAAGTACTTTTTACTACCGTGAAATCATGAATTACTACCATTTGAATAATATGCTGAACTACTCAATCATATGACAACAAAAGGTAGGTAAATATAATTTTTATTACAACCAGGATACTTGCTTGCAGTGAGAGAAAATGTAGTTTCCAGGCCCAAAATGAAAGATTTGTCACCTTAGGTTGTTATCTCCACAAATTTAACTAGCTGCCAATCAAACTCTAGTTCAAATTTCTCAAAGTAGTGCCAATCATCATTTTTACAACAATCTCCATAAGACCTGGTGCTGAAAATAAGAAAAAGCAAAAATCCCCATCTTAGACAATCAGGTAAGATTCCAATATTCGGAACAGATCTCTTATCCTAGTATTGTGTGAATTAACTGAAATGATATTTGGATCCCAACCAAATCAACTGAAATCGCAAACAAAAACACCACTGCTAGAAACAAAATAGAACCTTCCGTGGTAACAACAGCAATGGATAATTTTAAAGCTGTCAAATTCGGGATGGTGCATCTCAATCCAACATCTTCTATCAGAAGACTGAGATTCTTCATATGACGCATTAACTTAAGAAGTGCCGGAAACTTCACCAAATTTAATTGCCTTGACAAGATGCTCACTACAAGAAAACAGGCTATTTTCGACGGTTGAAAAACGTCGGCGGCCGTCGGAAGCCGTCGGAAATAGCCGTCGCTAATAAAGGCGTCGAAAATCAAAGTTTCTGACGGCTATCAACGCAGCCCGTCGTTTGCATTTCCGACGGCTACCGACACAACCTTCGGAAACCGTCGCAGATTCGTGTACGTGTTAGCCGTCGGAAGTCGTCGGTAGCCGTCGGAAATACTGCATTTTTTTTTTTGTGTGTTTCAGCTGCTATTTAGCCTTCCGACTACACTTCTCACATAAACCACTATCTCAAAATAGCAACTAAACATCATCCAAAACATTGATTTAAGAATGAAATTTATTCTATTTGAATTGATCAATGCAACAACTAGACGAAAATAATACTAAGATTAGAACGAAATTAAAATATCAAACCATCAAACACTATGGTCAAACTCATCTAAGCTCATTTGAGAATTGTGCACATGTCATGGCAATGAAAGATAAACTGTAGGGACGTGATTGTATTTACCATCTTGATGTGCTTAGGTATAGATATTCAAACTTGTAAAACAAATAAAACTTGTGTGATAAAATTACCTCTTTCTTGGTATAGATATAACATTCCGCGCCCAATACTAAAAATAAAATAAAATAAAATGTATGTGGCCTTTAAAATTTTACCTCTTTCTTGTTTCCCCACCCATATAGCTGACACAATATCAATTTGAAGTGATTGCCTCAGCGGTTGCATCATACCTACACGTTCAGATTGGACATGTATGTTAGAAAACTATGATGCAACATATCATTCTTATATGAGGGCATTACAAAATTAAATAAAAGCATATTTTCGGTATAAATTCTTCGACAAAATTAACATGCTACAAGCGAATTCAGATTTATGCCATTATTCAGGTACAAGAAGAAACAACCAATATGATATGCTTTTTCATATTCAATTCAATGTCGAGGCCACCAGATCTCTTTAAACCTAACAAAAGTAGAACAAGTATTAATGGTGATTTTGTGTCATATTTTTCTATAGTATGCTCTGCTTCCTTTACTATTTCAACCCTATGAATTTTTTTCCTAGCTACTTTACCAATGAACAAGGTTGCCGGACAAAAAGATAAAGCACCCATATTTCAATCAGAAAAGCTTACAGTGTCAGGCGGTGCCAAACTATTGTGTTTCTTATGTGACTGCGCCACCATCCCAACCTGAACATTGTTTTACGGCAGCTAAGAGCTCTTCAGTAAGTGCAATGACATGCATTTTGCATACATCGCCTAATCAGTTATATATACAATTATACCTAATCATCAGTTCGTGCAATCGAAACATGAGTTTCAAACTTACAGATTCAGCATGGACACAACACATCATGAATTTCCATGCACGTAAGGATACATATTAGACCTGCAAAATAATTAAAGATAAAGGGTGATGGAAATCTTTATAAAGCCAAGATGTACATACTACATTATTTTTTGTATCAAACATCTCCAAAGTTTTTTTTCTCTACTTTACCTAGTATAAAAGGTACATTCATCACATCTTAATCCTTATATAGAGCTATGACTTTTGTTAAAAGCATCATGAGGCCGCAAAGACAGACTTTAACACTTAAGAAAATGAACTTCAAAATAAGTAAAACATGGAGAATTAGACAGCCAGATTATTTTATAGACATGACCACAGTTTATACTAACTTATTCTCATAATTATATACTCAGCGGCCAAATAAAAATTCATTTCAAAGAAGTGAATAAAATATAGAAAAAATACGCACATAATAGGATGTTATAACTCACTATAATGCTATTGGAACCAATTGTAGTCAATAGATAACCCTAATTTTCTAATTTAGGCAAATATAGGTTTAGGTAAAAACTTAATTTTTATGAATAAAAGAGATTATACCTCAAATTACTTGCTCTAGAGGTCTAAATTGAAACCGGGGAGGTTCTTACATGAAGAAATCAGTGTTTGGAGGCCAAAAAATCGAATTTGGGGGTAATAAGGTTTAAAACCCGTATGCTGGAAAAATAAGAGGAGCAAAAGAAATGAGGAAGAAAGAGTTCAGGTGGCTGTTTATCACGATAATTTCCGACGGCTTCCGACGGCCGTCGACAGCCCGTCTGAAGCCGTCGCAAATTAGCCGTCTTAAATAGCATGTTTTCTTGTAGTGGCTTTGGAAGAGTATATGCAAGTTTCCATCCTATAATACTGTACATGTGTCAGTTTAGTTCGTATGTTACTTCAGAATATATTGGAATTCATATTGCCTAGGTTCACTGCATTGCAAGTAAAATACTATGGCAAATAGTTAACAGATTCAACTGCGTGCCAACTGAGGTGCATCAAACAGGGCAATCAAAAACGAATTTAAGAAAAAGAAGCGCATAACCCTAAACCAACATATAATTAGTGTTAAAGGTCATAAAAGGTGCCCAAATTAATTATAGCCTAGCTAACGTATATCAAAGGTGCCCAAATTAATGATAGCCAAGCTAACGTATATCATTAAATTGTAAATTATAATCAGTTAATGATTTGCAGAACAACTAATTACAATATATAAAACATAAATCGCAAAATCTAAATTATAAATAATTAAAAGAGGCATAAAAAGAAAACGTGAAAACCTTGCAAGTATTATTGAACTGTCTGCTAGCTGCCAATTCCCAAATCTGGGTTGATCATGAGGAAATTTTCTTCCTATAAATAAACACAGTCAGAAAAAAGATTTAATAAAAAGAAAAAAAATGAATGGTTTGCAACTCACCTCAGTATAGAAACATATAGTTTATTTGCTACTCTCTAATATAATTATTGATGTTCCATATCAACATTCATTAGTATCCTCTTTATCCTTCTATATCACATTATATAATTTGTTGAATGTTCACTAATCTACTCTTTATCCTTCTATATCACTTTATATAATTTGTTGAATGTAATTATACATGTTTCTTTCACTTACGCCTATGTATTGCAGACAGACGATATTCCTACATAGTTAATGAATTTTGTAAACATGTATGTCAGGTTGAATTACAATCATAAACTATTTATTCATACCACAATCAAAGCTTTATCTCCATGCTTTTTAGAAGTGGAAAGGTTAGCTTGAAATGAAGACACTTTTTGGCTCTAGGCACATTTCTATTTTTTTATTGATCATCATTTAATCTATTTATTCTTGTAAAAATATATAATATGGGACATGTGCTTTGATTAAGGTTTTACATTTCAGATTTAGTCTATGATTGTTTCATTAAATGCTCAGTTTATGTTTTTCATTTTTATTTTTAACTTGCACACAATCCCTATGCACTAACGACTCTGTTGGAAGCGAAGCAACCTTTAATTCATGAGTTGATGAACAAACCTATCAAACAAGCTAACTACTACAATTATTGTTTACTGAAATTTAATTAATCTAAAAATAACGGCTACAAAACTTATTACCTATTTTTTTGTAAAACATATTATCTAAGCCAAGAATACAAGTTATTTCTTGCTTACAGTATTCAGAAATGACCAATTAAATTAGTGGAATTTATTGATTTTTTGCTATTTTCGTAAAAGAAGGATGAAATTTGATATTGTTGGTTAGATAATATAGACTCATAGAAGGGAAATACATATTTATATGTAGTCTGATTTACAGACATTACATGTGATTGTGGGGTTCATGTTTGCATCTCAAATGGCTCTTTAGCAGACCTATACTTTATTTTTGCTCTTTATTTTTATTTAGTTGACGTAGACATTGAAATACAACACACTTTGAAGTGGACTTTGAGCATATGGACGTGGATTTATGGTTCAGTATTCATCTTAAGCCACAATTTTGATATGCACAAGATTTGATATGTAAGATTTGAGATTTGAGGTAGTGGAGCGGAGCAAAGTAACATGTTTTTTTTTCTATCTAGTGTATTTGACGGTATTTTTGAAGTATGTAAAGAACTCAAAAATTATATTTATCCTTTGTCTACTGAATCAAATTGTGATTTTATATATGCACTTAATGACTTTTGTTAAGCTCCGCCTTTTTTCCCACAGGAAAATATTTAAGAGGACAAATTTAAAGGCTTTTTTCTCCAAAAGGACAGCACACTTAAATTTTACTCACAAGGACAACATCTTCATTTTCTGATCTCACGTGCGTTTTTTTATTACCTGTCGAAATTATCTTCCGCATATCACGCGCGCAATTCCTTAATTCATAAAATCTTTCTCGTCCTGGAAAAATTATCAGGATCTCGCCGTCATTCATCTCGACTCAGTCTTCCATATTTTCGATTTCAATTTTTATTTTGATTTCATAAATTCAATCAAATCCGAAATCCTAATTGAACGCAGAATTCTTGAACGGAAATTTGATCAGAAGCCAATCATACAGAACCGCGATCAATTGCATATTAGGTTTAGGACAAATTTCGACGATTCATTGTGCGTTTATGATACTAAAAATTCATGGATTCTCGTTGTGATACAAGCAGGTATGGTTTTTTCCTGTTTTCGAATCTCTGTTATTTTTTCCTGTTATTCTTTGTTTTTACTCTCAATTGTTTTTTCTATAAATTCAATAATTGAAATGTAAATGCATTGACGAATTAAAATTGTTTTATATTAAAGCAATTTTTTATTCAATCAGTATACATGTTAGTTTTGAGTAAAATTGGAATTTGTTTGTTATGGTTTCATGAAAAATTAACTACTGCAGTTTTTAGGTATCATTTTAGTATTTTTGTGGTTATCATTTTTTTCTCTCTTCTTTGAATGTGCAGTATTCTGTAGATATCATTGTACTATTTTTATAGGTATCATTTTGTATGTGTTACCTGCTTGTTTTAATTTTTTACTGTATGTGTTTACCTCTTTTTACTCTGCTAACTGAAGTGTTCAAATTAAAAATGTGTTGCAGTTGTGAAGACACTCTTCTTATAGTGTTTGTCTTCAATGGTACCTCTTTCAGTACTCGGTTGTCGGTTAATTGTTCATTGTACGCTTTGCAAAATGAAATATGTGCGTACTGGTCTCAACTTACTCCTAAATCAATTGAAATAAGCTACGTGATTTAGGAAAGAAATAAAATTGTTGAAACTGACTTTGATCTTCAAAGTACCATTTTATTTCAATTACATAAGAAGGCTGCTTTTTTTTCCTTTGATGTTAAGTTGAAGGAGTATCTGTTGGAAGATGTGGTTGATGGTTCCTCAGCACTTTCTACTAATGTTTCGATTCCTTCATCTTCTGTTCCATGTTTGGGTGCGAACATTGTTCTCCATAGGAAGAGTTACTTAAAAGATTTTATGAAAAATGGATCAACATTGAAATTTTCTGATTTTACCGGTTTTTGTTTTGAAGGCGCTACTGAGTTCAGACTATTCTTGATGGCCTATCAAATTAAATTAGGTCATGAATTACAATTTCTGAAGAATAGTGCTACTAGGATCACTGTTATTTGCTCATCATCGTCTTTTGGTTGTCTTTTTAAAGTGCATGCCTCTTCTGATGTTGGCCAACTACGTAGGTTTTTCATTAGAAATTTGATTGCTGACCATTCTTGCCGAGGTGGTTTAACAAATTCGAATAAACCTGCTCTATCTAGTGAATTTGTTAAATCATTGATCATTGATGAAATTAGAGATCGTCTGAATAAGAAACCGAAAGACATTATGTATGATTTTCGAAGAGAGTTTAATCTTACTTTGTCTTACCCTTATGCTTATAAAGGAAAGTAATTGGCTTTAAAGGAATTGTATGGCGATGATGCAATGTCGTACAATGATTTGTGTTGGTATTTAGGTGCACTACAGACCCACAACCCAGGTTCTTATGTTGCAATGGATGTAGACTCTTCTACAAATCAGTTTGAACGAGTGTTTGTTGCTTTTGGTGCTTGTATTCATGGATTCAAACATTGTAGGCCTATGATTTTTTTAGATGGTACCCATTTGAAAGGGAGGCCAGGAGTGTTGATGGGTGCTACAGCTAAGAACGGCAACCAAGGTATTATTTTACGATACCATTTGGCCCCTATTGGATCAGTTTTAGTTAGTACATTTTATTATTTATCAGTATTTTGTTTCTTACACTATCATTGTTTAGCTGTACTGATTTAAGTTATCATTTTTTTTAAACTATGGTATCATTTTCTTCTCTGTTTCCAATCTGCAGTTTGTAAGTATCATTTTACTACGTATCTAGGGATCATTTTTTATCAAACATTTTTAAAGCAGATTTAAGTTATCATTTTTATTTCCATCTAGTTATCATTTTCTGTTATGTTTCAATGCACAGTTTGTAGGTATCATTTTACTACGTATTTAGGGATCAGTTTATATCAAACACTTTTTAAGCATCATTTTTTGTTATTTGCAGGTATCAGTTTGTATTTTACAGTATTTAATTAACATTTTTTTTATGTCTGAAACTATAATTTTTTCTTATAATGAAGAATTCTTTATGATTTATATTCAAAAAAAAATTTCCAGGTTTATTCCCTCTAGCTATGGCCGTAGTTTCAATTGAAAATGTGGATAATTGGAGTTGGTTTTTAAATCATTTGAAGAAAATGCTTAACGAAGATCGTAATTTGGTTTTTATGTCCGATCGACATCAAGGTCTGATTTCGGGTGTTCAAGATGTTTTTCCCACTTCATACCATAGTTATTGCTACCTTCACATGGAACAAAATTTGCTGTCTGCTGTTAAGTCCAAAAATGCACACATTTCGATTGTGGAATTGTTCTACACATGTTCTCGAGCATCTAATGTTCATGAGTTTCAAGTTGCTCATTCAAAGTTTTTACAAGTTGGTGGTGCTGCAGCGGTTAATTTTTTGAAAGACAAACCTTTTGATAAGTGGGCTGAATTTCTTTTCCGTGGTAAAAGGTACGGTGAGTACAGCTCCAATGTGGATGAAAGTTTCAACATCTGGATTTTAGAAGAACGGGCCTTACCAATTACATCTTGTTTGGACGGGATACGAATAAAAATCATGGAACAAATGGCTAAACGTCGGGAAGAATCCCGTTTATGGACTACTATTTTGTGTCCAACAATGGAAAATCGATTACAAGTGCTAGTTCAAGACGGTTTTGGTTGGGATGTATTACGGGCTTCTGAACACCTTTTTGAAGTTAGATCACCAATCTCTCATCGTGTTGATCTACAAGACAGGACTTGTAGCTGTAACCAGTGGAATGTCATGGGATTTCCATGTGCTCATGCGATAAAATGCATTACTAAAATGAAATTAAATGTGTACGATTTCATTGAGCACTATTTCACGGTTGAAGCTTACCGATCTTCATATAGTCATACAATTAATCCTATACCTACATATGACAAACCGGATGTTGATTCAAGTACTGAAACAATAATTAAGCCACCAAAGGATAAACGTGGTGCTGGTAGACCTTCATCAAAAAAAAAAGGAGGATTTGCATATTTCCGAAACAAGCTAAACAGATGTAGAGTGTGCAATGCATATGGTCATAATAAGCGGAATTGTCAAGCGTCCAAAAATTAAAGAATAAAATTCATTATATTTCTTCTATGTATCATTTGTATCTCCATATATACTTGTCGAGTAAACTTGTATGCGTTGGCAATTTAGTTGATTATGCTCTTTAAATGTACGCAACAATCTGCATTTTTAATAAATAAAATTCTTATTTTATTTTGTTAACATTTTATTATAACATTGCTGTGTTGTTGGCTTGATGTTTTTTTTTGGTTGTTATGATCATTGACATTCGATCTGCATGTTTAGTATTTGTTTTTACAAGTTTGTATACATTTATTTATGTTTTCTTTTATGTTTAATTAGGTGATTATCTTTTCAATGTCTTTGTAGGGTTCAGTTTTGTGTAGTTACCATGTATAAAAAATATCCTGGTATCATTTTTATAATATTTTAGGGGTCATTTTTAACTTATCTTCCTTTCAGAGTATATGAGTATCTTTTTTCCTACACTGCAGATATCATTTTTTCTTTGAATTTTAAACTTCAGATTAAGGTTATCATTTTTCGTATATTTTAGATATCATTTTTATAAATCAAATCAATTAACAGTTTCTGGATATCATTTTTTATGCAGTTTAGTTATCATTTTTTGATATCTCCTCCACTGTACAGTTTTAAGTTATCTTTTCCCGGCTTATGTAATTATCATTTTTTACATTTTGATAGTTAACATCCCTTGTGCACACATACAACATACTGATAACAGTAAAAATGATATTATTTTTCATATTTAGACTTTTCCAATCCAAATCCTTAATTTTGCTAGTACACAGATTCATCATCAATCATTTATTCAGTACTAGTATTTCACACAAACATCCATTCATTACTGAAATTTTAAACATTAACAACTGCATAAATTTCAACGTAACAGAAAATAAACTGTTTTCCAACCAACTACAACACACAGCACTGTTTCACTCATTTTTTCATTGATTTTTTACTGCTCTTTTTGGTCAATCCAATGACGAATCGAACTAGATTCCAGCAGCATCCATGATTCGAAATGACTTCACGTACAATCAGTGCTCTTATCTTATCCATATTCTCTTTCGACACCTTTAGTGGAATTTCAGCTCTGTTGTCTGAAATTATATTTATGATGACAAATATCCCGCAGTCCACTCTGTATAAATGAAAACTAATGCTGATTAGAAAATAGAAAAAAAATTCCAGTTATCATTGTTGTGCATCACAAACACTTCTATGTCAGTTTCAATCAATTATTGGGACAAACTAGTACTTCTTTTGTATTCAGCAACGCAAAAAATAAATTAAAAAGACAGAAACATCAGAAAAACAACATGAAGAAAACTTAACCTGTCAGAGTGCTGCTGTGCACATGGTTCTTCAAAAATCTCTCCGTCAACAATTTTCTTATCCACAATTTTATTTTCTACCCAAATTTGTTGCAGAATTTCTTCCACTTTCTTTCGCTGTAATAAACATTTTTTAGTACTAGTTTACTCACGAAAAATATAACGGAAAATTCTTACCACTTTATACGCTTCGTTCAAATGAAGATTATTATACTTGTTCGATCTTCTTGGTCTCTTCGAATCGTAGTGAACCCATTGCATGTTTGCATATGCTAATGTCAACAGGGACCAATGGTTGTCAAAATGTAATGGGAAGTAAATTTTTTCTGTATACTTCTGTAAAGCTGCTTCTTTCAAGAAAGGAGTAACCAAACAATTAATAATTGAACTCCTGCCTTCCATTATACCTTTCTGCTCAGTGTAAACTTTATCTTAATGAGTACTGAAGACCTGAATACTGTAATATTAATTTTTTAAAACAGTGATTCAACTTACTGTCATCATTGTAGACATTGTGTAATTGTAATCAACTAGATCACATTTATTGGTGCACCAGTCGATTATCTGAATATCCCAAAAAAAAAAAAAAGTCAATAAACATGCTACAATAACTAATAAACGATTTACGTCATTGCTTTATCTTGCTAATAATTTGTGTTTGTGGAGAAATGTTGTGTTATTAACAAAAAACATAAAATGATAACAACAGTTTAGAAAAAAAGATATCCATAAAATGTTAAGTGATATGAATTACTAAAATGAAATCTAAAATAAACAGAAAATGATAATATAAACCTGGAGTTAAAAATTCAAATCAATAATGAGTAGTCATTAACAAATAATATCATCAAAGAGTGTAGTCAGTAAATTGGATGATGACATACTGAACTGACAACAATATTTTTTTGTAAGTATTTGTGTTCGTGGAGAAATATTGTGTAATAATCAAATAACAGATAATGATAACCACATTTTATAAAAAATGATATCTAGAAACTGTAAAGTTAAATGAACTGTATAAATGATAACTACTATACAATAAAAATGATAACCAAAATGTGCAGTAAATAATTCAACACAAAAAATGATATCTTCATTGAAGGAAAAATGATACCCATGAACTATTTCAGTAAGATGGCTATCAATAAATTATTTTTGTACTTATGTTTACCTGCCCATCTGTTAACGACCCTCTCAACAATTCTGTCAGCATGTCCTTCGTCACAACACATCCTCCCCTTGCCATGTCATCATCTTGCCAAGCTACTGGACTGTCCAATATTTACAAGTCAAACAGTTAACAAAACAATTTCTATGTTTTATAAGCACAGATGGAAATATAATACTCACTTGTCTTCTGCTATTGACATTGAATAAAATTTCCGTACAATTCTACCTTCCTCATCATCTAGATGTTTTGTCACTTTTTTGCATTTTGATAAGTCCAAGGCTTTCCATGACGGTTCTTCAACATTTATTGGCTCTACCAGTTCAACATTTTTTTCGTGCTCCACGTTATCTTCATTTATTGTTTTTTCCCTACATTTTTCATCATCAAATGGAATCAATGAGAGTTGTAACTGATCATTTTTCCCTTCACATGAAACTTCAGTCTCCTTCTTTTGTGTTACCCGTGCTTTCTTCCACGCTTTTACATAATATTCATACTCCTCTTTTCTTTTTTGTGTTCTTCTTCTTGCTCTCAATCTCAGTATGTATGAAGGTGGTTTTGCACTTTTTGACTTGGAAGATGATTTTTTAATTTTTTTTTCCTTGACTTTTGAGAATTCCCTTTTCTGACTTTCATCTTTGCAATCTCAGCAGTCAAATTAAAACTAAAACTCGGAGGTTCAATGTCATCAATTGACTGTACACTCTTATTTCCAATCTCACTGTTACCGACAGAATCTTTAACTGTGACTGGCGTTTTTTCATTCCCTAAACTAGCTGGTAGGCTTTCTTCTGCATAACTCCTATCCTCAACATTCGTCATGCAATCGTTCAATTTATCCTGATCTAAATTCAGATTATTCACCTCAGTTGTTCTCACTTCATTACAGTCCAAATTATCATCTGTATGCGCATCAACCATTGTCGTTTGTAAACCAACTCTATCCTCCGTTTTATCATGTTGCATTTCAGCTTTCTGTTGTTTCATTTGCTCTTTAAGTCTACATAACTCTTCTTCTGCTTTTCTTCTCAAATTTCTTTCCTGCATCCACTTCTTTTTAAATTCTTTGTTTTCTTTCTCCAACTCTGTGATGCGATAGTTCAGAACTCTATTTTCCATGTCCAAACCAACTGTTTCCACTACTTGGACTTGCTGACCACGCTTTCTTTTTTTGTTTTGTGCAACTTTTCCTTTTAATGCAGCTCTATTTTCCAAACTTTCCTTACACTCTAACAGCAGTGTTTCATGTAGTACAATTTTTCCCATTTCCATTACCTGCACAAGAAGACACATAATATGAATTAATTTGCATACTAGCCACAATTTAGAATTGGATTTAAAAAGAATGGATGTATAACAGAATTTTTTTCCTTTTTCACTATTTTGTATGTTTTTACAATTTATGTCAACTATCAAAATTTAAAAAATGATAACTACATCAGCTGGAAAAAGATAACTAAAAACTGTACAGTGGCTAAGACATCAACAAATGATAACTGTAATACATGCAAAATGATAATATAAAATTGAATAAGCATTTGTACAAATTAAATGATAATTGAATTGTTTAAAAAATGATATCTATGGGTATTTCATAAGTTAAATACTCAGCAGATTAAATTAAAAAAATGAACAGTTGAATAATATCATCAAAGAGTGTAGTCAGTAAACTGATTAATGAAATACTGAACTGACAACAAAATTTTTGGCTAATTATTTGTGTTTGTGGACAAATGTTGTGTACGAAACAAAAAACAAAAAATGATAACCACAGTTTAGAAAAAATGATATCCATAAAATGTTAAGTTAAATTGACTGTAAAAATGATATCTACAAGACACCAAAAATGATAACCTAAATCTGAAGTTAACAATTCAACATAAAAATGATATTTGCAGTGAATGAAAAAAGATACCCATGGACTATGAAATTAAGATTAGTACCAAAAAAAAAACCTAACTAATTACAAATAAGATACCAAAAAAATTCCAATACACGGTACCTACATAAAAACGAACCCGACGAATACATCAAAATTATATTTTTACCTGTCCAGCTTTGAAAGTGTCTAAAAATTCCTTCGTCACAATTTTACTCAACTTCCTCAAATCCCACCAGCAAAACGAGGGATTTTATTCTCAAACTTCTTCCTCTGGGCAATTAGATTTAACTTCTCACACATCACATACTGCATAAACATAAAATACAATGTTAACAATAAATTCATCAATAGTTGGTCGTGTTTACAGAAGAAATACTTTAATCAAAATATTTACCAAAGGAATCATTGAGTAACCAGCCATATCACGCGGATTTTTTATGGAACTTTTTACAAACTTTTTAAAACTTGAATGAATGGTTTTAGGCCATGACACTGATCTCATTTTCTTCGCGTCTACAATGTATGGAATGAAACCCCACCTAAACTTTTGTTGGTTATTCGGAAAGAAAAATGTAAGCAATATTAGCATTATCATAAGCAGCGGCAAGTCCTCTTCAAACACCTTCTTCTTCTTCTTCCCTATTTCTTCTTTAATTCTTTTTTCAATTAAACTTCTTACAATGATAGTTGATTTCCCAAAGTTTCTCGACACGAATTCCTTGCAATCTGTCGGTGTCGTTTTACTAGTCATTTTTGGTGTATCGTCTATATCAGTACCTTCCAAAGGCATGTAAAATAGAAGACTTATATCTTCTGGACATATTTCCATTTCACTTTCACCAAACACAAAACATTCTTTCTCCACTGAGTAGCACGAATATACAACATCCAAATTTTCTGCTTTTTTCTTGCACTCTGTTAGTGAAATGTTTTTCTCGTAAAAAACAGAAAAGAAATCATAGAATGGTGTTTGTTTCAAAAACTCAATTTGCTTTGATGTAAGTGCTTTCTTATCTCTCAACAAACTGATCGTCTTGTAAGACGATTGCAACCCACATCTGTAAGCTGTAGCACAACTGGTTTTCTCACCAACCACTACCTCTTCTTTACTTTCCACTGGAATTGTACCAGACTTGATTTCTCGAGGCCTTGGGTTTTCAAAATCATCATCCTAGTTATCAAAAAAAAAAACTAAAATAACTGTAGAGAACAAAATTATTTATCACTGAAACAATTGAATTTCATTCATTACAAACCATAATTAATCTAAATAACAATGTAAGTGCTAATTATACTAATTAACAAATTTACAGTCTCACTTTGCATTATCATTTTATCAATGTACACTATCATTTTTACCTACACCAAAAAAATCAAGTTAAATAGTATTCTCATACTCAAGGTATCATTTTTAACACATATACAGTATCATTTTTTATAAATATCTATACTCAGGATATCATTTTAATACCTATGAAGTTATCATTTTTAAATAATTGAAGTTAGCATTTTTTACTTACAGAATTTTCTTCATTGACTCCACCATCCTTTTCTTCAAGAATTTTCGATTTTTTCCTTCTTTAACCTGCACAAATAAAGAAATATTGTTACAAAATTTAAACAAAACATACAAAAATTTATTATAATGAATAGAACTTACCTTTTTTTGTCATTCATTTCTTTCTTCAACTTTTCTGCAACATATTTAGGATCATTGAACCTTTTCGACTGCGTCTCTCTTCTTATACATTCAGTGCTTTTCTTGACTGTTTTTTTTCCATCATTTTTTCGATTAACATTATCATTTCTTTTGGCTAAATTCGCTTGCTCTACATTTTCAGCGTTGACATTATCATTTTTTTCCCCAACAGACCTTCATCAGTAATCTCCTGTATTGTTTCACTCTGGTTCTCAACCTCATTTCTTTCAACAGTTTGTACATTCGCGGTTTGATTTTTTCCACTATCTTCTCTTTCATCCACAAATTGATAATCAACGTTATCATTTCCTCTGTCAATTGCGTGTTTATCAATTGCAGTACTGTCGATTTGCTTCTAGGCGTCAATAACTAGGTTTTCGACTCCACTTCGTGATAATTCGGCGGCATCGGCTAGGGTTTCAAAATTCCTTTCCACGACTCTTTCCATTAACTCACTGTCAGTCTTTCTGCTAGGGTTTCGGTTTGATTTAGGGGAATCCGTAGGAGGAGAATTCGTCGATCGCGTTTCTGTGGTCATTTCTGAATTACGGCGGACGAAATTGAGGGTTACGCTGTACAAGAAGAAAAATGAAATAACGGGGTATTATTTGGGCTGGGCTATTATTTGTCCTTTTGGATAAAATATATTAGTGTTGTCCTTATGAATAAAATATTTAATTAATTTGTCCTTACAAATTTTTTTCCCTTTTTCCAAATGCATAAATATAGAGGTCTTTATAAATCAACAAAGGAAAGGAAAAAAAATACGGAATGTTTGAAAATAACAAACGTAGCAGCAATCAAATTAATGGGTGGAATTCTCTGCACATAAATTACCAGTTACTTTTCCTAGATAACTGCCAAAGATAAAATAATTACAATGAAATAGTCAACATTTACATATGTGCACAGAAATTAACGGACATATCATTTTTTTATTAAGGCAAATAGCAACCAGCTGAAGCCAAATTACATCTAATATTCTAACTGTAAAACTTTGGTTTTAATTTAGAAATGATGGAAGATACATAACAATGATGTGATCAAAGTAATAAGAATAAAGGATGTCATATATGAATGGCTTAAAGCCCACCAAGTATGAAAACAATTAGCCAGAAACATGTTAAAAATATGCTAAATACGCACCAAGTATGAAAACAATTTGCCACAAACATGTTTAAAATATGCTAAATATCTTTAGATGAAATGAAATAACATTTTTAAGACCCTAGCACAATGAGAGCCCATGTATACTCATAGGATAATTCAGGCAACATCAAAGTACTTTAGTAACAGAAAAAACTAGGCTGCTTATTTAACTTTTGATCTAAGCACATATTTTTATAAATATATGCATGTAAGAAAATATCCATCCCATTATTAATAAACAAGCAAAACAAATAAACTATTATTAAGTATATACTTTTATAAATATATGCATGTAACAAAATATCCATCCCATTATTAATAAAAAAAGCAAAACAAGTCAACTATTATTAAAATCTACCAAGCAATGAGTATGAAATCTTTTAAAATCGCATTTGATAATGGACAAATATAAGAGCCATGTTTTGTTATTCAAAACAGAAGCAACAGCCACACGCGTTACTTCTAAACGCATAAACAGCAACACTGTTAAGTGTTAGAATTAAACGTTGAATACAAGATGATTCAACAGAATATAAATAACAGTTGGTTGCAATCAAGTATAATGTATACTGGCAACACAGCAAGAGTGAAATTCGAGAAAAACAGGAATAAGTAAATCGACTGAGGCTCGGCGTACCGATTTCCTTAAGACTTTATTCGGAGTCTCCCAGGATACAACATACGTTAAAACTGGTCGAGATTGTGTTGATCACGTCAGTCTGAGTATAGAGATTTGGCAGCAATGGCGGTTTCTATTTTGACAGGGGAAGAGGAAGAAGACTAGAAAATTGGTGAAGAATGTGATCAGGATTCGCCACTTATTTATAATCTTCGAACCGTTATAATTCAAATAGTCGCATCTGTTTGACGTTTGATTTTGAATTAAAACCGTCGCATCTATTTAGAACAGGCCGCACCCGTTTCTCTTCATATGTTTAACAGGCTGTAAACCCGTTTGATTTCCTATGGGACGCGCCCATAGTCATTGCCGCATCCAAAAAGAAAAAACCCGCAAAATTGGTTAACTTTTTCGTAGCAAAAATAAGATTTCGTTCTAGGCCCAAGCCCAAACCCGAACCCGACCCGACCCGGCCCGGTTCGGTTCGGTACAAGACTGACGGGCAGCGCGCGCGTGTGTGTGTTTGGTTCATATGATATAAGTCCTCCCCCTCGCACAAAATTACCTGACCCTAAGGGCCAATATAGGGAATGAGGAATTGATATATATACATAGATCTAATCTTCTTTTTGCCAATGTGGGACTAAAGTATATGTCATTCATCTTTTGAATTCTAACAGTCCCCCACATGAATGATAATATACTTTTCCCCCACACAAAGTGTAATATCTCAGACTACGTATGGAATAATGCTTTATCGTGGATAAGTAGATATTTCACTTTGAACTTTCCCTAGTTAAAACTTATCGGATCTACTCGGCTAATCAGTGAATTATTTCATCTTGAACCGTCAGCCTTTATTATATATCCAAACAATAAGTTTTACGAAGCATTGATTCCCTTGTCATCCAATTTCTTGGTTGTGTTCATTTTGGTCCTGAACATTTTCTGGTTCTGCGAGTGTCATAGAGAATTCAAGCCTTTTAAACTTCTCATAGAGCCAACCCAGCTCACACTAACATAGGTGATCGCAACCATTAAGAGTATCCTACATATACCCTACTTGTTATCTTCAAGATATGGTCATCATTAAAAAACATAGTTTTAACCTTGTAGTTCTTCTGTAGACATGCATTTTATATTGTGCACCATAGGAATGGAGTAGGACTATGTTCGAGCAAATGCATTACGTCTTGAGTTATTCAGAACTGGTTTGCCTATTGATCCTAGTCCGTGAGTTCTCCAGTCGCTAGGATAGGTTTCCGTATAAGATAACTCTTGTTGGTTTAGACTTTTAAACTCATTCCCCTCGATGCGCAGTCAATTTTCTCTCGTGATAACCCTTTTGTAAATGGATCCGCTAGGTTATCATTGGTTCTTACATAATCAATGGAGATAGTTCCATTTGAGAGTAACTGCCTAACTGTGTTATGGCGTCGACGAATGTGTCGAGATTTTCCATTATACACAAAAATTTTCGCTCTACTTAGCGCTGCTTGATTGTCGCAGTGAATACATATGGTCGTTACAGGTTTAGGCCAAAGTGGAATATCTTCTAAGAAGTGACGAAGCCATTCTACTTCTTCGCCTGCTTTATCTAAAGCAATAAACTCAGATTCCATCGTTGATCGAGCTATGCATGTTTGCTTAGTAGATTTCCACAACAATGCTGCTCCTGCTAGAGTAAAAACATAACCACTTGTGGATTTTGATTCCTCTGAATCGGCAATCCAGTTTGCATCACTATATCCTTCTAATACGGCTGGATATTTTCCGTAATGCAAAGAATAATTTGTGGTATTCTTTAAGTATCCAAGCACTCTCATTAGTGCTTTCCAGTGTTCTTTTCCTGAATTACTCGTATACCTGCTTAGTCGACTTACTGCATAAGCTATATCTGGTCTCGTGCAGTTCATAAGATACATTAGACATCCTATTACACAAGAGTATTCAAGTTGCATTACACTTTCATTAGTGTTTTTATGCAGTACTTCTGACGGATTAAAAGGTGTTCTTACTCCTTTAATCCCAAGATTTTGAAATCTTTCAATCACTTTGTCTACATAATGTGACTGAGTTAATTCAATTCCATTAGGGGTTTTTATTATTTTGATTCCCAAAATAACATCTGCAACTCCTAAATCTTTCATATCAAAATTGTTGATCAGCATTTTCTTCATGGTCTCTATAACTTTTACGTTAGGACCAAATATTAACATATCGTCCACATATAAGCAAATCATGACATATGATTGTCCAATTTGTTTATAATAAACACATTTATCACATTCATTTATACGAAAACCATTTTTCATCATGACACTATCAAATTTTTCGTGCCATTGTTTTGGAGCTTGTTTGAGTCCATATAAGGATTTTACCAATTTACAGACTTTATTTTCATTTCCCTTGGATATAAAACCTTCGGGTAGCTCCATGTAGATTTCCTCATCGAGATCTCCTTTCAAGAATGCCGTCTTTACATCCATCTGATGAATCTCTAGATTATAGATAGATGCAATTGCTATTAACATTCTTGTTGAGGTTATTCGTGTAACGGGCGAATATGTATCAAAGAAGTCTATTTCTTCTTTTTGACGATATCCATTGGCTACTAATCTGGCTTTATATTTATCGATATAGCCATCTGCTTTCATTTTCTTTTTGAAAATCCATTTGCAGCCAATTGGTTTTATTCTAGGTGGAATATCAACAATTTCTCAAGTTTTATTACTTAGAATTGAATCAATCTCACTTTGGATTGCTTCTTTCCAACACGAAGATTCAGAAGATGACATGGCCTCTTTATATGTTTGAGGTTCATGTTCAAGTACGTAAGTGAGGAACTCAGAGCCAAATGACTTGGAAGTTCTGGCCCTTACGCTTCTTCTTGGTTCAACTTTATCAACTTCACGATGAGTTTCATCTTCATGTGGGCTACTTGATTCTTCTCGTGTTCTTTTGGGGACATTATTTTCTTCATTTCTTTTGTGTGGAAACACGTCTTCAAAGAATGAGGCATCTCTTGATTCCATGATTGTATTTACATGGATATTATCTATATCAGACTTGAATACCAAAAATCTATATGCACTACTATTTTGGGTTGGCCCTAAGTAATAACAATCTACTGTTTTTGGTCCAAGTTTGACCTTCTTGGGAGGCGGAATAGGAACTTTTGCCAAGCACCCCCACACTTTGAGGTATTTGAAGCTTGGTAGGTGTCCTTTCCATAACTCATATGGAATTTTTCCCGTTTTACTGTGAGGAACTTTATTTAATATGTGATTAGACATATTCAAGGCTTCCCCCCACAAGTTCGTCGGTAGACCAGACGTTAAAAGCATTGCATTAATCATATCTTTTAATGTTCTATTCTTCCTTTCGGCTATTCCATTTTGTTGGGGCGAATATGGTGCTGTCGTTTGATGAATTATTCCATTTTCTGCACAGAATGATTCAAACGGCGATTCAAATTCTCCAACTCGATCAGATCTCAATATTTTGATCTTTTTATTTAGCTGATTTTCTACTTCAGCTTTATATTTTATAAACGATGTGATTGCTTCATCTTTACTATTTAAAAGATATACGTAGCAATATCGTGTATAATCATCAATAAATGTGATAAAGTACTTTTTCCCACCTCTTGTAGGTAAGTTTTTGAAATCACATAAGTCAGTATGAATCATTTGTAATGGTTCATTACTTCTTTCAATAGTATGAAATGGTTTCTTAATCATTTTTGCTTCTACACACGTCTCACATTTATATTTTTTATTTATTTGAAATTTTGGAATTAAATCCAGATTTGCAAGTTTTTTCGTTTTTCGAAAGTTTATGTGTCCTAATCTTTCATATCATAATAGAACATCATACTCGACAACATAAGAAAGTTTCTTTTTATTCATTTCAGAATTACAACATACATTATTATTGCCGATTACGGCTACATTAGCCTTAAATAGGCCATCACACAAGTATCCTCTCCCTATATAGACCCCAGCCTTAGACATAACAACTTTATCTGATTCAAACACCATTATGAAGCCTTTCTTCGAGAGTATAGGTCCAGAAATCAAGTTTTTCCGGATATCTGGAACATGAAGCACATCATTTAACGTAACCGTTTTACCAGACGTGAATTTGAGGATTACCTTCCCGTTGCCCTCAATCATTGACACTGCCGAGTTACCCATGTACAATTTTTCTCCATGATACAGTTTGTTGTATGTGGAGAACATGGACTTTTCAGAACACACATGTCGTGTAGCGCCTGTGTCAAACCACCATTGAGAAGGATTCTGGACTAGATTGCATTCTGACACAACTCCAGAAAAGTTAGGCCCATCGATGTCCATGTTGTCCACCACATTCGCTTCTGAATTTTTCTGTTTCTTGTGTCTGCAATCTTTTGCCTGATGACCAGGTTTTCCACAAACCCAACATTTGCCATTGAATTTCTTGGACTTCTTCCGACCATGTTGCTTGTTTTCTGGCGCCTTCCTTTTCTTTTTATTTTTGTTAGGGTGCCCTTTTTTCTTTGACCCTTCTGCAACAAAAGCCTCTTCGCTTTTTGGTTTGGTGACTCCGCGATTATCTGCCTCAATCTTCAATCTAACGGTTAGATCTTGTAAGGATATCTCCTTCTTCTTGTGCTTTAAATAGTTGCGGTAGTCTTTCCAAGATGGTGGCAACTTTCCAGTGATTGCCTCAACTAGAAAAGATTCTCCAACTTCGTGGCCTTCTGCTTCCATTTCATGGATGATGATTTGAAGTTCATGTAGTTGCGCAGGAACAGGTTTTGAATCTACCATTTTGTATTCCATGAACTTGTCAACTATAAACTTCTTCAGGCTCACGTTTTTTGTTTTGTACTTTTCACTAAGCGCATTTCAGAGGGCTTTTGCAGTCTTGATTGGCTGATATACTTTGTACAAAACTTTGTCTAAACAGTTCAAGATGTAATTCAACGACAAGAAATTTGAGTGCCTCCATACATCAATATTCGGAGTCTTGTCTGAGTCCTTGGTTTTGCCTAGCGTAGGCGGCACTGGTTCATCTTCCTCAAGATACTTTTGCAGACCGAGAGTAGTGAGATAAAAAAGCATCTGACTTTGCCATATCAAAAAATCATCACCTTCTCCCTTAAACATGTCTGGTTTGTTCAAGTTGGCTGTCTTTATCGATATTTGATCTGCTGTCATCTCTGTTTTCATGAAAACAGATAAAGTCTTTAGATGTTATTCAAAACAACAGACAACAGAAGCAACAGCCACACGCGTTACTTCTAAACGCATAAACAGCAACACTGTTAAGTGTTAGAATTAAACGTTGAATACAAGATGATTCAACAGAATATAAACAACAGTTGGTTGCAATCAAGTATAATGTATACTGGCAACACAGCAAGAGTGAAATTCGAGAAAAACAAGAATAAGTAAATCGACTGAGGCTTGGCGTAACGATTTCCTTAAGACTTTATTCGGAGTCTCCCAGGATACAACAGAAGTTAAAACTGGTCGAGATTGTGATGATCACGTCAGTCTGAGTATAGAGATTTGGCAGCAATGGTTGTTTCTATTTTGACAGAGGAAGAGAAAGAAGACTAGAAAATCGGTGAAGAATGTGATCAGGATTCGCCACTTATTTATAATCTTCGAACCGTTATAATTCAAATAGTCGCGTCTGTTTGACGTTTGATTTTGAATTAAAACCGTCACATCTATTTAGAACAGGCCGCACCCGTTTCTCTTCATATGTTTAACGGGCTGTAAGTTCGGTACGGTACGGGACGGTACGGGACGGGCGGGCGGGCGGGGCGCGCGCGTGCGTGTTTGGTTCATATGATATAGGTCCTCCGTCTTGCACAAAATTACCTGACCCTAAGGGCCAATATAGGGAATGAGGAATTGATATATATACATAGATCTAATCTTCTTTTTGCCAATGTGGGACTAAAGTATATGTCATTCATCTTTTGAATTCTAACATATTTAACAACAAGAGAAATGCTATAATACCCGAAAAAGTTTTTGTCAAAAAGTAAGAAATAGGGGTAAATCCGGAATTTAGGGTGGCAAGCATTGAATTTAGGGGGGTATTTGTGTAATTCAATGGGTGAGCCTCCTATTTTTTTGTCTCTACCGTAGTTGTTGACAAAATGAAAAGCGGACAAAATAGCATTTCTGTAACAACAATTATTATTAAACTGTGTGTATGAGAACAACACTATCACATTTGATAACGTCATGGTATAAGAGTTGCTTAGGAGAAAAATCAACGAACTGAAGTAAAAATATATTATTACAACTGAAGCTTGGAAAGAAAGTAGAAAAAGGCTGTTAAAAACTATGGAATTACATCACCTTATTTATCATTATTATCAAAGTGAGCTCATAAACTTAATTTCAGATCCTTATTATCAAATTGAGTTCATAAGCTTAACCAAAGAAGAAACGCACACACACATGTTCTCAAATTTTGCATTGACCATTGGCTGGTTTTTTTGACACATACAAATGTGGACCAAGCTTTATTGCTTGAAATTATTTTTGGCATACTAAAAATGGCACTGACCAAACTTGCTGATAGTTGGAAAACATATTTTTAACGGATTGTTGTGAGTCATAACTTGGTCAGAGACTAATGGCACTATCAACAGATTTTTATTAAATATGTTTAGTGCTATTCAGACTATCAACGGATTTTTATTAACAAAATGACCAAGCTTGGGCTCAAAAAGAAGGGGTCAGTGCCATTCATATTCTAAGGTTTGTTGGCTGAATGGCTCTGACTTTCTCTATGAGCTCATAAAAAATATATAAGGTATCTTTAAATGAAACGAAAGAACATTTTCATGAACATCTAATATTCTAACCGTCAAATTTTGGTTTTAATTTAGAAATAAAGTATGTCAAATATGAATGGCTTGAAGCGTACAAAGTATAAAAACAATCTGTTAAAAATATGTCCCTTTATATTTCATAACTTGTTGATAGTGTCAAACTGATTCATAAAAATTTACTGATAGACTGAATGGCACAATGAACTTGTCCAAAAATTATTTAATAGAAGTCTGTTGATATATAGTGCTTGGTCATTTTATTCATAAAATGTGTTGATAGTATGAACGACACTAACCAGTCTATTTTGCTCATAAAGAAAAACATACACACAAATCTATCTTGCTCAAAAGGAAAACCGTACACACAGGTCTATTTTGGTCAGTGCCATTCAGTCTTTTTATGAGCCAAAAATGACCTAGAGTGGTCAGTGCAACTCAGTCTATTTTTTTCTCTGATAATTCATAACTTGTTGATATTCGGAATTATTGACTCAAATTACCAATTTAAATTCATTTTTGGTACACCAATTTGGTATGTGCAGATTGTTAACTTTGTTTTTGCTATTTCCCAACTGGAGTATATTTAAATTTTATTATTACCCAAAACACAAACACATCATAAGACGCCAAAACAATATATAATGCCTCAAGTTTATACACCTTGGGAAGCGACGTAGAGCTAACAGACGAAGCAAACCCATTAGTTGATAGTGCTTAGTCATTTTATTCATAAAAATGTGTTGATAGTCTGAACAGCACTGACAAGTCTACTTTGCTCATAAAGGAAAACAAACACACAAATCTATTATGCTTATACAGAAAAACATACATATAAGTGATCTATTTTGGTCAGTGCCATTCAGTCTTTTTATGATCCCAAAATGACCAAGCTTGGTCAGTCGCATTTAGTGTTAGAGAATGATTCAAAGTTTTATTTTAGATTAGATCTTGTTGGAAAACAATGGCTGAGTCGCGGACTAGGTCGCTTTCTTGAAGACGATTCGGCGATTTGGTCAGAGGTGCAAACCAATTCGTTCCTTCGCCGCCGCCTCTAGGATAAAACAGCCTCTAAAATAGTAACTGATTTGCTTGCACAAACAAATCAGTGCAGATTTGCACTTTCGGAAAAAATACTGCTCGAAATTTGTTAGAAGTTTTAATGGCGGCTGAGAAGAAGAGAATATAAAATTCGGTGTTTTTCTCGTCTCAGATAAAATAGTATATATAGAACGAGAATTAGGTTTTGGGAGAAAATATCGGATCTGCTAAAATTTCGAGGGGGGGGGATTAATTATTTTACCGTTGCAAAAAATTTTCCGTTGCAGAATAAATATCGGTGCGCAAATTAATTTTTCCATAAAAAAAACGGTTCGAAAACAACTAAGTTTTATGGTCCAAAAATATAAGTGCCTACACCACAAAGCCCAAGCCCGAGCCCGAACCGAACCGGGCCGGGTCGGTCGGTCGCGCGCACGTGTGTGGTGGTCATGATGCATGGTCTCCCTCCTCACAACAATGCATGTATTGGGAGCCCAAGGCCCCAACATGACTTCTTAGAAACAAGTATAAATCCTTGCCTCTTCCCTATAATCCCATGATGTGGGACTACTCAAATATAGGAGCCATTCATACACTTATTCAATCATTTTTAATAATTCACATAATGTTTGTAAAACATTTCCAACAGATCTAGTCTTTCTTTTTTAGTGGATCAGTTTGAATTATTTTAGCTATTTTATTGTTTGATATTTTACTATTATGCAAGTATAAGTAGATGTACTGCCTTTTGTATTGCTTTGAAATAATAGAAAGTTGTTTTGCATTGCTCCAATTCATTACTCTTTCTTCTATTTCCAACATTTAGACTATTTTGTTCTCTAATAGTCAGAATTATATTGACTCAAATTACCAATTTGAGTTCATTTTTAGTACATCAATTCGGTTAGAACAGATTGTTAACTTTGTTTTTTCTATTCCCCAACTGGAGTACAGCTAAATTTTATTACTACCCAAAACACAAACGCATCATAAGAAGCCGAAACCATATATATTGCCTCGAGTTTATGCACCTTCGGCAGCGATGTAGAGTAGAGTAGACGAAGCAAACCCACTGTAAGAACCAGGACTCAACACAAAATCTAGTAAGTATCACAACATTAATATGCTGAGCACAAACACTCAAGTTCAGAAGAAAACCCATGGTCGCCTTTAGAGCTCACAAGCTTATGGTGTTTAACAAAAATCACCTGACCATCATTCAACACTCCAGTAAAGAAGTAAACATACTAAATTCATGCTTATTATTCATTATTCAATGCTCCTCTAAAACCATCCCCTAAAACCAGTAAATAAGAAAATATAATAAACTCATGGCCAACACTACATTATCTAAGCTAGAGTTGAATCGTGCAGCGCAACAACAAGTTGAACCCGTTTACAACTTATTGGAAATTATTGGCAACGACAATTAAAAAAAACTGTCGATCTTACAGAAGCATTCTAATACCAAATTTCCAGAAACCCAGTTCAAAGCCAAATTATAAATCCTATGTTATATGAAAATGTAAATGACCATATATTATCACAGATAACGATTGCAGGTACCTGTTTAATGAAGGCCAGCGGCAACGAAAGCAAGTAACAAAAAGGCAAGCGAACGAGGTACCAAAAGAGGGGGGCGTACGTAGGAGGGTTAGCAAGATGTTTCATCAATTTGAGTGATTTGGGTTTGATTTCGAGGATGGTAATGACAGTGTAGCGAACGGGGAATGTGTTTTTAGCTGCAAACGAGATATTTGAGCGTGGTATCTGAACGGGATATTTAATTGTTAAATAAATTGTTTTGATTTAATTAAATACTAATTTCGTAAAACAAAACGAGTACATTTCATTACACAAAGGAAATACAAACATAAATACGACGGAAATACAATAACATGATAACATGAATATCCTACTTGTTGGTATTTATCAGATAATATTGGTATTCTTTTGTGTGGCGTTTGTCTGCAAGTCCTGATATCAACCAGCTTTTCGCTATCTCATCCGAAAGAGCAGTGAACATATCTTTTTTGTCGGGTTCCAAAATAAATAATAGTGCGTCTGCAACATTAAACTCACCCGTTGCTCTAAGACGTTGCATGCGAGCTACCGTATTTGCATAATTTGTAGAACTTCTCGTTGATTCCACGCTAGTACCCGTATTCGGACTGTCGGAATGCGTGCGAGATTTTTTATATCTATCTCTCGTGCATTAGGTCAATGAGCATAGTCGTCTTATCTTCATTTTCACCACGTCGTCTTCTTAAACTTTGACGTGCAGTTGATTGAATAGGAGGATTCATTGGATTTTCGGTTGAAGGAGGGATTACTGGAGCTTCGTAAATTGGTGGATTCATTGAAGTTTGTTGCAATGGAGGATTTGATGGCGAATTCAAATCTGGAATATGATTATTTTGCGTTTCATCCAATGGATTAAAAAATCCATCAAAAGCCCATGTTCTGTCAAACGTGCTTTGTGTTGATGGCGGCGTGTCATTCTGCGACGGTTGTACGGTAGCAGCAGGAGTGTACGACGATTGACCAGTTGCATTCGTTCCACGAAATAATTGTTGCATCATCTTTAAGTTTTCTAGCAGACGTTTCTTATATTTCATAACATCCATTCCAAATTCCTAAATGCTAGAAATAAATTGTAAGAGACTAACTATAAATAAATGGTAAAATAAATAAATTTATAAACCTTAACACGATCGTCCCACCATTCGTTGCTTCTGGAGACCGTTCATTTACGAGCATCCCAACCAGCGCCAGTCTTGCTCATCAGTGCATCTCATTTCATCCAATCTCGTCGAAGACTATCATATTTGTTTTGGATCTTACTTTCGTCAATCGGTTCGATGTCTTGATAGTTTTGTATGGCATTGTTGAACTTTTCGGCAATGACTTTATGAACACTTTTTTTGTTGCTGCCACAAGTACCATATGCTTCAACAGAATATTGCAGCATAATCTGAGTTGCAGTAAACGACCAGTAGTGTGCAGATTTGCGATTAGCCATACTGAAAAATGAAAAAACAATACATATCAGAAATAAATTAAAAAAACAAGGAAAAAACTAGGTTGAATAACGGAATATAATGTAAACACAAAACTGTAAAAAACCTGAATGCTGCTCGGATTCGGTTGTAAGGAAAATAGAAGAGGATTGGGTTGGTGTAGTGTGGATGAAGAGATAGTGGAGACAATGGTTTTATAGGGAAATAAGAAGAATGTTGGAAATCAAGTCGTTGGCGTCCAACGAGTCGGACGCCAACAGCTTGATTTCCAACGTTCGGAAATCGTCTCATCTGGAAGGGGAAAAAGATATTGGCGTCCGACGCCAACAAAAGTTTGAACGTGCCAACTTTTGTCTGCGAACGCACCCTTACGAAATTGTAGCCGCGTTTATGTTATTTCAATAAAATAAGCGCGCAAAACGAAAAGAGGGAGGGAACCATTAATTTTTAATCAATAAAAAGCTATCGTAGGAAGATAAAGTAAAAAAGTTGTTGTTATAAATAGTAATTTACAGGTGTAAATCGGTCGGACCGGACCGGACGGAGGTGTGTTCGGTTTCTGTCCTAAATAAAATTGGACCGAACTCAGACCAAACGAAATTTTTTCTCGTACTGATAGAGAACCCCGAATTATCACAAAACCAATTGGCAATGTGAAGGGTGAACTCATTATAGTTATATAGGATTCATTTTACAAATTCCCCAATGTGGGACTTGTCTCAACACGCCCCCGCACGTGTGGCATATCATGAGCCTAACACGTGGACCTTTATATTGGGTGACGTGGATAAGTGTGGCATTGTGCGCACGAATTAAACCTGCTCTGACACCATGATAGAGAACCCCGAATTATCACAAAACCAATTGGCAATGTGAAGGGTGAACTCATTATAGTTATATAGGATTCATTTTACAAATTCCCCAATGTGGGACTTGTCTCAACACGTACAAATTTTGTTGTCCTAACTCGTGTCCTAAATAAAATCGGTCGGATATAGACATATGTTTTTCGGACACAAACAGACACGGTCGGACATGGCTATTTATATTAAATTTTATAGTTTTTATTAAATTTTCTTCAACTATATACCGAGTTACAAAGAATTCGGAGGAATTCGAACGAACATGGATCGAACATGATTTTTTCTCGTACAAATTTTGTTGTCCTGACCCATGTCCTAAATGACAATCGTGCAGACTCGGACGGACAAATTATGCTCACGGACAAGAACGGACACCGGACATTAATTTACAACCTTATTTACCACTGACGCAACCAAATAGTTGTTATATACTTATAAAAGTGCGAATCCGTGCTACGCACATGAGTTTCACCGAAATTTTGTTTAGTGGCATGCCTTTATACTTTGGTTATATAAAGACGAAGTATAAACTTCTTAAGTAGTATAGAAGCATACATATTAAGTATAAACTTCTGTAATGAATAGAAAATGTTTATCAATTAATCTTCTTAAGTAGCATGGAAGCACACATAGGAGAGTAATTTTCAGAGAATAGTATGTTTATAAAAAAAATGAACATCATATTTTAATTATTCCTTATTTGGTAGCCATAAATTACTGCAGATGTTTATTATTGACTTGAAAATTGGTTCTCTCAAGTTGAACACCCAAATCCAAGCAATAATCATGTAATAAGCGAATGAATTCAAATAGAGAATGTAGAAAGTAAATTGACACAATATTTATAGTGGTTTGGTAAATCCTGCCTACACCCACTCCAAAGTAATCCCAGTTTATTATGCCATACGTTACAAATATAGTCCTTTTGATTGTAAGAAACGTGGAGAAAAGAGTATTTAGAATGACAGTAGCAAAGTCCTCGTGTAAGAGTGCCAAAATCCAACATTCGATCCCTAGAAATGACCATCTCATCATCCATTTATAGGTGATATCTTGTTCGGTTCTGCACAGAGTAATTGCTGAAAATCAGAAGTGGTGGAAGTAGTGGAGCAAGCCATGTTTATGAGTGGAGAAGGTGAGACATGTCACTAGACGTGCACCTTCTAGTTGGGCATGGTCGAACTGGGCCAGGATGACATAGCCGATCCGGATCCATGGCAAACCGGAGCCAAGCCAACTGGAACCATCCGAGAGTGTCGATCCGGCTTCGCGGTACCATATTAACGATTTGAGCATTAGTGCCAAAGCCTAACCGAATTTTGGTGAAGGCCGAACCATATTTTTACCACTGAAATCCAAGTGTTCGTGACATGCATGACTTCGACCAAGTCTTTCCGAGGTCATCTCATGCTCGTATTCAAGTCTTGAACACTCTGTTAGCCAGAACTCCTAAGTGTGGTTGTCTTGCCAAAAGGCTGGCCAACACTTTTTTAATTTAAGTTATACATAATTTCAAAATGGATTCATCTTATATAGGCTATATGTTCAAGGACATGCACATTCGGTATAATAATAGCATTCCATATACGAAATAAAGCAAATATGTTAAGTGAGAAATTAATATCAATATTGTTACAAATTAAAATTGATTAAATTAGAAAAATATTTTAGTGGATCCAAATGTTATATTTAAATTGGTAAAGTAAATTACAACGTAAGAAACATAAGTAATTGATAAATATTACATGCCATATCATAATGTAAGCAATATAAGTAATAAATATTGGTACGCACACAAATGCAACTATAAAATGTTTGAAACCGTTAAGCTAGAAAAAAAGAAAAAAATATTAAGGCACCATTAATGTATTAGATAAGAGGAAGAACATTTTTTTTTTTAGTTTTTTCTGTTGTGATTGTCATATTTAATACAGCTGACCTTTTCAATAAACTAAAAAGGGAAAATTTACACAAAACAAATAATATGATTCTTACATTTTTTTTTCATGTATATATATGGGAAAGTCTAAAGCAACACAAAATGTGGACACAAAATTTGAACCATTGGATCTACCCATGAATTACACCTCACACATAACAACAAACAAATATCATGGTCTAGATTTTATGTATATAAATTTGTGTCTAATTTTATGTCTCAATAGCCGCTCCTTATATATATATATATATATATATATATATATATATATATATATATAGCTTTGAGATATTAAAGTTGACTTTGTTAGGTCTTTATTTTTAAAGGTTGGGTTTTCCATATTTTTGAGATTTGAAAACTCAATTCTATAGGAAATGAAACCTGAATTTTCAAAGTTTATATTTAAAATTCATTTGATTAATTTTCAATTTGTCATAAAACTATCTATAAATAAACACTGCAACTTTTTTCCAATAAATAGTATAAGAACAAAATCATTTAGTATTTTTTTTATAATTAAAAATTGCATGTTTTTAATCATTCGCCGTAAAATTCTTTGCTGGGAACATGCGGTTAGTACGACAACCACAGTTGAAAATCATCTAAAATAATAAATATTTACAACGAAAAATTTACATTAAATCCATGGAAGCAAAAATTAAGCAATCAAGCACCGTGTCTTATAAAAATAATATACTCTCACGTATTACCTCAATCAATTTCAATGCAAAATCAATTAATAAATCAAGCATCATATAGGTGGTCATTATGTTAATTCAATCCTTCAAACAGTGCAAATCATGCCAAGTTAATTACATTCCAAATTTGTTTGGTATTGACCAAAAGTCAAAATGAACATAAGTTCATTGCCCTTTGACCAAGAGGGCTACAAACTTATGCTGCATAAAATTTGGCAATCTCCGCATTATGCTTGAATAAAAAAAACAAAATTTAGTTACATTTGCTAGGTATTCATATAATATAAAGGTAATCTTTGGAAAACGTAGAAATACAGTGCCAGCTATAGATAGTGAGAAAATATGTAAACATGATGGATTTTTCTTTCTTATAACTAATACTCAAGTTGAAAAAAAAAATAGTGAAGATATAGATCTCTTACTACTTATATTCAGACATGAGGAATAAAATCTTAAGCTTTGAACAACAAGTGCCAATCCTAATATGTAGCTTGTTTTCCCAAAATGTTCTCTGCTGACATTACAAATACAAATGCATATATTTTGTAACGACCCAGATTTTTGACCGCTCCAATTGACAATAAACCACACATGTCGGCCCAAACGAATCGCAAATGCAGGTAGTTATTGGGAAAAGAAGAAAAGGAAGGAAGAAGGGAAAGCAAATAACAGAGTTCTCACAGCGGAAGGATAACATATAATAAATAACTAATCGTTAAAAGCATTTAAAACATATACATTCGAGTTATACTTTCTCAGTCATCAGAGTTACACTTGTACAAATACATATAGTTATGCATCGGAAAATACATATGTATAATAGGCACATATACCGAATCTTCATCTTCGATCTCCATGCTATTGCAATCTTCGCTAACTGCAACTTCTGCTGACCCGAGCGTACTACATAAAAGAAAACACAACAAACACTCGGATCAGCACTAAATCATTCTCATATTAGTTAGATTAAAATACGAAATAACATCAGTTTCATGGGTGCAATAACTCAAAAGATGTTACGGGATTTTCCATCATCTCTCAAGGATCCGTTAAATTAATACATACATAGTCTAATACGCTATTATTGTAATGTCTATTCAGTAAAGTAAACATAATGAAAATAGCGTAAGCGGGATTACATTTTACCCTTACACTGTTTATAATACCGTAGTCTATACAATACTGTAAACCCACCGTAACCGATGGCATCAGAGGGCACTCCATAGGTACGATACAAATCAAAATCGTATGGGGCTCGATAAGGATAAATATGACAAGGCACTTGAGGCAATGCCCAGGGTAGGATTCTACCAATTGCACTCCCGGACCAGTGGTAACGCATAGCAGCCACTACCGCCCACCTCGGATCACACTCCCAAATCAAAAGGGCCTTAAACATCATCATCATCAGAGTCATAGAAATAATATCGAAGAAGTGTGTCCGATCAAAGATGCTACCTCAGTTAGTGTAACGACCCGCCTTTTTGCCTAGTTTTTGCCAGTAATTAAACCAACCAAAACTGTTCACAAAGACGAATTGTTATGGGTACATACATATATTGAACAAATTACAGAACTTTTCATTGCAAAATAAAATTTTATATCAGAGTTACATAGAATATCAGAGTTACAACATATACAGTGGAAGAAAATAAAATATACTCTCAGCGGAAGAAACCGTCTGATATAGCAGAAGCTCCAAACTCTTGTGTGAACTCCAACTCTAAAAGTGCTCTGAATCCTGCTCCAACGATCTATAACTGAAAAACTAAACTACTAGCTGCCCATGCAAAAATTATGGGCACCCAGAGTTTAGGTGCGAGAACAGTAAACTCCACGTCAGTCGTGAGACTGGTGTGAGAACTCAAAACAGTTATTATTAAGTTTATTTTAAAGTTAGGAATTTCACCGGAACACGCCGCTAAAGCGAAACGAGTTTACTCCATGTGAATTCCAGTGCATCAAAATTCGTTATGACTTTGGAAAATGAAGCTATCATAAGCTCGTCCCACATCACACAATGCAAGCGCACACCAGATGGGCGAGTTTTATCTTATGATAGCCAAAAATGCTTTCATACGTGAAAATCCTCTTTTAATACTATCATATAGTGTGGAAAACAATTTTGCAAATAAATGTATTAATTCTAGACAGCATAATACCTCATAATATTATGTCGCCATATATATATATATATATATATATATATATATATGTATGTATATATATATACAAACCAAAACCGTATGGCTCATATTGGAGATTTGGGTTTCCAACTTGATGATTCCGGCACGAAAGATCAATCGGAACACAAACGAAATGTAATCACGGGTTTTTCAACCAGACGCGGACACCAATACAAATCGCGAGGTAGATCAACGGTTTTCGACCAGACACGGCCCCCCGAACATACCCTATTCCATAAGTCATAAGTGGTTTCCCACTGCTGCAACAGTCATCATCAATTCATATATATATATATATACACACACACAACCTAACCGCCAGTTTCTTATCATCCGGGGTGTGAGGTTTGTCGATGTCACGTCACACACAAAGCTATGCTTCGATATGCCATGCTTTGATCATTACTAGCTCGTTTCATAACTCGGGTATGCCACATTGACAATTCACGACATATCACTGGTTTCAATCAATGCATACCCTCTAAGTTCATATGACTTAGAGACGAGGATAATATATTGCCACAAATCTGATATGCATTAAAATAATTCAGTGCTATGCGGTCAATTTCTACGTCAAACACACCATCCATACAAGTCCGTTCTGGGTCTGAACGGAACAACAACCCGAAAATACCTAAATATGTTCAGGTCTCATGCAACTCATACCTCGTATCGGGTGGCCTACCCAACGGAGACATCAATCAACAATCAATCTAAACAATTCAAAAATTCTCGGTCTTCATTCGTCGTTTTACCAAGTCTTGAATTGCTTCATAACGTCGTATTATTACTTGGAATGCTTTTCGAACATATACTCGATCCCGATCTTTCCAAGTAATAAGCGCACTTAAAACAGTAGCTATGGTTTACACAGGCTTTCAATTCAAATCTCCTTCCAAATAGTTATCAATTCATTTACGATTCAAGATTTGAATTACTATAAATTTCATATATCTCGTTATCATCTTAACTCTACTTTGAAATCAAAGGTTATATCTTCTCTTCAATTTCTTACTTTTAATTCCCTAGAATCAAAGATTTGATTTAATTCCCAATTACGATATGAATTTCCACCACTCAATTTCATTGGGTTTCAAGAGTGATATTATTGAAGATACGATTCACGACAAAACCTAAATCAATCGATATTGTATTATAAGTTACACAAAAAAATTTATCCACTTATATTCGATATAAATTCTAAAAATCAACGAATACTATAAGTGGAATAACGATATAATAATATCTTTCAAATTCCCCAGATAGTATACGTTTACATCATGAGGTTTCATACCAAACATCGAAGATTATTTCTATCTTACTTATTTCAATCAGGTTGAGAAACCCTGTATCTTAATTGAAAGATTTATTCAATTCTTCGACACTAGATCTGGATAGAAATACCATCAACTTATCTTCAATATTAATTACCGTATCCAACTCATATTATAAGCGGAATAATGGTGAATTCCCTTTTAAATTCCTCAGATAATAAGAGTTTTCATTTACCGAATTAATATCAAACATCCGAAGATTTATCTCTAACCATATCCAATTTTAGAATTTGAAAACCCATTTCAATTCCATATAAATATTTCTAATACTTTAATAATCTTCGAAACTATTTTATAAATCATTCTTACAATCAAATAATGGTTCACGCCTATAAATTTCAAAACCAATAACAACATTTGGAAGTGTTACCAAAAGTACTGCTATTAAAATAGCCATTTAAATAACATAGATTTAAAATTATTCGAAATTCATATATTCCAATGCTTTCAAAACCGTTATCATTTGCAATTCAACGTTTCTTATTTCACGTCAAATTAATTTCCAATAATCAAGTTAAAACTTGAAATCGATATTTACGAATTGTCGCATCATAGTGCGTTCTATTCAAACCATATAATGATTTAAATACAAATTATTCAAATTCTTTTCAAATTTATTTTATATTTCCAAATCATTTGATAAGAAGTTTTAAAATATATTTCAAATTAGATTTCAAATTTACCATTCCGTTTGTCGGATCAGTTAGGGGTAGCCAGGGAGAGCAGGAAACTGAATTTCCAAACCCAAGCTTAGACACTATCCTTTCTGTCATCCTAGAACGTTCTAATGTATATTATGATTATTAAGAGACATCGCTAATATATATTTAAAAACCATATTCTAATTTCAAAATATCATTTCGAATTTAAATTGAAAATAATATATTTTTACCAAAACTGGTTTCAGATAGATATAAAGATCGTTATACAAAATCAATACATAATTCAGATCGTTTCCAATCCTAATTCAATATTTAAAAAAGTTGATATTTAATTCAAAACTAACAATTAAATATTATTTAACAATTAAATAAAATCGTATATAGGAAGGAGATTCTAAATCGATCACCCATATATTTCCACATCCATGTTGTGTTTTTGTGTGTGTAATATCATGAAATGCAATCATAATTATTCAAATGAACCATATGATCAAATGGATACGAATTCATACTACAAATATCTAGTTGTGCATAAGCATTACAGACAATAATGCTTACCAGTGTTCAGTGTATTTTCTAATTACATGAACAACCATTCAAACATCAACATCCATCATACAATCATCATAAACTAATTAAAGTTAATCCAATCTAATCATAATTAACTAATTTAAATAAATATTTATATTAGAAGTTCTCACCATAATAGTCTTGGATCTAGATTAACCCTAGAGGGGGGGGGGTGAATAGGGTTTATTATAGTTTATAGGATAATTAAAAATTAATCGCAGCATAGATTATTGTAGAGTAAATAAATGCGAAAAATAAATAACACACAGAGATACCCAGCTTCGACAAATCTTGCCTACTGCTGCATTCCTAAGGTTTCTACTAGGTGTTAAAACAAATCCCGCATACAAGACCATGTACACTCGCGACTCTCGCTCCTATTCTAACCCTACGCTCAAAACCCTAGACTGACTGATATTCCCTCGATCAGATTTCCCCTGATTACAACCCCATAATCAGTATACCCCAGTTTTTACACAGACTCTAGTAAACAGCTAGAATTTTACAGACTCTAGAAACTGTTGAGACGGTTTACAACACAAATTCAAAAACAATACAAAAATAAAAAAGAAACCCTAGTTTAAAACAAAATTTCCCTTATATTGTGAACTAGGGTTAGTCTAAACCCATGTTGGTCGGCCCGCTCCTCATTTCTTTTTGCTCGATGCTTTATCTCTGGAAAACTGGATATGGCGGCTTGAGATTACAAACTAGGGTTTACAGAATTTCCCCCAAATCAAATCAATTGCGGAAAGTGTTGAAGTTGAGGTTCTCTGATTGCTCCTATGCTTCGTGTTGCTTGCTCGTTTGATTTGGATATTTCTCAATCGAAACAATTGTAAGTGAATTCTGATTTGAAACTTTATGCTCTCGAGTTGATTTGTGGTTTCAATATGAAATGTTGGGTTAGTTTTTCGATAATGCCAGTGATGTATTCATAGGGTTTACAAACCCTTGATGGCCTCTGATTTCACCAATATGATTTATCTGATTTATTGCGTTGCTTTCCCCTTTTGATTTCCCTTGAATTGCTCGACATTGAAAGAAAAGAATCCAGACAAGAATTAGGCCTTAAAAATGACTCTGGAAAGACTTAAACCGATTTTATCTTTGACCAAAACTTTTGCTGAATTCTTAAAGAAATAAAATTACTTGCCGAGTTTGGAAAAATGATTTAATGAGCCTTGAATGTTTTTCTCTGGAAATATTTCTTGCCAAATATTGTGATTACTGAACATCTGGAAATAGTGTCGAATTAATTTTCTGGCCATAAACATATCCTTAAATCATGGTGATTTGATTAAATCTGGAATGAAAACCTGCCAAAGAACTGATTCAATTTCCCAACCTGATTTATTCTATTTCTGGAAATAATTTGAATGAGATGCTTGTCAAAAACATTATGCCTATTTGTGAATTCTTGTATTCATTCCATTTTTGTTTGCACACAAGATTTCCTGAGATCATGCATGATTTCTGTAAAGCAATTAAATTATTTTTTGCCAAACATATTGCATGCCAAACTTGAATTCTGATTTCCTGGAAAAGACTTTGCCATAATCAAATCTTTCCAAGAAAATGCTTGTCAATGTTAACAAACTACAAATCTGGAGAAGTTTTAAAAACTGCGTGTAAACTTTGTTAATTTGGAAACTGGAAATCGATTTTGGTCAATTCTGAAAATAACTGAATAGCTCTTGCATGATTTGTTTCCTTGAATACTCTGATTCAATTTTGGTTTGAAATAGTGCTGTGCATTCTTGCCTTGTTTGTTGTTGCCAATCTGGTTCTCACTGATGAGTTGTGTTAACATCACCTGAACCTCATTATTGTACTTGTATCATATATGCCACTATATGCTGTTTGCTTCATTCATGTTGCATCACCTATGCTCGACCATCTTAAAAGCTGTTGAACCATTGTGTTGTTGATGAACCAGAACTTGTCTTACTTTGATTCACCTATACTTGAGCCTTCATGCTTGCTGAACCATTTTAGTTTGTACCTGCATCATCTTGGTTTACATGTGTTGCATGGCATACTTGAATACACTTGCCAAAACATTTATGAATGCTCATTTCTGTCTTGAATGTTTCCCCATTGTATATTGAGATATTACACCATGCTTGTGTATCACCAGTATTTGTTGCTTTTATGCTCGGCACTTGAGATCAGTTTCCCTTTGCTGGCTTACATGCACCATTTTGATTTGTTCCTGAGCATGATTTTCATTGTCTTGAACTTGAACTGATTGCAACTGCATGTTACTAGCTGCACCATTGTATTTCACTTGAGCAGTTGCTTTGGTCATACTTATTCATTGCCATTTCCCTTCACCCATTTAACTGGGCTCTACCATGTTAACTTGCTTGTGCCAAACTGTGTTAGACCATGTTGTATTAGAACTGACCTGATCTGCTGCAACTTGTAGCACCGTTCTGCCATGTCATCATTATGTGAACCAATTTGTATGCTGTGTAAATGATGCTCTTGATCTTGACATGCATGTATTTGAGCTTGTTTTGAGCATGACTCGACCACTTTGTCTTCATGAATTTGCTGTGCCATGCTTTTTCATCATTATTGTTAACTGTTTGCATTTGAACATGATCAATTCTTTGCTGGGCACTCTTGCTGACATGTACTCGACCAGTTGATGTTGTGTTGACTAGTTTTCATGTGCACTGAGTCGAGATGGTCCACGTGGCTACTCCTCAGTTTCACACTGAATTGGCGTGGCAGTGCACACATGTATATATATATACACGTGTGTATATGCAGCCATACAGAAAATTTCCTGTCCCTGTACATATACAAACTGTCTACCTGGACACAGATGAATCAGATCAAGTCATTAAAAATGATGAGAAACACACCAGAAAACCGAGGCAACTAAAATTTTAAAAATAAAATTCAAATCTGCATGTATTCAGTTTTTATTTCTATTGCAGTGTACTGTGTGTTTGTTTCGTTGTGACAGGTAAGAAGATGATGACTGGACTGACAAAGAGCTGTGAAGACAGAAGACTAAAGATAACAGAGAAATGTATAAAAGAATATCTGTATATGAGTGAATCTATAAACTGAGTGACAAAGTGTATTGACTGATGTGTGAGGAGCATTGTATATAATGAAATTGATTGTACTGTAAAGAATATCAGTGAGATGTACAAATAGTGGAGTATAAGAATTGTACTGTTTGATATTGAAATAAAAAATTTATATTTAAATAAAATACTGTTGAATATTTAAATTCGTGTATTGTCGTATTCTATTTGAACATAAATATTATATTCCTTCTGTGATGTGTATATTGAAACAGTACAGTAACAAATACATATATAATAATATATATTTGGTTGTTATCATCAAACAAAAATCATATAATTGTGTATACAACACCGTTATATACAACAATCTCCACCTTTTGATGATGACAAACAAATATAAGATTTTGAGCATAAATGTGTTTGGAAAATGAAATATATTACCCCCCTACTTGAATGCCCCCCCTACAACAGAAACTCCCCCTTTAACTGTGCATGAGTGAAATGTATGAATAATAATAAATTTTCAAAATTAAAAATATTTATAAAATATTCATTCATAAATCAAAATCTCAATCCATTCTCCCCCTTTTGTTATCATCAAAAGGATACAGAATTTAAAATATAGATGAAAAATGACTTATAAATACAATATCAGCTTAAGAGGAAGAACGGTCATCATAAATCTCAATCAGTCAAACAAAAATCATAATAAACTAAGAACTGGTGGCATATTTCACATTGTAGAGAATGACGGATTTACGATGAATTTTATAAAAATGGAGAGAGTTTAAAAATATGAATATTTTCCAATTATTTCCAAAAGAATTTTATAAATTGAAGCACAAAAACAATGATGGATTTGGACTATTATTATAATTTCAACTCAAGTGACAATATTGTATAATCTCAAATCCCAATACCTATCAATCAACAAATCATAATACGTCATAAGATTTCAACACATTTCACAGATTAGAAAGATGGATTGATAGGCTGATTATTATACGCTAAGGAGAATTTCAAATTAATTTCAATTTATAGCACATTTTTCTTTTATTTTCTATTTAAGAGCACACTGACCACGCATAACCAGAGCTTGGATTTTTAAATGAGGTCAGTCGCAGCTTAAATTATAAGTTGTCTCATAACCATGCATGACCAGAGCTTGGATTTTTAAATAAGGTTAGAGACACACTTACATATTAATTATATTTATTATTTTCAGCATTTAAAAGAAAAACTCCTCAGAATATAAAACCAATATATGGATGATAGAAGATGGGGTAGGTACAGGAATGGACTGTGAAATAAATTTCTAAATTAATTATATTATGAAATATGATCAACTGTACCGAGATCATTGAAAATTTTCAATTGTCACTAATTCTGAAAAATAACATAGTCCCATTTCTATCACAAATATTTCCACTGTTTATTCAAAAAGATTTTAAAACATGATAACTCTCCACATTACTATAAAAGACATGATGGATGGCAGAATGATGATAGATAAAGGAGATGGTCGTGAAATAATTGGCAGTTCAAAGATATTATAATAAATGTTCAACCATCATGAAAAAATTTAAACAAAATCTCCTCTTGTTGTGAAATATATGCAGTCACAATTCATCGCAATTTCAAAATCTGATAATAATTTTGATGAATTATAAATATAGTTCAATTTGGATATTGATTTCAATTTCTGAATGAATAATCAATAAATAATTTTAAAATTGAAAAACAATTACAAGAGGAATATGAAGATCTATACAAAGCAAGAGGGATAAATTTGTACAAGGCAAAAAAAGGTGTGTAGATCTATACAAGGTGAAAATTATAATCTAAGTACAAATGAGTGAGACAAATATAAGGCACTTCTGATACCACTTGGTGTATCTATTAATGAGGATTTTAACATGACACTGGAAACAAACCAAGATATCTCAAACAACAGAAATTTAAAGCCCAAGCAGACAAATTTAGCATAGAGCAGCAGGCAGTTCAAAAATAAGCAGTAATCTAAGAACAGTATTTGAGCAGTACAAAGACAGTTTCCAAGCAGACAAGACAAGATGATGGTCACAAAAAATATATTTCATGATCCCAGATTAAAAAATATACTTTATTTTAAATCATTTGAAGAAATGTGAAAGTATTAGGATTTAACGAATCAATCACACCAGGTTATATTTCAGATTCAAAATTATGTGTGAGATTCAATAAATCAATAATTTCAAATGATTTTAAACAAACATATATTCAAATCAAATAATCATGAAATAACAGTGATATTTATGACCATATTTTCAAAAGAATTTTCACAAATATTTTTGACAAGTATAAAGAATATTCAGATCATTTACATCTAATTTGAAGGATATTCACGATCAAGAAAATTTATTTGAAATCACTTGAATCAATGTTAAGTTTTGAGATATAATGAATCAATCACACAAGATTGATAATTTCAAATTTAAGAAGTGCGTGATATTCAAAATATCAAGGATTTCAAATGATTTCAAACAAATAATTTTCAACAAAAAATGATCATAAATGAAGATGAGATTCTAGATGTATCTCTGATTTCAAGGCATTTCAAAAAATATTCAAGCCAATCTGAAAAATAATGCAATTATCACATCTGATGAATAACAGAGTGTTGTAATATGTATATTATTTCAAGCTTTTCTAAAATAAATTAGAAAGAACTCAAAACAGCAGATATGTGTGAAATTTCAATTGTTTTTCAGATCTTCAAAAATTTTAGAATTCATATTAACAATGTTCAAGATATAACAAGAATACGTTAACACTGTTAGGAATTCAGAACACAGGAAAAGAACTTCAAAATAATTGCAGATATATACACATTTAGATCCAAGGTCTGGAAAAGATTACAATGTCAGATTTTCATTCATGAGAAACAAATTTCCAGAAAATATGACTTCTGCAATTGGAAGTTAACAAAGCCCAACAAAGAAGAATATAACAGTGACAAATCAAAAAACAACAAAACAAAAAGATAGAATAAGAGATAGAAGGAAAAAAAATTACAAAGGTGAGTTCAGAGATCATACCAGAATCCAATGTAAATCAGAATCTCTAACTCAATAAACCAGGCTAAGGAACTGTGAATAATCTGATGATGTTAAGCAATTTGAAATCAGTTTCTCTTTCGCAAAGCAATTCCTCAGCCTACTTTGGTACCTAGCAATTTAGGGGATCGAGTGGTCTGACAAAATTTGTGAAACCACTCACAGTTGTATATGTTTGTTTCGGTACCCAAACTTGTTTATACAACAATCCATCCGAATTTACCTTTATACCCTTCGAAACACAAATCTGTTTGAATATAAAGAAGTTTGTTTTTGGGATCCAGGATTGTTTAGATGAATTATTATAAAACGATTTCTCATTTCGATTTTGATTGAAAAATCCTTGGCGATTATCAGAATTGAGATTTTCAAATCGATTCTTTTCAAAGTTGGTTGAAGGATTTTTTAAAACATTCGAATTTCGATTTTTAAAAACATTGTTTTTCCCGAAACCAAGACCATGTTTATTTCTGACAGAAAATTGGTTTTTCAACAACATGTCCAATGATTTTTCTCCATTAGAAAATTTATTCAAGGTTGATTCAAGCCGTTTAATTTTTAATTTAAGATCACCATTTTCCTTCATTAAATCTGAACATCGATTGTTAGTGATCTTACATCTTTCAAAATCATATTTCAAAACCAAATTTTCATCTCTAAGCAAATTAATTTTGGTTTGGGAATCAGCAATCTCAGATTCAAACTTAATTTGATTTTCAGATGCAGATTTTTCAAAATCTTTGAATTTCACAATTTCTTTTTCAAGCTCTTTCAAAACCGAATCAGATTTCTGTAAACTTTGATTTTCAAAAATCTTATGTTTGGAAATAATATTATCCAACTCCTTTTGCAAAGAATCATTTTTATAAATTAGCTCATCTTCATTTTGTTTTAAAAAGATAATTTCTTTTTCAAAATTCTGAAGATTTTTATTAAGATGAGTTAAATCATTTTTCAAATTGTAACAATTCTTGCAATTGGAGTTTTCATGTTTTAATTTCAACATATCATTTTTGTTAATCAAAACACGATTTTCAGTTCTCAGAAGTTTGTTTTTCTGTTGGAGATGATTGACAGTTTTGGTTAAATTATTACAGAGAGAAAATAATTTTTCATAAGAAAAATCTCCATCGTCTGACTCATAATTAATGGCTCCAGTTAAGCACACATTTGAATCTTAGTTGGCAATTGGGGGTTTTGAGCAGCTGTCAGATTTTCCATACAGAGTGTTGAGAGTTTTCCAGATATCCTGCGCGTTTAAACAATGGGAAATAAATTTTAATTGACAATTATCAAGATAGGAATAAATAATATGCATGACGCGAGCATTTAAGACTTTATTCCTCTTGTCTAACAAGTCTCCCATATTTTCAATAATATTCCAATATTCAGAATTAACAGATTTTAAATATAATTCAAAATTTGATTTCCAAATTTGAAAATCTGTTCCATTGAAAATAATTGGAATATCGTTGGACTGACTCTCAGAAGACTGACAACAAGGTGAAAACATGATTCTAGAGTTAATCAAAAACCAAGCTCTGATACCAATTGTTGGATCTAGATTAACCCTAGAGGGGGGGGGGTGAATATGGTTTATTACAGTTTATCGGATAATTAAAAATTAATCGCAGCACAGATAATTGCAGAGTAAATAAATGCGGAAAATAAATAACACACAGAGATACCCAGCTTCGGCAAATCTTGCCTACTGCTGCATTCCTAAGGTTTCTACTAGGTGTTAAAACAAATCCCGCATACAAGACCATGTACACTCGCGACTCTCGCTCCTATTCTAACCCTACGCTCAAAACCCTAGACTGACCGATATTCCCTCGATCAGATTTCCCCTGATTACAACCCCATAATCAGTATACCCTAGTTTTTACACAGACTCTAGTAAACTGCTAGAATTTTACAGACTCTAGAAACTGTTGAGACGGTTTACAACACAAATTCAAAAACAATACAAAAATTAAAAAGAAACCCTAGTTTAAAACAAAATTTCCCTTATATTGTGAACTAGGGTTAGCCTAAACCCATGTTGGTCGGCCCGCTCCTCATTTCTTTTTGCTCGATGCTTTGTCTCTGGAAACCTGGATATGGCGGCTTGAGATTACAAACTAGGGTTTACAGAATTTCCCCCAAATCAAATCAATTGCGGAAAGTGTTGAAGTTGAGGTTCTCTGATTGCTCCTATGCTTCGTGTTGCTTGCTCGTTTGATTTGGATATTTCTCTATCGAAAAAATTGTAAGTGAATTCTGATTTGAAACTTTATGCTCTCGAGTTGATTTGTGGTTTCGATATGAAATGTTGGGTTAGTTTTTCGATAACGCCAGTGATGAAAATGGTGATGTATTCATAGGGTTTACAAACCCTTGATGGCCTCTGATTTCACCAATATGATTTGTCTGATTTATTGCGTTGCTTTCCCCTTTTGATTTCCCTTGAATTGCTCGACATTGAAAGAAAAGAATCCAGACAAGAATTAGGCCTTAAAAATGACTCTGGAAAGACTTAAACCGATTTTATCTTTGACCAAAACTTTTGCTGAATTATTAAAGAAATAAAATTACTTGCCGAGTTTGGAAAAATGATTTAATGAGCCTTGAATGTTTTTCTCTGGAAATATTTCTTGCCAAATATTGTGATTACTGAACATCTGGAAATAGTGTCGAATTAATTTTCTGGCCATAAACATATCCTTAAATCATGGTGATTTGATTAAATCTGGAATGAAAACCTGCCAAAGAACTGATTCAATTTCCCAACCTGATTTATTCTATCTCTGGAAATAATTTGAATGAGATGCTTGTCAAAAACATTATGCCCATTTGTGAATTCTTGTATTCATTCCATTTTTGTTTGCACACAAGATTTCCTGAGATCATGCATGATTTCTGTAAAGCAATTAAATTATTTTTTGCCAAACATATTGCATGCCAAACTTTAATTCTGATTTCCTGGAAAAGACTTTGCCATAATCAAATCTTTCCAAGAAAATGCTTGTCAATGTTAACAAACTACAAATCTGGAGAAGTTTTAAAAACTGCGTGTAAACTTTGTTCATTTGGAAACTGGAAATCGATTTTGGTCAATTCTGAAAATAACTGAATAGCTCTTGCATGATTTGTTTCCTTGAATACTCTGATTCAATTTTGGTTTGAAATAGTGCTGTGCATTCTTGCCTTGTTTGTTGTTACCAATCTGGTTCTCACTGATGAGTTGTGTTAACATCACCTGAACCTCATTATTGTACTTGTATCAGATATGCCACTATATGCTGTTTGCTTCATTCATGTTGCATCACCTATGCTCGACCATCTTAAAAGCTGTTGAACCATTGTGTTGTTGATGAACCAGAACTTGTCTTACTTTGATTCACCTATACTTGAGCCTTCATGCTTGCTGAACCATTTTAGTTTGTACCTGCATCATCTTGGTTTACATGTGTTGCATGGCATACTTGAATACACTTGCCAAAACATTTATGAATGCTCATTTCTGTCTTGAATGTTTCCCCATTGTATATTGAGATATTACACCATGCTTGTGTATCACCAGTATTTGTTGTTTTGATGCTCGGCACTTGAGATCAGTTTTCATTTACTGGCTTACATGCACCATTTTGATTTGTTCCTGAGCATGATTTTCATTGTCTTGAACTTGAACTGATTGCAACTGCATGTTACTAGCTGCACCATTGTATTTCACTTGAGCAGTTGCTTTGGTCATACTTATTCATTGCCATTTCCCTTCACCCATTTAACTGAGCTCTACCATGTTAACTTGCTTGTGCCAAACTGTGTTAGACCATGCTGTATTAGAATTGACCTGATCTGCTGCAACTTGTAGCACCGTTTTGCCATGTCACCATTATGTGAACCAATTTGTATGCTGTGTAAATGATGCTCTTGATCTTGACATGCATGTATTTGAGCTTGTTTTGAGCATGACTCGACCACTTTGTCTTCATGAATTTGTTGTGCCATGCATTTTCATCATTATTGTTAACTGTTTGCATTTGAACATGATCAATTCTTTGCTGGGCACTCTTGCTGACATGTACTCGACCAGTTGATGTTGTGTTGACTAGTTTTCATGTGCACTGAGTCGAGATGGTCCATGTGGCTACTCCTCAGTTGCACACTGATTTGGCGTGGCAGTGCACACGTGTGCATATGCATCCATACAAAAAATTTCCTGTCCCTGTACATATACAAACTGTCTACCTAGACACAGATGAATCAGATCAAGTCATGAAAAATGATGAGAAACACACCAGAAAACCGAGGCAACTAAAATTTTAAAAATAAAATTCAAATCTGCATGTATTCTGTTTTTATTTCTATTGCAGTGTACTGTGTGTTTGTTTCGTTGTGATAGGTAAGAAGATGATGACTGGACTGACAGAGAGCTGTGAAGACAGAAGACTAAAGATGACAGAGAAATGTATAAAAGAATATTTGTATATGAGTGAATCTGTAAACTGAGTGACAAAGTGTATTGAGTGATGTGTGAGGAGCTTTGTATATAATGAAATTGATTGTACTGTAAAGAATACCAGTGAGATGTACAAATAGTGGAGTATAAGAATTGTACTGTTTGATATTGAAATAAAAAATTATATTTAAATAAAATACTGTTGAATATTTAAATTCGTGTATTGTCGTATTCTATTTGAACATAAATATTATATTCCTTCTGTGATGTGTATATTGAAACAGTACAACAACAAACACATATATAATAATATATATTTGGTTGTTATCATCAAACAAAAATCATATAATTATGTATACAACACCGTTATATACAACAAATAGCTCCAACGTCTTCATTACCCTTACGAACAGGCCAACGAACACTACCACTACTACTCTCCTGCTTTTAAACCACTTCTATCTGCAGTTGGTGATTTTTCTACTGATTTTATATTGAATTTCTATTAATAACGACGCTCGTTATATATATCGTTATATATATATGTACATTCGTTTTATTTCTATATAAATTTATACTTAACAAAATTTACCAATATTTCTATATCACTGCGTTCTATTTTCAAATACGATTCTAACGCTTTTGACGGCGAGCAAATCGGATTTAAAACAAATGAAAGACGAGTGTTTAAAGTTTACACTATTATAAGCTGAAATTAAATAAATTCCTCACCATTTACAAATCAGGCCCGGCCCATATGTTCAGACCCAAACTCGCGTTCACCTTCTTCTTCTTCCCTCCTGCTACCTCGCTCCTCGCAACAACAGGAACCCGCTTCTGCTGTGCACGGCAGTGCACATGTACGCCTCCACTTCTCCACTAAACATCAATCCGAGAGCACCTGCGAACTCGTCTACATCTCCTCTTCCTATCGCACCAACTCGACCAAGTTCTGTCTGCCTTCATCAAAATCCAAGCTCCCATGGCCGTGACCTGCTTCAGAAAAAAATGTGTGAACCTCATATGTCACACCCTCCAATTATCCACTGAAATCCGCCAAACTTCAACAAATCGAAGCCTACTCCATCCTCATTTCAATGTCACACTCCGATTCACCTATCGTTGCTTCCACCTCCAATGAACTCCAGCCCTAGTTTTGAACATCTCCGATCATCGACACGGAATCAAACCAATTTCGTATGAAAAATACTACACTCTTTGCTGATCGCAACTGCGCTGACGGCGTCGACTAATTCGAAGTGGATTAAGAGATATGATTTTCTGAAGTTTTGAACCCATTTCTTATGTTTACTGTAAAACTGAGATATCTCTTTCCTTATTCAGTGAAACTTCAATCCGTTGGCTTCAAAAAATCAAAAACAAAAATCTGAACAACTTTCGTGCACATCATTTTGGCTGAAACTCAACGGATTGAGTGGTGTGGATTTTTAAACGAGGAGAAGATGATTTTTTTTCATTTACTGGAACCGTGGAGAATGAAAAATGAAGAGGAACGACGGGAAGATGCTGCATATGGATTTATTCATGGATGAAGTGTGATGCAAAAATGAACTTAGGTCCTCCTTATATAGGATGATTTCAAGGGTATTTTAGTCCATTTATCAAGGACACATGTCTTGCACATGAGCCTTACTACATGCATGAATTCCACCTAAGGGGTACATTTGGCTTTATGTTGAATTCCTCTCCATGCAATATGACACCTAAGTGGACAACTCACCATGATCCTTATCTTAAGGGATTTAAAATTAATTTATCTTAGTAACACTTTTGTAACCCCTATAAATGTAACCATCTTATTACCAAATTTTTATAAATATAACTTATTAATATTTTAAATTATTTATCTATATAATTTATCAAATATGTAATTTACCCAAATTTATACTAACAAATGGTTTAGAATAAATGCTTAATAAATTTTATAAACATCATTATAAATTATCTTACATATTGATATTCAAAATTAAAAATCATTCTTATGAAATCTTTTTTTTTTAAAAAAAAATCATCCTTTACCACATTTCATATTTTACAAACCAATATTATCAAAATCAGAAAATATCATTACTTAACATAAACCTTATAAATATAATTTTTAAAATAAGTTTTTCTTATAAAAATCATATTACATAAAACAAAATACTTATATAAAGTTAAAATTCATATTCAAACCTAATGAAAATCAATTTATATTCAGTAAATCCAAAATTATATAAATAAAACTTCAAATCAAAATTACTAAAAATTCTGGGATGTTACAGTTAGTCACGGTATAGCTCTTGTTTTAGTCATTTCAATTCTGACCCGAAGGTCAGGGCTATATTCGTTATCGTTCACCTTCTTCAATCCAATAATCTCCTCCAAGTCATCATATTTCATACTGGATATGTCATAACATTCACAGTTGTTAAAGTGGTATCGATACTGACAGAGAGTGTGTCACTTGTCGACTTCGGTCTCTTTAACAACCAACGTTTACATTTTTCCACATCGGTCGGTTCTTTTACTTTTCACAAAGGTTCGCTTTCATATCAAAATATCATATTTTGTTCGAACCCAAATTTACATTCAAATAGAATATAATTTCATATCAAGATATCCCAATCATTCCCAAAACCGATTATATTCCAACTAGAATATATTTCCAAATCCATATATTATAATCAGATGATATTTCAAGATCGATTTATACATTCAAGTAGAATATGCCTAAATCAAAGATTTTAATTATTTCAAATCGATTTAAGTTCGAAGTCCATTTATATTCCAATAGAGTATATAATTCCATAACAACCATTCATATTATTTAGGAGATCCATTTATATTCGAATAGAATATCAGTTACATTTCCATGTAAAATTGGTTAAAGTCGATTCATATTCGAATACTATATCTCGATTCCATCTCGAACAAGGGTTTAAATCCAGTACTTTCCATTCGGAAGAAAATTTACGATCATTTAATACTTATGAAAAATAGATGCTTATAAATAAAATCTTTATATAGACATATATGTATAGAAATAATGGTTAAAACAAAATAAGATAATTTAGATAATTATGAATATATATATATATAAAATAAAATTTTACTAATTAGTTCAAATAATAAAATATAAGAAAATTCAAGTTATAATAAATAGCCAATAGGTAAAGGTTAAATAATAAATTTTAAGGAGAGAATAACTTATTTGAAATCAAACATTGTAAATATATATATAATAAAATTATTTAAATAAAATTGTTAATTTCCTCCGAGCTTAAAATACTTGAACCCATACTCTAGTCTCAATGGAGTTACATAATTCAATATCTTGTTTCAAACTCCATTCAAACAAATCTTTCAATACATAGAATTCAAACCCATATTCATATTAAATTTTAAAGCAACTCAGAGTCTCCTCGATTAACTTTATTCCAATTACATTCCATGAGAATTTATTACATTCAAATCTGCACCATTTATTTGAATAATTTCAAATCATATTCAATCCCAAATTTGAGAATTTCCAATTGTTTGAGATAATTCCCTTAACCCTTTTTTTTAATCAACATTCCAAGTTCAGATTTTTAAAGCAAAAGGCTTTATCGAATATCGGCACGCTTCTATTAATAAAATCTCCAATCCCGAATATTTAAAATCATTTAACCGACCGATGTCCATATATAATTTTCTGTCCTATGGCCAAGTGAGATTAAATTTAATTTCTCGATATTTCAGGGATGGATCTATCATTTCAATCCAAATCAGGGTCACAGATGTTTATCATTTTAATATGTGTTCTTAGTTTATTTTCATCGATAAATCCCGGTTTATTGGATGCCCGTAACATCAGGGTAAATGGGATTTATCGTCAAACAACATACACATTCATATACTGAGTAACGGAACATGACAATACCCATTCAGAAATCAACCAAAGCATCCATCACAACCATTCATCCAATTATTCAGTATAAATATGTTCACGGCTTTGTAAGGGTCAAATTTCCAACTAGTAATTTAATTAAATTAAATAACTAATTTTTGTCCTAAATTTCCTGATTAACATCCTTACATGTCAGTTTTTTAGACAACAACCATCAATCAAAACACAATCATCAATCAAAACACAATCATCCAACCAAACTTATTTCACAATCTAATTTAATAAATATGTGAATAATTCAGTATTTCGTAAGTGAGAAAATCACTCACCTTTGGGTCTTAATTGGATTGGACGTCCAAAAGAAGCCCAAAATTTGACAGTCTCCAAACGTAGCCAGGTTAGTGCCAAAACGTTCGCAATTCCGCCACGATCCCAACGCAACAAACCGCGTCCAATTCCGAGTTAAAACGAGAAAGTTATTAGTGTTTTTCTCATTTGAATTTTAAATATATATAAATTAATTAAAATAATTCTCACCCAATCGGGAACCGACACGTCAGCACCCCCTTTGAACGCTCCCTCTTCTTTCCCGCTCGCTGCTACAGTAACCCATGAACGAAAAACCCAAAAAGCCTGAACTTTGACCGCCTCTTGCTCCCTCCTCCGACCAAATTAGCTTCGCCGGCCACCTCCATCGAAATCCTCACCTCGATCCGCGCCCTCAACCGGTGCCACCATCTTCGGTTGAGTAAGGAGCCCGCGCGACGCCTCCAAAAACCGATTTTTGAAACCCTAAAGCTTGAAATTCCGGCACCACCAACCCTTCTAGACCGTGCAACTGCCCTCATTCAACTTCCCAGGCCTTCCTCTACAAAACCCATGTCTCAGAATCCCCGATTAAGGCCTAGATCAAAAAGCCCCAATTTATGCCTTAGGGTTACGAGAATCAGTGCCTTTGGCTGCGAATTCCGGACGATTCAGTTACTGCATGTCGAAACAGATCATACCCGTGGTTTTGTATCGTCGAGGGCTTTAGTTTGATATATAATACGATAGGGTCTGTGGAGATTTGATTTTGAAGTTGAAATTTTTATTTTCTGATCTAGTTTTTTTTTTCATTTGTTTCAGCCGTTAGAGAAAAATGGTTTGAGAAAAATGAACCTAGAATTAGAGAATGGGCTGATGAGTGGCAAAGGGATTATATATATATATATAGATATATAGAATGCCCAATATTAGAAACAACCCATTTATCCTATTACAATTGATTCCATTCGCATTTTCTCCAATACGACCAAACGACCGGTCTGATTGCAATGCAAATTGGAATCCTACCCTAATTCACCGTTCCGGATCCGATAAAACTGGTTTCGTCGGATTCCGAGACAGTTGCCAGAACAGTTAAATTTCATTGTTAAATTAAATAATTAAAATATTCAATTATTTGCTTAACTGTTCTTAATTCCAATTTAAATATTTATAAATTTCTCAATTAAATCTAATTAAAACTTAAATAAATTTTATAATCGATTTCTTAAATTTTAAGTTCCCAAAAATCATTTATTTTAATTTTGAATTTCAAATTTTTACTTAAACAACTTAAAATTTCACCATTTCCAAATTAAATTTGAACTTCACTCCTAAATTAAACCACTCAAATTTGTTTAATTATTTAAATCTTAAATTTCGAATTACAACATTTCTAAGTATAACTTATTTTAAAATTTTGCTTATCTTAATTCGACCAATTATCGTGATCATAATCAATCAAATTTGATTTTTAAGTCAAATTATTCCATTCACTTATTTAAATTTAAATTTAAATACACTGAAAATTATGGGTTGTTACATTCTCCCCCACTTAAAAATCTTTTCGTTCTCGAAAAGAGAACGAAATCCGATATCGAACCCTTATATATATTTCAAACCATACTTATAAAATAACATTTATAAAATAGTTATATACTTGTAAAATATCATAAAATTTTCTAACTCCCGGAATCACGGAAAATTTCGGTAGCATCTCCTTTGTACGGAGAGGTCCGGAAAAATCACATACATATAAAACTCAAACGATGAGGCATCCCAAAGATGGGGAAAACAAAAAATATATATGTAACCACCAAACCATATAACACAAGTACGTACCTTCTTTAGCGTTATTAGCAATTTTATTTATCCTAGCATTTAGCATTTAGCGCAAGCGAGCCCTGAAGTGTAGCGCGACTTCCCTACACCTGCTACATACTCACATACGCATGAGAATTAAACATATATACAATACATAGCAGAGGTATACAACTTACACCACGTATATTGAACATTTCAACTACAAACCAAGCTACTCATAACAGGCCAGCGAACAAATTGGAGTTTAACACCCCTTAAATGATGGGAATGGACTAAGACACACTAGGAAAAAGTTATAGAATTTGCTTCAGGCTTTCCGAATTGTCCGGATTCGTCGAATTCGTATAATTCGTCCAAAAGTTATGTCTATTTTAGTGAAGGCGAACACCTCAGCCCGTACACTAAGAAATGCAGGTCTGAGTTGTTCAACCCAGTTTTTACCCCATTAAATCAAAAAAATTTACAAAGCATATTGAAGGAAAGTTTTAGTTCAGATCCTGGGATTTCGGAATTGTACTCGCACGTCGAAATCCGACGCTCCGTTAGAAAGTTATGGTCAAAACAACATTGGTATTCAGTTCAGATTTTTATTTTCTGCGCATTCAACTAAAACTAGTTCTTGGTTTTCAACCTAATAGACTTGGAAACTAGGCAAGGCTTTACTAACACAAAATTTAGCTCAGTTCCTAAGGTTTCTGGAAAGTCCGGAATCGTCAAATTCCGATCATCTCATCAAAAGTTATTGTCAATTTAGTTTCAGCTTATCGAATATTTCAGCCTTTCACACTAGCGTCGATTATTTAGAGCTTCAACTTTCGGATTCCAAACCTTTGAAAATTCTTTTCCACCTTAAATTTGTAATCACTCCACTGATTGAAAAATGGATCTTAAATCTATTTGCTTACTCAATTTCCGATATTCTTTCTATCTAATTTCTCGTTTCACGTCAAACATTATTTCTTGTTAAAACTTAAATTCATTTTTACCTTCCTACTAACTCGATATGCATTCATTCCTCAATCCATTTATATGGGACACATATGCCAATCCTTTTACATCTATTTGCATTCCTAATCGTTTCATTTCCAAATAGATTAAAAATTCGCTTTCCCGTCTATTTAATTCAACCAAATTAATCTATTTACCATGTCACCAAGTTTCATTCATAATCTCATTCTATCTCATTCCGTTTGCCAAATTTTCATTTTAACTTTCCCATCTAATTCGATTATATTAAATCCTTAATCCATTACTATGAATAAACTCACCAAATTCCTTACTTGTTCTTATTACTTCATCCATATTTCATGAATGTCGTTCCATTTAATCAACTTTAAATCCATACTCAAGGGTTAGGACCAGCGATGGTTTTTATATAACCAATTTGTTTCTCTCGTTTCGAAATCTTATTTTACTTACCTATCCACCAATATACGTTCATTCTATCAACTTATTTAGTCTTCAAAATTGATTTCGTTTCATTAAATCCTTCCAATTCAGGTTAAGTTCTATTTTCACATCGCATTTCAATATCCTAAATTTTTCACTGAAGATCCGCTTAACCACTACCTTATTTCGTATAAGCCAAATTTATTCTCATCTTGTTATTCTTATATTTGGCCCTTCGATCCATACCTTAATCCTTTTCACTTATTCTCATCTCATACTATATTAAAGTTTGTTTCTTTAACTCAACTCATTACTTAGACATTCCAGTTCCAAATTGAATTAAGGCTGGTTTCTAACTCTAAATTTTAGACATAGTTCTCAATCATTATTATTTGATTTCCTAAGTTACTTTATTCAGCTTGATTTCTTCACTCAAATGAAGTTATATTTCCTTCGACACAATGTTTACATCCTTTCTATTCGTCGTTCAAACTTAGATTTATATTCGCTATAGTGCCTTAATAAGGTTATCATTAAGGTTTCTTTCATTTCTACTTCATCGATCATTCACCTTTCATAAATAAACTTCATTTCTTATAAATTTTCTTCTCGACTAACTTAACTCAATTATTAACTATTTCACGTCATAATTTGTTACCATTTTCATTTCACCACCAAATTCTTCAGTTCATTTTAGTCGACTTGAATTAGGTTTTATCTCCTACGTTCTTCAGCACTCCTATCGACCAACTTTGTAACTTATTTAACTTAATTATCGTCCACGTTTATGAGCTTAAACGATGGTTCTTTTCTCTCAACACTTAAGTCTATTTCTTAGTTTCAACATCAAAAACTCAAATGGATCAAGTTACCTTATACCTGAATTAATATTATTAACCAAGATGAACTTAAATATTCTGATTCCGGGTTTTAAACCTAAGTTTAAAATGCATATGTATTTATAAAATTCATAGAAAACATATAATTAACAAAACAAGGAAATTTCAATCCTGGTTAAATCTTAAACTCCACTTTACATATCATCGGGAATTAAATCAAAATCTTTTTCTCAAACAAGTTATAAAAGTACGGAGTGGTCTTCCCCACTCGGACGCTTCAGAATAAACCTCGATAATGCATGCACCCATTACCGAAGTTATTCTGGGTTTCGAGAAGGGATTACACAGTTTATTCTTTTTAAATCCTTAAAACCATACCCTTTCAAAGCACCTACTTCAAATACCATAATTTCCAAAATCCTGGCAACTCTATTTCAAAGTACCGGAATCAAGTTATCAAGTTCCTTTCTATCTTATTTGAAGGGATATTTAACCACCTTATTTATTTATTTATTTCATTTCAAAACCTTTAAAACCATTTAAACTTGTCTTTGTCATTGAATTTATTATTTAATCAACCATAATAGATAATAACTTAATATTATTGACTACTAATAACGAATGCATATGCACTTAGAACCAATAATATTATATTTAATATATATAAAATATAATCGAAAACAATATTATGTCGATCCATCCTGTTCGATAATTTAGAAATTCCTATCGATTCTATGGCGTCCCATAAATCGACCAGAGTCTATAAGTATTCCATAGAACAATCAACATAATATAAAACCATTTTATATCAAAAATACAAGTACGCTCTCTCATATCAGTCAAACTCATTTTAGGGCATTACTAACCCTATCTCTAATGAGTTAATTCCCAAACAGAGCCAAGGTTATCACTTACCATTGCTCTGATACCAAATGTAATGACCCAGATTTTTGACAGCTCCAATCGACAGTAAACCACACATGTCGACCCAAACGAATCGAAAGTGCAGGTAGTTATTGGGAAAAGAAGAAAGGGAAGGAAGAAGGGAAAGCAAATAACAGAGTTCTCACAGCGGCATGATAACATATAATAAATAACTAATCGTTAAAAGCATTTAAAACATATACATTCGAGTTATACTTTCTCAGTCATCAGAGTTATACAAATACATACAATTATGCAGCGGAAAATACATATGTATAATAGGCATATATACCGATCTTCATCTTCGATCTCCATGCTATTGCAATCTTCGCTAACTGCAACTTCTGCTGACCCGAGCGTATTGCATAAAATAAAACACAACAAACACTCGGATCAGCACTAAATCATTCTCATATTAGTCAAATTAAAATATGAAATAACATCAGTGTCATGGGTGCAGTAACTCAAGAGTTGTTACGGGATTTTCCATCTCTCAAGGACCTGTTAAACTAATACATACATAGTCTAATACGCTATTATTGTAATGTCTATTCAGTAAAGTAAACATAATGAAAATAGCTTTAGCGGGATTACATTTTTACCCTTACACCGTTTATAATACCGTAGTCTATACAATACCGTAAACCCACCGTAACCGATGGCATCAGAGGGCACTCCATAGGTACGATACAATTAAAAATCGTATGGGGCTCGATAAGGATAAATATTACAAGGCACTCGAGGCAATGCCCAGGGTAGGATTCTACCAATTGCACTCCCGGACCGGTGGTAACGCATAGCAGCCACTACCGCCCACTTCGGATCACATTCCCAAATCAAAAGGGCCCTAAACGTCGTCGTCATCATCATCAAATTCATAGAAATAGTATCAAAGAAGTGTGTCCGATCAACCTTGCTACCTCAATTAGTCACGGTATAGCTCCTATTTTAGTCATTTCAATTATGACCCGAAGGTCAGGGCTACATTCGTTATCGTTCACCTTCTTCAATCCAATAATCGCCTCCAAGTCATCATATTTCATACTGGATATGTCATAACATTCACAGTTGTTAAAATGGTATCAACACTGACAGAGAGTATGCCACTTGTCGACTCCGGTCTCTTTAACAACCAACGTTTACATTTTTCCACATCGGTCGGTTCTTTTACTTTTCACAAAGGTTCGCTTTCATATCAAAATATCATATTTTGTTCGAACCCAAATTTACATTCAAATAGAATATAATTTCATATCAAGATATCCCAATCATTCCCAAAACCGATCATATTCCAACTAGAATATATTTCCAAATCCATATATTATAATCAGATGATATTTCAAGATCAATTTATATATTCAAGTAGAATATGCCTAAATCAAAGATTTTAATTATTTCAAATCGATTTGAGTTCGAAGTCCATTTATATTCCAATAGAGTATATAATTCCATAACAACCATTCATATTATTTAGGAGATCCATTTATATTCGAATAGAATATCAGTTACATTTCCATGTAAAATTGGTTAAAGTCGATTCATATTCAAATACTATATCTCGATTCCATCTCGAACTAGGGTTTAAATCCAACACTTTCCATTTGGAAGAAAATTTACGATCATTTAATACTTATGAAAAATAGATGCTTATAAATAAAATCTTTATATAGACATATATGTATAGAAATAATGGTTAAAACAAAATAAGATAATTTAGATCATTATGAATATATATATAAAATAAAAGTTTACTAATTAGTTTAAATAATAAAATATAAGAAAAAAAATCTTATAATAAATAGCCTATAGGTAAAGGTTAAATAATAAATTTTAAGGAGAGAACAACTTATTTGAAATCAACATTGTAAATATATATATAATAAAATTCTTTAATCAAAATTGTTCCTTTCTTCCGAACTTCAAATACTTGAACCCATACTCCAGTCTCAATGGAGTTACATAATTCAATATCTTGTTTCAAACGCCATTCAAACAAATCTTTCAATTCATAGAATTCATACCCATATTCATATTAAATTTTAAAGCAACTCAGAGTCTCCTTGATTAGCTTTATTCCAATTAAATTCCATGAGAATTTATTACATTCAAATCTACTCCATTTATTTGAATAATTCCAAATCATATACAAACCCAAATTTGAGAATTTCCAATTGTTTGAGATAATTCCCTTAACCCTTTTTTTATCGACATTCCAAGTTCAGATTTTTAAAGCAAAAGGCTTTATCGAATATCGGCACACTTCTTTTAATAAAATCTCCAATCCCGAATATTTAAAATCATTTAACCGACCGATGTCCATATATAATTTTCTATCCTATGGCCAAGTGAGATTAAATTTAATTTCTCGATATTGCAGGGATGGATCTATCATTTCAATCCAAATCAGGGTCACAGATGTTCATCATTTCAATCTGTGTTCTTAGTTTATTTTCATCGATAAATCCTGGTTTATTGGATGCCCGTAACATCATAGCAAATGGGATTTATCGTCAAACAACATATACATTCATATACTGAGTAACGGAACATGACAATACCCATTCAGAAATCAACCAAAGCATCCATCACAACCATTCATCCAATTATTCAGTATAAATCTGTTCACGGTTTTGCAAGGGTCAAATTTCCAACGAGTAATTTAATTAAATTAAATAACTAATTTTTGTCTTAAATTTTCTGATTAACATCCTTACATGTCAGTTTTTTAGACAACAATCATCAATCAAAACACAACCATCCAACCAAACTTATTTCACAATCTAATTTAATAAATATGTGAATAATTCAGTATTTCGTAAGTGAGAAAATCACTGACTTTTGGGTCTTAATTGGATTGGACGTCCAAAAGAAGCCCAAAATTTGACAGTCTCCAAACGTAGCCAGGTTAGTAACAAAACATCCGCAATTCCGTCACGATCCCAACACAACAAACCGCGTAAAAATCCGAGTTAAAACAGGAAAGTTATCAATGTTTTTCTCATTTGAATTTTAAATATATGTAAATTAATTAAAATAATTCTCATCCAATCGGGAACCGACTCAGCACCCCCTTTGAACGCTCCCTCTTCTTTCCCGCTCGCTGCTACGGTAACCCGTGAACGAGAAACCCAAAACGCCTGAACTTTGACCGCCTCTTTCTCCCTCCCCCGACCAAATTAGCTTCGCCGTCCACCTCCATCGAAATCCTCACCTCGATCCGCGCCCTCTAGAACCAGTGCCACCGTCTTCAGTTGAGCTAGGAGCCCGCGTGATGCCTCCAAAAACCTAACTCCAAAACCCTAAAGCTTGAAATTCTGGCGCCACCAACCCTTCCAGACCATGCAACTGCCTTCATTCAACTTCCCAGGCCTTCCTCTACAAAACCCATGTCTCAGAATCCCCGATTAAGGCCTAGATCAAAAAGCCCCAATTTATGCCTTAGGGTTACGAGAATCAGTGCCTTTGGCTGCGAATTCCGGACGATTCAGTTACTGCATGTCGAAACAGATCATACCCGTGGTTTTGTATCGTCGAGGGCTTCAGTTTGATATAATACGATAAGGTTTGTGGAAATTTGATTTTGAAGTTGAAATTTTTATTTTCTGATCTAGGTTTTTTTTTCATTCGTTTCAGCCATTAAAGAAAAATGGATTGAGAAAAATGAACGTAGAATTAGAGAATAGGATGATGAGTGGCAAAGGAATTATATATATATATATATATATAGATATAGAAGGCCCAATATTAGAAACAACCCATTTATCCTATTACAATTGATTCCATTCGCATTTTCTCCAATACGACCAAATGGCCAGTCTGATTGCAATGCAAATTGGAATCCTACCCTAATACACCGTTTCGGATCCGATAAAACTGGTTTCGTCGGATTCCGAGACAGTTGCCAAAACAGTTAAATTTCATTGTTAAATTAAATAATTAAAATATTCAATTATTTGCTTAACTATTTTTAATTCCAATTTAAATCTTTATAAATTTCCCAATTAAATCTAATTAAAACTTAAATAAATTTTATAATCGATTTCATAAATTTTAAGTCCCCAAAAATCATTTATTTGAATTTTGGATTTGAATTTCAAATTTTTACTTAAACAACTTAAAATTCCACCATTTCCAAATTAAATATGAACTTCACTCCTAAGTTAAACCACTCAAAATTATTTAATTATTTAAATCTCAAATTTCGAATTACAACATTTCTAAGTATGACTTGTTTTCAAAATTTGCTTATCTTAATTCGACCAATTATCGTTATCATAATCAATCAAATTAGATTTTTAAGTCATATTATTCCATTCGCTTATTTAAATTTAAATTTAAATACACTGAAAATTATGGGTTGTTACATATTTGATAGAAGATCCATAGAGAAAAGGTAAGTCTAAGCAAAACAATACGATTCCATCCAAGTTTAATATATTCATAATGTTATAAAACGAACACAGAACAGAAGAAACAAGGGAGAGAGGACATTTCTATTCATTCAGATGTGTGTTTCTTTCTATTACATTGGCTCCTTTATATGTAGGTTTTGGAGCTGATGTTTACCTTTTTCCCATGATGTTAGACTAAACAGAGAACTAATAAAAGCATATTCACAACATTTATATATATATATATATATATATATATTACAACACTCCCCCTAGAATATGCGTCTTCAAAAACTTGAAGGCTCTGCTAACTTGAAGTTGTCCCTTTTTAAAACATATATGATGATTGCTCCCCCTTATTATTATCTTGCTTTCATATATCCGTTCAGTCGATACAACTATTGTCTGTTGCCTTCAAAACTCTATCAGGAAAATCCAATGGGAAAAACCTTGAACGAGAAAAAGAGTACAATGTCTGACATTATGAATATCACGTTATAATGATATTCCTTAAAAGAGTTTGATGCTTCCGGATCAAAACAAATGCCTCATTAAAAACCTTTTTATGAAAAACCCTGTGGGAAATATCATAAACAAGGAAAAGAGTGCAAATTTATTTCCTTTTTAGGTAACATGTTTTACAATGTTACCGTAAGGGTTGATACTTCAGGATCAAGATAATGCCTCATTAAAAACCTTACTAACAAAAACCCAGTGGAAAAAATATTAGTGAAGGAAAAGGTTACATTATTGCATAAATTTATATGTTCCCCCTTATTTATAACTCATTATTCAATTAGTCTATTGATGTAGTCGACGCATGCCAATTTTGTACATAATCTTCTGGATTGTTGATTTGGAAATTGCTTTTGAGAACGGATCTACCCGCTTTTCTTGAAACTGTATTTGTTTCTCCTCTTTCTTGTTATCCTTTCATTCATGTGTGAAGAGAAATTTAGAAGAAATGTGCTCCATCCTATCATTCTTGATATAATTCACTTGAATTTGAGCCATGCAAATTGCCTTGTCTTCATAAGTAATAGTTTACTACATCAAAAGATGTTTGATACTTCTGGACCAAATTGTTGCCTCGTTAAAACCTTACTAAGAAATACCCAATGGGAAAAATCTTAGTGAAGGAAAAAGAGTATAAAATGTCATGTTTACTACGATAAAAGCAGTATGATACTTCTGGATCAATGTAATGCCTCGTTAAAACTTTAATAAGAAAAACCCAGTGGGAAAAATCTTAAATAAGGAAAAAGAGTACATTATAACTTATTTTTTATGTTACTTTTGGGTTGATACTTATGGATCATGACCCATGCCTTATTAAAACCTTACTAAGAAAACCCAGTGGGGAAAAACTTAGTTAAGTAAAAAGAGTGCATTATATCATACTTATGGATACTCCCCCTGATTTAATAATTTCCTCTGAATTCATATTCTTCTTTCAATAACTCAAATTGCTCACAAATACTTCTTAATGAAGTTTTTCTTTTAGAACTTCATGTGCATGCTTCAGGCATGCTTTCTTACTTAAAACGCCTACCTTCTATGATTTGTATGATACTAATATTCATTTACGAATACACTTCAGGTGCTTATAATTTTCTGTTTCAATCGGACATGCATGTTGCAATACATATTTGATGAATAATACAACTTTCATTACTAAGCAGAAAGTAATCTACTCATCTTGAAGTATATCAAGATTTTTCATTACAACACTACTTAGAAGAATAAAGTATATCAAGATTTTTATTACAACTACACTAAGAAGGAAGTAATCTACTCACCTTGAATTTATTTCAAGATTTTCATCACAATAATACTTAAAGAATGTTGTAATCTACATTTCTTACTCTGTATCACTAACAAAGTTATTTAAATTCTTCTGGAATTTGTATACTTTCACTACAAGAAAAACAGCATATAGCAGCGGCAGAATACGCTTCTAATCCGTCGCTAAACAGGCATTAGCGACGGATTTCCTACATAAAGGTATAGTCGGTAAAAACCATAACGGTATTTGTGTCAGATTTTGCGACGGAATTCAGCATGAATTTTCCAACAATTTACCGTCATTTTACTAATTTTATAACAAAAATAAATATTATTTATTAATTTACTTTAATTTTAATTTTAATTTATATACCGATGATTTACCGACGGATTATTAATTTTGAATAAAATATTATTTACAAAAACTGTCGGTAAACCCTTACTAATTTCCGAAGGATTAACGACGGAAAATAGATTGGAGTAAACTTAACCTCACTTTTTTTGTTGGTAATCTGCCGCTATTCCCTTTCTAATCCTCATATATATATATACATATATATATATGTGTGTGTGTGTATGTATGTATGTATGTAACGTCCCACCATTTTGACCGCTTCAAATTGGTAATTAAACCAACTTAAAACATTCAAATCGACGGATCGTTATTTAGCTTACAGAGTTCAAAACAGAATCAACACAGAATAAATAAATAACATAGTACTTGAACAACGAAATTATATATATATATATATATATATATATATATATATATATATTCAAAACTTTGATACAAAGAATTTCCTGTACAGCAGAATTTTTGAAGAACAGTTTAAAATAAAAGAGAAGTCTTTACTGTATTAAAAATCTTCAGAGTGCGCATCTCCTGAAATCCCCAGCCTTGCAAATCTTCGAATTGTGAGCTGAAATCTGCACTGCTCGGGTCTGACCCCGACCCAAGCAAAACAAAAACTCGAGTCAGGTTTGACCTTATTTCAAGTCAGTTAGCTTTGAATCATCACATAAATATAATGAACTTAATACCAACAAATTGTTTATAATTGGAGCGGATTACTTATGAACTGCCTAATATACAAGGAATATAAGCAATCTACATATGTCATGTTCAAGCATGTATAGTGGCATGTTAAAGACTCTGGCAACTACTGATGGCAGGCACTCGCAATCATGTTAACTATTTTACCATACCTTCCATTTTACTACTTACTATATCAGCTGCATGATTATTATATTTAGACTTAGTATTTTTAATTTTACATTTGGATGGTTATGGAAGGAGGTCTTTTTCATATGACATGGTAATGCAAGTGCAAATAGCTGGAGATTTACACAACTAAAGGTTGACATGTCAACCTGTTCTTCTATTTTGTTTGCGCATTACAGGTGACAACATATATGGTTTTCTTACTGCAGTGTAATGAATCTTATAATTCTTTTATTTTTCTTATTTTATTACATTTCATTTCCATTGTATTGCCAGGGGCGAAATCTTAGCTCGCAAAATTTCAAATTAAAGAGGCAGTATGAAAGCGTATTACATTTGATGCGTATAACCGGATCTAGTGATCTTAGAGGAAAGCAAAATGCCATAGCAACCACATAGCAATAGCATCGAACTTATGCCAAAACAGTAACCAATCCTAGCAAATTAACAACCCGACATGTATATGGTCGAATTCAAACAGTTTAGCAAGAGAGAGAGGGAGAGCACAAAGGAAACATGCAGATGAATCATGGAATGACTATGAAGTAGCCTGTAGTATTATACAGGCACAAGTGATCACATGCACAGTTTAAGCCCAAAACAGTCAAACCTTCCCCGTTTGAAAGATGAAAGATGCAAAACAAATGTAGCATGAAAAAATTAAATACTGACAGTAAGCAAGCAAATGGAAGGCGCGGCTCGGAAACCCCAAACGTACACAGATTCAAATGAACACAAGTATAAAAGTTCAGTCGGCCTAAACAGGAAGCCGCATATTCATTTTTCAGTTAGCAATAAAAGTGCAGATGTTCCCACCACTTAATGATGCTTAAATATTTACTAAATGATTATAAGTTTTCATCCATAGAAATAAATGTCCATTTATCTATGATATGTTACTTCAGACTTTTTCCCAATAATTGAAGACCAATTCTTCTGTAAAGAATTTCATCCAATATATGTAAAGGAAAACTTAATGTTAGCTTACCAAAGGTGTATACAATTGTGTTCCTAACTGCATACGCCAAACCAAGGAAAAATATTTTAGCATGTCAGACTGCAAACTTTTGTGTGCAAATTTAGTCATGTGATAATAGATTTAATACTGTTTTCTTACTATAGCTGGTTCAAAAATACAATCTATCAAGTAGAAAACATCACTGCATAAAAGAAAAAAACGATGTGGACATTGTATAATAAATTTCAATTCTAATGTTAAGAGATTAAAGAATGGACTAACCCAAAAACCCAAGTAAACTCAAAAGTGCAGTCGAAATACCATGCCCAGATTTAGTCTGAAAATTTGCGATAATTTGAGTTATTTCTGCAATTCCCCAACACAATTACTCACAATACCCAGTTCAAATGGAACTTCTACCCGTTTTACACAACTACTGACTGTATATAAAAAGGAAGGAGAGGGCCTAATATTTTCAAGCATACTGTGCTATATAAGCAGCAGGATCAGGGGTGACAGCATATCAAGGTAGTCAACAATCGTGTTTCTTTAAACCAAATGTTACATTTGATATAATTTGTTTACTCGTATATGGACATTACAAACCCTCTATATTAGCATCATTGAAATTTGGTTGTTAACCGAATGTTACTGAAATTCAACTCCACCTAATTTTTACACCACTTTGCAAATTATGGGAGATATGGTTTCGACCTCTTTCTTTACGGATGAAAGTTACCTAACATACTTGCCCGTACCCACAATGCACCAATTTAAATTTCTATAAACGAATTATTTTAGACTAGAAATGAAAATGAAATATTAGTGTAAATCATGTCAATCCTTACTGTAACAATCAAAGTGGCAGGATACTGGAAAGGGCGGAGACTGCTGAAAGCTAGTAGCTAGCAATGTAGATACAAGTTTTGTTGCAAGTGGAAAATATTGAGATTATTTTCAGACAAGACACGAATATTGCAACATATAAACATATCAAATTTCAAGTCCAAACTCCAACAAACTAGGATCGAACACAATCAAACAGTCGAGACCGAATACAGCAACAAATCAACATCTCCAACTCTAATGGTAACAATCAACGTACGATGCAATTCGTATGCTGTATCATATAACGTAACAGAAATCTTCCAGATAAATGGATTTCATTTTAATTACTTTCTAGCAAACGAAATCCTAATGTTCAATTCTTTCAGATCCAAAACACAATCCATATATATCTTGCACACGAAATAAAGAAAAGAAAATTGTAGCTTCCAGAGAGGCCAATCATCGAACAACAAAGCATAATTAATACAATTTAAGAGACGAGAAATAAATTACGATACCTATGGAAGAAGCGCACAATCAAGGAAATCACTAAGCGGAAGAAATGTATGTGGTTATTAATCAACTTCCTTCTTTCTCGAAAGCAATAAACAATCGAGAGAGAATATTGCATCCATGGATTTCGATCTGTACGTCAATCTGCATACATCATTTAGAATGCTAGAAAACTAATCAGTCAAGAAAAGAAAACAAATACAGACTAATAGTACACGCAATTCATCTTAGAAGAGATGAAAATGAAATCAAGCACTAAATGACACAACAACATGGACAAAAGAGCGAAAGAGGTCAGCAACTGAAACTTGTACCTCGTCCAGGAAAGAGACCTGGAAGCAGCGGTGGAACATAAGAAGACGCCAAGTCTCCGATCCGTATGTTGAATTTCAGGAGCGTAAATCCGAGTTTGAAGTAGAAGTACGCGAAAGTGAAATTGAGGGAAGAATCAGAGGCGGAGACAATTAGTTAACGTGCGTATGAAACGAGGACGAAGGAATATTTTGAAATTGATTTCTATTTTGGGTGAAACGAGGGAGGCGACCGAAGAATAGGGATAACTGGTGGAATTGAATTAATTTAGGATTAAGGACTTAAGCGGGAAATGAAAAATTGGAGGAAAACATGGAGGGAGGCCTGCATACAACTACGCAATAGCAAATGATATTAAAATGTTTAATTATTGACTTTTAAGAAAATCTCCAACAAAATTCAAATATTACGAATTCTTTTATTTTATTTGATGAAAAACGTGTTGTCTTACAATATATTAGAGATAAGTGCACTACTTAAATCTTATGCTCAGCTGTAATTAGTCACTAATTAAATATTTATTATTAATTATAGATTACCAACAACTAATTATTAATAGTAGATTTTAGTTTATAATAACTATTATATACTTATATTAACTATCACAAATCAATTATTAATTATTTAATAGTACATTAATATGCATGAAAATAATAACTTGTATGGTAATGTTTGAATTTTGAAATTCTTTAATATTTATTTAACTTTTTATTTTTAAACTTTGACTATTTTGTTTGTCTTAATTACTAATTATTTATCAAATAATACGTACCAATCAATTTCTTAAAAGCAAATATGTATTAATAATTTCTTGATATTAATTAATTAATCGTATTAAAGACTATTAAATAATCATTGATTATTCAAACAAATTTAATAAACATCGAACAACAATGTATTTTATTAATTACTATTACCACTTATTTATATTATATAGTAATTAATAATTAATCATCATTAATTTTCAAAAAAAAAATTAATTAGCATTAACTATTGAATTTTATTTACTTCTAATAGTTATTATTTATTATTAATTACTAATGTATTATTAACATTAATTATTTAAAATTTAAATTTACTAATTAATTACTAAGTAATAACACAAATTTAAAACATTTAATAAATAAAAAATAAAAAAGTTCGTTTCAAATCTCTTGCAAAACTGTAGGAAAATAGCTTCAAAATTATGTCGACGGTAATCCGACTCTATTAGCAATGGAATTTAGCGTCAAATATTATATGACGGTAAAGAGCTGCAATTTCCATTGATTTAGCGACAGAATTAGTATTCGACGGTAATAATTTATAATAAGATGACATATAAAATCCAAAATATTTTCTCTTACAAAGCCCACGGAAATCCGCCGCTAATTAGCGACGGAATTTTCCGCTGCTAAAAATTTGTCGCTAATCTCGGTTTTTCTTGTAGTGTTTCATCGTTTATACCTTCAGGGTATTGTAAGCGTTTTAAACACTTTCACCACTTTAATCAATTCAATTATCTCTGAAAATACAATGCTCATGACACTTAACATGTTGTTGACACTCTATGGTGCTTCAGGAACTTCCATGTGCTTTTGTCATTATATATATTTCTATTTTTATCTTATGAACTACAGGTTCATATCTTATGGACTACAGGTCCATATATCTTATTTAGGAGAATTTCATGATGGCCAATCATGTTTCTCTCTATTATGGGATTTTTATTCCATTTATAAATATAAGCACTTTATTATTTATTAATTTATCATCGATGATTATTTCTTGTCAGTTCTATACATAATTTATTGAGATCTCAAAACTTACCATACTTTAGGTACCTAAACCACTTCTGGGGTTATTTTGACAATCATGTCATGGGTTTATTTCAAAGCACCTTTTGTGCTTCTTCTGAAACACTCACCTCCTTTATTTTGCATCTTTATGACTTACTCCAAGAATATTTTGAACTGACTTTTATACCACATTTTCAGCTGTGATTTACATCTTTTGATCCTTCGGGATTCAAATGTATATGGGAGAAAGTCTATTAGGGACATAATTGATAATTTATGCAAGTTACTTAATATTTTACATAATTCTATATGTTAGCAAATATTTAACATCGATGATTCCTTTATCTTCCCCCTTAATGTTCACAAACATTGTCACTTTAAATAAAAAAATCTGCTTTGGATTCATTTTTGATCCATTATAACATCATAGCTAGCAAATACATTAGATGTATTTCAATTATAAGAGGATAATGCTTTTATTAGTTGATAAGATGCATTCATATTGTATTGCTTATTCCCTTCCAATGATCTAATGACTTGTTGGAATTTTCTATCATTTGAATATGCACATGACTTCAGGTCATTCAATATTGATGTCAATCAACTTTCTGAAATATAAAATAATATATGCATAATTTATAATATGATCTCATGACAACTTCAGGTTGTTAATCAAATATTCGCATGTGTGTATATACATGCGTCCACGTATTACATATGTAATTGGTTTGCATATTCTCTCTCATTCAAGTTATTGATTTTAGAACAATTTTTTTATAATATTCCCATCATTAATTTTTTCTTATCAAGCATTGTCAACGTGAATCTTAAAATTTGTTTCATAATATCCAAAATATCTGATTTGGAACTATATTGAACTTCTGGTTCAAATGAAATATATGAACAACTTCGAGTTGTTAATCCATACTGAACTTCTGGTTCAAATGATATATAAACAATTTCAAGTTTGTTAAACTATATTGAACTTCATGTATTGAACTTCTGGTTCCACTGTATTAAACAAATCCTAACCTAATTGTCTCTCCAAACAAGTGTTAAACCTTTGCAGGTAAATCACTGCTCTACTTCAAGCTAGCCTGCGAAACCTCTATGCTTCATCGTGAGAAGATCGTCCCGTTTTTAGATATCCATTTTTGTCTTGGATTTCCCATTTGCGGGTATGAACTCCAAAAATGTAAATTAACTTTATTTTCGGTGTCAAATCAGCATGAGTAATTCAATTTTATACATCCAAACGTCATCTACCATATTTAAATCGATTGATTTCATTTTTGATGTTTCAAATTGTACACCTGATCAGATCATTTGTTTTGTTGTTAACTTTGAAAGCTACCACCATTTGATTGCTATTTTCTTAATAAATTCATTATGTCCCATAAATTAGACTAAGCCAATGTAACGACCCAGATTTTTCTGGTCGATTTATTTTGAATACTTAATATTATTTTAAATATTGAGGTGATAATATAAATCGATTTCTATATTGAATTATCGATATAATTATCGTAATACGAGGATCTTAAGTAATTCAATTTGAAATGGAGTCAAAATGATTTATATGAATTTTTATTTGAATTTAAACGATAATAATAATAATTTATTATCAAGGAATTTATTTATTTTTGAATTTAAATTTTATTATATTAATTTATTTTGGTTATTTATATTTACGTTCGAATTAAATATCAAAATATATTCAGTTAGTTCAGAATAGTGTTACACTGTTGAAATAACATTGGTTACGTTAAAATAGTGGTTCGTGGTTTAAATTAGTGAACTTCGAATTTTTTATTATTTTAAATATAAGTGGATAATCACTACATCAAATCAAGTAAACTAACTTACCTCAGATAAATCCTACCTAGTAAAACACCTACTTCATTTCCTTAACCAGGATGTATCTCTCGTCTTTAAAAAATCACTGAACCCCTTTGTTTTTGATATCTTCGATCAATAGCTTCTAAAAAGAATAAATGACCACTTTCCACTTAAATTGAATCACAAGCCTCTCCTATCAAAAATCAGATCGAAAACCGTTTGTTATAGAAAGGAAAATGGCGAAATGGTGAATCGCGTTTCCGTCCATTATCGTGCAGACCTAGCTCGAGCCAAGGGGGAGCACTGGCGATCGATTGGGGATTCAGTTTTTGGTGCGATGCGTTCTGATCTGGAGCACTCAATGTGAAGACGTCGTGAAGGAGGGCTAGTCGAGGATCTTGATTAGGGGACCATCGAGTCTTTGGTGGCATCAGGACTGTTGTACGATGGTGGAAGTAGCCATCAAGTTCACGTAGCAGGTTAGGTTTGGTGGGTGGAAACTGATGTCGCGATGTTGAGGGAGGACTGAATTCGAGTTTAGGGTAAGTAGAGGTCACGGATTTCAGGAAGAAGAGGGAGTTGAGTCGATTGTTCGGAGCTGTGCTGTGGATTCCGACTTGGAGAAGGGTGCGACGGTTTGCAAAGGAGGAAGGACTTCGGTCAGCAAGGTGAATTTTTGAAATAAAAACTAAAACCTGGGTATACAAGTTAGGTGAACTAGCAATTTCCGAACTGACTCAGTAGTGGCATGTTGGTGATTCAAGGCCGGTGAGGGAGATTTTGTACAGAGCAACAAGGCAAGGAGAGGTCGGGGTTGAGGCATGATGTCGGATTTATTTCGAAGTTCGAAAACGAGTTAGAGAAATATTGCAGCAGGTCCAAATAGTAGGTAATTTATTTTCCAAGACTAATTAGATTTTTAAAACATAAATGAATAATCTTAGTTTTTATAAATCGTGCCTATATAGGGTCGGATCAAACGAGATGGTTCCCATTGAATTCGTATTATCGTCAACTACGCAATGGAATGGAGTATTAAGGTAATTTTATAATTTATTAAATAAGTTAAGGACAATTTAAAATATATCAAATTTGTAACATCGCCAATTTTTTTCAAATGATAATAGTTTTTGGCAAAACGAAGTGTACTAAAAATCATAGTGATGAACGCTATATATAAAATAAAAAAGGATTTGAGATTTCTCGAAGTCAGCTGGATTTTTTCCAGTTGAATACGAAAGATCGATTTAAGTTCAAGAGTTGGAACAGATCAAAAAGGGAAACCACAGTGAGTAAATCTCACTCACAGTTTTATATTTAAATTTATTTTTATCGAAAAAAATAAATTTGTTGGTTGCTTGGGTGCATGAATGAATTGTTGAATTTTTGTCGTTATTGGATATTTCCCGCAATACTATTAGCGGATGCCCGCAGTATCATTAGCGGATGACCCTACGCCCACGTATATAAGTGGATCCCCTTTTATACCGCGATATCCTACCACGAAGCAGGATGGGTATTATTTCTGTTAACTAACGTATGTGGATGCAGGAGAACAGGTTTGAGGGATCCAACTGGATTCCTCAAAAATGTTATTAATTGTCTGTTTTCACATATTATCATATATATATATATATATATATATATATATATATAATGTGTTGATTAGAAATTGGGTTGTTTGAATGTTTAAAATCACTGGGGCCAAATTGTTGATATATAAAAATATAGTGAAAATGATATTTGAGATTTAAAGGGAAAATTCTATTTTTAAAATAGAATTTGAAATTTTAGAATGGTATAAAAATATTAACTTGTTTTAATAAAATAAAAACAAGTAATTCATTTATAAACGAAGTTTATAAATGAAGTGAAATGAATTATCATTGGATAATTCAGAAATAAAAATACGAGTGTGAAAATTGAAAAAGGAAATCTATTTTCCAAAAGTAGAAATATCGATTTCAAAAGAAATCGAGACTTGTTAAAGAATGAATATAGAATTTGAATTCAAAGGAATTCAAATAGAATTTAAATTCAACGGAATTGAAATAGAATTTGAATTCAAAGGAACTCAAATAGAATTTGAATTCAAAGGAATTCAAATGGATTTGAATAAAGAAAGTTCAAATGAAATTTTAAAATATAGAGATTTGAAAATAGAATCCAATGAAGTTTAAATATAGAAATTGAATATAGAATTTGAATGGAGTTTGAATATAGAAATTCAAACGGGATTTGAATAGATAAATTCAAATATAGAATTTGATTATAGGAATGTAAATAGAATTTGAATAAGGGAATTTGAAATAGAATCTGAATAAGGGAATTTGAAATAGAATTTGAATAAGAGGATTTAAATAGAATTTGAATAATAGAATTAAAAAGGAGTTTGAATATTTGAAATTTCAAATAGAATTAAATCGGAGTTTGAATATTTGAAATTCAAATAGAATAAATATGGAATTTGAATTCAAAGAGAATTAAATAGGGAATTTGAATGTAGAATTCAAAAATAATTCAAATGGAATTTTAAACTAAAGAATTTGAATACAACATTCAAATGGAATTTTAAACTATAGGATTTAAATATATAATTCAAATGGAATTTAAAATATGGAATTTGAATATTGGATTCAAATAGAAGTGAAATTGGAATTTGAATATAGAATTCAAATAAAAGTGAAAATGGAGTTTGAATCAAGAAAATTCAAATAGAGTTAAAATGGAGTTGAATTCAATTTAACGAAGTTTAAAAGTTTATATATAAAAATATAATTAAAACGAACTCGCCGCAGCGCTGCAGTTCGTAAATTGACATTTCGAACTTCAATTGAGTATATAGAACTCAATTGAAGTTGGAATTCTTTGAAACAAGAAACGTCAGGACCGATTTGATAATAGTTTTCTAAAGGAGGAGAAAAATCTGGATTTCGTCGAATAGATTTTGAGTTATATCAAAATCAAATTTTCAGAAAAATAGCGCCATAACCATTTAAAAACCCTAACGGTTTGTTTAATTTTATAAAAGGATTTTAAGCGAATAAAATCCGAATTTCTATTTAGAAAATTTCAGATTTGAGTTGTAGATTATATGTGAACTCAGGTGGAGTAATGAATTGATTTTTGAAACAGAAATCATATTTTTGATTATTGAATAGAATTAACTAATTTGAATAGAAATTTGTTAATGAGATTTTGAACTGATATTGGGTTTTGAACAAGTAAATTCGATTTGAAAATTTATATTCGAAATCGAAAGGAAAACTAGAATTGAAATTGAGAATTCAATTTTGTATTGAGCAAGTTAAATATTTCATTGGAACATGTTATGTTCAAACAAAGAAGTGAAATATGCAAAATAGCTAATTAAAGAATAAATGAGCGAAACTGAATTCAAACGATTGGATTGAGTTGAATTGAATTAAAACAGGTGAGCATGTGTTAGATAGGTATGGGATGAAGTATATGAAGATTTTAATTTATGTGCCCGACAAAAAGGTACATGTTTAAATTCATATATGAGATTTTATGCGCCGCATCGGCAAGCCGCTTGGCTTTTTCTTTTTATTTTGGATTGGTGAGGGCCATGGGAGGCTATTTGAAATATCCCGATGCTCCCGGTATAAAGGAGGTTATGGTGAATTTTTCCGGAAATTTAAGGAGTTAGAATATTTTTAAGATAATTTGATAGTTAGAAATCAATGTATCGATATATATAGAATTCGATGAGGAAACAAAATAAAAAAATAGAATATTGTAAACAAAAAGGGAAATCTATAAATTAGAAATAGAAAGCGAACCATATACATGTTTTAAAAATGAATAATTTGGGTTTTATAGTGTGTTTATTTGAGGTTAGTGGTTTTGCTGTTTTGAAGTTGAGGATGTTTTCAGCCAAGGTCTGAGAGGTAATTTTACCCCAACTTGATTGATTTCATTTTTAATTGATAAATAACAAGATCCAGTCTCGAAGAGAAGTTGTGAAAACCCGTAACTTCCCCGTAAAGGAAAGCGTTGGATAGTTCGAGAACAAGCCACAACAGAACGCATACAAAAGAACATTTCATTGTATATTACAACAATGCATCAGATTACAAGAATATACAGAGTATAAATGAATATTACACAGAAATATCAAAGATTTAAATTACATTTAAATACATAGCAGCGGAAAAATAATACAATACACAACTAGAATGAGATATACGGATACAAAGCTTTCCGGATATCGTTCCAGCTGTAAACCAGGATCCTGTGAATATAAATCTGCAAAACCAAAACTACTAGCTGCCCGTGTCAAAATAAGGGCACCCAGAGTTTAGGTTAAAACAATAAACTCCAGGTCAGTCATGGGACTGGTGTGAGAACTAAAACAGTTAATCTTTATTTTAAAGTTAGGTAAATCAAGGGACCACGCCGTATAACACGGAACGGGTTTCCTCCCAAGAATACCAGTGCATAAAACAACAGCGCAATGCTAAATAAAGAAAAATGAAGCTGTTATAAGACCCAGTTCCCATCACACAATGCAACGCAAGCTGGAGGATAGGGTTTTTACCTTATAATAGCCAAGAATGCTTGATACGTTTAAAACAAATCATTTGATACTATAATAAGTGCATAGTGGATAAAACAACTTCAAATCATAAGTATCAATCATAGGCGGCATGAGCGCCCCATCCCACTATGTCGCCTTACTAGGCTCTACAAATAAAACCGCAAATGTCACGTATTTGGAAATTGGATTTCCATCTATGAACCGAGGCAAAAGATAGTCCTCAACCGATTCGAGACTGCCTAGCCCGAGTCTCAGGATCAGAACGCATCGACCCTTGGAGCGACAGGGCCGGTCCACCGATGTGGATTAAACTTAAATCCTGAACACTGCGTTTTGCCGCCCTTTGGGGCGTAAGCGAGCCAACGAATGACTCCATCGGACCCGGATCGTCCGATCTAACCGAGGCGCCTCGCAACAGCAACAACCACATAAGTCAAACTCGTCAGGGCGTGTAAAACCACTGACGCCACTTCTAGCTAGGAGGAAACGCAGGCCCTCCCTGAGGTCCGTCTCCCGTTTTTGGTTCATACCGGGTGTGAAACTCGCGAAGTAAACGTTACACGAAGCTACGCCACAAAGGCCGTGCTTTGATCATCACCACAAGACTTTGCTTTTCAACACAAGCCTCGATCAATTGCCACTTAGACATGCCACACAGGCAATTCACTCCATGCGATTGATATCCATCAATATATAACCCCTGAGCTCGTACGTCTCAGAGAAGGGCGTTAAGCAAGAGAATAAATTCTCCGCCGCCAAACAGATATATATTTAATAGAGATCAATCACACGGACTAAAATCCAATGTCAGACACACAGTCCATTTACAAGTCCGTTCTGGGTCTGAACGAAACCGGAGGCACCTAGTACCCCGCACATCCATCGATCTCCAAGTACGTCTGGACGATCACCAACTGTTTCCATCTTCTTGGGTGTACAGCCCAATCAAGATCATCAGTTATCACCCAAACGACGTGAAGACCTCCGGTCTTCGACCACCGTCTTCATCTTCGACTTATCGTCGTATCAGTTATTCAGAATGGGATAAACTCGGTCTTTCCGAATAACTCGCGAATATTTTAAATAAGTGTTACACAAACACAACATACGCCTCATTCCAATTCATCAGTCATTAACCGTAAATTAATCAAGAGAATAATTCCCCAAATATTAACCCCGAAGGCCGAAACCAACATCAGATCAATATCCAGAAAACCATTCTGCTTGGCTAACCGACAGTTAATTTCTAATTTCACATTCATAGGGAAAGGTTCCCATTAATTTTATCAAAGATAAATTCTTTAATTTATTCTTTAATCTACTTTTCAATATCAATTCAAACTAGTCGGGATTAACGAAACTTACCGAAGTAATCATTTGTTTTAATTTCCCAATCCCAACCTATTTATCCCATGAAGTAAAACTGGTAATACTTCATATCTAACACCACAGTGTTATCGGTAAATTCAATTACCATTTCACATTCAAATCTAATTAAAGATTTAACTATCGCCTGGAGTAAAACTGGTGATACTCCATTCTCGATTATTTCAATCTAATTAAAGATTCATTAAAACTCCACTTAGTTTTAATCTTTAACTGGGTTAAAGAATCAGTGTCATTTAAAACACGGTTCACGATAAACCCAAAATATCATTCCATTAATTATCGGGTTAAAGAACAAGTGTTATTTAAAACACTGTCCACGATAAACCCAAAAATCAATATCAATTCAATTCCAATTAAATATTATTTAATTGGTACCTTTCATTAAATCTAAATAAAAAGATTTAATCATTTCTCAATTGGGTTCAAGAACAGTGTTAGTGAAGACACCATTCACAACAAACCCAAATCACATTCGATATTCAATACAAGGCTCTGAATAGAAAATATATCGGCTTATATTCAATATCAAATTCTACGACTAACAAATGTCGTATTGGAAATAACGATATAAATATATATCTTTCAAATTTCCATAACAACACCTGTATAATCACGAATTCCAACATCGAAATATTCCGAAGACAATTTCGATTCAAATCCACTCCAATGCAATCATTGGATATTCTGGTTATTTTTAAAACCCTTTTTAAATTCAAATTATTTATTTAAAAATAAATAGAATTATAATTCTAGTTCAAAACTAGTTCATTTCGATAAAAATCTATTTTTATCTTTTCAAATATGGAGTTTTTCATCCCAATTCTTTCTAAATCATTTCTTATGATTTTACATAAATTATTACTATTTTTAATAATTTTATCAAGGCCTGTACAGTCGATTTCCATCAACGGTCATCGAACTGCACTTACAGCGACCTTTTTCGAATTTGATTTGGACGTATCTCCAAATCCAACCGTTAGATTTCAAATTTTTAACAATCATTAGAAAGCTCTTTTCGATACGAACCCAACGGTTCCGGTTTTAGGAGAATCCGACGGTCGGATCTCCCGTAATGTCCGTTTGAAATCAATGGTCGAAATTCGCGAACTGCCGCGGCGCGGCGCGTTCTATTCAGGCCATTATATTATATATATAATATATATATATAATATATTTCGTCGATTTCTATTTTAAAACGAATTATATAAATAGTTTTAAAATTCGTTTCAAAAGCAAATTCAACTTCCATTTCAATTCAAATCAAAATTGAATTCTTCTTTATAAATTCGTTTTAAAATTCATTTCTATTCAATTCAAATTTCAATTCAATTTGAATTCATTTCAATTCGCTTTCAATTCAATTTGAATTCGTTTTCAATTAAATTCGATTTCGAATTCGTTTTCTATTCGATTCATTTCGAAATCGTTTTCAATTCAATTCATTTCGAAATCGTTTTCAATTCAATTCATTTCGGAATCGTTTTCAATTCAATTCATTTCGAAATCGTTTTCAATTCATTTCATTTCGAAATCGTTTAAAATCGATATAAATATCATTCACGTCAAAATGGCGTCAATCTAATCAACACGGCTTCATAAATTTCTATTTTCAAATATTCTATTTCAAATATTTCTTTTTCAAAATAGTTGTTATTATCAAAATATTTCGTTCAACACATGACCAATCTCAATGGATGAGTACTGTCAACACATGAACCTTTATTTTATATTGATAAAGATGTAAACTTTATTATTAAAATATTTCGTTCAACACATGACCAATCTCAATGGATGAAACTGTCAACACATGAACCTTTATTTTATATTGATAAAGATGTAAACTTTATTATTAAAATATTTCGTTCAACACATGACCAATCTCAATGGATGAAACTGTCAACACATGAACCTTTATTTTATAATACTCTTTATTTTTCAAATTGGAATGAGGCCCAATCAATTATCATATAAAGTTAATTATATGGATTTTCATACATTACACCCATATAATAGCATTGAAAAATAATCAACCATCAACCAAAGTGCACTACACTGTATAAGCATCAAATATAGATATCTAACGCTTATAACAGCATGTCAATCAATCGATCGACATATTTAATCAATCAGGATGAGTGAACTTCAAGTTTCATCCCAACACCCATGTGGGGTTTCAAACAATCAAACAAATATTTTATTCGTGCAGTTGGGCGATGTGTAAAATTTATCGTCCCTATCAATGTCCTTCAAATAGGTGTACATAAACAAACCGTCTGGTTTGTAAATGAATATTTATTTATTCACATTCACGTTAAAAATTATATTTTTAACGATAAAACATTTTATTCCAACATATGAATTTCTATTAAGTTCATTCTTTAAATAAAATGATATTTTTATTTTTCTAACACATTTTAGAAAATTTCGGCGGCATAACGGCACGACACTAGAAACGGGGCGAGGCCTAGCCTTATCCCCGGTCTAGTGAAGGCCCATGCCATTCACACATCAATCAAATCAATTTCATTTCACCAAACAATTCAAATCAACTCAAACAATCTAACTAACAACACAGCCAAACAAACAAGTCCATGGTCTGTGGACGATTGTGTCGGGTGCTACTAAGCATCGTCTGCATCCTAGTATATATATATATATATAACTACAAAAATAAATTGAATGGTGAGAAATTCTCACCGATTGCTATCCTCACTTCACGGCACTTCATTGATAGAAATCTTCATCGCTATCGCATCTTCGTCATCTTCGTTGCCTGTAGCCACTACATATATAAAAATCACACATTTTTATATTTTGAGGTCTTTAAAATAAAAATCACATTTTTATTTATTCACTTTCAATTTAAAAATCATATTTTTATAATTGCTTCCTACCTTTAAAAATCGAATTTTTACTTCGCTATTCCATATATAAAAATCATGTTTTTATTTCGAAGTTCAATATATAAAAATCCTATTTTTCTATCGAAGTTCAATATATAAAAATCCTATTTTTCTATCGAAGTTCAATATATAAAAATCCTATTTTTCTATCGAAGTTCAATATATAAAAATCCTATTTTTCTATCGAAGTTCAATATATAAAAATCCTATTTTTCTATCGAAGTTCAATATATAAAAATCCTATTTTTCTATCGAAGTTCAATATATAAAAATCCTATTTTTGTTTCGAAGTTCAATATATAAAAATCACACCTTTTCAAATATAAAGATCATATTTTTATTTCGATACTATCTACATAAAAATCTCGTTTTTATGTTTTCAAAAATCGTATCTTTATATTTGAAAAATTTTGAACTTTTATATTTTCAAAACATAGCATATTATATTCTGCTAGACAAAGTATATGTATATTTTTCAAAACTGATTTTTTTTTTCCTATGTATATATATATTTTCAGTTTTTAAACTATATAAATTTCAGTTTTAAAACAATATAAATTTAATAAAGAAATAAAAGAAAATAAAATTAACTTACAGTTTTCTTTTGCGCGCAGAAGGTGGGGGGCTTCATCACCGTTACAGAGGGGGGAGAGGCTGAAACGGTCGGCGCGGTGGAGCCCTCGCAGTCGGCTAGGGTTTGAATGGTAGTGGGTTTACAGGAGAGGGGAGCGTCGGTTTTGGTGAACGGAGCGAGGGAGGCTCGAGAAGAGGAGGGGGACAGGGGTTGCGACGGAGGGAGGGCTCGTCGTGGGGAGGCGGAGCGATCGGTGGCGGGGCGCGACAGGCGCGGTGGATGATCGACATCCGGGTAGGCGGCTAGGGTTGGGGGAACAAATCTGAAAGGGATCGGGTTTTTCTTGAGAAGATGGGGCTTTGACCGATTCCAACGTGGAAAGGGGGGTTTTAAGGAGATAAGGTTTTATTTTATAATTTATTATTTTATTATTATTTTCTCATTTAAGTTGACTTTTATTTCGAATCCCAAATCGAACCCACCGACTGTCGCCTCTAGCGTAGTACCCCCATTCCGAACACAATGGGATATGTACCGTAGGCCAATTCGACTGTTTGAATCAGTTTCCGTTGAATTTACATTTAAATCTCTATATTGAATTTTAAACGTACATTTCAAATTACCGGGGTCACATATTAACTAGAAAAATTCCAGAAAAATATTTTCTAGTTTCGTATTGACGATATGGTCCTAACAAAACTAGTTTCATCGAATTCCGAGACCGTTAGAAAAATGGCCATTTTCCAGTCGATTAAATTCAACTGAAATGGTCAAAACACATTTTCCTTTACCACGCTCACATATTGATTCGAAAAATTATGAAATTTGAAACCTAGCAATAATTCGACATCACGGACCCAACAAAAGTGGTTTCATCGAAATCCGAGGTCATTTGCAAAATGTCTATTTTTAAGGGCCTGAATTCCATAGCGACTATTCAGAATTTTCAACTGGACATATCTTTTGATTCCCGCTATGAAATCTCAATTTTTCGGATTCGTTGGAAAGATATCATCACTTAGATCCTATGATTTTTGGTTTCACTAAAATCCGGATTGTTTTGCACCCGGTACATTCAATTGAAGTTTGAAATCGAATTATCGAACTACCGCGCCATTTTCAATTCTATTTATAATTATAAATAAATATTATATATTCTAACGACGGCGTATATAATATATACGTTCGAATGCTATTGAAAATAAATTTCTCGTCGATATTATTTAAAATAATCTATTTTAAATATTCAAAATTCGATAAAATTGCCAAAATAAAAAATTTCAAACTGGCCCAGATTTTACGGGTTGTTACAATCTCCCCCACTTAAAACTTTTCGTCCCCGAAAAGGAACAAAGTCGAATGTGGTTTGATTATTCAGCTCTACGATCGATCAGGCTTCCATTCTCCAACTCTTTAGTTTTTGAGAATTTTCAAAATTTCAAAAATTTGGCTAACACCCTAAATTTTCGAAAAATTTCGCCATAACCTCCCCTGCACCGGGAGCATCGGGGAATTTCAAATAGCTTCCCCGGTCCTTCAGATCTCAAAAAGAAAAAGAAAAAGCCAAGCGGCTAGCCAATAGGCTCATAAAATCATCACCACCCAAACAAAACCGTAAATTATGTAATAAACATGTACCTATTTGTCGGGCAAACAAATTTTATTCTCTGGCTCTAGCCTCCATGCTATGACCTGTTCAATGATATATATGTATATGCAAGCAAATGCAACCAATTTTCAATATAATTCAATATTTGGTTCAACTAGGCTAAATGGTTCACAATTATCAACCAAATAAACAAACAACACAAACATCAATCAATTAGTGAATTAGAGTCTCAAATTCATAATTTTGATATATATAAAGAAAATCATGTTTTGATGCCAAATCACAACAATAGGCCTTATCTAATTTTTGGATCTCACACCAGTCAATAGGAAATATATAGATATCACACCTTCGAAACACGAATACCAATTCTGATGATGTTCGAACTATCATCAGAATCATCTTCGGGCGACTAGAGTGTGATTCTATATCTATCCAGTATATTAAAATTTCAAATACACGTTTGCAAGGCGTATATGCAAAATCTTTATATACTGGACTGTCCTAATCAATATAAACTAAATAATCAAATACGAGTAATTGATTTTAAATTTCAAAACAAAAATCGTTTTTACTTTCCAAATATACTCTTCACACTCGTTCTAGGATACTACTGATCCCATCTCTAACGAGACATTCTATTTGGATACTACTAATCCAATATCTGATGAATTCTTTCATATGGTTCTAATGTGTCTTATTCTCTAAGCTTTGTAAACCAAAGCTCTGATACCAACTGTGAAAACCCGTAACTTCCCCGTAAAGGAAAGCGTCGGATAGTTCGAGAACAAGCCACAACAGAACGCATACAAAAGAACATTTCATTGTATATTACAACAATGCATCAGATTACAAGAATATACAGAGTATAAATGAATATTACACAGAAATATCAGAGATTTAAATTACATTTAAATACATAGCAGTGGAAAAATAATACAATACACAACTAGAATGAGATATACGGATACAAAGCTTTCCGGATATCGTTCCAGCTGTAAACCAGGATCCTGTGAATATAAATCTGCAAAACCAAAACTACTAGCTGCCCGTGTCAAAATAAGGGCACCCAGAGTTTAGGTTAAAACAATAAACTCCAGGTCAGTCATGGGACTGGTGTGAGAACTAAAACAGTTAATCTTTATTTTAAAGTTAGGTAAATCAAGGGACCACGCCGTATAACACGGAACGGGTTTCCTCCCAAGAATACCAGTGCATAAAACAACAGCGCAATGCTAAATAAAGAAAAATGAAGCTGTTATAAGACCCAGTTCCCATCACACAATGCAACGCAAGCCGGAGGATAGGGTTTTTACCTTATAATAGCCAAGAATGCTTGATACGTTTAAAACAAATCATTTGATACTATAATAAGTGCATAGTGGATAAAACAACTTCAAATCATAAGTATCAATCATAGGCGGCATGAGCGCCCCATCCCACTATGTCGCCTTACTAGGCTCTACAAATAAAACCGCAAATGTCACGTATTTGGAAATTGGATTTCCATCTATGAACCGAGGCAAAAGATAGTCCTCAACCGATTCGAGACTGCCTAGCCCGAGTCTCAGGATCAAAACGCATCGACCCTTGGAGCGACAGGGCCGGTCCACCGATGTGGATTAAACTTAAATCCTGAACACTGCGTTTCGCCGCCCTTTGGGGCGTAAGCGAGCCAACGAATGACTCCATCGGACCCGGATCGTCTGATCTAACCGAGGCGCCTCGCAACAGCAACAACCACATAAGTCAAACTCGTCAGGGCGTGTAAAACCACTGACGCCACTTCTAGCTAGGAGGAAACGCAGGCCCTCCCTGAGGTTCGTCTCCCGTTTTTGGTTCATACCGGGTGTGAAACTCGCGAAGTAAACGTTACACGAAGCTACGCCACAAAGGCCGTGCTTTGATCATCACCACAAGACTTTTCTTTTCAACACAAGCCTCGATCAATTGCCACTTAGGCATGCCACACAGGCAATTCACTCCATGCGATTGATATCCATCAATATATAACCCCTGAGCTCGTACGTCTCAGAGAAGGGCGTTAAGCAAGAGAATAAATTCTCCGCCGCCAAACAGATATATATTTAATAGAGATCAATCACACGGACTAAAGTCCAATGTCAGACACACAGTCCATTTACAAGTCCGTTCTGGGTCTGAACGAAACCGGAGGCACCTAGTACCCCGCACATCCATCGATCTCCAAGTACGTCTGGACGATCACCAACTGTTTCCATCTTCTTGGGTGTACATCCCAATCAAGATCATCAGTTATCACCCAAACGACGTGAAGACCTCCGGTCTTCGACCACCGTCTTCATCTTCGACTTATCGTCGTATCAGTTATTCAGAATGGGATAAACCCGGTCTTTCCGAATAACTCGCGTATATTTTAAATAAGTGTTACACAAACACAACATACGCCTCATTCCAATTCATCAGTCATTAACCGTAAATTAATCAAGAGAATAATTCCCCAAATATTAACCCCGAAGACCGAAACCAACATCAGATCAATATCCAGAAAACCATTCTGCTTGGCTAACCGACAGTTAATTTCTAATTTCACATTCATAGGGAAAGGTTCCCATTAATTTTATCAAAGATAAATTCTTTAATTTATTCTTTAATCTACTTTTGAATATCAATTCAAACTAGTCGGGATTAACGAAACTTACCGAAGTAATCATTTGTTTTAATTTCCCAATCCCAACCTATTTATCCCATGAAGTAAAACTGGTAATACTTCATATCTAACACCACAGTGTTATCGGTAAATTCAATTACCATTTCACGTTCAAATCTAATTAAAGATTTAACTATCGCCTAGAGTAAAACTGGTGATACTCCATTCTCGATTATTTCAATCTAATTAAAGATTCATTAAAACTCCACTTAGTTTTAATCTTTAACTGGGTTAAAGAATCAGTGTCATTTAAAACACGGTTCACGATAAATCCAAAATATCATTCCATTAATTATCGGGTTAAAGAACAAGTGTTATTTAAAACACTGTCCACGATAAACCCAAAAATCAATATCAATTCAATTCCAATTAAATATTATTTAATTGGTACCTTTCATTAAATCTAAATAAAAAGATTTAATCATTTCTCAATTGGGTTCAAGAACAGTGTTAGTGAAGACACCATTCACAACAAACCCAAATCACATTCGATATTCAATACAAGGCTCTGAATAGAAAATATATCGGCTTATATTCAATATCAAATTCTACGACTAACAAATGTCGTATTGGAAATAACGATATAAATATATATCTTTCAAATTTCCATAACAACACCTGTATAATCACGAATTCCAACATCGAAATATTCCGAAGACAATTTCGATTCAAATCCACTCCAATGCAATCATTGGATATTCTGGTTATTTTTAAAACCCTTTTTAAATTCAATTTATTTATTTAAAAATAAATAGAATTATAATTCTAGTTCAAAACTAGTTAATTTCGATAAAAATCTATTTTTATCTTTTCAAATATGGAGTTTTTCATCCCAATTCTTTCTAAATCATTTCTTATGATTTTACATAAATTATTACTATTTTTAATAATTTTATCAAGGCCTGTACAGTCGATTTCCATCAACGGTCATCGAACTGCACTTACAGCGACCTTTTTCGAATTTGATTTGGACGTATCTCCAAATCCAACCGTTAGATTTCAAATTTCTAACAATCATTAGAAAGCTCTTTTCGATACGAACCCAACGGTTCCGGTTTTAGGAGAATCCGACGGTCGGATCTCCCGTAATGTCCGTTTGAAATCAATGGTCGAAATTCGCGAACTGCCGCGGCGCGGCGCGTTCTATTCAGGCCATTATATTATATATATAATATATATAATATATTTCGTCAATTTCTATTTTAAAACGAATTATATAAATAGTTTTAAAATTCGTTTCAAAAGCAAATTCAACTTCCATTTCAATTCAAATCAAAATTGAATTCTTCTTTATAAATTCGTTTTAAAATTCATTTCTATTCAATTCAAATTTCAATTCAATTTGAATTCATTTCAATTCGCTTCCAATTCAATTTGAATTCGTTTTCAAATAAATTCGATTTCGAATTCGTTTTCTATTCGATTCATTTCGAAATCGTTTTCAATTCAATTCATTTCGAAATCGTTTTCAATTCAATTCATTTCGAAATCGTTTTCAATTCAATTCATTTCGAAATCGTTTTCAATTCATTTCATTTCGAAATCGTTTAAAATCGATAAAAATATCGTTCACGTCAAAATGGCGTCAATCTAATCAACACGGCTTCATAAATTTCTATTTTCAAATATTCTATTTCAAATATTTCTTTTTCAAAATAGTTGTTATTATCAAAATATTTCGTTCAACACATGACCAATCTCAATGGATGAGTACTGTCAACACATGAACCTTTATTTTATATTGATAAAGATGTAAACTTTATTATTAAAATATTTCGTTCAACACATGACCAATCTCAATGGATGAAACTGTCAACACGTGAACCTTTATTTTATATTGATAAAGATGTAAACTTTATTATTAAAATATTTCGTTCAACACATGACCAATCTCAATGGATGAAACTGTCAACACATGAACCTTTATTTTATATTGATAAAGATGTAAACTTTATTATTAAAATATTTGTTCAACACATGACCAATCTCAATGGATGAAATTGTCAACACATGAACCTTTATTTTATAATACTCTTTATTTTTCAAATTGGAATGAGGCCCAATCAATTACCATATAAAGTTAATTATATGGATTTTCATACATTACACCCATATAATAGCATTGAAAAATAATCAACCATCAACCAAAGTGCACTACACTGTATAAGCATCAAATATAGATATCTAACGCTTATAACAGCCTGTCAATCAATCGATCGACATATTTAATCGATCAGGATGAGTGAACTTCAAGTTTCATCCCAACACCCGTGTGGGGTTTCAAACAATCAAACAAATATTTTATTCGTGCAGTTGGGCGATGTGTAAAATTTATCGTCCCAATCAATGTCCTTCAAATAGGTGTTCATAAACAAACCGTCTGGTTTGTAAATGAATATTTATTTATTCACATTCACGTTAAAAATTATATTTTTAACGATAAAACATTTTATTCCAACATATGAATTTCTATTAAGTTCATTCTTTAAATAAAATGATATTTTTATTTTTCTAACACATTTTAGAAAATTTCGGCGGCATAACGGCACGATACTAGAAACGGGACGAGGCCTAGCCTTATCCCCGGTCTAGTGAAGGCCCACGCCATTCACACATCAATCAAATCAATTTATTTCACCAAACAATTCAAATCAACTCAAACAATCTAACTAACAACACAGCCAAACAAATAAGTCCATGGTCTGTGGACGATTGTGTCGGGTGCTACTAAGCACCGTCTGCATCCTAGTATATATATATATATAACTAGAAAAATAAATTGAAAGGTGAGAAATTCTCACCGATTGCTATCCTCACTTCACGGCACTTCATTGATAGAAATCTTCATCGCTATCGCATCTTCGTCATCTTCGTTGCCCGTAGCCACTACATATATAAAAATCACACATTTTTATATTTTGAGGTCTTTAAAATAAAAATCACATTTTTATTTATTCACTTTCAATTTAAAAATCATATTTTTACAATTGCTTCCTACCTTTAAAAATCGAATTTTTACTTCGCTATTCCATATATAAAAATCATGTTTTTATTTCGAAGTTCAATATATAAAAATCCTATTTTTCTATCGAAGTTCAATATATAAAAATCCTATTTTTCTATCGAAGTTCAATATATAAAAATCCTATTTTTCTATCGAAGTTCAATATATAAAAATCCTATTTTTATTTCGAAGTTCAATATATAAAAATCACGCCTTTTCAAATATAAAGATCATATTTTTATTTCGATACTATCTACATAAAAATCTCATTTTTATGTTTTCAAAAATCGTATCTTTATATTTGAAAATTTTTGATCTTTTATATTTTCAAAACATAGCATATTATATTCTGCTAGACAAAGTATATGTATATTTTTCAAAACTGATTTTTTTTCCTATGTATATATATATATTTTCAGTTTTTAAACTATATAAATTTCAGTTTTAAAACAATATAAATTTAATAAAGAAATAAAAGAAAATAAAATTAACTTACAGTTTTCTTTTGCGCGCAGAAGGAGAGGGGCTTCATCACCGTTACAGAGGGGGAAGAGGCTGAAACGGTCGGCGCGGTGGAGCCCTCGCAGTCGGCTAGGGTTTGAATGGTAGTGGGTTTACAGGAGAGGGGAGCGTCGGTTTTGGTGAACGGAGCGAGGGAGGCTCGAGAAGAGGAGGGGGACAGGGGTTGCGACGGAGGGAGGGCTCGTCGTGGGGAGGCGGAGCGATCAGTGGCGGGGCGCGACAGGCGCGGTGGATGATCGACATCCGGGTAGGCGGCTAGGGTTGGGGGAACAAATCTGAAAGGGATCGGGTTTTTCTTGAGAAGATGGGGCTTTGACCGATTCCAACGTGGAAAGGGGGTTTTTAAGGAGATAAGGTTTTATTTTATAATTTATTATTTTATTATTATTTTCTCATTTAAGTTGACTTTTATTTCGAATCCCAAATCGAACCCACCGACTGTCGCCTCTAGCGTAGTACCCCCATTCCGAACACAATGGGATATGTATCGTAGGCCAATTCGACTGTTTGAATCAGTTTCCGTTGAATTTGCATTTAAATCTCTATATTGAATTTTAAACGTACATTTCAAATTACCGGGGTCACATATTAACTAGAAAAATTCCAGAAAAATATTTTCTAGTTTCGTATTGACGATATGGTCCTAACAAAACTAGTTTCGTCGAATTCCGAGACCGTTAGAAAAATGGCCATTTTCCAGTCGATTAAATTCAACTGAAATGGTCAAAACACGTTTTCCTTTACAACGCTCACATATTGATTCGAAAAATTATGAAATTTGAAACCTAGCAATAATTCGACATCACGGACCCAACAAAAGTGGTTTCGTCGAAATCCGAGGTCATTTGCAAAATGTCTATTTTTAAGGGCCTGAATTCCATAGCGACTATTCAGAATTTTCAACTGGACAAATCTTTTGATTCCCGCTATGAAATCTCAATTTTTTGGATTCGTTGGAAAGATATCATCACTTAGATCCTATGATTTTTGGTTTCACTAAAATCCGGATTGTTTTGCACCCGGTACATTCAATTGAAGTTTGAAATCGAATTATCGAACTACCGCGCCATTTTCAATTCTATTTATAATTATAAATAAATATTATATATTCTAACGACGGCGTATATAATATATACGTTCGAATGCTATTGAAAATAAATTTCTCGTTGATATTATTTAAAATAATCTATTTTAAATATTCAAAATTCGATAAAATTGCCAAAATAAAAAATTTTAAACTGGCCCAGATTTTACGGGTTGTTACAGAAGTGTTTGAATAATAGTTGGTTGAATCAAATATTTTGGGTTGTTGTAACGATATTTTACACAACATTCGTTTTAATCCAAGTGATGGAATTTTGGAAATATAAAAGTAAATATTTCCTGAGTATAATTAAAGTAGTCGGGAAAGAGATAAGTGATTGAAATTGTTTTCAATTACAAATAGAATATATTTTCTAACTAGAGAAAATAATAGAAGGAGATATATGGAAATGTTTTCCAAATAGCGTAAGAGGCCAAGATGATTATTGAAATTATTTGGTTAACAAATATTGATAGAGAAATAGAGAAGTGAATTAATTAATGAAATATTAATTAACTGGCCCAGTGATTGATTGATGTTATGGATGAATGGATGTTTGTTTATTTTTTTTCGATAGTTAAAGAACCGACTATCGAAGTGTTTGCTAATATCGTTGTCAATACGGAGAGACCGGTTGGATTATTATCCGAGAACCACTCTGTATTGGCAGTAGCGTTGCGAATCAGATTATATGAAGGTAATCAAAGACGGAGTAAAGTGCAAGGGATTTTTCTATTAATAGAAATTGTGCCTTCGGTTTCGTTCAATCCCAGAACGAACGTAAATGGACGAATGTCTGACAGAGTATTTCCAATGATCGAATATGTTGGTCTATATAAATATACATGGTGGCAACGGATTTATTCCCTTAGCATAATATCCAGAATATTTGTGCAATTCAACTAGTGATTAATGGATCTGACAATGTGGCATTCAAAGTGATTGTGCTATCAATGAATAGAAATTAATCGTAGCCTCAGGCCTCAACAACCGGGAAATGACAAAAATCGGGCAGGCAGCATGGCTATGTGGGTCGCTCCCATTAGGATGTATAATCACCTATCTAGAGATTTATTTAATTTATTATTCTATTCGATGTTGTCCCATTCGGGAAACGGTTGCTGATCCCAACCGTTGGTGATATACATTCGATACACTCAAGCGAAATGAGTGGTCGGTCATGTGTGGGCCGGGTAGCAAGATGTTCTTGTTGAACCCCAGTGTATCGCCTCTAGAGTACACTAATCGGAAGGTGGTTCCATACCTTGTCATGTTGGAAATCCAATCTCCAATAAGCGCCATGCGGTTTTTGATTTTATACTATGTATGTGGAGCGTGAGATGCAAGCGTTCTGCTATTTGGTTATTTATTTGATTAGACATTATTATAATATCACTGAATTTTCATATCAAAGTGTTTTGGGTTATAGTAAGGTAAAAACCGTCCATGTTTATGTGTGGGCTGGTCTTACTATTATCCTTTCTTTCAAAAGGGCATTTGAAAATTAAACAAATGGTTGGAGTTTACTCACACCAGTCCCGTGACTGATCCAGAGTTATTTTGTTACTTTCCCTTAACTCTTGGGTGCCCAAATTTGTACGGGCAGTCAAGTAGTCGGGATTTTTCAGATTTACTTGGAAGAGATCGAAGCAGGAGGCTTCACCAGTTAGCTATAGACTATCATATATTCCGTTGTGAACCATGTTTGTATCTGGAAACAGGTGTTTATAACTGTTCCAGGAATAACTGTTGTGCTCTGATGATGGTATGTATATAAAGTTACTGATTTGTATTTCAAAAGTTATGTTTTATAATATATTTTATTCGTTCCGCTGTGAGATTTGTCTTCTTTGTTTTCTTCTATTCCAATATTTCTTTCTTTCTATTTCTCATCCTCTAACTTCTTTCTAATAATAATTCGTATTTCTGTGCAATTTGGGTTGGACGTGTGGTGTTATTAGTCAACTCAGATAGTACAGATTTGCGGGTCATTACAATCAATATCATAATTACTGGGATTAACAGATAAATTGATTTCCCATGATCCATTTTTGGTTCATTATTATTATTATTTCCAGTAAAACAGTTAAATATTTTTTCACTGCATGTTAGAAGTTTCATTACATACATTCAAGGAAGTCCAGTACAAAAGCAAGTAGTCAATATTTTTTATTTTTTTTATTTTTATGGTAGAACACAGATGATAAAACATCCATTTTTTTTAAAAAGAAGTAAAAGTGAGTAGCAAGTAGTTAGATACAAATATTCTATCACTAAGAATTTTTTCTGTAAGTAGAAGTGAGTAGCAAGTAGTCAAACATAGTTTTCCGGGTCCTCTAAGTATGTTATGAAGTTTATCCATATTTTTTATTTTCTAAAAATGGATAAATTTCTCATATTTTCTAAAAAGATCCAAATGCAATATGCGAGTACGAAAATGAAAATTTGATTAATGTGCCAACTTTTTGTGTAGTTTATTTTTTGGCTGTGTTGGCTCATTTTTACTGATATATTATGGTTGTGTTATTCAATGTCAAAACATTTACTTTTGCAGTTACAATATGTATGCAAATGATGTAGCACATTATCTATTACAAGTGTAAGTTGTTCGCTTGTACTTCTATTATAGCCGATAAAAGGGTTCATGTTTAGTATTTCGGTAACACCTATGGCTAAGACTTGAGAATCTCTTATAATGCATAATAAATGTATTTCATCAGCAACCGAAAAAATGCACATGATTGTATGGTTCCACATGTGTATAAGTTGTTACTCGAATAGCAGATAGCAACTTGTAGGCAATAATATGAACCATTGGTAAGTTTAGGGAACTGGCATTAAAAGAGAACAGATACAAGTATTTGTACTTTTTAAATGGGACTGAAAGCCATAAATTACATTTGTGATATTAACACTACAACATAAACGTCTAGACACAAAAAGCATATTTCAGAAACTTAGTAAGCAAAACTGAACACAAAAAGCAGCTTTAAGCAACATCTTTATGCTAAATGCAAAAAAGAAAGCAAATATGAAGGTGTTTTTTCAAATAGATTGATTGTTGTCTGTTAAATTATTATGTTTAGAATGCAATCAAAAGCTGTACTTGCCGTTGATGGAGCACCTTAAAAGGGTTGAACTTGAAACGTATAAAAACTATGAGCAGCTATTTAGCTCTCTTGAAAATATGTTTTCTTGCTTCAAAATTCTTACAAAATGAATTTAGAGAATCAAATATTTGTTAAAGCCTTTTAGTGTTATTGATTTGATTGTTCTTATTGTTTTGAATAGGAAACATTTTGATTGAAAGGAAACTGGTTGGTCATGTTGGTGGGATACGTATCCATATATGAAGATAAGGATGACTACTGGATGCTAGCTGGAGATGTCTCATGGAAGTAAGTTTCAATATACTAGATTTTGACTTTATTTGGTTATATGGAACATTCATTTTGTTGATGTTGGTTTGGTACACTGGCAAGTTGTAATGAAAATGTGTAAGATAGTGCTTTGCTGCTTATGTTGGTTTCAGTCCTGTTACATATAATGGGAAGCCTTTCAAGCGTATTTATGTTTTTCAAGAGCCTGTTTTTCCATGCTATTTGCTCTCAACCAAATTGCACATTTGATCGGTTGGCCCTCTTTTTTTATGTTGCTAAAGTACAAGGTACTTCCGAGGTCACAAAGTAAGAGAACTTACTACGAGTTTACCGGTTTGTGGCATATATATGGCTTACTATATCTAAATGCTTGGCTTTGGGGTGTTGTATTCCATAATGGGATATCGACAGAAAAGCTGGATTAGTCATCCGTTGTGGCTTTACTTGGATACTCGCTAATTTTATCTCTATTGTGAACATTTAGTATCAAGGATCGATGAGGATTCTAGGTCGGTATTTATCTCCGCTCTTAGTCTTTGTTTAGATTGACACATGAAAATCATGTCCAAGTTTTTAATCCTCTTGCACAAATTTTTCATAACTTGTTTTTTTGGGAGAAATATCTATGCATTTATTTCATCCAGTAGGTTTTAGACATAAAGAAAGCTATCCTAAATGTGTGTCTCATACCAATGCACCCATCTAATTTTAGTTAACTGCATAATGGTTGTGTAAACTTCGGAATTACAGAACTCACCCGAATAATATCATGTCCAATATTCTTCTGCTACCTTATTGTAGTTTAATAGATTCAGCGATGTATTCAAATACTATTATTGAACTTCTCATTTGCTGCAAAATGCCCTATCTTCTGTATGTTGAAACCTTTAATATTTTGATTCCCCCGATTAAATGAATTGATATTTGATAATTTATCAGTTGAAGTATTCAGATAGAAACTTTTATTTTTTGTTTAAGGCAAATGCTTATGCATTAGCCATTAAATATTCTCTTACCAATGTATTATTGGATTATCTCCAATTTGTCTATCCGTATGTTTCATAATAATTGAGATGTTGTCCTCAGGCTTAATGCTCCAAAATATCTCTTATCTGTGTTATCCAGAACAAACTAATCCTCATTTAGATAGAGGTTAAAACATTTATGTTAGTCCATATTTTTTATAAACATATAAAATTGCTCTATGTTTGATTGGTTATGTGAAAGTTGTGTTTGGCTTCAAATCATCAGCATGTTTCTACTTCATATTGTTTGCATCATACTGTTCGCATTAATATCAGTCAAATAGCATATTGCATATATGTAAAAGAAATAAGGTTTATGTAGATGTATATTGATAATATGCCACCAGAATTGTAGCATAGACTGAATTTGTCACTTTGTTATTTTGATCAAGAAACGTTATGAGAACCGAAATTGTAATCTGTACACACATTGGATTGTTAATTATATAATCTTATTATAATTATTTTGAAAGTATTAAAATGACAAGAAGTTAACTCAAGATGGCTTTAAAAACTTAGAGAGAAACATGCCAACCTGGTTTGTATTGGGGTGACTCCAATATAAATCATTTATATGACAACTTGTAGATGATATAGAAAAATGTTAAATTCATGTATAATTTTTCAATACAATTTATCATTTGAAAATGTTGATCTTAAAACTTATTACTTTGATTGTCCTTTTAGTGAAAATTTTCTTTGTTAATTCGAGTTTGATGTTTTTTATTTACGTGTTTATTCAAGTTTGAATCAAATATAAATCGAATTGTAAAGAAAGAAATCTTACAAGTAATCTTGAATCATAAGATTTTAGGATTTTTGATAATAATGCCACTAATGCATTTTTTTTATGCTTGCAATTAATTTTTTGTTACATAAGTTATCATCATGTACTCCCCAACATTCAAAATGGGGTTAAAAATTGATATCAACACTGGATTTAACTGTGATTGTAGATTCATGTCCTTTATTTTGAAATTACACAAACAAACAATTCATTTTTTTCGTCGCTATGCGGTTATACTAGAAATTATACAGTATCGACCGTTAAAAATGTCTACTTACTGTCATTTTCCTAAATCAATTTATTTGAAGTTCGAATAATGCTTCAACTTTTTTAAAATTGTTTTCTCCAATGTTTTCAACTGCTTAAATTCTAATGTTCAAAGTTTCTTGAAAATAATCCATTTCTTTTTAAATGTACTTCAACTCTACGGTTAATATTATATTTTTACTGCAATATCGTTTGATGAATATAATTAATTAATTATATAATGCAACAAAATTTTAAATCGATAGTGGCATTAACAACTAATTTAAAAAAAAATTATATAACCAAACGGTTGGTTTTCCCACCGTTATGCGGTTATAGTAGTTACATCTACTCTTGCAATTTTTTTATTTTGATTAAATATGCAATGATATGATGATATATTTTGAGTTTATATTAGTTTTTTTTCTTTTATTTTTTTAACAAATAATTTTATATTGAACACCTTAACGGTCGTTTTTTCCACCGTTGTGCGGTAATACTAGAATTAGAGAAATGAACGTAGAATTAGAGAATGGGATGATGAGTGGCAAAGGGATTTTATATATATATATATATATATATATATATATATATATATATATAGAAGGCCCAATATTAGAAACAACCCATTTATCCTATTATAATTGATTCCATTCGCATTTTCTCCAATACGACCAAACAGCCAGTTTGATTGCAACGCAAATTGGAATCCTACCCTAATTCACCGTTCCGGATCCGATAAAACTGGTTTCGTCGGATTCTAAGACAGTTGCCAGAACAGTTAAATTTCATTGTTAAATTAAATAATTGAAATATTCAATTATTTGCTTAACTGTTTTTAGTACCAATTTAAATATTTATAAATTTCCCAATTAAATCTAATTAAAACTTAAATAAATTTTATAATCGATTTCATAAATTTTAAGTTCCCAAAAATCAATTATTTGAATTTTAAATTTGAATTTCAAATTTTTACTTAAACAACTTAAAAGTCCACCATTTCCAAATTAAATTTGAACTTCACTCCTAAATTAAACCACTCAAATTTATTTAATTATTTAAATCTTAAATTTCGAATTACAACATTTCTAAGTATAACTTGTTTTCAAAAAATTTATCTTAATTCGACCAATTATCGTTATCATAATCAATCAATTTGATTTTTAAGTCATACTATTCCATTCGCTTATTTAAATTTAAATTTAAATACACTGAAAATTATGGGTTGTTACATATTTGATAGAAGATCCATAGAGAAAAGTTAAGTCTAAGCAAAACAATATGATTCCATCCAAGTTTAATATATTCATAATGTTATAAAACGAACACAGAACAAAAGAAACAAGGGAGAGGGGACATTTCTATTCATTCAGATGTGTGTTTCTTTCTATTACATTGGCTCCTTTATATATAGGCTTTGGAGCTGATGTTTACCTTTTTCCCATGATGTGGGACTAAACAGAGAACTAATAAAAGCATATTCACAACATATATATATATATATTACAACACTCCCCCTTAAATATGCGTCTTCAAAAACTTGAATGCTCTGCTAATTTGAAGTTGTCCCTCTTTAAAACATATATGATGATTGCTCCCCCTTATTATTATATTGCTTTCATATATCCGTTCAGTCGATACAACTATTGTCTGTTGCCTTCAAAACTCTATCAGGAAAATCCAATGGGAAAAACCTTGAACGAGAAAAAGAGTACAACGTCCAACATTATGAATATCACATTATAATGATATTCCTTAAAAGAGTTTGATGCTTCAGGATCAAAACAATGCCTCATTAAAAACCTTTTTATGAAAAACCCTGTGGGAAAAATCATAAATAAGGAAAAGAGTGCAAATTTATTTCCTTTTTAGGTAACATGTTTTACAATGTTACCGTAAGGGTTGATACTTCAGGATCAAGATAATGCCTCATTAAAAACCTTACTAACAAAAATCCAGTGGGAAAAATATTAGTGAAGGAAAAGAGTACATTATAGCATAATTTTATATGTTCCCCCTTATTTATAACTCATTATTCAATTAGTCTATTGATGTAGTCGACGCATGCCAATTTTGTACATAATCTTCTGGATTGCTGATTTGGAAATTGCCTTTAAGAACGGATCTACCCGCTTTTCTTGAAACTAAATTTGTTTCTCCTCTTTCTTGTTATCCTTTCATTCATGTGTGAAGAGAAATTTAGAAGAAATGTGCTCCATCCTCTCATCCTTGATATAATTCACTTGAATTTGAGCCACGCAAATTGCCTTGTCTTCATAAGTAATAGTTTACAACATCAAAAGATGTTTGATACTTCTGGGCCAAATTGTTGCCTCGTTAAAACCTTACTAAGAAATACCCAATGGGAAAAATCTTAGTGAAGGAAAAGCAGTATAAAATGTCATGTTAACTACGTTAAAAGTAGTATGATACTTCTGGATCAATGTAATGCCTCGTTAAAACTTTAATAAGAAAAACCCAGTGGGAAAAATCTTAAATAAGGAAAAAGAGTACATTATAACTTATTTTTTATGTTACTTTTGGGTTGATACTTCTGGATCATGACCCATGCCTTATTAAAACCTTACTAAGAAAACCCAGTGGGGAAAAACTTAGTTAAGGAAAAAGAGTGCATTATATCATACTTATGGATGCTCCCCCTGATTTAATAATTTCCTCTGAATTCATATTCTTCTTTCAATAACTCAAATTGCTCACAAATACTTCTTAATGAAGTTTTTCTTTTACAACTTCATGTGCATGCTTCAGGCATGCTTTCTTACTTAAAACGCCTACCTTCTGTGATTTGTATGATACTAATATTCATTTACGAATACACTTCAGGTGCTTATAATTTTCTGTTTCAATCGGACATGCATGTTGCAATACATATTTGATGAATAATACAACTTTCATTACTAAGAAGAAAGTAATCTACTCATCTTGAAGTATATCAAGATTTTTCATTACAACACTACTTAGAAGAATAAAGCATATCAAGATTTTTATTACAACTACACTAAGCAGGAAGTAATCTACTCACCTTGAATTATTTCAAGATTTTCATCACAACAATACTTAAAGAATGTTGTAATCTACATTTCTTACTCTGTATCACTACCAAAGTTATTTAAATTCTTCTGGAATTTGTATACTTTCATCGTTTATACCTTCAGGGTATTGTAAGCGTTTTAAACACTTACACCACTTTAATCAATTCAATTATCTTTGAAAATACAATGCTCATGACACTTAACATGTTGTTGACACTCTATGGTGCTTCAGGAACTTCCATGTGCTTTTGTCATTATATATATTTCTATTTTTATCTTATGAACTACAGGTTCATGTCTTATGGACTACAGGTCCATATATCTTATTTAGGAGAATTTCATGATGGCCGATCATGTTTCTCTCTAATATGGGATTTTTAATCCATTTATAAATATAAGCGCTTTATTATTTATTAATTTATCATCGATGATTATTTCTTGTCAGTTCTATACATAATTTATTGAGATCTCAAAACTTATCATACTTTAGGTACCTAAACCACTTCTGGGGTTATTTTGACAATCATGTCATGGGTTTATTTCAAAGCACCTTTTGTGTTTCTTCAGAAACACTCACCTCCTTTATTTTGCATCTTTATGACTTACTCCAAGAATATTTTGAACTGACTTTTATACCACATTTTCAGGTGTGATTTACATCTTTTGATCCTTCGGAGATTCAAATGTATATTGGAGAAGTCTATTAGGGACATAATTGATAATTTATGCAAGTTACTTAATATTTTGCATAATTCTATACGTTAGCAAATATTTAACATCGATGATTCCTTTCTCTTCCCCCTTAATGTTCACAAACATTGTCACTTTAAATAAAAAATCTGCTTTGGATTCATTTTTGATCCATTATAACATCATAGCTAGCAAATACATTAGATGTATTTCAATTATAAGAGGATAATGCTTTTCTTAGTTGATAAGATGCATTCATATTGTATTGCTTATTCCCTTTCAATGATCTAATGACTTAGAGGAATTTTCTATCATTTGAATATGCACATGACTTCAGGTCATTCAATATTGATGTCAATCAACTTTCTGAAATATAAAATAATATATGCATAATTTATAATATGAGCTCATGACAACTTCAGGTTGTTAATCAAATATTCGGATATATGTGTGTATATACATGCGTCCACGTATTACATATGTAATTGGTTTGCATATTCTCTCTCATTCAAGTTATTGATTTTAGAACAAATTTTTTATAATATTCCATCCATTATTTTTTGCTTATCAAGCAATGTCAACGTGAATCTTAAAAATTGTTTCATAATATCCAAAATATCTGATTTAGAACTGTATTGAACTTCTTGTTCAAATGAAATATATGAACAACTTCGAGTTGTTAATCCATACCGAACTTCTGGTTCAAATGATATATAAACAATTTCAAGTTTGTTAAACTATATTGAACTTCATGTATTGAACTTCTGGTTCCACTGTATTGAACTTCTGATTCCACTGTATTGAACTTCCGGTTCAAATAATATGTAAATATGTAAATATATAAGCAAGATACAACTCATATTGAAAATTGTGAAATCTTTGAATATCAATTAATGTTACTATTTCACATAGTTTCAATAAAGCTTCAGGCTTTTAAATTATGAAGTATTTCAAGTTCATTGGTTAAGAAACTTCAAGTTCCTATGCATATATATACACATACATATGTATATCAAGTTTATTAATTTTTGATGAACTTTTGGTTCTCAATCTTTTAACATACTTTTAATTTAGAAGCTTTCACATTTTTGCTAATTGACAAGATTTCAAACTTGTATACTTTATCAAAAATGTATATATATATATATATATATATAATTCAAGACTTCAGGTCCAAGACTTTGAGTTATACAACTTCCAGTATAAATATTTTCTTTGCACAACTTCAGGTTGTGGTTCTATCCTTTCTTCCATAACATAAGTTATTACTAGCTAAATACATTGAGTAACGATACATATGTTTATTCTTATTCCAAATACAAACATACATCAATTAACTAACAATAACTAATGCATTCAATGCATTTATGACAATAAGGTAATATAATATATTATCATAACAATGCATTCTCTAACATTCAATGCATTTATGACAATAAGGTAATATAATATATTTATCAATCACATAATCAACATTTTACATTCTCTAACATGAATGGTTCAAAACTGTACATAAAATTCACAAATATAAACAAAAATAAACTACATGTCTCATATTCAATTTTTTTTCTTCTCATTCTTCAATATGAATGATTTGAAAGACTTGTAAATTTATACATAAAATTCACAAACATAAAAAATTTCATTTTTTTTGATTCAAATTATACAACTCATGTAAAGATCTTTTAGATCTTTCTTTTTATATCAAAATTTCTTCTTGCCTTTTTAAAAACTGTAGGTTCTAAATTTTCCATATAATGACAAAAATTGTTTTTGCATTCACTACCGGTGTGCAAATTTAAGATCAATATTTAGATCTTAACTTAATATGATCTTCAGGATGCATATTTTCTTTATAAAAGTTCTCCTAAGAAACAATATAATATTTCTTCTAGAAATATAATATGTTCCAAAATGACTATAATAAAACTTCAAGTTTTATCATAATTCATATATTGTTATTATATATTTTAAATTGAAGCAACTTTTCTAGAAAGTGCCTTTTTTTCATATATGAGAATCATTTTACTATTTTTCTTCAAGAAAATGGTATTTGTTATAAATGTAATGATCTCTTCCAATAATAAGATTCTTCAACAAATTATGTATACCATAAATTTGGAGTATAAGGCTTTTTCCTTTTGTTGAAACATTTCCTTTCATTGATTTTTCAAATTCTTTCCTATTATAGGTCATTTGCTATAAGCAAATATTAAATGCAATTATATACTTTATTTCGTGTTTTTCGTTTGAATATGAACTTCAGGTTCCTTGTTTGCATATGAACTTCAGGTTCCTTGTTAGGTCATATGAACTTCAGGTCATTTGCATGTGAACTTCTGGTTCAACCACTCTTACCTTATATTTGGAAGTATGACAGTCTTCTCGTGGTCATAACGCTCCTTCAGGGAGTTCCATAAGTGGAGAGGATCTTTTTCAGTTAAATATTTTGATTTTATATCATCGTGAATATGGCGTATTAAAAATATCATAGCCTTTGTTTTGTCCTTCTAGGACATATTATTACCATTTTTAATGGTATTCTCTAAGTATTGAGATTGTAAATGGATTTCAGTGTTCGACATTTTTGTGAACTAAACAAAAAATAATTGCAGATGCTTAATCAAACAAAATTCACATATCAGTATACATGTTCTATAATTATCAAAATGAATTAACAAATTAACGAACAGACAAAACCATTAAACTGTAGTACTATTATATTATAAAAAAATGCAGATCTCATAAAATAGAATAAGACCGTAGACATGCATGTAATAAATTGAATATATTACGGCACAAAATCATAAAAATAATATCCAAATCTGCAAGTCTTTCTCTATGCATTTACAATGAACTTCTTACAATGATGAAACAATACAAACCGTCAAGGAGCCATACACTATGTTACATAACAAAAATAATGGCCACAGTTATACATATGTTGGCTAACAAGCAGCTTGCTATTTACATATATGCATACCTATTAGCAATGGCTTCTCTGTTATTGAAGAGATAAATTAGCAAATGAAGATGTTTTATGTATGGCGTATGGGGTAAAAGATCCATATATAATATTAAAAAAAAATGAATGGATCTTCCTAAAAAATATATTTGGTATACCATAATACCAGATCAAATATGAATAGGTGGATATCTAAAAACCACTAAGTTAAAAAATAATTAGATCTAAAAAGTTTAGATCCACTAGAACTTAATCTAGATCTACAAAAATTATATAGATCCATAGAACAAATATTCTCAAATAGAAAATAATTGTAGAAGAAATATAGAAATCCACGAATTGATATTCTCAAATAAAAATTACTTACATGACAAATTCATAGATGTAGATCTAGAAGATTTCAACAAATAACTTTAATAGAATCTCATGCTGATAACGTGTTATTAAACGAACACAAAACAGAAGAAACAAGGGAGAAAGGATATTTCTATTCATTTAGATGTGTGTTTCTTTCTATTACATTGTCTCCTTTATATATAGGCTTTGGAGCTGATGTTTAACTTTTTCCCACGATGTGAGACTAAATAGAGAACTAATAAAAGTATATTCGCAACATTTATATATATATTACAACAAATAAAACCTTTTTCACGCGGAAAATGAAACTAATTATATCAAATTTTGATTAAGCTTTCAACTAAAATTAAAGGACAGCGTACGAAAGTCGCTAAAATTGGGATAGAATAAAGAGGTTTCATCAAACTAAGAAATAAAATCAGTGTTACAATTTTAGACATATATTGCAGGAATTTTAAATGTGTAAATAAGATACATGGAATTCACCTACTGCAACTTGGAGTTGAAGTTCAAGCTGAAAGTATGCACAAATAATTTGAATCAAAGACGCAATACAAAAAGTAGTAGCAGTATTAGATACATCTGCCCAAACTTTATTCTTTTACACAGAAAGGTTAACAAAAAAAGGACAAAAGAACAAAGAGTTGCCAAATCAGTCTACTTTCCAGTTATATGTTTGTCAGAAAGTGCTTGTAATATGTATCCATGACTCATGACTGATAGCCAGCACCAGCAACATGTAATACATCATGATCTACATCCAGGAATGACCAACTTTAGAGTGTAGAACAACGAAGAAGTGTATTGATGGAACAATCTTTTATGAAATAACAGCGCAATAAATATTTTCTTGGTAACATTGATATGTTTCACACAATCACAACATTAACATATTAGCAAACAACGGTGAATTACCTAATTATTTCCATAGTAGTAAATCTAAGAATTTCATTATACTCTTAGGAGGCTAATACCGTGGATTATGATTTAATAAAATAATACATTAAGGAACAACGAATGTTATTCATGAAATGGAAATTGCATAGAGGTTTATTCACAGAAGAAAAGGAAGTTAAGACTGAAACAAATTAAGTTTAACAAAATAAAAGTAATAATCCATGTGGTATATCATCAGAGGGTAGAATATTCTGCTAGATGAACATTTATAGCTGTAGCTATGTCAAAAATTACGCCATTGATGGGAATAGTACATAAAAATTAGAGGAAGAAATTTATTAAATGTCCATTGGTAGTTAATTCCAACAATTAGGCTTTACTGTTTGAAATAATTAATTCCTAAGTATTTTTTTTCATATATTTATTACAGACAAAAAGATGATAATATATAACAACTCACTCAATCTTGAAAGAAAAAATTAACAGAGCACACACACTGGGCAAATTACGACTTAACAAAACGATGAACAAAACATCAAATGCAAACAAGTCTAATGCAAGCTAATTAATATCATATATTATTTATGTAAATTTTGTGATAGTTATGCTTTAGTCTGTTAAGAAAGTAATTCATAATTGGACATCATATCAGAGAAGTTTTTATAGGGAATACCAACCAACTAATTTTAATCGCTACAAAAATGTCAATAAAATATTAGACAAAGATAATGCAAAGTAATACGGCCAAATACCTTAATTTTAGTACTCCAGGCACATTCCTTGTAAGAAGGAACAATATTTTCTAAAGATATTTTATACTTTAACTGATACTTGTGGTGACACGCTAAATAAGTTAGATAACTATCCAAAGATAAAGGAGACCTTAAACAAAATGGCAGTGGTTGTTAAATTAGAAAATAAAAGTGGAATACGCAAACTCATTCATAAGAAGTTATTTTGAATTGGACAAATTTTCAAAATAAGCTAATTTTTTAAACAAATAGCAAAAATAGGTCAGTTTTAAAACTATTAGCAGAAATAGGCCAGTTTTTGCCACCTCAGCAATGAGGTGGCAAATGTATAAAAAAAATTCAACGGTAAAACGTTTGTGATACTAAAGACTTGACTGGCAAAGCACGAGCACCTCGTAAAACTCCATTAAAACTTTCAGATACATTTTTTGTCATCATCATAAATCGTCCACCGTTATCCTTGCATAGAGCCCAATTTTCCTCCGCACCATGTAAGCTCTTTTCAACCCAAGCATGTGCATCCGGCGAAATGGTTCTCAAGTGACCTCTTAACTCTTTGTATTGCAACTCATCGGTAGCACTAGCACATGAATAGAATAAATCTACCAAGTTTTTTTGAGTAAATCCGGCAAATTGGAAGTTTGCTTTGAGATGCCTAGCACAAAAGCGGTGATAGTGCTCTTGAGGCCAATTTTCTAGTGCTCCCGAAATGCCTTTCATTCGATCAGATATAAAGGTCAAACATCTATTGCGAACACTATGTATGAGATAGTACATGCATCTAAGAAACCATTCCCAATTGTCTTTTGATTCGGAGTCTACAATTGCATATGCTAATGGAAATATACCATCATTTGCATCAACTCCAGTCGCGACTAGCAACGTACCTTGGTATTTGCCATATAGGTGTGTGCCATCAATGCAAATTAATGGTCGACAATGCGCAAAGCCATCAATAGAAGCACCGAATGCCCAAAATGCACTTTTGAAACGAACTTTGTCATTCGTGATTCTTTCATTTTCAATCTTAAAAATGGTTCCCGGATTATGTTTTTTAATAGTAGCCAAATATTGTGACAGCTCAGCATAAGATGTTTCCCAATCTCCAAAAACTGTCTCAAGTGCTTTTCGCAATGCTCTATACGCCTTGAAGTAGCTTATTTTGATGAAAAAAGTTTCAGACATCAAAACTTGAATCGCAGCAGGAGTGGTATTCAAATCCAATTTCACAAAAGGAAGAATTTTGTTAGCAACAAATCTACTTGTCGCTTGCTTGTGATTAGAATTGATGACCGGATTAACACAAGAATGATTGCCTTCATATTTTCTAACTTCCCACCTTCCCGTCAATGATTTTTTTGGGACAATAGCATGTATTCTCCACTTGCAATTGTTATCGACATTAGAAATTGCAGTGTATTGTTTTTTGCGGGATTTTACAGGTTTAAAAGAGACAGAATTTTTTATAGACCACTCACTAAGCTGTTGAATAAGCACTTCCTTGGTTTGAAACTGCATTCCCACATGAAAGCCCGAATCAACACAATCTGTAGTAAATGCTTCTCTAATAGGAGCCACATTTTGAATCAACGATGCTGCCATAATCTGGGCACTACATAAATCGTCTATCAGAGGCATCTCAAATTCCATTTCTTCGTTGTTATCATCTTCCTCTTCTTGCACCAATGATGCTTCATTATTTTCGTTTTCATTCGCATTACCAATTCCAAACTCAAGTGGATCATTGTTAGCTTCCATATTTTCCATCCATGTCATATCATTATCCATTGAAGCAATTTGCATGCTATCAATATGTGGTGAGCTACAGCCTACATCATCATTTGCCGGTCTAGAGCTTGAACCACCCGCATGCACCGTACAACTGTTTAAAAAATGTATGAGATCATAACACTATGAATTTTAGCTACTCAAATGCAAAATTTACAAACTTACTTTGTATTCATGAATGGAGGAAATATTGGAGTTGGATTGCTTTGATGAGCACAACTCGGAATAGTTCCGATAATTTGAGTAGATTGTTGGTTTAAATTAGTATCCATTGCCTCTTCATGTCTCAGCTCCTCTTTTATTACGAATAACTCAATAACTTTCATACAAACCGAAAACATTGCATCGACATCATCATCATCATTTACATCAGTAGCAGAAGATCCAAAATCCGTCACCCACTTGCTTACCAATCATACATCGTACTTTTGTGAATCAATTTTTGTAACTCTATACACCGTTTCCTTTAATTCATGGTAGGAGCAAAAAATTTTGACCTTTGAGCCTTTTTGTTTGCCACCAACATACACCGGCGTATTATTTTCTTTTAAGTTCAACTTTCCATCAAAATAGCAAATAATAGGGATGAAATCGGACATAGTCTAAATGAAAATTTTGCAAGGTATAAGGATAATTAATTGTTAAACAAATATTAGTACCATAAGAAAGCAAGAAAAACTAAACCTAGGGTATGAATGAACTTGACAAATATAATAATTTGAGATAGGGTTTGAGTTTAATCTAAATCAATACCTTCAAATTGATGTGCAATAGCTGTGAGACGTCCCCAAATCCCGTTCTGACGGAGACAAGGGTTATCTTTGGAATATAACACAAAAACAGATAATAGCAGAACAGAAGTAAATAAATACACCAGATAATGAACAATAGAATATACTGGATAAGAGTAATCATCAGAGTTACACAGTATACATAATCTTACTTAGTACAATTACATATCAGCTATACATAAATGTCTACAGCGGAAAACAAACAAAATATGTACAATAGGAGCTGAACAACATAAAAAGAGATAAATGATAGAATCCATCTTCAGCTCCAGCTATCCAGATAAAGCCTGCTAAACCTGAATACAAGGCTGCCCATGTAGAAAGAGGGGCACCCGAGTTTGAAAGTGAAACAAACTACGAGTCAGTCATGGGACTGGTATGAGAAATCTACTCAACACATTTATAATATGGCTAATCAAAGGACCACGCCACTTTCGTGGAACGAGTTTACTCCATTGGATTGCCAGTGCTTTAAAACAAATCTTTCTTTTAAACATCGCTATGCTTTTTATAAAAATGAAGTCGTTATAAGACTCAGTTCCCATCACACAATGCAACGCAAACCGGAGGATAGAGTTTTTACCTTATAACGGCCAAAATATTCTTGATACGAATAAAACAAAGGCATTTGATATTATTGCTAGTGTTTATATGTTTTGAAAACAATTTCAAATCATAACTATCAATCATAGACGACATGAGCGTCCCATGCCACTATGTCGCCAAATATATATATACAATCAAAACCGCACAGTCACGTATTTGGAAATTGGATTTCCGTCATGAACCAAGGCAAAAGATAGTCCTTACCGAATTCGAGACGCTCTAGCCCGTATCTTAGGTACAGTCGCGACCATACCCTGGATCGTCAGGGCCGGTCCACACGAAGTGGATTATAATGCCTGAACAATGCGTTTCTCCACCCTTTGGGGTGTAAATGAGCCAACGAATGACTCCATCGGACCTGGAACGTCCGATCAAACCAAGGCGCCTCGCAACAGCAACAACCACATAGGTGAAAGTATATAAATGTCAGGGCTGGTAGGTCACTGACACAACCCTAGCTAGAAAGAAAACGCACGTCCCCCCTGAGGTCCTGCTCCCGTTTCTGGTTCATACCGGGGTATGAGGCTCGCGATTTCACGTTATACACAAAGCTACGCCAAACAGGCGGTGCTTTGATCATCACCACAAGACTTTGCTTTTCAACAGAAGCCCTGATCATTTGCCACTAGGCATGTCACACTAGCAATCCACGCCATGCGACTGATGTCCATCGATATACAACCTCTGAGCTCGTGCGTTTCGGAGAAGGGCGTTAAGCAAAAGAATAAACTCTCCGCCGCCAAACAGATGTATATTTGATAGAGATCAATCAACACAAAATAAAATCCAATGTCAGACACACAGTCCATTTACAAGTCCGTTCTGGGTCTGAACGAAACCGGAGGCACTAAATACCTTGCAAACCCATCGATCACCACGTACGTCTAGACGATCACCACTCATTATCCATATTTCGGGATGCCTCCCAATCAGGACCTCGGTTATCATCCAAACGAGGTGAAGATCTCCGGTCTTCGACCACCGTCTTCATCTTTGACTTTCAATCGTCGGTCAATTATTTGAAATGAGAATTAACTCGGCCTTTTCAAATAATTCACGTATATTTAGAATTTCACATTAATTTATTTCAATGGTTAAATCATTCGACAACACCAATTTTGTTCTTTAATGTAATTTTCACACCAAACACATCCAACCATCAATTACCACATAAATCGAGCAAATTCAGTTTACTTCCATTCCATATCGTTTATGATATTTTATAACGATTTATCGCTATTTTATTTATTTTAAAATAGCCAATTTATTCAAAACGACGCTTCGGGCCATAACGCGGCCGTGGCGCTGTTTTTCTACAGATTTGATTTACACATATCTGAAAATCTAACCGTTGGATCTACACAAAATTTACATCATTAGAAAGGTCTTTTCAAAACGAATCCAACGGTTCCAGTTTCGGGAAAATCCGACGGTCGGATCTCCCGGTACAATCGTTTGAAGTTTCGATTTCAAAATACGAACTGCAGCGTTGTTATTCGATTAAATATAATTATATTTTTTTATATATATATATAAATATAATCGTTTCTGGCGCTGTTTTTCTTCAGATTTGAATTAAACATTCCAGACAATCCAACCGTTGGATTTTTACAAAGTTGGTGCCGTTGGGAAGATATTTCCAAGGCAAACCCAACGGCTGTGGTTTCGGGAAAATCCAATGGTCGGATTTCCCGCATTAGTGGTTTGAAATCATGGTTTCGAAACACGAACTGCACGGCCACGTTTCGTTTTAATTTTATTTATATTTATATATTTATATAAATATAGTTCATTCAACTATTTCAATATCGTTTTCACTTCAAATATTTCACTAACGCCTTTAAATTTTGGAAAATTTCGCCATAACCTCCTTTGTACGGGAGGGACTAGGAAAATTCCCAAATAGCCACACGGGCGTCTCATGTCAAAAAGAAAAAGAAAAAGCCAAGCGGCTAGCCAACAGGCTCATAAAATCTTCACCCAAACAAAACAGTAAATGTGTACCTATTTGTCGGGCACAAAATTTTATTCCTCTTCTCTAGCCCCTTTTGCTATAACTTGTTCAATAAATATGCATGTACATATATACAGTTCTTATCACTTATCATTTTGCATTCAACTTCATATTTGATTCCATTTGGTTTAAAAACACCATTCATTCTAATGTTGCATGCATAGGCAAAAATCATATCATTAGCTAATTAATGAATATTTCGACTCATGCATATTTATTTGAACGAGTTGCTATTTTTAACACTTCACATTTCAACAATTCATGTGTATAATAAAAATGTGATTTTTATTGTAAAACAATTCATTTCAAAACACTATTATTTCGTATAGTTAATATAGGTGATAAAAATAGGATTTTTATTGTAAAACAATTTCTTTTAAAACAAGATTATTTTACATAGTCCATATAGTTGATAAAAGGTGATTTTTATTATGAAACAATTTATTTCAAAATATTAATACCATTCAACACATGAATTTATAATCAACGAATGAATATCGATTCAACACATGAAGGTTTTCTATAGTTTCTATATATAGATAAAAATGTGATTTTTACATTTAAAACACGAATACCATTCAATACATGAATTTCTAATCAACGAATGAATATCAATTCAACACATGAAGGTTTTTTATTCAACGAATAAATATAGTTTCGGCAAATGAAAATAATTCAAACACATGAATATTATTCAAAAATTTCGGCAGCATAACGGCAGGGTAGTTAAAACCGGGACCGTCTCTAGTACGGCTCCTCGCTCTACCTTAAAACCTCGCGGTTTTTGACAATGGGGATCATGCATCTAGTTCGCACACAGGCAGCATGTATATATTTATTTCATTTCCACAAACTAATCCTATGTGGTTTCAACCAAATATTTCTCAACCACAAACGGGTATTTTTCAACCACAATCAATATCAACCACAAACAATCCCAAACAACCATTCGCTATCAATCAATTTTCACACCAATCACAACCAATAAATATCGTCCATGGTTTGTGGACGAGGGGCGTATATATATATATATATATATATATATATATATATATATATATATATATATATATATATAGCAATTCACTTCTATTTCAACACATATATAATTTTTACAACGCATATATAACTTATACATCGAACGTACAACTTATACAACGCTTATACAAGAGGTGTACAACGCTTATATAACTCATACATCGACTATATAATTTATACATCGTCGTTTTCCATATTGTTTATAAATTAGAAATCTCACATTGGGTTCCACTCCACCAAAAATAGCAGAAGGCTCAGAAAAATATGCGGTCTCTTCTAGAATGTAGAAGACGTCCACACGGTCACGATGTTTCCTGTTTCATCGAATTTCGTTAACGAACGAAAAAAATATGATTTTTCAAAGTTTGCAACGGTTTTAAACTGTTAAAATCAGTTTTAAATTAAACAGCCGATTACCTTTTAGAAATCTTCAAAACTAGGTTTGAATTTTTCGATCAATCCGTGCAATGGTTCCCCGATCGGGTTGCGCAGGGTCGAAGGCCTACGTGAGGCGCACGTGCGCCAGGGAGGAGGGCCAACTCGGTGGTGGATCTCGGCCAGAAATCGAGGGGAAGACGATGAACTTTGGGGCTCCGGTTCTCGATGAAGACTCGACGGGGAGGGGCGCCACCTACACGGATTTGAAGAGGAGAGAAGGATCTTCGAAAAACATAACTGGGGTGGTGGGTTTCAGTGATCGGAGCGGCCAGAAAAGAGGAGAGAAGGTGGCGAAGGGGTTCCGCCTGTTAACGGATGTCGGGGAGAGAGAAAATCAATTTTCTCGGATTTTTAAATAATGAAGAAAAAAAACTATTGGCCGAGATATTTATTTAATTCAAAATAGGGTTTTTGCACACCAGCTCGAAATCAAACCCAACGACTGTCGCTCCTAGCGATTTACCCCCATTTCGAACACAATGGGATATGTTTCGAAGGCCCATTCGAATGTTTCAGTCAGTTTTCCTCCAAATTAAAATATAAAACATTCAATATTTAATTTGAACGTGCATTTCAATTTGCCAGGGCCACAAACTGATTCGAAAAATTCCAGAAAAATAAATCTAGCTATGTCTTAACGATTCGGTCCCAACAAAACTAGTTTCGTCGAATTCTGAGATCGTTTGCAAAAAGGCCCATTTCTGGTCGATCCAATTTAACTGTAATTGACCAAAACACGTTTTCCTTTGCCACGCTCACATACTAGCTTCAAAATTTATGAAATTTGAAACCTAGCAATAACTTCACATCTCGGATCCAACAAAAGTGGTTTCGTCGAATTCCGAGGTCGTATGCAAAATGGCCAATTTCACGGGCTATATAAATTCCATAGCGACCTTTTTGAAAATTCATTCGGCCATAACTTTTGCTTTCCGCTATGAAAATTCGATTTTTCAGATTCGTTAGAAATGAATTCACTAACAGATTTAAATATTTTTGGTTTCACTAAAATCCGTTTTGTTTTGCACCCGGTACAGTCCGACAAAGTTTGAATTCAATTTTTGAAACTACAGCGCCTTTTCAAGCCTTGTTTATAATTAGAATTAATTATATTCGTTTTCAATTGTCGATTCAAACTTACTTTTCATTGCAATTATTTAAAATATTTATTTTAAATATTTAAAATCCATTATTTCAGCCAATTTAAAATTTTTAAATTGGTTCAGATTTTCTTGGTCGTTACAATCTCCCCCACTTAAAACTTTTCGTCCCCGAAAAGGAACAAAGTCGAAAGTGGTTTGATAAAATCTACAATCACACAACACAACAACCAATCCAATTGTTTTCAACCTTTCAAAAATATACTAATCAATTTCTATGCTCTTTTTAAAATCATTCAGACTATAGAATTTAAAAGTGCACATCCATGGAAAGAAAATAACAACAGAGTAGAGAATTAAATGGTAATGCAAAGTAGGGTAAATGTACCTTGCACCAGAGTCAATCAGAGATATCCACTCGGCACCTGGGATAGGCTTTCTGAATGCTCTCCTCAGTTTCCCAAGTACAATCTCGTGGATCTCCACTCCATTGCACTTTGACTAAGTGAACCTTCTTGTTCCTCAACTCTTTGGTTTCTTTGCCGATAATCTTTAGCGGCTCTCTTCTCACAGCTAATTCGGGGGTAATTTCAATGTCCTGTTGAGCTGCTTCTTCCACGATCAAGTCTGGATCATGAACGTGCTTTCGAAGTTGAGATATATGAAATACATCATGAACTCCAGGCAACCAATCAGGCAGTTTGACCCTATAAGTGAGAGTCCCGATCCGTTCCAGAATAGGAAACGGACCAATGAATTTGGGTGCCAACTTTCCAGTTTTACCGAACCGGATAACTCCTCTCATCGGCGATACTTTAAAATATACGTAGTCGCCAATAGCAAAGGATATATCTCTTCTTCTCCTATCGGCGTAGCTCTTTTGTCGGCTTTGAGCGGCGAGTAATCGCTTCTTAATAAATTCGACTTTGTCGGCAGCTTCTCGAATCATGTCTGGCCCTAACACAAGTCTATTACCAGGCTCGACCCAACAAGCAGGAGATCGGCACGGTCTACCATACAACACTTCGAATGGCGACATTGTCAGACTCGCCTGGTAGCTGTTGTTATAAGAGAATTCAGCCAAATGCAGATGGTCTTCTCATGATCCATCGAAATCTATAACACAAGCCCGCAATAGATCTTCTAAAATACGATTCACCCTCTCAGTCTAACCGTCTGTCTGAGGATGATAAGCGGTGCTTAAGTTCAACTTCGTTCCCAGCTCGACTTGAAATGCTTCCCAAAATTTGCTAGTGAATATTGTATCTCTATCACTGACTATACTGAGCGGCACTCCATGCAGTCTAACAATTTCCCTGAAGTATATCTGCGCCAGACTCTGAGCAGTTCTGTTTGATCTGACAGGTATGAAATGGGCGGTCTTCGTGAAGCGATCTACGATCACCCAAATACTGTCATTTCCTTTTCTGGTTCTGGGCAAACCATCAATGAAGTCCATGGAAATATGTTCCCAATTCCAGCCTGGAATGTCCAGCGGTTGCAACAATCCAGCCAGTTTCTGTTGGTCGCTTTTGAATAGCTGGCAAGTAGGGCATCGGCTAACATATATCGAGATGTCTCTTTTTAACGACTTCCACCAGAATGTCCGCTTGATATAGTTGTACATCTTACTCACACCCGGATGGATACTGAGCTTAGATTTGTGGCATTCATCAAGCACATCTCGTCTGAGTTCAGGAATTTCTGGAACACAAATTCGTCCTTCTAACCTCAGAATCCCTTCGCTGTCGAGCTGGAAATCCGAAGCATTGCCTTCACGAATTCGCTGACTCATTCCTTTAATAAATTGGTCATCTTTCTGAAGAGCCGATATCTTGTCAATCAACGAAGTCGCAATGATAAAACTGGCGATCATTTCATTCTTTCGGCTCAACGCATCGGTCACGACATTGGCTTTCCCTGGAGTGTACAGAATCTCAAAATCATACGCTGCAAGGAACTCTAGCCAACGTTGCTACCTCAGATTCAGGTCCTTCTGAGTGAACAGATACTTTAACGACTGATGATCTGTAAACAGTTCAAATCTCTCACCCAGAAGATAGTGTCTCCAGATTTTCAAAGAGAATACGATGGCCAACAACTCAAGATCATGAGTTACATAGTTTTTCTCGTGCGGCTTCAGTTGACGGCGAGCATAAGCAATCACTTGGCCCCTTTGCATTAACATCGCGCCAAGGCCTTCTCTAGAAGCATCAGTCCATACTTTCAAATCCTGATTGCCATCTATGATGGTTAACACTGGAGCTGTCGTTAATCTTAAGTTTAGCTCTTCGAAAGCCTCCTCACTTTCTAGAGTCCATTTGAATTTAGAGTGCTTCTTCGTAAGCTTCATTAAATGACCAGATATCTTCGAAAAGTTTTTAACGAACTTCCGGTAATAGCTAGCCAATCCGAGAAAACTGCGGACTTCAGTGGGGGTACTGGACTGTTTCCAGTTTTGAATAGCTGTGATTTTGCTTGGATCCACAGCAATTCCTTCTTTCAATAAGACATGGCCCAGAAATTTCACTTCATCTTGCCAGAATATACATTTGGAAAACTTTGCTTTCAATACATTCCTTCTGAGGATTTCTAACACTTGTTCCAAATGTTTTTCATGTTCAGCCTTTGATTTAGAGAAGATCAGAATATCGTCAATGAAAACCAGAACAAATTTATTCAAAACCCCTCTAAACACTCTATTCATCAGATCGACGAAGTAAGCTGGAGCGTTACATAAACCGAACGGCATTACTAACCACTCGTAGAATAAGTCGGGACCTCTGAATGCTGTCATTGGAACACACTCTTCGGCGATTCGAAGTTGGTGGAAGCCTGTAGCTAGGTCCATCCTTGAGAATACTTGTGCACCATTTAATCGATCCAACAAATCATCAATCCGCGACAATGGATATTTATTCTTTATGGTATGTTTGTTCAGATCTCGATAATCCACACATAGACATAGAGTACCGTCAGATTTTGGGACAAACACCACTGCTGCTCCCCAATCAGAGAAACTAGGCCTGATCAGACCCTTCCATACTAGCTGTCGTGTTTGATTGTCTAATTCCTCTTTCTCTTTCAAGGACATTCTTCGAATAGTGTGAACTACCGGCCTTGCATTCGGAATTAAAGCGATTTTAAAATCTATTTCTCTCTGCGGAGGTAAGCGAACAACTTCTTCGAACACATCCGCATAGTTCTTGACGACAGGAATATCTTTCACTAGGTCAGGAATATTCTCTGAGATTTCAGGGACATTTTCTATTTGGGCTGGAGAAACATTCAAAGCTGCCCAGAAGTCTTTTCTATTAGCATTCTGACCTTCACAGGGAATAGTTATATAATCACCTGATTTAATCTTTGCCTTTACGACTCTGTCGGCGCATTTAACTTCAGCTTCATATTTGGTCAACCAGTCTAACCCCAAGATAAGATCAAACTCTTTAAAATTCATGACGACTGCGATGGTAGGAAACCGATAACGAGAGAAAGAAACCGGCACTCAACAAACCCAACTGAGATCAATGGAACCCCCAACCGGATTCTGGACAGTCATTGGTTCTTTGAGCTTTTTCAAATTCAAATCCAGTTTCTTAGCTGCATCTTTGGCAATGAAGCTTCGTGACGCGCCTGTGTCAAACAGTACTTTGACTGGAATGTTTTTGACAGTAAGCGTTCCTTCTAAAACATCGGCCCTTTCTTGACTAGCTGAGGGCTCAGAAGTTTCTGCTACTTCATTTACCTGAGCTTCTTTGGTTGTTTTTAACAGCCAGCACTGTTGTTTTACATGACCAAACCAATGGCATTGATTACACCTTTTCTTCCCTTGAAAATTCTTCTTGGATTGAAGCCCACCTTTTAATCGCTTCTTCAAGGGTCCGCAGTTTATCGACAAATGCCCCTTTTGATGGAAGTTATTGCATACGGTGGTCGTTACGGGTTCTTTCCCAGATCTGGCCCTTTTCCTCTTGGCACTGGGCTTCTTATTGACCTCAGACCTCGTACTGACTTCAGGAATATCAGTTTCCGACTCTTCTTTGTCTCTAGAACAGACTTCCTCTTCATCGCGCAACATGCCTTTATTATGGAGATCTTCATACTGATAAGCCATATAAATCATTTCTGAAAAAGGAAGCTTCACATTCCTCAACACACTATTCTGATATCTCCTTTGTAGGCCATGAATAAATCTCAGATTTTTCCTCTTTGGATCTTGAATCAGATGAGGAGCAAAGTGAGCAAGTTCATTGAATTTCTTATGATATTCTGGAATAGTCATATCACCTTGTATCAAATAAGAAAATTCATCACATAATCGCTCGGTCGCTTCGAGAGGAGTAAATCTTCCTAGGAAAATCTCTTTGAATCTATCCCAGGTGATATCACCTTCTGGATTATCTTTTATGATTGTTTCCCACCATATTAAAGCTTCTCCATTGAGCGCCCAAGATGCTACTAATCTTTTCTGGCCGTCTCTCAGCTGGAAACGCTCAAATATTCTTTCTGCAGAGCTCACCCAAGCTTGAGTTTGAATAATAGATTCATTGACCGAGAATTGTGCTCCACCCAGATTTCGATATCTCTTAAATAGAGCCTCTAGATCGGGTTCTGCATTTCTCCTGTTTCTGACACTCATTTTTCTAGTACCTCTGCAAATGGCAGATCAAGTGTCAGGTCACAGAAAAGATAATTTTAAAACATAGAAACATATACTTCAATTGTAAATGTGTCTATCGAGGTGTAATTTCATTCAGCTTTACTCATACTAGGATATTGCTGATCCTATCTGTATAGAGTTACCCGTCCTAGAACACTACTGGTTCTATTTCTGACGAATTCGTTCAAATGTTATATTCCAGAACTACGCTTAACCAAAGCTCTGATACCAAAATGAGACGTCCCCAAATCCCGTTCTGACGGAGACAAGGGTTATCTTTGGAATATAACACAAAAACAGATAATAGCAGAACAGAAATAAATACACCAGATAATGAACAATAGAATATACTGGATAAGAGTAATCATCAGAGTTACACAGTATACAGGATCTTACTTAGTACAATTACAGTTCAGCTATACATAAATGTCTACAGCGGAAAACAAACAAAATATGTACAATAGGAGCGGAACAGCATAAAAAGAGATAAATGATAGAATCCATCTTCAGCTCCAGCTATCCAGATAAAGCCTGCTAAACCTGAATACAAGGCTGCCCGTGTAGAAAGAGGGGCACTCGAGTTTGAAAGTGAAACAAACTACGAGTCAGTCATGGGACTGGTATGAGAAATCTACTCAACACATTTATAATATGGCTAATCACAGGAACACGCCACTTTCGTGGAACGGGTTTACTCCATTGGATTGCCAGTGCTTTAAAACAAATCTTTCTTTTAAACATCACTATGCTTTTTATAAAAATGAAGCCGTTATAAGACTCAGTTCCCATCACACAATGCAACGCAAACCGGAGGATAGAGTTTTTACCTTATAACGGCCAAAATATTCTAGATACGAATAAAACAAAGGCATTTGATATTATTGCTAGTGTTTATATGTTTTGAAAACAATTTCAAATCATAACTATCAATCATAGACGACATGAGCGTCCCATGCCACTATGTCGCCAAATATATATATACAATCGAAACCGCACAGTCACGTATTTGGAAATTAGATTTCCGTCATGAACCAAGGCAAAAGATAGTCCTTACCGAATTCGAGACGCTCTAGCCCGTGTCTCAGGTACAGCCGCGACCATACCCTGGATCGTCAGGGCCGGTCCACACGAAGTGGATTATAATGCCTGAACAATGCGTTTCTCCACCCTTTGGGGTGTAAATGAGCCAACGAATGACTCCATCGGACCCGGATTGTCCGATCAAACCGAGGCGCCTCGCAACAGCTACAACCACATAGGTGAAAAGTATATAAATGTCAGGGCTGGTAGGTCACTGACACCACCCTAGCTAGAAAGAAAACGCACGTCCCCCCTGAGGTCCTGCTCCCATTTCTGGTTCATACCGGGGTGTGAGGCTCGCGATTTCACGTTATACACAAAGCTACGCCACACAGGCGGTGCTTTGATCATCACCACAAGACTTTGCTTTTCAACAAAAGCCCTGATCATTTTCCACTAGGCATGTCACACTAGCAATCCACGCCATGCGACTGATGTCCATCGATATACAACCTCTGAGCTCGTGCGTTTCGGAGAAGGGCGTTAAGCAAAAGAATAAACTCTCCGCCGCCAAACAGATGTATATTTGATAGAGATCAATCAACACAGAATAAAATCCAATGTCAGACACACAGTCCATTTACAAGTCCGTTCTGGGTCTGAACGAAACCGGAGGCACTAAATACCTGGAAAACCCATCGATCACCACGTACGTCTGGACGATCACCACTCATTATCCATATTTCGGGATGCCTCCCAATCAGGACCTCGGTTACCATCCAAACGAGGTGAAGATCTCCGGTCTTCGACCACCGTCTTCATCTTCGACTTTCAATCGTCGGTCAATTATTTGAAATGAGAATTAACTCGGCCTTTTCAAATAATTCACGTATATTTAGAATTTCACATTAATTTGTTTCAATGGTTAAATCATTCGACAACACCAATTTTGTTCTTTAATGCAATTTTCACACCAAACACATCCAACAATCAATTACCACATAAATCGAGCAAATTCAGTTTACTTCCATTCCATATCGTTTATGATATTTTATAACGATTTATCGCTATTTTTATTTATTTTAAAATAGCCAATTTATTCAAAACGACGCTTCGGGCCATAACGTGGCTGTGGCGCTGTTTTTCTTCAGATTTGATTTACACATATCTGAAAATCTAACCGTTGGATCTTCACAAAATTTACATCATTAGAAAGGTCTTTTCAAAACGAATCCAACGGTTCCAGTTTCGGGAAAATCTGACGGTCGGATCTCCCGGTACAATCGTTTGAAGTTTCGATTTCAAAATACGAACTGCAGCGTCGTTATTCGATTAAATATATATATATATATATATATATAATCGTTTCTGGCGCTGTTTTTCTTCAGATTTGAATTAAACATTCCAGACAATCCAACCATTGGATTTTTACAAAGTTGGTGCCGTTGGGAAGATATTTCCAAGGCGAACCCAACGGTTGTGGTTTCGGGAAAATCCAAAGGTCGGATTTCCCGCACTAGTTGTTTGAAATCACGGTTTCGAAACACGAACTGCACGGCCACGTTTCGTTTTAATTTTATTTATATTTATATATTTATATAAATATAGTTCATTCCACTATTTCAATATCGTTTTCACTTCAAATATTTCACTAACGCCTTTTAATTTTGGAAAATTTCGCCATAACCTCCTTTGTACGGGAGGGGCTGGGAAAATTCCCAAATAGCCACACGGACGTCTCACGTCAAAAAGAAAAAGAAAAAGCCAAGCGGCTAGCCAACAGGCTTATAAAATCTTCACCCAAACAAAACAATAAATGTGTACCTATTTGTCGGGCACAAAATTTTATTCCTCTTCTCTAGCCCCTTTTGCTATAACCTGTTCAATAAATATGCATGTACATATATACAGTTCTTATCACTTATCATTTTCCATTCAACTTCATATTTGATTCCATTTGGTTTAAAAACACCATTCATTCTAATGTTGCATGCATAGGCAAAAATCATATCATTAGCTAATTAATGAATATTTCGACTCATGCATATTTATTTGAATGAGTTGCTATTTTTAACACTTAACATTTCAACAATTCATGTGTATAATAAAAATGTGATTTTTATTGTAAAACAATTCATTTCAAAACACTATTATTTCGTATAGTTAATATAAGTGATAAAAATAGGATTTTTATTGTAAAACAATTTCTTTTAAAACGAGATTATTTTACATAGTCCATATAGTTGATAAAAGGTGATTTTTATTATGAAACAATTTATTTCAAAATATGAATACCATTCAACACATGAATTTCTAATCAACGAATGAATATCAATTCAACACATGAAGGTTTTCTATAGTTTCTATATATAGATAAAAATGTGATTTTTACATTTAAAACACGAATACCATTCAACACATGAATTTCTAATCAACGAATGAATATCAATTCAACACATGAAGGTTTTCTATTCAACGAATAAATATAGTTTAGGAAAATGAAAATAATTCAAACTCATGAATATTATTCAAAAATTTCGGCAGCATAACGGCAAGGTAGTTAAAACCGGGACCGTCCCTAGTACGGCTCCTCGCTCTACCTTAAAACCTCGCGGTTTTTGACAATGGGGATCATGCATCTAGTTCGCACGCAGGCGGCATGTATATATTTATTTCATTTCCACAAACTAATCCTATGTGGTTTCAACCGAATATTTCTCAACCACAAACGGGTATGCAACCATTCGCTATCAATCAATTTTCACACCAATCACAACCAATAAATATCGTCCATGGTTTGTGGACGAGGGGCGTATGTATATATATATATATATATATATATATATATATATAGCAATTCACTTCTATTTCAACACATATATAATTTTTACAACGCATATATAACTTATACATCGAACGTACAACTTATACAACGCTTATACAAGAGGTGTACAACGCTTATATAACTCATACATCGATTATATAATTTATACATCATCGTTTTCCATATTGTTTATAAATTAGAAATCTCACATTGGGTTCCACTCCACCAAAAATAGCAGAAGGCTCAGAAAAATATGCGGTCTCTTCTAGAATGTAGAAGACGTCCACACAGTCACGATGTTTCCTGTTTCATCGAATTTCGTTAACGAACGAAAAAGATATGATTTTTCAAAGTTTTCAACGGTTTTAAACTGTTAAAATCAGTTTTAAATTAAACAGCCGATTACCTTTCAGAAATCTTCAAAACTAGGTTTGAATTTTTCGATCAATCCGTGCAATGGTTCCCCGATCGGGTTGCGCAGGGTCGAAGGCCTACGTGAGGCGCACGTGCGCCAGGGAGGAGGGCCAACTCGGTGGTGGATCTCGGCCAGAAATCGAGGGGAAGACGGCGAACTTTGGGGCTTCGGTTCTCGATGAAGACTCGACGGGGAGGGGCGCCACCTACATGGATTTGAAGAGGAGAGAAGGATCTTCGAAAAACATAACTGGGGTGGTGGGTTTCAGTGATCGGAGCGGCCAGAAAAGAGGAGAGAAGGTGGCGAAGGGGTTCCGCCTGTTAACGAATGTCGGGGAGAGAGAAAATCAATTTTCTCGGATTTTTAAATAATGAAGAAAAAAACTATTGGCCGAGATATTTATTTAATTCAAAAATAGGGTTTTTGCACACCAGCTCGAAATCAAACCCAACGATTGTCGCCCCTAGCGTTTTACCCTCATTCCGAACACAATGGGATATGTTTCGAAGGCCCATTCGAATGTTTCAGTCAGTTTTCCGTCAAATTAAAATATAAAACATTCAATATTTAATTTGAACGTACATTTCAATTTGCCAGGGCCACAAACTGATTCGAAAAATTCCAGAAAAATAAATCTAGCTATGTCTTGATGATACGGTCCCAACAAAACTAGTTTCGTCAAATTCTGAGATCGTTTGCAAAAAGGCCCATTTCTGGTCGATCCAATTTAACTGTAATTGAACAAAACACGTTTTCCTTTGCCACGCTCACATACTAGCTTCAAAATTTATGAAATTTGAAACCTAGCAATAACTTCACATCCCGGATCCAACAAAAGTGGTTTCGTCGAATTCCGAGGTCGTATGCAAAATGGCCAATTTCACGGGCTATATAAATTCCATAGCGACCTTTCTGAAAATTCATTCGGCCATAACTTTTGCTCTCCGCTATGAAAATTCAATTTTTCAGATACGTTAGAAAGGTATTCACTAATAGATTTAAATATTTTTGGTTTCACTAAAATCCGTTTTGTTTTGCACCCGGTACAGTCCGACAAAGTTTGAATTCAATTTTTGAAACTGCAGCGCCTTTTCAAGCCTTGTTTATAATTAGAATTAATTATATTCGTTTTCAATTGTCGATTCAAACTTACTTTTCATTTCCATTATTTAAAATATTTATTTAAAATATTTAAAATCCATTATTTCAGCCAATTTAAAATTTTTAAATTGGTTCAGATTTTCTGGGTCGTTACAAGCTGATAGAAGTAACCCAATCAATAAACCTTGTTTATTTTGATAATTTTTGAAGATTTTAGGGTTTTTTGGAGCCAGTGGAAGAATGGTACGAATTGGTACTTTTTTACCCGAAATAGTAAAAAGCAGGATGGCAGAGAGTAACAGGGAGCAGTAGGAAGCGTTAAGGGTTTTAGTTTAAATTATAACTGGCGCTAGTTATAATTTTATGGGGCGCACTTGCCAAGTACGCCCCCGATGATTTTTTTAATTTAGTTGCCACCTCATTGCTGAGGTGGCAAAAACTGGTCTATTTCTGCTAATAGTTTTAAGACTGGCCTATTTCTGCTATTTGTTTAAAAAATTGGCTTATTTTGAAAATTTTTCCTTTTGAATTTAGTTTAGTGTATGATCTGAAAAGGATTAGAAAAATTCATATAATTTAAATTAAATATATACATGCAAGTATCATCATTAATAAAGATACCGATCTATAACTAAATGTTATATTATGATTTATGTACTGCACAATGCTAAGCAGTTAGGATTAGACTACATATACAATAATTAAATTGCTATTTGAAGGGACTTAAATCACATAGCTTACGGAAATGGTAAAATAACATAAAACAAAAGGAAATAAACATATGTTAATTTATAGAGTGGAAAAGGGAAACTGGTGCATCTTTTTTGGGGAGGAATTGAATGAAACCGAACCAAATATTAACATTTATACATTTCATAGAATTGTTATTATGATATTTTATTTCTTCAAATGGAATTAAACCATATATTTATTTCCATTAACCAATAGAATAAAAAATTCCAATGAAACTTAAATTATTCAATTTTTGAAAATATTGTTCCTAATTACGGTTTTGATTTATATTTGTACATTTTATGTTTTGAATTTCGCAGTTCTTATGCCCTTATGATTTATAAAATTAAAAATCCAAAATCATATAAACTTTGAAGCATAAATATTTTGAATCGTAAATTTATAAACAATAACAATATAAAAATCTTAGTTTTTATTCTTACCATACGTCGTAAATGAATTTTTTTCTATCTTTTTATCTTCTAATTTTTGAAAGATAAAGATTATTAATGCTAAATTATTTTATGTTAATTTATTTGGACATATAATTCAAAATTTGAAATCTAAAGATTATTATGCTAAAATTGAATGTTATTTTCTATAAATATATATTTTTCTCTATAGATTTGAATTGTTTTTAATGGCTTGTCGTAATTTAATATTAAAAATTTTGAAATCTTATATTTGTATAGAAAAGTTATTATGGTGTTAAAGGTGATCTCCTAAAAAACATTTGACTGTTCAAAATGATGTTTAACCAACATAGTCTTTGTACATCCAAAAAACTAACGATCTTTGCAAAAAATATAGTAACTGTGTATGTGTAAATTGATAGAGTAAGAATTCATGCGAAGTAAATATAAACACAATAGATTAGTCAAGGAAAAAAAAGAAGGAAAAGTGGCATATTTGTTTAGGGATAAGGATAAAAATATATAAATTTTGGATAGTCATAAAAGCCTGTGCAACAGTTAAAAAAGAACGTCGTATATAGAAGATAGGTTATTTAAGGTAGCTTTATAATAATTCAATTTATTAAAATGTTCAGTATTTTTATATTATGACTAATTTTATTTATGGAATGAAATGCTTTTTTAGCACAACTTGGAAAACTATAGGTGGTGATGTCAGAGTCCCTTGTTTGATTTGTTGGTACTTTATACCTTAAACAACATACGTAGGACCCCACAACTGCAGTTTCTATTGTGTATTCCTTATCTATAACTGAGTGTGCAAAATAAACTGCACTTGGTAATGCAAGAAGTCACAAATTTTTAAATCTCTTTCATTAAAGAAGAAAAATCAAACGTCATAGGTTAAAGAAAACTGACTTGTTATGAAGTGAAGATGCAAAACACATCATAGATCATTTATTTGTGTTGAAAATTAAGAAGCATCCTGCCATCCAAGATTAATGTAAATGTATAGGAAAGCTTTAAACTTTTTGAACTTAACCAATATAATATGTGAAATGCTAGGAGGTAAAACAATTGATATGATGTACAAAATGTAGATTGAGCAATAAAAGGGTGAACACCAACAACAAATTATGAATGAGGACGAATACGGTAAATTATAGATAAAGTAGAAAATGAATTATCCATGTGGAAATATATGTATTATTTCATGCTTTACAGATTTTTGAACCTGTAATCAATTATGTGTTGATAAATATAAGAGTTGGTGGGAAATTACATTTGATAGAGAGTTAATTTGTATAAATTGATAATCAATGCTGCCATATATAGTAAAAAATAGTTATGGCAACAACTATAAAACTGTTAGTAGTTGTTGTAGTGGAAAATAGTTGAATAGTTGTTGTGGATAGATGAATGAAATAGTTGAATAGTAGAAAGAAAGTTTGATGGAGAAATTACTCAATGGTTTTTTTTTAATACACCTTTATTCTTTTGAGATTGTAGTACACAATTACAATGTGCCTCTTCTTATATTTATAGGCATCTTACAATAGTTTTTTATATTATTTAGAATACTCTATATTTTACATTCTAGACTTATCAAGTAATATAACATATTACAATTTATTAATTCATTTTGAGTTCTCTAGAAATTTGTAGCACATTTAATACTCCTCCTTGATGCAAATTTCGGACACTCCAAGAATAGTTCGAAGTTGCTCAAATCTTGCTCTTGGCAGTGCCTTTGTGAAAATGTCTGCAACTTGGTCTTCTGTTGCGCAGTACTTGAGCTGAATTTCTTTTGCCGCTTCTGCATCTCTGATGAAGTGATACTTGATAGCTATATGCTTAGTTCGACTATGATGAATTGGATTCTTTGTCATTGCTATTGCTGATTTGTTGTCACAGTAGATTGTAATAGGTTGTCCTTGATGTTCACCCATATCTTCAAGTATTCTTCGTAACCATATAGCTTGGCTTGTTGCTTCTGCTACTGCCACGTATTCTGCTTCTGCTGTTGATTGTACAACTGTTGCTTGCTTCTTCGATGCCCATGAGAATATTCCTGATCCTAGTGAAAATGCATAGCTTGATGTGCTTTTCATGTCATCTACTGATGCATCCAAATCACTATCAGTTTAGCCAACCAGTTTTGAGTTGGTCACAGTTTTGTACCATATACCAAACTCCTTTGTTCCTTGTAAATACCTTAAAGTTCTTTTTGCTGCTCCAAGATGAATCTGGCTTGGACTCTGCATGAATCTTGATAAAAGACTTGTAGCATACATGATATCCAGTCGCATAGCAGTAAGATATAATAGGCTTCCAATCAAGGTTCTGTAGCGAGATGCATCAGCTTTTGGGGCTCCGTCATCCTTTTGCAACTTCTCATTTGTTACGAGTGGAGTAGCTACTGGTTTGCAATCATTCATTCCAAATTTCTTTAATAGTTCTTCGGTATATTTCTTTTGAGAGATAAACATACCTTCCTTATGTTGTTTCACCTCGATGCCAAGGAAGTAATTCATCAAGCCAAGATCGGTCATCTCGAATGTTTTCATTATGTCTTCTTTGAATGCAGTTATCATTTTCGTATTGTTTCCCATGTAGATAAGATCATCCACATTTAGAGTGACAATGAGAGTATCATAATGACCTTGTGTCTTGATGTATAATGTTGGCTCTCTCTTGCTCCTCCTAAATCCTTGATCTATGAAGTACTGATAAATTATATTGTACCATGCTCGAGGTGCTTGCTTTAGGCCATATAAGGCTTTTCTTAGTCTTAGCACTTTGTCTTCATTGCCCTTACTTACGAAGCCTTGTGGTTGCTCTACATAGATCTCTTCTTCTAATACTCCATTTAGGAAGGCTGATTTGACATCTAGTTGGAAAACATTCCATCCTTTCTGAGCTGCAAGAGCAACTAAAGCTCTAATTGTGTCCAGACGTGCAACTGGAGCAAATGTCTCATTATATTTGACTCCATATTGCTGTGAGTAGCCCTTTGCAACGAGCCTTGCCTTGTGTTTTTGTACTGAGCCATCTGGGTTTAGCTTTGTCTTATAAACCCATTTCACTCTAACGATTTCTTTATCTTTAGGACAATCTACAATCCCCCAAGTATTATTCTTCTCAATCATTTTGATCTCTTCTTCCATTGCTTTGACCCATACTTCTTGCTTAGATGCTACTTCATAGCTTTTAGGTTCAAATATAGCCATGTTGCAAGTTTCATATATATCTACCAAAGATCTAACTCTTCTTGGAGTAGACTCTGGTGAGGAAGTTTGTTGTTGAGGAGGTGAAAAGGGCATACCTGGTTCTTCTGTTGGTTCTTCCATATCTTCCATATGTTCATGAGATTGATGTACTGGAACAAAAATGTTTCTTTTCTCAACTTTTTGTTCATCCCAATTCCAAGAAGCATTCTCATCAACCTCGACATCTCGACTAATCGTCAGCTTCTTTGTTTGCAAGTTATAAACTCTATATCCTTTCGATTGTGTGTTATACCCCAGAAAGATTCCTCGTATGGTCTTCTCTTCTAGTTTGTGTCTCTTTTGACCTGGAACATGTATATAGCATATAGATCCAAAAACTCTTAGATGTTTGGCTGTTGGCTTTCTTCCACTCCATGCTTCTACAGGAGTCTTGTCTTCAACTGCTCTAGCTGGACATCGGTTAAGTATATAGACAGCAGTATAAACTGCTTCTACCCAAAAAGTGTTTGGTAAGCCCTTCTCCTTCAGCATTGATCTGGCCATCTCCATGACTGTGTGGTTTTTTCTTTCAGATACCCCATTTTGTTGCGGAGTATATGCAACTGTAAGTTGCCGCTCAATGCCTTCATCATCACAAAATTTATCAAACTCATGGGAGTTGTACTCTTTACCACGGTCACTACGAAGCCTTTTTATGCGTTTTCCACTTTGATTTTCGACAAGAGCCTTAAACTTCTTGAATACTCCAAAGACTCCTGATTTTTCTTTAATGAAGTAGACCCATGTCATTCTAGAGAAATCATCAATAAAGAGGATGAAATACCTGTTGTTATGGAGTAAAGGTGTTCTCATTGGTCCACAAACGTCAGTGTGAATTAACTCCAACAAGTCTTTTGCTCTCCAAGTGCTTCGTGATGGAAATGATGATCTGTGTTGCTTTCCGAGAAGACACCCTTCACAGGCTTCATTATTTTCTTTTATACATGGAAAATCTCTTATCATATTCTTTTGATATAACAATTTCATGGATTAAATGTTGAAGTGGCCAAATCTTCGATGCCATAACCATGAATCATCAACTTGTGCTTTCATGGCTATATTAGTAGCGTATTTAAAACTTATTGGAAAACTTCTATTTCTCTTCTCCATTTTTACTTGGGCTATCTCTAGTTTTTTATTGTTGTTGTCATATATTTTGCAATTGCCTCCTTCAAAGTGAAGAGCATAGCCTTTCTCCATCATCTGGCCAATGCTCAACAAATTTTCTTTTAGATTTGGAACAAGTAAAACATCTTTGTTATATTTTGTACCTTTCTTTGTTTCCACCATAACAGTGCCTCTGCCTTTTGATTCTACGACGGTGTTTTTCTCCAATCGTACTTTTACTTTGACAAAATCATCAATATCCTTGAAGATGCTCCCATCTTTAGCCATGTGATTGCTACAACCGCTATCCAAGTACCAATTTCCTCCATTGTCATCACTGGAATCTTGGGTAGCATAAAAAAGATGTTGATCTCGATCATATTGATGTTGTTTTCTGTCATGCTCTTCGATAAAATTTGCTTGATGCTTATTTAGGCTGAAGCAATTCTTCTTCAAATGTCCATATTTCTTACAGTGTCGACATTGTGGCTTTCCACGATTCCGACAGAACTTCTCCAAGTGATTTGTCATCTTACAAATTTCACATGGAGGATATTTATCTTGTTTATTCTTCGATAAATTTCTAGAATTTCCTTTATTTCTAGAATTTTCTCCATCACTCTTATTTTCTCCATATCCTTTATTTTGGGATGATAACTTGAGTTTCGACTGAAAAACACTTTCAACTGAGTCTTCATCATGTCAGCTCATTCTTTGTTCAAATGCTTCAAGGGAGCCCATTAATTCAGTCACCGATAAGGTAGATAAATCTTTAGTTTGCTCGATCGTAGTCACGATGGGGTCATACTTACGGGGAATTGAAATTAAAATTTTCTCAACAATCCTCTTGTCAAGAATATTATCCCCATAAGCTCTTATTTGGCTAACTATTTCTTTTATTTTGAAGTAATAATCATTTACAGTCTCCGACTCCTTCATTTTTATTAATTCAAACTCACGCCTTAATGTTTGAAGTTTGATGGCGCATACTTTTGCACTTCCTTGAAACTCCTCCTGCAATGTAGTCCATGCTTCTTTGGCGTTTGAAGCTCCCATTATTCTAGGAAAGATAGCGTCGGTCACCGCTTGCTGTAGAATACTTAACGCTTTTGAATTTTTTATTTTATTTTCCTTTAGTTCTCTTTTCTGAGCTTGGTTAAGAGTTGAAGTATCTTCAGGAATAGTGAACCCTTCGTCTACTATATCCCACAGATCTTGAGAGCTAAAATATGTCTTCATTTTTATGCTCCAAAAATCATAATTTTCACAGGCAAAAATAGGGATAGAAATTGATGGAGATTGAACGATGTTTGTCATAGCTTATAATGGTTGGAATTTTGTTTCGCCCAATATGCGAACGAACGAAGCTCTGATACCACTTGTTAGTTGTTGTTGTAGTGGAAAATAGTTGAATAGTTGTTGTGGATAGATGAATGAAATAGTTGAATAGTAGAAAGAAAGTTTGATGGAGAAATTACTCAATAGTTTTTTGTAATACAACTTTATTCCTTTGAGATTGTAGTACACCATTACAATGTGCCTCTTCTTATATTTATAGGCATCTTACAATAGTTTTTTTTATTATTTAGAATACTCTATATTTTACATTCTAGACTTATCAAGTAATATAACATACTACAATTTATTAATTCATTTGGAGTTCTCTAGAAATGTGTAGCACATTTAATAAAAACGTTTGATGGGGGAATTAGAAGCGAATTGCTCAATCATTTATTGTTAGGATTAAAATTAACAAACAAGTTCAGTAGTTTTAAAACCTCTATTACTCAAATTCTATGTCCATTATGTTATAGTCTAAAAAAAAAATCATCTTTTCCTTGAAAATTGCTATATTTATGTACATGCAGAAAAATGGTTAATTTGAAACTTTGCCTAAGAATACAATAGGAAAATATGCATGAGAATTTGTTGATTATATCGTTGCATATTTGCTATAAACAATCCTTTGGTCATTGTAGAGAAATTTGAATTATGGTTAAATGTACAATCCTTTGGTTATAAACAAATTTGTTATAAACAATCCTTCAGTCATATATCTGAAATAACATGCAGTTAATTAATTAACATAAGCGGAATGAATGAATGCCAAAGATGTTATCACTATTTTTCACATTGTAGGTGTATGTTTATGGGTTATGCATGGATGATTGATGCATTGGTTAAAAGTTGGTCGATTGGTTGTATTAGAAATCATTGCAAAAACTATAATAGAATGGGTGTTGTTCCTTGTCTAAGTATGAAGAACAGCTACTAAATTTGTTAATGAATTTGTGGTTTCAAGGAGTAGTGAAAATAACTTTATTTCAGATGGAAACCATGAGATATGAGGAACAACTCATTTCAAAAATTGCAAAAATTTGAATAGTAATTACCCAGTTATGATATGACTATCTAATAAATGAAATTAAGACATGTATCATGATTTCCTAGAAAAGCATTCATTAAAATTGAGAGTTATATCTTACTCCAGAGGTCAAAACTCAATATCCATAATCAAAAGTAAGCATTTAATGAACAATTTTATCTAAAAAATTGCTGGAGTTTTGGTTGATACTTCCACTTCAACTTCTATATAATACATTTGATCACACAATTAAGAAATGAAATTAGATGCAATAAAACAAATTGATTGTTTCCGATGTTCATGCAATCATGTAAGAAGATGCACTGTGCATTATAGAGAGCAAAATTAACAGTTGAAGAAGTATATATTTGCAAAACAATCTTTGTTCCTGATTATCAGTCGGGTATTATTAAACTCAAAATGAAAACTGTTTATTCTTCATGGTCTTTATTAAGATATCCAAGTTTTGAATAATTAGTCTGTTTTGCAGTAAAGATATAATTATCCTTGGGAAAAAAAGACAGCTAAAACTGAAGGAAATTAATAGCCAAGCGATTTGATTTCCTATTGTATACATAGTATATGACATGTACATTTCAGATGTACAATAACAGCAGTAATACAATTAACTGTTGATAAAAAAAACTCCAACGGTACAAAAAATGGCAGCAGCCTTCTGAGCTTTCTCTTTCTTCCTGTCAACGCCTACTCTCTTGGTGTTTTATTCTGTTCTACTGCTGTGTTCTCTCGCGAGCTCTTGTGCTCTTCCCAATCCTCTTTGGTATGGCTTCGTGCCCGTTAAAGGGTACTTTTGTGGTCTCTGGCTCGTTTATTAGAGCTTGCCCTAGCTTTTCTGTTATTGCGAGAGCCCTTCTTGCTGTGGTACCTTCTCCTTTGTCGGTGGTTTTCACTGATGTCTTATCTTTTGAAGTGCGGCTTTTCTCTCTATCCGCCTTTGAAGAGCTTTTACGTCACCGTTTTTTGGACGTTGAGGGACAATTTCTGGAACTTTCCCCAATTTTCTCGGGCTTAGTGAGCTCTCTACCTATTCATGAGCATGCTTGTCGTGAGTCCAGGCGTGACTCTGATTCTCAGTTTTGGCCTGCTGCTATTGGAGAATTGGGGGATTTGACCACCCCCTTTCTTCCTCGCTTGCGGTTCCAAGCTTCGGTCTTTGCTCCTTCTTTGGATGATGTGGGCTTCTTGGTAGGATCTATTGCTTGTGGGGGCGGATCTGGCCTTGGTTTAGGCAAGAATATCGAAGCCGAATTGACTGGGGGTGAGGATTTGACCACTTCACCCGTTTCCAGTCAATTTTTGACAGCGGAATCGCCTTCTGCTTGCGTGTTTCCTTGGCAGCTTGCTGCTCGCCGTCGCTCTAGACGTAAGCGTCGTCGTTTGAGGCAATCTAAGATCTCTGCTTCTGCTTCGGGTTGTCTTGTTTTGCCTGTTGAGCCGTTGCCTGGATCTGCTCAGTCTCCCCCTCCGCTTGTTGTTTCTAATGCCTTCTCCTCTCTTGGGGGAGATGTGCTTGCGGATGGCAATGCGTCAGCAATGGGAGAATCATGTCTTTCTGTTGGGTCGACTAGTTGGTTGCGAGGTGCAAATTTTAGGCGGTGCCGCAAGGATTTGAGGTCGATACTTCGTTTGCAGCCTGAGACTTCCTTTCACGGCGAGGCAACGAAGTTAGGCGATGGGCAGTTTGTCTCTTTTTGTGATAAGTTCGAGGCTCCAGGGCCTGGGCTAGATGTGGCTTCTTCTGCATTGGTGGCGGTTTGGGGTTTGTATAGCATCAACATTGTTGCTCCTATTGCCGTTACGGATGCCGAGGCAGGGACTGGAGGAGAGGCTAAGGCTGTTCTTTTGGGTGGTAGAACAGGTTTGTTGATTGTCGGTGATGTGCTGACGGCTCCTTGCAAGGTACCCTCTCTTTTCTGTTTTCAATTTTTTGCTGATTACGTGCTTGTTTCTTTTTACCATATGCCTCTATTGTTCATCTCTCCCCCTGTTATGGACTTTGAGATCTCGGATTATCAATTGCATATTAGTTTGAGATTGATTGTGTTGCTCAGTTTTTCTGTTAGTTCTCTGTCTATTTCCTTTCCGCCATCTTGTTTTGCCTGGGTTTGGTTCCTGGTTTTGCCCCATGATATGGGTTTTTTGCTTGTTGGGGAGTGCTGTTGCCAGTTTTTTGAGGCATTTCGGTTCTCTGTCCTATTGATTAGCTTTCTTGTAATGTTTCTTCCCAGCGGGCTCGTGCTTTTTAGTTTTGCTGGGTTTAATTGGGGTTGTTTTTTTTGGTTTGACTTTGTGCTCGTTGGGTCGGGACTTGGCCACTTCTTTCTCCCTAGTCACTACGAGATCTTTTCCGTGTCGTTGGTGACTCGATGGTTGGGGCTTGGGTTTTCGTGCCATTTTGGCCTCTTTTGTCGTCATGCTTGTCCATCGGCTACATGGGATGGGTGGCGTTTCTGCTGTAGGCGTATAGTGAATGTGGTATTCGCTCACTATACGGTTTACTAGGGAGGTGGCCTCCCATGTTTGCCAGGGACCTCGGTGAGCTTATCGTTGTTGGATGGTCGAATTTTACCTATAGCTCAGGTCTATCAAGCTGATGATAGATCTGCATTGGTAAAATTCATACATCAATTGGTGTTGTCTCCGGTGAGCAACCCCACATTTTTTATTAGCTTTCCCGTTGCCTTGCTTTTTTCTTCTGCTGCTGTTTTTTCATCTTCTGCTTCTTCTGCGTCTGTCCCCTCTCGATCTGCCTCTGCTTTGCCAGAGGCTGCTGGGTCTTCTCCGTTTCTTAGTAAGGCCGAAATAGCGATCATTAATGATCGCCTAGCAAGGCTTACTGAGAACTCTTTCCCCTCTCGTTGTTCGGCGTGGGGTTCTTGTTCTCCTTCTTTGAGTCTTAAAGGCTCTCCCGGTATCTCTGGTCCTTGTGAGGATTCTGCTTTCCCGACTACTAGATCTTCTCGTCGTGGTCGTCGGGCGGCTCCTCGCACACTCCGTACCATTCGCACTCGCTCTATAGCGGCGTCCGAGCAGATCGTCAGATCTACTCGCCATACTCTTTACCGTATTTGAGCTTGGCAGGTCGCGCGTCCATAGCCGTCTGCTTCCTCTGTTTTTGTTCTTTTGGTTTTCGCTCTTCATGGCGAATTTTCTCTTCTGGAACGTTAGAGGTATAGGGAATGATGCGTCGATAGCTAGGCTTAAGCGCATTGTTCGTAAGCATACTATTTGTCTGATCGCGCTCCTGGAGCCTCTCGTGGGACCAGACGCGATCACCTCTTCGGTCTTCTCGTTGGGCTTTGGTGGTGCCTTGGCTAATGTTTCCGACAAGATTTGGATCATCTGGTCCAAAGGTGTCGTCGTTCACCCAGTTTTCGATTCGGACCAACTTTTATCGGTGGCTTGTTCGTTCCCCTCTCTATCGTCGTCCTTTCTCTTCTCGGCGGTCTACGCTAAGTGCGATCGGATTGAAAGGTTATCCCTGTGGGCAGATATTCTTTCTTTGTCTGCCTTGGGTTTTTCTGCATCCGTTCTTGGTGGCGACTTTAATGTTGTTGCCAGTCAAGCAGAAAAGCATGGCGGAAATGCCGTGAACCGATTGGCGGTGGCGGATTTCAACGCTTTCATCGTTAGATCGGGGCTTTCGGAAGTGTCGTTTGTTGGTTCGGCTTTCACTTGGTGTAATAACCAAGAAGGCCCTAATCGGATCCTTTCAAGGCTAGACAGAGTTTTTGCCTCTGAGGGATGGTTCTGTCTACCTTTCTCTTTTTCTATCTCCCATCTGCATCGTACCTTTTCTGACCATGCCCCTATGGTTCTTAGCTGTTCACCCCGTTCCCTTTCTGGCCCTTCCTCCTTTAGGTTCCAAAGTATGTGGCGTTCTCATCATTCCTTCCTGAGTGTCGTTTCAGACTCCTGGGGTACTCCGGTTAGTGGTGCCCCCTGTGTTGCTTTCTCCCGTAAGCTGAAGCGGCTTAAGGCATGTCTTAAGGCGTGGAATCTGCTGGTTTTCAAGAATATTTTCGACCGTGTCAGAGCGGCTGAAGAAAGTCTTATCCTAGCAGAAGCGTCTTTCGATGAGGAGCCTAATGCTGCCAACAAGGAGGCTTGGGCGTTGGCCCAACTCGCTTTCTCCTCTGAACTTCGTATCGAACTCGACCACCTCCGTCAGAAAGCTAGAATTAAGTGGATTGTGGAAGGAGATACGAACTCCAAGTTCTTTCACTCGACTATTCGTAAGAAGAATAGCCTTCTCACCATTAACCGGATTCTTCGCCCGGACCTTTCTTGGGCTTCCACTCCTGGTGAAGTCAAAGACACTATTCTCTCCCACTTCCAATCTTTCCTCTCCGTTCCCTCGGTCTCGGTGTCTGACCCGTCTCTCCTTGCTTTCATTCCTAGAGTGATCCTTCCGTCGGACGACTCTGACCTAGCCGCACCCCCTTCCTTGGAAGAAATACGTGCTTGCGTATTTGCTTTAAGTAAGGATAGTGCGAGTGGGCCAGATGGTTTCAACGGAGTTTTTTATAGGAGTGTGTGGCCTATCATTCAATCCGACTTTTGCCTCGCCATTCAGTCATTCTTCTCTGGTGAAGACCTCCCCGCTATCTGGTCTTCCACCAACCTGGTTCTCATCCCTAAATGTGACCATCCTAGCTCTTGTTCTGATTTCAGACCCATCAGCTTATGTAACTTCTCTAACAAGGTCATTTCTAAGGTCCTAACCTCTAGGATAGCACCTTTTCTTGAGCGCCTTATTTCTTCTTCGCAGGCTGGGTTCGTAAAAGGGCGCCTCATCACTGATAACGTCCTTTTAGCCCAGGAGCTAATTTCCCAGATTGACAAGAAGGTTCGCGGCTCTAATGTGGTCGTCAAGCTTGACATGGCTAAGGCTTATGACCGCATGTCGTGGTTCTTCATCATTAAGGTTCTTAGGGCTTTCGGCTTCCCGGAACCCCTTATCGATGTTGTCTGGAGACTTATCTCCAACTGTTGGTTTTCCGTTCTCATTAATGGTTCGGCTACGGGATATTTCAGGTCCGGTAGAGGCCTTCGGCAGGGTGACCCCCTATCCCCTGCCCTTTTCGTCATTGCTGCCGAGGCTTTTGTTCGGGGACTCCACTCCCTAACGATAGCTGGGCAGATCCACAGGTTCGGTATCCCGCGGGGTTGCCCTATCATCTCCTCTTTATCTTTCGCTGATGACATAATCATTTTCACAAATGGTTCTCGTCGTTCTATCTATTGTCTTCTTGGTCTCATCAGGCAATACGAGTATTGTTCGGGCCAACTCGTTAACGTCTCCAAAAGCTGCTTTGTGCCAGCAAAAGACCTGTCCTTGATTAGATCCTCTTGGATCGTGTCTGCCACTGGCTTTAAGGCTTCCTCCCTCCCGCTTCCTTATCTTGGTATTGAGCTTTATAGAGGTAGAAAGCTCAACGCCATTTTCGATCCCTTAACTGACAAAGTTAGGGGAAAAATTATTCGGTGGAATGCTTCCCTAATTTCTCAGGCAGGCAGACTAGTTCTCCTTAAGTCAGTCCTTGACTCCATGGGTTCTCATATCTTTGCTGCTATGACTCCCACTGCTGCCTTCTTTCGCTCCTTTCGTTCCTTGGCCTCTTCCTTTTTTTGGGGAAACAAGGACAACGCCACTCGTCATCACTGGATTTCTTGGAACTCCATTTGTCGTCCTAAATATGAGGGAGGTCTTGGCCTTCGCAATCCTAAGGACATCTGTCTGGCCTTTGCTTGCAAGCTTTGGGCGCGGTTTGGAGCAGACAACTCCCTTTGGGCGACGTTTCTCCATGCTAAGTACCATAGGCTAGCGGGCACGAATTACACAGGTATCCCGTCCTACGCTAGTGAGACGTGGAAACGTATGCAATCCGTGAAGGCTTTAACGGATGCCCATGGGAATGGCACCATTTGGGATGGCAGTCCTTTCACTCTAAGGTCAGCATGGGAAACTGTGCGGATGCCTAGTCCTCGCCTCCTGGTTTTCAGCTTTATCTGGAATGCCCGTATTCCGCCTAAGGTTTCTCTGTTTATGTGGAAAACATTGCATGATGGATTACCAATAGATGAGAACCTACAGCGTATCGGCATCCCGCTCGTGTCTAGATGCAGGTGTTGCAACACTGGACACTCTGAGTCCTCCTTTCATTTGTTAATAGCTGGTGCTTGTGCCAGAGCTGTCTGGAATTACTTCGGGAACCTGATGGGTTGTCGAGGTAACGCCATCTCGTTGGAAGGTTTGCTGAGTTTCTGGGGGGTTGGAAACTCTAGTAAATCTTTTCGATCTATTCTACTGCGTATGATTCCTTGCCTTATCTGCTGGCACATCTGGTGCTCCAGGAATAAGGCAGTTTTTGATGAGGTAGCGATGTCTCCTCCTTCCATTATCCGGAAGATTAGGAACGATGTGTTTCTTGCCTTCCGTGGTCGTCCTTTCAGAGGTGTCTTAGGTGCCCGCTCTAGGAGACTGGCCGTTACCTTTGATATTTTACCGGCAGCGACCAGCCTGAGGGTTGGAGTAGGTTGATTTTGGGTTGGTGCCTTATTTTCTAACCTCCCTTTTTTGTGTTAGTTTTTTATGATCTTTGCTCCCAAACCCCCCCCCCCCCCCCCCCCAGGGCTCATGTCGTTTGCTAGTTGTGCAGATGCAGTTTTTTAGGTCACAGGTTTGGTCTGCTTGTAGCTTGGTGGATCCTTATTTCTTACGACGCTGGAGCAGGTTCTGATGAAGCTTTGGAAGACCAGTCCCGACGGGTTCAATCTTCCCTTTTTGAAGCTTTGGAAGACCAGTCCCGACGGGTTCTTAGGGTTCCACTTTCGTTGGAGCTGAGGTAGCTCGCAGTTTTTGGGTTGTCTTTGTTCTGAGGAGGACGCTGGGGTTTGCGCAGACTTGGTCTACTGGCTTTCTAGGAGGGTTGCTCGCTCCTCTTGCTCTTTGTTTCTCGTTCGCAGATTCTGGAGATGATGAATCTGTGGTCTCTCCTTCTTCATGTTGTTGTTTCATCCGCTGCTGCCGAGGATTTGTTTGGACCTGTTTTCCTTTTGTTTTTGCTTTATTTTAGTTATTGGTGTAGATCGGTTTTTCTTTCGTTTGCGTGTGTACGGTTTCTGTTATTCGGAAAGCGTTTTTGTGAGCCGTTGGAGAATGGCTTGATTCTCCCTTTTGGTATGTTATGTTATGATTAAAAAAAAAAAAAAAAAAAAGTAATACAATTAACTGTATATTGAATATGAAATAGCTTCCTAACTATAACTGCAAAATTTCGGTGAACTAAAAGAAGAAGCAGAAGAAACGAAACTAATTCATACATACCATTTTTATTCAAATGATTTTTACTGCAATTTCTTCTGTACTCAATCGTCAATTCATGATATTTGTCATAGGCTATGACTCAGACATGCTATATTTAAACAATTTTTTGTTCAATAGGTATTTGAATGATCAAACAGTCTTGCAGTAATGAATATTGAGTGGATTTTATTACCATACAGCAACACTCCCTTTATTTTAGTACCTCACTGAAATATAACTTACCTATCATTATCATTGATGAATACAACAAATGAACAATTAATGCATTCAATGGACAACAAATATTTCTGTACATGTCATTTGACATTGTTTCCATGTTCTTTTAACTATTCCTAATCAAAGCTTTATTAGATGCAATTTGTAATTACTAAAATTGAGTGATCAATCAATTTTGCATATATTAAGTAAATGTCATTTCTTCTTCCTATGGTTTTGAGGAAAGAATCTACAGGGCTATAAGATCTTGCTTTTTATTTCTTCTTCCTATCCTTTCTGATCAAACAGTAAAATATTAAAGTTTGAAGCGTTATTTGTAAATATATGATATGAAATCATATAAACCGCTAATACATGTTCATGCCTAATGTCCCTGTTTTCTATTGTTTTATGTACGTTGTGTAGTTTTCCATATCAATAGACTAAAAAATATTTCTTCCTTAGAAAAATTCGTGGAATAATATTTTTTGGCTGTCTATTCGTTATTGCTGAGAACCTCTGTTTGGAGGTTAACCTGTCGTCCAAACTTCCTCCACGTAAGACATTATATTGGCATTATTTTGTTTCTTAATCGATGACAAACTTTCTATTTTTATTAGTGCATTCCTTTGGCAGATGCCAAGCTTGCCATTTACGTTTTCTTTCACCAATGTTTTTTGCCATGCTTACAGTGTATGATTTATATGTGCAAGCTTAATACTATGTATGATATAATAATTTTACGTCATCAAGGTGCTGGAGCTGGAATTGGAAGCAAACGATGTATGAGAGAACGAAAAGAGTGATCGGGAAATGCAAATGTCTCCAGATACATGGCATCATACATTTTATCAGCATATGAACGAAATAACAAAGGCACGGCTTCATCCTACAAGATATAAAGAGTTTTCCTTAGATGCAACGTTTGTACCTAAGAAAGGATAGACTAATGAAGAAGTCGATGGTTGGATTGTTTCATTTGCTAACATTGAAGAGCCAAATATATATAAGGTATGTTTTCAAATTTACTCTTCCGTACCTGTTAATGTGCATTACTGTATATGTTATAATCACTGCTTGAAATCTGTCAGTGTGAAACTTATGTCACTTTCTTTCAACAATAGTCCTACCATTACAATGCTTCACAATGGACTGATGCGTATGTAAAATATTTTGGATGGCTAATACGAATATTATTTTCTAACTTAATGGGTAGTTTTTGTTTGTAACCTGTTTATATTATTACTAAGTGTAAAAAAATTAATACGAGGGTTAACTATATAAACGGTGCTGATTTTTTTCGTCGATTTCACAATTGTGTGGTTACCACTTATTTGAAGCACCAAAAATTATACAAAAAAAAAAACAAGAATGCTACTCTGTTATAAATAAATTTGTCTCCCAGTGCTCGAAAATTAATTAATTAATTTGCGTTTGAAGTCGAGGAGGCAAATTGATGCTTGGAAATATATCAATGAGTTTTTTGTATTTATACAAACCATATACACGTAAATATTCAATGTATTTGGGAATTCTTATTACAGATAGGTGTATTCATTAATCACCATATATAGTGCAGCACTGATTGCCGCATAGATGCTACAAACCTACAGTATTCTTCTACCATGTTTGATCTTATAGTCAATCTGTTTATATCACATTTTGATTACATTTGGTATATTTCTATTTATAAGCTTAAAATTTATGTGCACCACTTTCGTAACATAATACGTACTCAGAAACATACATTAAAATTAGCTCTGACCGTATATGATTCATGTTCGTACTATTAAGCTTTATAATAATGCAGCCATCACTACAAAAAAAACTGCATTTTTTTTTTTACTTTTTAATTTGGTGTAGGATGTGTAGAGCTTTAGAGATTAAAATAATTTTTTCAAACATAAAACTTTTATGTCTACTTTAAAGGATCACTTCTAAATGAGATAATGCACGTCATCTTAAAACTATACATTTATGTAAGCTATATAAAGGATATCTCTTCATTGTTATATATTCGCTTCAAACTGAAAATCTGAATCATATATGCTCATTCTTCATATCCCTTGATCCAACACTTTTTGTTTGATCTTTAATTGTTGACGTCCTTTAAAAGTAAATTAGTTCTGTTATGCTAAATGGGATTACTTGAGAATTAGCTTTAGCGATCATTAATTAAGTCTTCACTTGGAGAAGAGTTATACAATAGGATCTGAATTGGTAGATTTGATATATATCTGATGTGCTTCTGAATAGTTTAAAACTATAAGGTGGCACTTCCTAATATTAACGATTTCTATGTTTCAATAAAATAGAATGCTATCAGGTTTCACTTTCTTGGAGACAATTCTAACTAAGGTTGCATTACTGTACATAAAAACATCTTAAATAAGTTAACTTTGGGTAAGCTTTGCTGTCTTACACACCTGAGTGAAAAAAATGAAAAGTATGTCCGCGTGGCTTTATATTTCATCTATACGCACACGCATGTGTTTCGTGGCATCTACACATAAATATGAACATGTCAATGCATCACAAGTCCAACAATACTTTTGTATACATATAAATACGTAATCAAACATTTAACTACTGCTGTAAATGTCATTTATAAATATGTTTACTCACACGTATTCCAACATTTAACTGATCAGTATAACAATATCACATGCACTCATTTTTATATATGACAACCATTGTATATTTGGTAGGATCAATTTCGTTTATTCTTAAAAATTAACTCATTTGCTATGCATACACAACTACTTGACTCTTCCATCGTCAAGTGTTTAATGTAACGTAGTTCTCTTACCTGGAAAAGAGAAATTGTTTATTTAATTTATTCATTAAACACATACAGCAAATGATGCTGATTTTTTTCTCTAGGTTTTCCATCATATTTATAGTTATAGTTAGTACACCCACCTTCTAACTATGTTTTTTCATTCCTGCAGCTTGCAGAAATTGATAGAGGTTTTGCTGAGCTTGAAAGCCATTTGCTATCACGTTAATGCTTATAATGCGGCTCTTTTCCCCTTCCATTTGTGTTTTTCTTTTTTCGCTGTTGTCCTTTTTTCAGTTTCTACTCCCAAATAAGTATTGCTAGCTAATGCGAAGTACATTGTAAACAGTTAATGCATGTCTTTTTATGCAATATTTTTCTTTCTTCATGACCATCAGTTGTTCATGTATGTGCTGACGCAGCAATATTGTTTTTCTTCATAAACTGTGTACGTTTCTTTTACTGCACACGCTGCTTTCTGTTTTTTTCACTACAGTTTGCGAACTTCAGAATTCCTACATTTAAACAGCTACAAACATTGCTTATTCCGCACTTTATTACCTGTTTTGGTCAAATACATCTATGCATACGTCCATCGGACGTGCCTATGTACTGCTTTGAATCTAAAAAAATACTGCATCAACTGATGTTTTAACCGTCTTGGTGCATATGTAGGATAAAGTTGTTGTTTCCATCCTCTAACATGATGAGGAACATCTTAGTTATTAATAAATTCCAACATAACACAGGTTCTCCTTAGTTGATGGCTCAAGCAACCATGATCCTTGCATAGATGTTTATTCACTTCAAGTATGCCCCAAGTGTGCGTGTGCTACAGCGCATGAGACAAAAACCACATTTCGTGATGTAATAAGCATCGTCATCAGACAACAATTTTTTTTTTTTCATTAGTAATGTATAAGAAGATAGTCGAGGCATATGCATATTTTTAATTATCTATTGTGGGTCAACCTAAATCAGCAGGCAACAAAAGAATGAACTTGCTAAATAGCTACTTCAGCTTAGGTCTTAAAGTTGCATTAGGGCCATGAAAACAATCAACTATTACTCTTATCGCACTACAAAAATCGGCTCAGTTAGCGAAGACAAAAAAACCGTCGACGGCCGTCACCAGCCGTCACGTTGCTAACTGCCGTCACAAAATATGTGGACGCTAAGCAAATAGCGTCGAGCTTGGTGACGGCTGTGGACACCAATTCAGCGACGGCTAGCGATGACAATGATGCCACGTGGACAAACGGTTATATTTTCTATAGTCGTCACCAGCCATCGCTATTCGTAGCAAGACATTGCAAAAGAACTGTCACCAACCGTCATAATTCGTGGCAATTCTGTGTGAAAAGCTCTCGCAAGCCGTCGCCAATCGTCACCCTATGTGATCAGAAAGCCATCGATAGCCGTCACTAGCCGTCGCTAAACTGTAACTTTTTTTCATTCCAGCAGCTAACAAGCCATCAAACCACACCAACTCAAACCTAACATATCCGCAATTCATATACAATCAGTTTCACATTCCATCACCTCAAATTCTCATTCAATCACCTCATAAATGCTATAAATCAACTCGTACACGACTAAATAGCTAATAAACAATAAATATAAACAATAAACAGTCCAAAAATCATCAACACGTCCACATCAACTAAACAAACCATCATCGTCTCCACAAAACATCACAAACATCTCAAGTTTATGACCAACAAGTAGTTTATATTTACAAACCAAGTCCAAAATAAAAAAAAGGACAAGTACCTACTCATCCTCGTCGTCCTCACCCTCCTCCTCCTCCTCCTCGTCCTCCTCCACGGTAGCAGGCTCACTCGGCGGCATTACCCTATGCTCCTGAAGATATGCAGCATTCCGCGCATCCAGCACGGTCTCGAGCTTGTTCTTCTGAAAATCCTCTAGAGCTGCAACCTGCTGTCGAAACATGATGATCCCCTCCTCATCCTGACGCCTCGTATAAGAGGTCTGAGTCCCCGCTACCTGTAATTATTATATCATAAGCGTGTATGAGATAAATTAATATTTCAATGGTATCACAATGTGGCAGGTTATGTAATATAAATTGGAAGTCGTTGATCATGACAACATTGATTTCTTTCACTTCATAAAAAAGGGATCCACTAATATGTAGTGAGTATGAAGTTAAGTGTGGAGAAAAAAAGGTGAGCGCTAAGTAGGGTTGGAACAACGTGGAGGATACACCAAAAACAATGTGTACAAACATCATTTTCTTAAATCTTTTGTCATAATTTTAATCAACTTTTCAATCAACTTTAAGTTACTTAAACCAATACTAATGTTGTATTCTTCTAGCCTGACATCTATCATGCTAATCAAATATTGAAAAGTGGTGTTTTGAATGAGGAAAATATCGTATTTTTCATGTCACGATGCTATTTATGATATTGGTTACAACGAGGAAAAATAAAGGGTTGGTGTCATTATTAATCTTCCAAAAGGTGCAAGTGAAAACTTATCTATTATTTCTTGAGTACCTAAGTGATATTAATTAATAGCACTTGGATATGTTTAAATCCTTTAATAAAATGTTTTACCTCTATGTTTCCAAAGCCGTAGCGTCTACCCCTGTTAGGCGGGTCGATGATTTTGTTTCAAATGTGATTGCACTCCTCCACGTCCGGCTCTTGACCTAACTACGTTGCTAAAGCATTTAACGTCGTCGTGTATTTGTCCTGCGATAGCGGACAATTATGAAATACATTAAATATTCAATTTCAAAATAATAATGTGAAATACAAATTACTACGAATGCTAACCATCACTTCACGGGAATTAGTGTCCATGCAAGTATATGAGGTGTTACCCTCCTCATCTGTCTGCTCGACGACATGAGTCTGTGTAAACACCTCAGCAAGTGTATGCTCCCGTTGGAGAGTCAACATCTGAAATGATACAATATTTATTTGGAATTTATCAATACGATTTAAAAAGTTTAGAACTATTTGTAAATGTGATTTATTGTTTGTACCAATTCGCGACGATGCTAGGAGAAAGATTTAGACCCAGCCCGATGCAAAGCAGGATTTTTGAGCCTGTTTGCTCGGTTTCGCGCTGAAAGCTTCTGTATATTTAATTATATGATTAATTGATGGATATACAAAACAAAAATTTAAAATAAGCTTAATTAATTTACCCTCGCAGCTTCCGTGGCCCACAATTTCTGGAAATCGGCGTAGACCTCATCGCTCATCCACTGAGGCCTCTTTCTCGCTGCTTTTGCCTTGTATACATTGCCTGAATAATTTTTCCTCATCTTCTGGTTTCATGCGGTGAGGAAAACATCCATATCTTTATCCCGGACCCTTACAGCAACCTGTAAATTAACAAACAAATTGTATTATATATTTTATATAATTTTGCAAACGAGAAATATATTTATACTTACAAGAACCTCCGTGAGGATGACATTCCTAATATGAATAGGAATATCGTCCCAGTGAGGCCACGCCTGTGTCCACCTAGCGACATATGCATTTCTAGACACCTAAAACAACATCTCCTGCAATAATATCAAACCCCCTGCAGAAAGTATGTTGATTCCAGTACCAAGAACATTGCTGAACCAGTTGCACTTGAATAGAACAACTTTTTCAATGAGTTGTACATAATATGTCAACTCTAAAATCTGTGTCAAGACGTCATAAAAGTCTTTTATATGCTCTTCGGGATCATCACTACCTTTTACAAAGACACCACTGTTATACGTTAATCTGTCAGTACCGTTGTGTTTGGTGTTGAATTTAAATCCATTGACGAAGAATATTGGATAAGTCTTAACATTTCTTTTTGGTCCAAGCGCAAGATGTTGCAAACCCTCGTCATTGACGTCGTTTACTGGATTGTAAACGTATTGCGAGAACCATTTAGCAAAATCTTTATTGAGATCGCAATTTGGATTTTCTGATTCGTAAATAATGCAAATTTAAATGATTTTATTACTAGCTAACAATTAATGTACACCTAACTGTAATAAAGTTAAAAATTTAGTACCTAACAAATGGTGCAACTTCAGCACAATTTAGAAGAACATATGTGTGTGCTACATGGTGATTTGTATCATTTAACCATATTTCTACACATTTTCCTGAAGATCGTCCATGTTGTCTAAAAACAAATAACATTGTCGAAAAAAAATTGGGTTCCACGGTTTCATCTAGACCAACGATATTCACTTCATCTTGTTTCAGGAAATTAAGTATTATTCACTTCATTAGCAATGATATTCACTTCAAGAGTTCAATACTCAAAACATGCTAACAATTTAGTATTATTTACTCCAAAATAGAAAAATGTTACAGTTTTCATGCCTAGTCAAAGATACCTATTTTTCCTTATGCAATTTTTTTCCATGATATAGATGAATTGAACTATGTCCTTACATATAACTAACACTACAAATTCTATGAAATTTGTAGCAAAGTCCTCATCGCATCACTTTTGTAGTAGGTATATTACAGTAATCCTACAATAATCATAGGAAAAATATTTTTGAGTATAATTTTACTGACATAGATCCTTAATGATTGACTATTTGGATTCATTTGTTTCGGCCAATAATTTATCCTGTTTCGGGCATAGTTGCACTTCATTCCATCCGCTTCATTTTAAAATACTAAAAAAAAGGTTTTACTAGATTTATATTGATTCTCTACTTTAAAGAAATTTTTTACCTTTAAACTGACTCCTTGGCTTCAAAAAATCATCAAACCTCACCAACATGCTTTGCACTAGATTTTTGAGGTGCAACCCATATTTTTGGCTAATATTTTTTTGCTAGAGGGTGGGTTCGAACCTTTGATCTTATTGGATCATCTTTACATGCATAATTATTTCCTAAACAATTACGCGGTCGTGCATACCCCTTACCCCTAAGAACCAGGGTCAGGTGTGAGTAAGTTTCATCTAGACCAACAATATTCTCTTCATCTTGTCAACGTTTAAAAGAAGCTTTCCATCAATGAGAACAAATTTTGAACTGACCTGCAATGAAAACCTGATATGCTAATGATCAAATTATGAAACACACTTAAGAATATAATGAGAAATTGCAAAGGACGAAAGCGCTACACATCATAGAGTAAAAAGGACAAGAAATTCTGTGTAATCCAGAAAAATGCGCCATGAATCCATTCCATTTAAGCCCAACGTCTATCTTCGTGCAAATAAATCAATTTAATTAGGATGACTTAATTCTTAAAGATTAAAAGAGAAATTCAAACCAAAGCTAAGGGAATAATCTTTGAGAAATAAATGGAAATGGACTTCAGAGACTTGTCATCAAGTGGAAAAATGTCCTTGATCAATCCTATATGCAAACCACTCCTCTCAAAAGAAAAGCTACTGAAGACAAATCCAACATGCTTGTCAAGATGCAACGACTTTCTGATAAAAAAGAGCATTATAGAAATTATTAACCACAAAAATGGTCAACACCCGAAAATGAGAAACTTCTGAATAAGGTCCAAAAGCATGTCTTTTCATATCATCTAGAAAGCTAGTGTGACGACCTGCCTTTTTGCCTAATTCAAATTGATCGTTAAACCGACTTAAACCGATCAATAAGACATATCGTTTGGGAATACAACACAGAAGAACAGAACACACACTACAAGAAATTGTGCTTTTAGTTACGTTATATAGCAGCATTTGAACATAAATGTATCTGTTTAATTAGGTCCACTGAAATTGTTGTGTTTTACATATCCTAGGCGGCATTTTTTTCTCCATTCCCACTTCTCACCGCCTAATTTTCATTCTCTGAAAATTCTTTTCTGAAAAACCTTCATTCCACAAAATTACCACTTTTATCGTTCCATCTTAATTTTCAAATCAACGCCATGAATACTTCCACCTTAAATTTTAAAACAAGATCTATGGACCGCTCCGCCACTTCTTTAGCTACCCAACCCTAACTATCAATCGCTCGCCTCAGTTTTTGCATTGCTCATCTCAACTACGAAAATGCCGCTGGATAGCTGGAGCCAGTTGTACGACCGAGCATGACATGTGCGACCTGAATACGATGCACGACCGACCCCCTAATTATGTGAATGAGCGACCATATGTTGAAGATGTGACCGACCACTTTTATTACAACTTTATCACCATCCCATTTTTTGTAATATACCTATTCCACTTAATTAGTTGATATGCCACTGTTTCACTATAATGATCGTCACATGTAGTTTCAACTTAATACGTGATCCCTCCCCCCCCCCCCCCCAACATGAAGCACTCGACCCATGGGTATATTGTCATGCTCGACCCACTCCACATGTGTACAGGATACTGGTCGACCTAACATGCAAAGAAGCTACTTGAGCCCTCAACAAAGATGTGCTCAACCCAACATATTATTTATACTGATATACAAACTATTATCTTATTATGTAGCTCTTGTACATTCTCCTTGTATATATCTTTCAATCTTTGACGATATTTCTGAATATGTATACTTCCTGCATAGACAGATATCATATATATATGTAGTATATTATGATTGTATCATTGTCGTCATTAAAATCATGAATCGGAGGATCTAACAACTATATTTATATATATTCTATTTCTTTTATTTTTCGTCCATTTTCGTATTTCGTCCGTAAATTTTTCATATAGAATCTGTTCGCGAAGTTTTAAACATGAAAGTTGACCAGAATTCTGTTACGACGCAAAGTGCAAGTTTCGTGGTCAAATTCCATTGTTTGTGAACATTTTATTTTTTGGACCTTATTAAATAACTAAATTAATTATCGCTAAAACTCTGGGTTGTTACATTCTTCCCTGCTTAAAAGAAATTTCGCCCCAAAATTTTACCACTAATAAAATCATGGTGTTGGCATACACAACCAATTAGTGTACATCCAATTTTGCAACCAATGTGCGCATGTGATCAGTATACGTAATGAGTTGCAACCACAAATTATGCATACATAATGATTCTAAATCGGATCGTCCTATATGCATGCATTTTATTTTTGAAAATACCTTTGAAAACATGATGCAAACATCCTAAAATATACTGGTAGTTATATAGAATGCAAATTTTTGAAAATATTTTTCATCCATAACCTTCAGACAACTACGAATAGAAGTGTGAAGAAACCAATTTTGCATCCAAACCCTACCATTAAATTCGCTCCAAATGTAAATTGTTTTTTTTATTAATTTCTCCTAAGCTGGAAAAATGAAATCAAAGCGCAGAAATTCAACATTCTTTCCGCTCATAAATGTTACCATTTCCGTCCTATAGTGAAGTTTTACCTCAATAGCCCCGAAATACTCCAAAATTTCCATATGTAGACTACAAAGGAAGCTCAAAACAAACTCTAAAATGCAAGAGAGTTAATTAATAACTCGCTTGCATATTCGATAAGTTATGAAAACAACGTTTCCACGGCTAAAACAGCCTTTCCATTATTACTGTTAAAGTCTTTTCGCGTCGCCGTTCATAATGCACCGCTAAAACGCACAAACATACCATCCAAAATCTTCCTTACGCTTCACATGTAACTATAAAAATCGAAATTTTCCATAAAAGTGAATTTCCGCTTTAAAAATTTTCTTATGTAAAATTTGAAAATCTTTGTTGGTATTGTTTTACTTTCTTTATCAGATTTGCCTAAAAATAAAATTTTGATAATATGCGCTTTACCCCATTTAAACCATCTAATTTTATACAAAACAGATTTTTAAACATTCGTAAACTACCCTGCCTAAATACATGTTTTTATATAATTCGGATTAAAAGAAAGTAAACCAGGAAAATATAAATTTCAAAAGGATGTATATATATTTTTCAAACAACATTTGCGAAAAGTTTCAAGTATATATTTTACGGAAACTTAAACGACTAAAGTTACGTGTTAGCGTGAAAGGAAGTCGGGCATGTGGAAAAATGCGAAAACCGAAATCACACACAAAATTCAAAAATAAATTTTAGCTCAAAAAGGAACAGGCGATAAATAATAAATACCCGTGACGAAGCAACACAAAATCCTGTACTTCGCTAAAATTTATCCGCTACAGAGTTCTATACTTTCCAGCTCTAAGATAACTGTTAGTTAGGTAAGAAAATGAGATTTCATTTCTAATTCAAATACAACAAAGCGTGAAAGCCAAACACACATGAAATTTTATTATATCGTCGTGCAATTTACAGGAACAACAACACTAACAGTTATAAGCACGAACTACCACAAAGCCAAGGGAAAATAGCAGAAAAGAGAAAAAGAACAAAGACAACAATAATATAGTAACATCAAAACTCCAAAACATTGCCTATAAACAACGAGATGTCTTGCTCCGCAATTGGAGCTCAAACCATTTCCACGATCTTTGACTAGTCATATCATGACAGCAAAATGCTCAATCTTGTGTTGTAGACATTTCTGGTAATGTTGGAGGTTCCCACATCACCATCTCTTTTAAAAGAGATTTTGCGATGACAAGAGAAACCCATCACAAAAATAGCATTCACGGAGATTCACCTAACATTGCCTAAAGATAAAGGTGGATAAGTGAAAATACAGAAAGTAACTCCGCGAAATAGCACACAAGGACAACAAGCTGAATCAAAGATGATACAGTACAATTTGATGGTTACGCCGCCAATCAAAGAAAAGATTGATTTCCGCATCATAAGACAAATCTTGTCATAACTTCCCATCTTTGGAATAATGTGCTAAATGAATCACACATCTATATGGGCAGTTCAAACTTAGATTTACGAATTCAAAATTAGAAAAACAAGATCTATTGCAAAATCTTCAAAGTCGGCCAAACCAAAGATCATTTAAGTCTGCATAAACACGGATGCATTTAGAAATCTCATCAAGATTCTCCTTAGAAAACCATCGAAAGACATCTCAATTCTTCACCTCCGAAACGATGATTGCCTTCGTCAAAATCTATCCCAACAAGATATGACAAAGTAGATTGCAGCATAAACAACGACCCTACTTAAAAACTTCGAAGCAAAGGACCGATGCAGGTCCTACTGTTATGACTAATTCTCTTAGCCATAAAGCGATGAAATCTTATGTTCAATCTGATCCAACCAAATGGTTCATCTACCTAAGAATGAGACTTAAATGACACGGGAAAGATCGGATAGTTCAATCAGGTATTATGGGCTAGGAAATGATCAGAGAGAAGAAATTGAGTTTAGACCTTAGAATACCAGTAGGGCAAGATTTAGTGTGCAACCTAGCATAGAAAAAGAAGGAGACAAGGCGAGGAAAAAGAAAGAGAAGAAGGATAAAATACAGTTCGGTTAGATGAGGGAGGAAGGACGAAAGAAAGAAGTTCATAGAGGGAATTTTTGGACGCAATTTTTATGGCTGAGTTCTAGGTTCAAGTTATGACAAAACCCATCAACCAGTTGACCACTTTAGGTATTACGCCAAACAATCAATTGTTAAATGGGATTTGGACAAAGAATGATCCTTAACCCTATAGGGGTCAGATTAAAATATTAATCATCTCTCGTCATCTTTTAAGATTTGACGTGAATCCAAAAAAACTTGTCCTCATCACGGTGGTATCATAAACCGCAGTCAAACTCTGTACCGTCTTCAAAGATTCGAAGTAGTCCCAATAAAAGGCTACCACTACACCATACAGGCTGTTTTGCAACACCCAAGTGCAGACATTTCGAAACGGCTTAGGGTCGTTGCAATATTACAACGGCTTTAGACCATTACGAACTATTTTACTACGTTCTTAGTCCGTTCTTCCTTACGCAACCGGTTAAAACCGTTCTCATTTATGTACGCCCATCCATACTCTCCCGTTCTCCCATCAGTATCCCAATACGCTTTCATTTTTCATCTATTCCATAACAAAGAAAATTTCCCAGATCCAAAACTAGATCCAGATCCTTTTATTCCAGATCGACGCTATATCTCGTTCGAATTCTTGAATTCTCTCCAAATGTGTTTTCTAGAACGCAAACTGATTTCGTTGTTTTGATTTTCATTTTGATCTACCACTCTCGCTGTTGCGAATAATATGCGTAAATCTTCTAATATTCTTCTTTAATAGTGAATAAACTGGGGTTTTGATGCAAGTTCAATAAATTATGTTATATAAATTGGTGAAATTACTTTCAGAAAACAAATTAAGGCAAGGGGTATAACGATTATTTCGATGATGTTTACGAGGAGAGAAAGAAGACAAGGGGTCAATTAGGAAGATTATAAGTTGGGTTTTCGGAATTAATTGATGTGGTTGACTAGTTGCTGAGATTAGGTTTTGTTCCAAGTTTTCTTTCTTTTTATGTTTTCTGTATGATTAATTTTGTCATGGGTATTGTAAGCAAGTGTTTGATGAATAATATCGTAAATTACCATGTTTTTGCTAAGTACAGCTTAAGGCTTTTGTCATATACCATTCTTTCTTTATAAAAGATTGGGGGTGATTACATAGGTGATATGTTTTATTTACGTTTAGTTATTGTACAACTTAAGGCTTTTGTCTTATATCATTCTTGCTTTATAATGTTTGTTTCGTTTTTGTGTCAAATTTGATGTTATATTAATATATCTATGCCAAGTGTAATAACCCGGAAATCTGAGCCAATTTAAAAATTTTATTTTGGCAATTTTAGCGAATTTTGAATATTTAAAATGAATTATTTTAAATAATAACGATGAGAAATTTATTTTGAATAGAATTCAAACATATATTTATATAGCTCGTCGTTAGAATATAATTATTTATTTTAAATTATAAAAGGAATTGAAAATGGCGCGGTAGTTCGATAATTCGATTTCAAACTTCAAATGAATGTACAGGATTCAAAATAAACCGGAATCTAGTGAAACCAAAAATAATAGAATATATTTGAGAATATCTTTCCAACGAATCCGAAAAATCAAAATTTCATAGCGGGAATCAAAAGTAATGGCCAAAAGAATTTTCAGAATAGTCGCTATGGAATTCTAGCCCTTAAAAATAGCCATTTTGCAAACGACCTCAGATTTCGACGAAACCACTTTTGTTGGATCCGTGATGTCAAGTTATTACTAGATTCCAATTTTCATAATTTTTCGAATCAATATGTGAGTGTGGCAAAGGAAAACGCGTTTGACTAGTTTAAGTTGATTTTAATCGACTGGAAAATGGTCATTTTTCAAACTGTCTCAGAATTTGATGAAATTAGTTTTATTAGGACCGTATCGTTAATACGAAGCTAGAAAATATTTTTCTGGAATTTTTCTAGTTAGTATGTGACCCCAGTAAATTGAAATGCACATTCAAATTGAATATATAAAGAATTATATTTTAAATTCAAAGGAAACTAGTCAAAATAAGTGAATTGGCCTACGTGGCATATCCCATTGTGTTCGGAATGGGGGTAATTAGCTAGGGATGACAGTCGTTGGGCCTCGTTTGGAGATCGAGATTTAAAGTTACTTTTTCGAGAAATTAAATAATTAAATAAAAAAAACCCTTTCTCTTTAAACCCCTTCCTCCCCTCCGTTGACTCAAACAATTTTAAAAGGAAAAAAAAGGGGGAGAGGTCGCGATCCCTAATCGACCGACTGCCCCTCCCCCCCCCCCCTCCGCCTCATCGCCGATGGCGAGCCACCAGTCGCCCCTCCGGCCAACCGCGCAGCGAACCCCTCCTCCTTTGCCATCGCCACTCGCTCCTCTGTCCTCTTCTGTACGACGCAAACCCCTCACTTCCAACGCAACCTCCCCTCCTTCTTCCCCACCTCCTCTACTCCTTACCGCACCCTACCCTGCTCGAATCGTGCCTCCCTGAAGCCCCCTCCACCACTGGCGAATGCATATAGCCCCCCCCCCCCCCTTCGCTGAAAAGACCCTGTAGGTATGTATTTATTTCTGTTTTATTTATGTAGTAAATGAAATGGTTTTTAATAGGAATTTTTATCGTATACAAATTTTCGATTTTTATATATTAGAAGTGGCGATCTTTATATGTATAAATCTGGGATAAAAATACGTTTTTTTTTAAGTGAAAAGATTCGATTTTTTTTAAGTGAAAAGATTTGATATTTTTATAAAGTGAAAGATTCGATATTTTTATAAAGTGAAAGATTCGATAGTTTTATAAAGTGAAAGACGGTATTTTTATATAGTGAAAGATCGAATTTTTATATAGAAGGAAGCGTTTTAAAAATATAATCCTTACAATATATGAAGTGAAATAAAAATATAATTTTTATAATATAGAAAGGTTAAAAATACAATTTTTATATTATAAAAGGGTTAAAAATATAATTTTTATATTAGTAGAAGGTTAAAAATATAATTTTTATATTAGTAGAAGGTTAAAAATATAATTTTTATATTAGTAGAAGGATAAAAATATGATTTTTATAAATTGGAAGTATTAAAAATATAAATTTTATATAATAGAGAATATCAAAATATCATCTTTATTTATGTAGCGAAATAAAAATCTGATTTTTATTATATATATGTTGAAATAAAAAGGTGATTTTTATAGTGGTGGTATAAAAATTTGATTGTTATATTAGAAGTAGATATATAAAAATATACTTTTTATATAGAGAATAGCGTGATAAAAATATAATCTTTATTAGAAGAAGAGCGATATAGAAATATAATTTTTATAACGAAATAAAGATAAAAATTCGTTATAACGAAGTGAAAATAAAAATGTGATTTTTATATATGTAGTGAATACGGGCAACGGAAGTGACAAAAGGCGGGAACGACAAGATTTTCTACATATGAAGAGTCGCGGTGTTTGGTATAGCTTGGGTGAGAACTTCTCACCTTTTAATTTTGTTTTCTAGTTAAAAATATATACTAGGATGCAAACGGTGTTTAGTAGCACCCGACACCCGTCGTCCACAGACCATGGACGACTTGTATGCTTGTTTGTTTGATTTTGATGTGTAGTAGATTGTGTGATGTGAAACGAAATAAAATATTTTATAGTGGAAAATATTAAATAGTTAAAAATAGAATTTTTAACGTGTATATGAAATGAAATAAATTAATATAAACAAATCGGAGATTTGTTTATATACACTGATCTGATTGATATTGATTGGGACGATAAATTTTACACATCGCCCAACTACACAAATAAAATATGTGTTTGATTGTTTGAAAACCCCACACGGGTATTGGGATGGTATATGACATACACTAGTCCCAATAATTAGTTGTATGTCGATCGATTGATGGACAAACTGTTATGAGCGTTAAATATTTATATTTCATGCTTATACAGTGTAGAATGCACTTTGGATGATGGTTGATTATTCATCGTTGTTATTGTATTCATGTGTTGTAGAAAATCCATATAATTAACATTATATGGTAATTGATTGGGCCTCATTCCAGTTTTGTAATAGAAATATTTGAAACGAAATATTTGGAACGGAATATTTGAAAATAGAAATATATGAAGCCGTGATGATTAGATTGACGCCATTTTGACGTGAACGATATTTGTATCGATTTTATTCATTTTTCAATGAATAATTGAATAGATTTGAATTTCGAATTAAATTGAAAAGAATTGAAATTCGAATTAAACTGAATCGAATTGAAATTCGAATTAGATTGAAATAGAATTGAAATCGTTTAGAATTGAGTTTAAAACGTATTGAAATTGAGTTGAAACCGATTTGAAATGAATCTAAAACGAATTTATATTGGAATATTCAATTTTAATTTGAAATTGAATATGAAGTTGAAACCCTTTTGAAAACGAATTTGAAACGATTTATAAAGCACGTTTTGAATTGAAATCGACGAAGTATATATATTATATATATAATATAATCGCCTGAATAGAACGCGCCGCGCCGCGGCAGTTTGCGAATTTCGACCATTGACTTCGAATGGATATTGCGGGAGATCCGACCGTCGGATTCTCCTAAAACCGAAACCGTTGGGTTCGTATCGAAAAGAGCTTTCTAATGAATATTATAAATTTGAAATCTAACGGTTGGATTTGGAATTATGTCCAAATCAAATTTGGAAAAGATCGCTGTAAGTGCAGTTCGATGGCCATTGATGGAAATCGACTGTACCGGCCTTGATTAAATTATTAAAAATAGTAATAATTTGTGTAAAATCATAAGAAATGATTTGGGAAGAATTGGGATGAAAAACTCCATATTTGAAGAGATAAAAATAGATTTTAATCGCAATGAACTAGTTTTGAACTAGAATTATAATTCTATTTATTTTTAAATAAATAAAGTGGATTTGAAATGGTTTTAAAAGTAACCAGAATTTCCAATAATTGAATTGGAATGGATTTGAATCGAAATTGTCTTTGGAATATATTGATGTTGGATTTCGTGACGATACAGATATTGTTATGGGAATTTGAAAGATATATTTATATCGTTATTTCCAATACGATATTTGTTGGTCGTAGAATTTGATATTGAATATAAGCCGGTATATTTTCTATTCAGAGCATTGTATTTAATATCAAATGTGATTTGGGTTTGTCGTGAATGGTGTCTTCATTAACACTGTTCTTAGAACAAGTTGAGAAAAAGATTAAATCATTTTATTTAGATTTAATGGAGTGTACCAATTAAATAATATTTAATTGGAATTGAATTCGAATTGATTCTTGGGTTTATCGTGAACGGTGTTTTAAATAACACTCGTTCTTTAACCCGATAATTAATGGAATGTGATTTTGGGTTATCGTGAATGGTATCTTCAATAATACTGTTCTTAGACCCAAAAGAAGTTAAGAAAATCAGAAACTAACTGGAGATTAGTTAAGTTAAATGGTTCCTGGGGTATTGATTTGATGTTGGTTTCGGCCTTCGGGGTTAATACTTAGGGAATTGCTCACTTGCTAATTTACAGTTAGGGACTGATTGAAATGTGATGTGATTTTGGGTTTATCATGAACCATGTTTTAAATGACACTGATTCTTTAACCCAGTCAAAGATTAAAACTAAGTGGAGTTTTAATGAATCTTCAATTAGATTGAAAAGATCGAGAATGGAGTATCACCAGTTTTACTCCAGGCGATAGTTAAATCTTTAATTAGATTTGAGCGTGAAATGGTAATTGAATTTACCGATAACACCGTGGTGTTAGATATGAAGTATGACCAGTTTTACTTCATGGGATGAATAGGTTGGGATTGGGAAATTAAAATAAATGATTACTTCGGTATGGTTCGCTAATCCCGACTAGTTTGAAGTGATATTCAAAGGAAGATTAAAGAATAAATTTAAAAGAATTTATCTTTGATAAAATTAATGGGAACCTTTCCCTAAGAATGTGAAATTTAGAAACTAACTGTCGGTTAGCTAAGCAGAATGGTTTTCTGGATATTGATCTGATGTTGGTTTCAGCCTTCGGGGTTAATATTAAGGGAATTATTCTCTTGATTAATTTACGGTTAGTGACTGATGAATTGGAATGAGGCGTATGTTGTGTTTGTGTAACACTTGTTTATTATATACGCGAGTTATTCGGAAAGACCGGGTTTATCCCATTCTGAATAACTGATACGACGATAAGTCGAAGATGAAGACGGTGGTCGAAGACCGGAGGTCTTCACGTCGTTTGGGTGATTACTGATGATCTTGATTGGGCTGTACACCCAAGAAGATGGAAACAGTTTGTGGTCGTCCAAACGTACTTGGAGATCGATGGATATGCGGGGTACTAGGTGCCTCCGGTTTCGTTCAGACCCAGAACGGACTTGTAAATGGACTGTGTGTCTGACATTGGATTTCATTCTACGTGATTGATATCGGTTGCATGGAGTGGTTTGCCTGTGTGGCATGCTAAGATGCAAATGATCAAGGCTTCTGTTGAAAAGCAAAGTCTTGTGGTTGATGATCAAAGCACGGCCTTTGTGGCGTAGCTTTGTGTAGCGTTAATTCGTGAGCCTCACACACCGGTGTGAACCAAAAACGGGAGACGGACCTCAGGGAGGACATGCGTTTCTTTCTAGTTAGGAGTGGCGTCAGTGCTTGAACTGGCTGACGAGTTTGACTCATGTGGTTGTTGGAATTTGAGGCGCCTCGGTTATATCGGTCGATTTGGGACCGATGGAGTCATTCGTTGGCTCATTTACGCCCCAAAAGGCGGGGAAACGCAGTGTTCAGGAATTTTAATCCACATCGGTGGACTGGCCCCGACGATCCAAGGGACGATGCGTTCTGTTCTTGAGACTCGGGCTAGACAGTCTCGAATCGGTAGAGGACTGTCTTTTGCCTTGGTTCACAGATGGAAATCCAATTCCCAAATACGTGATTTTGCGGTTTTAATTGTAGAACTAGTATGGCGACATGATATATGGTACCCATGCCATCTATGATTGATACTTATGATTTGAAGTTGTTTTATACACTATGCACTTATAATAGTATCAAATGATTTGTTTTAAACGTATCAAGCATGCTTTGGCTATTATAAGGGAAAACCCTATCCCCCGGCTTGCGTTGCATTGTGTGATAGGACCTGGGTCTTATAATAGCTTCATTTTTCTTTATTTAGCATTGCGCTGTTTGTTTTATGCACTGGTATTCTTGGAAGGAAACCCGTTCCGTGTTATACGGCGTGGTCCCTTGATTTACCGAACTTTAAAATAAAGAATAATAACTGTTTTAGTTCTCACACCAGTCCCATGACTGACCTAGAGTTTATTGTTTTAACCTAAACTCTGGGTGCCCTTATTTTGACACGGGCAGCTAGTAGTTTTGGTTTTGCAGATTTATATTCACAGGATCCTGGTTTATAGCTGGAACGATATCCGGAAAGCTTTGTATCCGTGTATCTTCTTCAGTTGTATTTTGTATTATTTTCCGCTGCTATGTAATGTATTGTAATCTCTGATGTTTTTCTGTTGCGTAATATTTATTTTTACTCTGTATATTCTTGTATTCTGATGGGATTGTTGTAATATACAATGAAATGTTCTTCCGTCTGCGTTCTGTTGTGGCTTGTTCTCGAACTATCCGCGCTTTCCTTACCGGGGAAGTTACGGGTTTTTACAGTTGGTATCAGAGCTTTGGTTTACAAAGCTCAAAGAACAAGACACATTAGAACCATACGAAAAAATTCATCAGAAATTGGATTAGTAATATCCAATGGGAATGACTCGTTAGAGATGGGATCAGTAGTATCCTAGAACGAGTGTGAAGGGTATATTTTTAAAATGATACAAATTTTGCTTTGAAAATTTAAATCAATTATTCATATTTGATTATTTATTTTATATTGATTTGGACAATCCAGTATATATAGATTTTTCGTATACGTCTGATCCGCGTGTATTTGAAGTTTTAATATACTAGATAGATATAGATTCACACTCTAGTCGCCCGGAGATGGTACTGATGATAGCACGTGCATCATCAGTATTTACATTCGAGTTTCGAAAGTGGGATTTCTATATATTTCCTATTGACTGGTGTGAGAGCCAAAATTAGATAGGTTCTATTTTTGTGATTTGGCATCAAAAATGTGATTTTTGAATATATATCAAAGTTATGAATTTGAAACGCTAATCAACTAATTGATTGATGGTTGTTTTGCTTGATTATTGTTTGATTAATTAAATTTTTGAACCATTTAGCCAAATTGATCAAATAGTGAGTTGTATTGTAAATTTGTCGCAAATGCATGCGAATACATGTACTTACATTGAACAGGTCATAGCAAGAAGGCTAGAGCAGAAGAATAAAATTTGTTTGCCCGACAAATAGGTACATGTTTATCATAATTTACTGTTTTGTTTGGGTGATGATGATTTTGTGAGCCGATTGGCTAGCCGCTTGGCTTTTTCTTTTTCTTTTGGATTGAAGAAGGCCATGGGAGGCTATATGAAATATCCCGAAGTCCCCGGTGCAGGGGAGGTTATGGTGAAATTTTTCGGAAATTTAGGGTGTTAGCCAAATTTTTGAAAAATTTGAAAAGTTCTTAGAAACTGAAAAGTTGAAGAACTTAAGCCGTAGTCAAAATAATGAAAGTTGAGTTGGTTTGTAAAACAACTTTCGGCTTCGTTCCTTTTCGGGGACGAAAAGTTTTAAGTGGGGGAGATTGTAATAATCCGGAAATCTGAGCCAATTTAAAATTTTTATTTTGGCAATTTTAGCGAATTTTGAATATTTAAAATGAATTATTTTAAATAATAACGACGAGAAATTTATTTTGAATAGAATTCGTACATATATTTATATAGCTCGTCGTTAGAATATAATTATTTATTTTAAATTATAAAAGGAATTGAAAATGGCGCGGTAGTTCGATAATTCGATTTCAAACTTCAAATGAATGTACAGGATTCAAAATAAACCGAAATTTAGTGAAACCAAAAATAATAGAATCTATTTGAGAATATCTTTCCAACGAATCCGAAAAATCAAAATTTCATAGCGGGAATCAAAAGTAATGGCCAAATAAATTTTCAGAATAGTCGCTATGGAATTCTGGCCCTTAAAAATAGCCATTTTGCAAATGACCTCGGATTTCGATGAAACCACTTTTGTTGGATCCATGATGTCAAGTTATTGCTAGATTCCAATTTTCGTAATTTTTCGAATCAATATGTGAGCGTGGCAAAGGAAAACGCGTTTGACCAGTTTCAGTTGATTTTAATCGACTGGAAAATGGTCATTTTTCAAACGGTCTCAGAATTTGATGAAATTAATTTTGTTAGGACCGTATCGTTAATACGAAGCTAGAAAATATTTTTCTGAAATTTTTCTAGTTATTATGTGACCCCAGTAAATTGAAATGCACGTTCAAATTGAATATATAAAGAATTATATTTTAAATTCAAAGGAAACTAGTCGAAACAAGTGAATTGGCCTACGTGGCATATCCCATTGTGTTCGGAATAGGGGTAATTAGCTAGGGACGACTGTCGTTGGGCCTCGTTTGGAGATCGAGATTTAAAGTTACTTTTTGGAGAAATTCAATAAATAAATAAATAAAAACCTTTCTCTTTAAACCCCTTCCTCCCCTCCGTTGACTCAGACAAATTTAAAAGGAAAAAAAAGGGGGAGAGGTCGCGATCCCTAATCGACCGACTGCCCCTCCCCCCCTTCGCCTCATCGCCGATGGCGAGCCACCAGCCGCCCCTCCGGCCAACCGCGCAGCGAACCCCTCCTCCTCTGCCATCGCCACTCGCTCCTCTCTCCTCTTCTGTACGACACAAACCCCTCACTTCCACCGCAACCTCCCCTCCTTCTTCCCCTCCTCCTCTACTCCTTACCGCACCCTACCCTGCTCGAATCGTGCATCCCTGAAGCCCCCTCCACCACTGGCGAATGCATATAGCCCCCCCCCCCTTGGCTGAAAAGACCCTATAGGTATGTATTTATTTATGTTTTATTTATGTAGTAAATGAAATGGTTTTAAATAGGATTTTTTATCGTATACAAATTTTCGATTTTTATATATTAGAAGTGGCGATCTTTATATGTATAAATCTGAGATAAAAATACGATTTTTTTTTAAGTGAAAAGATTCGATTTTTTTTAAGTGAAAAGATTCGATTTTTTTTAAGTGAAAAGATTTGATATTTTTATAAAGTGAAAGATTCGATATTTTTATAAAGTGAAAGATTCGATATTTTTATAAAGTGAAAGACGGTATGTTTATATAGTGAAAGATCGAATTTTTATATAGAAGGAAGCGTTTTAAAAATATAATCCTTACAGTATATGAAGTGAAATAAAAATTTAATTTTTATAATATAGAAAGGTTAAAAATACAATTTTTATATTATAAAAGGGTTAAAAATATAATTTTTATATTAGTAGAAGGTTAAAAATATAATTTTTATATTAGTAGAAGGATAAAAATATGATTTTTATAAAGTGGAAGTATTAAAAATATAATTTTTATATAATAGAGAATATCAAAATATCATCTTTATTTATGTAGCGAAATAAAAATCTGATTTTTATTATATATATGTTGAAATAAAAAGGTGATTTTTATAGTGGTGGTATAAAAAATTGATCTTTATATTAGAAGTAGATATATAAAAATATACTTTTTATATAGAGAATAGCGTGATAAAAATATAATCTTTATTAGAAGAAGAGCGATATAGAAATATAATTTTTATAACGAAATGAAGATAAAAATTCGTTATAACGAAGTGAAAATAAAAATGTGATTTTTATATATGTAGTGAATACGGGCAACGGAAGTGACAAAAGGCGGGAACGACAAGATTTTCTACATATGAAGAGTCGCGGTGTTTGGTATAGCTTGGGTGAGAACTTCTCACCTTTTAATTTTGTTTTCTAGTTAAAAATATATATTAGGATGCAGACGGTGTTTAGTAGCACCCGACACCCGTCGTCCACAGACCATGGACGACTTGTATGCTTGTTTGTTTGATTTTGATGTGTAGTTGATTGTGTGATGTGAAACGAAATAAAATATTTTATAGTGGAAAATATAAAATAGTTAAAAATAGAATTTTTAACGTGTATATGAAATGAAATAAATTAATATAAACAAATCGAAGATTTGTTTATATACACTGATCTGATTGATATTGATTGGGACGATAAATTTTACACATCGCCCAACTACACAAATAAAATCTGTGTTTGATTGTTTGAAAACCCCACACGGGTATTGGGATGATATATGACATACACTAGTCCCAATAATTAGTTGTATGTCGATCGATTGATGGACAGACTGTTATGAGCGTTAAATATTTATATTTGATGCTTATACAGTGTAGAATGCACTTTGGATGATGGTTGATTATTCTTCATTGTTATTGTATTCATGTGTTGTAGAAAATCCATATAATTAACATTATATGGTAATTGATTGGGCCTCATTCCAGTTTTGAAATAGAAATATTTGAAACGAAATATTTGGAACGGAATATTTGAAAATAGAAATATATGAAGCCGTGATGATTAGATTGACGCCATTTTAACGTGAACGATATTTGTATCGATTTTATTCATTTTTCAATGAATAATTGAATAGATTTGAATTTCGAATTAAATTGAAAAGAATTGAAATTTGAATTAAACTAAATCGAATTGAAATTCGAATTAGATTGAAATAGAATTGAAATCGTTTAGAATTGAGTTTAAAACGTATTGAAATTGAATTGAAACCGATTTGAAATGAATCTAAAACGAATTTATATTGGAATATTCAATTTTGATTTGAAATTGAATATGAAGTTGAAACCGTTTTGAAAACGAATTTAAAACGATTTATAAAGCACGTTTTGAATTGAAATCGACGAAGTATATATATTATATATATATATAATATAATGGCCTGAATAGAACGCGCCGCGCCGCTGCAGTTTGCGAATTTCGACCATTAACTTCGAATGGATATTGCGGGAGATCCGACCGTCGGATTCTCCTAAAACCGAAACCGTTGGGTTCGTATCGAAAAGAGCTTTCTAATGAATATTAGAAATTTGAAATCTAACGGTTGGATTTGGAATTATGTCCAAATCAAATTTGGAAAAGGTCGCTGTAAGTGCAGTTCGATGGCCATTGATGGAAATCGACTGTACGGGCCTTGATAAAATTATTAAAAATAGTAATAATTTGTGTAAAATCATAAGAAATGATTTGGGAAGAATTGAGATGAAAAACTCCATATTTGAAGAGATAAAAATAGATTTTTATCGCAATGAACTAGTTTTGAACTAGAATTATAATTCTATTTATTTTTAAATAAATAAAGTGGATTTGAAATGGTTTTAAAAGTAACCAGAATTTCCAATAATTGTATTGGAATGGATTTGAATCGAAATTGTCTTTGGAATATATCGATGTTGGATTTCGTGACGATACAGATATTGTTATGGGAATTTGAAAGATATATTTATATCGTTATTTCCAATACGATATTTGTTGGTCGTAGAATTTGATATTGAATATAAGTCAGTATATTTTCTATTCAGAGCATTGTATTTAATATCAAATGTGATTTGGGTTTGTCGTGAATGGTGTCTTCATTAACACTGTTCTTAAAACAAGTTGAGAAAAAGATTAAATCTTTTTATTTAGATTTAATGGAGTGTACCAATTAAATAATATTTAATTGGAATTGAATTCGAATTGATTTTTGGGTTTATCGTGAACGGTGTTTTAGATAACACTCATTCTTTAACCCGATAATTAATGGAATGTGATTTTGGGTTATCGTGAATGGTATCTTCAATAATACTGTTCTTAGACCCAAAAGGAGTTAAGAAAATCAGAAACTAACTGGAGATTAGTTAAGTTAAATGGTTCCTGGGGTATTGATCTGATGTTGGTTTCGGCCTTCGGGGTTAATACTTAGGGAATTGCTCACTTGCTAATTTACGGTTAGGGACTGATTGAAATGTGATGTGATTTTGGGTTTATCGTGAACCGTGTTTTAAATGACACTGATTCTTTAACCCAGTCGAAGATTAGATTGAAAAGATCGAGAATGGAGTATCACCAGTTTTACTCCAGGCGATAGTTAAATCTTTAATTAGATTTGAGCGTGAAATGGTAATTGAATTTACCGATAACACCGTGGTGTTAGATATGAAGTATGACCAGTTTTACTTCATGGGATGAATAGGTTGGGATTGGGAAATTAAAATAAATGATTACTTCGGTATGGTTCGCTAATCCCGACTAGTTTGAAGTGATATTCAAAGGAAGATTAAAGAATAAATTTAAAAGAATTTATCTTTGATAAAATTAATGGGAACCTTTCCCTAAGAATGTGAAATTTAGAAACTAACTGTCAGTTAGCTAAGCAGAATGGTTTTCTGGATATTGATCTGATGTTGGTTTCGGCCTTCGAGGTTAATATTAGGAGAATTATTCTCTTGATTAATTTACGGTTAGTGACTGATGAATTGGAATGAGGCGTATGTTGTGTTTGTGTAACACTTGTTTATTATATACGCGAGTTATTCGGAAAGACCGGGTTTATCCCATTCTGAATAACTGATACGACGATAAGTCGAAGACGAAGACGGTGGTCGAAGACCGGAGGTCTTCACGTCGTTTGGGTGATTACTGGTGATCTTGATTGGGTTGTACACCTAAGAAGATGGAAACAGTTAGTGGTTGTCCAGACGTACTTGGAGATCGATGGATATGCGGGGTACTAGGTGCCTCCGGTTTCGTTCAGACCCAGAACGGACTTGTAAATGGACTATGTGTCTGACATTGGATTTCATTCTATGTGATTGATATCGGGTGCATGGAGTGGTTTGCCTGTGTGGCATGCTAAGATGCAAATGATCAAGGCTTCTGTTGAAAAGCAAAGTCTTGTGGTTGATGATCAAAGCACGGCCTTTGTGGCGTAGCTTTGTGTAGCGTTAATTCGCGAGCCTCACACCCCGGTGTGAACCAAAAACGGGAGACGAACCTCAGGGAGGACATGCGTTTCTTTCTAGTTAGGAGTGGCGTCAGTGCTTGAACTGGCTGACGAGTTTGACTCATGTGGTTGTTGGAATTGGAGGCGCCTCGGTTATATTGGTCGATCTGGGACCGATGGAGTCATTCGTTGGCTCATTTACGCCCCAAAGGGCGGGGAAACGCAGTGTTCAGGAATTTTAATCCACAACGGTGGACCGGCCCTGACGATCCAAGGGACGATGCGTTCTGTTCCTGAGACTCGGGCTAGACAGTCTCGAATCGGTAGAGGACTATCTTTTGCCTCGGTTCATAGATGGAAATCCAATTCCCAAATACGGGATTTTGCGGTATTAATTGTACAACTAGTATGGCGACATGATATATGGTACCCATGCCGTCTATGATTGATACTTATGATTTGAAGTTGTTTTATACACTATGCACTTATAATAGTATCAAATGATTTGTTTTAAACGTATCAAGCATGCTTTGGCTATTATAAGGGAAAACCCTATCCCCCGGCTTGCGTTGCATTGTGTGATAGGACCTGGGTCTTATAATAGCTTCATTTTTCTTTATTTAGCATTGCGCTGTTTGTTTTATGAACTAGTATTCTTGGGAGGAAACCCGTTCCGTGTTATACGGCGTGGTCCCTTGATTTACCGAACTTTAAAATAAAGAATAATAACTGTTTTAGTTCTCACACCAGTCCCATGACTGACCTGGAGTTTATTGTTTTAACCTAAACTCTAGGTGCCCTTATTTTGATACGGGCAGCTAGTAGTTTTGGTTTTGCAGATTTATATCCACAGGATCCTGGTTTACAGCTGGAACGATATCCGGAAAGCTTCGTATCCGTGTATCTTCTTCAGTTGTATTTTGTATTATTTTCCGCTGCTATGTAATGTATTGTAATCTCTGATATTTTTCTGTTGCGTAATATTTATTTTTACTCTGTATATTCTTGTATTCTGATGGGATTGTTGTAATATACAATGAAATGTTCTTCCGTCTGCGTTCTGTTGTGGCTTGTTCTCGAACTATCCGCGCTTTCCTTACCGGGGAAGTTACGGGTTTTTACACCAAGTATAGAATATATTATGAAAAACATCAAAAATTGTACAAATTGTCAATATTTTAAACCCAAAAGAGACTTTGGAAAATGTTCAATTAATGCAACAAAAAGTATAACTCATGGAAGTGTAAGCACACAAATTCTGTTGTTATAGATATTTTTTTTCACAATTTCAGTAATTTAATTTTGATGACTTGTATCGATAAATAATTCAAAAGTTGTTGAAAATATGTCCGCGTTGAAAAATTGATTACTTAGTTTGTGTTGAATAGAAAGGTTCACATTTTAGATAATCTGGCTGGTTTTGAAATAGCAAGTGTTGTATGTCAGAAATTAGAACAACTTGTTGTCTAGTATACTACACATCCTCTAAAGCTATAAGCTCAGAATGCAACACACATTAAGGGAAATGTTGGTGTTGGTTTCCTGTCAAAAACTTGGTATAGGGGTTAATTTAGAATCATGCATTAACAATTAGCTTTGTGGTAATAAGCGCCAAGCAGTTGTCTAATAAAAGCATTTTACTATGTATTATGATAAATTTTTGAGTTATACACATGGGATATGCAAATCCTTAATATTGTTGATGAATATGATGTGAAGTGATTAGCAAATGTTTTAATGTCTTTTCTCCGAAACTGTCAGTGATTAATTATTCAGTACAAAACTGAGCATTGTTCTATATAATGCTAATTACATCATTGTACAGGCTTTTGCCACACAATTTTTCCTATTTTTTTGTACTTAATTTCACCACATCCTTATTTCCATGGCACAAGATTGCGAACGACTGTATATTTCCAAACAAAATATTAAGCAAATAGTATTACACAGTCTGTCTTCAGTTTAGACAAACTATGAGTATTCAATTCATATTAGTAGGTTTATTCATACAACTAGTTTGGAGATTGATAACAGAGTGCAGTAGAAATAAGGTTTATTCAGCTATTTATTTCCGATCCTTATTAAGCTACAGCTTGAACTTGCGCCTTTCAATTTCCAATATTAAATATCAAATAAAAACAGTGTTGTGCATTGTGGTAATTTTTTATTGTTATTTTAAATTGTGTGCTGATTTTCAACTATAGCGAAAACAAAGGTAAATTTTGGTGTACACTACAAAATAATTATGAATTCCATACGCCAATTTGGCGTAGGGATGGCGTAGGGAAACGAATTTCCCTACGCCATCCCTATGCCAAATACGTCGTCGGAAAACAGCTCGTCGCAAATATTTTCCTACGCCAAATTCCCTACGCCATACCTACGCCAAGCTCCCTACGCCAAGTTTCATACGTCATCCCTACACCAAATTCCCTACGTCGTCCCTACGCCAAATTCCCTACGTCGTCCCTACGCCAAGTTCCATACGCCGTCCCTACGTCAAATTCCCTACGCCGTCCCTATGGAAAATTCCATAAGCTGTCCCTACGCCAAGTTTCATACGTCGTCCCTACGCCAAATTCCCTACGTCGTCCCTACGCCAAGTTCTATACGCCGTCCCTACGCCAAATTCTGTAAGCCGTCCCTACGCCAAGTTTCATATGCATCCTTACCCCTTTCCTACGCATTCCTTACGCCACCGTACACCAAAAATCAATATGGTTGTCTTATATTTATCTTCGTCTACCACAAATTATAATAAAACCGAAGATATGCAAAATCATAGCAATATATCAATAAAAACATTGATGTAAAATGAATATCATGGTCGAATTACCATAAACTTGCTACAAATGTATTTAAAACAAATCATATCCAATAAACAATAAAATAAAGTTGCTACATAACTCAAACATGATCGTTTCATCTAATTCAAACATGATCGTTTCATCTAATTCAAACATCGCGTGATGTACCTTACACAAATAGAACATCAAACACACTACCAAAATAAGATTAATTTATAAAGTACGTCATATATGCGGTTCTTGCTCTGCCGCATCCCTTGTACAAACTCTTGCACAGAACTCATTTGTTCTTGTAGTTGGTTAATAGTGACACTCATTTCTTGATTTTTATCCCTTAGCTCTTCAACTTCCTTCTCAAGCTTCTCTGTATTATCTGAAACTCCAATCCTGACGGTGTATGTATTGTCTTTGTATATCTACACATAAAAATTTTAATCCAATTAGTACAATGGATACATTTCATATTGCAATTAATAAGTAAAATGGTCAGTTTCGCGACGCCTTAAGGCTCAGTTCCGTAATCCAAATAATTTCATATTGCAATTAAGTAAAATGGTCAGTTTCGCTAAGCCTTAAGGCTCAGCGAAACTGATCTGAAGGCCCAGTTTCAGCTGAGCCAAAAAGCTCAGCAAAACTGAGCCGAAACGGCTCAGTTTCGTTGAGCCTTATGGCTCAGCCGAAACTAAACCGAACGACTCAGTTTCGTTGAGCCTTAAGGCTCAGTGGAACTGGCCTTAAGGCTCAGTTTCAGCTGAGCCTTAAGGCTCAGCAAAACAGAGCCATTTCGGCTCAGTTTCCGCTGCGGAAACTGATCCATTTCAGCTCAGTTTCCGCAGCGGAAACTGAGCAGTTTCTGCAGCGGAAACTGAGCAGTTTCCGCAGCAAGTTGCTGTGCAACCCGAGGTTGCACAGCAGCCTAAAGTTGTTGTGCAACTTCAGGATTGTGCAACCTAAAGTTGCACAGCAACTTCAGGCTGCTGTGCAACCTGAGGTTGCACAGCAACTTCAGGCTGCTGTGCAACCTGAGGTTGCACATCAAAGTTATTTATGTCAATTGTACTAAACACAGTATGTCAAAATTTAACTATTAAAAATGTGCACTTTCAAAGCTATTTATGGCAATTACCAAACTGCTCTTTACACACAGGACAGAAAACCCTAAAACAATTTATGAGTAAACTAGAATTCTAACTAAGCATTTCATAAGTTTATAGTTTTGGCAACCTTGGTATAGATTAGAAGTTTTAGATCTTTTAAGGTGAGTGCGTACATGGGTTTCATGCTTACAGAGAATGGACGGAGTGAAAATGTCTATGTACATGTTTATGCAAATGTCTAGGTTTATATTGTGGAGTATGTGTGAATCTAGATTTCAGTAAAACTCATATTCTGAACCAAATAAAACATGGAATTGGTATAAACAATCAAGTTACATGTTATCAAAACCAAGTCAAACAAGTTAAATCCTAAATTCACAATTATTTCTCAAAATCAAGTGCAGTTGTAACAACCCGTATTTTCAATAACCTGTAATAACATAAATCGAGGCAGAATTTAATTCTAAAATGGGAATCAAGGGAAACGGGCTATGCCATTGCGTTCGTCTCGGAAAAATACGCGAAATAGAGTCCGAGTTTTCGAAAATCGGAGTCCGTATGACCAAGATATGGCCTCGCGAAGTTTCACGAAAATTCCCAAATTAAAGTATACTTAATTAAGTGAAATGGGTTGTGTAGATATATATATATATATATTGATATATATATATATATATATATAATTGAAAATTTAATAAATAAATATGCAAAAATGCTCAAAACAGCGAATTGGGAGAGGGGAATAACCGAACCGGCCGATTTTTGAAGTCGACCCGAGCCCGCTGGGTCGACTAGGGGTTAATCCAGGGTGTTTGGCTGTCAACCCGTGGGCCGATTCGCTCAAGTGCAGATTTTGCATTTGAATGGTTCTCATGGTCCATCTTTAATCTAAAGGCCCTAGATGGTTCCTACACTTGACTTCTTCCCCAAGACATGCTTTGATGGCTTGGATTGAATCTAGGGTTAATCCTATGGCCTAAAACACTTGCCTAATCTATAAATAAGACCCTAACCTACCCTAATTCATTCATAATTAAACCTAGTGACTAAACTATGGCAAAATGCTAGCTCTCATGGCCTCCACTAATTTTATGAAGAGGGTTGCATACTAATCACTCTCTAATCAACTTCTAATCCCTTCTTAGCATCTTAATCTTCTTCATTTGGTGTTCAAAGTTGCTAGTTGTGAGTTTCTATCACTTTGATGATCTTTTGGTAAACTAATTAGATGAGATGTGATGAGATTTATGGTTTTGTATGTGGGTTAATGAGCTTTGAATCATATGATATGATGTTAGCATTAATCTTATGTTTATGCATGTTGAGTATGTAAGCTTATGCAAGTTTAATATGATGTATGTTATGTTTGCATGATGCTAAATATGCAAGTTGTGGGCTATGTAATCATATGCATGTTATGCAAGTTCATGGTAATATGCTATGCAAGTTACATGTATGTAAATATGCAAGTTACATGTTTGTTAATATGCAAGTTACATGTATGTAAATATGCAAGTTACATGTTTGTTAATATGCAAGTTACATGTTTGTTAATATGCAAGTTACATGTATGTAAATATGCAAGTTACATGTTTCTTTATATGCAAGTTACATGTTTGTTAATATGCGAGTTACATGTATGTAAATATGCAAGTTACATGTTTATTAATATGCAAGTTCATGATGACACATTATGCAAGTCTATAAGCTAATATGCAAGTTTGTTATGCAAAATGAATATGTAAGTTATGTGACATATTATATGCAAGTTATGTGACATGTTATGCAAGTTCATATGCAAGTTATGTGTTTGTTAATATGCAAGATGGCACCTTTGAAACATGTTCATTCATATGCAAGTTGACACCTTTTATATGTGTTATATCATGAACGAAATTACGTGGGAACGATGGGGTAATTAAATGCATAAGTTAATAAGATTGTGTGAAATTAATATAATTATGCATAACACAAAATAAATAAACATAGTATGGGAATTTGCCTATTTGGTTAGGTGTACCCATACTATGTGTTGGGAATTTACCTATTGAGTTAGGTCTACCCCATGGGAATTTACCTATTAAGTTAGGTCTACCCATGTTAAGAAAACTTGATTAATTAGGGATAATTAATATAAAATTATGAGGGTGATTAATTAGGTGTAATTAATTGACTAAGACACGAGGTTGGACTCAGTTGTAGCGTAAAACTGCCCGGACCCAACCGGCTTAACCAGTTGCTACAAATGTTAGCCCAATGTGAGAGGTCTTAGGCACAAACTAAATACGTAATTAATGTAAAGACACGAGGTTAGACTCTGTTATGACATAAGGCTGCCCGGACCCAACCGGCTTAACCAGCGGTCATAAAAGACAGTCTAATGTGAGAGGTCTTTACAAAGGTTACGTTCTTAATTAATTAATTAAGAAACACTTAACCATATTAGCATGTAGAGGGACATGAGGGGTTAAGTGGGTGCCTCGGGTGGCATGAGAAAATCTAGTGGTTGCCTTGGGTGGCAATAGAAAATACGATTAGAATACTTAACCAAAATGGAACATGTAATTAAAACATGATTAAAGGGTTAAGTGGGATATACTAGAAAAAGGGACAAGCTTAGGTGGGTAGCTTGTGGAGGCCCATTTCAACCAGTAACCCATACGTATCTTTGTGGGCTCGACCCATGTCGAGGACGGGACACGCATACTGGGCTTGACTGTAAGAGGCAAACGGGTTAGCGGTGGCAACGCAAGTCCAACGGGCTTCATATGCGTGAGTGGGCCCGGGCTGGTAGGTAAGTCGTTGTTGCATCGAGTAGATATAAGCCGTGCACCTTTAGTTCCATCAGGTTGCCACATTGGGGAATGATACATCCCACGGTGGGGCCAGCACGGGTATCTACGTTAGGGAGCCGATCGAATGGGAAGTAGTGTGTACACCTAGTGGATTGTAGGGCCCCGTGGCGCCTACTTGGTCACCTAGGGGTACGCAGGTACTAATTAGTAAATTTTATAAGTCCTTGGGTGGGATCAACCTTTAAGTTAGGAACGACTGATGTGGTGCAGTTTAGTAATTTACCTTAGGGAGGGTAGATGCGTCTTTATCCTTTATCTTCGTTTAGTTGACTGCTTAGGGTAGCCATTCATCCCTATATGTTACCGTATATCAGTTTATGTCTTCTCTGGTTACTTTAACGATTGTATTGTTAAAGTTATAGGACTCGCTCAGACTTATGTCTGACCCTGTTGTTTTTATCTTTTTCCCAACCCTCAGGTCCTACGGTGGATCCTAGCAGTAGTGGAGCTTGATCGGATTGCTGTTCCAGTCTTTAGGAGCTTGGATAGATGTAAAGCTCCAGTTATCCAGTTATCTTTTCTTTTGTTTGGCTATTGTATGAGAGTGGGATTATGTACTTCTTTATTTTGATGGATATTGTACTTGACCTTTATTGTGGTTTTATGATGTAACCAGACATGTTTTACTTCCGCTGTTATGAGATGATGTTTTAAAATTTCAAGTACTATTTATATCTGTCTTGTTGTAATTTTTCTGTTCTATATTCACTAAAATACTCCACCGATGCTATGGCATTCCCTTAGTGAGTGATCATAGCGGGAGTGGGGTGTTACACGTGGTATCAGAGCTTAAGGTTACCAGAACAGATAAAATTTTTGAGAAAAACTACTTTCTAAGAGTATTTTCGAAGAAAGGATTTTTAAAAGCATGTCTTCTAAGAGAAAAAGTTTTTGAAAAAGAAAAGCATAATCCCCAATAGCCATATCTTTATCTTTCGGAATCTCCTTTTTGAATCTTTCCTCTTTCGTTTCAGCATGGCTGAAGATCTTAACATCCCGGAGGGTTTAGTTATACCACTATGGTATAGGAGGTTGCAAGAGGCTAGGGCCGCGGCTGCGGGTCCGGCCAATGCTACTACACCAGAGACAACCGCTCCTCCTCCTCAGCCTAGAGTGGATAATTTTGCTAAGGTTTGCAAGGAGTTCAAGGCTATAGGAGGAAAACCTTTTCTTGGTTCAGAGACTTTCGTAGAGGCTAGAGATTGGCTTAAGGAAGTGGAAGAGTTGCTAGATATCTTTGAAGTGGAAGAGGGAAAGAAAGTCAAGTTGGCGGCTTGGTTAATGAAGGGAGAGGCCTCATTCTGGTGGGAGGTCACTAATGGAGAACGCCCTGTTGACTCTTGGGCAGATTTTAAGCAAAGGTTTGGGGCTAAGTTTCTCTCAAGGGCGGAAGAGAATCTGTTTATGGAGAAGTTCTTGAATTTGAAGCAAGGGAATCTCACGATGAAAGAATATGTCAACAAATTCAATCAATTAGCAAGGTTTGGCATAGAGTTGGTGAATACACCGGAGAAGAAGGCTTTGAGGTTCGTTAGAGGCTTGAACGAACCATTGCAAGGAATAGCTATGACTCACATTCCTATGGGGGCCACTTTTGAGAAGCTTGTCTACATGGCACTTATGCATGAGGATGATAAGAATTCTAAGGCACCAGAGAAAAAGGGGGATCAAAAGAAACCGCAACAGCAACAACAAGGCAAGGGCGGAAAAGGCAATGGTGACAAAAAGAAGACGAAGAAGAAGTGCTTCAATTGTGGAACACCAGGACACCTTAGTAAGGATTGTCGCAAAAAGAAGAAGACCGGTTGCTTTCATTGTGGTGAAGCAGGGCATCTTGTGAAAAACTGCCCAAAGAAGGGGCAGAAGACGGGGTCTACCTCAGGAGGCCAGGTGCAAGCTCTTATAGCACCACCTCAGTCAGGGGGGCAAGTTCAGGTTCTCTCAGTTCCACCGATTCAGCAGAGAGGTAGAACTATTTCCGTTGAAAGTCTGGTTTTTCTGTTTGATCATCCAGTTCGTACTTTGTTTGACTCTGGCGCATCGCATTCTTTTATCTCATCATCGTTAGTTGAGTCACTGCACTTAGACACCAGTCTAGTTGATGATCCCTTGGTTGTCTCAAACCCAATTGGGGGCTCCATATATCTGTCTATGATATGTTTGGGTTTGAAGATTTCTATACTTAGCGTTGAGTTTAGATGTGATGCTTTTGTATTGGGCTTCACGGGCTATGGGTTGATCTTGGGCATGGACTGGTTATCCAGTAATGGTGCCGTTCTTGATTGCGAAAGGAGAGTTGTCAGGCTCATGACCCGCTTGGGTAACACTCTCGAGATCTCTTGCAATCCCATGGAATCTGTTTTGCTAAGTTATCTTGAATCGCTCGATGCTTCGGTCGAGAGTTTGTGTTCTGTCAGAGTAGTCCGGGAATATCCGGATGTGTTTGAAGAAGTAAAGGGTTTGCCTCCGAAGCGGGAGATAGATTTCCGAATTTATTTGGTGGATAATGCCAAACCAGTGTCTTTGCCAGTACGCCACATGGCTCCTCGTGAGAGAAGAGAACTTCATAAGCAAGTAGGGGAGTTGCTTGAGAAGGGGTTCATAAGGCGAAGTATATCGGAGTGGGGAGCTCCAGTAGTGTTTGCCACGAAGGCGGATGGGTCCCTCAGACTTTGTGTGGATTATAGAGAACTTAATAAGCTCACGAAGAAGAATAGACACCCATTACCGAGGATAGATGATCTCTTTGATCAGTTGGTTGGCGCGTCAGTATTTTCGCAGATGGACTTAGCTACAGGGTTTCATCAGTTAAGAGTGGCGGAGGACAGTATAGAGAAGACTGCTTTCCGGACTCCGGATGGTTTTTATGAGTGGCTAGTGATGCCATTTGGGTTGACAAACGCCCCCGCATACTTTGTTGATCTCATGAGTAGAGTGTTCAGAGAGTATCTGAATAGGTTTGTAGTAGTTTTTGTGGATGACATCTTGGTCTTTTCCAAGAATGAAGAAGAGCATGCCTTACATCTCAAGGAAGTGTTGGAGACTCTTCGAGCGCATAGTCTTAAAGCTAAATTCTCTAAATGCCATTTTTGGAGAAGAGAAGTGCGATTCTTAGGGCATGTGGTCTCTAAGGAAGGGATAGCTGTGGATCCCGCAAAGATAGTATCTATCCAGGATTGGAAAGTTCCTAGAAATGCTACCGAGGTAAGAAGTTTCTTGGGGTTGGCAGGATATTATAGGAAGTTCATCAAAGACTTCGCGAAGATATCAGCCCCATTAACCCGCTTGACGAAAAAGAATCTGGTTTTCTCATGGGATGTAGATTGTGATGATGCTTTCCGACGGTTAAAGAGAGCTTTGACCACCGCTCCAGTTTTAGTGCTCCCGGATGGGAGTAAGCCGTTTGTTGTTTATACCGATGCTTGTGGAACAGGATTAGGCGCAGTCTTGATGCAGGAGGGAAGGGTAATAGCCTATGGAGGGAGACAATTGAGAGTGCATGAGAAGAATTACCCTACCCATGATCTAGAGTTGGCCGCGATTGTTTTCGCACTTAAGTCTTGGCGCCATTATCTTCTTGGTGAGAGATTCGAGTTGTTCACCGACCATAAATCATTGAAGTACTTATTCTCTCAGAAGGATTTAAACTTAAGACAGCAAAGGTGGATGGAGTTCTTAGCATCCTATGATTTCGAGATAGCGTATACCCCTGGTAAGGGTAACGTGGTGGCAGACGCCTTGAGTAGAAAAAGGCTATCTTTGAGTCCATTGTTCGTGGAACGACGAAGCTTGGAGTTTCTTTCTTTGTTTGACTTCAGACCTTCTGTTGATTTTGTACCTGGTTTGTTGGCATCCTTGGAGGTTAGACCTACTCTTTTGAGACGGATTGGCGAGGCTCAGCGAGACGACCCACAGTTGGTTGTGTTGGTAGAGAAGCTTATAAGAGGGGAGTCGTCCAGCCATTTGGGTAGATACACCATAGATGATAAGGGATGGTTGCATAGAGACGGTAGACTTTGTGTACCGCAAGATGAGGGTTTGAAGAAGGCTATTTTGGATGATGCACATCGTTCAAGAATGACTATTCATCCCGGTGGAGACAAAATGTACCAAGACATGAAGAGAGTTTTCTTCTGGGCCGGTATGAAGAAAGATGTGGCCGAGTATGTGGCTAGATGCTTAGTGTGCCAACAAGTTAAAGTGGAGCAAAGGAAACCCGGTGGGTTGCTACACCCATTGGAAGTTCCACAGTGGAAGTGGGATAGTGTCTCGATGGATTTCATCGACGGGTTACCGAGATCGAGGAAGGGCAATACGGGAATTTGGGTTGTGGTAGACAGACTTACCAAGAGTTCCCATTTTATACCCGTAAAGAGTAAGAGGACCGCTCCATGGCTTGCTTCAGTCTATGTTAGAGAGATTGTTAGATTGCATGGCGTACCATCCAGCATTGTGAGTGATCGAGATCCTATTTTCACTAGTGAGTTTTGGAGAAGTTTGCAAGAGGCGGTAGGGACTCAGTTGTGTTTGAGCACCGCATATCATCCTCAGACGGACGGTCAGACTGAGAGGGTGAACCGTATCTTAGAAGATCTTTTGAGGCTTTGTATCTTGGATTTTGGAGGTACATGGGAAGAACATCTTCCTTTGGTGGAGTTCGCATATAATAACAGCTTTCAGTCCAGTATTGGTATGGCTCCTTTCGAAGCTCTTTATGGAAGGCCTTGTCGATCTCCTACATGTTGGTGGGAATCTACGGATAAGATCTTGCTTTGGCCGGATATGGTTAGAGAGACTTCAGAGAAGATTGATTTAATTCGAAAAAGGATGAAAGCAGCGCAAGATAGACAGAAATCTTATGCGGATCGGAGAAGGACGGATCTTGAGTTTGAGGTTGGGGACATGGTTTTTGTCAAAGTATCTCCATTGAGAAATGTTGTTCGCTTTGGGTCCGTAGGGAAGTTAGCACCGAGATTTGTTGGGCCGTTTCCTATTAAGGAAAGGATTGGACGGATGGCATATAGGGTGGAGTTGCCCGACAGACTTAGTGGTGTTCATGATGTATTCCATGTATCACATTTGAGGAAGTGCTTACATGAGACCGCGGAGGTGGTAGAGCCGAGCTTGCTTAGAGATGTAGAGGTAGAGCGTGATGCGACGATTCGACGAGCTCCTACTCGCATCCTTGGGTCAGAAACTAGGAAGTTGAGGAACAGAGAAGTTCAGCTAGTTAAAGTGCAATGGGGAGATGACGAAAGCAATGCTACTTGGGAGACGGAAGCAAAGATGCGTTCTTTGTATCCATTTCTTTTTGAGAGTATGTCTTTTAACTTCTCCTTTATTGCTTGTCTAGTACTTATCTTATCTTTAGTATATCCTCTCGCTAATACCTATGACCTTTAGATAGGGTAAAACCTATGGTTGAAACATGTGTTTGAAACATGTTATGGTTGATGGATGCATATGGATGCAATTGTTTGCTAGTGGTTGCTCGTGGATGCATATACACACACATTAGGCACTAGATCGGCTCAGTCACTTCATGTTGCATATTGCATAAATGGATGTGGTAGTTAGATTGATGGATGTATCATGGCTGTGTTATCATATGGATGATGCATTTTTGTGTATGGTTGTGCACGCATGTAGAAATTTGTATGTGTCAATAGGGTTTCGCATACATATTGGATGCATGGCACTATCATGGTTTGCATTAAGGAGGTTTACTGTATCAGTAACCGCCTGATTTTTGCATTAGGTAAGTACATATACACACACTTTTGCATATATCCATCCAGCATTTAGAATCTTGTAAGGACAATGATTGCTCGTGGATGATGCTTTGAGTAGATGGATGATTGGATGGTAGGATACGTTCTTCCTAACTTGAAGATTTCGGGGACGAAATCCTTTAAGGAGGGGAGAATGTAACAACCCGTATTTTCAATAACCTGTAATAACATAAATCGAGGCAGAATTTAATTCTAAAATGGGAATCAAGGGAAACGGGCTATGCCATTGCGTTCGTCTCGGAAAAATACGCGAAATAGAGTCCGAGTTTTCGAAAATCGGAGTCCGTATGACCAAGATATGGCCTCGCGAAGTTTCACGAAAATTCCCAAATTAAAGTATACTTAATTAAGTGAAATGGGTTGTGTAGATATATATATATATATATTGATATATATATATATATATATAATTGAAAATTTAATAAATAAATATGCAAAAATGCTCAAAACAGCGAATTGGGAGAGGGGAATAACCGAACCGGCCGATTTTTGAAGTCGACCCGAGCCCGCTGGGTCGACTAGGGGTTAATCCAGGGTGTTTGGCTGTCAACCCGTGGGCCGATTCGCTCAAGTGCAGATTTTGCATTTGAATGGTTCTCATGGTCCATCTTTAATCTAAAGGCCCTAGATGGTTCCTACACTTGACTTCTTCCCCAAGACATGCTTTGATGGCTTGGATTGAATCTAGGGTTAATCCTATGGCCTAAAACACTTGCCTAATCTATAAATAAGACCCTAACCTACCCTAATTCATTCATAATTAAACCTAGTGACTAAACTATGGCAAAATGCTAGCTCTCATGGCCTCCACTAATTTTATGAAGAGGGTTGCATACTAATCACTCTCTAATCAACTTCTAATCCCTTCTTAGCATCTTAATCTTCTTCATTTGGTGTTCAAAGTTGCTAGTTGTGAGTTTCTATCACTTTGATGATCTTTTGGTAAACTAATTAGATGAGATGTGATGAGATTTATGGTTTTGTATGTGGGTTAATGAGCTTTGAATCATATGATATGATGTTAGCATTAATCTTATGTTTATGCATGTTGAGTATGTAAGCTTATGCAAGTTTAATATGATGTATGTTATGTTTGCATGATGCTAAATATGCAAGTTGTGGGCTATGTAATCATATGCATGTTATGCAAGTTCATGGTAATATGCTATGCAAGTTACATGTATGTAAATATGCAAGTTACATGTTTGTTAATATGCAAGTTACATGTATGTAAATATGCAAGTTACATGTTTGTTAATATGCAAGTTACATGTTTGTTAATATGCAAGTTACATGTATGTAAATATGCAAGTTACATGTTTCTTTATATGCAAGTTACATGTTTGTTAATATGCGAGTTACATGTATGTAAATATGCAAGTTACATGTTTATTAATATGCAAGTTCATGATGACACATTATGCAAGTCTATAAGCTAATATGCAAGTTTGTTATGCAAAATGAATATGTAAGTTATGTGACATATTATATGCAAGTTATGTGACATGTTATGCAAGTTCATATGCAAGTTATGTGTTTGTTAATATGCAAGATGGCACCTTTGAAACATGTTCATTCATATGCAAGTTGACACCTTTTATATGTGTTATATCATGAACGAAATTACGTGGGAACGATGGGGTAATTAAATGCATAAGTTAATAAGATTGTGTGAAATTAATATAATTATGCATAACACAAAATAAATAAACATAGTATGGGAATTTGCCTATTTGGTTAGGTGTACCCATACTATGTGTTGGGAATTTACCTATTGAGTTAGGTCTACCCCATGGGAATTTACCTATTAAGTTAGGTCTACCCATGTTAAGAAAACTTGATTAATTAGGGATAATTAATATAAAATTATGAGGGTGATTAATTAGGTGTAATTAATTGACTAAGACACGAGGTTGGACTCAGTTGTAGCGTAAAACTGCCCGGACCCAACCGGCTTAACCAGTTGCTACAAATGTTAGCCCAATGTGAGAGGTCTTAGGCACAAACTAAATACGTAATTAATGTAAAGACACGAGGTTAGACTCTGTTATGACATAAGGCTGCCCGGACCCAACCGGCTTAACCAGCGGTCATAAAAGACAGTCTAATGTGAGAGGTCTTTACAAAGGTTACGTTCTTAATTAATTAATTAAGAAACACTTAACCATATTAGCATGTAGAGGGACATGAGGGGTTAAGTGGGTGCCTCGGGTGGCATGAGAAAATCTAGTGGTTGCCTTGGGTGGCAATAGAAAATACGATTAGAATACTTAACCAAAATGGAACATGTAATTAAAACATGATTAAAGGGTTAAGTGGGATATACTAGAAAAAGGGACAAGCTTAGGTGGGTAGCTTGTGGAGGCCCATTTCAACCAGTAACCCATACGTATCTTTGTGGGCTCGACCCATGTCGAGGACGGGACACGCATACTGGGCTTGACTGTAAGAGGCAAACGGGTTAGCGGTGGCAACGCAAGTCCAACGGGCTTCATATGCGTGAGTGGGCCCGGGCTGGTAGGTAAGCCGTTGTTGCATCGAGTAGATATAAGCCGTGCACCTTTAGTTCCATCAGGTTGCCACATTGGGGAATGATACATCCCACGGTGGGGCCAGCACGGGTATCTACGTTAGGGAGCCGATCGAATGGGAAGTAGTGTGTACACCTAGTGGATTGTAGGGCCCCGTGGCGCCTACTTGGTCACCTAGGGGTACGCAGGTACTAATTAGTAAATTTTATAAGTCCTTGGGTGGGATCAACCTTTAAGTTAGGAACGACTGATGTGGTGCAGTTTAGTAATTTACCTTAGGGAGGGTAGATGCGTCTTTATCCTTTATCTTCGTTTAGTTGACTGCTTAGGGTAGCCATTCATCCCTATATGTTACCGTATATCAGTTTATGTCTTCTCTGGTTACTTTAACGATTGTATTGTTAAAGTTATAGGACTCGCTCAGACTTATGTCTGACCCTGTTGTTTTTATCTTTTTCCCAACCCTCAGGTCCTACGGTGGATCCTAGCAGTAGTGGAGCTTGATCGGATTGCTGTTCCAGTCTTTAGGAGCTTGGATAGATGTAAAGCTCCAGTTATCCAGTTATCTTTTCTTTTGTTTGGCTATTGTATGAGAGTGGGATTATGTACTTCTTTATTTTGATGGATATTGTACTTGACCTTTATTGTGGTTTTATGATGTAACCAGACATGTTTTACTTCCGCTGTTATGAGATGATGTTTTAAAATTTCAAGTACTATTTATATCTGTCTTGTTGTAATTTTTCTGTTCTATATTCACTAAAATACTCCACCGATGCTATGGCATTCCCTTAGTGAGTGATCATAGCGGGAGTGGGGTGTTACAGCAGTGTTCTCTTATTTATGAAATTATCATGCCCCTAAAACACAAACAAGAATTTGATTACAGTGTTCAAAACATTAAGCAAGATCCAAACTTCAAGTTTGCATTTCAAAATAAAATCTTTAATTAAATGTAATCAAAAGAAAAGTTGTTGTGCTACCTCAGGTTGCACAGCAACCTGAAGTGTGCAACTTCAGGCTGCTGTGCAACCTGAGGCTGCACAGCAAAGTTGTTGTGCAACCTCAGGTTGCACAACAACCTGAGCAAAGTTGTTGTGCAACCTCAGGTTGCACAACAACCTAAAGTGTGCAACTTCAGGTTTGTGCAACCTGAGGTTGCACAACAACCTTAGTTTCCGCTGCGGAAACTATATTTTAAATGTGAGATACACAAATGTTTACATTAATCATGAACCCTATGTACATTAATCACAAGGAAAAACGAAAAATTCAAGCAATTGTTACGTTAATCATGAACCCTATCTAATACACAAATGTTTATAAAAGCAAAGCTTCAAGGAGTCAATTGCAAAAATATAAAAACAATATTAGCAGCACTCTTTTTTAAGATAGATTCAACGACAGTTCATTTCATTTTTTTTTAATATGGCCCTGATCATACGAAGCTTCTACATTATTTGAAAATGGCTCAGTTTCCGCAGCAGAAACTGGGCCATTTCGGCTCAGTTTCTGCAGCGGAAACTGAGCAGTTTCCGCAGCGGAAACTGGGCCATTTTCAAATAATGTAGAATTTCTCGTTTGGATTGAGTTATTTTATATTTAAATTTCCCAACATGTTTTTTTTTTGTTAATACACTACTAGGAGAACCCTATAGACCAATAAACTTCCAAGAGGGATCAAGTTGGGTATGTCTGCTTCAACCAATGTCAATTATAATTATCGAGTATAATTTTATGCACCATTTGCAGATGTACATTTTATGCACGAACGGGATAACATCAGCCTATATTGGTACATCCATTTGAAAGGTTTCATACCAAAGAGAAAATCTGAAATGATTTCAATAGGGTAACAAATATGAATCTCGTCATAATCTTAATTATGCATTTCACCAATAAATTTTTACACAACTCAGTTAATAGGTTTCCAACATTTTAGCAATGTTTTTCTTATAAACACCCTTGGCTTTTTGTCTAAAGCTCATATTTACTGCCACCCATGAATCCCTTGCATCATTTTCATAGGACATTTTGAATCACATCCTTTTACACAAAAAATTAGATTCATGACTCTTCCTTGAAACATACCAGTCACATCCATGTCTTCATATTGTAAAATTATTGCTGACTTTATGTAAAAATTACCGTCGTTACCGGATTTGATTATGACGAGATTCGTATCTGTAAATCCTTGAAACGAACTCGTTCGTAAAGAACAATACAAAAACTTGAAAAATAAACAAACTAAGTTTTCAATATAAAGCATGAGCATAACTAGAAAATAAATAAATTAAGTTTTCAGTCAATACCCCAGGAATAGTGCCGGTACCAGGCCTTCGTTTGCTTCTTGAAGAAGCACACGTCTCACCTTCTCTGATAAGCTGCATGTAAAGATAGTTTAGCTCGTCGTGAGAGAGCTCACCACCCTGACTCTCGGTCATTTGAGCAACCCGCTCATTGTATTTGGCCTGTAATTTACATAAAAGTTAGATATTGTATTGTTTAATAGAATTAGAAAATTGTAAACTATAATTTAAAACTTTTGTTGATTACATACAACAAACTGTACCGAGTACTCATCAACCCATCCCCCATCTATAGAACCGTCCGGTTTCTCAACATAATGTGTTCGAATATAAACTTGCATGAAAGTTGGTGTTCGGCCTTGTTCTTTCTCCTAAAAAATAAAAACAATTTATCATATCTTTATTTGTATTGTATACTATTATAAGTTAATAATTTAAACAATTACCATATCATTCATCCATTGTGTCATTGACTTAGAACCACATCTATGTGGCCTTGGATTTTTTTTGCGAGCAGTTGAGTTTTTTTTAGAAAGCTCCTTCACTTCCTCCCTCTCCCAATATGCTAAAAATTGTTGCCATACCTCATATGTTATACAAGCATTCTTCTTTTTTATTCCTTTTCATGTCTCCAACAATCCACATATACTTCAAAGAACACTTTTGATTCCATACCAGTCTGACATCAGCAAAAGAAGTAGTGGTATCCCAAGTGTACAATGCCTACACAAGATTTATGATCAAATAAACTAGAAAACTTAATCATGAATGAACTAAATATTGCAAGAACCTGAATTTCAAAATTATTCTACCTTAAACTCGTCAAACCAATGATCCTTAATATTAGTAGGAATCGTACTGAAACAAGGCCAAAATGATGTCAAACGGTCCTTAAGCATATTAGATAAAGTACGAGATGTCGAGTCACTATTCGCGAATTCCCACCTGTTAATGCAGAAATTAGAGTAAATTATGTAATGCATTATTGAAATACACAATAATTCGAAAATTTAAAATTTTTACTTACTCGCCACTATTCCTACAATAGATATACATGGTACCGACTGAAGAAGTCGGGCCAGTCTGTGACACTTGTCCAGATAGCCCAGGGGTGTCTTCATCATGATCACATTCATCCGAAGGGGTGGATTGTTGATCGATAGAGGGTGGTGTTGGTTCGATCAAACCCAAACCAATACCACTACGACCACCACGACCACTATCACTATGACCACCACGCCCACTACCACTACGACCACCACTACCACTATAACCACCACGACCACCACCGCTACTACGACCACCGCGACCACGAGAACTCATATATATTACATGAATACGACATTTGCAACTATATACATAAGATAATCTAACATTTCATGAAAGTAGTGAACTTTATTTAAGACAAGGTTTGAAAACATTCATCAAACAACATAGAATGTAAATCAGCAATTGAAAATTTTACTACTAACTAAACATAAACAACTTCATAAACAAAAGCAACCGAGCAACTGAAAACACATGCAAACAATCATAATTAAATATACATGCTACCAATCTTCATTATCATCGTCACTCTCAATGTTAACACTCTCGTCTTCAAGCTCACACTCATCTTCCTCTACTTCAATTTGCTCATCGTCATCTCCATATACTTCGACCCCATCATTGACGTCATTAATAAGAGATTCTATGTCTTCTACTTGTTGTACAATCTCTAGTAGCTCATTAGGTTTTAGATCATTTTGATATGCCATATTATCGGTTATGATCGTGTTTGAGTGAAATGACCATCTCAGTTTTGTTTTAATAACAACCCACCAATCTGAACGACTGTTGTCGATAGCAGGATACAGTGTGAAATAAACTTGTGTAGCTTGTGCTGCCAACACAAATGGATCATACCCTAAATTTTTTTTTTGTGGTTTACTTCAATAAGAGGGTAGTCCTTATGTATGCGTTTTACTCCAATATTCGGTCTACTATCAAACCATCGACATTTGAATAGAAACGTTTTTAACTCCGGCACCACCGAGTAAGTTAACTCGATTATTTCCTCCAGTACACCATAATAATCTGTTATGTCATCATCGTTGTTCCTGCCTTTGATACGAACTCCGCTATTAACAGTTGTCTTTTTCTTTCCATATTCTTCTGTGTGGAACTTAAATCCATTTACAAACATTATTGGACATATTCTGTAACTAGTATGCGGACCAAACGCAAGTTTCCTATAGCAAATGTCAGTGATGTTGTTCGTATCAACCTATCAATTTGAATTAAATACACAAGTTAATATATAATGGATATCGTGCAAAGTTAAAAAAACATGACTTATCATACTTACATATTGTTTAAACCATCCCTCGAATTATTTACAGAGTTCAGCATTGGGATATTCACTTTCGAACTTGCTCTTTAAACGAAATACACATGTTAATATCTAAGTAGTATAATGTGTAGCTTGAAGAGATTGACATTAATTTAGTTAATGAATAATCAAATTATTATAGTACCTTATAAGATCAGCCAATTCATTGCAGTTAAGAAGCACGGTTGCATTGGCTAGATTGTAATCCTTTGTTGTAGTGAAGCCTTTAACATTCTTCCATTTACCAGATGGGCGTCCTTGTTTTTTGAATACCGAGAGAATGTTATCGACTGAATCATCCACAATATCATTTTCATTGCGATGACCACTATTAAAATTTAAATTCACATGATCATCGAAATAAGGACTAAAAAATATGGATGCTTCTTCAATAATGTACGCTTGACAAATAGAACCTTCAACACGTGCTTTCTGCTTCGCCTTTTTCTTTAGGTGACCCAGATACCTTAATAGGAAAACGTGTGAAATTAACTTTGACATGTTCTATATTTAAACATTATGTAAATAAATATAATTATTACATACCTCTCAAAAGGATACATCCATCCATACTGCACTGGTCCCCGTAGTAATGCTTCAGTTGGTAAATGTACTGGCAAATGTTCCATGCAGTTAAAAACTCCAGGAGAATATATTTTCTCCAATTTACATATTAATTTGGGTATATCTCTTTCAAGCTTCTACAAATGGCTTTAAGCTAGGCCGTTTGCCACAGATTTATTTCTAATTTTTGTCCATACAAATAGACTACACATTAATTTTTACCGATATGAGTAATAACTTCATTGTCTCTCAATATTTGGTAAGCAATAAATGTTATGCTATCTCAAAAAATACCATATTATTAAGTTTTTTTATTTATTTTGTTTGTAATTATGCAACAAATTAATAGCAATGATGAGCATAAGTTTTGTGTTTTAGATTATTTGTGAGCTAAATAAAGTAAAAGTAACAAAATGAATTCAACCAGAAGCTTTCATTTTGATTGAATTCACTGTAAATCTTTCAAGTACACATTAGTACTATGACCACTACCTAACCTACTTGTAAAAACAAACTTGAATTTTCAAACAATCAAAATCACTACCTAACCTACTTGTAAAAACAAGCATTTTCTTTTGAATGCACATCAAAACTAGGTTTATTGTTTCAAACCCTCCTCGCAAAACCTAAAAAAATTATATAACACAGTCTATGACCTACCAAATAAATTCCCTAAGCAATCACATGCAATACATATCAACCCAATAGTACTTATCAATACATCTATGTTCATTTAGTTCAATCTAAACTTGGAATTAAATATTAATGCCTCAATTACACTGGCATTACATTCATAAGCAGAAAATATAACAAAGGAAATACCCTAAACATGCAATACCCTAAACATGTATTCTTGACTTCAAAGCAGAAAAAAATTTGAATGGTTGAAAAATGAAGTAGTCCAACTTATTTATTGAAAAAATCATGAAACAAACTTGGCATGTGGAACCAAAAACCATATGTTGATCACACAAACTTGGCATGTGGAACCAAAAAACATATGTTGATCACACAAACTTGGCATGTGGAACCAAAAAACATATGTTGATCACACATACGAAACCAAATCCTAATTCTCAATTTCTCTGATCTTCAAATGCCCATCTAACCATCTACCTCTAAACGATTGATTTGATTATTTTGATCAACAGTTGGTACCCACACTAATAAACAACATACACACACACACACACACACACACACACACACACACACACATATATATATATATATATTATTTTTTTAAAGTAAAATTTAATTATTAAATTTTCAGTGAGTGCAGCAAATTTCTGAATAGTGCTAACTTATGTTTTCATAACCTATCAAGCTAAATCCTAAAATCCATACAAAAAATAAGTGTAAACATGAAAAGAAAATCAGATCATATCGCTTGATGTATAAATTTGTCATGATTTCAATTAGTAAATTATAAGAATTGGTTAATATGACTTTCAATTTTACATGCAATACATGTTTCGTTACCTTTGTTCTGATGCTCTGGAAGAGAGACAGCGGCGACGGAGGAAGAGAGAGCGGCAGTGTCTGTTCCTCGGCGCTCAGATGAAAGGGAGAAAGAGCGGCAGTGCCCAGGGACGGCGCGACGGAGGAAGAGAGCGGCGGCCTGAATTTGGCTTGGCGGCGCGGATCGAGATCGAAGACAAATTAGGTTTTTTTTTTTTTTTAATCGAATGAGAAGCCGACGGATTTGTTTTTTGTTTTTTAATAAAATGGACGCGTTGGTTTTAATCAAATGAGAGGAATGATGGCCAACGTGTTTATTTTAAACGGGTTGCGGATATTTGAACCATAATTTCAGAACCGATTAAATAAATTCCAACTTATATAAAAGGCGTAGGGACTGGGTAGGGAATTCCCTACCCAGTCCCTACGTCATTCACGTATTTTTACATTTTCCCTACGTCGCGCCTACACTGCGTAGGTATGGCGTAGGGAAACCCGAGTTGGAACATGACCCCTTTTTTTGTAGTGGTAATCAACATCACATAAATGTGTGGTGAAATGATCTCATAGTACCCCAGTACAAAGCTATTTTGTCAACTTACCTTTGTATTTTCATAGTAACGTCTTGTCATGGATGTAAAATTTATGATTTCCAGGGGGTTGGAGACTATTGGATGTTGGCATTAACTTGTATTGTTTTATAAAGACTCACTTCACACTTAAGAATTATGAGCAAAGTTCATTTAGAACCTCTTGACCCAAAATATGGTAATTGCTTTGACTTAAGCTGCTGAATTTTAACATACAGAAAATATATTGCAATGTTAAACAATTAATTTTAGTCCATATGAAATTTATACATAATTCAGATAAGTGTTGCGAATGTTAGATTGTCAGTATGTTCACATGAGGTAATAAACTATGTGTTGATAGTATAATAACCAATTTAATGTTGAAAGTATAATAACAATACATCACTAATAAAATTTGGCTTTTAGTATGTTGATTTTATTTTCAGATAGCGCCATACCTATATTTAACATAGGGGCAGATACCTGATTCAAATATGCATCAAATAAGTGCAGAAGAAATAAGAAAATGCATACAATGACTCAAACACAACACTATTTTATGTTAAATATTCCACAAAATTTAAATAGTATTATAATATTTATAAATGGATTGATCTTAAATTGTACTCTTAGGGCATTTGTATTTTCAGCTCCACTGAATTTATCAAAAACTTTACAAGATGTATATTTATAGTGCTACTTTTAAATTCCTTTTGCATTTTGTGAATTGGAATAGTCTTTGGAAGAATTGGATGTATAATAGATTATGTTCCAAAAAAATTAGACAATGGAAGTTGATAATAAAAGTTCTTGCACATTGAAATCAATTTTTGGACATAGGAAAAAGGGCATAAAGCGCATTAATCGGTATAGTTGATGATCAAAACACTCATCTCTAGTTTGACCCCCAGTTGAATAATGAATTACGTTCAATCTACTTGCTTGGGATTTCTAGAGCAAGTTGGAGGTGAAAACCTGATGGTCAATAATATAATTCAAAATGGTGAAATTTGTTAGACACTTTACCTGTCATTAGACTTATGGCAGGTTAAATTAGAGAACTGAATATACATTCTAGTTTTGATGATTTTAGGAGTTGGAATTATAGTCCAAATGGTTTCTTTTTTATTCATCTTGGGACGCATCAAAAACACATTTTGCCAAACGCAGCAAAAGCATATTTTTTTTATTCAGCTTGAGATCACCTTTTTACGATTGTTAATTTTCAGCTTATTTATAGGTGCATTGTAGACTCAAGCTCGAATTACCACTAGAAGCGAACGATGGACATATGCAAATAGAGGAGGAACTGAAAACTTTGGTTGGTCATTTTACAGTTGCCTATTACCCTCAGGGCACATGATAATAAAAACTCAAATCCCATACCATGGTCCACGTTAAGTAGCATTATAATTCTCAGTGCACATGGTAATAAACTTTTAGTGGACCATGAGAATTTGATGTGGTTATTACTTTCATGCAATTCTATAATTTGCTTTATAAAATTACTTTAACGTATATGAAGAAGTTCAAATCCTGTTGAGCACAATATTATTTTGGATCATGAATATCCACACTTTTTCGTACCAGAATAGCAAGATCTGGCCCTGCACATAAATTAAAGTGGAAATATGGAATAACGCCTGTGAAATACAACTGCGTTCTTCATTTTCAAACCATTATTCCAAACCAGCCTACTAGCCATTTATATCACTGTTCAAATGTCCATACTTTTTTTCAGGTTTCACTGGTTCTTCTTAGACATGTATTATGCTATATTTGGTATGAAGTCATCTCGTATCTCATTTGCAGGTATAAAGTTTTCAGAACTTTCTTCATGGTTTCTGTATTTGTTTCCTTGTTTGCATATGAAACAGTACGATGTGAAAATGCACCATCATCATTTAAATAAGTGAAATGGTTTGTTTGTACATTGTTTATAGTTTCTTTTTGAAGGTCCTCGTTAGATAAGAGTTCATATGGGTCGTTTGTTCTTCTCATGATATAATCAATTATGTTTTTCTTTTCCAACTAATGGCTTAATTAAGCATTTTCATGCTGTAATAACACATTTTGTTTTTTTCTCTTACATTCATTAATGAAGCACATTCAGCATCTTAATTTATGAAATTTTTGGACCTGTCTTTTGATGGTTTGCTCTAATGGATGAAATCTAGAAGTTATTCCTTTGTTTTTGTGGTTTAACAAATTTTTTAAAAAAATTTAGCAAGCTACTCAATATTTTGTACATCAGCAAGAGATGCATTAATTTGCAATAAGTTTGTGTTTTGAATACATATTTGTCAATTCAACATGCAATGGAGTAAAACATAGATTAGTAGAAATAAGCATTTTCATTGTGCAAATCCAACTTCAAATCCATACCAAACCATTGACAAATGTTTATCTTCTAAATTTCATCCCTCGATATGCACGTTTGGCAGTAAATATTAAACGCATGTGAGAAGAATGATCGCATAAGTATAACCATTTTAATTTTTGTATGAAAAAAAAGTTTTATCTGTGAATGTAAAAACCATCTAACTGCTGGCGCGCAATTTTACTGTTTAGAGTATATGGTGTCGTTTGGTTATTTACAGAATAAGTGATGAGGGATGGATAGAATTAATTGCGAATGCATTCAGAAGATAAACAATGTTTACACCTAATAACTTTACCTATTCCTAAGTTCATAAATATTAATGGGTGTATTATTGAAGTTGCCTTCAATTTTTCATATTAATGAGTGAAAAGTTAATGTCGTTTGGAGGCGGCCATTGCTGATTCAAATCTGAAGTCACCGTCAGAACGTGCTCTGCGTGAGCGGATTGATGGAACCAATCTAGGCATGGACATGGGTCTTGGACTTGTGACTGCACGCAACTGAGGGTTAAGGAGGTATAGGGATTAATGCTGGAATTTGATGGTATCTGTAATGTCTTAGTCGTGATGTTTGTTAATATAATCTTGCATAGAATGAAACCTCTGAAAAGCCATTTACTGATATATGCTCGTGAAATCTTGAATGAATTACAATGGCAGTCCGATTTGAAGAGAAAATAAATACCATTGACGTTATCAGGTAATTATATTTCTTTTGTTTTATTGTTTCTATTCCTCAGTTATACACCTGTATATCAATAAATATAACACACATAATACTTGGCACCTTGCATGCACTGTATTAATCCTTTTGCTGTCAATTTCACAATTACTTTATCCTTGACTTTATCCTTAGTTTTTAATTACCGAGTTTTCTTTGCCATGGAGATCGGCCGAGCTCCTGCCTGCCGCATTGTCATGGAGCTGTTCCAAGACATTTCCCACAAACTGCCGAAAACTCCCCTAATCTGCGCACTAGAGGGAACGACATTGGCTGATCCGGCTTCCATCATGTGGTCCGTGTGTCAAAGGGCTGACCATACGGCCGAAAACGGTACACTGGTGAATTGATCAAGCATTTCATTTTCAAACAGGTACTTCTATCATCTTTTGTTGGTTTATCAAATTTTATTTCTTATGAAGTTTGTACTTTTGATGAGGATATCTCTGATACTGTGTAGGTTGTGGAAGGCATGGATGTTGTCAGAGCCATTGAGAGGGCTGCGTCTCTGAGTGGGCTGACCAATAGATCTATTATGATTGCCAATTGTGGTCAGCTTTCTTTGATCAGAACTTGTTTTTATTATTGATTGAATTTGTGTTTTTATGAATTGTTAGTTGTGTTACTTTGTTATAATGTTTTATGATCTGAATCCGAGTTTAAACTTACAAAACTGGTACAACTGCAATATAAATTAGTATCTGAATTATAAATATATGGGTACAATGACAAGAGCATGATTATACTACTCATCCATAAATTATATTCGTATTATACAATTTAGATACCCAATAGCTCATGTAGTTCAGTAAACTATTTGATGGTTTAAATACGCTTCCATACAAAATAACACATAAAATCAATACTGAAAACGATTGGACTTGGTAGCATTTTAAAGCTAATTTTCCACTTTAATTTTGTAGTAAAACATGGTGTTGTATGGTAAACTCAACTACAAATTTACAGTAAGTCACCTGACAGAAGGTAATATATTTAACAGAGTAAGAATAATGCACTTTATGTAGTGAAATGGAACAGTAAGAGAAACAACTCACCTAACATAAGTTTGTTCATGTGTATCTTAGGCTTAAAATCATTAACAAGCTTCTGCAATTCCCGCAAATTTAGATAATATTACTCGTATTAAACTCACTCAAAAGAAAGCAGGAGAAGATCCCTGCAAAGTTATTTTAAAGCAGGAGAAGATTCCTGCAATATCAGATTGTCATCGTTATATTCACAAGTAAGAAATTACACAAAAAGCAGCCAAGTCTTATAATGTTTGTTTACATCAAAATATAATCTAACAATGTCTTACCATATGTGAAGCAATAAAATTTCTTCCTACGTCGGTTCTCATAGAAAATTAATATTTGTTTCAAATTATGTACAAATTAGGCTGAAGGTAATATGAGAATAAGTACACTTTTCAACCCATTATACGAGCACAACCATACCCATTACGTCATACTTCTATAATTTTCACTGTAATTTTTCTTTGCACTTAAAAATATTTATAGAATTATTTTTGAAGTATAGATATTTTTAGTGAATTCTCTATTATTCAGTATCTTTTTCCAAAAAGAAGACTCTACAAGGCTTAGCTATGGCACTAATTAGGATCGAACTCATATTTTTTGAAGAGAATCAAGCCATTGATCACTAATCTTTGCCATCTTATCAATTCGTGTATCACATGTGAAAACTTAAGTTTAGATCCATGAAATGGACATAGCTTGCTCAATTTTTGGCCATAATTTTTCTGAGTATTTATTCATTCTTTTGTTGCGGAATATGCGAAGGAGCTCTTTCTTTTGCTGTTTACAATTTTCGTACTAAGTTTCTGAATATTTTGGTTGTGAAGCCTGATGCTTGATCATGCAAAAACGTTTTTGTATTCCTCAAATAAATGAAGCCAGAGGTTTAGCTTGAATTTTCCTTAGATTTTGTTATGTCTTTAAATACTTAAAACAAGGCATGAATGCACCTTTATCTAGTTGAGGTCCAATGGTTTTTTGGCTCGTTTAGCCTGTATCAAACAAGAAGAAGATTGCAAATAAGTTCTCAACCATTGGTGATGAAAAATTAAATTTGATTGGGTTTTTTAGGTTGAGTCACAAACATGGATCTCTATTTTAGAGAGACAGGCAACAAAAGGATGAAACACCCGCAAAATGCAACAATTTGGAAAATGCTCCTTTAATAACTAAAATGCAAATTTTATTCATACATAGGGATTTGCTGACTAGTCTCTAATTCTATAAAAAAAAAAAGTTGAAGACAAGAATTTTCACTCATTAATATTAATGGGTGTATCAATGAAATTGCCTTCAATTATTGAAGTTGCAATACAGGATACAATTGTTATCATATTTTTCATTTGATATATTCTAGTAAGAATGGTGTTGCACATGAAGCTATGAACAACATTAGGAGAGCAACCAAAGCATAACTTAACAAGAAGCTCTGCAGATCTTTGGGCTCAGTGAGCATGCTTCTTGGGAAGAAGTCTCACAAGTAACTAATTATCCTGTAAAAAAATTGTACATATGCTCATTATTGATTTTCTTTGCTGGGCATTGATGTTCACCTACTATGTTTATCTAATGTACTTTTTTTGGCAGAAGTATGATACACATACTATTTCAAAAAAAAATGCTTCAAGTGGAAGCTTCTATCTTCATCGAAGGTTGAAAAAAAGGAGGCAACACGCTCGTTTAGAACAGTGCTACACAACAACCATGGATTGTATTATGTACCGATTAAAATGCTTGTGAACTATGTATTGTATTCTGTAATTTTTTTTCTACTGTTGCTGAACTTTGAAGTGTAAAATACCATAGTTGAACGTTGTAATTTCAAAACTTGTTAAGTTCGGTCTTTGTGTTGAATCTAAAAAAAAAAAATTGGTTTAATGATCTTTCTTTTGTGATATTATGTTAAATTTGTGATATTATGCATTGAGTATGAAAACTAATTGAATTTGGTATTGTAAGAGGCCAAAATAAGTCATTTTTTTGTAAAAAGCGATCTGCGAATTCACAACGGTTATAAATCGTTGCTAAATCAAAAAATAGCAACGGCTTTCAACCGTTGTTATATCAAACTTTGCAACGGCTTTGAGTCGTTGCAGAATATAATTTAGCAACGGTTAAAAATCGTTGCTAAATATTTGCAATGCCTAATTTTGCAACGGTTCATAGTCGTTGCTAAATGATTTTGCAACGGCTAAAAGCCGTTGCGAAATAGCATTTCTGGTGTAGTGTACGACCACACAACAATGAATTCTCAAAAGAAAAAAAATCAGCTAGAAATCAGAAATAAATAAGATGGATTTTCCCCTTACCAGGCTGACAGACAACCCAAATGATTTACACAATCAAATACCTAAGCTGAATAGAAATCTCTTTTATCTTTTACAAGAGAAAATTTTGAAAACTTTTCGATATTAAATTTTCATCTTTAACTAAGGATCTCATAATATAAATATATATTTAAAATTTTATATTCTAGTTTATTCTACTGATAAAAAGAACATATCCATGTTCTGCATTGTCGAGATTTTTAAATCTCTAAAAAGGTTATTTGTGATAATTTTTGTAAATCATCCAAAATAATTGAAAAGAGAATTATTACAAATCATAAGAAACAGGTAATTATAGTTTATGAATATTGAGGCTTATTCCTTGCCATTTCAAATTCCTTTTTTTAACAAGATGGATTATTTAATAAAATTACACAATACCCAGCGATCCGAAACATGGTTAAATTTGAGTTTCCAAGATAATATTTTGTTATCAAATCTTTTCATAAAATGATTTCTTGGAAACCATCATTCAAATTTTCTGAAAACCCTCTTTAATTTCAAAAGTATTTTTAAAAAATGAAATCTCTCTGAATATATAAATAAGACTAGGGACTCAAATGAATAATTCTATTAAAAAAATATCTGGATTCACAAATGAATATGTTTCGTAATTATATTTCCAGACTATAAGACATACTAGCGTGAATTTCCCGTTTCAAGACCAAAATAGGGTCATCAATTGGAGCACCCAACAAAACCAAAAAAAAAGATAACATGATTATCTCAGTTGTAGCTAGCTTTTTGTCCGGTCGCCATACTTAAAACCACGGGATTCACCATATGTCATCCTCATGCTCTTCAAAACAAAATTGCCAATGCACCGCGGGGTAAATTGGGGTTGGCCGAATACTCGAACTCAAAATACTTCCAACTCCTAGTCGTTTAGACCTATCTTAATTAATTAGGCCCACTACTGTTTCATCGTTGATATATTTTAAAGTCGAGTATAAAAAAAATTCGCATACGTTCACTCACTAATCCTAATTTATTAATTCATCTGATAGTCTAAGCTAAAATTCTGATACCAATGTAACACCTCACACTTTTGTGTGCCTGAATTTCGATAAAAATCGAAAATTAAACTCATCCAAGCATAGAGAGTATATATTTGGTACTAGCATTTAAAGAGCATGAGCATAATCAGGGTAAAATAAAACTATCTCACAGTAGAGACGGAATAAGACAACTAATATCAACTAAGGCGACTACCTTAAAGCATATCGCTACAACGATATCGAGCATGGAGGCGAGAACCAAAAACCAAACCGAACACTTGCAAAGACCTGTCTTTCCCGGGCTAACCTAAGAGTTATTATGAAGAGGGGTCCAAACAATAGGTCCTAATGATTAGAAAATGTATAATACTGTCTAAAATACACAAATGTATCCCATTTGGTCAGAACCAAAACATATGTCTAACAATGCTAGTAATTCTAACATAACCTTGTAAAAATTTACGCACGACGACAAACTACCATACATGAAGTAGCATCCCCAAAGAAATTGATATCGCAATACCGAGATAGAACATTTACGCATACGTACGAATCCTTTAAACAACCATTTAACTAATAACTAAAGACTAAGTGGCGGGCTCCCAACCACTCGCTATACCATAAGAAGATTAATTATTTCTATATAGTCACTTAAGACCTTACCATCAATATAAGATCAGGGAGGATCCTCTCGATCAATTAAGGTCCAAGGTGGACCTATTGATCACTTAAAACCTTACTCAATGGTTTACTATACATTAATATAATTTAGAGGACACTAGCTACAAGTTCTATTAATTTAAGGCCTCCGTCTTTCGCATATACTTATGCCCCGCATAAGGCAAGAGATAGTAAGCATTCATTTATTACCTACAGGACCCCATCTCCGTTAAGATCACTCACAAAGGGAATGCATCAACTTTGGTGAAACAATATAGGTAAAAGATACAAATAATTTACAAGACAGACATAAAAACAGCGGAAAAATGAAATCATTTCATAAGCAGCGTGGTTCAGTCAAAACATTACAAACATTGTCTCAAAACCCAACTTCCAAATCATTACAATAAAACCTCTGTCTTGATTCAAAACTCCAAATATATAAAGAAGCATAAAACAGTAGTAAAGCAGCATAAATCCCCAATAAAAGTGTAACCACCGCCATAGCCCAAGAAAAGAGAATCCAAGCAATACACCTACTCTCTTCAAGCTGGAAAAAGTTTGGACGAAGCTGAAGTATTCCCTCCCTGTGGACCTTTGGGGGGGAAGGGGACGGAAGAAAAGAAGACGAAAGAAAATGGGTCAGACATAAAGCCTGGTAAGCCCAGTGATTTTCAGCATGTAAACAAGAAAAAGGATTATGACATGAATAAACCGAATATAAGACAATACCATAGTAACAAGATAACATAAGACAATATAAGGAAAGATAAACTGAATATGCTATCGCACTCATTTCTATTTCTCTGCACCTACTAACAATTGTTTGAACTAACCTCATGTGTTCATAATAAAATGATCCCTTTGTCGATCGGCTTCTACTCGCATATATTTATTACTTGTGTCATTTGGCCCCGCTTGTTTGTAGATACCTGTGTTGGTCCCACCATGGGGTGCATCAATCCCTATAATGGCGACCTGACACAATTCAAGATGCGCAGTGTATAACTACTGATGCCCAGTGCCTGATTTTTCCACTTCGGAGTACGTGCATGCCCGTACTCCGTCGGAACCTACACTGACGCACCACCTGCCGCTATTTTGACCACTAATAATCAGCCCATCAATCGTGCCCCTCCTGCCTAGTCCAGGGTACTGTGGTACATCTAGTGGGTTAGTGCTGAAATGGATCCCCATCGCTAGGGTTTCCTAATCAACATGTTATAACGATTAAGTGTTCTCAATTTAACCTAACCCCACCCATTTGTTTAATTAACATGTTGCATTGGTTAAGTGTCGCCTATTCATATGTTACTTAACCTTACCATTCTTAGCATGTATGTTCATTGGCATTAATTAATTTATTAATGCACCAACCTCTCACATTAGAACTGTTGTTTGCGGTTGTTGGATGTGCCGGGTGGTTCCGGGCAGACTTCTACTGCAAACTCATTCTAACCTTGGGTTTTGGGCTTGGTTCTCTAACCTCTCACATTAGACTTGTTCTTGCGGTTGCTGGATGTGTCGGGTGGTTCCGAGCAGTCTTATACCGCAACTCAGTCTTACCTCGGGTTTGGCATGTTTATCTTTTATCCAATTTACATATTTACCATTCATGTCCAAGTCTAGATTTTTATATGCCAATTATCCACAATTGTAGTCAATTCAAGTTATGACCAATATACTTGTTATGTCCAAAATTACTCCAATAGGTTGTACCCAATTCCCCGTGTTACAATCACACGTACAACAAGATTAAACAAGGTTTCCAAATTCCAAGTACTCATAAAATAAAACGGAAAGGGAAAAGAGAAGAAAGACAAGAATTGACATAAGGGGAAATAGGCATGTAAAGGTGTACCAAACACAAGAATCATGGTTCCAGTAGGCATGTTGTACATTAACAACGAATATGAGCAAACTAAGGAAAATACATCATAGGTATACAAATTCAATAGGATTGAACATAAAGAAATTACTAATTTGATGTACAACATGATAGGTTCAATCACAACAGTCTCATAGGCATAGGTAATTTCAGATTTGACAAAAGAACAAGCATGAATCAGAATTGATTATCTTACAATTAGGCATAGTTCTAAATTCGATTTATTATAGTCTTGATTTCTATTATGTGTTCAAATCTGAATAATAACTGAACTTACAGCGATAGGATTAGAAAAAGAGAATTAGTTGACGTTGTAGCGATTCTAATCTTTCTTTGTTGATTGAAGCAGAAAAACTTTTATTCAATTTGAAGCTCTCTAATTTGATTTCTAGTTTGGAGAAGAAGGAGGCTAGACTAGTTTAGAGATGGACAGCATGGAGGCAACATAGAATAGGGTTATGAGGTTAGGGTTAAGTTTAGATATGTATTTATAGATGTGTTAGACAAACTATGGTCTTTAGATTACCATAAGAGTCATCAGAGCCATCCAAACCAAAGAGACACGTCACCCAGCCAACCACAACGCGACACATAAGCCCTAATCCTTCAGAATTCCTCACCCAGATCTGGGAAGATAGGGGGGTCGACACCTATGTCGACACCCCCTAAGGGGGTCGACACCCTCGGGCGGGATTTTTCCCGCTGATCTTTTTTTGGCTAATTTTCGAAATTTGAATTTGTTTTCTAATTTTTAATTATTATTTAATTTAATTCTGCTTTGAACTGAAATCTTCTAAGCTTCATAACTTCCTCATATGGAGTCCAATGCGTACTCTATCCCAACCAGAATTCCGAGATGAACGTAATGGCGCTACCCATTTTACTTAATTCCTGCTTTTAAAATTAAGTATTCTTTAATTCGTTATTTTAATAGTCATAGAAAATACGAGGTGTTACATTCTCCCATTCTCAAAGGATTTCGTCCCCGAAATCTCTAAGTTAAGAAGAATGTATCCTAACATGCAACATCCATCTACTCAACCATTAATCACAGACATTCATAGTCCTAAAAAAGATTTCTAATGCTTTCATGATCATATGCGTAGTGTGTATATATGTTCTTATCTAATGCAAAATCAGGCGGTCTACTGATTCAGTTGACCTCCTTAATGCGAATTATGTCAGTGCCATGAGTCCATCATTATGCAATTATTCTTAATTGCACTTTATAACTTCTACATGAGTGCACAATCATTCATACAAATGCAACATCCATATGATAACACATCAAGTTTCAATCCATATACAAATACATATGCAATATAATAGTGACTGAGCCGATCTAGTACCTAATATGTGTATATGCATCCACGAGAAACCACTAGCAACCACTTGCAACCATCAATCATAACATGTTTCAAATACATGTTTACATTCATTGGTTTCTACTTAAGGATCAAGAATAGGACCGATGAGATATACTTAAAAATAGATACAAGCATGCATAAAACTATGAAAAAGAGATCAAGGATGTACCCTCAAAAAGAAAAAGGTAGGCTGCGCGTATCTTGTCTTCAGTCCCCCAAGTCGCGTCTTTTCAATGTCACTCCATTGTACTTTAACTAGTTTAACCTCATGATTGCGTAGCTTCTTAACTTCTGTTCCCAAGATACGAGTTGGAACTCTTCTCACCGTCGCTTCTCGTTCCACTTCTACTTCTTCTAGTATGCTCGGCTCCACCACTTCCGCAGACTCATGTAAGCACTTTCGTAGATGAGAAACATGAAAAACATTATGAACTCCAACCAATCTTTCGGGGAACTCTACTCTATAAGCCATCGTTCCAAACCTCTCAATGATAGGAAATGGCCCTACAAATCTTGGCGCCAATTTTCCTACGGATCCAAAGCGAACGACATTCTTCGAAGGAGATACTTTAGGGAAAACCCTGTCTCCAACCTCAAACTCAAGGTCGGTCCTTCTTTTATCCGCCTAGGACTTCTATCTATCTAGTGTGATCTTCATTCATCTTCGTATTAAGTCCACCTTCTCCGAAGTCTCACTGATAATGTCGGGCCCAAGTACTAGATTGTCTATAGATTCCCACCAACAAGTTGGGGATCGACATGGTCTTCCATATAAAGCCTCAAAGGGTGCCATGCCTATGGTGTCTTGGTAGCTATTGTTGTAGGCGAACTCCACCAAAGGAAGATGATCTTTCCATATTCCTCCAAAATGAAGAATACACAATCTCAAAAGATCTTCTAATACTTTGTTCACCCTTTCAGTCTGACCATCGGTTTGAGGGTGATAGGCAGTGCTTAAGCATAGCTGTGTGCCTATAGCCTCTTGCAAACTTTTCCAAAACTCACTCGTAAAGATAGGATCTCGATCACTTACTATGCTAGAGGGTATCTTATGCAGTCGAACTACTTCTTTAAGATAAATGGATGCTAATGATGAGACGGTCCTCCTACTCTTAACAGGTATAAAGTGAGCGCTTTTAGTGAGCCTGTCAACTATTACCCAAATACTGGTATTGCCCCTTCTTGACCTAGGCAACCCATCTATAAAGTCCATCGAAATGCTATCCCATTTCCACTGTGGGACCTCTAGAGGATGAAGCAGACCACCAGGCTTCTCCTGCTCCACCTTGACTTGCTGGCATATTAAGCACTTAGAGACGAATTCAGTTACATCCTTCTTTATGCCATTCCAAAAGAAAACTCTTTTTATGTCTTTATACATCTTGTCTCCACCTGGGTGTATGGTCAACTTAGAATGGTGCGCTTCTTCAAGAATTGTCTTCACCATATCCCTTACTTGTGGTATGCATAGTCTTCCATCCCGTCTCAACCAACCCTTGTCATCTATGGAGTATCTATTGAGATGACTAGAAGTCTCACCTCTAATTAGCTTATCCATCACATCAACTATCTGAGGGTCTTCACGTTGCACGGCTCCTATTGAGTCCAAAAGCGTAGGCTGCACCTCTAGCGATGCTAACAAACCAGGTACAAACTCAAAGGAGGGTCTAAAGTCAGAGGTTGCATATACTCCAAGTTTTGCCTTTCTACAAAGAGAGGACTTAAGGTCAGCCTTTTCCTACTTAAGGCGCCTGCTACCACATTACCCTTGCCAGGGGTGTAAGAAATCTCAAAATCGTAAAATTCCATCCACCTTTGCTGTCTTAAGTTAAAATCTTTTTGTGAGAAAAGGTATTTTAATGATTTATGGTCCGTAAACAATTCAAACCTTTCTCCTAGTAGGTAATGACGCCATGACTTAAGAGCGGAAACAATGGCAGCTAGTTCCAAATCATGAGTTGGGTAGTTCTTTTCATGTACCTTCAATTGCCTTCCTCCATAACAAACTATCTTACCTTCTTGCATCAAGACAGCGCCTAACCCCGTGCCGCATGCGTCTGTGTATACTGTAAACATCTTACTTCCATCAGGCAATGTCAGAACTTGAGCTGTTGTTAGAGCCCTCTTCAATCGTTGGAAAGCAACATCACAATCCAAATCCCAAGCAAAAGTTAGGTCTTCTTCGTCAATCTAGTAAGTGGGGCTGAGATCTTCGCAAACTCTTTAATGAACTTTCTGTAATAGCCCACTAGTCCGAGAAAACTTCGTACTTTGGTTGCATTCCTTGGAATATTCCAATCTTGCACCGCTACTACTTTTGCGGGATTCATAGCTATCCCTTCTTTGAACATCACGTGTCCAAGAAACCTTACTTCTTCTCTTCAAAAATGGCATTTGGAGAATTTTGCTTTAAGCTGATTTGCTCGAAGAGTATCCATAACTTCCCTTAAATGCAAAGCATGTTCTTCCTCACTTTTTGAGAAAATCAAAATGTCGTCCATGAAGACTACTACAAATTTATTAAGGAACTTCCTAAACACCCTACTCATCAAGTCTATGAAATAGGCGGGTGCATTTGTCTAACCGAAAGGCATGACAAGCCATTCAAAGAAACCATCCGGAGTCCTGAACGCAGTCTTATCTATGCTGTCTTCAGCCACTCTTAACTGATGAAATCCGGTCGCCAGATCTAGTTGGGAGAAACTGATGCACCTACGAGCTGGTCGAACAAGTCGTCTATTCTTGGAAGTGGGTGCCTATTCTTCTTGGTCAGCTTGTTTAGCTCACTATAATCCACGCATAGGCTAAGTGAACCATCCACTTTGGTTGTGAACACTACTGAAGCACCCCATTCAGAAATACTCCGCCTTATGAACCCCTTTTCAAGCAACTCTTTAAATTGCTTACTGAGCTCCTTCCTTTCCCTTGGAGCCATGTGTCTAACGGGTAAAGCAACTGGTTTTGCATTATCATCTAGGTATATGCGGAAATATATCTCTCGCTTTGGCGGTAAACCCTTCACTCCTTCAAAGACATCTGAGTACTCACGGACTACTCTAACAGATTGCAAATTTTCAACATACGCATCTAGAGATTCTAGGTAGCTAAGCATGATAGAATTCATAGGATTACAAGAGATTTCGAAAGTATTATCGAGGCGAGTCAAAAATCTAACCACTCTCTTTTCACAATCGAGGATGGCACCATTATTGGATAACCAATCCATGCCTAGAATCAACCCATAGCCCGTGAAACCCAAAACATAAGCATTGCATCTAAACCCAGCGCTTAGTATAGAAATTTCCAAATCCAAACAAATCATTGATAAATAAGCCGAACCCCCAATTGGATTTGAAACAATCATGGGATCCTCTACTATACTGGTATCTAGGTGCAGAGATTCAACTAAAGCAGTAAATATAAAAGAGTGTGAAGCACCAGAATCAAAAAGAGTACGAACAGGATGATCAGAACGATAAACTAAACTCTCAACAGAAATATTTCTACCTCTTGCTTGCGTAGGTGCTGTGCGAGCGTGAATCTGCCCTCCAGAAGTAGATCCTGCCCTCTTCCCTTGCCCTTGCCCTTGCCCTTTCCTTCTTGGGCAATCCTTAGCCATATGTCATGTCTCGCCACACTGAAAGCAACCACCCATCTTCCTCTTCTTCTTTTTGCAGTCCTTAATCAGATGTCCAGGTATGGCACAAAAATTACACTTCCTCTTGTCACGGGGTTTGTTATTCTTTCCACCCTTCTTATAATCCGTCTTCTTATTCTGTGATTTCTCCACTTTCTTATTTAGAGGTTCTTCTATCTTCACCTCTTTCTTCTCGCCCTTGCTTTCCTCATGTAACAGTGTCATGTCCACCAGTCTCTCATAAATCGTGCCCATAGGTATATGGGACATAGCTAGGCCGTGGAGTGGCTCATTTAACCGTTTAGCAAAACAGTGAGCCTTTTTATATGGAGTGTTTACTAACTCAAGTCTGAATCTAGCTAACTGGTTGAGCTTGTTGACATATTCCTTAACCGATGGGCTTCCTGTTTGAGTGCTAAGAACTTCTTCATCTGCAGGCTTTGTTCAGATTGCGAAAGGAACTTCATCCCAAACCTCATTCTGAAGTCCTCCCAAGTCTCAACTGGTCTCTCAACATTATTAACTTCCCACCAGAAAGAGGCTTCGTCCTTAAGTAACCATACAGCCAGCTGTATCTTCCACCTATCGTCCACTTCGAAGATAACAAACAGATCTTCTGTTTCCTTGAGCCAGTTTCTTGCTTCCACGAATGATTCAGTCCCATTAAAGTTCTTTCTGTCCATAGCTCAAAAGTCCCTACATATCTTCGAGAAAGCATTCAGACGCGGAGGCGGAGGAGGAACGGCATCCGCGGCTGGGGGAGGAGGAGGAGCAACATCTACGGTTGGGGGATGAGGAGCGTACGCTTGTCCTTCGGTGGGGGCCGTAGCCTCTAAATACTGATGGAACCAGGCGGGTACTTGCACTCCCTTTGGAAGATTAAGATCCCCAGACATGCTGAAATGAAAAGAAAAAGATTCAAAACAAAGGATAGAAAGATAACGCAAATGGCTTTGGGGAATATGCCTTTAAAATAAAACAACACTTTTCTTGAAAATGCTTCTTTAAAACTTCTTTTTGAAAAATAGTTTTCAAAAACTTTTATCTGATTTGGTAACCATCAGCTCTGATATCAAGTGAAACACCCCACCTCCGTTAAGGTCACTCACAAAGAAAATGCATTAACTTTGGTGAAGCATTATAGGTAAAAGATACAGATAATTTACAAGACAAATATACAAACAGTGGAAAAACTGAAATCATTTCATAAGCAGCGTGGTTCAGTCAAAACATTACAACCATTGTCTCAAAACCCAACTTCCAAATCATTACAATAAAACATCTGCCTTGATTCAAAACTCCAAATACATAAAGAAGCATAAAACAGTAGTAAAGCAGCATAAATCCCCAATAAAAGTGTAACCATAGCCATAACCCAAGAGAAGAGAATCCAAGCAATACATCAACTCTCATCAAGCTGGAAAAGGTTTGAACTAAGCTGAAGTATTCCCTCCATGTGAACCTAACGGGGGGAGACGGAAGAAAAGAAGACGAAAGAAAACGGGTCAGACATAAAGCCTGGTGAGCCCAGTGATTTTCAGCATGTAAATAAGAAAAAGGATCGTGACATGAATAAACCGAATATAAGACGATACCATAGTAACAAGATAACATAAGACAAGATAAGGCAAGAAAAACTGAATATGCTATCGCACCCATTTCTATTTCTCTGCACCTACTAACAATTGTTTCAACTAGCCTCATGTGTTTATAATAAAATGATCCCTTTATCGATCGGCTTCTACTCGCATGTATTTATTACTTGTGTCATTCGGCCCTGCTTGTTTGTAGATACCTGTGCTGGTCCCACCATGGGGTGTATCAATCCCCATGATGGCGACCCGACACAATTCAAGATGCATTGTGTATAACTACTGATGCCCAGTGCCTGATTTTTCCACTCCGGAGTTCATGCATGCCTGTACTTAGTCGGAACCTATATACACTGACGCACCACCTGCCGCTATTTTAACCGCTTATAATCAACCCCGTAATCGTGCCCCACCCGGCCTAGTTCAGGGTACCGTGATACATCTATGTGGGTTACTATTGAAATGGGTCCCCGTTGCTAGGGTTTCCTAATCAAGATGTTATAACGGTTAAGTGTTCTCAATTTAACCTAATCCCACCCATTTGTTTAATTAACATGTTGCATTGGTTAAGTATCGCCTATTCATATGTTACTTAACCTTGCCATTCTTAACATGTCTGTTCATTGACATTAATTTATTAATGCACCAATCTCTCACATTAGAATTGTTGTTTGCGGTTGCTGGATGTGCTGGGAGGTTCCGGGCAGACTTCTACCGCAAACTCATTCTAACCTCGGGTTTTGGGCTAGATGCACTACCTCTCACATTAGACCTGTTGTTGCGGTTGTTGGATGTGCCCGGTGGTTCCGGACAGTTTTACGCCGCAACTCAATCTAACCTCGGGTTAGGCATGTTCATCTTTTATCCAATTTACATATTTACCATTCATGTCCAAGTCCAGAATTTTGTATGCCAATTATCCACAATTATAGTCAATTCACGTTATGACCAATATACTTGTTATGTCCAATATTACTCCAATAGGTTATACCCAATTCCCCGCGTTACAATCGCACGTACAACAAGATTCAACACGGTTTCCAAATTCCAAGTACTCATAAAATAAAATGGAAAGGGGATAGAGAAGAAACACAAGAATCGACATAAGGGAAAATAGGCATGTAAAGGTGTACCAAACACAAGAAACATGGTTCCAATAGGCATGTTGTACATTAACAACGAATATGAGCAAATTAAGGAAAATACATCATAGGTATACAGATTCGATAGGATTGAAATAAAGAAATTACTAATTTGATGTACAACATGATAGGTTCAATCACAACAGTCTCATAGGCATAGGTAATTTCAGATTTGACAAATGAACAAGCATGAATCAAAATTGATTATCTTATAATTTGGCATAGTTCTAGATTCGATTCATTACAGTCATGATTTCTATTATGTGTTCAAATATGAATAATAACTGAACTTACAGCGATAGGATTAGAAAAGGAGAATTAGTTGATGTTGTAGCGATTCTAATCTTTATTTGTTGATTGAAGCAGAAAACCTTTTCTTCTATTTGAAGCTCTCTAATTTGATTTCTATTTTGGAGAAGAAGGAGGCTAGGCTAGTTTAGAGATGGACAACATGGAGGCACCATAGAATGGGGTTATGAGGTTAGGGTTATGTTTAGATATGTATTTATAGATGTGTTGGACAAACTATGGCCTTTAGATTAGCATAGTAGTCATCAGAGCCATCCAAACCAAAGAGACACGTCACCCAGCCAACCACAGTGCAACACATAAGCCCTATTCCTTCAGAATTCGTCACCCATATCTGAGAAGATAGGGTCGACACCCCTATACGGGGGTCGACACCTATGTCGACACCCTTTAGGGGGGTCGACACCCTCGGCTGGATTTTTCCCTCTCATCTTTTATTGGCTGATTTTCGAAATTTGAATTTGTTTTCTAATTTTTAATTATTATTTAATTTAATTCTGTTTTGAACTGAAATCTTCTATGCTTCATAACTTCCTCATATGGAGTCTGATTTATTCAAACTCGGACTCTATTTCAATAGAATTCCGAGACGAAAGCAATGGAGCTACCCATTTTACTTAATTCCGGCTTTTAAAATTAAGTATTCTTTAATTCATTATTTTAATTTTCATAGAAAATACGGGGTGTTACAGGATAGGTAGACGACATCTCATCATTTATGACCTTCCCCGGCGGACCCCCCGTGTTACTATGTAGCTGGCCTTATTAGATAATCCCCTAACCATTTAATACTTCTTGCAGGATAGGTCAATCTATGGTACCTTGTAGCGGTCATTTAATACCTAATCCCAAGGCAAACTCTCTCCCTAGTCAGTTACTACCTAGAGGAAGTGAACCTATGTGAGGATTACCCAACTTGAACCCAATAGTCATTTAATACTTCGTATTCATGGGGAGACGAGCTATGCGATCACTTAATCCCCTTTTAAGGGTGGATCTAACCACTTAATATCTCTAACCCGAAGCACTTATAAATTATTTTCCTTTTAAGATTTCTTCTTTTTAGTGGGAGGCGTGTCCTACAACTACTTAATACCTCACACTTGAAATAAACCTCATTTTAGGAAATAATCCTCTCTACACAATTAACTATCGTCACGGTTTCCTATGGCTAATGATATCTCACATCAGTTGTACTTATATTCGACTGTTGGAAAGTACATACTTTTTTCGAATAAAGCAAATGATCTCCCATCATTAACCTACCAAGTCCAACTCCTATTTCTAATTATATTAATTTTAGATTAACTGGAATAAAAATAAGGAAAACTTATAACATCCCATCCTATCCTATGATGTCTAATTATTTATTTCTTTATTGGACTTAGCATTTACTACGCCAATCAGTTCCCATTAACCCCCTGTTAATTCTATTTCTTACTATTAATTGAGTTACCTACCATTAATGACCCTAATGGTCATATTTCCTAAGGCATCAATTAAACTATTTCTACATGTCACTAATAGTCATATTTTCCTAAAGCATTCATTATCCTATTAAATGCCATTTATATCAGCCCCATTTGAATTCTGATGTAATTATTGTAACTCCAAAATATTACTACAAATTTAATTCCATTTAATTTTTATGTGAATATATATAAGTTTGCTATTTATTTATTCTCTGGTTGGAGTCACAATCTCTATTTCTAAATAACAATATTTAATGGTAACCATTTAGGTATGTTTATCATATTCAATTAATTCCCCGAAACATTCATGGTTACAATAGTTATTACCTTACTTATAACCCTTTTATTACAGTAAGAAATTTCATATGGATTGTTACAATAGTCATAATCGTTTAATTTCCCATTTGGGAGTTACTACCATATGTTTATTTACATAAAATGGAAACACTTTGAATTCAAACACACATTAACACACAACGTTTATTTAATATAAAGCGACATTTACGTAGATTTGGATGGATAAGATATATATACATACATAGATATATATATATATATATATATATATATATATATATATATATATACACACACACGCTCGAAGTTAACGTAGTTACTAATTTACATCTTCTTATTATTTATTACTTATGTTCTAGTCTAAACTAGCGACCAAAACAACATTTTTGTGTTTAATCTTGTTTTAAGATTCAAAATCTTATAAAAGGTTATTTATTGTTAATTTTGCCCAAAATATTTAAAAGAGGAAAATTTACATTACTTCAAATCCCAAATAAACAAATTTATATTTTATTTAGAATATATGTTGCAAACTACACACTAAATACATGAATTTGCACATCTCTTCTTATTTGATTTATTTATGTTCCTTGTGGATTTCAGTTAATGTCTTTTTATACAAAAAGAACAAAAAAGACAAAATTATAATAATCAAGTAAAACCACAAACAATTTCAAATACAAGTAGGATTACTGTTAATTTGGGGCATTGTTATTGACACTCCAAATATTGTTAAGGAGAGACCAATTTTTTATTTTTTAAAAAATTGTTAGTGGGAGTACCAATGAGGAAAGTAGCCCCTTAACAAATAAAGGTAAGTTTACCTTATTACCCATTTTGCCTCTTCACAAATAAAGGTAATTTTACCTTAACAAATATTGCAAGGACCATAGTAATTTTTTTCAATTTGCATATATCGATTTTTTTTAAACCCTAAAGGATAAGCGTTTTCGGAGGAATATGATCAAACTAATTTATTTTTTTGTTGACATAAATATGCCGAATTTTATAATTACAAAGGCAGTGCACTAAAATGATTATTAATTTTCGACATGTCACTGTCGAATACATACATAATTGATTAAGTGTTGCTTTCAGTACAGTGGCGACGAACTGATTATTTTAATTTGGTTTCCTTTGTCGAACAAGTTTTCTTTAATCTAATTTGAAGGGGCAATTCAGGAATATTGAGTAGTGTAAAATAATATGTTTGTGTAACCCTTAACAAATTTTCAAAGAGTGGAGTATTTTTAAAAAATGACCCCCCCCCCCCCTTAACAAAAGTTGGATTGTCAGTAACAACGCCCTTAATTTAACCAATCCCGCACAACTACAAATCAATACCAAATCCTACGAATCTGGAATAAAACTACAAAATTAATAATGGTTTTGGGATTGATTTCAAGATCCGCGTTGTTTACAATATACATCTTAAAAATAATTGTAGGCAAGATGATGATAATAAATTAAAAAGCCTACAAATCAATACTTAACCAATATTCATAATATTTCAGATTTGACAAGATAAACAAATCCGAGAACTTTTAGGCACATAATTCAAATTCAACACAAACAAATTATATATGTTTATTATAAACAATGTATATAATTTCCCACTCACTTGACAGCTATCCAAATCCAAATCTGACACAGCTTTTGAGCTTAAAATTCTCAAATCTTACAGATCTACAATTTTTCCAAAGGGAATTTATTAACAAAGATTTAGATTTGTAGATTTGAAAGAAAATAAACAAGAAAATAAGATGGAAATTCAGTTATATAAATTACCTAAACGAATAACCACTTCTTTTAAATTTGATTTGTACACATTTATAATTTATGTTTTGGAAGAGATTAAAGGATTGGAAATGGCAGAGCTTCGCTGCTGCCTCTAGAAAATATGAATAAAAGGCCATTAGATTTAATTTAATAAAGATCCGTCTGTCAATATAACAAATTATATATCAAAACCCTAGCCGCCACACTGCCTGTATCGACAAAGTGGTCGATACAATGGTCGACCGCCCGGTCATCCCTTGGTCGACCTGGCAATGAGGTGGCCGGGAGATTAATTACTATATTTATATATTTTTTGTTTTATTTATTTTCCATCCGTTTTCGTATTTCGTTCGTAACTTTTTCATACGAATTCCATTCACGAACTTCAAAACGTGAAAATTGACCAAAATTCCGTCACGAACGCAACGGTGTAGGTTTCGTGATCAAATTCCATTATTTGCGAAATTTTCATTTTTGGGATCTAATTAAATAACTTAATTGACTATCGTCAAAATTTCTAATTGTTACAAATATTTTAACTTTAAATAAATAAAATTTTAAATTTTATTTAATTGGATGGTTCGATTTTCAAGTATTAAAAACCGAAACCGACAAATAAACCGAACTACTATAAAAATAAAAATAAAATCAATTAATTAACTTACAAACTAAACCTAACCCATCAGAATTAATTGTTCTGGGGTTTAATCATTTCAAACGGAAACGGTAAATGTTCACCGTATGCGAAAACATTGCCAGCAAACGTGACAGAATAGATCCTAGCCGTACACAACCTACTCTCCTCTGTTTTCCTCTTTCCAGTATGATATCCGAACTTTCCTGGTCTGCTAATTTCAGGCTTTCTACCATCGTTTGACAAAAGGCGGTCTTCTCACCGAATCCTCCTTCAGATCAAGGCGAAATTTCCTGGAATAATGGCCATGGCTGCCGCAGCTACCGCTCTTCGTCACCGTCAGATCTCAACCACCACCTCCCTCCTACGCTACGCCAACCGTTCTTTCTCTTCCACCTCTGACCAAACCCTAACAATCGAAACCTCCGTTCCTTTCACCTCTCACAACTGCGAAGCCCCCTCTCGGCAAGTCACCACCTCCACCTCCGAGCTCATGTCGTTCTTTCAAACTATGTCTCTAATGCGGCGACTCGAGATTGCATCTGATTCCCTCTACAAATCCAAGCTCATCCGTGGGTTCTGCCACTTGTACGACGGCCAGGAGGCCGTATCCGTCGGCATGGAAGCTGCAATCACCAAAAAGGATGCTATTATTACTGCTTATCGTGATCATTGCATCTTTCTTGCACGTGGCGGAGACCTGGTCTCTGCTTTTGCCGAATTGATGGGTCGAAAAGATGGGTGCTCGCACGGAAAGGGTGGATCGATGCATTTTTATAAGAAAGATGCGAACTTTTATGGTGGTCATGGGATTGTCGGTGCACAGGTGCCTTTGGGTTGTGGGGTTGCATTTGGACAGAAGTATATGAAGGATGAGAGTGTGACTTTTGCAATGTACGGGGATGGTGCTGCGAATCAGGGGCAGTTGTTTGAGGCATTGAATATGAGTGCCTTGTGGGATCTGCCAGTAATACTAGTGTGCGAAAATAACCACTGTATGTTAATTTATTATCGGATTTTGAATTTGTGAGGGAAACTGATTTTTTGTTGAAGTCGTCTTTTGATAAAATCTTTTAATTCGTCTTAGATGGAATGGGAACTGCTGAATGGAGAGCAGCAAAGAGTCCTGCTTATTATAAGCGAGGAGACTATGTTCCTGGATTAAAGGTAATTCCTATTTTTGGAATTGTTGTTTCTATGTGTTGACATTTTGCTAATTTGATCGGCCATAAATAATTTGTTAGTATAGTACTTCTGTGTTTTTTCCCCACTTGTTCAACCATGGATAGCGTGAGAATAATTCAAAAACCACTTAAGTTTCCAACTATATATCCTACCAGAAGAATAAGCTAGATTATATTTCTCACAGGGTTTACAATAACATCACCACAAGGCATAAGAAAGACCATTTTGTTCCTACAAGCTATTTCTCCATGTGAGGGTACACATATATTTGTTTCTAAGGAAGATTGAAGATAAACTCGTTAAGACCTTTGCATGGCTAGGGGCCTTGTATATTTAGTTACATGCGAGAAAGTTATGTGACTCATTTTGTTTATCCTAATTAACATGGTGTCAGTATGCATAAAGAGCATTTCCGTTGAGCGGATAATTCTGACCTTTGTTCTGTAAGCGTGAAACACGTGCCTGCTCAAAGTAGAGAAGAGAGCAAAAATTTAAATCACTCTACAATTTATTCAAATGCTAGTGATCATGATGAATGGAATCCATCATACAACAAAATTTGGCTTGAGCAGATGCGGCAACTATGTCAGCTACTTTAGTTTGTATAAGTGACGATTGTTTTCCTTTACTATAAAGATTAATTGGTATCAGATGCTTATAAATTGTAGTTGTAAATAATATGCTGCATATGTGTTTCATTTTATTCTATGTTAGGTTAGTCTGTTGTATTTTACATGGACATTTATTTTAGTCATTGAGTGATTAATGCTTTTTCCCCATAATAATATTTGAGAATAGAACAAGTATACTTGTATGTGTTTATTATATTTGATTTCCTGTCTTTGTTTTGCTGTCTCTAGCCTTTGGCAACGGGAGGGGACAATTAAAAGGAGATAAATACTGTTCTGACTGTAGTTATATATATTTTCTTTTCTTTTTGACGGTTTTGTTTTGTTTTATGCTCTGCTGCATAATATTGACAGCCATATGATCTAGTTTCTGTGTACTGGTCTGTATCCTTATCTAGTTAAATTCCCGTGGTATGACTTTACCTGTAGGATAGCCATGTATTGAAAACAATTTGTTGGTCCCGTTTGTTGCCTAATGTTACATGATATAGCTAGGCTCGGATTTCGTAAATATAATAAGTAAAAAATAATCCTTGGCCATATGCAGCTTGCTTATTTACCTAAAAATGTTATTATTACGAAGATTTTGAATGCAAAGCTTTTGCAAATGGTTAATTAATATCTGTCATGCTTTGGATGTGTGGAACTTGGTTTTTGTCATTGAGTATTAAATCCTATTGAAAAATGTGGGTGGTCCTTGCTCTAGTATACTAAAAAGGTCTACCTTCTTAGAAAGAGCATGACATGTGCTATAGAAACATATTGGTTGATGATTTTTCAAATGGTGCATTGTCCAATTTCTTGTCTGATCTAATTGTATTTAAATTTTGCAATAGGTGGATGGTATGGATGCACTAGCTGTGAAGCAAGCATGTGCATTTGCTAAAGAACACGCTTTGAGCAATGGGCCTATTGTAAGAAACTAAAATCTCTCATCCCTTATTTTTACTTGTTAATGTGTATACCTGATTTCATTGTTTGTTCAATGGTTTTCCTTTTCCTCATTGTTTGAAAAAAACCTAGAAATGCACAAACCCACCGAGCCTTTTTTAATTACGAAAATATGATAATAGATGACCATGCAATAGGACGCTTGCTACAAGTTTTTTGTTCTAGGTTTTAAATCTTGAACGTACATCATCAAAGTATAATATGCCAATGTAGCTTTCAACCTTTGACCCTTCAAATTGTGATTTTAAGGACTGTTAATTTTGTACGAATGTTCATTGCCTGTCCGAGTCCGTGGCAAAAAATCATTTGTCTGAGTCCATTCAATTTTTCATTTAGGACATGAGTTAAGATAACATGATTTATATAAATAAAAATTTCGTCCGGTCCGTGTACGTTTGAATTCGTTTGAATTTCTTGTTATCCAGTATATTCACTATGCTCTTAAAAATATTTGTGACAACTATTTCTTTGATCGATTGAGCAAAGATTCATAAAATGCTTGTACTTATGTAATAAAAATATTTTATTTGATAAAAAGCATGCAATCTGATGTAAATAGTAATCTTTGTCCCTGTCCATTCGAATCCATGACTACAAAATGTCTGTTTTCGTGTCTATCCAATTTTAACTAGGACTTAAATTATGACAAGTTGTACGAGCATGAATCCCGTTTAGTCCGTGTCCGGTTCGATTTCATTTTGGGCAGAAACTGAAATACCGCTGTCCGGTCTGGTCCAATCCGGCTGATGTACACCCCTAGTCATTATTTATGAATGAATTTGCTGTGAGAGGTACACAAATATGATCATATTAGAGCAGTTATGACTTCTAAGTTGAGGGAAGCATTGGCCATATCGTAGGTCACCGGTGTTGCTAAATTGAACTGTTGGGAGGAGAGTTAAAACTCAGAAGATAAGTTTGGATCCATGTTGCTATCATTGGTTCAAGACATTATGATATTCTTAGATACTTCCATCAAATATATAAATAAAATATATTCTCAGAAATCAATATTCTAAGCTGTCACTGTTCATGGTTACCTTCTCCTAGAGCTTCTTGAGAATATTCTTGGTTTCATGCTTGTTTTCTTCAAAAATAATATATTTCTCTATACTATCTACATGAGCGCAAATCGTTACCATCAGATTTCATATATAAGACAATAACTACTGTGGAATCAATTCTGTTTTCCCCCCACTTGAGAGGTCTTAATTTATAACATTTTGGCAGATCTTAGAAATGGATACATATAGATACCATGGTCACTCCATGTCTGATCCTGGAAGCACATATCGTACCCGTGATGAGATCAGTGGTGTGAGGCAGGTTGGTTTCTCTTAGCGCTAATCAACTTAACAAATTCGCTTTCTCTGGCAATCATGGGTCTTAATGCTAGCTTATTTTCAGGAGCGTGATCCAATCGAAAGAGTTAGGAAGCTTATACTTTCTCACGATATAGCTACAGCTGCCGATCTCAAAGTAATTGCACTCTTTCAATTTTTTTTAATCCCTTCAACTTTAATATTTATCTTTCTCATATTCTGTATATTTCTAAATAGGATATTGAGAAACAGGCTAGAAAAGAGGTAGACGATGCTATTGCAAAAGCCAAGGTAACTTCCATATGCTGAATATTTGATTCTTTCCCCCCTCATGGTTGATTTGAAACTGAATCTCCATGGTTACTTGGTTTACGGGTTAATTCAACGTTATCAAAACAGAATTGAATTTTAATTTGTTAACTTCAAATCATAATTCATGAATCATACATTCAGGAACTTTTCATTTAATGATTCGATAGGCTTGTGCGCTAGGAATTTTGCTTCATGCACGCCATCATGTTTCATTTTTATATGTAAAAACGTTTATTTTTCTTTCCCAGCGATTTTTTTTGTTTCTTTTTCTTTTTTCCTTTTTTTTTTGTTGTTGTTGAATTGTTTTGATGTTTGAGCTTCTACATTCAAACCTAAACCCATTTTTCTACAAGGGAAAAAAACAAATAAGTTGGTATGTAGATTAAACCAAGTTTTTTTTCTGCTGCAATTTCAATGAAGTTCCAATGAGGAATTCGAAAATCAAAATATGAGAGATTGATTTGAAACAAAACTCAAATTAAGGGGTTTTTAATTTTTTTAATGATAACGGGTTGAACGGTCTTACTCATGCATAACTGTGTGATTACAGGAAAGTCCTCAACCAGACCCATCTGAACTATTTACCAATGTTTACGCCAAAGGCTATGGTGTTGAGGTAACTATAAGTATCATGATGTGCTATCTTTTTTCTGCTGCACGTCACCTAACCATTTTATGGTTAGGATCGAAACTGTCTATTATTGCTATGTATGTTAAAATAAATCCTTAATTGTCAATGCTTCAGGTATTTGGTGCAGATAGGAAGGAGGTGAGGAGTGTTCTTCCTTGAAGAAGCCTTTTTGTAAAGATGTTTTACGGTTTTTTTTTTTTCCTTTTCCTATACTGTTTAAAACTTGGAAAATAAATGTCTATGTGCAAATGGGTACAAAGTAGTAGTTTATATTTTTTTTTGGTTGGTGGAGGTGTAAACCTCGAAGTTCCTTGAGTAGTGATTATAGTTTTTATGCAACTTGGCTAAAAGTTCGATGTAAGTCATTCATTGTACTGCATTTGCATTTTGGAATGATATTCTATATGGATTGCATGTGTATTCATCAATTATTTGGTGTGGTGTAGATGTTCATGATTTTAATGATCTGATTTGCTTCTGGTAATGATTAGATGGACTTAAGTTAAATGGATGTATTGTCTGAATGTTGTAATCTGGTGTGTGAACCTATTTACAGGGTCTGGAATTTGCAATGGAATTTTAAAATAATACCCATTTTGAAGTGAAAAACTTGTTAACTAAGATGAAACTGTTCAGTTGGAAGATGTGAATAATTTAAGTTTTTAACTAGAGGTGTAAATCGGTCGGACCGGATCGAACGGAGGTGTTTCAGTTTCTGTTCTAAAAAGAATCGGACCGAACATGGACCGAATCAAATTTTTTCTTGGACAAATTTTGTTGTTTTGATTCTTGTTAACTAAGATGAAACTGTTCAGTTGGAAGACATGACCGGACTCGGTCGGACATGACTATTTATGTCACATTTTGTACATTTTACTAGATTTTCTCTCAACTATACGCCAAATTATAAGTAATTCGGACGAGCTTGGACCGGACATGATTTTTTCTTGTACAAATTTTGTTGTCATAACTTGTGTCCTAAATGAAAATCGGACGGACTCGGACGGACGTATTTCGGTCACGGACACGAACATACGTCGGATATTCGGACAAAATTTACAGCCCTATATTTTAACATATACTACTGGATTAAAAAAATTACTATCATGGATAGTACTTTTCAGCCAGCTATAATATAGGTAAACAATAAATTGGATGAGCATAGGTTAAAATATTCTTTGTAGGATATCATTTTTAACGTTTAGATATCTAAATATTTTATTTAAATATTGGTCATTAATTATTCGCTTGATGATTCCAAAAGGTGATTTCTCGAAAACGATCGAATCAGGACTCGAGTCTAGTTCCGTTGAGTTTGTATGGTTCATTATGTAAATAAAAACTATAAAGATCACTATACTTCGAGATCGGGGGATCTTATGGTCAAAACTGTTTGAAATACGCGTAAAATTATCGCCTCGGGCAATAGTCTCGCATTTTGGTGAAACTTGTATCATTGGAACCGTATCATTGTAGTGATGCACGCTGTCAATTTTCGTGATGAACAAACTTTTCGTTTGATAGTGCAAAAATAAAACGTATCGATTTTATTTGAATTGAGATGAGAGGATAAGATAGATTAAAATATGTTATAAGTTGGGTCTATGGCTACAGTAACAGGCCCGCTTTCTTTCTTTTCCATCTCAAAAATTACTGTTATATTGCTATAGCAAAACCCATGGTTGCCATCGTTCTAAATTCAAGGTCTACCTCCACAATTCTCTAAAAATCACAACTCCAAGCCATCGAAACCACAACGACAATATCTCCATAGCTATACCTATTTTGTGGCACTCGATCGTGATTATTTGGGTCCGACGTTTTCATGACCGAGCTAGGGTTCGACATTGCAGTTTATTGGGGTGTTGCTTGTCGACGAGGATGATTCAGTTGGTATTCTCTTTTCGAGATGTTCCTTTCCACCAACTTTCGTATGATTCGATCATAGTTTTTATCGCACCCTTTTTCCATGCCTGTAGCACGCACTTCCAGGTCGCAATCCACTCTAGGGGCGCGAGTTCAAAGTTATGGTGATGGGCACATGGAGTTTTGGACGAGGAGTTTGGAGGCGTAGTTGGATTTAAATTCCGACTATCGAATCTCTATAGCATTGATAATGTGCACGACCTTGTTTTTTGGTTTCATGTGATGTGGCTTTTGGAGGTAGTTAAATTAAGGTAATTAGGTTATTTAATTATTTAGTCAACTTAATTTAATAGATTAAATAATCTGAAACTTATATCGTGTACATCTTTTGCATGCGAGGTCGGAATTGGATGTGGTTTTTTCCGTTGGACTCGTATTGGCGAGCTCTACGTTTTAGAATTGGTTTGGACTGATTTGACTAAGGCGAGTGGTATAATCTCTCATTGAACTGTATTAGTTTATATAGTATAAATTTGACGATTTAAACTGGTTTATGATCATAAGACGTAATATTTAGGATTGTGAAACCTAGTAAATAATAAATAAAATTATTAGAAAGTGATTTGAGTAGCTTTAACCTGATTATCACTTTTTACCCAATTATGCGCTATTGTGCGCGCTATTTACCCATTTACGCGTTGTTGTGTACTGTTTTGATTATATAGCTTGATATTGATTACTTGGACATATATGCCACTTTTATAGCCATAGATAGGTTCTATATGGCTTATCATTGTTATTATGGTTGTTTATATGCTAGTTTAGGAATTTGGATCATTATTGGTTTTATGGTTGATTTGTTTGCTTAGTTTAGGTTAAAACGTCGTTCGACGATGACCTAGTATTAGGAAATATTTTGTTCGTGAGAGTCTGGGGTGTTTACCGATCGAATACACACGTTGGTGTATATCGGTTGAATTCACAAGGATGGTAGACTCGAACGAATGAGGTATATTCTCGACGGAGCTTCAGAACACATGGATGGGTTCGACGACGAAGCAATATTGGAGCTCGACATCAGATCCGAAGACTTGGATGGAGCAAAGAAACCGCAGGATAGAGTGGATCCAAGTTCGACCAAGTCCGGATCGCATAGTTGATCCGGAGTCGGCTTGAAATCTCGGATCGACTATGTCGAGTCGGATTCGGGTCGACTAAATTCGGGCCGATTATGTCAATACGGATATAGGTGATTAAGTTCGGATCGGCTATGCCGATCCAGATTCGGTTCGACTAGGTTGAACCGAAGTTAGGCTGACCCGGGTAAAGGTGACATGATGATGATCGATCTAGAGACGGAAGATGGACTTAGCGACGAGCTGGACTTGGCGATAGGGCTGTCAATGGGTCGGGTTGGGTCGGGTTCGGGTCGGGTCAAATAGTGTTCGGGTTGAGTTCTGGTCTGGTCAGCTCAACCCAGGTCGGTTTCGGGTTGACCCATTTATAATCGTGCGGGTTTCAGGTTTGATTCGTGTAACCCATTAAGAAAAATATTTGTATAAAAAGATGAAAACATTGAAGAAGGGTATTATAGTCATTCACTTGTTTCAAGCTAAGATGAGAATAAAAACGTAAAAAGTTGTTAATGTGGGAATAAACATGAAAACGTGAAGGAGTGAATCAGTGAAGAGGTAGAACCGTAGATATTAGAATGACTGAATGAGTGGTGGCTTGGTAATTGGTAAATTAAGGTAAAGTGGCAAATGGATAGTGGACTAGGCTGGGACTATATTTTGAAGATTGTAGAGTAATAAAAATATGTTTTATATTAAACGGGTCGTGACGGGTCAGAAACGAGTTCATGGGTCGGGTCGGGTCAACCCGTTTATTAAACGGGTCAGAGCGGGTTGACCCGAAATTGACTCATTTATAAATGGGTCGGATCGGGTCGGGTTTCTTTCGTGCGGGTTATGAGTTGTGTTAGAAATTGATGGCCCTACTTGGCGATGAGATGGATTTCGCAACGAATGCTGGACGCTTTCCTTGGATGTGTGTTTAGCCAACTTTGGTTAAATAGGTGATCCGGGTAGCCGTTATCGATTACTATGAAGTTGGCGATATCGATTACTGTTGTTATTGACCACTTCGGCCAATTTGACATCGACAACGGTGTGATTTTGAGGAGCAAGATACGATGGTTCGTTCGATTATGGTTTCTAGACGATGGCTCTTCGATCAGTGGCTTTGGCCTGAGACAAGAATGTGATGCTTCTATGTAGTGACTCGTCATTCGACAATGGTGATTCCAAGATGGTGATTCTACGATGGAGATGAGGCTGTTGCAATGGATTGTTTTTTTCCAAGATGCAGAAAAGTGGATTTTAAGTCGCACTGAGTTAACTGTATGAGAGAAAGGGATGGGAGATATAGGTTGATATCCTACGACATACGATGACCATGGGGATAGTTCCCATATTGTCACGACTTTGGATGGGAGTCTTTTGGACTGTCTAGTGATGGATTTTGCTGCGGAGAACATGTGCAAAGTGATTATCGACAATGCAAGGTTTTAGTGGTTACTCGCTAAGTAGGGTAGTGGGTGTGATGACCATTTTAACCAGATTTTTTGGACTAGACGGGTTCTCCTAATCACCAACAATGGGAGACTTATGACATTCACCTGGATCCATGAGGGGGCCTTACCTTTGGAGCATACAAGTGGGTACAACCTAGGTCCTAGCCGATTGAGTGGCATGGATTCGAGTATCATGGAAATCAAGCAGTATCGTATATCCAACGCATTAAGTGAGTGAATGCGAGGATGGATGATGAATGCTTACTTATTTATAATCATTTGTACTTAGACATCCATCACACCAGATTTATATGATGTTTATCACAGTATAGCATGTATCGTTTGTTATGTGCTAACTCTATGGATGTAGGGGCAGGGCAGATATCATTCTCCATACCCTCTATGCTATATATACACTATTACGACTTTTATAGAACTTTGAGATATGTTTATCGCTTACACTAGACTTTTTTCTAACCCAAAGTTTTACTTCCCTCTTATTAATTTGAGTGCTCATCGATTATCCTAATGAGAAGACCAGGTGATAGGTACAAAAATTGTCCGTAGCAGTGTAGTGGATTCGTAGGAGGCGATGATTTATGTATTTATACTTGTATCATTATTGTTTATTCCGCTATGTCACATTGTGAAGCCTTGACAGTGTTCTGTGTTCTGTTAGATACAATGTATCAGGGTTGAGTTTATATGTCTCTTATATAAACTCTATAATTGTTATGTATAACTGTATGAGCTTGTATACTGATTATCTGGTTTATATAGTTATTATTGTCCCTCCTGTTTTATATCTATGATTTGATTGTTATATTATTAGATGCGTAGTGAGATATACGACAGGTTCTGTGATTTTGTTTATGTTCTATTCTCTTCTTTCCCCCTTGCTTCCTTCTTTTTTTCTCTTCTTTCTTCTACTTCTTTCTTTTGATGATCGCTATACATCGATCGGGTGTTTGTACAACGCGAATTTTTAGTTCTAAGCAACGATGGTGTATGGAGGGTCGTCACATTTGGTATTAGAGCTTAGGTTGCGTTGTTTAATCTAATCAGTACTGAATTTGAGAGTTAATATATACGAGAGGGTAGGTATTTGCATATATTTTGGTTTCCAAATCTATATATTATTAGTGTATATATAGTATTGGCTATTTTGCACACGAGTGCCATTGAAATAGTTTTCTGTATTAGTGACTGATCATCCTATTATCTGAGACAATCCAATGAACGAGAAACTATTTCAAATTACTCCATTTTCGGAGTTGAGAGTCGGGCTTAATCGAGAGCTACTAGCCTCGATTTGCATTTTTTTTCCAGTAATGGTATGATCCATTATCTGAAATGCCCCTAAATCTCTAGTTAGTTTTAGCACTCAAGTGCAGTGAGTCAACTATGTCGCGCTGTGTGGATGCTTTTGTATCAATGTGGCATACCGTTCCTTGGAACGGAATCGGCTGTTTTGGTACGAGAGTTGTTTGAGTTCTCACGGGCTTTTCTTCAATGACTTAGAGATATAATTGAATAGATTAGGATTTTACTCCTAAGAAACTCTAAGGTTGGGCTTGAATTGGTCAAGGGCCTTTATCGTCTGGAGTTCTCGAAATTGATTCGCTCGAGACCATTTCATGATTTGTTTCGAAGAGGTTTTGCATCGACTTCTTAGGAGTCGATGAGAGTTCCCCAATTTAGGCGATGTTTTTGTGATGGAGAGTTTGAATGAGTTCGATGTGATATCGAAGTAAGGTTATTTCTCTCCTTAGTCAATCCGAAGTTTGGAGTTCGTGACTGGGTTGTGAGATCGTTTCGGAGTTTGATTATTTCATTCTGAGAGAATGTTGGTTGGAAGAGTCGATCGAGTAAGCTTCTAGTGTTTGAGCTTGTGCCCAGTGTTGAGGTTTGTCCTACTTTGTCGGGACAAACCATGGAGATATATGTGTTGATTGTTGTTCCCGTTCCATCGAGTGCTCCCTCGATAAAGCGGGAAATATCGACATCGTTGCTCTATATATGTTTCCATCAATGGTGTTTCCATGCATGCTTTAGTTTGACGTCGATATTTCATCATTTCATTTGATCGTGCGATTCAATGGATGGAACGAGATTGTGACTCATGAATTGATTTATCTCTGTTGATTGTGACTTACCATGCTGAAGGCTTAGTTAGATTATATATGTGTGTAATATCGCATGTTTGGTCGCCAAAACTTAATACTATGGGTGACTGCAGCATCCATAGCGATTAATATTGGGCCTCGAGGTAAGGGAGTGTTATAACATATTTAATCCATACTTGGCAGTACACATGGTTCGTCAAAACTTATTATTGTCTTTGAGTTAGCGATAGCGGGATGAGACTTAGATCTTCAGTTGACGAGTCGCTTATGATTGGACGATAGTGGTTTGAGATAGTTCTCTAGTAGCGAGTCATTGCCTGAGTCGTAGCTTGAGAGTATATGGACACATTCGATGAGGTGACCAGATTGCCACCATGTTTGAGTCGAGTTCCGTATCGATTTAGTTATTGATGTTTTTTCGGTTGGGAATCCCGAGGGGATTTTATCAATTGTGAGTTGTTGGTTGGTGTATGCCGATTACAACATTTTATAGGCTGTTTTTCTTGATTGATTGGTTAGGTTGTTTAGACCAACTAGTGAGTTGGCATATTTTGAGACTGGTTTGTTGAAGTTTCACTTTCCGTTGAGAAAGTGAATTGCTTGGGTCACATCGTCTAGAGTAGGATGTCTCCACCAGTCCTACGAGAGTTTGGATGGCTTGGAAATTGAGGTTGATCCATGAATATACCGATTTACGAGAGTTTGGATGGCTTGGAAGTTGAGGTTGATCCATGAATATATTGATTTCTCGTTTTGAGCGGAAAGGAGAAGCTGATAACACTCATTTGGTTGTGTAGGTGCCTTGATTAGAGTGTTTTCGAATGGAGGGTTATCATATTTTATCTGATAACCAAAAACTGTGCGAGAAAGAGTACCCGACTCACGATTTGAAGTCGATGGCGATAGAGTTCGTTTTGGTGAGTTGGAGGAATTATTTATTTGCGAAGGGGTTATAGTCGTTGGTGATGTCACGTCATCGAGATTTCTCTTCCCTCGAGAAGTATTTATACCTTTGCTAGCAGCAGCGGTTGAAATTGCTGACCTCCTACGTGTTTGAGATTTCCTATAGGCATGTATATGAGATATAGTTGTTCATGTGTGTCGAGTTGGAGATGTACCCGTTCGGAAGCAATATTTCGTTAGTGAACGTCGCTTGTATTTATTACTGGATACGACTACATAACTCGAGGAGAGTTATTATGGGCTCGACTGTAATGGTTGGTTCGGAAAGAGTGTTGTTTGTTTTCAACATGTTAAAAGAGGTTGATTACGCGTTTGTTTTATAATAAATGCGATATCAGCTTTCTATAGCAGAATGGGATGGATCAGATAGTTTTCTATGACTATTCGAGATTCCCATTTGGTTGCGGGAATAGTTATCGATAGTTCCCTTTAATAGGTTGCTACAGAAATTAGTAATAGTATGATAGCACTTGAGTTATACTCGATTTGTTGACGAGAGATGCTAGATTACTATTCCCTATTTTTGAACGGCAACCAAGTTGTCGGGTTATATATGGATTAAACTTAATATTGGATATCTCGTATTAGTTAGGTTAGTATCCTGCATGCTAGGATAGATATGAATGTTATTTTCAATGATTCCGTTTTTTCACTTATATATGGCGATCGATGATGTTTACATTATATTCCTAAGATTGTTAGGCATGCAAGATAATTTTATTATTGTATCATTTGTTTATTCGAGATAAAATTCGTGTATGACTTGACACACTTGTGTTAGATAAATTTAATTTATTTAACATGTTTATTCTATTTTTGCTATTTACAATGTGTCTAATCCTCTTTGTTGAGTACACGTCCAGTACAAAGAAGTGAGATTTGATTTGTTTGAATGCCAATTCGCTTTTATTTGCATCTAGATACTAAGCTTGCTTAAAAAGAGGTATCTAGTAGATGTAGAGTCGTGATTTTTGCCATTTGGTGCATTTTAATGAGTTTTTCCCCATGTATGGGTAGCCACTTTTTGGATTTTGTTTTCTTTTGTTGGGACAAGCCTCGTATGGCAATTTAGGGTTTTTCTAGATCAAGCCGTACATGGGAGGTGCTGCCGAAATTTTCTGTCAATTTAGCCAAATTTGGAAAGAAATGCAACATGCATTGATATGTTGAATTGTCTTCCAAATAGTAAGTTGTCACTTTTATTTCTCAATATCTATTGGTCTGGAAAACAAGTGTACAACTTAGGTGTTTGGCTTGGCTGCATCATTCCCAAGTTTGATGGTGGTTGTACAAAGGAATGAGAATACTGGCTTCATGCTGAACTCCAAGTCATCTTTCTTTGTTATAATCGCTTTCAATGGGTGTTTTTAAGAGCATTAAGTAACTGTATGTCTTGTGTCGTTACATATTCAAGAGCGTTGGGTTATGTTGTTTTGTCCTTAAGGATCTCAAGGTAAAAATAAGGAGGGAAGAATGTAACAAATCGTATTTTTAACGATTAAATATTTAAATATTTTATTTAAATATTGATCGTTAATTATTCGCTTGACGGTTCCAAAAGATAATTTCTCACAAACGATCGAATCAGGACTCGAGTCTAGTTCGGTTGAGTTTGTATGGTTCATTATGTAAGTAAAATTATAAGTATCACTTTATTTCGAGATCGAGGGATTTTAGGGTCAAATCCGTCTTGAAATACATGTAAGATTATCATTTCGGGCAATAGTCTCGGATTTTGAAGAAACTTGTACCATCGGAACTGTATCATTGTAGTGATGCACACTGTCAATTTTCATGACGAACGAACTTGTCGTTTGATCGAAAAATAATAAAACGTATCAGTTTCATTTGTATTGAGATGAGAGTTAAAAAATATAGTAGGATCAATTAAAATGGAAATGGGAGTAATATACTAAATGCAAAAGTTCTAATGGATGATATACAAACTTTGATATATGCAAGTAAATAGTTAATGAGATAAATATCTAAAAATGATATCATAGATAAACATTGTAAAATCTGTAAATAAGAGTAAAAAACACCAGGAATTTTTATACTAGTTCGGAGCACCGTCCTACGTCCAGTCCCTAAGATACCTTTAGGCTATTCACTATAAAACCCTCTCTTACTCGGAGGAACAGATCTCTACCGCCATTATAGGGCTTCTTTCCACCTAGACTATACCTACTAGGATTTTTCCACTTGGACTTGCTTATAGGACTTCACCACCTGAATTACCTTCAGGATTTCCTACCGCCTTTGCATGACTTTGTTTAAAGGAAAATAAATGACTTGTTTGTGTTTTAGTACAACTCGGATTTTTCACTAATGAAGTGCAATATCCTATAATCTTCTCCACGAGTTTATAGATTAAGAAATGTGAGTAAGTAGAGATAAAATAGGATTTTGATCTCTTTTTAATTCAAACGAAGTTTGAATTATAACAACAAAATTCTAAGAGATGTAGAATGTAAGAATTGAGCAATTAGAATGAGTATGAACTTTAGATAAGAATGAATTCGAGTAAGTTATTTGAGATGTTATTCTTATGTCTGTATATAGTGAATAAAGAGTTACAACTACTGGTGATGTTTCATGATCGAAATATGAGAGTTGCAACTATTAAGGATGAAAGAAACTCTACAGAAAAAGTTCTCTCTTCGAAATATGATAGTTGGAACTCTGTTGAGTCGACTGAATATTTAGACTGAGCTGAAAGAAAATAAAAGTTTTGTATTCACCAGATTCAGTCGAATGAATAGGAATATTTTATTGATTAATAGAACATGCATGCAACTTTTATGTGCGTACAGATTCAGTCGACTAAACTAGTTAATCCAGTCGACTAAATTGCGCATTTTCTAGAATCACTTAAATACATGAATTTTTATTAAGGATTTATAAGAATATCTTTGAGCAAAGATTTTGAAATCACAATTTAAAACAAGACTCTACTTAATATAAAATAACTAGCGTACTTCTAGAGTCTTTGACGTGTATGCGAGACATCTTTTTTGTGATATGTTTACTTGTTCTTTCATCTTGTCATTGATCAAAATCTCGTGATTTCACATTCTGCCCCTTTTTGACTGATGACAACAGTTGAATAGGATGTGAGCAAACGCTAATAATCTCCCCCTGATTTTATGCTTTCTCCCTCTGTTCTACATTCATCTGTTAGCATACCTACGATTTCTCCCCCTTTATCATCGACAAAAAGGAGATACTTGGGATAAAAGAATTAGATATCATGTACACACCATAAATGTAAAATATATCAAGCCGTGCATATGAGAGCATATGTGTTATAGTAGGGTAACTATATAGTAGTGAGCATAAATCATTTTAAAAGACATAAGCATAGCATGACATTCACACTGAATAAGTACAAACCCATCGTAGTAGTTATAAAACAATATTTACATACGCATTGTTTTAAGCCAAAATATCAATGTAAGAGTTTTAAGTTCTAAAATCCAAAATATAGATAAAATGAAGTCATTCCTTTGGATCATCGCCACCATCTTTATCTATTTCATGTCTTTCTTAGAAACTCCACCATGCCATGGGAAGGATCAAAGTCTATAAGTGCAGTGGACTTAGAGGAGGATGGAATGCTATGGACTATATCATCAAGCTTTGAAATAATTTTATCCTATTTGATATTCGAAAGGACCATCTTAGCTTCAACCAAGGACAAGCGTTGATCACACATTGTAGCTATGGTCTTTTGATTCTTTGCGAGAGAAAAAAGAATAATTTAATTGGACCACTGGGATTTATCTATTCATACTCAGGAATTGGTGGAAATTGTTTTTTCGGTTGAGTTTGAGGTTGAGCTTGCTGACTTGAGGAAGGATCTTGAGAAGGTGAGGACTGGCTAGGTTGAGCAGTTGTAGGTTGAGTTAGATGAATTCTATAAAGCGATGGAGGTTGTGGCACATTGTTTTCCTCACGTTTCTTCAATTGTTCAAATGTTTGAATGCATTGAAACATAGGCAACTCAGCAGGAAGGCACATGAGACGACCCAAAATCCCGTTCAGACGGAAACAGGGTTATCTTTGGAATATAACACAGAAACATAAAATAGCAGAACAGAATTAAATAAATACACCAGATATGAACAATAGAATATACTGGATAAAAGTAATCATCAGAGTTACACAGTATACAGGATCTTACTTAGTACAAATACAGTTCAGCTATACATAAATGTCTACAGCGGAAATAAACAAAATATGTACAATAGGAGCTGAACAGCATAAAAAGAAATAAATGATAGAATCCATCTTCAGCTCCAACTATCCAGAAAGAACCAGCTAAACCTGAATACAAGGCTGCCCGTGTAGAAAAAGGGGCACCCGAGTTTGAAAGTGAAACAAACTACGAGTCAGTCATGGGACTGGTATGAGAAATCCACTCAACACATATATAATTGGCCAATCACAGGACCACGCCACTTTCGTGGAACGGGTTTACTCCATTGGATTGCCAGTGCTTTAAAACAAATCTTTCTTTTAAACATCGCTATGCTTTTTATAAAAATGAAGCCGTTATAAGACTCAGTTCCCATCACACAATGCAACGCAAACCGGAGGATAGAGTTTTTACCTTATAACAGCCAAAATATGCTTGATACGAATAAAACAAAGGCATTTGATATTATTACTAGTGGTTATATGTTTTGAAAACAATTTCAAATCATAACTATCAATCATAGACGACATGAGCGTCCCATGCCACTATGTCGCCAAGTGTATATATACAATCGAAACCGCACGATGTCGTATTTGGAAATTGGATTTCCATCATGAACCAAGGTAAAAGATAGTCCTTACCGAATTCGAGACGCTCTAGCCCGTGTCCCAGGCAAGTACTCAGTCAAGCCTTTGGATCGTCAGGGCCGGTCCACCGATGTGGATTAAAATTCCTGAACACTGCGTTTCCCCGCCCTTTGGGGCGTCAACGAGCCAACGAATGACTCCATCAGACCCGGATCGTCCAATCAAACCGAGGCGCCTCGCAACAGCAACAACCACATAGGTGAAAAGTATATAAATGTCAGGGCTGGTAGGTCACTGACACCACCCTAGCTAGAAAGAAACGCAGGCCCTCCCTGATGTCCTCTCCCGTTTTAGGTTCATACCGGGGTGTGAGGCTCGCGAATTCACGTTATACACAAAGCTACGCCACACAGGCGGTTCTTTGATCATCACCACAAGACTTTGCTTTTCAACAGAAGTCCTGATCATTGCAGCTTAGCATGCCACACCGGCAATTCATGCTATGCGACTGATGTCCATCGATATACAACCTCTGAGCTCGTGCGTCTCAGAGAAGGGCGTTAAGCAAAAGAATAAATTCTCCGCCGCCAAACAGATGTATATTTGATAGAGATCAATCAACACAGAATAAAATCCAATGTCAGACACACAGTCCATTTACAAGTCCGTTCTGGGTCTGAACGAAACCGGAGGCACTAAATACCTCGCAAACCCTTCGATCACCACGTACGTCTGGACGATCACCACTCATTATCCATATTTCGGGATGCCTCCCAATCAGGACCTCGGTTACCATCCAAACGAGGTGAAGATCTCCGGTCTTCGACCGTCGTCTTCATCTTCGACTTTCAATCGTCGGTCAATTATTCGAAATGAGAATTAACTCGGCCTTTTCAAATAATTTACGTATATTTAGAATTTCAAATCAATTTATTTCAATGTTTAAATTATTTGACAACACCAATATTGTTCTTTAATGTAATTTTCACACCAAACACATTCAACCATCAAATACAACATAAATCAAGCAAATTCAGTTTATTTCCATTCCATATCGCTTATGATATTTTATAACTATTTATCGCTATTTTTATTTATTTTAAAATAGCTATTTTATTCAAAACGACGCTTCGGGCCATAAGGCGGCCATAGCGCTGTTTTTCTTCAGATTTGATTTACATATATCTGAAAATCTAACCGTTGGATCTTCGCAAAATTTACATCATTAGAAAGGTCTTTTCAAAACGAATCCAACGGTTCCAGTTTCGGGAAATTCCGACGGTCGGATCTCCCGGTACAATCGTTTGAAGTTTCGATTTCAAAATACGAACTGCAGCGTCGTTATTCGATTAAATATATAATTATATTTATATATATATAAATATAATCGCTTCTGGCGCTGTTTTTCTTCAGATTTGAATTAAACATTCCAGACAATCCAACCGTTGGATTTTTACAAGGTTGGTGCCGTTGGAAAGATTATTCCAAGGCGAACCCGACGGTTGAGGTTTCGGGAAAATCCAATGGTCGGATTTCCCGCACTAGTTGTTTGAAATCACGGTTTCAAAATACGAACTGCACGGCTTCGTTTCGTTTTGATTTTATTTATATTTATATATTTATATAAATATAGTTCATTCAATGATTTCCATATCGTTTTCACTTCAAATATTTTTCTAACACCTTAAAATTTTGGAAAATTTCGCCATAACCTCCCCTGCACCGGGAGCATCGGGAAATCGCAAATAGCGTTCCCGGTCCTTCTAATCTCAAAAAGAAAAAGAAAAAGCCAAGCGGCTAGCCAACAGGCTCATAAAATCATCACCCAAACAAAACAGTAAATGTGTACCTATTTGTCGGGCACAAAATTTTATTCCTCTTCTCTAGCCCCTTTGCTATAACCTGTTCAATAAATATGCATGTACATATATCTTATCATTTATCATTTTCTATTCAACTTCATATTTGATTTCTGTTTGGTTTAAAGACACCATTTATTCTAATGTTACATACATAGGTGCAAATCATTTCATTAGCTAATTAATGAATATTTCATCTCATATATGTTTATTTTGAACAAGTGGCTATTTTTAACACTTCACATTTCAACGATTTATGCATACAATAAAAATGTGATTTTTATTGTAGAACAATTCATTTCAAAACACTATTTTTCTATATAGTTCAAGTTGGTGATAAAAATGGGATTTTTATCATAAAACAATTTCTTTAAAACGAGATTATTTTACACAGTTCATATAGTCGATAAAAGGTGATTTTTATTATCAAACGATTTATTTCAAAATATGAATACCATTCAACACATGAATTTCTAATCAACGAATGAATATCAATTCAACACATGAATGTTTTCTATAGTTTCTATATATAGATAAAAATGTGATTTTTTATTATCAAACGATTTATTTCAAAATATGAATACCATTCAACACATGAATTTCTAATCAACGAATGAATATCAATTCAACACATGAAGGTTTTCTATAGTTTTTATATATAGATAAAATGTGATTTTTATATTTTAAAACGCGAATACCATTCAACACATGAATTTCTAATCAACGAATGAATATCAATTCAACACATGAAGGTTTTCTATTCAATGAATAAATATAGTTTAAGCATATGAAAATAATTCAAACACACGAATATTATTCAAAATTTCGGCAGCATAACGGCAGGGTAGTTAAAACCGGGACCGTCCCTAGTACGGCTCCTCGCTCTACCTTAAAACCTCGCGGTTTTTGACAATGGGGATCATGCATCTAGTTCGCACACAGGCGGCATGTATATATTTATTTCATTTCCACAAACTAATCCTATGTGGTTTCAACCAAATACTTCTCAACCACAAATGGGTATTTTTCAACCACAATCAACCAATATCAATCACAAACAATCCCAAACAATCATTCGCTATCAATCAAATTTTCACAACAATTTCAACCAATAAATATCGTCCATGGTTTGTGGACGAGGGGCGTATATATATATATATATATATATAGCAATTCACTTTTATTTCCACACATATATATATATAGAAAAAAGAAATTGAAGAGTGAGAAATTCTCACCAATAGCTATCCAACTACTATGACTCTTCCTTAGAGAAATCTTCGCCAATCTCGCCTTTTGTTGCTTTCGTTGCCCGTATTCTCTACATATGTAAAAATCGAATTTTGACTATGTTATTCAATATATAAAAATATGATTTTTACTTCGACTTTCAATATATAAAAATCTGATTTTTTCATTTTAAAAATATGATCTTTTCTATTTTAAAGTTTAAATCTTTTTCTATTCTAAAGTTTAAATCTTTTTCTATTCTAAAGTTTAAATCTTTTTCTATTCTAAAGTTTAAATCTTTTTCTATTTAAAATCTAAATCCTTTTCTTTTTAAAATCTTAAAATAAAATCAGTTTTTAAAACCTTTTCAAAATCAGTTTTTAAATGCTTTAAAAACTCAGTTTTACATCTTTTTAAAATTCAGTTTTACATCTTTTTAAAATTCAGTTTTAAAATCTTTATAAAATCTGTTTTAAATTATTTTAAAATTCAGTTTTACATCTTTTTAAAATTCAGTTTTACATCTTTTTAAAATTCAGTTTTAAAATCTGTTTTAAATTATTTTAAAATTCAGTTTTACATCTTTTTTAAAATTCAGTTTTAAAATCTTTATAAAATCTGTTTTAAATTATTTTAAAATTCAGTTTTACATCTTTTTAAAATCCGAATTTACAGAATAAAAATAAAATTAAAATTAAATAAAATACTCACCGTAATCTGCAAAGGGGGGGGGGGGCTGCTGCTGCTGCTCTTGGCGGCGTCGGGGAGGCGTCGCGATGCTTCAGGGAGGGCGGCGGCTTCAGCGTCTCAAACGGGGGGGGGGGGGGGGGGGCTCGTCTTCGTCGGAGCTGGCTTCGAGGTGGGCGGATGCTTCAGCGCCTCGAACTGGGAAGGCGGCTCGTCTTCGTCGGCGGCGTTCGCTTGAGGGGGGGGGGGCTGCTCGATAGGCTTAGGTTTTTTTTTTATTTATTTGAAACTGAATCGGGAAGAAATGAACGGGGGGGCGGGGGCAGTTTGACTTAGTTAAAGGGTGAGAGAAAAGAATTTTTAATTTATTAAATTATTTAATTTGCCAAAAAGTTGACTTTTACATATTACCTCTAAACGAGGCCCACCGCCTGTCGTCCATAGCGTTTTACCCCCATTCCGGACACAATGGGATATGTATCGCAAGCTGATTTGATCGTTACAATCAGTCTCCGTTGAATTTAAAGTGTACTTCTTTATATATTCAATTTAAACGCACATTTCAATTTAGTGGGGCCACATACGAACTCGAAAAATTCCAGAAAAATATTTTCTAGCTTCGTATTGACGATACGGTCCCAACAAAACTAGTTTCGTCGAATTCTGAGACCGTTTGAAAAATGGCCAATTTCCAGTCGATTAAAATCAACTGAAACTGGTCAAACGCGTTTTCCTTTGCCACGCTCACATATTGATTCGAAAAATTATGAAATTTGGAATCTAGCAATAACTTTACATCACGGACCCAACAAAAGTGGTTTCGTCGAAATCCGAGGTCATCTGCAAAATGTCCATTTTTTAGGGCCTGAATTCCATAGCGACTATTCAGAATTTTCAACTGGACATATCTTTTGATTCCCGCTATCAAATTTCGATTGGTCGGATTCGTTAGAAAGATATCATCAATTAGATCCTAATGTTTTTGGTTTCACTAAAATCCGGATTGTTTTGCACCCGGTATATTCAATTGAAGTTTGAAATCGAATTATCGAACTACCGCTCCATTTTCAATTCTATATATAATTATAATTAATTATATTCGTTTTCAAATGTCGATTCAAACTCAGTTTTCATCGCCATTAGCTAAAATATTTATTTTAAATATTTAAAATCCATTATTTTAGCCAATTTAAAAATTTTAAATTGGTTCAGATTTTCTGGGTCGTTACAATCTCCCCCACTTAAAACTTTTCGTCCCCGAAAAGGAATTAAGTCGAAAGTGGTTTGATAAATCTACAATCCCACAATACAACAACCAATTTGTTTCTAACCTTTCAAAAATATTCTGATCAACTCCTATATTCTTTTAAAAATCATTCAGAGTATAGAATAAATAGTGCACATCCATGGGAAGAAAATAGCAATAGAATAGAGAATTAAATGGTAATGCAAAGTAGGTTAAATGTACCTTGCACCAGAGTCAATCAGAGATATCTACTCGGCATCTAGGGTAAGCTTTCTGAATGCTCTCCTCAGTTTCCCAAGTACAATCTCGCGGATCTCCACTCCATTGCACTTTGACTAAGCGAACCTTCTTGTTCCTCAGTTCTTTGGTTTCTTTGCCGATAATCTTTAGCGGCTCTCGCCTCACAGCTAATTCTGGAGTAATTTCAATGTCCTGCTGAGCTGCTTCTTCCACGATCAAGTCTGGATCATGAACGTGCTTTCGAAGTTGAGATATATGAAATACATCATGCACTCCAGGCAACCAGTCAGGCAGTTTGACCCTATAAGCGAGAGTTCCAATCTGTTCCAGAATAGGAAACGGACCAATGAATTTGGGCGCTAACTTTCCAGTTTTAACGAACCGGATAACTCCTCTCATCGGCGATACTTTCAAATATACATAGTCGCCAACTTCAAAGGATATATCTCTTCTTCTTCTATCGGCATAGCTCTTTTGTCGGCTTTGAGCGGCGAGTAATCGCTTCTTAATAAAATCGACTTTGTCGGCAGCTTCTCGAATCATATCAGGACCCAACATGAGTCTATTTCCAGGCTCGACCCAACAAGCAGGAGATCGGCACGGTCTACCATACAATGCTTCGAATGGCGACATTGTCAGACTCGCCCGGTAGCTGTTGTTATAAGAGAATTCAGCCAAATGCAGATGGTCTTCCCATGATCCACCGAAATCTAGAACACAAGCCCGCAATAGATCTTCTAAAATGCGATTCACCCTCTCAGTCTGACCGTCTGTCTGAGGATGATAAGCGATGCTCAAGTTCAACTTCGTTCCCAGCTCGACTTGAAATGCTTCCCAGAATTTGCTAGTGAAGATTGTATCTCTATCACTTGCTATACTGAGCGGCACTCCATGCAGTCTAACTATTTCCCTGAAGTATATCTGTGCCAGACTCTGTGCGGTTCTATTTGATCTGACAGGTATGAAATGGGCGGTCTTCGTGAAGCGATCTACGATCACCCAAATACTGTCATTTCCTTTTCTGGTTCTGGGCAAACCATCAATGAAATCCATTGCAATATGTTCCCATTTCCAACCAGGAACTTCTAGTGGTTGTAATAATCTAGCCAATTTCTGTTGGTCGCTCTTGACTAGTTGGCAAGTAGGGCATCGACTAACATATATTGAGATGTCTCTTTTTAACGACTTCCACCAGAATGTGCGTTTGATATCGTTATACATTTTATTCACACCCGGATGGATACTGAGCTTAGATTTGTGGCATTCATCAAGCACCTCTCTTCTGAGTTCAGGAATATCTGGAACGCAAATTCGCCCTTCTAACCTCAGAATCCCTTCGCTGTCTAGCTGGAAATCCGAAGCATTGCCCTCACGAATTCGCTGACTTATTCCTTTGATAAATTGGTCCTCTTCTTGGAGAGCCGATATCTTATCAATCAACGAAGTCGCAATGATGAAACTGGCGATCATTTCATTCTTTCGGCTTAACGCATCGGCCACGACATTGGCTTTCCCTGGAGTGTATATAATTTCAAAGTCATATGCTGCAAGAAACTCCAGCCAACGCTGCTGCCTCAAATTTAAGTCCTTCTGAGTGAACAGATACTTTAACGACTGGTGATCTGTAAACAGTTCAAATCTCTCGCCCAGAAGATAGTGTCTCCAGATTTTCAAAGCGAACACAATAGCCAATAACTCAAGATCATGAGTTACGTAGTTCTTCTCGTGTGGCTTCAGTTGACGGCTAGCATAAGCAATTACTTGGCCTCTTTGCATTAACACTGCGCCAAGGCCTTCTCTAGAAGCATCAGTCCAGACTTTTAAATCTTGGTTGCCATCGATGATGGTTAACACTGGAGCTGTCGTTAATCTCAACTTCAGCTCTTCGAAAGCCTCCTCACTCTCTTGAGTCCATTTGAATTTAGAATGCTTCTTTGTAAGCTTCGTTAAGTGACCAGATATCTTCGAAAAGTCTTTAACGAACTTTCGGTAATAGCTAGCCAATCCGAGAAAACTGCGGACTTCAGTGGGAGTACTGGGCTGTTTCCAATTCTGAGTAGCTGTGATTTTGCTTGGATCCACAGCGATTCCATCTTTCGATATGACATGGCCCAGAAATTTCACTTCATCTTGCCAGAATATACATTTGGAAAACTTGGCTTTTAATACATTCCGTCTGAGAATTTCCAAAACCTGTTCCAGATGCTTTTCATGTTCGGCTTTTGATTTAGAGAAGATTAGAATATCGTCAATGAAAACCAGAACAAACTTATTCAAAACTCCTCTGAATACTCTGTTCATTAGATCGACGAAGTAAGCGGGAGCGTTACATAAACCGAACGGCATTACTAACCACTCGTAGAATAAGTCGGGGCCTCTGAACGCTGTCATTGGAACACACTCTTCGGCTATTCGAAGTTGATGGAAACCTGTAGCTAGGTCCATTCTTGAAAATACTTGTGCTCCATTTAATCGATCTAACAAATCATCAATCCGCGGCAATGGATACTTGTTCTTTATTGTCTGCTTGTTCTGATCATGATAATCCACACATAGACGTAGAGTACCGTCAGATTTTGGGACAAACACCACTGCTGCTCCCCAATCAGAGAAACTAGGCCTTATCAGACCTTTCCATACTAGCTGTCGTGTTTGATTGTCTAATTCCTCCTTCTCTTTCAAGGACATTCTTCGAATAGCGTGAACTACTGGCCTTGCATTGGGAATTAAAGCAATCTTGAAATCTATTTCTCTCTGCGGAGGTAAGCGAACCACTTCTTCGAACACATCCGCATAGTCCTTGACAACAGGAATATCTTTAATGAGGTCAGGAATATTCTCAGTGATTTCAGGGATATTTTCTACTTGGGCTGGAGAAACATTCAAAGCTGCCCAGAAGTCTTTTCTATTAGCATTCTGACCTTCACAGGGAATGGTTATATAACTCCCTGATTTAATCTTAGCTCTAACAACTCTCTCGGCGCATCTAACCTCTGCTTCATATTTGGTTAGCCAATCCAACCCCAGAATAAGATCGAATTCATTAAAATCCATGACGACAGAGATAATAGGGAATTTATAGCAAGAAAAAGAGACGGGTACTGCACAAACCCAACTGAGATTGATGGAACCTCCCACTGGATTTCGGACCGTCATTGGCTCTTTGAGCTTCTTCAAATTCAAATCCAACTTCTTGACTTCACTCTTTGCAATAAAGCTTCGTGACGCGCCTTTGTCAAACAGTACTTTAACTGGAATGTTCTTGACATTGAGCGTGCCTTCTAAAACATCAGCCCTTTCTTGACTAGCTGAGGGCTCGGAAGTCGCTGCCAATTCATTTATATGCACTGTTACAGATTTCTCTAAGAGTTGGCATTCCCGTGCAATATGACCTGCTTGGTGACACTTATGGCATTTCCTTTCCCCATGGGGGTTCTTTTGTTTCTTAGTGGCCTTAGATCCAGTCTTGATTCTTTTCTTTAAGGGCCCACAATTTATCGACAAATGTCCTTTCTTATTGCAGTTAGAGCAAATAGCAGTTGTTACTGGTTCTTTCCCAGATTCAGCCCTTTTTCTCTTGGCACTGGGCTTCTTACTGGCTTCAAGAATATCAGTTTCCGACTCTTCTTTGTCACTACAACAGACTTCTTCTTCGTCGCGCAACATTCCTTTCTTATGGAGGTCTTCATACTGATAAGCCATGTATATCATTTCTGAAAAGGGAAGCTTCACATGCCCCAATACTTTATTCTGATATTTCCTTTGAAGCCCGTGAATAAATCTCATATTCTTCCTCTTCGGATTTTGTATTAGATGAGGAGCAAAGTGAGAAAGTTCATTGAATTTCTTATGATATTCGGGAATGGTCATATCTCCTTGTATCAGATAAGAAAATTCATCGCATAGCCGTTCGGTCGCTTCGGGAGGGGTAAATCTTTCTAAGAAAATCACTTTGAATCTATCCTAGGTGATATCACCTTATGGATTATTCTCCATAACCGAATCCAACCAGAACAAAGCTTCATCTTTGAGAGCCCAGGAGGCCAGTAATCTTTTCTGGTCATCCCTCAGCTTTAATGCTTCGAAGATTTTCTCAGCTGAATGAATCCAAGCTTGTGTTCTCATAATAGATTCTTCGCCCGAGAACGACTTTCCACCCAGATTTCTATACTTCATGAATAGAGCTTCTATATCCGGGTTAGTATTACTTCTTCTGTTTCTGGCACTCATTTTCTAGTTCTTCTGCAAATAGCAGATCAAGTGTCAGGTCAACAGAAAAGATATTTCAAAATATAGAGACAAATACTTGAATGTAAATGTGTCTATCGAGGTGTAATTTCGTTCTGCTTTACTCATACTAGGATATTACTGATCCTATCTGTATTGAGTTACCCATCCTAGAACACTACTGGTTCTATTTCTGACGAGTTCGTTAATATGTTATATTCCAGAACTAAGCTTAACCAAAGCTCTGATACCACGTTGAGACGACCCAAAATCCCGTTCAGACGGAAACAGGGTTATCTTTGGAATATAACACAGAAACATAAAATAGCAGAACAGAATTAAATAAATACACCAGATATGAACAATAGAATATACTGGATAAAAGTAATCATCAGAGTTACACAGTATACAGGATCTTACTTAGTACAAATACAGTTCAGCTATACATAAATGTCTACAGCGGAAATAAACAAAATATGTACAATAGGAGCTGAACAGCATAAAAAGAAATAAATGATAGAATCCATCTTCAACTCCAGCTATCCAGAAAGAACCAGCTAAACCTGAATACAAGGCTGCCCGTGTAGAAAAAGGGGCACCCGAGTTTGAAAGTGAAATAAACTACGAGTCAGTCATGGGACTGGTATGAGAAATCCACTCAACACATATATAATTGGCCAATCACAGGACCACGCCACTTTCGTGGAACGGGTTTACTCCATTGGATTTCCAGTGCTTTAAAACAAATCTTTCTTTTAAACATCGCTATGCTTTTTATAAAAATGAAGCCGTTATAAGACTCAGTTCCCATCACACAATGCAACGCAAACCGGAGGATAGAGTTTTTACCTTATAACAGTCAAAATATGCTTGATACGAATAAAACAAAGGCATTTGATATTATTACTAGTGGTTATATGTTTTGAAAACAATTTCCAATCATAACTATCAATCAAAGACGACATGAGCGTCCCATGCCACTATGTCGCCAAGTGTATATATACAATCAAAACCGCACGATGTCGTATTTGGAAATTGGATTTCCATCACGAACCAAGGCAAAAGATAGTCCTTACCGAATTCGAGACGCTCTAGCCCGTGTCCCAGGCAAGTACTCAGTCAAGCCTTTGGATCGTCAGGGCCGGTCCACCGATGTGGATTAAAATTCCTGAACACTGCGTTTCCCCGCCCTTTGGGGCGTCAACGAGCCAACGAATGACTCCATCAGACCCGGATCGTCCAATCAAACCGAGGCGCCTCGCAACAGCAACAACCACATAGGTGAAAACTATATAAATGTCAGGGCTGGTAGGTCACTGACACCACCCTAGCTAGAAAGGAACGCAGGCCCTCCCTGATGTCCTCTCCCGTTTTAGGTTCATACCGGGGTGTGAGGCTCGCGAATTCACGTTATACACAAAGCTACGCCACACAGGCGGTGCTTTGATCATCACCACAAGACTTTGCTTTTCAACAGAAGTCCTGATCACTGCATCTTAGCATGCCACACCGGCAATTCATGCTATGCGACTGATGTCCATCGATATACAACCTCTGAGCTCGTGCGTCTCAGAGAAGGGCGTTAAGCAAAAGAATAAATTCTCCACCGCCAAACAGATGTATATTTGATAGAGATCAATCAACACAGAATAAAATCCAATGTCAGACACACAGTCCATTTACAAGTCCGTTCTGGGTCTGAATGAAACCGGAGGCACTAAATACCTCGCAAACCCTTCGATCACCACGTACGTCTGGACGATCACCACTCATTATCCATATTTCGGGATGCCTCCCAATCAGGACCTCGGTTACCATCCAAACGAGGTGAAGATCTCCGGTCTTCGACCGTCGTCTTCATCTTCGACTTTCAATCGTCGGTCAATTATTCAAAATGAGAATTAACTCGGCCTTTTCAAATAATTCACGTATATTTAGAATTTCAAATCAATTTATTTCAATGGTTAAATTATTCGACAACACCAATATTGTTCTTTAATGTAATTTTCACACCAAACACATTCAACCATCAAATACAACATAAATCAAGCAAATTCAGTTTATTTCCATTCCATATCGCTTATGATATTTTATAACTATTTATCGCTATTTTTATTTATTTTAAAATAGCTATTTTATTCAAAACGACGCTTCGGGCCATAAGGCGGCCGTGGCGCTGTTTTTCTTCAGATTTGATTTACATATATCTGAAAATCTAACCGTTGGATCTTCGCAAAATTTACATCATTAGAAAGATCTTTTCAAAACGAATCCAACGGTTCCAGTTTCGGGAAATTCCGACGGTCGGATCTCCCAGTACAATCGTTTGAAGTTTCGATTTCAAAATACGAACTGCAGCGTCGTTATTCGATTAAATATATAATTATATTTATATATATAAATATAATCGCTTCTGGCGCTGTTTTTCTTTAGATTTGAATTAAACATTCCAGACAATCCAACCGTTGGATTTTTACAAGGTTGGTGCCGTTGGAAAGATTATTCCAAGGCGAACCCGACGGTTGAGGTTTCGGGAAAATCCAATGGTCAGATTTCCCGCACTAGTTGTTTGAAATCACGGTTTCAAAATACGAACTACACGGCTTCGTTTCGTTTTGATTTTATTTATATTTATATATTTATATAAATATAGTTCATTCAATGATTTCCATATCGTTTTCACTTCAAATATTTTTCTAACACCTTAAAATTTTGGAAAATTTCGCCATAACCTCCCCTGCACCGGGAGCATCGGGAAATCGCAAATAGCGTTCCCGGTCCTTCTAATCTCAAAAAGAAAAAGAAAAAGCCAAGCGGCTAGCCAACAGGCTCATAAAATCATCACCCAAACAAAACAGTAAATGTGTACCTATTTGTCGGGCACAAAATTTTATTCCTCTTCTCTAGCCCCTTTGCTATAACCTGTTCAATAAATATGCATGTACATATATATACAGTTCTTATCATTTATCATTTTCTATTCAACTTCATATTTGATTTCTGTTTGGTTTAAAGACACCATTTATTCTAATGTTACATACATAGGTGCAAATCATTTCATTAGCTAATTAATGAATATTTCATCTCATGTATGTTTATTTTGAACAAGTGGCTATTTTTAACACTTCACATTTCAACGATTTATGCATACAATAAAAATGTGATTTTTATTGTAGAACAATTCATTTCAAAACACTATTTTTCTATATAGTTCAAGTTGGTGATAAAAATGGGATTTTTATCATAAAACAATTTCTTTAAAACGAGATTATTTTACACAGTTCATATAGTCGATAAAAGGTGATTTTTATTATCAAACGATTTATTTCAAAATATGAATACCATTCAACACATGAATTTCTAATCAACGAATGAATATCAATTCAACACATGAATGTTTTCTATAGTTTCTATATATAGATAAAAATGTGATTTTTTATTATCAAACGATTTATTTCAAAATATGAATACCATTCAACACATGAATTTCTAATCAACGAATGAATATCAATTCAACACATGAAGGTTTTCTATAGTTTTTATATATAGATAAAATGTGATTTTTATATTTTAAAACGCGAATACCATTCAACACATGAATTTCTAATCAACGAATGAATATCAATTCAACACATGAAGGTTTTCTATTCAATGAATAAATATAGTTTAAGCATATGAAAATAATTCAAACACACGAATATTATTCAAAATTTCGGCAGCATAACGGCAGGGTAGTTAAAACCGGGACCGTCCCTAGTACGGCTCCTCGCTCTACCTTAAAACCTCGCGGTTTTTGACAATGGGGATCATGCATCTAGTTCGCACGCAGGCGGCATGTATATATTTATTTCATTTCCACAAACTAATCCTATGTGGTTTCAACCAAATACTTCTCAACCACAAATGGGTATTTTTCAACCACAATCAACCAATATCAATCACAAACAATCCCAAACAATCATTCTCTATCAATCAAATTTTCACAACAATTTCAACCAATAAATATCGTCCATGGTTTGTGGACGAGGGGCGTATATATATATATATATTTATATTTAGCAATTCACTTTTTTTTCCACACACACATATATATATATATATAGAAAAAAGAAATTGAAGAGTGAGAAATTCTCACCAATAGCTATCCAACTACTACGACTCTTCCTTAGAGAAATCTTCGCCAATCTCGCCTTTTGTCGCTTTCGTTGCCCGTATTCTCTACATATGTAAAAATCGAATTTTGACTATGTTATTCAATATATAAAAATCTGATTTTTACTTCGACTTTCAATATATAAAAATCTGATTTTTTCATTTTAAAAATATGATCTTTTCTATTTTAAAGTTTAAATCTTTTTCTATTCTAAAGTTTAAATCTTTTTCTATTCTAAAGTTTAAATCTTTTTCTATTTAAAATCTAAATCCTTTTCTTTTTAAAATCTTAAAATAAAATCAGTTTTTAAAACCTTTTCAAAATCAGTTTTTAAATGCTTTAAAAACTCAGTTTTACATCTTTTTAAAATTCAGTTTTACATCTTTTTAAAATTCAGTTTTAAAATCTTTATAAAATCTGTTTTAAATTATTTTAAAATTCAGTTTTACATGTTTTTAAAATTCAGTTTTACATCTTTTTAAAATTCAGTTTTAAAATCTTTATAAAATCTGTTTTAAATTATTTTAAAATTCAGTTTTACATCTTTTTTAAAATTCAGTTTTAAAATCTTTATAAAATCTGTTTTAAATTATTTTAAAATTCAGTTTTACATCTTTTTAAAATCCGAATTTACAGAATAAAAATAAAATACTCACCGTAATCTGCGAAGGTGGGGGGCTGCTGCTGCTCTTGGCGGCGTCGGGGAGGCGTCGCGATGCTTCAGGGAGGGCGGCGGCTTCAGCGTCTCGAACGGGGGGGGGGGGGGGCTCGTCTTCGTCGGAGCTGGCTTCGAGGTGGGCGGATGCTTCAGCGCCTCGAACTGGGAAGGCGGCTCGTCTTCGTCGGCGGCGTTCGCTTGAGGGGGGGGGGGGGGCGGCTGCTCGATAGGCTTAGTTTTTTTTTTATTTGAAACTGAATCGGGAAGAAATGAACGGTGGGGGGGGGGGGGGGCAGTTTGACTTAGTTAAAGGGGGAGAGAAAAGAATTTTTAATTTATTAAATTATTTAATTTGCCAAAAAGTTGACTTTTACATATTACCTCTAAACGAGGCCCACCGCCTGTCGTCCATAGCATTTTACCCTCATTCCGGACACAATGGGATATGTATCGCAAGCTGATTTGATCGTTACAATCAGTTTCCGTTGAATTTAAAGTGTACTTCTTTATATATTCAATTTAAATGCACATTTCAATTTAGTGGGGCCACATACGAACTCGAAAAATTCCCGAAAAATATTTTCTAGCTTCGTATTGACGATACGGTCCCAACAAAACTAGTTTCGTCGAATTCTGAGACCGTTTGAAAAATGGCCAATTTCCAGTCGATTAAAATCAACTGAAACTGGTCAAACGCGTTTTCCTTTGCCACGCTCACATATTGATTCAAAAAATTATGAAATTTGGAATCTAGCAATAACTTTACATCACGGATCCAACAAAAGTGGTTTCGTCGAAATCCGAGGTCATCTGCAAAATGTCCATTTTTAAGGGCCTGAATTCCATAACGACTATTCAGAATTTTCAACTGGACATATCTTTTGATTCCCGCTATCAAATTTCGATTGGTCGGATTCGTTAGAAAGATATCATCAATTAGATCCTAATGTTTTTGGTTTCACTAAAATCCGGATTGTTTTGCACCCGGTATATTCAATTGAAGTTTGAAATCGAATTATCGAACTACCGCTCCATTTTCAATTCTATATATAATTATAATTAATTATATTCGTTTTCAAATGTCGATTCAAACTCAGTTTTCATCGCCATTAGCTAAAATATTTATTTTAAATATTTAAAATCCATTATTTTAGCCAATTTAAAAATTTTAAATTGGTTCAGATTTTCTGGGTCGTTACAGCACATTAAACTCAATTTCTTAGTACCCAAATACCCTACGGTAAGATTATCGATTTCAGAAGTTGGGATTTGTAAATGAGCAAGAATATGAGTGATGTAAGCTCCATAGTACGCAGTCGGGATTGATTGAAACATAAAAATTCCTCCATTATGTGTTGTGCCCAATTTATCAATTTATTTCCCCATATAGCATATAAAGCTTGAAAATCTTTATGATATACTTGATCATAACTCTCAGTACATGGATTGACTGAATGAGCTAAAGCACGATGAATCACACGAGCCTTTGGTTGTAGATTAATGACTTTGAGTTCGGTGAGATCATCAGAAAGAAATTGATGACTAATCTCATTATGATCCAATCTATCACACTCTATTTCAAACAATTCTTTTCGTTCAGATGGGCACTGAATAATGTGGCCAAGTCTAGCCAATGTGAGATAAATATGCACTCCATAGACATTTGTACGCAAGGTATTTTCATCCTGAGGTTCTTGTTGCTCAGGATTCATATTTGCAAAGAAAAGTTTAAGTAGTAAGGGGGTAAATGTTGACATTGTTAGATGTGTATGGAATAAGAGATTCAAACTATTATTTAGAATCATTGGAAGTATTTCATATGATTCAAAATCAGCAAATTTCATGAATGAAGCTTCGATTGTACGAGTGTTTGTCATCTTTTTGAACCTATCCTTGGCCTTTTGACTTAGAAGCTAATAATAAATTTGTGATTTTGATGGTATGGTTGATGAAGAAGCTTCTCTGTCTTTTGGATGCCATTCGATGATTTTATTTGAGTTTGGTTTGAAATTTTTAGATTTTGGAGAGTTAGGCTACCAGAAATTTGGAAATTTATGAGCTGAACAAGTAAAATGAGGTGGTAAGTGGGAGAGACAAATAGTGTACAGTAACTTTTCAACTGATTCAGTCGATTAAGTTGGATGATTCAGTCGACTGAATGCTCTAGATTTATAACCCGAGAGCAGGTTTGATGATTTAGTCGACTGATTGTTTATGTTCAGTCAACTGAGTTGCAGGAAAAATCATCCTGAGAGTTTTTCCACTTGAATTTAGTCGACTGGTTAAATAATTTTAGTTGACTAGTTTAGGGTGATCTTAAACTCGAGAGTTGGTAGCGGTATTTATTCGACTGGTTAGCTGAAAGTTTGTTTTTCTTAACTAGAAGTAATTCAATCTTTCTTACGTTTAAATATTATGTTATCTTAAAGGTTATCACTCATTGTACGCAATAGAAAAAAACGACAATTTATTGATAAAGGATCATGCATAAATATAAAAAATGTATCATCTAATATAATAATTTGTTAAACTTTATTTAGGTGGTGGTGAGTTAGACATTCTTGGAGTTTTACTCTTCTTCTTGTTAGACCCTTAATTAACATCATAGTTTTTATCCCAAGAATTTGGCGACAGGGAGATTGTTTTGGACTTTGATTCCATGGATTCCATGATAAAGAAGGACAAGGAGAATGTTTGTGTACATCTGGTTTGATGGATCCACAAACCTTTAGTGATTTGTTTGAGAAGGCTTAAACGACGTGCTATGACTTTTTTGCTTGAAATAGAGTTCGCGTTGAAGCTATAATTATTGACGTTGGTGATGATGAATATCGTTTATCCTTTATTTAGTTAATGGAGAAATGATCATAGGTTGTTTTAACTTTTTACTATCCGTTGTATAACCGCTATGATAGTTTGACCATTTATAAACTGGATCATGTCGTGGGGTTAGAGTTTGAACCTTCGGTGACATTGGTGATGATGGTGAAAATTTAGTTGTCGGTGGAATAAAATCGATTGAGGGTAGGTGATTGCTTGAAGACATTTTATTTTTGATAATATATGTATCTTTGTTTTATAAAAAGTAAGTATAAAGATTTTATTTATAGTATCCTATTTCTTAATTTCAGGAATTTGTTTTGTGCTTTAGAGGTAACTTAGAATGTGAACCTGTAATTAAGTATATAAATAGATTTTTAAGAATTAGTGTCTTAAGTTAATTAGCTCGAAAATATGGTATATAAGTATATTAAAGTTTTCTAAGTAATCAAGAAACATCAAATAGTCAAATGGTAAGGATACATGCCTAGTAATCAAGCCACCAGGGTTCAAGTCTTGATTGATGCAAAAAGTTAATTTTTTTTTGTTTTTCAATAAAACATTTTATAATTCTTTAAACGATACTATTCCTAGTTCTCATCTTAATTTTATAAATATGTTCTCGAGTAACTGTTTAGTAAAGATATCTGCTATTTGATATTCCGATGTAACAAATTCTAAATTTATTATATCTTTTTCAATGTAGTCACGTAAAAAGTGATGACGTATATTAATATGTTCAGTTCGAGAATGATTAACTGAAGTTGTAGATAAATATGTTGCACTAATATTATTGCAATTGATTATTGGTTTTTGATAAATTTACATTGAAATCTTTAAGTGTTTGTTGCATGTATATAATCTGAGCACAAGCCAAAACTGCTGATATATATTCAACTTCACATGTACATAGTGAAACACAATTTTGTTTCTTGCTGAACCAGGACTATAACATCCCGGAATTTTGGCGGTTTGATAATTAAATTGTTTAATTATTTGAATATAGTGGTTAGATAATTCCAATGAGTTGAATTCAAATATTTTGAATAGTGAATTAATTTAAATAGTAGAATAATAAAATATTTATTTCCAAAATAGTCAGAAATAACCGAAGTGACGATATTGTGTAAAGCGAATTATTAATCAATTTAATTCAGTTAGAATTGAATTATAATAGCGAAATATATATAAAACGACAGTTTGAACGTATTAATTATAATATAATTAAATATCGGTTTCAAATCTGGAAAAGATCTTTGACACGTAGTTATAATTTAATTTTTAGATTTTTTCTGTAATTTTTATCATGGAAAATAAGAAACTTTTTATTTGAAGTGGTTTACACCCTTTATCAGCATTTTGGGGTTTCACAGAATGAGTTAACTAGTCTATATTTTTGGGACCCTGGCACATTCTTCGCCATAACGGTATTTTTAATTTTGTCATTGGCAGTCCATAATCAAACAAAATGTACGTAGCTGGGTGCCCTAAATAAATACATATAAAATTAGAACCATCTCTAATACGACTAAATTAGAACCATCTCTAATACAACTTCAGTTATTCGCTTATAAGGACTTTCTAGACCATGGGTGGTATTTACGTGGACTCTACAATCTTGAAAATGAAAACATTTATATATGTTTCATACAACTAAAAGTCTTGACACAAGTGTACATGTTTTGGAGAAAAATGTATTAAGAGGTTAACCTAACTATGTATTCTGCTTTTTTAACATTTATGGCAAGGGCTGTACCCCTTTGTATTTTTGGGCCCATATACGACTATAGATGTTTAAATAATAGTTTATTTAGAAACATAATTATAAGATTCATAATAAATACAAGTGCTTTCACCCCTGTTGATGACATGCAAAATGAAAACTAATGCAAATCAAATCCAGTGTAAGCCTACCCTATCAAACTAAAATGTAACGGTGAAAGGCTAAGCAACCCAAATAGTAATACAGATCTACGCTTCTGTTACTTCCCAGTGAAGAAAATATGCATGCTATTGGCACATCATATCTTACCCTACACTACCCAAGACAACTCAATACAGAGCCATACTTTCACAGTTCAACAGCTACTAACTATGGGTGAAAACTCATGGCTACACCTACCTTAATATAAGATATCGCATAGACCTTTCAAACCAGCTATAAGGGAATAGAAAGCCAGACTTTCTCCTTCCCCAAATAACAGCATACATACCTTCTATGGACCTAGCTATGCATGATCTATACGACCATTCCTTCACCGCCAAGTTGCCTTGTCCTATAAATATAAACAGGCTTTTAACTTGCGTTCATCTTCACGAATAAAACAACCCCATTTCATTTGTTTCGAAACTTCTTTGATTTTTCTAAATTCACACACAACTCAAAAAAATGCAAAACTTATATTATGGTGATCCTTAATTCGTTATCTTCATTTCTACGCAAGTTTGGGTGGATACGATCGACGTTCGGGTTCACGGGGTCTTAACAGTAAACCTAAGTTTTGTGCTATTCAAAGATTGAAGCGTCGATTTGTGATTTGGGGTTTGTACCCTTGTTCGTGACAATTAAATGAAGTCTACGTGCACTGCTGGTATTTGGGACAAAAAAATGTCGAAGTGATAACCGTAGCCGACGTTGACATGGCTGAAGCCGCACCTAGTAGGGAACAACCGAGTTCAAGCGAGTGCGCATGGTGATGAAGAAAATTCAAAGAAAAGTATAAAGGAGTAATGGAGTTTTGTTGGTGCGTGTTTCGTGGATGGAGTTGGAGACAAAAGGCATCGCCTTTACTGAAGTAAGAGATGGAGTTTGTAATAGTGAATGAGGTTCGAACTCAACGTTGGGAGGGACGTGAGCATGAGAGTGTGTGTTGAGGGACGAAGCTCAGGAAAGTGTGGATTGAAGCGTGAGAGCACATTGGTGGAGGAGCTGCACTAAGCTTGAGCTGTTAACGATTGCATGAATTTGGTGTTTGTTCAGGAAAACAGGGAGTGTAGCATGTATAGGAAGTTGCACACCCTTTGAGTGGAGAAGCAAAGAAAAAATGTGCAGGTAGTTGTGTTGTGAAGTGGGACTGGCATTGTATAAAGCAATACGTTGGATGCACGCAGTGGTAGTGTACGTTGTTCGGGTGGAAATGCAGGATGATTCAAATTGGTACAACCGTACAGAACTATGGGATTGAATGTTTCAAGAATAGGGAAGCGGGTATGTGAGTTTTATGGGCCGGAATAGGAAATGAGTAAGGCCCCAAAAAGGAAAAAAAAACAAATAAAAATAAATAAAAGCCCAAATGATGTGGTGCGGGCTGGCATGGAAATTAGAAATGGTTTTTACAAGAGCATCTGTTTCTTTTATGTGTTCGAAAAGACAACTGTTTCATGGGTTGAGCTGAGCAAATAAAAAGACGAAGGCAGGCTATGGCATGATGCTAGTTCGGAACCAACCTGGAGCGATTTAGAGCATGTTACAGTTTAGGAAATTAAAGCGCCGGGTATAATCAACTGACGAAAATCGTTACTTAACGGTTAACGCGCAAGGTGAGTAAGTTCACTAACCCTGTTTTATTTTAAAATATTATAATTATATTTTAATGTTGATAAACAATGGTTGAATGTTGTGTGATGGTTGTTTAGGTAGATTACAATTAAACTGGTTGAATAATATATATCGTTGCATATGTACACATCATTGTTTTGATACTGATTCCATCGATTATAACATTTCATAGTATGGAATTAGTGCTATTTGTGTTGATTAACATCTGTGGATGCAGGAAACCGATTGGAGGAATCCAACCGGATTCCTCAATATTTATATGTACTGATCCAAATGACATTGAAACCCTGTGTGGATATTGATGTTGAATGGAAATTCAACATTTATTTTGATTTAATCAATAGGCGATATCGATTAAGAAAGTGGCAACAGTCAACTATAAACCCATCTTTTTGTTAAGAAGTTGATTAGCCGTCAGGAAAATCAACGAAGTTAGTTACAAAAATTATATTTTTATAATTAAAGCAAAGTTAAACGATAATATAAGTTCTATTATAAACTGGTATTTTATAGTTCATCTTTATAAAATAAATATAAACAATCAATTGGTATTTAAATAAGTTATGAAGCTGTAATTATCCTACAAGTAAATAATTTGGATAATTATTTTAAGGCAATGGTTAAGAAATATTATTAGGTTAATTATATTAATCTAATGAAGTGAAGTAATTAGAATCATTTAACGAATTAACTGATGGTTTGAAGTGGACTAAATCAACTGGTTTATGGGAAAATGATTATTAGATTAAATAGGTCTTCAATTAATCTAATGATAATAGCTTAGAAATTAATTGTTTAAATTAATAAGATTTTCTTAATTATTAATTACCCTTTCTATGAAGCTTAAATGATTGTTGAACTAATATAATTAGTTATTGTTTATATAAAGTAAGAAATTCGTCTGCTTTAGATTGATAATGAAGTAAACTGTTTTACTTTAGTGATGAATAATTAGTAGTCAATTATTGTTTTCAAATGGGATTCATTTAAAATGGTATTAAGTTGTAATGAGAGGTTTGACTTGAATTAAATAATTTGAATGAAAAGAGAATTGTCAAAAGACAAAGAGCGTTAAACAGTTTGGGTAAAAGAGTTATAATGGAGTTGTATAACGAGATTGAAGTGAAGGGTTAATATTTAATATAAATAGCCATAAACAACGGAGATTTCAAAGTAAGTATATGATGTTATAAAACTATATTGTAAAATGAAACAAGAAATACAGTTTGATTGAGATTAAAAATAATAAGGGGTTAGAGTTACGGACTTATATCTATTCTAAGATAAGAACGTTGTCAATCAAGGTCTGAGAGATAAATAAAATACTCCAACTTGAATGGCTTCACTATTATCGAGGAATGATATCAGTTTGTAACGGAAAGAGATGTCAAGGTTAATATAAAGGGAATATGGCAGCATGTTGCAAGTTTTTGAACTATAACGATAAATTAACGTTGTTGACCGAGCTTAAGAGTGATTTTTATATATAGCACTATTCCCTAGGGAATGAAAACCGTTTGGTTTGAAATCCACTTATTCTAAAGTAATAAGTAAAGATGTTAGTCCAAAGAAATATAAGAATGAGTTCAGAAAGAGAAATGGGAGAATCATTTCAGAAAACAATGACATCAGTTCGACGTTTGGAATATGATTAGAACTAAATAAGACTATTAGGAATTAGAACTATAATTTGACGATGTCGAATGTATTAAAGTAAATTATTTTTAGGAATTATAATGTGATAGGATAGTTAATATTTAGTTTTAAACCAATAAATTATAATAGGATATGTAATCAATATTTAGTTATAAACTTGATATTGATTTAACAAACAGTTGACTTAGGAACAGAGTTTATAAAATGGAATGGGAATATAAAATTATAAAAGAGATTTCGGTAAACAAGATTGGGTATTTATTACTTGAATAAAGAGTTATTCGATAAAGGTGTGCAGAATTCTATAATGGGGATGATATTTACATTTTAAAGTGAATAATGTTTGAAAAGTGAACGTTTGGCAGTTTAAAATGTTTATAATGAAGTTGGAAATATTTTTCCAACGTAGATAGGGTATATTATCCAAGTATAGAAAATAGGGAATGTGAAAAGAATGGAAATGTTTCGAACGTTAATAACATATATTTTCTGGAACATGAGGGAATAAGAATTTATAATAACCGAAAATGTATTCCAAGAAGTGTGAAAGGCTAAAACGGGGTTTGAGAAATATCTGGTAAGATATGGGAATTTGAATTATAAAAATGAATGTTAAATAAAAAGTGCCAGTGGTTGTGTGATGTTTAGTTGTACATTTGAATGGATGTTGTTTTTACTTCGATAGTTAAATAACCAATTATCGAAGTGTTTTGACCATCGTTGTCAATACGGAGAGATCGGTTGGATATATTACCCGAAAACCACTCTGTATAGGCATAGGCGCTGCGAATTAGATTATGCTGAAGATAATTGAAGACGAAGTGAAATGCAAGGATCGTTTTGTTCCAGAATGGTGTTTTCTATTTGTCTAGTCCCAGGACAACTTTTTTGGACGAGTGTCTAACAGAGTATACCTAATAAATCACGTACGGTTGATCTTTTAAAGATATTACGTCTGGTGGCGGAGGAATTCGTTCCTCTTAGCTTTTTATACCCGTGATTTTTTTGGAAATCGATTAGTGAATTGACGGGTTTGATGATGCGGCATTCAAAGTAAATGGTCATCAGATGTTCTGAAAAGATAGATGTAGCCTCTAGCCTCACAACCGGGAAATGACAGAAATCGGGCAGGTAGCATGGCTAGTTAGGTCATACCCAAGCAGGGTGTATTGTCACCGATCTAGAGAAAATTCGTATTTGTCTTCTTTCCGTTTCTTATCTTCAGATTACGGTTGGGTGGCCAACAACCATGGGTGACAATATATTCGCTACGCTCAAGCTAAATGAGTGGGTGGTCATGTATGGCCGGGTTGCAAGACATTCTTGTTGAACCCCATTATATACCCTCTAGCGTACACTGATCGGAAGGTGGTCTCATACCTTGTCTGTTGGAATCCAATCTCCGATAAGCGCCTTGCAGTTTTTTTATTTTTTATTATATATGTGGAGCGTGAGATGCAAGCGTTCTACTATTTGGATATTTATTTAATTAGATATTATTATAATATCACTGTATTTTGATATCAGAATGTTTGGGTTATAGTAAGGTAAAAACCGTCCATGTTTATGTGTGGGCCGGTCTTACTATTATCTTTTTCCTTTAAAAGGATTTTCAAAGTTAAACAATATGGTTGGAGTTTACTCACACCAGTCTATGACTGACCCAGAGTTTAATTTGTTTGTGTTTTCCCTAAACTCTTGGATGCCCAAATTTGTACGGACAGTCAAGTGTTTCAGGATTTTACAGATTCACTTGGAGGAGCTCGAATTATGAGATTTCACCGCTAGTTATTTAGAGATTATTTCCGCTGTGATGTACATGAGTTATACTCTGATCTGGTATATATATACAATACAGTTTTGTATTTCAAAGTTATGTCAAATATTATGTTTTATTCGTTCCGCTGTGAAATTCGTGTCTACTCTGATTCTATTCTGTGATGTTCTTCTTATTCTTATATTCTATTAGTTCTATCTTTTCTATCCCATCCTCTAATTTCTTTTTATTAATGACCCAGTGTTTTTGATACTTGGATAGTCAACGTGGTTTTATGTTGATTTTTTGGGTCAAAAATCCTGCGGCCATTACAAGACACTAGTGATTTGCCAATAAAATGACAAGTACCACTTGTACTTTTCCGATCCATTCATGATCCTCCGAAATCAGGATCACTATAGGATACTAATTTGAGAGAACATTCTTACGGATAGAAAAGTCCTAAATCCCTAGTATTTCTTAGATAGAGCAATATACGTTTTACTGCTCGTAAATGTGATTCCTTTGGATTCGACTGAAATCGTGCACATAAACAAACACTCTTCATTATATCTGGTAGACTAGCTATTAAATATAATAATGATCCTATCATATTACGATATATTTTTGATCAACACTTTTTCTATTTTCATCTCTATCGAGATGTGTTGTTGTACTCATAGGAGTTGGTTTTGCAGAAGCGTTTTCCATTCCAAAACGTTTAATCAAATTATTACAATATTTTCTAGGTTTATAAAGATACAAGTAGATAGTTGTTTAATTTGTAGACCAAGAAAATAAGATAATTCTCCTATATGGAACATTTCATATTCCTTAGCCATAATTTTTGAGAATTATTGACATAGTTTTTCATTGATAGAACCAAAAATAATATCGGATACATATATCTGAATTATCCAGCCTTTTTAGTTTGTTTTATATATAATATTTGATCAACCTTTCCAACTCTAAATCCTGAACTTACTAAATAATTCTTAAGACGTTCATACCAAGCATGGGGTGCTTGTTTTAGATCATATAAGGCCTTTTCAACATATATACTGTAACGGCCCAGATTTTCGTGTCGATTTATTTTGAATATTTAATATTATTTTAAATATTGAGCTGATAATATAAATCGATTTTTAAATTGAATTATCGATATAATTATCGTAATACGAGGATCTTAAGTAATTCAATTTGAAATGGAGTCAAAATGATTTATATGAATTTTATTTGAATTAAAAACGATAATAATAATTTATTATTGAGAAATTATTTGTTTGAATTTAAATTATATTATATAAATTTATTTTGGTTACTTTATGTAAATATACATTCAAATTTAATTTCAGAATGTATTCTGTTAAGCTCAGAACACCGTTATTACATTGGAACGACAGTCGGTACGCTAAAATAGCGGTTCACGATTTTTAATTGTGAACCCCGAGATATTTGATTGTGGATAGGATCAAAATCAAATCGACATCTGTTTAAAAAGAATAAAAGATCTCTTTATATCGAATCAAAATCAAATCAAATTAATTAAAAAATCTTTCTAAATAAATACAAAGATTTTGTTGTGTACGTTGGTCCCCTTTTCTAATTTATAAAATCGCGACCTCTCTCTTTATTTTCTCTTCTGATTTTCATTCTAAATAAAACCAACTGAAAGCTTTTAAACTCTCTCCCCTTCAAAAATCCATTTCGTTCACTACTAAAAACCCGGAAATCAAACTCGTCAAATAGGGTATCATCGTTGGTATTTTGCTAAGACCATAGAAGGGTATGAAGGCGCAGACATCATTTCTGGAAGCTCGTGGCTTTGGGGAGGATCGAAATCAGGTATCGCGATGTCGGATCTGGGTGATTCAACACTCGAGGGTTCGAAGTCGCGGTACTCAAATGGGGAACAGAGAAGCCATCGCTCTTTACTATAGCACGGTGTAGGACTGTCGAGACATACTGGAGGCGCGATTTGTTCCTTCAAGTTGGGCATCAATTCAAGAAAAGATGGTGCGATGTCTGTAGGGCTTGAATAGGAAGTTTGGGGAAATACTGGTTTGGCAAATTGAGGAGTCACGACTCTGGGATGGTTTGAGGGTTCGGTTTGAATTGGGTAAAAAGTGGTGTTCGAAACAGCAGGGCATGGACAGTGGATGATCTCAAGGAGGTGCGAAGGTATTGAGTTAGAATTGGAAGGGGTTTCAACAGCAAATCGAGAGGGAAGTCAGACTGTGAGTTTTGGGGATTGGCAAATCAAGCTGGAATGTGGGTTTTTACCAGGACTGTTCTTCTATATGGAGACAGTGGTGGTGAGCAGTGGAAGCCAAAATCAACGTGGTTTAAGGTGATGTGTATGCAGGTTTGAATTAGTATAGGGCAGAGAAGAAGATAAAGTTATTGCTGATTAAGGTGAAAATAAATTATTTAGTAATTCTTAGTTTAGTGCTAATTGCATTTTCATTCAAACAGAAACATCAGAAATAAATTTATAAGCTAAATGAAATGATAGCGTATTAATTTGTTTCAAGATAAGAAATTAACTTAAGTATTTGTGTGAAATAATATTGATTTAAATGCCTAGAAATTTAGTTTATATAGTTAGAATTTTAGTTTATATGAATTTATTTATAACGGGAATTAATTAGTAAATAAAATGTGTAGACTCATCATTTATCAAATTAAGGTTTAATTCGGAATTGGTTTACACGTAGGTAATTTATTAAATTCGATAATGGGAATTTTATTAATCATTGTTTTACGTTGGAAAACAGACATATGGAGAAATTGCTGTGAAATCTATATAATATGCTTCAGTGGCTATTCAGAGTGAATAAAAAATCATGGTGAGTAAATCTCACTCACCTGTTAATTAGAATTAATTTTATCCATTAAAAATAATTCTTGTTGCTTGTTTGGATTTTTCTGGTTGCTTTAAATATATTAGTTATTTAGGGTTGACTATTATATATATATATATATATATATATATATATATATTGGGTTGATGGTTGGATTGGTTCCCGCAGTCTCATTAGCGGATGCCCGCAGTACCATGAGCAGATGATTTCCCCATGCGCCCCACAAATATATTAGTGGATGACCTTCATACCGCGATATCCTGCCTCGAAGCAGGATGGGTATTACTATGTTGACTAACGTCTGTGGATGCAGGAAAACAGGTTGCAGGGATCCAACTGGATTCCTCAAAAATACATTATCTGTTTTGTTATTTGTTTGCATATATACCATCATATATGATGTGTTAGAAAACCTGAAATAAATAATTGGTTGTTGGTGTTTAAATATCACTGGGCCCAAAATGTTGATATTTAAAAATATCATGAAAAGGAATTTTGTAGATTTAAAAAGGAAATTCTATTTTTTTTCTAAGATAGAATTTGAAATTTGAGTAAGAGAAATTGAAATAGAATTTGAATAAAGAAAATTAAATATGGACTTTGAATGTAGAATTCAAAGAAAATTAAATATGGACTTTGAATGTAGAATTCAAAGAGAATTAGATATAGACTTTGAATATATACTTCAAAAAGAAATTTTAAATATGGAATTTGAATATAGAAAATATAAAGGAAATTCAAATATAGAATTTGAATTTAGAAAGTGAATTGGAATTTGAATAAAGGAATTTTAAATATAGAATTTGAATATAGAAATTCAAATGGAGTTTGAATATAGAGAATTTGAAATAGATTTGAAATAGAATTTCAATTTGAAATTCAAATAGAGTTGAAAGGGGAATTTGAATATATAGAATTTGAATAGAATTTGAATATATAGAATTTGAATAGAATTTGAATATATAGAATTTGAATAGAATTTGAATATATAGAATTTGAATAGAATTTGAATATATTGAATTTGAATAGAATTTGAATATATAAAATCTGAATATATAGAATTTGAATAGAATTTGAATATATAGAATTTGAATAGAATTGAAAATAGAAATTCAAATAGAATTGAAAAATAGAATTTGAATATAAAGAATTCAAATAGAATTTGAATATAGAAATTTCAAAGAGAATTTGAAATAGAAAATTGGAAATCATTTCGAAATGGGAACGACGAAATATATTTCGAAATGTGGAATTTATTACTGAATAAGGAAAAATCGCCAATTTTAGAAGATTGGAAATAGTGTAACAACCCGCAAATTCTGGACCAATTTAAAAATTTTATTTTAGAAAATTTTATTGAATTTTGAGGTTATAATATAATTTATTTAAATAATAATGGCTCGAATTTATTTTAATCAAAGTTAGAACGAATAAATATAATTTAAATATAAAAGGAGTTAGAAATGGCGCGGTAGTTTGAAAATTTTAATTTTGAACTTTAACTGAATGTACATGACTCAAAATAAATCAGAATTGAGTGAAACCAGAAATATTTAAATCTGTTTAATCATATCTTTCTAACGAATCTGAAAAATCGAAATTTCATAGCGGGAATCAAAAGTTATGGCCAATTCAATATTTAGAAAGGTCGCTGTAGAATTTTTATATATATAATATATATGGCCCAAAGGGCTACTTTTTACATATGGAGGAATTTCGCCTCGACACCACTTCCATTGAGTCTGGAATGATGTTTCCGCATTTAAAAAGTATAAACACTTATATATTTTGAGTTTCAAAAATTATTTATTTAAAAATGTATTTTTAATATTAAATATATTGGCCTTGAAAATAGTCATTTTTCAAACGACCTCTGTTTTCGATGAAACCAATTTTGTTGGAACCGGAATATCAAATTATAGCTAGGTTTCAATTTTCAGAATTTTTCGAATTAATACGTGAGCCTGGCAAAAGAAAATGTGTTTTGACTAATTAAGTTAAATTTAAACGACTTGAAAATAGCCATTTTTCAAACAGTCTCAGAATTCAACGATATTGGTCTTGTTAGAACCGTATCGTCATAAGAAAGCTAAAAATATTTTTTTGGAATTTTCTGAGGTCGTATGTGTCCCCGACATATTTAAATGTACGGTCAATAGTTAATTAATTAATTTTTAATGGGATTTTAAATAAAATTTCTACAGATTTCGGAATTGGACCCCGAGACCAGTCCCATTGCGTTCAGAAGGCCTCAAAACATTAAGATCGACAATAAGCAAGCCCAATTCTGAGACAGTCCAGAAATCCACCTTTATAACACGTTTTTCAATGAATTTAATAATAAAATAATAAAAAAATTAACGCCTAATCCTAAAAAAATGCAGCCGCCGCCTATCTAGAACAATGGCCAGAAACATCCCAAATTCAAATGTTAATTTCTCTCAATCCGTTCAGTGAAAATCTCCAAATTATATATCAAATCGAAGAGAATTCAGAGAGCTTCGAATCTATACGGTTAAGATCGGGTTTCAGTGCACGGATTTCGCGAATTCTGGTGAGGAAGACGGCGCGTTCGGGTTCGGATTTCGAGGCGAGGAGGGGGCCGAGTTGGCTAGGCTTCTGGGCGGTGGTGGCTCGTGGTTCGGGCTTCGGAGTGGCGGTGTTCGATCGGCGCCTGGCTGGCCAAAGGGGGGTGCGACATGGGTATTGGAGGATTGGAGATGGGTTCGGCCGTGTCATTGTAACGAGGAAAAAGAAGTATTATTTTAATATTATTTTATTTATTTAATGTTTAATTTATGCAATCTTTAAAAATCAATATCTCTTTCATAGGAGGGCCGATTGACGAACCGTAAGTTGTGTTGGACTCGTCTTTCAGAGATCTTCGCAATGACGCAGACCAGAGCTGAATCCGAGATAGTCGAATTTTTAGCCAAATCAATGTGAGAATCTCTGATTTTTACAATCTAATTAATTTAATTAATTATTTTATTCTGTTAAATATTTACCTGTTTGTTATTTAATCAGATATGCATTGTGATGTACTGTGCTGGTTGTTGTGCTGGATTATATTAAATTGTCACCTTTATTTGAATTGATCTAATTTATCAATTCGTTATAGAAACATGAATGGTCACTTTAAAATTTGTCATTCTATTGTATTGATATAGTTTATCAATACAACATCAACTTATGGTTTGTCACTTTTCAGTTGAATGGATTTAGCTCATCATTTCAACAACAAGTACTACATAGAAATTGAATAGATATTTTATTCGTGTTTTTCAACATAAGTATATACATAGAAATGAATTATTATTTTTGTTTTTGTTTTTCAACACAAATATAACTCAACAAAAGAATTATCTTTTTATTTGTGTTTACCAACACAAATAAACTTAGAATATGAATTATCTATTTATTTGCATTTTACAATGCAAATATTACATAGAAAATAAGATCACAAATGAATTATCTTTATATTTGTGTTCTTAACATAAACATAGAACATGAATCATCTTTTCATTTGTATTCTTAACACAAGCATAAACATAAGAAAAATAAATGTCTTTATATTTGTATTCTTAACACAAATACACATTGAATAATGAATGTCTTTTTAATTTTTGTCCCTCAACACAAATATTAACATAGAAATTGAATTGTTTCTTTTTTTTATTTGTGTTCTTAACACAAATATACACTTTGCAAATGAAGTATCTTTTTATTTGTGTTTTTTAACACAAGTGTAACTTAGAAAATGAAGTATCTTTTTATTTGTGTCTTTCAACACAAATATAACTTAGAAAATGAATTATCTTTATATATGCATTTTTCTATACAAATATACACAGGAAAATAAATTGTCTTATTTGTGTTTCTTAACATAACTATTACATAGGAACATAAATTGCCTTTATTCTGTGTTCTCTAACACAAACACAGATAGGAAGATAAATTATCATTTGACTTGTGTTCTTACTACAAATATAACATGGAAATAAAGTTCATCTTTTTATTTGTATTTTTCAATACAAATATAACATAGAAAGTAAGTTCATCTTTTTATTTGTATTTTTCTATACAAATATGACATAGAAATAAAGTCCATCTTTTTATATACATACTACAACACAAATATATACTTAGAATCTGTTGCACAAATAAAATCCACTTTTATTTGTCACTTGAAGCTTAGAATTTGTTGCACAAATAAAATTCACTTTTTATTTGTCATTTGAAACTCAGAATTTAATAGACGAATAAAATCTACTTTTTATTTGTCATTTAAAAATTAGAATTTATTATACAAATAAAATTCACTTTTATTTGACATTAGAATACGTAGAAAAATATTTACATATAAAATATTCTTTTATATGTTATTATAATGTATAGAAAAGTATAAACAAATAAAATGATTCTTTTAATTGTTATTAGAACACATAGAAAAGTGTAAAACAATGAAATACCCTTTTTATGTTATTCTAGAATTGAAATTTTGAGTTCAATCTTTTATTTGCATTCACTAATGCAAACATACATTGAAAATAAAATTTACCCTTTTATTTGCATTCACCAATACAAATATATGTTGAAACCAAAATTTATTCTTTTATTTACATTCACCAATGTAAAAATACATTGAAAATGAAATTAGTTCTTTTATTTGCACTCATTAAGGCAAATATATTTTGAAAGGAAAAATTGTTCTTTTATTGGGAATCACTAATGCAAATACACATTTAAATAAAATTTGTTTCTTTATTTACATTCACTAATGTAAATACATATTGGGAATGAGTTCCTTTTTTTACATTCACTCAAATATACTTTTAAATAAAAAGTTACATTCGTTAATTGCCTTCCTTGTTGCAAATAAAAGTTTCATTTTTGTTTGCAATCCTACATGCAAACCAAACATCAAATTGAAAGTTACATTTTTGATTTATAATTTTGATATGATAAAATATTGATAGAAAGTTTTTTTTTAGAAATGCATTCTTATTGCAATTCTATATGAAATGAAAAGAGGCAATTTGTCAAATGTCTTATATGTAATAAAATGAGTTCTTTTTGTCACTTCAAAAAGAATGAATGGAAATTGTTTATTTAAGTCTTTTGTAAAGAATGAATAACTAAACATTCATATTTTTATCATTAAAATAAAATAGACAAAAACACTTATTTTGTCTAAATTAAAAGGAATGAAATAAAATATAGCACCGTAATATTATATTAGAATTGAAATACAAATTAATCACTATCGTAAATTTATATTAGTTAAAACCAATTATCCATTTTTGTTAATTTACATTAGTTAAAAACAACTATTCATTTTAGTCAATTTATAGTTGTTAAAACAAATATTCACTTTTGTCAATTCACACTAGTTAAGACCAATTATTTACTTATGTCAATTTGCATTAGTTGAAACCAATTATTTGTTTGTCATGGCTATATATTGTGTATTACACTTCCATTCACAAGTTACCCGACTTGTTTATGTGATTGGGACGATAATTTTCACACATCGCCCAACTGCACAAATTAGTTTATTATTTGTTTGTTGGTAGAAACCCCACACGAGTGATGGGATGAAAATTAACATACACTAATCTCAATATTTAGTTGTATGTTGATCGTTAGATCAACAGGCTGCGATGAGCGTTATTATTTAATTTTAATGCTTACGCAGTGGAAATTACACTTTGGATGAAGATGGATGATTTGATGATTATGTTGTTCTTATCATATATATGATGTGTGTGAAATCCATGTAATCCAAATTATATGGTAAATGGTTGAGTCGCATTTCGATTAAGGTGTTCTTTTAAATAAGAATATTTTTACATTTGAAATTCTCTTTTTATATAAAGGATATATTTTCATAAAAGAGATAATATTGTTAATCAACTATATGTTAAAACCAAGAATATTTGTAAAACATAAAATTCTGTAAAATAAAGAATACTTCTCATTTAGAATCCTTTATATAAAGAATATTTTTAATGGTTATTTTAAAATATGTTTCTAAAAGATTATTAGGATTTGCAATTATATTTTGTGATATGAAATAAATTGAGATGTGAAGTGGATTTATCGTGGACGGTGTTTTAAACGACATTTGTCCTTTAATCCAATTTACATTGAAATTATTATTTGGAATTTATAAATCTATTTTTTAGATTTGAAATAAGTGATCCTGTAATAATGATTTTTGATATCAAATCAAAATTGGAGTTTTAATAAATCTTTTAAAGAAGATTTAAGATTTTATTTTCAGAGTTTATCTTTGATAAAATTAACGAGAATCTTTTTAAACGAATATCTTATTAAAAGAATATTCTAAGTTGGAATGTGGCGTAATGTGTGATTTTCCAATATTTGCTTTTTAATCACAAAATACGCGAGTTATTCAGAAAGACCGGGTTTAACCCATTCTGAATAATCATCACGACGATCAAGAGTCGAAGATGAAGACGGTGACTGAAGACCGAAGGTTTTCACATCGTTGGGATGATGATGACTGGTAGCTTGAATTGGGATTGGCCTTCCAAGGCAAGGTATTTAGTAATGATCGTCGAAACGCATTTGGAGATCGACAGACACGTTGTTTCGCTCAGACCCAGAGCGGACTTGTAAATGGATTGCGTGTCTGACATTGTATTCATTTCTGCTGTATTTGTTGAACGCTACTGATTATATATTTCTGTTTGGTGGTGAAGAATTTATTCTTTACTTATCACCCTTCTCTAAGACGTATGAGCTTAGAGGTTATATATATATATATATATATATATATATATATTGGTAGATGACCAATAATATGGTAGGGTCTGACAATGTGACATGCTAAGATGCAAATGATCAAGGCTTTGTTGAAAAGTAGGCCTTGTGGTTGATAATCAAAGCACAGTCTATTTAGGCATAGCTTTGTGTATATCGTGACTTTGCGAGCCTCACACACCTGTTGAGTCTAAAACGGGAGAAGGGAACGCAGGGAATGCACACGTTTCTTTCTAGTTAGAAGTGGTGTTGGGCTTTAACACGACCCAACATTTGCTTATGTGGTTGATGGAATTTTTGCGAGGCCTCGGTTTATTCTTATCGGTCGCCCTCGACTGATTTGTAGGTCCAATAGGATCGGGGAGCGTGTGTTCAGGCATAACTAATCCACTAAATTATTTGTGGACCAGCCATGCTGTATCCAAGGGTTCGCCAGCGTCCGAATCCTGAGACATAGCTAGAGTGCCTCGAATCGGTCAGGAGCTCCTCCCTAGCCTTGACTCATAATGGAAACCCAATTTCCGATACGCCCTTGCGGTTTTGATTGTATAACTAGTATGGCGACATAGCAGATGGTAGCTATGCCGTCTAGGATTGATATTATATTTGAAATGTTTTAAATACATATATACACACTAATTATATCGTTTTCACGTATCAAGCATCTTTTGACCATTATAAGGTAAAACCCTATCCTCTGGTGTGCGTTGCATTGTGTGATGGGACCTGGATCTTATAATGGTTTCATTTTTCTAAAAAGCATTACGTTATTTGACGATTTACTTTATTTATGCACTGGCAATCCAATGGAGTAAACCCGTTCCGCGTTAGCGGCATGGTCCTGTGATTAGCCTACTTATTAGATAAGTTAAGTATAGAATTCTCACACCAGTCGCACGATTGACCTGTAGTTTGTTTCACTTTGCAAACTCGGGTGCCCTCTTTTCACACGGGAAGTCGAGTAGCTTTTTGCCGATTTAGTTAAGCAGGATCCTGGATTGAAGCCTGAAGCTGGGTCCAGAATATTGATGGCCTTCCGCTGAGATTAGTTCCGCTGCAATGTATTTAATTTATTGTAAATGTATCTTCCGCTGTATTATTTATCGATGTACTCTGATATATTCTGTACTCTGATGTAACATTTATTATTGATGTTATAAAAGTCTGTGTTGTTGTTCTGATGTTTTGTATGCCTAAAGTTAACGTACACGGGTTTTGAATGGTCTTGATCGATCTAGCGATCGATTGGGGTCGGGAGAAATCCGGGTCGTTACAGCTGGTATCATAGCTCCGGTTAGCTCAAATCTTTGGGGTACAACTCATTAGAACTAAACAGAAGACTCATCAGAGGTTGGATTAGTAATATCCAATAAGAATACTCATTAGAGATAGGATCAGCAGTATCCTAGAATGAGAAACTCATTAGAGATGGGGTTAGCAATGCCCTAGAATGAGTCAGAGTGGAAAACTTATAATTAACGTACTTGTTATTATATATAATTCGATTTTAGAAAATATGATTTTATTTAAATAAATAAAAGTTATATATTTTTGAAAATTTAATCAACTAATTGATTGATGATTGTGTTGTGTGAATATGAGTTCAACTAATAAAATTATTAAACAATTAGACAATGAGAACTAAATTAGTTAAATAAACAACTTTAGCTTCATTTCCTTTTCGAGGACGAAAATATTTTAAGTAGGGGAGATTGTAACAACCCGCAAATTCTGGACCAATTTAAAAATTTTATTTTAGAAAATTTTAATGAATTTTGAGGTTATAATATAATTTATTTAAATAACAATGGCTAGAATTTATTTTAATCGAAGTTAGAACGAATGAATATAATTTAAATATAAAAGGAGTTAGAAATGGCGCGGTAGTTTGAAAATTTTAATTTGAACTTTAACTGAATGTACAGGACTCATAATAAACCAGAATTGAGTGAAACCATAAATATTTAAATCTGTTTAATCATATCTTTCTAAAGAATTTGAAAAATCAAAATTTCATAGCGGGAATCAAAAGTTATGGCCAATTCAATATTTAGAAAGGTCGCTGTAGAATTTTTATATATATAATATATATGGCCCAAAGGGCTACTTTTTACATATGGAGGAATTTCGCCTCGAAACCACTTCCATTGAGTCTGGAATGATGTTTCTGCATTTAAAAAGTATAAACACTTATATATTTTGAGTTTCAGAAATTATTTGTTTAAAAATGTATTTTTAATATTAAATATATTAGCCTTGAAAATAGTCATTTTTCAAACGACCTCCGTTTTCGATGAAACCACTTTTGTTGGAACCGGAATGTCAAATTATAGCTAGGTTTCAATTTTTAGAATTTTTCAAATTAATACATGAGCGTGGCAAAAGAAAATGTGTTTTGACTAATTCAGTTAAATTTAAACGACTTGAAAATAGCCATTTTTCAAACAGTCTCAGAATTCGACGAAATTGGTCTTGTTAGAACCGTATCGTCATAAGAAAGCTAAAAATATTTTTTTTTGGAATTTTCTGAGGTGGTGTGTGGCCCCGGCATATTTAAATGTACGGTCAATAGTTAATTAATTAATTTTTAATGGGATTTTAATTAAAATTTCTACAGATTTCGGAATTGGACCCCGAGACCTATCCTATTGCGTTCAGAAGGCCTCAAAACGTTAAGATCGACAGTAAGCAAGCCCAATTCTGAGACAGTCCAGAAATCCATCTTTATAACACGTTTTTCAATGAATTTAATAATAAAATAATAAAAAAATTAAACCCTAACCCTAAAAAAATGCAGACGCCGCCTATCTTGAAAAATGGCCAGAAACATCCCAAATTCAAACGTTAATTTCTCTCAATCCGTTCAGTGAAAATCTCCAAATTATATATCAAATCGAAGAGAATTCAGAGAGCTACGAATCTATACGGTTAAGATCGGGTTTCAGTGCACGGATTTCGCGAATTCTGGTGAGGAAGATGGTGCGTTCGAGTTCGGATTTCGAGGCGAGGAGGGGGCCGAGTTGGTAGGGCTTCTGGGCGGTGGTGGCTCGTGGTTCGGGCTTCGGAGTGGCGGTGGTCGATAGACGCCTGGGTGGCCAAAGGGGGGTGCGACATGGGTATTGGAGGATTAGAGATGGGTTTGGCCGTGTCATTGTAACGAGGAAGAAGAAGTATTATTTTAATATTATTTTATATATTTAATATTTAATTTATGCAATCTTTAAAAATCAATATCTCCTTCATACGAGGGCCGATTGACGAACCGTAAGTTGCGTTGGATTCGTCTTTCAGAGATCTTCGCAATGGCGCAGACCAGAGCTGAATCCGAGACAGTCGAATTTTCAGCCAAATCAATGTTAGAATCTCTGATTTTTACAATCTAATTAATTTAATTAATTATTTTATTCTGTTAAATATTTACCTGTATGTTATTTAATCAGATATGCGTTGTGATGTACTGTGCTGGTTGTTCTGCTGGATTATATTGAATTGTCACCTTTATTTGAATTGATCTAGTTTATTAATTCGTTATAGAAACATGAATGGTCACTTTAAAATTTGTCATTCTATTTATTGTATTGATATAGTTTATCAATACAACATCAACTTATGGTTTGTCACTTTTCAGTTGAATGGATTTAGCTCATTATTTCAACAACAAGTACTACATAGAAATTTAATAGATATTTTATTTGTGTTTTTCAACATAAATATATACATAGAAATGAATTATTATTTTTATTTGTGTTTTTCAACACAAATATAACTCAACAAAAGAATTATCTTTTTATTTGTGTTTACCAACACAAATAAACTTAGAATATGAATTATCTATTTATTTGCATTTTACAATGCAAATATTACATAGAAAATAAGATCACAAATGAATTATCTTTATATTTGTGTTCTTAACATAAACATAGAACATGAAACATCTTTTCATTTGTATTCTTAACACAAGCATAAACATAAGAAAAAATAAATGTCTTTATATTTGTGTTCTTAAAACAAATACACATAGAATAATGAATGTCTTTTTAATTTTTGTCCCTCAACACAAATATTAACATAGAAACTGAATTGTTTCTTTTTTTTTATTTGTGTTCTTAACAAAAATATACACTTAGCAAATAAAGTATCTTTTTATTTGTGTTTTTTTTAACACAAGTGTAACTTAGAAAATGAAGTATCTTTTTATTTATATCTTTCAACACAAATATAACTTAGAAAATGAATTATCTTTATATATACATTGGAAAGTAAATTGTCTTATTTGTGTTTCTTAACACAAATATCACATAGGAACATAAATTGCCTTTATTCTGTATTCTCTAACACAAACACAACATAGGAAGATAAATTATCATTTGACTTGTGTTCTTACTACAAATATAACATGGAAATAAAGTTCATCTTTTTATTTGTATTTTTCAATACAAATATAACATAGAAATTAAGTTCATCTTTTTATTTGTATTTTTCCATACAAATATGACATAGAAATAAAGTCCATCTTTTTATATACATGCTATAAAACAAATATATACTTAGAATCTGTTGCACAAATAAAATCCACTTTTATTTGTCACTTGAAACTTAGAATTTGTTGCACAAATAAAATTCACTTTTTATTTGTCATTTCAAACTCAGAATTTATTAGACGAATAAAATCTACTTTTTATTTGTCATTTAAAAATCAGAATTTATTATACAAATAAAATTCACTTTTATTTGACATTAGAATACATAGAAAAATATTTACATATAAAATATTCTTTTATATGTTATTAGAATGTATAGAAAAGTATAAACAAATAAAAGGATTCTTTTAATTGTTATTAGAACACATAGAAAAGTGTAAAACAATGAAATACCCTTTTTATGTTATTCTAGAATTGAAATTTTGTGTTCAATCTTTTATTTGCATTCACTAATGCAAACATACATTGAAAATAAAATTTATCCTTTTACTTGCATTCACCAATACAAATATATGTTGAAACCAAAATTTATTCTTTTATTTACATTCACCAATGTAAAAATACATTGAAAATGAAATTAGTTCTTTTATTTGCACTCATTAAGGCAAATATAATTTGAAAGGAAAAATTGTTCTTTTATTGGGAATCACTAATGCAAATACACATTTAAATAAAATTTGTTTCTTTATTTACATTCACTAATGTAAATACACATTGGGAATGAGTCCCTTTTTTTACATTCACTCAAATATACTTTTAAATAAAAAGTTACATTCGTTAATTGCTTTCCTTGTTGCAAATAAAACATTAAATAAAAGTTTCATTTTTGTTTGCAATCCTACATGCAAACCAAACATCAAAATGAAAGTTACATTTTTGATTTATAATTTTGATATGAATAAAATATTGATAGAAAGAATATTTTTTTTAAAGAATTTATTGCAATTCTATATGAAATGAAAAGAGCCAATTTGTCAAATATCTTATATGTAATAAAATGAGTTCTTTTTGTCACTTCAAAAAGAATGAATGGAAAATGTTTATTTAAGCTTTTGTAAAGAATGAATAACTAAACATTCATATTTTTATCATTAAAATAAAATAGATAAAAACACTTATTTTTTCTAAATTAAATGGAATAAAACAAAATATAGCACTGTAGTATTATATTAGAATTGAAATACAAATTAATCACTATCGTAAATTTATATTAGTTAAAACCAATTATTCATTTTTGTTAATTTACATTAGTTAAAAACAACTATTCATTTTAGTCAGTTTATACTAGTTAAAACAAATATTCACTTTTGTCAATTCAGACTAGTTAAGACCAATTATTTACTTATGTCAATTTACATTTGTTGAAACCAATTATTTGTTTGTCATGGCTATATATTGTGTATTACACTTCCATTCACAAGTTACCTGACTTGTTTATGTGATTGGGACGATAATTTTCACACATCGCCCAAGTGCACAAATTAATTTATTATTTGTTTGTTGGTTGAAACCCCACACGGGTGTTGGGATGAAAATTAACATACACTTATCCCAATATTTAGTTGTATGTTGATCGTTAGATCGACAGGCTGTGATGAGCGTTATTATTTAATTTTAATGCTTACGCAGGGGAAATTACACTTTGGATGAAGATGGATGATTTGATGATTGTGTTGTTCTTATCATATATATGATGTGGGTAAAATCCATGTAATCCAAATTATATGGTAAATGGTTGAGTCACATTTCAATTCAGGTGTTCTTTTAAATAAGAATATTTTTACATTTGAAATTCTCTTTTTATATAAAGGATATATTTTCATAAAAGAGATAATATTGTTAATCAACTATATGTTAAAACCAAGAATATTTGTAAAAGATAAAATTCTGTAAAATAAAGAATACTTCTCATTTAGAATCCTTTATATAAAGAATATTTTTAATGGTTATTTTAAAATATGTTTCTAAAAGATTATTAGGATTTGCAATTATATTTTGTGATATGAAATAAATTGAGATGTGAAGTGGATTTATCGTGGACGGTGTTTTAAACGACATTTGTCCTTTAATCCAATTTACATTGAAATTATTATTTAGAATTTATAAATCTATTTTATAGATTTGAAATAAGTGATCCTGTAATAATGATTTTTGATATCAAATCAAAATTGGAGTTTTAATAAATCTTTTAAAGAAGATTTAAGATTTTATTTTCAGAGTTTATCTTTGATAAAATTAATGAGAATCTTTTTAAATGAATATCTTATTAAAAGAATATTCTGAGTTGGAATGTGGCGTAATGTGTGATTTTCCAATATTTTCTTTTTAATCACAAAATACGCGAGTTATTCAGAAAGACCGGGTTTAACCCATTCTGAATAATCATCACGACGATCAAGAGTCGAAGATGAAGACGGTTACTGAAGACCGAAGGTTTTCACATCGTTGGGATGATGATGACTGGTAGCTTGAATTGGGATTGGCCTTCCAAGGCAAGGTATTTAGTAATGATCATCCAAACGCATTTGGAGATCGACGGACACGTTGTTTCGCTCAGACCCAGAGCGGACTTGTAAATGGATTGCGTGTCTGACATTGTATTCATTTCTGCTGTATTTGTTGAAAACTACTGATTATATATTTCTGTTTGGTGGTGAAGAATTTATTCTTTACATATCACCCTTCTCTAAGACGTATGAGCTTAGAGGTTATATATATATATTGGTAGATGATCAATAATATGGTAGGGTCTGACAATGTGACATGCTAAGATGCAAATGATCAAGGCTTTTTTGAAAAGCAGGCCTTGTGGTTGATGTTCAAAGCACAATCTATTTAGGCATAGCTTTGTGTATATCGTGACTTAGCGAGCCTCACACACCGGTTGAGTCTAAAACGGGAGAAGGGAACGCAGGGAGTGCACACATTTCTTTCCAGCTAGAAGTGGTGTTAGGCTTTAACACGGCCCGACATTTGCTTATGTGGTTGATGGAATTTTTGCGAGGCCTCGGTTTATTCTTATCAGTCACCCTCGGCTGATTTGTAGGTCCAATAGGATCGGGGAGCGTGTGTTCAGGCATAACTAATCCACTAAAGTATTTGTGGACCAGCCCTGCTATATCCAAGGGTTCGCCACCGTCCGAATCCCGAGACATTGCTAGAGTGCCTCGAATCGGTCAGGAGCTCCTCCCTAGCCTTGACTCATGATGGAAACCCAATTTCCAATACGCCCTTGCGGTTTTGATTGTATAACTAGTATGGCGACATAGTAGATGGTAGCTATGCCGTCTAGGATTGATATTATATTTGAAATGTTTTAAATACATATACACACTAATTATATCGTTTTCACGTATCAAGCATCTTTTGACCATTATAAGGTAAAACCCTATCCTCTGGTGTGCGTTGCATTGTGTGATGGGACCTGGGTCTTATAATGGTTTCATTTTTCTAAAAAGCATTACGTTATTTGACGATTTACTTTATTTATGCACTGGCAATCCAATGGAGTAAACCCGTTCTGCATTAGCGGCTTGGTCCTGTGATTAGCCTACTTATTAGATAAGTTAAGTACAGAATTCTCACCCCAGTCCCACGACTGACCTGTAGTTTGTTTCACTTTGCAAACTCGGGTGCCCTCTTTTCACACGGGCAGTCGAGTAGCTTTTTGCAGATTTAGTTAAGAAGGCTCCTGGATTGAAGCCTGAAGCTTGGTCCATAATATTGATGGCCTTCCGCTGAGATTAGTTCCGCTGCAATGTATTTAATTTATTGTAAATGTATCTTCCGCTGTATTATTTATTGATGTACTCTGATATATTCTGTACTCTAATGTAACATTTATTATTGATGTTATAAAAGTCTGTGTTGTTGTTCTAATGTTTTGTATGCCCAAAGTTAATGTACGCGGGTTTTGAACGGTCTTGATCGATCTAGCGATCAATTGGTGTCGGGCGAAATCCAAGTCGTTACAAATAGTTTGTTGAATTGGGAAAAATTGATTTGATAAATATTAAAAGTATATCAAAATGGAGTTGAATTTATTATAGACGAAGTTTAAACGTTTATATTTATAAATATAATTAAAACGAACTCCCGCAGCATGGCAGTTCGTAAATTGTCGTTTCGGACTTCAATTGAGTATACAGAACTCAATTGAAGTCGGAATTCTTTGAAACAAGAAACGTCATGACCGATTTGTTAATAGTTTTCTAATGGAAAAGAAAAATCTAGATTTTGTCAAATAGATTTTGAGTTATGTCAAAATCAAATTTTCAGAAAACCGCGCCCAAACCATTATAAAACCATAATGGTTTATTTAATTTTATAAAAGGATTTTAAGCGAATAAAATCCGAATTTATTTTAGAAAATTGCAGATTTTGAGTTGTAAAATATATGTGAACTCAAGTGGTGTAATTAATTGTTTTTTTAAAACAAAAATCAGATTTTTGATTATTGAATAGAATCAACTAATTTGAATAGTAATTAGTTAATGAGATTTTGAATTGATATTGGGCTTTGAATAAGTGAATTTGATTCAGAAATTTATATTCAAAACCGAAAAGGAAACTAGAATTGAAATTGAAATTCGATTTGGTTATAAGCAAGTTAAATATTTTATTTGAATCTGTTATGTTCAAACAAAGAAGTGAAATAGGCAAAATAGCTAATTAAAGAATAAATGAGCGAAACTGAATTCAAACGATTGGATAGTGTTGAATTGAAAATAGGTGAGCATGTGTTAGACAGGTATAGGATGAAGTATATGAAGATTTTAATTTAGTGCCCGACAAAAAGGTACACGTTTAAATTCATATATGAGATTCTATGCGCCGTATCGGCAAGTCGCTTGGCTTTTTCTTTTGGATTGGTGAGGGCCATGGGAGGCTATTTGAAATATCCCGATGCCCCCAGTACAAAGGAGGTTATGGCGAATTTTTCCGGGAATTTAAGGAGTTAGAATATTTTTAAGAAAATTTGATAGTTAGAAATAAATGTATCGATATATATAGAATTCAATAAGGAAACAGATTTAAAAATAGAATATTATAAACAAAAAGGGAAATCGATAGGCTGGTAATAGTAAGAGAAACATATATACGTTTAAAAATGAATAATTGGTTTTTATAACGTTGATTATTCGAGGTAAGTAGTTTTGCCTTTTTGAAGTTGAGGATGTTTTCAGTCAAGGTCTAAGAGGTAGTTATACCCCAACTTGATTGATTTCATTTTTAATTAATAAATAGCAAGATCCAGTCTCGAAGAAAAGTGTTTGAAAAAGAGTTAGTTGAATAAAATAATTTGGGTTGTTATAACGATGTTTACACAACATTCGTTTTAACCCAAGTGGTGGAATTTTGGAAATATATAAGTAAATATTTCCTGAGCATAATTAAAGTAGTCGGGAAAGAGATAAGTGATTGAAATTGTTTTCAATTGCAAATAGAAATATTTTCTAAATATAGAAAATAAAAGAAGTTGATATTTGGAAACGTTTTCCAAATGGCGTAAGAGGCCAAGATGATTATCGAAAATATTTGGTTAGCAAATATTGATAAGGAAATGGAGAAGATATTTAATCAATGAAATATTAATTAAAGAGCCCAGTGATTTGTTTGATATGTTGATTGTACACTTGTTTTTATTCGATAGTTAAATCGCAGACTATCGAAGTTGTGACCATCGTTGTTAATATTGAGAGACCGGTTGGTTTATTTTCCGTGAACCACTCTGTTTTGGCAGTAGCGTTGCGAATCAGATTATATGAAGATAATCGAAGATGGAGTAAAGTGCAAGGGCTTTTTCTATTAATAGAAATTGTGCCTTCGGTTTCGTTTAATCCTAGAACGAACGTATATGGACGAATGTCTGACAAAGTATTTCCAATGATCGAATATGTTGATTTGTACAAATATGTATGGTGGCAACGAATTTATTCCCTTAGCATAATATCCAGAATATTCGTGTAATCAATTAGTGATTAACGGATCTGACAATGTGGCATTCAAAGTGATTGTGCTATCAATGAATAGAAAGTAATCGTAGCCTCAGGCCTCAACAACTGGGAAATGAAAAAAATCGGGCAGGCAGCATGGCTATGTGGGTCGCTCCCATTAGGATGTATAATCACCTATCTAGAGATTCATTTAATTTCTTATTCTATTCGATGCTATCCCATTCGGGAAACGGTTGCTGATCCCAACCGTTGGTGATATACATTCGATACACTCAAGCGAAATGAGTGGTCGGTCATGTGTGGGCCGGGTTGCAAGATGTTCTTGTTGAACCCCAGTGTATCACCTCTAGAGTACACTGATCGGAAGGTGGTTCCATACCTTGTCATGTTGGAAATCCAATCTCCAATAAGCGCCATGCAGTTTTTGATTTTATATTATATATGGAGCGTGAGATGTAAGCGTTCCGCTAGATTGTTATTTATTTGTTTTAGACACTACTATAATATCACTGGATTTTCGTATCAAATTGTTTTGGGGTTATAGTAAGGTAAAAACCATCCATGTTTATGTGTAGGTTGGTCTTACTATTATCATTTCTTTCGAAAAGAAATTTTGAAAGTTAAACAAATGGTTGGAGTTTACTCACACCAGTCCCATGACTGACCCAGAGTTTATTTTGTTTGTTTTCCCTAAACTCTTGGGTGCCCAAATTTGTACGGGCAGTCAAGTAGTCGGGATTTTTCAGATTCACTTGGAAGAGCTGGAAGCAGGAGGCTTCACCAATTAGCTATAGACTATCATATATTCCGCTGTGAACCATGTTTGTATCTGGAAACATGTGTTTATAACTGTTCTAGGAATAACTGTTGTGCTATGATGATGGTATGTTTATAAAGTTACTGATTTGTATTTCAAAAGTTATTTTACATAATATATTTTATTCGTTCCGCTGTGAGTTTGTGATCTTCGTTTTCTTCTATTATAATATTTCTTTCCTTCTATTTCTCATCCTCTAACTTTTTTCTAAAAATGATTCGTATTTCTATGCAATTTGAGTTGGACCTGTGGTGTTATTAGTCAACTCAGATAGTACAGATTTGCGGGTCGTTACAGTTGGTATCAGAGCGAGTTTGAGCAAACACCTAGGCTTTAGTGGGAGTCTACTCATTAGAGATAAGGTCAGTAGTACGCTAGAATGAGTTGAGTGTATATACGAGAGCGCGTATTTGTAAATTGATATAAAAACTGCTTTATATTGTGTTGGCTAGTCTGTTGAGTTGTTTATGAATTCTGATCGAATTGTGGGACGCCACGACGTCGATAAGAATTTGTAAATACTTGAACAGAAGATTGAACACAATATTGTTTTAAAGTGGGTGAATGAAATTATTTTACCTAAAATTCTATTTTGATATAGCAAGAATAATTTTTGAAATTATTATAATATATGGATGTATTGGTTGTTATTATTATAATTAAATAAGATTATAAGAAATGAAATGGTTATATAGAACCAAATAGAACTTGTATATGAATAAGATAAACAATTGAGATGAATTAAAATTGAATTCAAACCAGAATTTGGAATTTTAAATCCTGGGAAATTGGAAAATATCTTTCAAAATATATTTAAATAATATAGCTTTGTGTTAGAAGGATTTTTGAATAAAAATAATTTTGAATGGATTTCGAAAGTGATAAAGCATTGAACTCACTTCAGTCACTGGAAAATAATTCTGATGATGACTGCAGTATCATTAGTGTTCATTTTCGAGTTTCTAAGTGATGAATTACTACCTCAGAAAAGTTTTGGTGGAATTAAATTTGTTGAAATATGAGGAGTTGAGTTTCAACATAAGTGAGATTTTGAAAAGTAATGGATTTGTACCATTTTTCCTACCTTAGCAATTTCGAGGACAAAATTATTTTAAGGGGCGAAGAATGTAACGACCCAGTTTTTCTGGTCGATTTATTTTGAATATTTAATATTATTTTAAATATTGAGATGATAATATAAATCGATTTTTATATTGAATTATCGATATAATTATCGTAATACGAGGATCTTAAGTAATTCAATTTGAAATGGAGTCAAAATGATTTATATGAATTTTATTTGAATTAAAAAAGATAATAATAATTTATTATCTAGAAATTATTTGTTTGAATTTAAATTATATTATATAAATTTATTTTTGTTACTTTATATATATATATACATTCAAATTTAATTTTAGAATGTATTCTGTTAAGCTCAGAACACCGTTATTACATTGGAATGACGGTCGGTATGCTAAAATAGCGGCTCACGATTTTTAATTGTGAACCCTGAGATATTTGATTGTGGATAGGATCAAAATCAAATCGACATCTGTTTAAAAGAATAAAAGATGTCTTTATATCGAATCAAAATCAAATCAAATTAATTAGAAAATCTTTTTAAATAAATACAAAGGTTTTGTTGTGTACGTTGTTCCCCTTTCTAATTTATAAAATCGCGACCTCTCTCTTAATTTTCTCTTCTGATTTTCATTCTAAATAAAACTAACCAAAAGCTTTTAAACTCTCTCCCCTTCGAAAATCCATTTCGTTCACTACTAAAAACACGGAAATGAAACTCGTCAAATAGGGTATCATCGTTGGTATTTTGCTAAGACCATAGAAGGGTATGGAGGAGCAGACATCATTTCTGGAAGCTCGTGGCTTTGGGGAGGATCGAAATCAGGTATCGCGATGTCGGATCTGGGTGATTCAACACTCGAGGATTCAAACTCGCAGTACTCAAATGGGGAACAGAGAAGCCATCGCTCTTTACTGTAGCTTGGTGTAGGACTGTCGAGACATACCGGAGGTGCGATTTGTTCCTTCAAGTTGGGCATCGATTCGAGAAAAGATGGTGCAATGTCTGTAGGGCTTGAATAGGAAGTTTGGGGAAATACTGGTTTGGCAAATTGAGGAGTTGCGACTCTGGGATGGTTTGAGGATTCGGTTTGAATTGGGTAAAAAGTGGTGTTCAAAGCAGCAAGGCATGGACAGTGGATGATTTGAAGGAGGTGCGAAGGTATTGAGTTGGAATTAGAAGGGGTTTCAACAGCAAATCGAGAGGGAAGACGGACTGTGAGTTTCGGGGATTGGCAAATCAAGCTGGAATGTGAGTTTTTACCGGGACTGTTCTACTATATGGAGACAGTGGTGGTGAGCAGTGGAAGCCAAAATCAACGTGTTTTAAGGTGATGTGTATGCGGGTTTGAATTAGTATAGGGCAGAGAAGAAGATAAAGTTATTGCTGATTAAGGTGAAAATAAATTATTTAGTAATTCTTAGTTTAGTGTTAATTGCATTTTCATTCAAACAGAAACGTCGGAAATAAATTTATAAGCTAAATGAAATGATAGGGTATGAATTTATTTCAAGATAAGAAATTAACTTAAGTATTTGTGTGAAATAATATTGATTTAAATGCCTAGAAATTTAGTTTATATAGTTAGAATTTTAGTTTATATGAATTAATTTATAACGGGAATTAATTAGTAAATAAAATGTGTAGACTCATCATTTATCAAATTAAGGTTTAATTCGGAGTTGGTTTACACGTAGGTAATTTATTAAATTCGATAATGGAAATTTTATTAATCATTGTTTTACGTTGGAAAATAGACGTATGGAGAAATTGCTGTGAAATTTATATAATATGCTTCAGTGGCTATTCAGAGCGAATAAAAAATCACGGTGAGTAAATCTCACTCACCTGTTAATTAGAATTAATTTTATCAGTTAAAAATAATTGTTGTTGCTTGTTTGGATTTTTCTGGTTGCTTTGAATATATTAGTTATTTAGGGTTGACTATTATATATATTGGGTTGATGGTTGGATTGATTCTCGCAGTCTCATTAGCGGATGCCCGTAGTACCATGAGCGGATGATTTCCCTATGCGCCCTACAAATATATGAGTGGATGACTTTCATACCGCGATATCCTGCCTTGAAGCAGGATGTGTATTACTATGTTGACTAACGTCTGTGGATGCAGGAAAACAGGTTGGAGGGATCCAACTGGATTCCTCAAAAATATATTATTTGTTTTATTATTTGTTTGCATATATACCATCATATATGATGTGTTAGAAAACCTGAAATAAATAATTGGTTGTTGGTGTTTAAATATCACTGGGCCCAAAATGTTGATATTTAAAAATATCCTGAAAAGGAATTTTGCAGATTTAAAGAGGAAATTCTATTTTTTTCCTAAAATAGAATTTGAAATTTGAATAAGTGAAATTGAAATAGAATTTGAATATAAAAAATTCAAAGAAAATTAAATATGGACTTTGAATGTAGAATTCAAAGAAAATTAAATATGGACTTTGAATGTTGAATTCAAAGAGAATTAGATATAGACTTTGAATATAGACTTCAAAAAGAAATGTTAAACATGGAACTTGAATATAGAAAATATAAAGGAAATTCAAATATAGAATTTGAATTTAGAAAGTGAAATGGAATTTGAATAAAGGAATTTTAAATATAGAATTCGATTATAGAAATTCAAATGGAGTTTGAATATAGAGAATTTGAAATAGAATTGAAATAGAATTTCAATATGAAATTCAAATAGAGTTGAAAGAGGAATTTGAATATATAGAATTTGAATATATTGAATTTGAATAGAATTTGAATATATAGAATTTGAATATATAGAATTTGAATAGAATTTGAATAGAATTTGAACAGAATTTGAATATATAGAATTTGAATTTATAGAATTTGAATATATAGAACTTGAATAGAATTGAAAATAGAAATTCAAATAGAATTGAAAAATAGAATTTGAATATAGAGAATTCAAATAGAATTTGAATATGGAAATTTCAAAGAGAATTGAAAAGGGAATTTGAAATAGAAAATTGGAAATCATTTCGAAATGGGAACGACGAAATATATTTCGAAATGTGGATTTTTAAACAGAATAGAAATAAATCCAAAGGATTTATAATTTATAAAAGGAATTGAAATTAAATATAGAAGATTGAAATATAAATGAATTTATTACTGAATAAGGAAAATCGCCAATTTTAGAAGATTGGAAATAGTATGTTGAATTGGGAAAAATTGGTTTGATATATATTCAAAATATATCAGAATGGAGTTGAATCTATTATAGACGAAGTTTAAACGTTTATATTTATAAATATAATTAAAACGAACTCGCCGCAACACGGCAGTTCGTAAATTGTCGTTACGGACTTCAATCGAGTATACAGAACTCAATTGAAGTCGGAATTCTCTGAAACAAGAAACGCCAGGACCGATTTGTTAATGGTTTTCTAATGGAAAAGAAAAATCTAGATTTTGTCGAATAGATTTTGAGTTATGTCAAAATCAAATTTTCAGAAAAACAGCGCCAGAACCATTATAAAACCATAACGGTTTATTTAATTTTATAAAAGGATTTTCAGCGAATAAAATCCGAATTTCTTTTTAGAAAATTGCAGATTTTGAGTTGTAAAATATATGTGAACTCAAGTGGGGTAATTAATTGGTTTTTAAAACAGAAATCAGATTTTTGATTATTGAATAGAATCAACTAGTTTGAATAGTAATTAGTTAATGAGATTTTGAATTGATATTGGGCTTTGAATAAGTGTCGATTCAGAAATTTAAATTCGAAATCGAAAAGGAAACTAGAATTGAAATTGAAATTCGATTTGGTTATAAGCAAGTTAAATATTTTATTTTAATCTGTTATGTTCAAACAAAGAAGTGAAATAGGCAAAATAGCTAATTAAAGAATAAGTGAGCGAAACTGAATTCAAACGATTGGATAGTGTTGAATTGAATTGAAAACAGGTGAGCATGTGTTAGATAGGTATGGGATGAAGTATATGAAGATTTTAATTTAGTGCCCGACAAAAAGGTACACGTTTAAATTCATATATGAGATTTTATGCGCCGTATCGGCAAGCCGCTTGGATTTTTCTTTTTCTTTTGGATTGGTGAGGGCCATGGGAGGCAATTTGAAATATCCCGTTGCCCCCGGTATGTTTTGTTACTTTTACAGATATTCCAACCCAGCCCGCATGCAACCAGAAAAGTAGAGAAATAGAGATGAAATTGATATATATTTACATTTTGAAGAATTGTAGATGAAGATCTCACATCTAGTTGCTGTTGGACAAGAAAAGGATTGATAAAAAGGCTTTGCACATCACAAATCAATGAAGAAGTGTCAAGGAAGCAAGAGGAAAAGAGAAAAGGCCCAAATTTGCTTTATTTATCTAAGGCCCATTTATGTTTCTTATTGTAAACTCTCTTGTGATTTCCCTAAGGCCCATTTATCATTGTATTAGGGTTAGGGTTTGGTTATCTCCTATAAATACCCTTGTGATAGCATTGTAGCCACCATCTCATTTCTATATTCCATTACTCTAATAAAATTCTTCTTCTTCTTTTATTTTCTAGTATTTTTTTAGCAACTAGTGTCATCTACCTGATTAGATTCGGTAGAGTACTAGTTGTATTTTACATTTGTTTCATTAGTGATTAGTCGTTTGATTAGTTTCAACGACAATCATAATTTTATTTTTTTTTGTTGTTCTTCTTATTCTGCACTTTTATTTTCTGCATTGTTGTTCTTGTTTTGCAATTTACTTTCTTTAGTGATTAATCGTTGATTAGATTCAACGATAATCCTAAGTTCGCAATTTCAATTTGCTTTTATTTCAACCAAACCTCCAGGCTACGTCTAACTCGCCCAAGAGATTAGATAAATAATTTGATTTTAATTTACCTCCTTGTGTTCGACCTGTATGCTACACACCTGTGCGCTTGCAGTATTTAATTTAAAATTCGCGCTTTTCTAATTCATAGGAAAGCGTCGATCAAGTTTTTGGCGCCGTTGCCGGGGAGGTAACGATTAAATTTTATTATTTATTTAATTTCTTATTCGTGTTAGTTTTCATTTTTTTATTTTCTCATTTTTGTTTTCTTATATATATAGAAAATATTCTCAATTAGTTGATTTGGTATTGATTGTTCATACCGTAATCTTCTACATATGAGAGAAAAAAAGGTTGCCAATTTTCTTTTGTTTCATTCCTTCTCACAGTTCTTTCCCTCTTTTCAATAATTTAATTACAAAAAAAAGACAATTCTCTATTGTTGTTTCTGGCCTGCCTTGATTTTCTTCCCTTTCTAAATTGTTTTTCCTTTTTATACTTCTGCCGTCAATCTTCAAAAAAAAAAAAAAAAAAAAAAACTTTATTGGCAGATTTGATATTAGTTATTGATATTACAATCTCTAAGACAAGGAAAAAAATCTTGCCACTTTTTCTTTTAATTTTCCTTCTTTTTTTTCATTTATTTCTTTCCTTTTTTTTATTTTGCATTTCTTCCAATCTAATTCCTTCAAGAAGAAAAAAAATATATACAAAAAAAGAAAGTTGCTAATTTTTCTTCAATTTCTTTCCATCTTTCTACCACCTTGCTGATTTTTACATTTTTCTTTTCCCTTTCCTTTTCTTTTTATTTGTTTCCATCTTTTGTCTACAACTTTCTAAAAAAAAAAACTTTTGCAATTTCTTCTCTGCCTACTTTGATTTCTTTCTTGTTTTTGTCTTCTTTTATTTCTTTCCTCAATTCCTTCTACCCTTCCTCTCTACTCAAAAAACCTTGCTTTTTTTCTCTTATTTCCTTCCTCTTTTATTTTTTTTCCTTTTTTGTTTTGGTTTTTCCCATTCATTTCTTTCCCTTTATTCTTGTTCAAATTTTCATTAAAAAAAACTTTCATTTTATTTATTTATTTCTTTCTTTCCAATTGCATTTCACATTCACCTCCTACAATCTCTCTTTCCATTTTTTTCATTTATTTCTTTCCGTCTCTCTCCTTCATTAAAAAAAAAAAAACAACTTTCAATTTTCCTTTATTCTTTCCATCTTTCCACTTTCTTTCCAATCATCTACATTCTTTTTCTTTTTACAAATTTCAAAAAAAAAAAGATTCCTCTTTTGCAATTTTTTTTCCTTTCTTCTTTTGTCTTTCTTGTTCTCAATACATTTGATTTCTTTTCTTCTCTTACAAATTCCCTTTCTTTTCAAAAAAAAAAAATCCTCTTCTAATTTTACAACAATAAACAAAAGAAAAAAATTCTCTCTGTCTTCTCTTTTATTGCTTTCCCTTCTCAATTTCTTTTCCAAATCTTTTACAATTACTTTCCTTCCTTCCTTTACAATTCTCTTTTTTTCCTGAAATCTCTCTTCCCATTTTTTTTGTCATTTGTTTCTTTCCTATTTGTCCACTTTTTCAATAATAAAAAAAAGGGAAGGTCATAAAAAGATTCATTCTTTTTTTTCAATTATTTTTCCCTGCTTTATTTCTTCCCTCTGATCAAATACCCCCACACTTCAAAGGCGAGCAAAGCAAAGCAAAACAGTGAAGTTGAATTGTCACCACTACACAATATTCTCTGGACGGACTGCCATACACCGCTGTAAAATTTCTTTAACTCTACAGGTGCTTTGCTGAAAAGAAAAATATATAGCAATTGCTTGTAAAAATCTTCTGCAGGGGCAGCGACTTGCTTGTACAATATTTTAATTTTCTGTTATTATTCTGTGACTGTTCTGTGACTGATATTTCTGAACCTGTTTGGGAGAAACGAATTTCCATAACTAATCACTCTCGTCGATTGTCAATTTTAACGCTTGATTTGATTTGCAAAATAATATAATTGAAAAGTGGTGCTTTGTGAAGTTAACTGTCTCGTATAATTGGATCGCGGATATATAGTAGTTCAATTTATTGAACTATTAGCAAAAGAGGTTGCATACTACCCGTAAAACATTGGTCGTATCCCTTAGTATCTATCTATACGTGAACGGCCATAAGACCCTCTTCCCCCTTCTAATTGAGTCAGTTAATTAATAGAGCAAAGCTTATTATTTTATATTATTTTGAAGTGAGAATACTTTCTGTCCTGCCGTGACTTCTTTAAAAGGTCTAATTCAAAAAAATCATTGAGAGAAATGTGGGACAATAATCGGAGTAGACGTCCGCTTGAAGAGTATGATTTTGAATTACAACTCATGAAGCAAGATTTTCCAAAATTTCGCGACCCAAATGTCAACAATTTTCAAAATTTTCAAAATGACCAACATTTTCAAAGTTATGATCGAAATGGTGACTTCAATTCAAATTTCAATAATTTCGATTATGGGCCACATCCACATGAAAATAACTTTGAATGTCAAGATAGCTTTGATCAACATCAATATGGGGTTGTAAACCAAAATTTCCAAAGTTATAGCTCATATCAACATCTTGAAAATAACCAAAATTGCAATTTTCTGCCAAATTTCAACAGTTTTGGTTACGAACATAACTTTTATGATCAAAATGATTTCCAATATCATTGTCATTTTTCTGAATATTCAAACAACCACCACATTGGGAATGATATTGATCGTGAAATTGATGTGGACTATAATTTTGAGAATCAAGAACTCCAGAACGAGAGCTTTCAAATCAACGATTCTGAAGAATATCATCTTAACATTCTTAGAGAGAGGGTAGAAAAGCAAGATAGACAGCTTGGTGAAAAAGATAGACAGCTTGATGAACTTCTTTGTTTAATGACATCTTTTAAAGAACCACTTGAACAACAAAATCAAAATCAAACATGCGATGATCCAGAAAACAATCAATTCTTTGCTGATAGTGAAAATTTTCAGATAACAACTTTCGAAACTGAGAATAACGATCTAAATGAAGTTGTTCAAAATTCAAGAAATGATATGGACTTCGATTCTTTTTAGGAAGAAGATTTAAGTTTAGATTTTGATCTTCCTCTTCCGGGCTATGAGAAATTTGAAATTCTAGGAATTGAATAGAATAAAAATGTTGAATTTTTTAATTCAAATTTGGAAAAGGATTTTAAGGAACATGAATTCTTTGGATTATACGAGGATGAGTTGCCAAATGAGGAAGAAGTGGATTCAAGTCACGAGTTCGAAAATTTTAACTTTGAGAAAATTTCAAACAAACTTGAAATTGTCAGTGTCGAAAATACGTTGTCAGTTAATGATGAGAAATGTGATCACATAGTCTTGAACAACACTCGGATTTCAATTTTCACTGAATTTATATACGATCACAAATTTTTGAATAATTACACCGATAAATTTGTTGAACACATGAACCATTTTTGGAATGTTAGCTTGATTGAAAAACTTCATGTTAGGATGACCCTAGACATTTCTCTTCTGGACTATAAATTTAGGTTTAAAGATGAGATGGTTTTCAAAAACCTTTGCTTATTAGAAAACATGCCTAGACATAGTGGGAATGGGACTCATAGGGCTAGAACCAAGTGTGGGGGAAAAAGATGGTGGTATTCTTTGCATCGCGTGCACCGCAAACACATATATCATTGTATATATGATCCATTCTTACATATAGTTAGATTGCATTTCATTCTACAAATAATTTTGCATCTCATTCACCTTTGGGTACGATCTTTCAAATTTAGGAAACGTTCACAGTGTGGACACCGTTTAGTTCTAGTGTGGGGGGGAGTCTGCATTTCACTCATTTTCGTTTTTTTCTTTATTTTTCTTTCTTTTCAATTTCAGCCACTTAAATAGGACCATCATGCATTTTAGACTGTACTAACATGCCATTTTTTTTTGAAACATGACTCGTTTTAGATTGATACGGCAAAATAAGTTAAGGATTATTAATCAGTTGATAGTATTTTTTTTCTCAACTTAGATCGAATAAGAAATATAATGAAAAGTTTAATTTTGAGGGATAATAGTGTAACCGGTACATAGGGAGATTCTTAGGTGATGGCCATGAAATCTATTCTATATTGTAGACTTTGTTTAAATAAGTGGAGGACTTAAAATACTTATATTGGCTTTTCCAATCTTTAAAACTAAGTTGTGTTAAGTTGAATTCGCGTAACTCTCTTTTGTGCTTATATTTTCAAATAATAGTAATCCAAGGGTATCCAACATTGCTTGTATATCAAGCGTTGGTGTGCAAACCCGCCAAGCTCTATCCGACATGTTGTTGACAAAGTCAGCGTTGGAATATCTTGGTTTCATTTTATGAGATTGGACACCTAAGGATTACCGATACGTTGTTGACAAAGTCAAAGTCGGCTTGCACAATCCGCCAAGCTCTTTACCTACTCTCCGTTAGTCCGCGAGGCAGTGCATGGGTTGTAAACCTTGGTCTTCTAAGTTAGGTGTATGTACTTAATCATAAATTTTAAAATTTTATATAATAAAGAATAAGCGATGATGCCCAAACACTTCTTGACCTTATTGATTTGACTAGCCATACATAAGAAAATAACAATACCACTTTGCAAACTGTGCCAAGCAAACTAAGAATCTATTTCATGGCTACACTATGTTATCAACCGAACTAACTGGCCAAACTGGAATTTAACATTTGAAAACTTGATTTATATTGAAATATTGTGACAAGTTGAGGTACCTAAAATAAAATCAACTAACTAGAAATTGTTAATTTAATTTGTTGTACCACTTCAGAAACAAGTCTTGTTTTCATTTTTTTTGTTTTTATTTTGCATATGTCCATTGCATTCATGTAGTTTCATTAGATTCATAACATACTGCATTTAGATTTTGTGGGTAGTATCCGCTGAAAACCCTCACAAGACACCACTCGTCCTACTAGGGACACCTAGAGGTTTAACGGCTTGTTGCATACGCTCAATGCAATCATGTTTCCTACGAAAGTGTGAGCTACCTAGTTAGTTTTTCATTTTTGTTTTACTCGAGGACGAGTAAAAGATAAGTGTGGGGGTATTTGATTGACATAGAAATGTGTTTATTTTATGCTCTTATATCTTATCTTTTGTATATAAATAAATATTACTTGGGTACTGTTTTGTTACTTTTACAGATATTCCAACCTAGCCCGCATGCAACCAGAAAAGTAGAGAAATAGAGATGAAATTGATATATATTTACATTTTGAAGAATTGTAGATGAAGATCTCACATCTAGTTGCTGTTGGACAAGAAAAGGATTGATAAAAAGGCTTTGCACATCACAAATCAATGAAGAAGTGTCAAGGAAGCAAGAGGAAAAGATAAAAGGCCCAAATTTGCTTTATTTATCCAAGGCCCATTTATGTTTCTTATTGTAAACTCTCTTGTGATTTCCCTAAGGCCCATTTATCATTGTATTAGGGTTAGGGTTAAGGTTTGGTTATCTCCTATAAATACCCTTGTGATAGCATTGTAGCCACCATCTCATTTCTATATTCCATTACTCTAATAAAATTCTTCTTCTTCTTTTATTTTCTAGTATTTTTTTAGCAACTAGTGTCATCTACCTGATTAGATTCGGTAGAGTACTAGTTGTATTTTACATTTGTTTCATTAGTGATGAGTCGTTTGATTAGTTTCAACGACAATCCTAATTTTATTTTTTTGTTGTTCTTCTTATTCTGCACTTTTATTTTCTGCATTGTTGTTCTTGTTTTGCAATTTACTTTCTTTAGTGATTAATCGTTGATTAGATTCAACGATAATCCTAAGTTCGCAATTTCAATTTGCTTTTATTTCAACAAAACCTCCAGGCTTCGTCTAACTCGCCCAAGAGATTAGATAAATAATTTGATTTTAATTTACCTCCTTGTGTTCGACCTGTATGCTACACACCTGTGCGCTTGCAGTATTTAATTTAAAATTCGCGCTTTTCTAATTCATAGGAAAGCGTCGATCACGGTACAAAGGAGGTTATGGCGAATTTTTTCGGGAATTTAAGGAGTTAGAATATTTTTAAGAAAATTTGATAGTTAGAAATAAATGGATCGGTATATATAGAATTCAATAAGGAAACAGATTTAAAAATAGAATATTATAAACAAAAAGGGAAATCGATAGGCTGGTAATAGTAAGAGAAACATATATACGCTTAAAAATGAATAATTGGTTTTTATAATGTTGATTATTCGAGGTAAGTGGTTTTGCCTTTTTGAAGTTGAGGATGTTTTCAGTCAAGGTCTGAGAGGTAGTTATACCCAACTTGATTGATTTCATTTTTAATTGATAAATAGCAAGATCCAGTCTTGAAGAGAAGTGTTTGAAAAAGAGTTAGTTGAATAAAATAATTTGGGTTGTTGTAACGATGTTTACATAACATTCGTTTTAACCCAAGTTGTGGAATTTTGGAAATATATAAGTAAATATTTCCTGAGTATAATTAAAGTAGTCGGGAAAGAGATAAGTGATTGAAATTGTTTTCAATTTCAAATAGAAATATTTTCTAAATATAGAAAATAAAAGAAGTTGATATTTGGAAACGTTTTCCAAATGGCGTAAGAGGCCAAGATGATTATCGAAAATATTTGGTTAACAAATATTGATAAGGAAATGGAGAAGAGATTTAATCAATGAAATATTAATTAAAGAGCCCAGTGATTTGTTTGATATGTTGAATGTACACTTGTTTTTATTCAATAGTTAAATCACAGACTATCGAAGTTGTGACCATCGTTGTCAATATGGGGAGACCGGTTGGATTATTATCCATGAGCCACTCTGTATTGGCAGTAGCGTTGCGAATCAGATTATATGAAGATAATCGAAGACGGAGTAATGTGCAAGGGCTTTTTCCATTAATAGAAATTGTGCCTTCGGTTTCGTTCAGGCCCAGCACGAACGTATATGGACGAATGTCTGACAAAGTATTTCCAATGATCGAATATGTTGATCTGTACAAATATATATGCTGGCAATGGATTTATTCCCTTAGCATAATATCTAGAATATTCATGCAATCAATTAGTGATTAACGGATCTGACGATGTGGCATTCAAAGTGATTGTGCTATCAATGAATAGAAAGTAATCGTAGCCTCAGGCCTCAACAACCGGGAAATGACAAAAATCGGGCAGGCAGCATGGCTATGAATGTCGCTCCCATTAGGATGTATAATCACCTATCTAGAGATTCGTTTAATTTCTTATTCTATTCGATGTTGTCCCATTCGGGAAACGGTTGCTGATCCCAACCGTTGGTGATATACATTCGATACACTCAAGCAAAATGAGTGGTCGGTCATGTGTGGGCTGGGTTGCAAGATGTTCTTGTTGAACCCCAGTGTATCGCCTCTAGAGTACACTGATCGGAAGGTGGTTCCATACCTTGTTATGTTGGAAATCCAATCTCCAATAAGCGCCATGCGGTTTTTGATTTTATATTATATATGGAGCGTGAGATGTAAGCGTTCCGCTAGATTGTTATTTATTTGATTTAGACACTACTATAATATCACTGGATTTTCGTATCAAAGTGTTTTGGGTTATAGTAAGGTAAAAACCGTCCATGTTTATGGGTGGGTTGGTCTTACTATTATCATTTCTTTCGAAAAGAAATTTTGAAAGTTAAACAAATGGTTGGAGTTTACTCACACCAGTCCCATGACTGACCCAGAGTTTATTTTGTTTGTTTTCCCTAAACTCTTGGGTGCTCAAATTTGTATGGGCAGTCAAGTAGTCGGTATTTTTCAGATTCACTTGGAAGAGCTGGATGCAGGAGGCTTAACCAGTTAGCTACTGAGACGACCCGAAATCCCGTTCTCACGGAGACAAGGGTTATCTTTGGAATATAACACAGAACAGATAGTAGCAGAACAGAATTAAATAAATACACCAGATAATGAACAACATAATATACTGGATAAAAGTAATCATCAGAGTTACACAGTATACAGGATCTTACTTAGTACAAATACAGTTCAGCTATACATAAATGTCTACAGCGGAAATAAACAAAATATGTACAATAGGAGCTGAACAACATAAAAAGAGATAAATGATAGAATCCATCTTCAGCTCCAGCTATCCAGAAAGAACCAGCTAAACCTGAATACAAGGCTGCCCGTGTAGAAAAAGGGGCACCCGAGTTTGAAAGTGAAACAAACTACGAGTCAGTCATGGGACTGGTATGAGAAATCTACTCAACACATATAATTTGGCTAATCACCGGACCACGCCACTTTCGTGGAACGGGTTTACTCCATTGGATTGCCAGTGCTTTAAAACAAATCTTTCTTTTAAACATCGCTATGCTTTTTATAAAAATGAAGCCGTTATAAGACTCAGTTCCCATCACACAATGCAACGCAAACCGGAGGATAGAGTTTTTACCTTATAACGGCCAAATATGCTTGATACGAATAAAACAAAGGCATTTGATATTATTGCTAGTGTTTATATGTTTTGAAAACAATTTCAAATCATAACTATCAATCATAGACGACATTAATGCCCCATACCACTATGTCGCCATATATAGATATACAATCAAAACCGCACAGTCACGTATTTGGAAATTGGATTTCCGTCATGAACCAAGGCAAAAGATAGTCCTTACCGAATTCGAGACGCTCTAGCCCGCCCCTCAGGAACAGCCGCAACTGCCCCTTGGATCGTCAGGGCCGGTCCACCGATGTGGATTATTATGCCTGAACACTACATCTCCCCGCCCTTTGGGGCGTAAACGAGCCAACGAATGACTCCATCGGACCCCGATCGTCCGATCAAACTGAGGCACCTCGCAACAGCAACAACCACATAGGTGAAAAGTATATAAATGTCAGGGCTGGTAGGTCACTGACACCACCCTAGCTAGAAAGAAACGCAGGCCCTCCCTGATGTCCTCTCCCGTTTATGGTTCATACCGGGGTATGAGGCTCGCGAATTCACGTTATACACAAAGCTACGCCACACAGGCGGTGCTCTGATCATCACCACAAGACTTTGCTTTTCAACAGAAGCCCTGATCACTGCATCTTAGCATGCCACACAGGCAATTCATGCCATGCGACTGATGTCGATCGATATACAACCCCTGAACTCGTGCGTTTCAGAGAAGGGCGTTAAGCAAAAGAATAAATTCTCCATCGACAAACAGATGTATATTTAACAGAAATCAATCAACACAGAATAAACTCCAATGTCAGACACACAGTCCATTTACAAGTCCGTTCTGGGTCTGAACGAAACCGGAGGCACTAAATACCTCGCAAACCCTTCGATCACCACGTACGTCTGGACGATCACCACTAATTATCCATATTTCGGGATGCCTCCCAATCAGGACCTCAGTTACCATCCAAACGAGGTGAAGATCTCCGGTCTTCGACCGTCGTCTTTATCTTCGAATTTCAATCGTCGGTCAATTATTTGAAATGAGAATTAACTCGGCCTTTTCAAATGATTCACGTATATTTAGAATTTCAAATCAATTTATTTCAATGGTTAAATTATTCGACAACACCAATTGTGTTCTTTAATGTAATTTTCACACCAAACACATTCAACCATCAAAAGCCACATAAATCAAGCAAATTCAGTTTATTTCCATTCCATATCGTTTATGATATTTTATAACTATTTATCGTTATTTTTATTTATTTTAAAATAGCTAATTTATTCAAAACGATGCTTCGGGTCATAACGCGGCCGTTGCGCTATTTTTCTTCAGATTTGATTTACACATATCTGAAAATCTAACCGTTGGATCTTCACAAAATTTACATCATTAGAAAGGTCTTTTCAAAACGAATCCAACGGTTCCAGTTTCGGGAAAATCCGACGGTCGGATCTCCCGGTACAATCGTTCGAAGTTTCGATTTCAAAATACGAACTGCAGCGTCGTTATTCGATTAAATATATAATTATATTTATATATATATAAATATAATCGCTTCTGGCGTTGTTTTTCTTCAGATTTGAATTAAACATTCCAGACAATTCAACCGTTGGATTTTTACAAGGTTGGTGCCGTTGGGAAGATATTTCCAAGGCGAACCCGGCGGTTGAGGTTTCGGGAAAATCCAATGGTCGGATTTCCCGCACTAGTTGTTTGAAATCACGGTTTCAAAATACGAACTGCACGGCCTCGTTTCGTTTTAATTTTATTTATATAAATATAGTTCATTCAATGATTTCAATATCGTTTTCACTTCAAATATTTCACTAACGCCTTAAAATTTTGGAAAATTTCGCCATAACCTCCCCTGCACCGGGAGCATCGGGAAATCGCAAATAGCTTTCCCGGTCCTTCTAATCTCAAAAAGAAAAAGAAAAAGCCAAGCGGCTAGCCAACAGGCTCATAAAATCATCACCCAAACAAAACAGTCAATGTGTACCTATTTGTCGGGCACAAAATTTTATTCCTCTTCTCTAGCCCCTTTGCTATAACATGTTCAATAAATATGCATGTACATATATATACAGTTCTTACCATTTATCATTTTCTATTCGACTTCATATTTGATTTCTATTTGGTTTAAAAACACCATTCATTCTAATGTTACATACATAGGTGCAAATCATTTCATTAGCTAATTAATGAATATTTCAACTCTTATATGTTTATTTTGAACAAGTGGCTATTTTTAACACTTCACATTTCAACGATTTATGCATACAATAAAAATGTGCTTTTTGTTGTAGAACAACTCATTTCAAAACACTATTATTTTGATATATTTCATATTGGTGATAAAAATAGGATTTTTTATCATAAAACAATTTCTTTTAAAACGAGATTATTTTACACAGTTCATATAGTCGATAAAAGGTGATTTTTATTATCAAACAATTTATTTCAAAATATGAATACCATTCAACACATGAATTTCTAATCAACGAATGAATATCAATTCAACACATGAAGGTTTTCTATTCAATGAATAAATATAGTTTAAGCAAATGAAAATAATTCAAACATATGAATATTATTCAAAATTTCGGCAGCAGAACGGCAGGGTAGTTAAAACCGGGACCGTCCCTAGTACGGCTCCTCGCTCTACCTTAAAACCTCGCGGTTTTTGACAATGGGGATCATGCATCTAGTTCGCACGCAGGCGGCATGTATATATTTATTTCATTTCCACAAACTAATCCTATGTGGTTTCAACCAAATATTTCTCAATCACAAATGGGTATTTTTCAACCACAATCAACCAATATCAACCACAAACAATCCCAAACAAGCATTCGCTATCAATCAATTTTCACAACAATTTCAATCAATAAATATCGTCCATGGTTTGTGGACGAGGGGCGTATATATATATATATATATATATATATATATATATATATATAGCAATTCACTTTTATTTCAACACATATATAATTAGAAAAAGAAATTGAAGAGTGAGAAATTCTCACCGATTAGCTAATTCAATCCCACGACTCTTCTTTGCATAAATCTTCACCGTTCTCACCTTTTTGTCGCTTTCGTTGCCCGTATCCTCTACATATGTAAAGATCGAATTTTTACTTCGTTATTCAATATATAAAAATTGCATTTCAAAAATATAGATTCCGCCTTTTCAAAAATAAAGATTATATTTTTAATATTCCTATGATGTAAAAATTATATTTTTATTACTTTAAAAAATAATATAAAAATCATATCTTACTTCTTCTACTTAATAAAAATTCCGTCTTTTCTATTTTAAAAATATGATCTTTTCTATCCAAGTTCAAATCTTTTTCTATTTAAAGTTCAAATCTTTTTCTATTTAAAGTTCAAATCTTTTTCTATTTAAAGTTCAAATCTTTTTCTTTTTATATCTTAAAATTAACATTAGTTTTAAACCTTTTAAAAATCAGTATTTAAACCTTTAAAAAAATCAGTTTTAAACCTTTTAAAAAAAATCAGTTTTAAACCTTTTAAAAAAAATCAGAATTTAAACCTTTTCAAAAAAATCAGAATTAAACCTTTTCAAAAATCAGAATTAAACCTTTTCAAAAATCAGAATTAACCCTTTTCAAAAATCAGAATTAAACCTTTTCAAAAATCAGAATTAACCCTTTTCAAAAATCAGTTTTTCAGAATTAAAATAAAAATAAATAAACAACAGCTTACTGTAATCTGCGAAAGGGGGGGGGGGGTCGACAGGGTCGGCGGCAGGAGGAGGAGCAGGCAGTGGCTTCAATGGTCTCGACTGGGGGCTCGCGAATTGGGGCGTCGCGATGGCTTCAGGGGGGGAGGGCGATGTCACTGGCGGGATCAACGAACGAGGGGGAGGGGGATGCGGTGATGGGCGGCGCCTCGCCTGAGGCAACGGCAGGCGGATGATCGGGGAAGCGGTGGGTTCAGTTTAGGTTTTCTCTTTTTTTTTCAAACGGTAGAAAGAAAGTGAGGAGAGAGAGAGAGAAAAGGGTTTATATAAATATTTATTATTATTAAATTTCTATTTAAAAGTTGACTTTTTATTCGAAGTCGAAATGGGACCCACCGACTGTCGTCCCTAGCGTTCTACCCCCATTTCGAACACAATGGGATATGTATCGCAAGCTGATTCGATCGTTACAATCAGTTTCCATTGAATTTACATTTAAATCACTATATTGAATTTTAAACGTACATTTCAAATTACCGGGGTCACATACTAACTCTAAAAATTCCAGAAAAATATTTTCTAGCTTCGTATTGACGATACGGTCCTAACAAAACTAGTTTCGTCGAATTCTGAGACCGTTTGAAAAATGGCCAATTTCCAGTCGATTAAAATCAACTGAAACTGGTAAAACGCGTTTTCCTTTGCCATGCTCACATATTGATTCGAAAAATTATGAAATTTGAAACCTAGCAATAACTTGACACTGCGGATCTAACAACAGTGGTTTCGTCGAAATCCGAGGTCATTCGCAAAATGTCCATTTTTAAGGGCCTGAATACCATAGCGACTATTCAGAATTTTCAACTGGACATATCTTTTGATTCCCGCTATCAAATTTCGATTTTTCAGATTCGTTAGAAAGGTATTCACTAACAGATTTAAATATTTTTGGTTTCACTAAAATCCGGATTGTTTTGCACCCGGTACAGTCCGACAAAGTTTGAATTCAATTTTTGAAACTGCCACGCCATTTCAGGCCTTGTTTATAATTATAATTAATTATATTCGTTTTCAATTGTCGATTCAAACTCAGTTTTCATCGCCATTATTTAAAATATTTATTTTAAATATTTAAAATCCATTATTTTAGCCAATTTAAAAATTTTAAATTGGTTCAGATTTTCTGGGTCGTTACAATCTCCCCCACTTAAAACTTTTCGTCCCCGAAAAGGAACAAAGTCGAAAGTGGTTTGATAAATCTACAATCCCACAATACAACAACCAATTCAATTGTTTTTAACTTTCAAAAATATACTAATCTAATCCTATACCCTTTAAAAATAATTCAGACTATATAATTAAAAGTGCATATCTATGAAAAGAAAATAACAATAGAGTAGAGAATTGAATGGTAATGCAAAGTAGGGTAAATGTACCTTGCACCGGAGTCAATCAGAGATATCTACTCGGCATCTAGGATAAGATTTCTGAATGCTCTCCTCAGTTTCCCAAGTACAATCTCGCGGATCTCCACTCCATTGCACTTTGACCAAGCGAACCTTCTTGTTCCTCAGCTCTTTGGTTTCTTTGCCTATTATCTTTAGCGGCTCTCTTCTCACAGCTAATTCTGGGGTAATTTCAATGTCATGTTGAGCTGCTTCTTCCACGATCAAGTCTGGATCATGAACGTGCTTTCGAAGTTGAGATATGTGAAATACATCATGAATTTCAGGCAACCAATTAGGCAGTTTGACCTTATAAGCGAGAGTTCCGATCCGTTCCAGAATAGGAAACGGACCTATGAATTTGGGCGCTAACTTTCCAGTTTTACCGAACCGGATAACTCCTCTCATCGGCGATACTTTTAAATATACATAGTCGCCAACTTCAAAGGATATATCTCTTCTTCTTCTATCGGCATAGCTCTTTTGTCGGCTTTGAGCGGCGAGTAATCGCTTCTTAATAAAATCGAATTTGTCGGCAGCTTCTCGAATCATATCAGGCCCTAACACAAGTCTATTCCCAGGCTCGACCCAACAAGCAGGAGATCGGCACGGTCTACCATACAATGCTTCGAATGGCGACATTGTCAGACTCGCCTGGTAGCTGTTGTTATAAGAGAATTCAGCCAAATGCAGATGGTCTTCCCATGATCCACCGAAATCTAGAACACAAGCCCGCAATAGATCTTCTAAAATGCGATTCACCCTCTTAGTCTGACCGTCTGTCTGAGGATGATAAGCGGTGCTCAAGTTTAACTTTGTTCCCAGCTCGATTTGAAATGCTTCCCAGAATTTGCTAGTGAATATCGTATCTCTATCACTTACTATACTGAGCGGTACTCCATGTAGTCTAACTATTTCCCTGAAGTAAATCTGCGCCAGACTCTGAGCGGTTCTATTTGATTTGACAGGTATAAAATGGGCGGTCTTCGTGAAGCGATCTACGATCACCCAAATACTGTCATTTCCTTTTCTGGTCCTGGGCAGACCATCAATGAAATCCATAGAAATATGTTCCCACTTCCAGCCAGGAACTTCTAGTGGTTGCAATAATCCAGCCAATTTCTGTTGGTCGCTCTTGACTAGCTGGCAAGTAGGGCATCGGCTAACGTATATTGAAACATCTCTTTTCATAGCCTTCCACCAGAATGTTCTTTTGAGATCGTTATACATTTTGGCCACACCAGGATGGATACTCAGCTTGGACTTGTGACACTCGTCTAACACTTCCCTTTTTAGCTCAGGAATGTCAGGAACACAAATCCTTCCTTTTAACCTCAAGGTCTCGTCGTTATCTATTTGGAAACACGAGGGTTCGCCTTTCTGAATCCTTTTGATCATATCTTTAATAAAGTTATCCTCCTTCTGAAGAATAGATATTTTGTCAATCAAGGATGTTGTGATAATAAAGCTGGCGATCATTACATTCTTTCTGCTTAACGCATCAGCCACGACATTGGCTTTTCCTGGAGTATATATAATTTCAAAGTCATATGCTGCAAGAAACTCCAGCCAACGTTGTTGCCTCAAGTTCAAGTCCTTCTGAGTGAACAGATACTTTAACGACTGGTGATCTGTAAACAGTTCAAATCTCTCGCCCAAAAGATAGTGTCTCCAGATTTTCAAAGAGAATATGATAGCCAATAACTCAAGATCATGAGTTACATAGTTTTTCTCGTGCGGCTTCAGTTGACGGCTAGCATAAGCAATTACTTGACCTCTTTGCATTAACACTGCGCCAAGGCCTTCTCTAGAAGCATCAGTCCATACTTTTAAATCTTGGTTACGATCGATGATGGTTAACACTGGAGCTGTCGTTAATCTTAACTTTAGCTCTTCGAAAGCTTCCTCACTTTCTGGAGTCCATTTGAACTTAGAATGCTTCTTTGTAAGCTTCGTTAAGTGACCAGATATCTTCGAAAAGTCTTTAACGAACTTCCGATAATAGCTAGCCAATCCGAGAAAACTGCGGACTTCAGTGGGGGTACTGGGCTGTTTCCAATTCTGAATGGCCGTGATTTTGCTTGGATCCACAGCAATTCCGTCTTTCGATACGACATGGCCCAAAAATTTTACTTCATCTTGCCAGAATATACACTTGGAAAACTTTGCTTTCAATACATTCCTTCTGAGGATTTCTAGAACCTGTTCCAGATGCTTTTCATGTTCGGCCTTTGATTTAGAGAAGATTAGAATATCGTCAATGAAAACCAGAACAAATTTATTCAAAACTCCTCTGAACACTCTATTCATTAGATCGACGAAGTAAGCTGGAGCGTTACATAAGCCGAATGGCATTACTAACCACTCGTAGAATAGGTCGGGACCTCTGAACGCTGTCATTGGAACACACTCTTCGGCAATTCGGAGTTGATGGAAGCCTGTAGCTAGGTCCATTCGTGAAAATACTTGTGCTCCATTTAATCGATCCAACAAATCATCAATCCGCGGCAATGGATACTTGTTCTTTATTGTCTGCTTGTTCAGATCACGATAATCCACGCATAGCCATAGAGTACCGTCAGATTTTGGGACAAATACCACTGCGGCACCCCAATCATAGAAACTAGGTCTGATCAGACCTTTCCATACTAGCTGTCGTGTTTGATTGTCTAACTCCTCCTTCTCTTTCAAGGACATTCTTCGAATAGCGTGAACTACCGGCCTTGCATTGGGAATCAAAGCAATCTTGAAATCTATTTCTCTTTGCGGAGGTAAGCGAACAACTTCTTCGAACACATCCGCATAGTTCTTGACAACAGGAATGTCTTTGATGAGGTCGGGAATATTCTCCGTAACTTCAGGAACATTTTCAATTTGGGCTAGAGAAACATTCAAAGCTGCCCAGAAGTCTTTTCTATTAGCATTCTGACCTTCACACGGTATGGTTATATAACTCCCTGATTTAATCTTAGCTCTAACAACTCTCTCGGCGCATCTAACCTCTGCTTCATATTTGGTTAACCAATCCAATCCCAGAATAAGATCGAATTCATCAAAATTCATGACGATAGAGATAATAGGGAATTTATAGCAAGAAAAAGGGACGGGTACTGCACATATCCAACTGAGATTGATAGATCCCCCGACCGGATTTTGGACAGTCATTGGTTCCTTGAGCTTCCTCAAATTCAAATCTAGCTTCTTAGCGGCACCCTTTGAAATGAAGCTTCGGGACGCGCCTGTGTCAAACAGTACTTTAACTGGAATGTTTTTGACAGTAAGCGTTCCTTCTAAAACATCAGATCTTCCTTCACTTGCTGAGGGATCAGAAGTTTCTGCTACTTCATTCACTTGAACTATTTCAGTCTTTTTCAACTGCCAGCAATCTTGCTTTACATGACCAAACTGATGGCATTGATTGCACCTTTGCTTTCCTTGAAAATCCTTCTTTGGTTTAGATCCACTCTTTCATTGTTCGTTCCAAGGTTTGCAACTTATCGCCAAATGTCCTCTTCTATTGCAGCTTGAGCACGTGGCGGTCGTTATTCGTTCGTTCCCAGATTCAGCCCTTTTTCTCTTGGCACTGGGCTTCTTGTTGACCTCAGACCTCGCACTGGCTTGTGGAATATAAGTTTCCGACTCTTCTTTGTCACTACAACGAACTTCTTCTTCGTCGCGCAACATTCCTTTCTTATGGAGATCTTCATACTGATAAGCCATGTATATCATTTCAGCGAAAGGAAGCTTCACATTCCTCATTACACTATTCTGATATCTCCTTTGCAGGCCATGGTTAAATCTCAGATTTTTCCTCTTTGGGTCTTGAATCAGATGAGGAGCAAAGTGAGCAAGTTCGTTGAATTTCTTATGATATTCTTTGATGGTCATATCACCTTGTATTAGATAAGAAAATTCATCACATAATCTCTCGGTTGCTTCGGGAGGAGTAAATCTTTCTAAGAAAATCACTTTGAATCTGTCCCAGGTGATATCACCTTCTTTATTATCTTTGATGATTGTTTCCCACCAGATTAAAGCTTCTTCTTTAAGCGCCCAAGATGCTACTAACCGTTTTTGGTCATCTCTTAGCTGGATATGCTCAAAGATTCTTTCGACAGAACTCATCCAAGCTTGGGTTTGAATAATAGATTCATTGCCCGAGAATTGTGCTCCACCCAGATTTCGATATCTCTTGAATAGAGCCTCTAGATCGGGTTCTGTATTCCTTCTGTTTCTGGCACTCATCTTTCTAGTACTTCTGCAATTAGCAGAACAAGTGTCAGGTCACAGAAAAGGTATTTTTAGAATATAGAGAAAAATACTTCAAATGTAAATGCGTCTATCGAAGTGTAATTTCACTCTGCTTTACTCATACTAGGATATTGCTGATCCTATCTGTATAGAGTCACCCGTCCTAGAACACCACTGGTTCTATTTCTGACGAGTTTGTTCAAATGTTATATTCCAGAACTAAGCTTAACCAAGGCTCAGATACCACGTTGAGACGACCCGAAATCCCGTTCTCACGGAGACAAGGGTTATCTTTGGAATATAACACAGAAACAGATAGTAGCAGAACAGAATTAAATAAATACACCAGATAATGAACAACATAATATACTGGATAAAAGTAATCATCAGAGTTACACAGTATACAGGATCTTACTTAGTACAAATACAGTTCAGCTATACATAAATGTCTACAGCGGAAATAAACAAAATATGTACAATAGGAGCTGAACAGCATAAAAAGAGATAAATGATAGAATCCATCTTCAGCTCCAGCTATCCAGAAAGAACCAGCTAAACCTGAATACAAGGCTGCCCGTGTAGAAAAAGGGGCACCCGAGTTTGAAAGTGAAACAAACTACGAGTCAGTCATGGGACTGGTATGAGAAATCTACTCAACACATATATAATTTGGCTAATCACCGGACCACGCCACTTTCGTGGAACGGGTTTACTCCATTGGATTGCCAGTGCTTTAAAACAAATCTTTCTTTTAAACATCCCTATGCTTTTTATAAAAATGAAGCCGTTATAAGACTCAGTTCCCATCACACAATGCAACGCAAACCGGAGGATAGAGTTTTTACCTTATAACGGCCAAATATGCTTGATACGAATAAAACAAAGGCATTTGATATTATTGCTAGTGTTTATATGTTTTGAAAACAATTTCAAATCATAACTATCAATCATAGACGGCATTAATGCCCCATACCACTATGTCACCATATATAGATATACAATCAAAACCGCACAGTCACGTATTTGGAAATTGGATTTCCGTCATGAACCAAGGCAAAAGATAGTCCTTACCGAATTCGAGACGCTCTAGCCCGCCCCTCAGGAACAGCCGCAACTGCCCCTTGGATCGTCAGGGCCGGTCCACCGATGTGGATTATTATGCCTGAACACTACGTCTCCCCGCCCTTTGGGGCGTAAACGAGCCAACGAATGACTCCATCGGACCCGGATCGTCCGATCAAACCGAGGCGCCTCGCAACAGTAACAACCACATAGGTGAAAAGTATATAAATGTCAGGGCTGGTAGGTCACTGACACCACCCTAGCTAGAAAGAAACGCAGGCCCTCCCTGATGTCCTCTCCCGTTTCTGGTTCATACCGGGGTGTGAGGCTCGCGAATTCACGTTATACACAAAGCTACGCCACACAGGCGGTGCTCTGATCATCACCACAAGACTTTGCTTTTCAACAGAAGCCCTGATCACTGCATCTTAGCATGCCACACAGGCAATTCATGCCATGCGACTGATGTCCATCGATATACAACCCCTGAACTCGTGCGTTTCAGAGAAGGGCGTTAAGCAAAAGAATAAATTCTCCGCCGCCAAACAGATGTATATTTAACAGAAATCAATCAACACAGAATAAACTCCAATGTTAGACACACACTCCATTTACAAGTCCGTTCTGGGTCTGAACGAAACCGGAGGCACTAAATACCTCGCAAACCCTTCGATCACCACGTACGTCTGGACGATCACTACTAATTATCCATATTTCGGGATGCCTCCCAATCAGGACCTCGGTTACCATCCAAACGAGGTGAAGATCTCCGGTCTTCGACCGTCGTCTTCATATTCGAATTTCAACCGTCGGTCAATTATTTGAAATGAGAATTAACACGGCCTTTTCAAATGATTCACGTATATTTAGATTTTCAAATCAATTTATTTCAATGGTTAAATTATTCGACAACACCAATTGTTTTCTTTAATGTAATTTTCACACCAAACACATTCAACCATCAAAAGCCACATAAATCAAGCAAATTCAGTTTATTTCCATTCCATATCGTTTATGATATTTTATAACTATTTATCGTTATTTTTATTTATTTTAAAATAGCTAATTTATTCAAAACGACGCTTCGGGTCATAACGCGGCCGTGGCGCTGTTTTTCTTCAGATTTGATTTACACATATCTGAAAATCTAACCGTTGGATCTTCACAAAATTTACATCATTAGAAAGGTCTTTTCAAAACGAATCCAACGGTTCCAGTTTCGGGAAAATCCGACGGTCGGATCTCCCGGTACAATCGTTCGAAGTTTCGATTTCAAAATACGAACTGCAGCGTCGTTATTCGATTAAATATATAATTATATTTTTATATATATATAAATATAATCGCTTCTGGCGCTGTTTTTCTTCAGATTTGAATTAAACATTCCAGACAATTCAACCGTTGGATTTTTACAAGGTTGGTGCCGTTGGGAAGATATTTCCAAGGCGAACCCGGCGGTTGAGGTTTCGGGAAAATTCAATGGTCGGATTTCCCGCACTAGTTGTTTGAAATCACGGTTTCAAAATACAAACTGCACGGCCTCGTTTCGTTTTAATTTTATTTATATTTATATATTTATATAAATATAGTTCATTCAATGATTTCAATATCGTTTTCACTTCAAATATTTCACTAACGCCTTAAAATTTTGGAAAATTTCGCCATAACCTCCCCTGCACCGGGAGCATCGGGAAATCGCAAATAGCTTTCCCGGTCCTTCTAATCTCAAAAAGAAAAAGAAAAAGCCAAGCGGCTAGCCAACAGGCTCATAAAATCATCACCCAAACAAAACAGTCAATGTGTACCTATTTGTCGGGCACAAAATTTTATTCCTCTTCTCTAGCCCCTTTGCTATAACCTGTTCAATGAATATGCATGTACATATATATACAGTTCTTACCATTTATCATTTTCTATTCGACTTCATATTTGATTTCTATTTGGTTTAAAAACACCATTCATTCTAATGTTACATACATAGGTGCAAATCATTTCATTAGCTAATTAATGAATATTTCAACTCATATATGTTTATTTTGAACAAGTGGCTATTTTTAACACTTCACATTTCAACGATTTATGCATACAATAAAAATGTGCTTTTTGTTGTAGAGCAACTCATTTCAAAACACTGTTATTTTGATATATTTCATATTGGTGATAAAAATAGGATTTTTTATCATAAAACAATTTCTTTTAAAACGAGATTATTTTACACAGTTCATATAGTCGATAAAAGGTGATTTTTATTATCAAACAATTTATTTCAAAATATGAATACCATTCAACACATGAATTTCTAATCAACGAATGAATATCAATTCAACACATGAAGGTTTTCTATTCAATGAATAAATATAGTTTAAGCAAATGGAAATAATTCAAACACATGAATATTATTCAAAATTTCGGCAGCATAACGGCAGGGTAGTTAAAATCGGGACCGTCCCTAGTACGGCTCCTCGCTCTACCTTAAAACCTCGCGGTTTTTGACAATGGGGATCATGCATCTAGTTCGCATGCAGGCGGCATGTATATATTTATTTCATTTCCACAAACTAATCCTATGTGGTTTCAACCAAATATTTCTCAATCACAAATGGGTATTTTTCAACCACAATCAACCAATATCAACCACAAACAATCCCAAACAACCATTCGCTATTAATCAATTTTCACAACAATTTCAATCAATAAATATCGTCCATGGTTTGTGGACGAGGGGCGTATATATATATATATATTTATATATAGCAATTCACTTTTATTTCAACACATATATAATTAGAAAAAGAAATTGAAGAGTGAGAAATTCTCACCGATTAGCTAATTCAATCCCACGACTCTTCTTTGCATAAATCTTCACCGTTCTCGCCTTTTTGTCGCTTTCGTTGCCCGTATCCTCTACATATGTAAAGATCGAATTTTTACTTCGTTATTCAGTATATAAAAATTGCATTTCAAAAATATAGATTCCGCCTTTTCAAAAATAAAGATTATATTTTTAATATTCCTATGATGTAAAAATTATATTTTTATTACTTTAAAAAAATAATATAAAAATCATATCTTACTTCTTCTACTTAATAAAAATTCCGTCTTTTCTATTTTAAAAATATGATCTTTTCTATCCAAGTTCAAATCTTTTTCTATTTAAAGTTCAAAACTTTTTCTATTTAAAGTTCAAATCTTTTTCTATTTAAAGTTCAAATATTTTTCTTTTTATATCTTAAAATTAACATCCGTTTTAAACCTTTTAAAAATCAGTATTTAAACCTTTAAAAAAATCAGTTTTAAACCTTTTAAAAAAAATCAGTTTTAAACCTTTTTTAAAAAATCAGAATTTAAACCTTTTCAAAAAAAAACAGAATTAAACCTTTTCAAAAATCAGAATTAAACCTTTTCAAAAATCAGAATTAACCCTTTTCAAAAATCAGTTTTTCAGAATTAAAATAAAAATAAATAAACAACAGCTTACTGTAATCTGCGAAAGGGGGGGGGGGGTCGACAGGGTCGGCGGCAGGAGGAGGAGCAGGCAGTGGCTTCAATGGTCTCGACTGGGGGCTCGCGAATTGGGGCGTCGCGATGGCTTCAGGGGGGGAGGGCGATGTCACTGGCGGGATCAACGAACGAGGGGGAGGGGGATGCGGTGATGGGCGGCGCCTCGCCTGAGGCAACGGCAGGCGGATGATCAGGGAAGCGGCGGGTTCAGTTTACGTTTTCTCTTTTTTTTTCGAACGGTAGAAAGAAAGTGAGGAGAGAGAGAGAAAAGGGTTTATATAAATATTTATTATTATTAAATTTCTATTTAAAAGTTGACTTTTTATTCGAAGTCGAAATGGGACCCACCGACTGTCGTCCCTAGCGTTCTACCCCCATTTCGAACACAATGGGATATGTATCGCAAGCTGATTCGATCGTTACAATCAGTTTCCGTTGAATTTACATTTAAATCACTATATTGAATTTTAAACGTACATTTCAAATTACCGGGGTCACATACTAACTCTAAAAATTCCAGAAAAATATTTTCTAGCTTCGTATTGACGATACGGTCCTAACAAAACTAGTTTCGTCGAATTCTGAGACCGTTTGAATAATGGCCAATTTCCAGTCGATTAAAATCAACTGAAACTGGTCAAACGCGTTTTCCTTTTCCACGCTCACATATTGATTCGAAAAATTATGAAATTTGAAACCTAGCAATAACTTGACACTGTGGATCTAACAACAGTGGTTTCGTCGAAATCCGAGGTCGTTCGCAAAATGTCCATTTTTAAGGGCCTGAATTCCATAGCGACTATTCAGAATTTTGAACTGGACATATCTTTTGATTCTCGCTATCAAATTTCGATTTTTCAGATTCGTTAGAAAGGTATTCACTAACAGATTTAAATATTTTTGGTTTCACTAAAATCCGGATTGTTTTGCACCCGGTACAGTTCGACAAAGTTTGAATTCAATTTTTGAAACTGCCACGCCATTTCAGGCCTTGTTTATAATTATAATTAATTATATTCGTTTTCAATTGTCGATTCAAACTCAGTTTTCATCACCATTATTTAAAATATTTATTTAAAATATTTAAAATCCATTATTTTAGCCAATTTAAAAATTTTAAATTGGTTCAGATTTTCTGGGTCGTTACAGCTACAGACTATCATATGTTCCACTGTGAACCATGTTTGTATATGGAAATAGGTGTTTATAACTGTTCCAGGAATAACTGTTGTGCTCTGATGATGGTATGTATATAAAGTTACTAGTTTGTATTTCAAAAGTTATGTTATAAAATATATTTTATTCGTTCCGCTGTGAGTTTGTGATCTTCGATTTCTTCTATTCTAATATTTCTTTCTTTCTATTTCTCATCCTCTAACTTCTTTCTAAAAATGATTCGTATTTCTGTGCAATTTGAGTTGGACCTGTGGTGTTATTAGTCAACTCAGATAGTACAGATTTGCGGGTCGTTACATATACGTGATCAGAATATTTTTCATGTATAAATAAAGGGGGTCGTTTAACATAAACAATTTTCTTTTATATATACGCTTAAGAAAGAACTTTTTACGTCCATCTGATATAATTTAAAATTGTGAAAACATGCATAGGCTAGTAAGACACGGATTGCTTCAAATCTAGAGACCGGAGCAAAAGTTTCTTCGTAGTCTATTCTTTCTTCTTGATTATATCCTTGGGGAATTAGTCTTGCTTTATTTCTATTTATATTTTCTAATTTGTCAGCTTTGTTTTAAAAACCCATTTCGTACCAATGATAGCTTGATCACTTGGTCTGGGAACTAATTCCCAAACTTCATTGCGTTTAAATTAGTTAAGCTCTTCATGCATAGCTATGATCCAATTGTCATTAGTAGAGGCTTCTTTTGCATTTTTGGGTTCTATATTAGAAAAAAATGCAATGTGACTTACTAGATTTAATTGATATCTACTTCTTACATTTGAAGTTATATCCCCAATAATATTTTGAACTGGGTGGTCTCATAATATTTTTGGTGAAGCTCTTAATTCATTATTATTTTGAACAATGTTTTCATCATCTCTACTATGAATATTGTTTTCATCTTCTATAGTATTTTGATTGGTATTTGCATCCTGAATATTATTTTCCTTCATAATTTGACTAGTATTCTAATTTTCTATGTTAGTAGAAATGATATTACTATTATTATGAATAACGTTTTCATCTTTTCTAAAGTTATAAATAAAATTTTTATCTTCTCTAGGGTTTTTTCTATTCAAAATTTCATTATTATATGGGTTTTGATTAATATTTTCGTCAAAAGATGGGCGAATTGTTTCCTTAAATTTTTTTCCTTTTATTATAAATGCAATAAACTTTGCTTCGATTAGAACATCCTAGGAATATTCCTTTATAGGATTTTGAATCAAATTTCTCAGCTTATGCTTGGTGTTTAAAACAAAAAAATTTGAACCAAAGATCTTAAAATATGAAATATTTGGCTTTCTATCGTTAAATAGTTCGTATGGAGTATTTTTTGTAAGCGGCCAAATAGAAACATGATTTAAAACATAACAGGTTGTTGCAACTGCTTCTACCCAGAATTGTTTAGGTATCCTTTTTGTAATGTTCTAGCACTTTCTTGTAATGTTATTTTTTTTATGTTCTACAACTCCACTCAGTTGTGGAGTTCTAGGAAATGAAAAATTGTAAAAGATACCTTTCTTCTTACAATATTGATCAAATATTTTATTTTCGAATTCTCCTTTGTGGTCACTTCTTACATTTTTTATTCTAAATCCTTTAAAATTTTGAATTTGTTTAGCAAAGGTTTTAAAATGTTCAGACGTATCACTTTTATTTTTCATAAATATTGTCTAAGCATATCTAGAAAAAAAAATCAACAATCGTAACGTCCCACATTTTTATCGGTTTGTACTTGAATATTTAAATCAGTTTAAATATTGAATTCGTAATATAAGTGGATTTATATATTAATTCGAACGGAGATGAATGTATAAAAATATATATTAAATATAATCGAGCCCGTAATATCGTGGCAGTTCGTAATTTAATGTTCTGAACTTCAACTGAGTGTACAAGATCCATTATTAGTCGGATTTCTTCGAAACAATAAACGTTGGAATCCGTTGAAATATATTTTTCTAACGGAAGTGGAAAATGGAGATTTCATCGTATAGATTGCAAAATATGTCCAAATCAAATTTTCAAATAGTCGTTATAGAATCGTTCATTGACTGTAACGGTTTATTCGAAATAACTGCATACTGGATTCGAATTTAGACAAGGTTCTTTTGAGACATAGAGTTAATTTAATTTTTAGAATTTTACTGTAATTTTTAATTAATTAAATACACAACTTTTTATTTGGAGTATTGTGCACCCTATATCATCATTTTGGGGTTTCACAAAATAAGCCGATCTACTGATATTATCATATTTTTGGGATCGTGGCCCCTTGCCGGACACGACTGTATTTTTATTTTTGTCTATGCCGGCCTGTAGAACATTAATTTAGAATTTTGGATCCGATACTCTACATACATAAAAGAACAACCTACATAAATACAATGCACAGTTTTCGAACCATTAGATGAAAATATTTTCGCCATCTACTGCACCACTACTCTTCTCCCATACCCTTGCATTTAATTTTTTCATACCCTATTACTTCTAAGCTTGACTAAAATTTTATGAGATTAGACATTGAAAACATTACCGCCATACCTTGTGAGCAAACCCACAACCTAAATGACGGCCTACCAAAGACTAATGCAATACCTATGAAAGCAACCGCAAAAACCAATATATACCTGTTACTTGGCATATACATCAGAGAATGCCTTTTTTCATGCATTATGAAAGGCCATCGTCCATACTTATTTAATGCGTGCCATGTTTTAAAAAAATGAAGCCCATACTTTAACTAAATGAAGCCCCTACTCCTACAACATGCTTTCATTTAATTTGCAACAGCTATGATTTGAAGAAATTGAAGCTATCCTAGATCAAGAGTATGTACGCCCTATATATCTTAACGCTGAAGTATTTCCCATTTATAAATATGCAGACCCATACCGCTACATGCCCTGTTTTTAAACCATACGGATAAAGTAACCCACAGTCAACCTACGCTAAGTCTAAGCCATCAACCTATTACGTGCGTATGAAGGAACCTCGCTTTATAAATATACAGGCACCCTCTTCCTTTATTTTCTCCTTGACAGTGGGCTTCACAGGGAGTTACGACAACTCAAAATAAAAATGAAATAAAATAGAAACAAAATCGCATGTTTTAGAAGCAAGCTACGGTTTGGTTGGAGGACGGCACAAGCATGGGGTGGCACACGCATGAAAATGGGAACGAACTGTTGCGTCCCACAGGTTGTAAATATTTGTTCACGGGCCCTGATGTGCTGTAAAATGGAGTCAGCTAATTTTTTGTGAATTGGAGAGTGGATGTGGGTTTTATACAAAGTGGGATACTGGGTTATAACTTTGTTTTAGGGAGAGAAAAACATGGAGGGTTTGTGACCATTTTCTGGCAACTATGGGTGTTCGACTATCAGCATGGTGGCTGGACTAGAAGAGGGGCTCGGGTTCAACTTTGTGGTGGCAAAGCTGAAAGGGTCAGTGTGACCGACGGTGGGTGTTCCTTGGAAGCGCGAAGGGGCAGTGAGTCGGGGCGGTCTCAGATCACCTGTAGGTGGTCGGATCTGGAGCACTAAGTGTGATGATGTTGGGATGGCACTGTAGTGGCGCGTAACACCTGAAAAGGTGCCGAAGAAGATGTGGTTGCCTTTATGAAGGAAATGAGGTGATTGCTGTTCATTATGAAGCACACACATGCAAAGTATATTGGAAGAAAACTGGGAGCTGCATGGCCTAATAAGGTAGAAATGAACTTTTGTCGAGGCGGGCATGGATCTTTAGATTTGGGCTGGCCCAAGCGGAATGGAACGGAACACCACTCGTCACTTTGGAATCGCACGGAAGGTGGCGACGCAGTGAAGTCGGTTTGGAGAAATTTGAAGGACGTCTGAAATTATAGCAGAATAAGAACACCTGGTTTAATCAACTGACGTAAATCGTTACTTAACGGTTAACGCACGAAGGTGAGTAAATTCACTAACTCTCTTTTATTTTAAAATATTATAATTGTATTTTAAAATAATGGTTGAATGCTGTGTGAAGGTTGCTTACGTAATTTACAATTAAATTGGTTGAAATATATATATATATATATATAGCGTCATATATATACACATCATTGTTTGGATACTGATTCCATCGATTATAATGTTCCATCATATGAAATTGATGTTATTTGCGGTGACTAACATCTGTGGATGCAGGGATACAGGTTTGAGGAGCCCGACTGGATTCCTCAACAATTATATTATTGTTTTCATATGTTACATTACATGATATGATAAATAATCCGTGTTGATTATTGTTTGTTTGAGACGTAGGATTACCCTGGCCCTGAAATAATGGTTATTTAAATAACATAAATATATTGTAAAGAAATTCAGGTTTAAAAAGGCAAATCTATTACTTATTATATTTAAATAATAGTAATTTAATATTGATTGGTCTAGAATGCAATAACTTGTTTCAATTTTGTAAAACAAGTAGTGGAACTTAAAAACGATATGTAGAATGAAATGAAATAATTATCATTGGGAAATTTGGGAAATAAGAATTCAAGAATACATTTTAAAGGGGAACGGTGAAATTTATTTCAACGTTCAGGATGTAATTGGGGATTAAGTAAATCCATTTGATCTATAAATGGGTATTCGACTATGTCAAGTATTATAAAAGTATTTATGGTCAAGATTATATTATAGAATTTGATAAGATAGTTAATATTGGTCATAAAAACAATAGATTTAAAATAGGATATGTAATCGATAATAAGTTATAAACTAGGTTTATAAGTGAGGAGGAGCTGACTTGAAAGCATAGTTATGAAGCAAAGTTGGATTATAAATTCAGGAATTAACTTGGTAAATGATATTTTAACTTGTAATGATATTAGATTATAAAAACCAAGTTCCTATTGATTAAATGAAATCAGATTTCTATAAGCAATAATATCCATGTTTTAAAATGGATAAGGCTTTAGAAGCGAACGTTATGCAAATAGTTAAAATGGAAACTGGAAATGTTTTTCCATGAAGTATGAGGCTAAACAATTTTGGGAAATATCTGGGAAGATATGAGAAACTAGAAAATTAATGTTAAAGGGCCAGTGATTGTGTGGTGTTTAGTTGTACATTTGAATGAATGTTTGTTTTTACTTTGATAGTTAAATAACCGATTATCGAAGTGTTTTGACCATCGTTGTCAATACGGAGAGACCGGTTGGATTTATTATCTGAAAACCACTCTGTATAGGCATAAGCGCTGCAAATTAGATTATGCTGAAGACAATTGAAAACAGAGTGAAATGCAAAGGTCGTTCGGTTCCAGAATGGTGCTTTTTGTTTTTCCAGTCCCAGGACAACCTGTATGGACAAGTGTCTGACAGAGTATACCTAACTAATCACGTATAGTTAATCTCTTAAAGGTATTACGTCTGGTGGTGTAGGAATTCGTTCCTCTTAGCTTTTTATACCCGTGATATTTTTGGAAATCGATTAATGAATTGACGGGTTTGACGATGTGGCATTCAAAGTTAATGGTGATCAGATGTTCTGAAGATAGATGTAGCCTTTAGCCTTACAACTAGGAAGTAACAAAAGTTGGACTAGGCAACATGGCTAGTTGGGTCATCCCTAAGTAGGGTGTTTTGTCACCGATCTAGAGAAAATTCATATTTGTTCTTCTTTTCCGATTCTCTATCTTCGCATTTCGGTTGGCGGCCAACAACCGTGGGTTGCAATATATTCGATACACTCAAGCTAAATGAGTGGTCGGTCATATGTGGCCAGGTTGCAAGACGTTCTTGTTGAACCCTAGTGTATACCCTCTAGAGTACACTGATCGGAGGGTGCTCCCATACCTTGTCTGTTGGAATCCATTCCCCAATAAGCGCCCTGCGATTTATGATTTTATACTATATATGTGGAGCGTGAGATGTAAGCGTTCTGCTACTTGGTTATTTATATGATTAGACATTATCTTAATATCGCTAGATTTTGATATCAAAATGGTTTGGGTTATAATAAGGTAAAAACCGTACATGTTTATGTGTGGGCTGGTCTTACTATTATCCTTTTGTTTCAAAAGGATTTTCAAAGTTAAACAGTATGGTTGGAGTTTACTCACACTAGTCCCATGACTGACCCAGAGTTTATTTTGTTTGTTTTCCCTAAACTCTTGGGTGTCCAAATTTGTAGATGCAGTCAAGTGTTTCACGCTTTTACAGATACATTTGGAGGAGCTGGAAGCATAAGGCTTCACCATTAGTTATTTAGAGATTATTTCCGATGTGATATATATGAGTTATACTCTGATATGATATGTAAGTACAAATTCAGATTCGTAAATTCAAAGACATGATATATAATATGTTTTATTCGTTCCGCTGTGAGTTTCGTGTTACTCTGATTCTGTTCACTTGAGTTCTTCTTCTTCTATTCTATTAGTTCTATCTTTTCTATCTCATCCTCTAATTTCTTTCTATTAATGATCTGAACTTTCGTGCACTTTGAGTTGAATGTGTAGAATATTAGTCATCTCAAATTGGTATGGATTTTTGGCCCATTACAGTTGGTATCAGAGCATAAGATTAAGTGATTACCTTGGCTCTATGGCGTGACTCAGTAGAGATAAGGTTAGTAATACCCCAGACTGAGTTTGAGTTCATATATATGACCGCGTATTTGTAAATCGATATAAAAACTGTTTTATATTTTGCTGATTGATCTGTTGAGTGGTATATAAATTCCAGATCGACGCGTTTAGCTAACGAGGTCGATAGGGATTTATAAACGCTTGGATAGAAAAATTCGACATAGTATTGTTTTAAAAAGTTGCGTAAATGAAATAATTTTACTCAAATATATTTTAATATAAAAAGAAGTATATATATTTTTGATATCACTATAGCATATTTGATATGTGATCATTATTATAATCGAAAAAGATTATAATTGTGTTGGTTATGTAAACAACCAATCAAAATTCATATAAGTATAATATATAAAATCTGATGGATTAAATCTGAATTTAAAATCAGAATTGGAAATTAAAACTCTAAAACCTAAAAAGGGTTGTAAATGGGTGTTGAATTAAGTATATGGAAATTTAAGATCCTGGGATATTTGAAAATGCTTTCCAAATATTTTGAAAAGTATTTTGAAATAATTTCAAAATGAAGTGTTGGTAAATGAGTTTTTAAAGTAGTATAGTATTGAACTCACTCTGATCACTGGAAAATAATTCCGATGATGAATTCGACCATCATTGGTGTTCATTTTCGAGTCTCTAAGTGACGGATTACTACCAAAGATTTTGTTTTGAAATAAGTTGTTCGGAAATTCAAATGTTTTGAATTGCTATGAATATGTGTGTATATATATATGATTTCAAACTGATTTGAAATAAAACCCTAGGAATTTGAATTCTGAAATTTAAAATTTACTTATGAAGTAAATAAATAGAGAATTTAACTAAGTCAAATAAAATTGGAGTTGAATTGAAGCCAAGTAGGTGTAAATCGTACTGGAATAAGGATTTGACTTGGCAAAGTAGTTAAGTTGTGAATTAAGATTTGGAATGGAACCGAACTTGGGGGAGAAATTGATTATTAAGTAAAATTTGGAAATTTGGAATTGAAATTGAAATTGGAGTTAGAAATGGAGTTGACTTGGATGTAAGAGAATTATTGGTTAAGGATAAACGGACTGGAGATTAGTTGGTGTATGCTGAATGGATTGCAAATGGAAGAGATAAAGTTGAATGCCCGACAAAAAGGCGCATGTTTAAATAATTTGAGCATGAGATTTCTGAGCCCTGTTGGCAAGCCGTTTGGCTGCTTAATTTTCTTTTGAAATTGGAGAAGGCCCAGAGTGGCAAGCTGTAGTAGTACCGGTTGAGCCTTGCGAAGGAGATGCTGGCAAAATCTATCGGAAATTTAAGTTGTTAGGAAATTTTCGAAGGAATTAATTTTTTAATTAGAATTATTTGGTTCTGTTGAAAACTAAATCTACGAAATTAAATAAAAGATTTTTAACCTGGCTATAATATGGATTATAGCATTTTCCCTACCTTAGTAATTTCGGGGACGGAATTCTTTTAAGGGGAAAGGTATGTAACGTCCCGCATTTTTATCGGTTTGTACTTGAATATTTAAATCAGTTTAAATATTGAATTCGTAATATAAGTGGATTTATATATTAGTTTAAACGGAGTTGAATGTATAAAAATATATATTAAATATAATCGAGCCAGTAATATTGCGGCAGTTTATAAATTAACGTTTTGAACTTCAACTGAGTGTACAGGATCCATTATTAGTCGGATTTCTTCGAAACAAGAAACATTGGAATCCGATGAAGTATATTTTTCTAACGTAAGTGGAAAATGGAGATTTCGTCGTATAGATTGCAAGATATGTCCAAATCAAAATTTCAAATAGTCGTTATAGAATCGTTCATCGACCGTAACGGTTTATTTAAAATAACTGCATACTGGATTCGAATTTAGACAAGGTTCTTTTGAGACGTAGTGTTAATTTAATTTTTAGAATTTTACTGTAATCTTTAATTAATTAAATACACAAATTTTTATTTGGAGTATTGTTCACCCTATATCATCATTTTGGGGTTTTACAAAATAAGTTGATCTACCAATATTATTATATTTTGGGATCGTGGCCCCTTGATGGACACGACTGTATTTTTATTTTTGTCTGTGGCGGCCTATAGAACGTTAATTTAGAATTTCGGATCCGATACTCTATATACATAAAAGAACAACCTACATAAATACAATACACAGTTTTTGAACCATTAGATGAAAATATTGTCACCATCTACTGCAACACTACTCTTCTCCCATACCCTTACATTGAATTTTTTTCATACCTTATTACTTCTAAGCTTGACTAAAATTTTATGATATTAGACTTTGAAAACATTACCGTCATACCCTGTGAGCAAACCCACAACCTAAATGACGACCTACCAAAGACTAATGCAATACCTATGAAAGCAACCACAAAAACCAATATATATACCAATTCCTTGGCATATACATCAGAGAATGCCCTTTTTTCATGCATGATGAAAGGCCATCGTCTATACTTATTTATAGCGTGCCATGTTTTAAATAAATAAAGCCCATACTTTAACTACATGAAGCCCCTACTCCTACAGCATGATTTCATTTAATTTGCAACAAATATGGTTTGAAGGAATTGTAGCTATCCTAGATCTAGAGTATGTACGCCCAATATATCTTAACGCTGAAGTAATTCCTATTTATAAATATGCAGACCCATACCGCTACATGCCCTTTTTTTAAACCATACCGATAAAGTAAACTACAGTCAACCTACGCTAAGTCTACGCCATCAACCTATTACGTGCGTATGAAGGAACCTCACTTTATAAATATACAGGCACCATCTTCCTTTATTTTCTCCTTGACAGTGAGCTTCATCGGGAGTTACGACAACTCAAAATAAAATTGAAATAAAATAGAAACAAAATCGCATGTTTTAGAATCAAGCTGCGGTTTGGTTAGGGGACGGCACAAGCATGGGGTGGCACACGCATGAAAATGGGAACAAACTGTTGTGTCCCACAGGTTGTAAATATTTGTTCATGGGCCCTGATGTGCTGTAAAATGGAGTCAGCTACTTTTTTCATGAATTGGAGGGTGGATCTGGGTTTTACACAAAGTGGGATACTGGGTTATAACTTTGTTTTGGGGAGAGAAAAACATGGAGGGTTTGTGACCATTTTCTTGCAACTATGGGTGTTCGACTATCAGCATGGTGGCTGGACTGGAAGAGGGGCTCGGGTTCAACTTTGAGGTGGCGAAGTTGAAAGGGTCAGTGTGACCGACGGAGGGTGTGCCTTGGAAGCGCGAAGGGGCAGTGAGTCGGGGCGGTCTTAGATCACCTGTAGGTGGTCGGATCTGGAGCACTAAGTGTGATGATGTTGGGATGGCACTGTAGTGGCGCGTAACACCTGAAAAGGTGCCAAAGAAAATGTGGTTGCCTTTATGAAGGAAATGAGGTGATTGCTGTTCATTATGAAGCACACACATGCAAAGTATATTGGAAGAAAACTGGGAGTTGCATGGCCTAATAAGGTAGAAATAAACTTTTGTCGAGGTGGGCATGGATCTTTAGACTTGGGCTAGCCCAAGCGGAATGGAACGGAACACCACTCGTCACTTTGGAATCGCACGGAAGGTGGCGAAGCAGTGAAGTCGGTTTGGAGCAATTTGAAGGACGTCTGAAATTATGGCAGAATAAGAACGCCTGGTTTAATCAACTGACGTAAATCGTTACTTAACGGTTAACGCATGAAGGTGAGTAAATTCAGTAACTCTCTTTTATTTTAAAATATTATAATTGTATTTTAAAATAATAGTTGAATGCTGCGTGAAGGTTGCTTAGGTAAATTACAATTAAATTGGTTGATATATATATATATATATATATATATATAGCGTCACATATATACACATCATTGTTTGGATACTGATTCCATCGATTATAATATTCCATCATATGAAATTGATGTTATTTGCGATGACTAACATCTGAGGATGCAGGGATACAGGTTTGAGGAGCCCGACTGGATTCCTCAACAATTATATTATTGTTTTCATATGTTACATTACATTATATGATAAATAATCCATGTTGATTATTGTTTGTTTGAGACGTAGGATTACCTTGGCCCTGAAATAATGGTTATTTAAATAACGTAAATATACTGGAAAGGAATTCAAGTTTAAAAAGGCAAATCTATTACTTATTATATTTAAATAATAGGAATTTAATATTGATTGGGCTAGAATGCAATAACTTGTTTCAATTTTGTAAAACAAGTAGTGTAACTTAAAAAAGATATGTAGAATGGAATGAAATAATTATCATTAGGAAATTTGGGAAATAAGAATTCAAGAATACATTTTAAAGGGGAACGGTGAAATTTATTTCAACGTTCAGGATGTAATTGGGGATTAAGTAAATCCATTTGATCTATAAATGGGTATTCGACTATGTCGAGGATTATAAAAGTATTTATGGCCAAGATTATATTATAGAATTTGATAAGATAGTTAATATTGGTCTTAAAACCAATAGATTTAAAATAGGATATGTAATCGATAATGAGTTATAAACTAGGTTTATACGTGAGGAGGAGCTGACTTGAAAGAACAGTTATGAAGCAAAGTTGGATCATAAATTCAGGAATTAACTTGGTAATTGAGATTTTAACTTGTAATGATATTAGATTATAAAAACCAAGTTCAGATTGATTAAATGAAACCAGATTTCTATAAGCAATAATATCCGCGTTTTAAAATGGATAAGGTTTTAGAAGTAAACGTTATGTAAATAGTTAATATGGAAACTGGAAATGTTTTTCCATGAGTTATGAGGCTAAATAGTTTTGGGAAATATCTGGGAAGATACGAGAAACTAGAAAATTAATGTCAAAGGGCCAGTGATTGTGTGATGTTTAGTTGTACATTTGAATGAATGTTTTTTTTACTTTGATAGTTAAATAACCGACTATCGAAGTGTTTTGACTATCGGTGTCAATATGGAGAGACCAATGGGATTTATTTTCAGAAAACCACTCCGTATAGGCATAAGCGCTGCGAATTAGATTATGCCGAAGACAATTTAAAATGGAGTGAAATGCAAAGGTCGTTCGGTTCCAGAATGGTGCCTTTTGTTTGTCCAGTCCCAGTATAACTTGTATGGACAAGTGTCTGACAGAGTATACCCAACAAATCACGTATAGTTGATCTCTTAAAGGTATTACGTCTAGTGGCAGAGGAATTCATTCCTCTTAGCTTTTTATACCCATGATATTTTTGGAAATCGATTAGTGAATTGACGGGTTTGACGATGTGGCATTCAAAGTGAATGATGATCAGATGTTCTGAAGATAGACGTAGCCTCTAGCCTCACAACCAGGAAGTAACAAAAGTTGGACTAGGCAGCATGGCTAATTGGGTCAACCCCAAGCAGGGTGTTTCGTCACCGATCTAGAGAAAATTCATATTTGCTCTTCTTTTCCGATTCTGTATCTTCGGATTTCGGTTGGATGGCCAACAACCGTGGGTGGCAATATATTTGATACACTCAAGCTAAATGAGTGGTTGGTCAGTGTGGCCAGGTTGCAGGACATTCTTGTTGAACCCCAGTGTATACCCTCTAGAGCACACTGATCGGAGGGTGCTCCCATACCTTGTCTGTTGGAAGCCATTCCCCGATAAGCGCCTTGCGGTTTATGATTTTATACTATATATATGTGGAGCGTGAGATGCAAGCATTCTGTTACTTGGTTAATTATATGCTTTGACATTATCGTAATATCACTGGATTTTGATATCAAAATGGCTTGGGTTATAGTAAGGTAAAAACCGTCCATGTTTATGTGTGGGCTGGTCTTACTATTATCCTTTTGTTTCAAAAGGATTTTCAAAGTTAAACAGTATGGTTGGAATTCACTCACACCAGTCCCGTGACTAACCCAGAGTTTATTTTGTTTGTTCTCCCTAAACTCTTGGGTGCCCAAATTTGTATAGGCAGGCAAGTGTTTCAGGCTTTTACAGATACACTTGGAGGAGCTGAAAGCAGAAGGCTTCACCATTAGTTATTTAGAGATCATTTCCACTGTGATGTATATGAGTTATACTCTGATATGATATGTAAGTACAAATTCAGATTCGTAAATCCAAAGACACGATATATAATATGTTTTATTCGTTCTGCTGTGAGTTTCGTGTTACTTTGATTCTGTTCATTTGAGTTCTTCTTCTATCTTATTAGTTCTATCTTATCTATCTGATCATCTAATTTCTTTCTATTAATGATCTAAGCTTTCGTGCACTTTGAGTTGAATGTGTAGAATGTAAGTATTTTTATCCCTATTTTCTCCAAAAATCAGATTTTGATTTTTATCAAAAATACTGTATTTATTTTTTGAAAAAGATAATTTAAAACCCTTATCACATAATTGACTAATACTGAGCAAGTTATGTTTTAAATTTTTGACTACTAGAACATCGGTAATAAGAGGTAAATTAGATGTACTGTAATTGCTCACATCGCCTTCGACGATGATATATCCCTTGGAATTGTCTCCCAAAGTGACAGTTCCTTCTTTCAAGTATATAATGTTTATCAACATCTCTTTGTCCCTTGTCATATGTTTTGAGCAACCACTATCGAGTATCCATTTTCCTCTTTTCTTGAGTTGGACATGCAAAAAAGGTGTAATGACATTGGTACCCATTTCTTCCGTTAGGGTCCTAAGAGTTAGATCTTACGAAACCAAACCCATGAGGGTTCAGTATCCCTTGCATGAATATAATTCTTATTTTTATGAACAATTTCTAAGAATGATTTTATATATTTATTCCTAATCAAAAAATTATTTGTTTTCGAAATGCACATGTTTATAGTATTAGAAACTGTTTTCGTAACAGGTTTTTTTTGAGTTGCCAGTTTTGACTTTTGTATTTGATTTCTTGCTAGGTTGAATATCAGCCTTCTATTTATAACCTATTCCCTTTTTACTAGATGTAGGTTAAGAATTTTCTATAAATTTAGATAAATTCTCTCCTCTATTAAAATTAGAGATATTTTTAGTAATATCATCTAATTTTATATTAAGATTAAAATTATCTAATTCTACTATTTTAATCCTAGTTTTCAACTCATGATTTTCAGAAATAAATGCATTATTCTTTTCTTTTTGAGGTTCAGTTTCTTGACTCAATAAAGAAAGTTGAGAATTAGCATCAGAAAGAGATTTTTGAAGTTTTCTAATTTCTTCTTCTGATATCTCTTTTTCATCTTTTAGCATATCTCTTTGGAATTCTTCCTTTTTTTTTATCCTCATTAGCTTTTACATTTTCTTTTGAAATTATTTCTAGATTCTAATAATTTTGAATTTATTTCTACTATATCTTCAAAGAAAAAACACTTACTTCATTAATCTTTAGCTATGAAGTGTAGGTTAGCTTGTTCAGTGCCACTATCACTGTCAGTATCTGATGATGATGAGTCAGAATCGTCCCATGTTATAGAGAAAGCTTTCTTCTTGGATTTATCTTCCTTGTTTGATATTCTTTCTTTTTCTCTTGATAATACTTCTTCATATGGCCTTTCTTTCCATAACTATAGCATTCTAAATTCAAGGCTGGTGGTTTTACTGAATTTTTATTAATGGATTTCTTTTTGAAGATATCCTTATTTCCTTTTCTATATTTCAATAATTTCTTGAAATTTTTTGCAATAAAAGCTAGATCTTCTTCATTGTTAAAATCTGAATCTTCTTCTTTTTTAGCATGAAAGGTTAGATTCTTTTTATCTTGCGCATGAACTCTTTTTGCCTACAAATTCACTTCATAAGACGGTAGATTTTCTATTAACTCTTCTGGTTCCATGGTCGAGAGATCACTAGCTTATTCGATAGCTAAGACCTTCCTTTCCCAATCTTCCGTTAAAGTGTTTAGGATTTCGATACAATATCAAAATCAGAAAACTTTTCTCTTAAGCCTAGTAATGAATGACAAATATCTTGAAATCTAGAATACATGTCATTAATAGATTCATTTTCATTCATTCTAAAATTATGAAGCTGACTTTTAAGCATGGACTACACCAGCTAGGATTTTTCTGCTCGGACTTGCTTATAGAACTTCACCACATGAATTACCTTTAGGATTTTCTACCGCCTTTGCAAGACTTTTTTTTAAAGGATAAAAATTGACTTGTTTGTGTTCTAGTACAACACGCATTGGTCACGAATGAAGTACAATATCTTATAATCTTCTTGTAACACCCCGTAATTTTATAACACATTAAGATGATAAACTAAAGAATACTTAATTAAATATTCATAATTAAGTAAAATGGACTACGCCATTGCATTCATCTCGGAATTCTGCTTAAGATAGACTCCAAGTTTGCGTAAAACGGACACCGTATGAAGAAGTTATTAAGGTTTGAAGTTTACACATATATAATCTAATTATAAATAAACAAACCTTCCTAGAAATTAAAAATAATTCAAATTCATGCATCAAGGGAGGGGGGTGGGCGGTTGGAAAATTCCCGCTTTGGGTGACGACCCATGGGTGGACCCCATCAACGGGGTATTGACCTCTGTGTCGACCCCTGGATCATACACCAAAGGGGGGTCGACCCCCATATGGATCTGGGAAGATCCTTATTTCTGAACATGGACTGATTTCTGTGCAAGATTCATCAGTTAATGGCTATAAATAAGACCCTATACCCATTATTTTATTCACTAAATCAATGGTGATGATGAGATGCTGCTCCAACTCAGATTAAATTAGCCTTTTCTTCAGCAACGACGATTCATACGTATTCAAAGAACGCTGATTCAACATCAACACGCCTTCCTCAGTTTTCTTAGATCCATTCTCTGTGAGTCTACGTTATTTTAGATATGTATACTTAGAAGATAATCTTAACATGTTTATAAATTGGATCTAACCCTGTGACTAATTGAATCATATCAGGTCTTCCGTAACCTATGTATCTAAGTTATTTGACATGACTACGAATTGGATCTAAGCTTATGCCTACTTACCATGTCAAATCTGCCATTATTTGTATATCTAAATTCACTGATTAGATCTCATCATGCCTATTTATGATCAAACATTATGCCTAATCAATTCTATTATCATATGCTCATCAAATATTTTACCATATGCCTATCTTGTCATTATGCCCAATTTTGTCACTATATGTTTATTAGTTGCTATGCCTATTCCTGCCATCATATGACAATCTTGTTATTATGTTTATTTCTATTCTCTTCCCTTCTTCTTTTCCCTTTTTATTTTATAGCCAGGAACCTTCGAGCCTAGGCATATCGCTGAAATATGTGAATGCTAAAACTGGAAACGAGGAGAAAACATTAAAATTTGGGCATAACTTGAAATAAATACTTGAATATGGATTTGGGGCATATATCAAATTGTGATTTAGATCTTAATTTGGGGCATATGGTACATGATGAATTTGACTTGGAAAAGAGGCATGAAAACCTATAATGAAATAGTGATAATTGTAAATAGTGAAAATGCCTAGATTTACAGTAATTAGAAACAGTAACCGTGCTTAGACACGAGGTTAGTTTACACTTGTGGTAGAAGTCTGCCCGGACCCGCCCGTTATATCCAGCAACCACAAGTGGTGAATCTAATGTGAGGGGTCTAAGTGCATAAACACATAACGTGCTAAAACACGAGGTTAAGTCCGACTTGTGGAAGAAGTTTGCCTGGACCCGCCCGGCATATCCAGCATCCACAAGTGGTAGGCTTTACGTGGGAGGTCTAGCGCATTATAACCACCAATGAATATATTGTAATGAACTTGAATACTTAACCTGGTTAAATCCATAGGGATTGTATGAACATGTTAACTTGAGTAGGGGTTAAGTAAACTTGCTAGAAACAGTGGAAGGGTTAAGTATATCTTGGGGTTTGTGGGTAATATTTATATATAAGCTCACAAACTTAACCTATGGGGTTATGCAAACTTTTTACACTGATATGGCATAACCTTTGTAAATCCTAGTAGTGGGGATGCAAGCGTAGGGGGAAGCTTGTATCATCTTGTGTGTGGGACCCGTTTCAGTCAGTAACCCATATATAGGTATCAAACGAGTACTCCGAACTAGGTTGGAGTTGGGGCACACTTACTGGGCTGATTGTAAGAGATCCAAACGAAGGCACGGTATGGGCGGCGCATTCCGACGGAGTCATGTGCGTGTGGGTGCGGACAGGGGAGGATTAAGACGCCGTGACACCTGTAGATATAGTTGTGCACATCCTGAAAATAAAGGGTTGCCACTTTAGGAAGTGATACGTCCTACTGTGGGGCCAGCACAGGGTATCTACGGAGTAGGGAGCCGATCGATTACGGTAGTAATTAGGGTACATCTAGACTCTGGTATGTTTAAGAGCCCGTTATTATCCTTAGGGGTAACTCTAGTATGTTCACTTGGGCTGCCTGTTAATTGTACGCCTAAGTCTACCATCTTATACTTGTTGGGGATCATCTCGTTCATATGATACTAGTATTGGTGCAAAGAAATAGAAAAGTATTAGCAAAGCGCTAGACATGTATGTTCTGTTTATCTCGTTTACCTTGTCATACCTGCATTATAGGTTGTTATCCTCTTATTCAGCTTATATGCCTTTCATGATGCTTTTACTTATTTATATGCTAATAATAAATGGACTCGCTAGACTTTATGTCTGACCCATTTTGTTTCCTCTTTTTTCTCTTTCGTCCCCCCCTCCGGTTCTCAGGGTGGGAATGCTCAAGCTTGATCAGGATTCTACTTTCTTTCTGCTTGGGGCTTCTTAGATGTACTGCTTGATTTTTTAACCTTTCTATTATGGCTATGTTTTTCGGGATTATGCTCTTTTCATGTTTATTGTACTCTGATGATTTAAGTACAAGATAGAAGTTTAAGTTGATGTACTGAGTTTTATGTATTTCAGACTTATTATGTAACTATGTTTTGAACCATGATGTTTTCTTCCTAATAAAATTTAAAATTCCTCTGTCATTTTATGTCTGATTTGTAATATTTCTGTTTTTGTTTACCTATAACGCTTCATGAAACTTAATGCATTCTCTTAATGAGTGACATTGATGTACATGAGGTGTCACACTTCTCCTTGAGTTTATAGATTATGAAATGTGAGTAAGTGGAGATAGAATAGGAATTTGATCTCTTTTGAATTCAAACGAAGTTTGAATTATAATAACATAATTCAAAGAGATCTAGAATGCAAGAATTGAGAAATTATAATGAGTATGAATTTGAATCTAATAGAATGGATAAGAATGAGGTCGAGTAAGTTATTTGAGATGTTTTTGTGAAAAAAGTTATTTGAGATGTTATTCTTACGTGTATATGTAGTGAATGAAGAGTTACAACTACAAGGGAAGTTTCATGATCGAAATCAGAGAGTTACAACCACTAAGGATAAAAGAAACTATACAAAAATAATCATGTCTCTTCAAAATATGATAGTTGAAACTCTATTGAGTCGACTGAATATTCATAATTAGTCGATTGAACTGGAAGCAAATAAAAGTTTTTTATTCAACCAGATTCAATCGACTGAATAGGAATATTTAATCGACTGAATCTGGAACATGACACAACTTTTATGTGCACATAGATTTAGTTGACTAAACTTGTTAATCCATTCAACTAAATTGTGCATTTTCCAGACTCACTTAAGTACATGATGTTTTATAGAGGACTTTTAACAATAACTTTAAGGAGATAATTTTAACATCATAATCTAAAAAAAGACTCTACTTAATATAATTTAACTAGCGTACTTCTAGAGTGTTTGACGTGTTTGTGAGACATCTTGTTTATGATATGTTGACTTGTTCTTTCATCTTGTCATTGATCAAAATCTCATGATTAAAATATATTAAAATATGCTATAAGTCGGGTCCATGGCTACGGTAACAGGACCGTTCTCTTTCATTTCTATCTCAAAAACTACTGTTACACTGCTATAAAAAACTCATGGCCGCCGTCGTTCTGAATTTAGGATTAGCCTCCACAATTCTCTAAAAATCAAAACTCCAAGCTCATCGAAACCACAAGAGCAAGATCTCCATAGCTATACCTATTTTGTGGCGCTCGAACGTGATTATTTATGTCTGATGTTTTCAAGACCAAGCTAGGGTTCAACACTGCAGTCGATTGGGGTATTGCTTGTCGACGCGGATGATTCAATTGGTTTTTGCTTTTCAATATTTCCACTCCACCAACTTTCGTAGGATTCGATTATAGTTTTTATCGCATACTTTTTCCATTCCTATAGCACACAACTTCCAGGTCACGATCCACTCTAAGGGTGCGAGTTCAAAGTTATGGTGATGGGCACATGGAGTTTTGGACAAGAGATTTGGAGGTGCAATCGGATTTGAATTCTGACTATTGAATCTCTGTATCAATGAAAATGTGCACGACCTTATTTTTATGTTTCATTTGCATGTGGCTTAAGGGGCTTTAGGAGGAGATGGAATAGCTAAATTAAGGTAATTATGCTAACTAATTATTTAGTCAACTTAATTTAATCGATTGAATAATTTGAAACTTATATCGTGTACATCTTTTGCGTGCGAGGTCGGAATTGGATGTCGTTTCTTCCATTGGACTCATATTGACTTGCTTTACGTTTTAGATCTAGTTTGGACAGATTTGGCGAAGGCGAGAGATATTACCTCTCAATGGACTGTATTAGGTTATATAGTATAAGTTTGACGATTTAAACTGGTATATGATCATAAGACGTAATATTTAGGATGGTAAAGCATAGTTAGTAATAAATAAAATTATCAGAAAGTGATTTGAGTAGCTTTCACCTGATTATCACATTTTATCCAGTTGTGTGTGATTGTGCGTGCTATTTACCCATTTCTGTGCTATTGCGCACAGTTTATATTACATAGCTTGGTATTGATTATTTGGACATATATTCCCTTTTTATGGCCATGGATAGGTTCTGTTTGGCTTATCATTATCGTTATTATTATTATTATTATTTGTTGCTGGTTTGTGAATTTGGATGATATTGGTTGTACGGTTGAATTGTTTACTTAGTTTAGGTTAAAACGTCGTTCGAAGGCGATATAGTATTAGGAAATATTTAATTTGTGAGAGTCTAGGTTATTTATTGATCAAATGCACACATCGGTTTATATTGGTTGAATTCACAAGGATGGTAGACTCGAACGAATGAGGTATATTCTCGATGGAGCTTTAGAGCGCATGGATAGATTCTATGACAAAGTATTATTGGAGCTCGACATTAGGTATGAAGACTTAGATAGAGAAAAGAAGTCACAGGACGGGGTGGATCCCGGTTTGACCAAGTCTATATCGACATATTCGATCTGGAGTCAGTTCGTCCAATCTTGGATTGACTATGTTGATCTAGATCTGTGTTGACCATGCCCAGGTCTATTATGTCAACCTGAATATAGGTGACTAAGGTCGGACTGGCAATGTCGATCCGGATTCGGTTCAAGTCGAACGAGGCCGACCCAGGGGAAGGTGACGTGCTGATGACCGATCTGGAGACGGAAGATGGATTTGGAGACAGGATGGACTTAGCAATGAGCTAGACTTGGCAATGAGATGGATTTCGCAATGAATGCTAGATATTTCCTTAAATGATATTTAACTATTTTTGGTTAACTAGGTGATCCGAGTAGTCGTTATCGATTACTACGAAGGTGCCGACATTGATTACTATAGTTATTAATCACTTTAGGTAATTTAACATCGATGGCGATGCGATTTCGAGGAGCAAGATATGACGATGTTTCGTTCGATAGTGGTTTCGGGACGAACGATCTTTGATCTGTGGCTTTGGCTAGAGATAAGGGTGTGATGCTTCTATGTAGTGACTCGTCATTCGACAATGGTGATTCCAAGATGGTGATTCTATGATTGAGATGATACTGCTGCAATGGACTTCTTTTCTTCAAGATGCAGAAAAGACGACATTAATTTGTATTGAGTTGATTTTAAAGAGAGGGGGATGTGGGATACAAGATGATATCCTAAGACTTATGATGACCGTCGAGGATAGTTCCCATATTGTTATGACTTTGGATGAGAGTCTATTGGACATTCTAGTGATGAATTCTTCTATGGAGAATGTGTGCAAATGGATTATCGATAATGCTAGGTTTTAGCGGTTACTCGTGAAACGAGGATAGTGGGTGTGATGAACATTTGATCCATACGGGTTCTTGGGACCAGACGGGTCCTCCTTTTCTCCAATAAGTGGAGAATTATGGCATTCACCTGGATCTATGAGGGGTCCTTACCTTTGGGGCGTACAAGTGGGTATAGCCTTGGTCCTAGCCGACTGAGTGGTATGGATTTGAATATTATTTAAACTGAGAGTTATCGTTTATCTAGCACATTGAGTGAGTGAATGTGAGGATGAATGATGGATGTTATGGATGTTTACTTATTTATCATTATTAATACTTAGACATCTATCACACCAGATTTATATGATGTTTATCATAGTATAACATGTATCGACTATTATGTGCTAACTCTATAGATGTAGAGCAGGGAAAGTATGATTCTCCATACCCTTCATGGCATATATACTATTACGACTCTTACTGTACTTTTAGATATGTTTATCGCTCACACCAGACTTTTTTCTGACCCAAAGTTTCATTTCCCTTTTATTACTTTGTGTAACAACCCGAGTTTTTATAACGTGTAATAACCATAAATCAAGGCAGAATTAATTTTTAAATAAGAATCAAGGGAAACGGGTTACGCCATTGCGTTTGTCTCGAAATTCTGCTTGGAAACGAGTCCGAGTTTTCGAAAATCGGAGTCTGTATGACCAAGTTATGACCTTTCGAAGTTTTCAAGTTCAAAAACAGCTCAATTCGAATTCAAAATTCGAAATTCAAACCTCAGAATGGACTGGGCAGGAAATTTCCCGCCCAGGACCAGGTCGACCTGCGGGTCGACTATGTAGTCGACCTACCCAGGACCAGGTCGACCATAGTGTCGACCTAGGGGTCGACCTTGTGGCCGAGTCCACTTTTGAAGCTGGATTCACTTTGATGTATCTGGCCTCGTTTCTGTCCACATTCGTTGACCTGACCCTATAAATACAGCCCTTAACACTAGTCTTTCTACACAAAATTCTTTCTGACCTTATGCTGCTCTAATTCTGGTTGAAAAGTTTGAGAAAGGGACTGCTTCTTCTACATTGAGACTGCGTTAAGAGAATTGCTGATTTGGGGATTTCTGTTAAGCATATAAAGATTCAACATCGACTCTCTTTTTCTAATTCTCGAACCACGAACTGTAAGCCCCAGTTATTTTTAGATTTAAACTGTAAATGTGATATGAATATGATGTAATTTGAAACTGGGCCTATGTATGATGACTGTTTTACATCCATTCTTGTTCATCTTGGATCTTGACTCTTGGATATTACTATGACATTGATTTGGGGCCTATTCATGTTGTAAATCAAAAAGAAAAACTCCTCATATTATCATGTTGAATATGCTATTAGTCACAAGTTTATGACTATCACTTCATGACAATAGCTGCCATGACTATACTATCACCTTATGTCAATCGTTACCATGACTATACTATCACCTTATGACAACTGTTATCTTGACTAGTACCTTATTTTGCTAGATTTGGAATCTTTATATTTGAGGCCAATATTCCATATGCCAGTAATGTTATAATCCTTTATCTCAAGTCATACCATGCTATGCTAGTAATCACTTTTTCCACCTTATACCCGTCCCTTTTTATGTTATTCCCTAATTAGATTTATTTGTATCGATCCGAACTTACGTGCGATGGGAATACGATTTGGGTAGACTAGGTAAAACATGAATTGACTTTGAACATGAACGTTATTATAACTTGAACCTGGATATGGACATGAACTTGACACGATTTGACATGAAACATGACATGAAAACTCGACATGAATTTGACATGAAAACTTGAACGTGGGCATGACAATTAGATAAACTTGAAAATGGCCAATTCGAGGTTGGGTTGAGTTTGCAGTGTAAATCTGCCCGGAACCGCCCGGAAAATCCAGTGACTCCAAACAATAGGATCCAATGTGGGTAGTTGGTCATATCGCACGAAAAACCCGAGTTTAGACTATGTTGTGGTGTAAATCTGCTCGGAACCGCTCGGCAAATCTAGTGACCACAACAGTTAGTCTAATGTGAGAGGTTGGGGTGCATCGATGAATTAATGCCACATGATAGGGTTAAGTCATGAACCACTTGAATATACTTAACCAACTTGACACGATGATTTGATAGGGTTAAGTCATGAACCGCTTGAACACACTTAACCAACTTGATCATGATTTGGATAGGGTTAAGTCACGAATTTGAATGACAACACTTAACCCATTAGAAACCCTAGTTACGCGGTCCTTTTCAGCCGTAACCCACTTAGATGTATCACGATACCCTGGGACTAGGCAGGGTGGGGCACGATTACTGGGCTGATTGTAAGCGACCAGAACGACGGCTAAGTAGGTGCGCCATTGTAGGTTCAGGCGGACTATGGTTGTGCACGTAGTCCGGAGTTGAAAAAGCAGGCATTGGGCACCCGTAGATTTACACTGTGCGTGCTTGATTCGTGTCAGTGGTTGGCACCATAGGACTTGATACACGCTATGGTGGACCTAGCACAGGTAACTACATTTCAGGATAGGGCCGTATGACACAGACACATGACGAGCTTGGACTTGTAGGGAGCTGATCGATTAGTAGATCGTACCGTAGGACCCCGTAATGGGTCACTTCATAATACTGGGTCAAGGGACCATTTCATGATTAATACTTGACATGGGTTAGAACACTAGTACAGTTGGTGCAGCGAATCTCGAATATGCGATGCTAGACATGACTTATCCTGTTATCTTAATTATCCTACCAGTTCTGATATCATCCTTATGTTTAATTCCAGTTTTCATATATCATGTTACCTTTACTAGTTTTCATAATTAAAGTCACTAGGGCTTACCAGTCTTTATGACCGACCCTTTTTCTTTCGCCTCTTTTTCTTTCATTTCCCCCCAGGTTCTCAGGGAGGAAACACTAGCTCTTAGCTTGGATTTAGCTTGCTTTCTGACAGCTCATGTACGGTTTGGTCTTGGGCTATGCTATGGCTGCTTCTGCTATTTATGGGGAATAATCTACTTTTGTTATCTTAAGTTTATGCTTCTTTATTTGGAACTTGATGTAATGGAATAATTTGTATCTTGGATATATGAGGTTTTGACTCTTCTCTTGAAAGTAATAAAAAGTTGGTTTTTAATTTCTACCGCTGCTTTATTTATGTTCTGCCTTGTGATATCTCTGTGCATGTTTACCTAGATAATACTCCACCAAAACTAGTGCATTCCCTTTGTGAGTGACCCTAGCGGAGGTGGGGTGTTACATTTGGTATCAGAGCAGAAGGTTACCAGGCTGGGCAAAAGTTTTAAAAACCTTCTGAAACTATTTACAAACCCATTTATAAAGAAGCATTTTTTTTCAAGAAAAGTTTTATGTTTAAAAAGGCTATTCCCCAAGAAGCCATTAGCACTTTCCTTTGTTTCCTCATTTGAATCTTTTTCTTTTCGTTTTTCAGCATGGCTGATCTTAACCTTCCTGAGGGAATACCCGTGCCTGGATGGTTCCGAAGGTACTTAGAAGCCAGGGCCAACGACGCGGGCACGGCAGACATCCCTCCTCCTCCTCCCCCAGTGGTCGCGGTTCCTCCTCCTCCTGGTACCGTCTTTGCCAAAATATGCAAAGACTTTAAAGCAATGGGCGGTAAGAACTTCGTTGGAACTGAAACCTTTGTTGAGGCACGAAATTGGCTAAAGGAGATTAAAGACTTGTTTGTTATCTTTGATATGGAGGACCATAGGAAAGTTCAGTTGGTAGCATGGTTGTTGAAAGAGGAAGCTACATTTTGGTGGGAAGTCACCAACGCTACCAGGCCAGTTGAGACTTGGGCAGACTTTAGAGAGAGGTTTGGGCTTAAATTCCTATCGTCAGCAGAAGAGAACCTTCAGATGGAGAGGTTCCTAGCACTCAAGCAAGGGGACATGTCTGTTAGGGAGTACGTGAATAAGTTTAATCAACTTGCTCGTTTCGGTTTGGATTTGGTCAACACAGCCCAGATAAAGGCTGTACGCTTTGCTCGAGGATTGAACGAGCCACTACACAGCTTGGCCCTAACTCATATACCTATGGGGGCGACCTTTGAAAGCTTGGTGGATATGGCTCTACTTCATGAGGAAGACAAGAATAGCAAGAAGGAGGTTAAGCCTAATGAGACTCAGAATAAGAAAGCTGACTTCAACAAGGGAAACAACAAGAGTAACAAGAATAACAAAAGCAACAACAAACCACATGAGACGAGGAAGTGCAACTTCTGTGGTATTACTGGACATCTAGCTAAAGACTGTAGAAAGAAGAAGAGGAAGTTGGGTGAATGCTTCCATTGTGGAGATAATGGACACATCAACAAGGATTGCCCTAAGAAGCAAGGACAGGGGCAAGGGCAGACCCAGCGAGCAGGAACTTCTGGAGGGCAGTTGCATGCTCTAAACACCACTCCAGCTCTTGACCGAGGTAGTAATATTTCCGTAGAAAGCCTTGTTTACATTTCTGACTTTCCTGTTCGAACCTTATTTGACTCTGGCGCATCGCATACCTTTATTTCTTCTGATATTGTTGAAAATCTGCACCTAAGTACTAGTCTAGTTGAGGATCCTATTATAGTTTCAAATCCAATTGGGGGCTCCGCCCATTTATCTATGATGTGTGTGGATTTGAGGATCTCTATCTTAAGCGTAGAATTCACGTGTAATGCTTTTGTTCTCGGATTCATGGGATACGGTTTGATCCTAGGTATGGATTGGCTGTCCGATTATGGAGCCATTCTTGATTGTGAACAAAGGTTAGTGAGGTTCATGACTCGCCTTGGTAATACCCTTGAAATTTCTTGTAACCCTAAGGGTCCGGTCATGTTGTGTTATCTTGAATCCCTTGACTCGTCCGACGATAATTTGCAAACTGTATGAGTGATCCGAGAATATCCAGATGTCTTTGATGAAGTGAGGGGGTTACCTCCTAAACGCGAGATAGACTTCATAATTTATCTTGTTGATAATGCCAAGCCAGTTTCATTGCCCGCTAGGCACATAGCCTCGCGAGAAAGAAGAGAGCTCAGTAAACAAGTTAATGAGTTGCTTGAGAAAAATTTCATAAGACGAAGCATTTCTGAATGGGGTGCTCCGGTGGTATTCGCTACTAAGGCGGATGGATCGCTTCGTCTATGCGTAGATTATCGTGAGTTAAACATGCTGACAAAGAAGAATAGACACCCACTACCAAGAATCGACGATTTGTTTGACCAGATTGTGGGAGCATCTGTTTCTCTCAACTCGATCTAGCCACAGGATTCCATCAGCTGAGAGTGGCTGAGGATAGCATTGACAAAACTGCGTTTAGGACTCCAGATGGGTTCTTCGAATGGCTCGTCATGCCGTTTGGGTTAACGAATGCACCCGCATACTTTGTAGATTTGATGAGTAGGGTGTTTCGGGAGTTCCTTAACAAATTTGTGGTAGTTTTCGTGGATGATATTTTGATCTTCTCAAAAGATGAAGAAGAGCATGCTAGACATCTCAAGGAAGTCATGGAAACACTTAGAGCACACCAGTTAAAGGCTAAGTTCTCCAAATGCCATTTTTGGAGGAAGGAAGTTCGGTTCCTTGGACATGTAGTTTCTAAGCAAGGCATAGCCGTGGACCCCGCAAAGGTAGTTGCGGTACAGGACTGGAAAATTCCTAAGAATGCAACAGAGGTGAGGAGCATTCTCGGTTTGGCGGGCTACTACAGGAAGTTCATTAAGGACTTCGCTAAGATTTCAGCCCCTCTTACTAAGTTAACAAAGAAGAACCTAGCTTTTACATGGGACATAGAATGTGACGCTGCTTTTCAGAGACTTAAGAGAGCCCTCACCATAGCTCTAGTTTTGGCATTACCCAATGGAGGTAAGATGTTTACGGTGTACACGGATGCGTGCGGCACGGGATTAGGCGCCGTCCTAATGCAAGAAGGAAGAGTAATATGCTACGGGGCAGACATCTTAATGTTCATGAGAAAAACTATCCCATGCATGACTTGGAGTTGGTCGCGATTGTTTTTGCACTTAAAGCTTGGCTCCATTATCTTCTAGGGGAGAGGTTCGAGCTGTATACCGACCACAAATCTCTTAATTACCTCTTCTCACAGAAAGACTTGAATCTGAGACAACATCGGTGGATGGAGTTCTTGGCATCATATGACTTCGATATAGCTTATACCCCTGGCAAGGGTAATGTGGTGGCAGACGCGCTAAGTAGAAAAAGGTTGACTTTGAGCCCCTTGTTTGTTGAAAGGAAAAGCCTTGAGTTTATAGCAACCTTTGATTTTACACCTGCTGTTGAGTCATTGACTGCTACATTAGCATCTCTTGAGTTAAGACCTACACTTCTAAATCAAGTAGGGACTTCATAGAAGGAAGACCCACAAATAGTCGTAATCATGGACAAGCTGATTAGGGGTGAGACGTCAAGTCACCTCAGTAGGTATGCCATAGATGACAGGGGATGGCTAAGGCGCGATGGATGGCTATATGTCCCACAAGTGGGAGACCTAGTAAGGAAAGTTCTCGAAGAGGCACATCACTCGAAGATGACTGTACATCCCGGAGGGGATAAGATGTACAGGGATATGAAACGCATTTTCTTTTGGACTGGAATGAAAAAGGATGTGGCAGAGTTTGTTTCGAAGCGCATGGTGTGCCAACAAGTAAAGGCCGAGTCAAAGAAGCCTGGTGGGCTATTACATCCTTTGGAGGTTCCGCAATGGAAATGGGAGAGTATCTCGATGGATTTCGTGGATGGACTTCCTAGGTCAAGGAAGGGAAATACTAGCATATGGGTCATAGTTGATAGACACACGAAAAGTGCTCACTTCATTCCGGTGAAATGCAAGAGGACCGCATCAGGGCTAGCGTCTATTTACCTTCGAGAGATAGTACGATTGCATGAAGTTCCTTCTAGTATAGTTAGTGATCGTGACCCATTTTCACTAGCCAGTTTTGGAATAGTCTGCAAGAAGCAATGGGTACACGACTAAATTTAAGCACGGCCTATCACCCACAGACGGATGGACAAACCGAAAGGGTAAATCGGGTACTAGAAGATCTCCTGAGGCTATGCATTCTTGACTTTGGTGGTACTTGGGAAGACCATCTTCCTCTCATGGAGTTTGCGTATAACAATAGTTACCAAGCTAACATCGGAATGGCACCGTTCGAAGCCCTGTATGGAAGACCGTGCAAATCGCCAACTTGTTGGTGGGAGACGACAGACAGACTTATACTTGGGCCTGACATGATAAGAGACACTTCTGAGAAGATTGAGTTGATACGAAGACGGATGAAAACGGCCCAAGATAGACAGAAATCTTATGCGGACCAGAGAAGGACAGACCTAGAGTTCGAAGACGGAGATATGGTCTTTATAAAAGTTTCTCTGTTACGCAATGTAGTTCGTTTTGGAGCAGTTGGAAAGCTAGCACCAAGGTTCGTAGGACCGTTCCCTATCACTGAGAGGATTGGATGGATGACCTATAAGGTAGACTTACTCGAGAAGTTATCTGGAGTACACAATGTCTTTCACGTCTCGCATCTCCGAAAGTGCTTGCATGAGTCAGCCGAAGTGGTTGAGCCAAGCATCCTTGAAGACGTAGAAGTGGAAAAAGAAGCAACATTAAGGTAAGTTCCGATTCGTATCTTAGGAACGGAGATTAAGAAGCTAAGGAATTGAGAAGTCAAGCTAGTTAAGGTGCAGTGGAGTGAAGCCCAAGAAGACGCAACATGGGAAACCGAAGAGAAGATACGCGCGCTTTACCCATTTTTTTGAGGGTACATTCTCGATCTCTTTTTCCTATAAACTTGAAAACCTTTTCGTGTCATGCTTCTACTATCTACGTTTGTCTTGTTACCTTCTCGATCTTATCTTGAGAACCTTAGGTAGAACCATATGGATGTAAACATGTAATTGAAACATGTTATGGTTGATGTTTGCAAATGGTTGCAAGTGGTTGCAAGTGGATGCTAGTGGATGCATGACACACATTAGGCACTAGATCGGCTCAGTCACATTTTCATGTTGCATATGCATGAGTGCTTATACTTGTACATGGATGGAACTTGTTATGCTATCACTTGGATGTTGCATATGAATGAATGTTTGTGCACTCATGTAAAGATTATAAACTATGCTAGGAATTTGCATACATGTTGGATTCATTACACTAACATATTTTTCATTAAGGAGGTTTACTGAATCAGTAACCGCCTGATCTTTTGCATTAGATAAGTACATATACACACACTTTCTGCATATGTCCATACAACACTAGAAATCTTTTAAGGACAATGGTTGCCTGTGGATGATGCTTTGAGTAATGGATGATGGATGGTAGGACACATCCTCCATAACTTAGAGATTTCGGGGACGAAATCCTTTAAGGGGGGGGGGGAGAATGTAACAATCCGAGTTTTTGTAACGTGTAATAACCATAAATCAAGGCAGAAATAATTTTTATATAAGAATCAAGGGAAACGGGTTACACCATTGCGTTCGTCTCGAAATTCTGCTTGGAAACGAGTCTGAGTTTTCGAAAATCGGAGTCTGTATGACCAAGTTATGACCTTTCGAAGTTTTCAGAAGTTTTCAAGTTCAAAAACAGCTCAATTCGAATTCAAAATTCGAAATTCAAACCTCAGAATGGACTGGGCGGGAAATTTCCCTCCCAGGACCAGGTCGACCTGGGGGTCGACTATGTAGTCGACCTACCCAGGACCAGGTCGACCATAGTGTCGACCTGGGGGTCGACCTTGTGGCCGAGTCCACTTTTGAAGCTGGATTCACTTTGATGTATCTGGCCTCGTTTCTGTCCACATTCATTGACCTGACCCTATAAATACAGCCCCTAACACTAGTCTTTCTACACAAAATTCTTTCTGACCTTATGCTGCTCTAATTCTGGTTGAAAAGTTTGAGAAAGGGACTACTTCTTCTACTTTGAGACTGCGTTAAGAGAATTGCTGATTTGGGGATTTCTGTTAAGCATATAAAGATTCAACATCGACTCTCTTTTTCTAATTCTCGAACCACGATTTGTAAGCCCTAGTTATTTTTAGATTTAAACTGTAAATGTGATATGAATATGATGTAAATAATCAAAAAGAAAAACCCCTCATATTATCATGTTGAATCTGCTATTAGTCACAAGTTTATGACTATCACTTTATGACAATAGCTGCCATGACTATACTATCACCTTATGTCAATTGTTACCATGACTACACTATCACCTTATGACAACTGTTATCTTGACTAGTACCTTATTTTGCTAGATTTGGAATCTTTATATTTGAGGCCAATATTCCATATGCCAGTAATGTTATAATCCTTTATCTCAAGTCATACCATGCTATGCTAGTAATCACTTTTGCCACCTTATACCCGTCCCTTTTTATGTTATTCCCTAATTAGATTTATTTGTATTGATTCGAACTTACGTGCGATGGGAATACGATTTGGGTAGACTAGGTAAAACATGAATTGACTTTGAACATGAACGTTATTATAACTTGAACCTGGATATGGACATGAACTTGACACGATTTGACATGAAACATGACGTGAAAACTCGACATGAATTTTGACATGAAAACTTGAACGTGGGCATGACAATTAGATAAACTTGAAAATGGCCAACTCGAGGTTGGGTTGAGTTTGCAGTGTAAATCTGCCCGGAACCGCCCGGAAAATCCAGTGACTCCAAACAATAGGATCCAATGTGGGTAGTTGGTCATATCGGACGAAAAACCCGAGGTTAGACTATGTTGTGGTGTAAATCTGCCCGGAACCGCCCGACAAATCTAGTCACCACAACAGTTAGTCTAATGTGAGAGGTTGGGGTGCATCAATGAATTAATACCACATGATAGGGTTAAGTCATGAACCACTTAAATATACTTAACCAACTTGACACGATGATTTGATAGGGTTAAGTCATGAACCGCTTGAACACACTTAACCAACTTGATACATGATTTGGATAGGGTTAAGTCACGAATTTGAATGACAACACTTAACCCATTAGAAACCCTAGTTACGCGGTCCTTTTCAGCAGTAACCCACTTAGATGTATCACGATACCCTGGGACTAGGCAGGGTGGGGCACGATTACTGGGCTGATTGTAAGCGACCAGAACGACGGCTGAGTAGGTGCGCCATTGTAGGTTCAGGCGGACTATGGTCGTGCACATAGTCCGGAGTTGAAAAAGCAGGCATTGGACACCCGTAGATTTACACTATGCGTGCTTGATTCGTGTCAGTGGTTGGCACCATAGGACTTGATACACCCTATGGTGGACCTAGCACAGGTAACTACATTTCATGATAGGGTCGTATGACACAGACACATGACGAGCTAGGACTTGTAGGGAGCCGGTCGATTAGTAGATCGTACCGTAGGACCCCGTAATGGGTCACTTCATGATACTGGGCCAAGGGACCATTTCATGATTAATACATGACATGGGTTAGAACACTAGTACAGTTGGTGCAGCGAATCTCGAATATACGATGCTAGACATGACTTATCCTGTTATCTTAATTATCCTACCATTTCTGTTATCATCCTTATGTTTAACTCCAGTTTTCACATATCATGTTACCTTTACTAGTTTTCATACTGAAAGTCACTAGGGCTTACCAGTCATTATGACTGACCCTTTTTCTTTCGCCTCCTTTTCTTTCGTTTCCCCCCAGGTTATCAGGGAGGAAACACTAGCTCTTAGCTTGGATTTAGCTTGCTTTCTGACAGCTCATGTACGGTTTGGTCTTGGGCTATGCTATGGCTGCTTCTGCTATTTATGGGGAATAATCTACTTTTGTTATCTTAAGTTTATGCTTCTTTATTTGGAACTTGATGTAATGGAATAATTTGTATCTTGGATATATGAGGTTTTGACTCTTCTCTTGAAAGAAATAAAAAGTTGGTTTTTAATTCCTACTGCTGCTTTATTTATGTTCTGCCTTGTGATATCTCTGTGCGTGTTTACCTAGATAATACTCCACCAAAACTAGTGCATTCCCTTTGTGAGTGACCCTAGCGGAGGTGGGGTGTTACACTTTGGGTGCACATCAACGATGCTGATGAGCAAACCATATAATAAGTACAAGTATTGTCCGGGGCTGCGCAGGTAGATTCGCAAGAGGTGACGATTTATATATTTATACTTGTATCATTATTGTTTATTCCGTTGTGTCACACTATGGAGCCTTGACAGTGTTATGTGTTCTGTTAGAGACAGTGTATCAGTTGAGTTTATATATCTCTTATATAAACTCTATTATTATGTATAACTATATGATCTTGTATACTCTGATTATCTGGTTTATATAGTTATTACTATCTTGCCTATTATATATCTGCAATTTGATTATTATATCTTATCTGATGCGCCGTGAGATATACGATAAGATATATTATCTTGTTTATGTTATATTCTCTTCTTTCCCCTCTATTTCCTTCTTTTCCTTCTCTTTTCTCTTCTTTCTTCTACTTATTTCTTTTGACGATCTCTTTACATCAATCAGGTATTTTTATAGTGCGAATTTTTAATCTGAGCATCGATGACGTATGGTGGGTCATCATAAGTCGATCTTGAGGTAAGTATGCCTTAGCGTGTGTTCCATCTATTACACCATCACAGTTATAAAAATAAAGATAATATTGGCTTGAATTTCTAATTTCATTAGGAATAGTTCTAATTTGAGGGCCGACTTTTTTTATTATATATGAAGTGCGTAATTGTACAATATCAAAACAACAAGAAAGCAACTTGAAATTTTGCTACCTAAATTTGAAATTTTTCCAACATTCATCGGTAGGATAGCACATAAACAAATATGGCTTCCGTTTGTCGAACACCAATGCCTTCCATTATAACCAAACCATAATTTTGAAGTATATTGGATAACGAGAGAAAAAAAGTCATTTCATTTGAAAATTCTTTTAAGATCGCCCTTAATGAATGTTCAGTATATCTTCCTCCCAAGTAGACTGCTTAATTCTAATGTATCCACCTGATTAATTTCGTCTTCTACGTAAATTTGCTTAAGTAATAGCGACGTCTTGTAAATCATTCTTGTTGGAATTTGTTTCTAAATTATCCATTATTCTCGTTGATAAAAATGTGTAAAGGTATTAGTCGAAGTGGTATTGAGAAGATTAGAAGATGGAGAAGAAGGATGAAGAGAATGGAGGAGTTAGGGTGGATTTTATAACAAGAAAGGAAAGTGTAGCTGTTGATATTCAACATGTCGGACGCCAAGGACTCAAATTCTAATAGTTGAGAAACTGGTCAAAATGGTTTGATGCGTCATCACATAACCATACCATTTCGTCGTTCCAAGCATTTTCTTGTTGTTAATGAATGATAATATTATCAAAAATTAGCCATAAATTAATTAACTTCTTGGTAAGAATAAAATAGCAAGTCCTATTTGAGATAATTTATCTGTTCTCATTTTTCTTTTAGATTGTTAAAGTCAAAACTGAAACCAAGTATTTGACCTCACTAATATTAAAAAATTGATTTACTACTAATTTTGGTGGCTTTTTTTGCTGAAATAAAACTGAAATTAAATGCTCAATCTTAAAAACTACAAAGTGAATATATACCATCTTTGGATTAATAATTCTTTGTATGTTTGAAATAAAGACGAGAAAATATTTTTCGATCTCAATAAGAATTGGTTTGAGGCCAAGATTCCATTAAAAAAATTAAAACATCTAAATTGATTTATTTACTTCTCAATTTATCTCAAATCAAAAATAGATTTTGTTCCCAAAATTTAAGTCACAAAAAAGCTTTTTCGTTACCATGGGGAATTATTAATAATTTGAATTACAAATGAATATAGTTATTGCCAAATTCTTGTAGTAGCTGCTTCAAAGTTTAAATCTTGAGCATATATATAAATACATTCATACACATATTATTTTTTCTGAAAATTGGTTCATTTTATTACCAAAACCAATTATATACTTTCTTTATATGCCTCGTCAAAACCTTGCAACCCCCCTAACCTAGATGGGTGCCTTATGAGGGAAAAGAGTACTTATAAGGTCCATATATTCACAATACAAATTCAAATCAAACGGGAATTAAAATTACATATTAGAAAAAAAGAAATTGGCCCATCGAGCACAAATAAAATTCCCGCTGACAAACCCACCTTCTGGTCAAAACTTCTTTAATTCAACATTAGCCAGTATCAAGTAGATCTACTCCCTATCGGCTTAAAAATTGCCGGTTCACAGTAGAGTTTTCTATAGTGCTGTCATTATCACGAATTAGGAGCTTAAATTCAAATCTAATGCGCACTAAAATCGTGTTAGAGTCAAGTTTCCTATTGATGAAAATGTGTGCATTCCTTTCAAGCCATAGATGATAAATCTGTTGTGAAGGTAGCAAAAGTAACGTCTCTATTCTGATCTTTCTTCTGAAAAACGATGAAGGAGGAGAAGTGCCTCTGCTTGAAGTGTAGGAAAGATATTTGGAGGAATACTTAAATCAGTCTTCAAAGATCTCTAGATGAAAGCAAAAAATTCACAATGGAAGAATAAATGGTTTGTCATTTTTGCCTCTTTACTACACATCAAATACACTGAATCGGATAATATGCCCATGCTCTATAATCTATATTTAGTTGATAATCTGCTAGAAATAACAAGATATGAAATAAAAGCCATTCTTCGACTATTTTTTTGATCCATATAACTTTAAAATGATACCGCAGTTCCTTTTTTTCTTGAATCCACTCCCAAGCCCTATGAAATAAGAAGGGACCCCTTCACACCATTCGCATACATCACATGTGTTATTGTCAGAAAGTGTAACATGTTGAATATGGTTTCTAACTTCCCTAATGGCTAGGTTAGGCATAGGATTTAGATAACCTTGCTATATGCTAGAGTACACCAATTTATTAGATCTACCAACAACTTGATATCGGTGTATTCCAAGGAGGTCGACTAAACATTTATAGTTAATCCATGGCTCAAATCAAAGTAGAGTGTTTGAGCTATTGGATTTAACTTTATTGAAGAATTGTTTGCCAGTAGCCCTTAGTTTAAGCATCGCTTTCCATGTGCATGAAGAGTTGTTATATATGGGCATATTCCAGAAAAGTTTAAATTGGCAGTAACACATATGCGTCAAATGGCTCCACAGCTTCTTATTTGATAAGAAATTCCATAATAACTTAATGCAGGAAGCTTTTTTTAAACAGGATATTTGCTTCAAGGACTCGTAACCACATCTTAATTTTTTCCAGGACACGAGTTTTAAATTTTAGTTTGCAGGATGGCGTGCCGTTTTCTCGTTTAAAAATTTCGATCTCTTCAAATTTATCAGGCCTCGTGATCACGATATATCCGATTTGTCAATATTTTCAAATTTGATCTACGATCATTAATTCTTCCAAGTGAGTTTGAATAATTTCATTTTTCTTCATATTTTATAATTCGACATAGATTTTTTAAATTATTGATATTTAAGAGGCGATTTTTTTTATTTTGTTGATCTTTTATTTTTTATCAGGTGATTTTTATAACTTTGAATTGAATCATGGATTATAATTTTACCGAGCGATTTTAAATTTTAATTGAATATGAGATTGACGTATATGATATCGAAATGTGATTATTTGTTCTTTATTTTTCTAGACTATGTAGTTCAATCAATGGAAGAGCAAACTCAAAGTTCAAGTATTCCTTTAGTTGAATAGGCTGTTGAAAGGTATGGTGTAGTTAAATTAAAATTTTCATATGCCATGTGAGATGTGCTTTTAATGGTTGTTTATTAGTGAACTTAATTGTAGTTTTTATATAGTTATGATAATTTTTGTTTCACTAACAAAACAGGAGTGAAAAAGATAACTGGTTTGATCTCTTTTAAAAATTGTCTTAAAAAAAAGATTAGTGGTTATTTGGGCTTCAATGGCAAATAACAATAATTCGTTATAGTTAATTTTAAAAAAATTGGTTATATTGTGCAACAGTTATCTTTTGTATGTAATTAAAATGATAAATGATTAATAATTATATGTAAAAATAAATTATATGTAAAGATAATATAACAATTATATATAAAGATAACACAATAATTATAATACAATTATCTTTTAAAATCATGTATGTTATTTTAAAATTGTTGTGTAATTCTGTATTTCATTCAATATCATAACAAGAGTGAAAAAGATAGCTGGTTTTATCTTTTTGTAAAAAGTTATATAAAAAGGTTTAAATTGTATAGTTTTTTACTTATTTATGTTTTTAATTGCAGATCTGATATATCTGTGATGGTTGTATTTGATTTCAATAAGAATTCATTTAGTATTCATCTTGGTTTGGATGCATCAATTAGTTATGTTAGGAGTAAGACTTGTGAGGTGTGGAATACTTTTACTACTTTACGCTTTGATATGTTCTATGTTAGAGAATCTTAAACTACTTACGTTGAGACGGATAGTGATCTACAAGCTATATTGTGCTTGTCATGGTTTAAAAAGGAGGATTTCTTGGTTTTTTTATATGCTTAAAGAATAATTCAAATGATGTTGCTGTTGATAGTGGTAAATCAGTCTTAATTGTTGGTATTGGAGAATCTAGTAGTAATTTGATTGAATATAATGATGATTTGGACTCTGCTTATTGCCAAGAAAAAACTTGCATGAATTGTTGAAGAAAAAATCTAATTTAGAATTTTTTACTGGCGTTGGACAAATATTTGATTCAGCTATTGGATTTCGTCGAATGGTTAGTGCATGTTGTTTGAAAAATGGATTTAAAGTACAATATGTTAAGAATTGTAAAGAGCGGGTGACAGTTCATTGTGCTACAGATGGTTGTTAATTTAGAATTCATGCTTCTTGCAGATTGAAGCAATTGGATCAGTTGATTGTTAAAAATATTCAGCTAAGTTAATCATGTGGAGGTGGATTTAGATCAGTTAGTAGTCCAGCTATTAACAGTGATCTTGTAAAAGCTTTGATTGTTAATCAAATACGTAATGAGCCGAAAAGGAAAACGAAGGATATTATGAAAAGTTTTAGGAGAGATTATGTAATAACCCGGAAATCCGAGCCAATTTAAAAATTTTATTCTGGCAATTTTAGCGAATTTTGATTATTTAAAATGAATTATTTTAAATAATAACGACACTAAATTTATTTTGAATGGAATTCGAACGAATATATTTAAAAAGATCGTCGTTTGAATATAAATATTTATTATATATATAAAAGAAATTGAAAATGGCGCGGTAGTTCGATAATTCGATTTCAAATTTCAAATGATTGTACAGGATTCAAAATAAACCGAATTTTAGTGAAACCAAAAATGCTAGAATCTAATTGTGAATATCTTTCCAAGGAATCCGAAAAATCAAAATTTCATAGCGGGGATAAAAAGATATGTCCAGTTGAAAATTTAGAATAGTCGCTATGGAATTCTGGCCCTTAAAAATGGAAATTTTGCAAACGACCTCGGATTTCGACGAAACCACTTTCTTTGATTCCATGATGTCAAGTTATTGTTAAGTTTCAAATTTCATAATTTTTCGAATCAATATGTGAGCGTGGCGAAGTAAAACGCGTTTGGCCAGTTTCAATTGATTTTAATCGACTGGAAAATGACCATTTTTCAAACGGTCTCAGAATTCGACGAAATTAGTTTTGTTAGGACCGTATCGTCAATACGAATTTAGAAAATATTTTTCGGGAATTTTTAGAGTTCGCATGTGACCCCGGTAAATTGAAATGTGCATTCAAATTCAATATATAGAGTTATATGTTGATTTTGACGAAAACTGATCGAAACGATCGAATCAGCTTACGATACATATCCCATTGTGTTCGAAATGGGGGTAATTAGCTATGAGCGACAGGCGGTGGGTCTTGTTTGGAGGTCGAGACAAAAAGTTACTTTTTTAAAATTAAATAAATAAATATATATTTTCCTTTCTCCCTCCTCCTTTTCATTTCAATCGACAGAAAGAAAAAAAAATGAATGAACGCGACAAGCCCTAGGGGCGCCCCCGATCGATCGCCGCCGCCAGGTGGCAGCGCCTCCCCCTTCTCTTCCTCCCTCGCCGCCTTCTCCGATCAGCTCCCCCTCTGCCCTCGCGAACCTCCCCCATCGGTGCCACCGACCCCACCTCCTCCTTCCTCTCCAGCCACCGTACAAGGCCCTTCCCCCCCTGGTTGAACGCCGATCCACCTCCCCAGCTCCACCTCCGTCGAGCTCGACTTCGCCCCACAGCCCCCTCACGAGGAAGAACAAGGTGAAACCCTTGATTTTCTTTTTCCTTTACTGTAATATAAACTGACTTTCTTTTACTGTAATATAGACTGAATTTTTATAATGTACAAGACTGAATTTTCTAATGTTAATGGTTGAATTTTTGTTTTGTTTTTTTAAGTTAGAGACAGGATTTTTATAAGATAAAAAGAAATGATTTTTATAACATAGAAAGGTTAAAAATATAATTTTTATATTGTAAAAACAATAAAGATATGATTTTTATATTGTAGAAATAATAAAGATGTGATATTTATATAGTTTAAATAATAAAAATATGATTTTTATATAATTGAGAATATAAAAATATTGTCTTTATATAGTAAAGATTGTAAAAATACGATCTTTATATGTGTTGTAGCGAATAAACAATATAAAGAAGTGATTTTGTCTAAAATATAAGTTGAGATTTTTATATAGTGAAAGATCGAATTTCTATATAGAAGAAAGCATTTTAAAAATATAATCTTTACAGTATTAGAAGTAGAGAAATAAAAATACGATTTTTATTTATTGAAATGAAGTAATAAAAATATAATTTTTATATATGAACAGCGTGAAAAGAGCTGTATTGGAATTTCAAGCGATCCAGATGTTCAGCAGTTCAAAAGCAAAGCACGGAGGAGTGGAACCCTCCGTGAGAACTTCTCACTTTTAATTTAATTTTCTAGTTAAAATATATACTAGGATGCAGACGGTGTTTAGTAGCACCCGACACCCGTCGTCCACAAACCATGGATGGCTTGTATGCTTGTTTGTTTGATTTTGATGTGTAGTTGATTGTTTGATGTGATGTGAAATAAAATATTATATAGTTAGAAATATTTTATAGTTAAAAATAGAATTTTTAACGTGTATATAAAATAAATATAAACAAATCAGACGATTTGTTTATATACACATATTTGACTGATATTGATTGCGACGATAAATTTTACACATCGCCCAACTGCACAAATAAAATATGTGTTTGATTGTTTGAAACCCCACACGAGTATTGGGATGATATATGACATACACTAATCCCAATAATTAGTTGTATGTCGATCGATCGATTGACAGACTGTTATAAGCATTGAATATTTATATTTGATGCTTATACAGTGTAGAATGCACTTTGGATGATGGTTGATTATTTGTCACTGTTGATATATACATGTGTTGTAGAAAATCCATATAATCAATATTATATGGTAATTGATTGGGCCTCATTCCAGTTTTGAAAATAAAATATTTGAAATAAAATATTTGAATAGAAACATTTGAAATAGAAACATTTAAATAGAAATATTTGGAAAAGAAATATTTGGAATAGAAATATTTGAAATAGAAACATTTGAAATAGAAACATTTGAAATAGAAATATTTGTAATAGAAATATTTGAAATAGAAATATTTGAAATAGAAACATTTGAAATAGAATATTTGAAAATAGAAATATATGAAGCTGTATTGATTAAATTGACGCCATTTTGACGTGAACGATATTTATATCGATTTTATTCATTTTTTTATGAATATCGAAAGTGATTTCAAAATCTGATATTTTGAAAAGAATTGAATTCGAATTGAAATTGAATTGAATTGAAAACAAACTGAAATTGAATTAGAAATCAATTTGAATTGAATCGATTTGAAATGAAATTAAAATGAATTTATGTTGAAAAATTCGATTTTGATTTGAATTTGAAATAGAAGTTGAAATCGTTTTGAAAACGAATTTAAAATGATTTATAAAATACGTTTTGAAAGGAAATCAATGAAATATATATAATATATATATATATATATATTATATATAATGGCCTGAATAGAATGCGCCGCGCCGCAATATTTCGCGAATTTCGACCATTGACTTCGAATGGATAATACGGGAGATCCGACCATCGGATTCTCCTAAAACCGGAACCATTGGGTTCGTATCGAAAAGAGCTTTCTAACGAATATTAGAAATTTGAAATCTAATGGTTGGATTTGGAATTATGTCCAAATCAAATTTGGAGAATGTCGCTGTAAGTGCAGTTCGATGGCCGTTGATGGAAATGACTGTACGGGCCTTGATAAAAATATTAAAAATAGTAATAATTTGTGTAAAATCATAAAAAATGATTTCGGAAGAATCGGGATGAAAAACTCCATATTTGAAAAGATAAAAATAGATTTTTATCGAAATGAACTAGTTTTGAACTAGGATTAAAATTCTTTTTTTTTTTAAATAAATAAAATGGATTTGAAAAGGGTTTTAAAAGTAACGAGAATTTCCAATAATTGAATTGAAATGGATTTGAATCGAAATTGTCTTTGGATTATTTCGATGTTGGATTTCGTGATTACACAGATATTGCTATGGAAATTTGAAAGATACAATTATATCGTTATTTCTAATACGATATTTGTTGGTCGTAGAATTTGATATTGAATATAAGCCGATATATTTTCTATTCAGAGCCTAGTATTTAATATCAAATGTGATTGGGTTTGTCGTGAATGGTATCTTCATTAACACTGTCCTTGAACCAAGTTGAGAAAAACATTAAATCTTTTTATTTAGATTTAATGAGGTGTACCAATTAAATAATATTTAATTGGAATTGAATTGATATTGATTTTTGGGTTTATCGTGAACAGTGTTTTAAATAACACTTGTTCTTTAACCCGATAATTAATGGAATGTGATTTTGGGTTGTCGTGAACGGTATCTTCAATAATACTGTTCTTAGACCCAAAGGAGTTAAGAAAATCAGAAACTAACTGGGGATTAGTTAAGTTGAATGATTTCTGGGGTATCGATCTGATGTTGGTTTCGGCCTTCGGGGTTAATACTTAGGGAATTGCTCACTTGCTAATTTACGGTTAGGGATTGATTGAAATGGAATGTGATTTTGGGTTTATCGTGAACCGTGTTTTAAATGACATTGATTCTTTAACCCAGTCAAAGATTAAAACTAAGTGGAGTTTTAATGAATCTTTAATTAGATTGAAAAGATCGAGAATGGAGTATCACCGGTTTTACTCCAGACGGTAGTTAAATCTTTAATTAGATTTGAACGTGAAATGGTAATTGAATTTACCGATAACACTGTGGTGTTAGATATGAAGTATGACCAGTTTAACTTCATGGGATAATTAGGTTGGGAAATAAAATAAATAATTACTTCGGTGTGGTTCATTAATCCCGACTAGTTTGAAGTGATATTCAAAAGGAAGATTAAAGAATAAATTTAAAAGAATTTATCTTTGATAAAATTAATGGGAACCTTTCCCTAATAATGTAAAATTTTGAAACTAACTGTAGGTTGGCTAAGCAGAGTGGTTTCCTGGGTATTGATCTGATGTTGGTTTCGGCCTTCGGGGTTAATATTTGGGGGATTATTCTCTTGATTAATTTATGGTTAGTGACCGATGAATTGGAATGAGGCGTATGTTGTGTTTGTGTAACACTTGTTTATTATATACGCGAGTTATTCGGAAAGACCGGGTTTGTCCCATTCTGAATAACTGATACGACGACAAGTCGAAGATGAAGACGGTGGTTGAAGACTAGAGGTCTTCACGTCGTTTGGATAATTACTGATGATCTTGATTGGGCTGTACACCCAAGAGGAGGGAAACAGTTGGTGATCGTCCAGACGTACTTGGAGATCGATGGATATGCGGGGTACTAGGTGCCTCCGGTTTCGTTCAGACCCAGAACGAACTTGTAAGTGGATTGTGTTTCTGACATTGGATTTCAGTCTGTGTGATTGATTTCTATTAAATATATATCTGTTTGGCGGCGGAGAATTTATTCTCTTTCTTAACGCCCTTCTCTGAGACGTACGAGCTCAGGGGTTATATATTGGTGGATATCCATCGCATGGAATGAATTGCCTGTGTGGCATGCCTAAGTGGCAAATGATCAAGGCTTCTGTTGAAAAGCAAAGTCTTGTGGTTGATGATCAAAGCACGGCCTTTGTGGCATAGCTTTGTGTAACGTTTAATTCGCGAGTTTCACACCCGGTATGAACCAGAAACGGGAGAAGGACCTCAGGGAGGGCATGCGCTTCTTTCTAGTTAGAAGCGGCGTCAGTGGTTTTACACGCCCTGACGAGTTTGACTTATGTGGTTGTTGGTTTGCGAGGCGCCTCGGATATATCGGTGACTACGTGAAGCCGATGGAGTCATTCGTTGGCTCATTTACGCCCCATAGGGCGGGGAAACGCATGTTCAGGCGTTTTAATCCACTCCGTGTGGACTGGTCCTGACGATCCAAGGGCCCACCTAAGTCTGGGTCCTGAGGCTCGGGCTAGACAGTCTCGAATCGGTGAGGACGATCCCTAGCCTCGGTTCATACCATAAATGATAACCCAACTTCCAATACGACATTTTGCGGTTTTGATTGTATACCTATATATGGAGACATAGCTGTATGGGGCATTCATGCCGCCTATGATTGATATTTATAATTGTATATAAAATCAGAAACTAACTGAAAACGAGCTAAGATGGGTGATTTCCTGGGTATTAGTCTGATGTTGGTTTCGGCCTTCGGGGTTAATGATTAAAAATTTAAAACATGAAATTTAGCGTATCAAGCATTCTTTGGCTATTATAAGGTAAAATCCTATCCACCGGCTTGCGTTGCATTATGTGATAGGACCTGGGTCTTATAATAGCTTCATTTTTCTTTATTTAGCATTGCGCTGTTGTTATATGCACTGGTATTCTTGGGAGGAAACCCGTTCCGTGTTATACGGCGTGGTCCCTTGATTTACCTAACTTTAAAATAAAGATTAATAACTGTTTTAGTTCTCACACCAGTCCCATGACTGACCTGGAGTTTATTGTTTTAACCTAAACTCTGGGTGCCCCTATTTTCCGCACGGGCAGCTAGTAGTTTTGGTTTTGCAGATTTATCTTCATAGGATCCTGGTTTACAGCTGGAATGATATCCGGAAAGCTTTGTATCCGTATATCTCTTCTAGTTGTGTATTGTATTATTTTCCGCTGCTATGTAATGTATTGTAATCTCTAGTATTTTTCAAATGTGTAATATTGATTTATACTCTGTATATTCTTGTATTTTGATGGAATTGTTGTAATATACAAGGAAATGTTCTTCCGCCCGCGTTCTATTTTGTCGTGTTCTCAAAACAATCAGGCGTTTCGAATGGTCTAGATCGGTTTAGCGACTGATTCGGATCGAGCGAAATTTCTTGTTGTCACATTTGGTATCAGAGCTTTGGTTTATAGAGCTCAGAGAACAAGACACATTAGAACAGAACGAAAGAATTCATCCGAAATTGGATTAGTAATATCCAATTAGAATGACTCGTTAGAGATGGGATCAGTAGCATTCTAGAACGAGTGTGAAGAGTATATTTTTAAAACGAAAAACAATTTTTGTTTTGAAAATTTTAAATCAATTATTCATATTTGATTATTTATTTTTATTTGATTTGGACAATCCAATATATAAGGATTTTGCATATATGTCTTGCAAATGTGTATTCGAAGTTTTAATGTATTGGATAGTTATAGAATCGCACTCTAGTGCCCGGGGATAATTCTGGTGACGGGGTACCATCGCCAGTATTTATTTTCGAGTGATGAAAGTGATATTTCTATATATTTCCTATTGACTGGTGTGAGAACCAAAATTAGATATGGCCTATTGTAGTGATTTGGCATCAAAAATGTGATTTCTAGACTATATATCAAAGTTATGAATTTGAAAAGCTTATCAACTAATTGATTGCTGATTGCGTTGTTTGATTATTGTATGATTAATTAAATGTTGAACCATATAACCAAATTGATCAAATAGTGAATTGTATTGAAATTTGGTCGCATTTGCTTGCATATACATGTACTTACATTGAACCGGTCATAGCAAAGAGGCTAGAGCAGAAGAATAAAATTGTTTGCCCGACAAATAGGTACATGTTTACCATAATTTACTATTTTGTTTGGGTGATGATGATTTTATGAGCCGATTGGCTAGCTGCTTGGCTTTTTCTTTTTCTTTTTGAGATCAGAGGGCCTATATGGCAATTTCGGGATTTTCCCGGTGCTCCCGGTGCAAGGGAGGTTATGGCGAAATTTTTCGAAAATTTAGGGTGTTAGCAAAATTTTTGAAATTTTTTAAAAGTTCTTAGAAACTGAAAAGTTCGTAGAAACTGAAAAGTTGATGAACTTAAGCTGTAATGAAAATAATGAAAGTTGAGTTGATTTGTGAAACAACTTTGGGCTTCGTTCCTTTTCGGGGACGAAAAGTTTTAAGTGGGGGAGATTGTAATAACCCGGAAATCCGAGCCAATTTAAAATTTTTATTTTGACAATTTTTGAGAATTTTGATTATTTAAAATGAATTATTTTAAATAATAACGACGAGAAATTTATTTTGAATGGAATTCAAACGAATATATTTATATAGATCGTCGTTTGAATATAAATATTTATTATATATATAAAAGAAATTAAAAATGGCGCGGTAGTTCGATAATTCGATTTCAAACTTCAAATGAATGTACAGGATTCAAAATAAACCGAATTTTAGTGAAACCAAAAATATTAGAGTCTAATTGTGAATATCTTTCCAACGAATCCGAAAAATCAAAATTCCATAGTGGGGATAAAAAATATGTCCAGTTGAAAATTTAGAATAGTCGCTATGGAATTCTGGCCCTTAAAAATGGAAATTTTGCAAACGACCTCGGATTTCGACAAAATCACTTTTGTTGGATCCGTGATGTCAAGTTATTGCTAAGTTTCAAATTTCATAATTTTTCGAATCAATATGTGAGCATGGCGAAGTAAAACGCGTTTGGCCAGTTTTAGTTGATTTTAATCGACTGGAAAATGGCTATTTTTCAAACGATCTCAGAATTCGACGAAATTAGTTTTGTTAGGACCGTATCGTCAATACGAAGCTAGAAAATATTTTTCGGGAATTTTTGAGTTCGCATGTGACCCCGGTAAATTGAAATGTGCATTCAAATTCAATATATAGAGCTATATGTTGATTTTGACGAAAAATGATCGAATCAGCTTACGATACATATCCCATTGTGTTCGGAATGGGGGTAATTAGCTATGGACGACAGGCGGTGGGTCTTGTTTGGAGGTCGAGACAAAAAGTTACTTTTTAAAATTAAATATATATATATATATATATTTTCCTTTCTCCCTCCTCCTTTTCATTTCAATCGACAGAAATAAAAATAAAAATGAATGAATGCGACAAGCCCTAGGGGCGCCCCCGATCGATCGCTGCCGCCAGGAGGCAGCGCCTCCCCCTTCTCTTCCTCCCTCGCCGCCTTCTCCGATCAGCTCCCCCTCTGCCCTCGCGAACCTCCCCCATTAGCGCCACCGACCCCACCTCCTCCTTCCTCTCCAACCGCCGTTCAAGGCCCTTCCCCTTTGTTGAACGCCGATCCACCTCCCCAGCTCCACCTCCGTCGAGCTCGACTTCGCCCTACAGCCCCCTTGCGAGGAAGAACAAGGTGAAACCCTTGATTTTCTTTTTCCTTTACTGTAATATAAACTGACTTTCTTTTACTGTAATATAGACTGAATTTTTATAATGTAAAAGACTGAATTTTCTAATGTTAAAGGTTGAATTTTTGTTTTGTTTTTTAAAGTTAGAGATAGGATTTTTATAAGATAAAAAGAAATGATTTTTATAACATAGAAAGGTTAAAAATATAATTTTTATATTGTAAAAACAATAAAGATATGATTTTTATATTGTAGAAATAATAAAGATGTGATATTTATATAGTTTAAATAATAAAAATATGATTTTTATATAATTGAGAATATAAAAATATTATCTTTATATAGTAAAAATTATAAAAATATGATCTTTATATGTGTTGTAGCGAATAAACAATATAAAGAAGTGATTTTGTTTAAAATATAGGTTGAGATTTTTATATAGTGAAAGATCAAATTTCTATATAGAAGAAAGCATTTTAAAAATATAATCTTTAAAGTATTAGAAGTAGAGAAATAAAAATATGATTTTTATTTGTTGAAATGAAGTAATAAAAATATAATTTTTATATATGAACAATGTGAAAAGAACTGTATTGGAATTTCAAGCGATCCAGATGTTTAGTAGTTCAAAAGCAAAGCACGGAGGAGTGGAACCCTCTGTGAGAACTTCTCACTTTTAATTTAATTTTCTAGTTAAAATATATACTAGGATGCAAACGGTGTTTAGTAGCACCCGACACCCATCGTCCACAGACCATGGACGGCTTGTATGCTTGTTTGTTTGATTTTGATGTTTAGTTGATTGTGTGATGTGAAATGAAATAAATATTATATAGTTAGAAATATTTTATAGTTAAAAATAGAATTTTTAACGTGTATATAAAATAAATATAAAAAAATCAGACGATTTGTTTGTATACACATATTTAACTGATATTGATTGGGACAATAAATTTTACACATCGCCCAACTGCACAAATAAAATCTGTGTTTGATTGTTTGAAACCCCACACGGGTATTGGGATGATATATGACATACACTAATCCCAATAATTAGTTGTATGTCGATCGATCGATCGATTGACAGACTGTTATAAGCGTTGAATATTTATATTTGATGCTTATACAGTGTAGAATGCACTTTGGATGATGGTTGATTATTTGTCATTGTTGATATATACATGTGTTGTAAAAAATCCATATAATTAATATTATATGGTAATTGATTGGGCCTCATTCCAGTTTTGAAAATAAAATATTTGAAATAAAATATTTGAATAGAAACATTTGAAATAGAAACATTTGAATAGAAATATTTGGAAAAGAAATATTTGGAATAGAAATATTTGAAACAGAAACATTTGAAATAGAAATATTTGGAATAGAAATATTTGAAATAGAAATATTTGAAATAGAAACATTTGAAATAGAATATTTGAAAATAGAAATATATGAAGCCGTATTGATTAAATTGACGCCATTTCGACGTGAACGATATTTATTTCGATTTTATTCATTTTTTTATGAATATCGAAAGTGATTTCAAAATCTGATATTTTGAAAAGAATTGAATTCGAATTGAAATTGAATTGAATTGAAAACAAACTGAAATTGAATTAGAAATCAATTTGAATTGAATCGATTTGAAATGAAATTAAAATGAATTTATGTTGAAAAATTCGATTTTGTTTTGAATTTGAAATAGAAGTTGAAATCGTTTTGAAAACGAATTTAAAACAATTTCTGAAATACGTTTCGAAAGGAAATTGACGAAATATATATATAATATATATATATATATATATTGTAACACCCCGTAATTCTGCAACACTAGGATTCACAAATCAAGGCAGAATTAAAAGTTAAAATCAAAATCAAGGGAAACGGGCTGCGCCATTGCATTCGTCTCGGAACTCTACATGAAAACGAGTCCGAGTTTGCGTAAATCGGAGTCCGTATGAGGAAGATATGGCCTCCGGAAGATTCAGCGAAGTTCAAATTTCAAAACAGGGCAGAAAAAGGAATTCAAATTCGAAAACAGACCTAGGCTGGGCTGAGCGGGAATTTTCCCGCCCAAGGCACCCAGGTCGACTGGGTAGTCGACCTCGGGCACCCAGGTCGAGTGGGTAGTCGACATGGGTCACCCATGTCGACTGGGTAGTCGACCTGGGGGTCGACCCCCCTGCTTTTTCCTGTTTTCTGCACCTGGTTCGTTCTTCTGTATCTGGATGCCATTCTGACCAGATTCGTCCGCCTAACACTATATAAACAGCCCTAGTCTTCTTCTCTATTCACAATTCTCCTCTACCCTTATGCTGCAAAGATTCTTAGTGAACATGGCTTCCTCTCCTCCTCTTAATTAAATAATAAATAAAATAATATATATAAAATAAATCAAGGCGAGGAGGTGCTGCTCAAAGACTTTCAAAGAGGAGATTCAAGCTAGAATTCAAGTGAAGATTCGAACGACTGCAACGATTGTTTTTCTACGAATCAATACAACGCCTCCTTTCTATTCTAATCTAATCTCTGTAAGTCAGTTATTTCTAGATTTGAACGTTTTTCTCTGTTCGTGACATGAAATTAAAGGAATAAAAGAATATGCCAAGTCTCTCTCTCTCTCTATTCGAATCAGTGCCTATACTCTTGAACCAAATTAAGAACTGTTGTGATTCAAGGACAAATAAGACTGTGACTATGAAACTATGTACCTTAGAACCATATGCCTCTTTGACTATGAACATTGCCTATGACTATGGACATTGCCTATGACTATGAACATTGCCTATGACTGTGACTGTGACTATTCCTTTGATTAGGAAATATAAACTATTGCCTATGACATAACAAGGACATCTGTGATTAAACACCTGTGATTCATGACTAGGAAAGTGTTGCTTAAGTTTTGTGACTATGAAATTGGGTCTAAACCCGATCATCTATTCTGTCTATTCTTGGTTATCTTTGGTTTTAGACCTTGGGAATTTACCTATTAAGTTAGGTCTACCCATGTTCTTGAACCTACGTCTCTATTCTGTCTATTCTTGGTTTTCTTTGGTTTTAGACCTTGGGAATTTACCTATTAAGTTAGGTCTACCCATGTTCTTGAACCGACGTCGTTATTCAACCCTTTTTATGCCAGTTAGTATGTCTATCTATTGCATAGCATCTTTGGTTCATTCCCTATTTTCCTCGAACCTAGCTTTATTTATAATCTAGACTGAATCACGATTATATGAACGGTGGGAATGCGGTTTGGGCAAAATATGAAATTTACCAAAAACGTAGTTTAACTTGGAAATTGGCATATATTGGGAACATGTATTATGGCATGTTCATAGAAATGCAAATTGGATAAATTTGACATGAATTAGAAGATGTGTAATTTGAATCTAGTATTGACGTGTAAATCTAGCATTTACATGAATAGTGAACTAGAGTAATAAACCTAGTTTGACGTGAATTAGAATGTTGAATCGGAATTGGATTAGCTAATTTGACACGGTAAGTATATTGGCATAAATGTGAAATTGGCCATAATTGGGAGTAATTGGCAGGTTTAGCAAAATCATGGTTAGTGACACTTAATTTGGTATAGTCCACATACCAAAAAGCATAAATACGATTTAGAAGGGGAAATGGGCCATAAGAATGAATGTAGACAATTCACATTAAAAGAGTAATTAGGAAATAAGTAAATTAGGAATAATTTACTTATAGAATTTGGCCTGAATGAGGAAATATAAATTTAGACAAATTAAAGGTTTCTTAACGACACCTCTTTTAATGACACGCCAGAAAGTTCTAGGGTGACAGAGAGGATAGTGTCTAGGCTTGGGTTTGGAAAATACAAGTTTCCTGCTCTCCCTGGCTATCCCTAACTGATCCGACGAACGAGATGGTTACTTTCAAAACTTGATTTGAAAATAAATTGAAACCCTTTGAACTTAGAAAACATGAATATGCCGAGCCCGAGGTTAGACTGAGTTACGATGTAAACCTGCCCGGAACCAACCGGCACATCCAGTAGTCGCAACAATACCTGTCTAATGTGAGTGGTAGCGGCTTTAATTTATTTAGTTAAAGATAGAACAAGAATGGTAGGGTTAAGTTGACTAAGACACTTAACCAGTTCAACATGATAACTAGACTGATGGGTGGTGTTAGGTTCAGAATGACACTTAACACAGTTAAGCTAGAATGGGAGGGTTAAGTCCATAGGAACACTTAACCAACTTAACACCGTTAAGCTAGAATGGGTGGGCTAAGTCCATAGAGACACTTAACCAAACTCAAGGTAGCAAAACGAGACTTGTAGGGGTTAAGTAAAGTTAATACACTTAGCCAAATTAACATGTTAACTAGACCAGAGGCTGGGGTTAAGTAAAATCTAATACACTTAGCCAATTTGTTATGATAACTGGGCTAGACCGTAGGGTTAAGTAAACTTGAACACTTAACCATCAGGTTGTGATAAAGGAATGGGGTTAAGTCTAAAACATGAAGGGATAATACTTAACCTTTATTAATAACATGTTAGTTAAAACAGACAGGCAAGGTTAAGTTAAAAAGGAACACTTAACCAACACAGGGTGAATGGGTAGGGTTAAGTAATAAATACTTAACCAATATAACTTGGTTTGCGGTAGGGTTAAGTCAACATGAGTTACTGATAACACTTAACCAATTTAACAGGGTAAATGAGGAGGGTTAAGTTAGCTTGAATTGACTATGACACTTAACCAATCCAAATTGATGGGAAAGAGAACTAAGTAAACCTTAGTTAAGAAAACAACGATTCTGGAAACTAAGTGGTAAATCTTAGTTAGTAAAACTAAGTAGTAATTCTTAGTATAACACGAGAAGGAGCGAATGTCCGTCTGAGTAAAAAGGAGGCTCCAACGAATTGGGTTACGAAGCCCGAGGCTTCGAGGGGACGTGAGGGTACTCTTGGTATCCCTCTATGAGGCTGCAGATGATCCGCCTGGGCCCACAGAGGTTAAGGTCTGCGTAGAAGAACCAGGGGTATGCCTTGGTTGCAACACATGGCAACCTAAAGACCAGGATGGACCGGCGTGATTCGGCGAGCAAACGGTAGCCCTGTGATAGCGACTCGTCGTCTACCATCCATCTTGAGTCAGTCGAGATACGTGAAGCGGAAAGGCGAAGAACTCCAAAAGACCATATACTTGCTATCTAGTTATGGGTGAGCATGGCCATGGGATAGTGGGGCACCGGAGGCCGGCGTATAGTTCTCATTTTACAAGGTGTGCCTTTCATTAGTTGAGGGAGGGGTCAAGTGGGACCATAGCCACTAGAATAAAAACAGACCTTAGCATCTGCATCGGCAGATATCTGAAAGCTCCCGACCGAGTTCTGTATTCCTTGATTTGCCCTGACACAGGACTCGGGTCGCACATTACAGGACATGTGCATCTAGACAAGCGATAACGATTCGCGATACATGCGTGGGGAAGTATAGGAACATATACCACTCTAGGTAGTGTGTCCTAGACTTGGGGGCATCGTTCGGCAGGTAGCATAATTCCTAGTTGAACTAGATGGCATAAATCCTGAATCCGAGAAGCGTTCAGCAGACAGCGTAAGCTCTAGTTTAATCTAGAAGGAACTTGGTAGAAAACCCTAGATTAAATCTAGGCAACAAATAAATAAATGGATGCCTGAAGGCGATGGAAATACAGGGATTGGGATCACGTTAGCGTTACTAGTTGGGACATTAGTTAGGTGGTGCAGAGATATAGAAACCAGTATAACAAGGAAATAGCGAAGCGGCGAAAGTATCAGAGCATATCCAGTTTATCTTATCTTAGCATATCTTGTGATTATCTTGTCTAATCTTGCTGACCCTATGGTCATGGTGTAATCTTGGATTCAGTTAATTCATGTCGTTTTGTTTTTCCATGTTCACATGCTAGAAGTTACTGAACTTACTCAGGCTTTATGTCTGACTCTGTTTTTCTTTCGTCTTCTTTTCTTCCGTTCCCCCCTAGGTAGTAAAGGAGGGAATCGTATAGCTCAGGTTAAGTTGGACTGTCACTCTTTCCCAGCCTGAAGATTTGTCGAAGTTTTGCTTGGACTCTCTTTTCAGATGCTATGGCTGGCTCTTGCTAAAACCGGGGAATATAAATATTTTTTTATGCTTCTTTATTTTATAAGACAGATGACACTCTGATATTGTAAAGAAATCTTTGTACAAACTATTTTATCAATAAAACAAAGTTTTATTTTCCGCTGTTTAATTTCTGTCTGTCTTGTAATTTATCTGCATCTTTTACCCTAAATGCTCCACAGAACTTAGTGCATTCCCTTTGTGAGTGACACTAAGGGACGTGGGGTGTTACACGTGGTATCAGAGCTGAAGGTTACCAGATCACATAAAGGATTTGAAAAATTATTTTCAAAACGGTTTTAAAAAGAAGCATTTTCAAGAGAAAAGATTTGTTTTAAAGGCATATTCCCCAAAGCCATACGCACTATCTTCTCTTCCTCTGTTTGGATTCCTGTCTCCTTCTTCTTGAGTCTCTGGGGCTCCTGGCTTTCTAGGAGGTAACCTCATCAAAGGGCAAAGTTGTGCCGGGCTTCCATCCATAGCCGTAGTTGTTTCATCTACGGGCAGTTTTCTTTCGAAGCTTATAGGGTTTACCGGACGATGGAGGCAGCTTTCAAGAGATTTGTCAACATGGTTACACACGGAAAGGGATGAGGAGTTTGGCTAAGGAGCACAACCCTAGGATGAGGAATTCATGGATGTAGACTGAGCACACGAAGGAGGAAGAAATTATAAAACCTAAGACAAGAGGAAGTATCTTTACTAGGGTATGATAGGGCATATAATTAAGGGCAAGGGCGAGAAAGAGGAACAAGATTTTCAGAAGGCCAAGTACATACTTTCACCACCAAGCATACCTAGGAGAAGGGTAGCGAAGTTCTGTTGGAAGAGTCTAGTATTGCTGTTCGTATTCTTTCCTTTGGTTTTAGTGCTTCGCATTTGTTCATATCCACTTCCATAGTTGAGTCTCTGCACCATAGTACTTGTATAGTAGAAAGATCCCACTAGAGTCTCAAATCCAGTTGGTGGTCCGACCAGTTTATTTTTGGGTCAGTAGGGATTTGAGAATAGCTATCGAGTTTTCTTATATCATCTCATACAGATCTTCTAAAATCGGAGGAGATATTCCTCGGGTGCTTGTCTGATATTGGTTTAGGCCTTTGGGGCTTGTACTTGAGGAATGTCGAGTTCGACTAGGATGGTTTGCATGAGAGATGAATATGTGTGACATGCACTCTAAAGAGCACGTAGTAACCTTTCGACCCTTATAGTTATGGCATGACGGATAAGAGGGAGACCTCTAATCATCTTAGTACATATACTTGGTGCCGTAATTGACATCTGTTTATTTTGGAAATGGAGATCAGAAACTTCACAATCGTGAAGTTAAATTAGTTAAGGTACAGTGGAGTAAAGCTCAAGAAGGCTAGATACTAGCATCATACCCTTTTCCTTAAGGGTGCATCCTTGATTTTCTTTTTAGGAGCTTTACGCATAGTTGTTTCTCTCTTTCCAAAGTATATCCTCTAGGTCGTATCTTCAATCCTTAGGTTGAAGCCAATGGATGTAAACATGTATTTGAAAACATGTTATGGTTGAATGGTTGCAAGTGGTTGCAAATGGTTGCTCATGAATGCATATGCATACGTATTAGGAACTAGATCAAGTTCGGACGCTTGCATATTGCATTTACAAATATGTATTTGTTTGTAAGTTGAACTTGATATGTTATCATGTGGATGTTGCATATGGATGAATGGTTGTGCACGCATGTAGTATTTACATAACTAGGGATGCTTGCATACATGATTGGACGCATGGCACTGACATGATTCGCATTAAGGAGGTCAACTGAATCAGTAGACCGCCTGATTTTGCATTAGATAAAGACATATACACACACTATGCATATGAACATAAAAGCATTAGAAATATTTTAAGGACAATGGATGCCTGTGAGTGAATGGTTGAGTAGATGGGTGATTGGATGGTAGGACACATTCCTCCTAACTTGAAGATTTCAGGGACGAAATCCTTTTAAGTGGGGGAGAATGTAACACCCCGTAATTCTGCAACACTAGGATTCACAAATCAAGGCAGAATTAAAAGTTAAAATCAAAGTCAAGGGAAACGGGCTGCGCCATTGCGTTCGTCTCGGAATTCTACATGAAAACGAGTCCGAGTTTGCGTAAATCGGAGTCCGTATGAGGAAGATATGGCCTCCGGAAGATTCAGCGAAGTTCAAATTTCAAAACAGGGCAGAAAAAGGAATTCAAATTCGAAAACAGACCCAGGCTGAGCTGGGCGGGAATTTTCCCGCCCAAGGCACCCAGGTCGACTGGGTAGTCAACCTGGGGCACCCAGGTCGACTGGGTAGTCAACCTGGGGCACCCAGGTCGACTGGGTAGTCGACCTGGGGGTCGACCCCCCTGCTTTTTCCTGTTTTCTGCACCTGGTTCGTTCTTCTGTATCTGGACGCCATTCTGACCAGATTCGTCCGCCTAACACTATATAAACAGCCCTAGTCTTCTTCTCTATTCACAATTCTCCTCTACCCTTATGCTGCAAAGATTCTTAGTGAACATGGCTTCCTCTCCTCCTCTTAATTAAATAATAAATAAAATAATATATATAAAATAAATCAAGACGAGGAGGTGCTGCTCAAAGACTTTCAAAGAGGAGATTCAAGCTAGAATTCAAGTTAAGATTCGAACGACTGCAACGATTGTTTTTCTACGAATCATAGCAACGCCTCCTTTCTATTCTAATCTAATCTCTGTAAGTCAGTTATTTCTAGATTTGAACGTTTTTCTCTGTTCGTGACATGAAATTAAAGGAATAAAAGAATATGCCAAGTCTCTCTCTCTCTCTCTATTCGAATCAGTGCCTATACTCTTGAACCTAATTAAGAACTGTTGTGATTCAAGGACAAATAAGACTGTGACTATGAAACTATGTACCTTAGAACCATATGCCTCTTTGACTATGAACATTGCCTATGACTATGGACATTGCCTATGACTATGAACATTGCCTATGACTGTGACTATGCCTTTGATTAGGAAATATAAACTATTGCCTATGACATAACAAGGACATCTGTGATTAAACACCTGTGATTCATGACTAGGAAAGTGTTGCTTAAGTTTTGTGACTATGAAATTGGGTCTAAACCCGATCATCTATTCTGTCTATTCTTGGTTATCTTTGGTTTTAGACCTTGGGAATTTACCTATTAAGTTAGGTCTACCCATGTTCTTGAACCTACGTCTCTATTCTGTCTATTCTTGGTTTTCTTTGGTTTTAGACCTTGGGAATTTACCTATTAAGTTAGGTCTACCCATGTTCTTGAACCGACGTCGTTATTCAACCTTTTTTATGCCAGTTAGTATATCTATCTATTGCATAGCATCTTTGGTTCATTCCCTATTTTCCTCGAACCTAGCTTTATTTATAATCTAGACTGAATCACGATTATATGAACGGTGGGAATGCGGTTTGGGCAAAATATGAAATTTACCAAAAACGTAGTTTAACTTGGAAATTGGCATAAATTGGGAACATGTATTATGGCATGTTCATAGAAATGCAAATTGGATAAATTTGACATGAATTAGAAGATGTGTAATTTGAATCTAGTATTGACGTGTAAATCTAGCATTTACATGAATAGTGAACTAGAGTAATAAACCTAGTTTGACGTGAATTAGAATGTTGAATCGGAATTGGATTAGCTAATTTGACACGGTAAGTATATTGGCATAAATGTGAAATTGGCCATAATTGGGAGTAATTGGCAGGTTTAGCAAAATCATGGTTAGTGACACTTAATTTGGTATAGTCCACATACCAAAAAGCATAAATACGATTTAGAAGGGGAAATGGGCCATAAGAATGAATGTAGACAATTCACATTAAAAGAGTAATTAGGAAATAAGTAAATTAGGAATAATTTACTTATAGAATTTGGCCTAAATGAGGAAATATAAATTTAGACAAATTAAAGGTTTCTTAACGACACCTCTTTTAATGACACACCAGAAAGTTCTAGGGTGACAGAGAGGATAGTGTCTAGGCTTGGGTTTGGAAAATACAAGTTTCCTGCTCTCCCTGGCTATCCCTAACTGATCCGACGAACGAGATGGTTACTTTCAAAACTTGATTTGAAAATAAATTGAAACCCTTTGAACTTAGAAAACATGAATATGCCGAGCCCGAGGTTAGACTGAGTTGCGATGTAAACCTGCCCGGAACCAACCGGCACATCCAGTAGTCGCAACAATACCTGTCTAATGTGAGTGGTAGCGGCTTTAATTTATTTAGTTAAAGATAGAACAAGAATGGTAGGGTTAAGTTGACTAAGACACTTAACCAGTTCAACATGATAACTAGACTGATGGGTGGTGTTAGGTTCAGAATGACACTTAACACAGTTAAGCTAGAATGGGAGGGTTAAGTCCATAGGAACACTTAACCAACTTAACACCGTTAAGCTAGAATGGGTGGGCTAAGTCCATAGAGACACTTAACCAAACTCAAGGTAGCAAAACGAGACTTGTAGGGGTTAAGTAAAGTTAATACACTTAGCCAAATTAACATGTTAACTAGACCAGAGGCTGGGGTTAAGTAAAATCTAATACACTTAGCCAATTTGTTATGTTAGTTGGGCTAGACTGTAGGGTTAAGTAAACTTGAACACTTAACCATCAGGTTGTGATAAAGGAATGGGGTTAAGTCTAAAACATGAAGGGATACTACTTAACCTTTATTAATAACATGTTAGTTAAAACAGACAGGCAAGGTTAAGTTAAAAAGGAACACTTAACCAACACAGGGTGAATGGGTAGGGTTAAGTAATAAATACATAACCAATATAACTTGGTTTGCGGTAGGGTTAAGTCAACATGAGCTACTGATAACACTTAACCAGTTTAACAGGGTAAATGAGGAGGGTTAAGTTAGCTTGAATTGACTATGACACTTAACCAATCCAAATTGACGGGAAAGAGAACTAAGTAAACCTTAGTTAAGAAAACAACGATTCTGGAAACTAAGTGGTAAATCTTAGTTAGTAAAACTAAGTAGTAATTCTTAGTATAACACAGGAAGGAGTGAATTTCCGTCTGAGTAAAAAGGAGGCTACAACGAATTGGGTTACGAAGCCCGAGGCTTCGAGGGGACGTGAGGGTACTCTTGGTATCCCTGTGTGAGGCTGCAGATGATCCGCCTGGGCCCACAGAGGTTAAGGTCTGCGTAGAAGAACCAGCGGTATGCCTTGGTTGCAACACATGGAAACCTAAAGACCAGGATGGATCGGCGTGATTCGGCGAGCAAACGGTAGCCCTGTGATAGCGACTCGTCGTCTACCATCCATCTTGAGTTAGTCGAGATACGTGAAGCGGAAAGGCGGAGAATTCCAAAAGACCATATACTTGCTATCTAGTTATGGGTGAGGATGGCCATGGGATAGTGGGGAACCAGGGGCCGGCGTATAGTTTTCATTTTACAAGGTGTGCCTTTCATTAGTTGAGGGAGGGGTCAAGTGGGACCATAGCCACTGGAATAAAAACAGACCTTAGCATCTGCATCGGCAGATATCTGAAAGCTCCCGACCGAGTTCTGTATTCCTTGATTTGCCCTGACACAGGACTCGGGTCGCACATTATAGGACATATCTAGACAAGCGATAACGATTCGCGATACATGCGTGGGGATGTATAGGAACATATACCACTCTAGGTAGTGTGTCCTAGACTTGGGGGCATCGTTCGGTAGGTAGCATAATTCCTAATTGAACTAGGTGGCATAAATCCTAAATCCAAGAAGCGTTCAGCAGACAGCGTAAGCTCTAGTTGAATCTAGAAGGCACTTGGTAGAAAACCCTAGATTAAATCTAGGCAACAAATAAATAAATGGATGCCTGAAGGCGATGGAAAATACAGGGATTGGGATCACGTTAGCATTACTAGTTGGGACATTAGTTAGGTGGTGCAGAGATATAGAAACCAGTATAACAAGGAAATAGCGAAGCGGCGAAATTATCAGAGCAATTCAGTTTATCTTATCTTAGCATATCTTGTGATTGTCTTGTCTAATCTTGCTGACCCTATGGTCATGGTGTAATCTTGGATTCAGTTAATTCATGTCGTTTTGTTTTTCCATGTTCACATGCTAGAAGTTACTGAACTTACTCAGGCTTTATGTCTGACTCTGTTTTTCTTTCGTCTTCTTTTATTCCGTTTCCCTCCCCCCCCCCCCCAGGTAGTAAAGGAGGGAATCATATAGCTCAGGTTAAGTTGGACTGTCACTCTTTCTCAGCCTGAAGATTTGTCGAAGTTTTGCTTGGACTCTCTTTTCGGATGCTATGGCTGGCTCTTGCTAAAACTGGGGAATATAAATATTGTTTTATGCTTCTTTATTTTGTAAGACAGATGACACTCTGATATTGTAAAGAAATCTTTGTACAAACTATTTTATCAATAAAGAAAAGTTTTATTTTCCGCTGTTTAATTTATGTCTGTCTTGTAATTTATCTGCATCTTTTACCCTAAATGCTCCACAGAACTTAGTGCATTCCCTTTGTGAGTGACACTAAGGGACGTGGGGTGTTACATATATATATATATATATATATATATATATATTATAATGGCCTGAATAGAACGCGCCGCGCCGCGGTAGTTCGCGAATTTCGACCATTGACTTCGAATGGATATTACGGGAGATCCGACCGTCGGATTCTCCTAAAACCGGAACCGTTGGGTTCGTATCGAAAAGATCTTTCTAATGGTTGGATTTGGAATTATGTCCAAATCAAATTTGGAAAAGGTCACTGTAAGTGCAGTTCGATGGCCGTTGATGGTAATCGACTGTACGGGCCTTGATAAAATTATTAAAAATAGTAATAATTTGTGTAAAATCATAAGAAATGATTTGGGAAGAATCGGGATGAAAAACTCTATATTTGAAAAGATAAAAATAATTTTTTACCGAAATGAATTAGTTTTGAACTAGGATTAAAATTCTATTTATTTTTAAATAAATAAATTGGATTTGAAAAGGGTTTTAAAAGTAACCAGAATTTCCAATAATTGAATTGGAATGGATTTGAATCGAAATTGTCTTTGGATTATTTCGATGTTGGATTTCATGATTACACAGATATTGTTATGGAAATTTGAAAGATACATTTATATCGTTATTTCCAATACGATATTTGTTGGTCGTAGAATTTGATATTGAATTTGGGTTTGTCGTGAATGGTGTCTTCATTAACACTGTCCTTGAACCCAGTTGAGAAAAAGATTAAATCTTTTTATTTAGATTTAATGAAGTGTACCAATTAAATAATATTTAATTGGAATTGAATTGATATTGATTTTTGGGTTTATCGTGAACGTTGTTTTAAATAACACTTGTTCTTTAACCCGATAATTAATGGAATGTGATTTTGGGTTGTCGTGAACGGTATCTTCAATAATACTGTTCTTAGACCCAAAGGAGTTAAGAAAATCAGAAACTAACTGGGGATTAGTTAAGTTGAATGATTTCTGGGGTATCGATCTGATGTTGGTTTCGGCCTTCGGGGTTAATACTTAGGGAATTGCTCACTTGCTAATTTACGGTTAGGGATTGATTGAAATGGAATGTGATTTTGGGTTTATCGTGAACCGTGTTTTAAATGACACTGATTCTTTAACCCAGTCAAAGATTACAACTAAGTGGAGTTTTAATGAATCTTTAATTAGATTGAAAAGATCGAGAATGGAGTATCACCAATTTTACTCCAGACGGTAGTTAAATCTTTAATTAGATTTGAACGTGAAATGGTAATTGAATTTACCGATAACACTGTGGTGTTAGATATGAAGTATGACCAGTTTTACTTCATGGGATAAATAGGTTGGGATTGGGAAATAAAATAAATAATTACTTCGGTGTGGTTCGTTAATCCCGACTAGTTTGAAGTGATATTCAAAAGGAAGATTAAAGAATAAATTTAAAAGAATTTATCTTTGATAAAATTAATGGGAACCTTTCCCTAAGAATGTGAAATTTTGAAACTAACTGTAGGTTGGCTAAGCAGAGTGATTTCCTAGGTATTGATCTAATGTTGGTTTCGGCCTTCGGGGTTAATATTTGGGGGATTATTCTCTTGATTAATTTACGGTTAGTGACCGATGAATTGGAATGAGGCGTATGTTGTGTTTGTGTAACACTTGTTTATTTTATACGCGAGTTATTCGGAAAGACCGGGTTTGTCCCATTCTGAATAACTGATACGACGATAAGTCGAAGATGAAGACGGTGGTTGAAGACCGGAGGTCTTCACGTCGTTTGGATAATTACTGATGATCTTGATTGGGCTGTACACCCAAGAGGAGGGAAACAGTTGGTGATCGTCCAGACGTACTTGGAGATCGATGGATATGCGGTGTACTAGGTGCCTCCGGTTTCGTTCAGACCCAGAACGAACTTGTAAATGGATTGTGTGTCTGACATTGGATTTCAGTATGTGTGATTGATTTCTATTAAATATATATCTGTTTGGCGGCAGAGAATTTATTCTCTTGCTTAACGCCCTTCTCTGAGACCTACGAGCTCAGGGGTTATATATTGGTGGATATCCATCGCATGGAATGAATTGCCTGTGTGGCATGCCTAAGTGGCAAATGATCAAGGCTTCTGTTGAAAAGCAAAGTCTTGTGGTTGATGATCAAAGCACGGCCTTTGTGGCATAGCTTTGTGTAATGTTTAATTCGCGAGTTTCACACCCGGTATGAACCAGAAACGGGAGAAGGACCTCAGGGAGGGCATCCGTTTCTTTTTAGTTAGAAGTGGCGTCAGTGGTTTTACACGCCCTGACGAGTTTGACTTATGTGGTTGTTGGTTTGCGAGGCGCCTCAGATATATCGGTGACTATGTGAAGCCGATGGAGTCATTCGTTGGCTCATTTACGCCCCATAGGGTGGGGAAACGCATGTTCATGCATTTTAATCCACTCCGTGTGGACCGGCCCTGACGATCCAAGGGCCCACCTGAGTCTGGGTCCTGAGGCTCGGGCTAGACAGTCTCGAATCAGTGAGGACGATCCCTAGCCTCGGTTCATACCATAAATGATAACCCAATTTCCAATACGACATTTTGAGGTTTTGATTGTATACCTATATATGGCGACATAGTGGTATGGGGCATTCATGCCGCCTATGATTGATATTTATGATTGTATATAAAATCAGAAACTAACTGAAAGCGAGCTAAGATGGGTGATTTACTGGGTATTAGTCTGATGTTGGTTTCGGCCTTCGGGGTTAATACTTAGGGAATCATTCTCTTACTAATTTACAGTTGGAGTCTGATTAAAAATTTAAAACATGAAATTTAGCGTATCAAGCATTCTTTGGCTATTATAAGGTAAAACCATATCCCCCGGCTTGCGTTGCATTGTGTAATAGGACCTGGGTCTTATAATAGCTTCAATTTTCTTTATTTAGCATTGCGTTGTTGTTATATGCACTGGTATTCTTGCGAGGAAACCCATTCCGTGTTATACGGCGTGGTCCCTTGATTTACCTAACTTTAAAATAAAGATTAATAACTGTTTTAGTTCTCACACCAGTCCCATGACTGACCTGTAGTTTATTGTTTTAACCTAAACTTTGGGTGCCCCTATTTTCCGCACGGGCAGCTAGTAGTTTTGGTTTTGCAGATTTATATTCACAGGATCCTGGTTTACAGCTGGAATGATATCCGGAAAGCTTTGTATCCGTATATCTCTTTTAGTTGTGTATTGTATTATTTTCCGCTGCTACGTAATGTATTGTAATCTCTGATATTTTTCGAATGTGTAATATTTATTTATACTCTGTATATTTTTGTATTCTGATGGAATTGTTGTAATATACAAGGAAAGGTTCTTCCGCCTGCGTTCTATTTTGTCGTGTTCTCAAAACAATTAAGCGTTTCGAACGGTCTAGATCGGTTTAGCGACTGATTCGGATCGAGCGAAATTCCTTGTTGTCATAGATTATGATGTGGATTTAAGTTAATATTATGCTTATAAATGTAGGAAATTGGCTATTAGTGAAATATATGGTGATGAAAAAAAATTATATAATGATTTAATATGGTATTTGAAGGCAGTTGAGAAAAATAATCCGAAAAGTTATACAAATATGGATGTGGATGAAGAGACTAACCAATTAGAGAGAGAATTTGTTTGCTAAGAGGCTTATGTATTTGAATTTAGGTATTGTCGACCTATGGGTTTTTTCGATGCAACTTTTTAAAAGGCCGAAGTGGTATTTTGATAGCTACTATTGCTAAAAATGGGAATCAAGGTACTTAATGTTATTAATTATTTTCTTATTTAGTACACAATTAGATATTGATAATCAAATTACTGTATTATAATTTTAAGATTTAGTAAATAGGAACTTGTAAATTGATAGAAGAAAAAGATAGAACAATATATCTTTTTTCTGTAGTTCATTAATTTTATAATGTACTGTAGTATAACTTAAAATTATATTTTGTATTGTTGGAAAATGTTATTTAGAATAATTATTGGTGTTGTTGTTTTATGTTTCAGGTTTTTTCCCATTGGAAATGGCTCTTATGCCTAAAGAAAATGAAGATTGTTAGAGTTAGTTTTTGACCTACTTAAGAAATGCTCTTAGGTTTGCTAAACTATTGATTTTTTTAAGTGATAGACATTGCGGTTTGTTGTTGAGTATTTCCAAATAGCCATCAATCTTATTGTCTACATCATATGCAAAGTAATATTGCTGGTATTGTTAAAAGTGGGAGGGGTGTTTAGGTAGGTCATTAGCTAAAATAGTGTGCTTTAGCTTCAAGTGCTCATGAACTTGAAAAAGCTATGGCTAAATTTAAAGAAATTGGGGGTGCAAAAGCTATTGAATATTCGAATGATAACCCATATGATCATTCAGCTGATTTATTTTTTCGTGGAAAAAGATATGGTGAAAATAAATCTAATGTAGCGGAAAGTTTCAATTCATAGATCTTGGATGAAAGAAGTCTGCCTGTAACTTCATATCTTGATGGTATTCAGATTAAGCTTATGTTGCAAACGTCCAATAGAAGAGACGAGGTAGCTAACTAGAATAGTGTTCTTTGTCCAAAAATGGAAGCTTGTTTGTTGAAATTGAAGGAGGAAGGGTTTGGGTGGAGTGTTACTAAATCATCTAGGTATGTGTTTTTTCTTTTTGGATTATGATGTAAACAGTTAACAAAGATTTTTTTTTTTTAGTGCAAACTGTTTCTGAAAAAGATATGTGCATTTATCTTTTTTATATTTTGCTCATTTAGTTTATGAAAAAGTTGAATGAGAATTATGTGACAGTAGGATAATTTCTGTATTATTTAACTTTGTACTATAAATTTAAGGATTTATGTATTTGTAGTGTGATATCATGTGATGCATGAAAGAAATGCTTATTATAGAGATAGCAGGATATTAGACACATTATATAGGATTATATGTTAATGTGGGAAAAAATTTATTTGTTAATGTAATAATGTTATTTATTTAAATACCACTTATTTTGAATTTTCCAAATTTATTTTTGAAGTTCATTCTCCAATATCACAAAAAGTAGATCTTAAAATCGCATTTGCAGCTGCAACCAATGGAAAGTAAAGGGCTTTCCTTGTGCCCATGCTTTGAAGTGTATATATTTGTCTAAAAATTCTGTTTGTGATTACATTGAGCCTTACTTCACTGTTGAGTATTATCAAGCTGCTTATTCACATGCAATAAATCCAATTCCAACTTTTGATAAAGAAACAGTTGAAGCTAAAGAATCATGTACTGTTCTTCCTCCTAAAGCTGTTCATGGAGCTGGTAGGCCTAGTGTGAATAGAATTGAAGGTGTTGATTTTCATGCTAAACAAAACAAATGTGGAAAGTGTACAAAACTAGGACATAATAGAAGAAGTTGTTCTTTGAATGATTGATTTTTTTTTTAAAATTCATTGTATTTGACTAATTATTTTAAAATTTGTGTTACAGTTGAATAATATGGTAAAATGATTTTTTGGTTTTATGGATGTGATGAATGTTGATTTTTTTGGAGTGATTAATTTTAGAACTGATTGAAATTCTGCAAGTTTACGTTTACATTTTGTTATATGTTGTGGTTTAGGTGATTAAAAAGATATTCGATTTTGTCTTTTTATTTTATATTATGCAACTTGTTCTTTTGTTGAATAATTATTTGTTTATTAAGCTTTCGGAAATTTATGCTGCGTTATGTTGAATGATTATTCGATTATTTTGTTTTTTCGACAATAAAGGTTTTAAAAGATAATTACATTTATATTTTCATGTACAGGCAATATTTTAAGTTTGTTGTATGTACTAAATTTAATAGGTTAATGTTGTCTGAGTATGTGTGTCCTATAAGGTATTTTTGTTTCAATACATTAGTAAATAATTGCACAATGGTTTCACTATTAAATTATTATATTATGTGGTTTACGGGATGAAAAAGATGAATATTTTTATCTTTTTATTTTATATTTTGCTATGAACATTAATGAATTAATAATTGAAATGATTTCAATTCTTATATCAATTAATCAAACGCACTAACAAAATCCACCAATTATCATACGCACTAACAATATCCATCAATTAATCATACACACTAAAAAAAGTGGGATATTAATGAAAAGATAAATGTAATTATATTTTTTGTTAAAAGACGTTTGTTATCTCTGTTATTATTATTTTTTGAAAATTGCAAAAAGATCGTATATTAGTATTAACTTAAATAACAAAGATAAATCTAAATACATTCATAAAAAATTACTATTTTAATTCTTTAACCGACAAATAAAAGCAATTGACTTTCAAACAAAAGATAAAAGCATTTAGCTTTTGATTTATAAGATTGTAGATAGAACAGTACATCAGCAGTTTGTAATTAATCTCGAAACTCAGATATAATCCCTAACACCTACGATCAAATCAGTATCAGCTATTACAAATTAAACACCAAATACAATATCTAATTGTTAACATCAGCATTTACAAATTAGAGACGTCATTCATGATCAATTACGTTTTAAAGGTTTGACCTAGAGCTGCATAACTCCTCAAGGTTCCAATAGTATGGTTCGTCAGTAAGTATTTGGGCAGCTATATTTGCTCGGAATGCATCTACTTGTTCTGGACTGGTTTTTGATGAAGTTTGCTTTCCTTGAGTTATTTTTTGGATGAACAAAATTACAAATATTCCATAGTCGTACCTGCATTCCTTGTAATTAGTATTATAATAATGGAAACAAGTAGTACTTTATACAAAAATCATTTTGTAGCCTAGTGTCAGGAAAAGATAAAAACATTTATCTTTCCCAGAAAATCAAGTTACCAGTAACTTGTAATCCTTCCATAAAGTTTTAGAACATTTGTGTATTTGAAAACATGTTATCTTAAATAACAACTGTTAACATAACTTAGTACATGTCAAATTATTTTTTAGCTCACTTTTCACGAAAAGATGAAACCATTTATCTCTTCTAGAACTCAATGTTATTATTTACTCATAATGGTCAAATTTCTTCCAAATTATATAACATACTACATATATGCTTACTAGGAATTAGTCATGGCCAAATTTGTTCAATTTATATAACATATTACATATATGATTACTAAGAAATTATAATTATCAAATTGAATGGCTAAAAATTACCCGGTATTTTGTTGAGCACAGTCAACATTATTTATCACTGATTTTTTTTCAGAATGGTTTTCTGTCCTTCATCTTGTAAGTCTCTATTTAGGGTGTTGACTGCTTCTTTCTGCAATAATTGAAAGAAATTTATAATAAATATAAACACATTTATCTTTTTACTATTTTTTATTTGCACTTACCACATTCATGCAAAATTTATAATAAATATGAACACATTTATCTTTCTACTTTTTTATTTGCACTTACCAGTGTAATAACCCGGAAATCTGGGCCAATTTAAAATTTTTATTCTGGCAATTTTAGCGAATTTTGATTATTTAAAATGAATTATTTTAAATAATAACGACGAGAAATTTATTTTGAATAGAATTCGAACGTATATATTATATAGTTCGTCGTTAGAATATAAATATTTATTTTAAATTATAAAAGGAATTGAAAATAGCGCGGTAGTTCGATAATTCAATTTCAAAACTTCAATTGAACATACCGGGTGCAAAATAAACCGGATTTTAGTGAAACCAAAAATAATAGGATCTATTTGGGAATATCTTTCCAACGAATCCGAAAAATCAAAATTTCATAGCGGGGATAAAAAGATACGTCCAGTTGAAAATTCTGAATAGTCGTTATGGAATTCAGGCCCTTAAAAATGGGAATTTTGCAAACGACCTCGGATTTCGACGAAACCACTTTTGTTGGGTCCGTGATGTCAAATTATTGATAGATTCCAAATTTCGTAATTTTTCAAATCAATATGTGAGCGTGGCAAAGGAAAACGCGTTTGACCAGTTTTAGTTGATTTTAATCGACTGGAAAATGGCCATTTTTCAAACGGTCTCAGAATTCGACGAAACTAATTTTGTTAGGACCGTATCGTCAATACGAAGCTAGAAAATATTTTTCTGGGATTTATAAAGTTCGTATGTGACCCCAGTAAATTGAAATGCGCGTTCAAATTCAATATATAGAGTTATATGTTGATTTTAACGAAAACTGATCGAAACGGTCGAATCAGCTTACGGTACATATCCCATTGTGTTTGGAATGGGGTGAATTAGCTATGGACGACAGGCGGTGGGCCTCGTTTCGAGGTCGAAATAAAAAGTCAACTTTTTGAAATTAAAATAATTAAATATAAAATTCCTCTCTCTCTCTTCCCTTATTCCTTTATCTAGCCCCCCTTTCAAAATCAATTCAGTTGAAAAGAGAAAAAAAAATCGATCGCAGTCGATTCCCCCCACCGCCCACCGCCGCCGCGTCGCCCTCCATCCACCGCCTCCACCTTCTTCCCCCCCTCCATCGACCTGCTCCCTCTTCTTTCTCCTCCCCTTCTTCTTCCCGTCCGTTCTGCCTCGCACCCAAACCGCAATGCCCCCCCCCCCCCGAAGCCGATGCTCCACCTCCGCCGCCTGCTGGAGGGCCCACCACCACCAGCGATGGAGAAGACCCCCCCCCCCCGGCCTTCGATTTCGACTATAAGCCCCTTTTTACTTATTTACTTTTATTTTATTTCTTTTTTCCTATGTAATTGGTATTAGAAAATTATAAAAATCAGTTTTTTTATAAATAGCATGATATAAAAGGTTATATTTTTATCATATAGAAAAGGTTAGACTTTTATATAGGAAATAGTTCGAATTTTTAAAATAGAAAAGATTTGATTTTTCTATATGAAAAGACCATATTTTTATAAGTGAAAGGCGAGATTTTTATTATAGAGAAGAACGGATTTTTATAATAGAAGAGGTCGGATTTTTACAATAGAAAAGAACAGATTTTTATAATAGAAGAGGTAGGATTTTTACAATAGAAAAGAACGGATTTTTATAAGTAGAAAGATCGGATTTTTACAGTTTGAAATGAATTATAAAAATATAATCTTTATCGATACGAACACTGTTATCAAAATATGATTTTTACCATGTAGTTAGCAATAAAAAGATATGATTTTTATACAGAAGTTAGAAAAGTAAATATACGATTTTCATATAGAAGTAGTGATGAAAATTCTACTTTTACATTATAGAAGTGTTAAAAATATGACCTTTATATAGTAGAAGATATAAAAATAATATTTTTATATAAGTAGTGTATTGAAAATAAAATTTCTATATAATAGAGAATATAAAAATATAATCTTTATATTTGAAAAGGCGAAATCTTTATATAGAGAATAGCAGTGTAAAAATAGAATTTTTATCTATATAGCAGCGAAGTAAAAATTTGATTTTTATATATTAAATAGTGAAGTAAAAATTTGATTTTTATATATTGAATAGCGAAGTAAAATTTCGATTTTTATATATTGAATAGCGAAGTAAAAATTCGATTTTTATATATTGAATAGCGAAGTAAAAATTCGATTTTTATATATTGAACAGCGAAGTAAAATTTTGATTTTTATATATTGAATAGCGAAGTAAAAATTCGATTTTTATATATGTAGTGAATACGGATGACGAAAGTGATGAAAGAAGGAACGACGAAGATTTCGGGAAAAGAAGATTCGTGGCGTTGGTTTAGCATATCAGTGAGAACTTCTCACCTTTTAATTTTGTTTTCTAGTTATATAAATATATACTAGGATGCAGACGGTGTTTAGTAGCACCCGACACCCGTCGTCCACAGACCATGGACGGCTTGTATGCTTGTTTGTTTGATTTTGATGTGTAGTTGATTGTGTGATGTGAAATGAAATATTTATATAGTTGAAATAAAATATTTTATAGTGGAAAATATTTTATAGTTAAAAACAGAATTTTTGACGTGTATATGAAATGAAATAAAAATAAACAAATCGGATGATTTGTTTGTATACACACATTTGACTGATATTGATTGGGACGATAAATTTTACCCATCGCCCAACTGCACAAATAAAATCTGTGTTTGATTGTTTGAAAACCCCACACGGGTATTGGGATGATATATGACATACACTAATCCCAATAATTAGCTGTATGTCGATCGATTGATTGACAGACTGTTATAAGCGTTAAATATTTATATTCGATGCTTATACAGTGTAGAATGCACTTTGGATGATGGTTGATTATTCATCGTTGTTATTGTATACATGTATTGTAGAAAATCCATATAACTAAAATTATATGGTAATTCATTGGGCCTCATTCCAGTTTTGAAATAGAAGTATTTGAAAAAGAAATATTTGAAATAGAATATTTGAAAATAGAAAATATATGAAGCCGTGTTGATTAGATTGACGCCATTTTGACATGAACGATATTTATATCGGTTTTATTCATTTTATAACGAATATCGAAAGTGATTTCAAAATCTGATATTTTGAATAGAAATGAATTCGAATTGAAACTGAATAGAATTGAATTCGAATTGAAACTGAATAGAAACGAATTCGAATTGAAATTGAATAGAAATGAATTCGAATTGAAATTGAATAGAAATGAATTCGAATTGAAATTGAAATTGAATTGAATTGAAAACGAACAGAAATTGAATTAGAAACCAATTTGAATTAAATCAATTTGAAATAAAATGAAAATGAATTTATGTTGAAAAATTTGATTTTGATTTGAAGTTGAAATAGAAGTTGAAATCGTTTTGAAAACGAATTTAAAACGATTTATAAAATACGTTTTGAAAGGAAATCGACGGAATATATATAATATATATACTATATATATAATGGCCTGAATAGAATGCACCGCGCAGCGGCAGTTCGCGAATTTCGACCATTGACTTCGAATGGATATTGCGGGAGATCCGACCGTCGGATTCTCCTAAAACCAGAACCGTTGGGTTCGTATCGAAAAGAGCTTTCCAACGAATATTAGAAATTTGAAATCTAACGGTTGGATTTGGAATTATGTCCAAATCAAATTTGGAAAAGGTCGCTGTAAGTGCAGTTCGATGGCCGTTGATGGATATCGACTGTAAGGGCCTTGATAAGATTATTAAAAATAGTAATAATTTGTGTAAAATCATAAGAAATGATTTGTGAGGAATGGGGATGAAAAACTCCATATTTGAAAAGATAAAAATAGATTTTTATTGAAATGAACTAGTTTTGAACTAGAATAATAATTTATTTATTTTTGAAAAAATAAATTGGATTTGAAAATGGTTTTGAAAATAACCAGAATTTCCAATAATTGCATTGGAATGGATTCGAATCGAAATTGTCTTCGGAATATTTCGATGTTGGATTTCGTGATTATACAGATGTTGTTATGGAAATTGGAAAGATATATATATATATATATATATATATATATATATCGTTATTTCCAATACGATATTTGTTGGTCGTAGAATTTGATATTGAATATAAGCCGATATATTTTCTATTCAGAGCCTTGTATTTAATATCAAATGTGATTTGGGTTTGTCATGAATGGTGTCTTCATTAACACTGTTCTTAAGCCCAGTTGAGAAAAAGATTAAATCTTTTATTTAGATTTAATGAAGTGTACCAATTAAATAATATTTAATTGAATTGATATTGTTTTTTGGGTTTATCGTGAACAGTGTTTTAAATAACACTTGTTCTTTAACCCGATAATTAATGGAATGTGATTTTGGGTTTATCGTGAACCGTGTTTTAAATGACACTGATTCTTTAACCCAGTTAAAGATTAAAACTAAGTGGAGTTTTAATGAATCTTTAATTAGATTTGAACGTGAAATGGTAATTGAATTTACCGATAACACCATGGTGTTAGATATGAAGTATTACCAGTTTTACTTCATGGGATGAATAGGTTGGGATTGGAAAATAAAATAAATGATTACTTCGGTGTGGTTCGCTAATCCGGACTAGTTTGAATTGATATTCAAAAAGGAGATTAAAGAATAAATTTAAAGAATTTATCTTTGATAAAATTAATGGGAACCTTTCCCAAAATATAAGAATATTTGAATAAAAGAATATTCTGAATTGGAATGAGGCGTATGTTGTGTTTGTGTAACACATGTTTATTATATACGCGAGTTATTCGGGAAGACCGGGTTTATCCCATTCTGAATAACTGATACGACGATAAGTCGAAGATGAAGACGGTGGTCGAAGACCGGAGGTCTTCACGTCATTTGGGTAATTACTGATGATCTTGATTGGGACGTACACCCAAGAAGATGGAAACAGTTGGTGATCGTCCAGACGTACTTGGAGATCGATGGATGTGCGGGGTACTAGGTGCCTCCGGTTTCGTTCAGACCCAGAACGGACGTGTAAATGGACTGTGTGTCTGACATTGGATTTTATTCTGTGTGATTGATTTCTATTAAATATATATCTGTTTGGCGGTGGAGAATTTATTCTCTAGCTTAACGCCCTTCTCTGAGACGTACGAGCTCAGAGGTTATAAATTAATGGATATCAAACGTATGGAGTGAATTGCCTGTGTGGCATGCTTAAGTGGAAATGGATCAAGGCTTCTGTTGAAAAGCAAAGTCTTGTGGTGATGATCAAAGCACAGCCTGTGTGGCATAGCTTTGTGTAACGTTGATTCGCGAGACTCACACCCCGGTTGTGAACCAAAAACGGGAGAAGGATCCAGGGAGGGCATGCGTTTCTTTCTAGCTAGAAGTGGCGTCAGTGGTTTTACACGCCCTGATGAGTTTGACTTATGTGGTTGTTGCTGTTGCGAGGCGCCTCAGATATATCGATCGATCCGGGACCGATGGGGTCATTGGACTCATTTACGCCCCAAAGGGCGGGGAAACGCAGTGTTCAGGCATTTTAATCCACATCGGTGGACTGGCCCTGTGGCTCCTAAGGCTTGACAGAGTACTTGCCTGAGGCTCGGGCTAGAGAGTCTCGAATCGGTTGAGGACTATCTTTTGCCTCGGTTCATAGTTGGAAATCCAATTTCCAAATACGTGACATTTGCGGTTTTATTTGTAGAGCCTAGTATGGCGACATGATATATGGTACCCATGCCGTCTATGATTGATACTTATGATTTGAAGTTGTTTCACCCACTATGCACTTATAGTAGTATCAAATGATTTGTTTTAAACGTACTAAGCATGTTTGGCCATTATAAGGGAAAACCCTATCCCCCGGCTTGCGTTGCATTGTGTGATAGGACCTGGGTCTTATAATAGCTTCATTTTTCTTTATTTAGCATTGCGTTGTTTGTTTTATGCACTGGTATTCTTGGGAGGAAATCCGTTCCGTGTTATACGGCGTGGTCCCTTGATTTACCTAACTTTAAAATAAAGATTAACCGTTTTAGTTCTCACACCCGTCCCATGACTGACCTGGAGTTTATTGTTTTCACCTAAACTCTGGGTGCCCTTATTTTGACACGGGCAGCTAGTAGTTTTGGTTTTGCAGATTTATATTCACAGGATCCTGGTTTACAGCTGGAACGATATCCGGAAAGCTGTGTATCCGTATATCTCCTTCAGTTGTGTATTGTATTATTTCCGCTGCGATGTATTTAAATGTAATTTAAATCTCTGATATTTCTGTGTAATATTTATTCATACTCTGTATATTCTTGTATTCTAATGGAATTGTTGTAATATACAATGAAATGTTCTTTCGTCTGCGTTCTATTTTGTCGTGTTCTCAAAACAATTCGTTCTTTCTCTTCTCTTCGGAGACGGGGGAAGTTCGGGTCGTTTCAACCACATTCATGGCAAATTTTCTATGACCGCTTCTCCTAGTTTTTGATCTTATGGTTAAGTGTAACGACCCGGGAAAAAGCGACCTTGATTATCCGATATACAACACATATCGAACATCAAGGGTCGACAATTACCGAATAGTTAATGAAAGAATTTAGAGGGTGAGGATAGATAAGATAGAAAATTAGAATAGAAGAAGAAAAAGAAGAACACAACATCAGAGTAACACGAATCTCACAGCGGAACGAATAAAATATAATATATCACATAACTTGAAATCAAAAGCAGTATATGCATACAATACCATTATCAGAGTACAACCCTTGCATCACAGCGGAAATAAACAATAGCTATATAAGTCCTGAAGCCTCCTGCTCCAAGCTCTCCAAGTCTATCTGTAAAATCCTGACTACTTGACTGACCGTACAAATTTGGGCACCCAAGAGTTTAGGGAAAACAAAACAAAATAAAACTCTGGGTCAGTCATGGGACTGGTGTGAGTAAACTCAAATCATTTGGCTTAACTTTTCAAAATCCTTTTCAAAAGAAAAGATAATCGTAAGACCAATCCACACATAAATACGGATGGCTTTTACCTTACGATAACCCAAAACACTTTTGAAAATCATATATTATCTGATATTATAATAATGTCTAATCACAAGTAATTAACAATCTATTAGAACGCTTGCATCTCACGCTCTACATATATAGCATATAATCAAAAACCGCGGGCGCTTATTGGAGATTGGATTCCAACTTGACAAGGTATGGGACCACCTTCCGAACGTGTATCTCTAGAGGCGAATACACTGGGTTCAACAAGAACATCTTGCAAACCGGCCCACACATGACCGACCACTCATTTCGCTTGAGTGTATCGAATATATATCACCAACGGTTGGGATCAGCAACCGTCTCCTGAATGGAGCAGCATCGATAGATTTAAGAACAAAAGGAATTTCTCTAGATAGGTGATCATACATCCTAATGGGTGCGACCCACATAGCCATGCTGCCTGCCCAATTTTTGTCCTTTCCTGGTTGATGAGGCTTGAGGTCATAACGTATCTCTTGACAGATCACACCTCCATTACTTTGAATGCCACATCGTCATACCCGCCAAATCACAAATTGATTTCACCAAAAATACCACGGGTATATTGCTAAGAGAAACGAATTCCTCCGCCAAAAACCTAAGTACGTTTGAAGAGATAAACTTACGTAATTTATTGGATATACTCTGTCAGACACTCGTCCATTTACGTTTGTCCTGGGACTGGACAAACCGAAGGCACTATTCTGTAAACAGGATAGCCCTTGCACAACTCCGTCTTCAATATATTCAGCATACTTGATTCGCAACGCTTATGCCAATACGGAGTGGTTCTCTGGATATTAATCCAACCGGTCTCTCCATATTAACAACGTAAAATGGTCAAAACTTTGATAGTCGGTGAGTTAACTATCACACGAAAACATGTCGGTGTGCAAACAACGATATTATTTCCCGAAGGAAATTCTATCGAACAATCATCATTTCATTCATGCGTTCATTTCCCTATTCCAGTTGTTTAATGTTTCTTATTCACTATATTTAGAAAATATATATCATTATCATTGGAAAACATTTCCATCTCTTGTTTCTATATTCAGAAAACAATTCTGCTTCTCATTTGGAAAAACATTTCCAAATCTCCTTCATTTGATTAAATAGATGTTTGAATAAACATCACTATGCCAAATCTCCTTCATTTGGTTTCCACTTAACCACTTTTCACCATCGAATCTTAACCATTTCTTAGTTAAAAACGAAGTCAATCAAGTTGGGGTATAATTACCTCTCAGACCTTAACTGAACAACATTTCTAACTTCGAAATAGGCAAAATTCATCTTTCTAAATCTTTAACACTTCTTTACGATATTCTCGGATTCTATTTACAAATCCACTTCTCGTACGGAAAACACTTGATTATAACAATGGTGTTATAATCCCCTGCATCCGAAATATAATGACTTTATAAATACTTTGATTTTTTCTAACTTGAATAAATAACGAACTAAATTATTAACTCATACTCGGTTAACTCTAAGTTGTAACTCTTATTCAATTAACTCTTATTCTATTTAACTCTTACTGGACTAACCCTTGTTCAGATAACTCGATCTGATTTACTCATTTTGACCCACTTACTTGATCAGTTCAACTGGACTAACTTAGCTTAATTAACTCGACTAAATTACTTTTATCAATTAACTAATATTTGACTTGACACCATTCGCTCGACTCTAGATCGCAGCGATCACAATGGTTACGACTGATTCCCTCAGGAAACATCCGACCGCCTTAGGCTATCTGCAGCCCTGCGAATTACGCTAGCAGTCGTGCCCACTGGTAGCTTATCTTAAATGACTACTTCTGTTTAACTCTATCTCAAAAAACTAAATTCGAGCAAATCTAGTTGAATAACTAATATTCAATCATCCCTTATTCGATTACTATATTTGGATAACTCTAGTTCGATTAGACTCTAATCGATTAACTCTAACTGATTAACTTTAATTGGTTAACTCTAACCAACTAACTCTAAATGTTTATTCCAACGGTTTAACTCTACGGTTTAACCCTAACGGTTTAACTCTAACAGTTCAACTCTAACAGTTTAACTCTAACAGTTTAATTCTAACGGTTGATCTCAATAAATTTATTCTATTTTATTAACTCTATTGGATCAGCCCATTTTGAATAACTAATATTCAATAAACTTCCTTTCGAATAAACTGATATTCGATAACTTTACTTCGAATAACTCTTATTCGATAAATTCTCTTTCATACATATTCAGTTTCAAATATCAATGCGGAAATCGATTTTTACTTCTCTATATAAGTCTTGACTTATATACTCTATTTACCCAAAGATAAATAACTAAATTAATTTAGAAAACTTTATTTATAAATTAACCTTCTCACTTTCTCTGTCAAAACAGATCTCTCTTAATTTCTCACTTCGAATTCATATTCTGTTTACCCGTGTGCGAAGCACGGGCCTAAATTCTTCCTAGTGTAAAATTCTCCTTTATTACACTTTTATCCATTTTCAAGTACTTCATTATTCTCTTTAATTTCTAAATAAGTAATCCCTTTCCATAACTCAGTTCATTTTCTAGATAAATATCTCTTTTCTATTTCATTTGAAAACGTTTTACAAATATTCTCTTATTATTTCTATTTGTAATTGTTTTATAAATATTCCTCTTTCTATTTTATGTGTAAATGGTTTACAATATTTTCCCTTTTCCATTTATTTTTATTTGCAAATGATTTGCAATATTTCCCTATTCCTTATTTTTCCCAATAGTTTCCTTTATATTGATTTACAAATATATTTTTTCTCTACATTGGTTTACCAATATTTTTCTTTTATATTGATTTTTCAGGTATCTTTCCTCTATTAACCCTTTTTCCTTTTATATATATATAATCCGTTGATTTTATATAAATAATCGATTTTCAAAATAAACTTTGAAAATTCCTTTTTACTTTCCCGTATCACTTATGGTATAAAAAAAATACCAATTTAAAAAGGGTCGATCATCATCCAAACACACAGGGTCAACCACAGTTGATGTAACACATCATATATCAGAATATAGGAAAAACAATAAAATAAATGTTGAGGAATCCAGTTGGATTCCTCCGACCTGTTTCCCTGCATCCACAGATGTCAGTCAACATATATAGCATGAAGGTAAAATGTTCTAATAATCAGAATCAATATTTCGATACGATTTATATATATCGTTATCGATGTTTTCAATCAACTGACTAGCAGTTCAACCAAACAACCAATACACAGCAAACCAGGCAATATTTATCAATTCTAAAAGTACTTTATAAAAATATAAAGCGTTCAGAGTTAGTGAGATTTACTCATATTGGTCGGTGCTCGTTAAATAACGATATATCGGTCATTGATTTGATTCAGGCATTTAATTTCACCATAAATCCAAATGAGCTCGGATTCACTCCCGGTCAGTTTCATGGTGTAGCCACCGTCCATACGAACCCAACGGATCTAACCGTTTGCAAAACTGATAACGTATGGATTAGTTACTGTAATTACAAGAAAATACACTATTTGATTTTAAATCAAACTTTATTGGGCCTCGCTACTTACCAAACCCAGCCCAGCCCTTGACCCGAAATGAATAGTGGTCTCTTCCTCAACACCAGTAAATCCCGTCCTCCCCAATGCCACTGGCCATTTCCGTTTATCTCCCATCGCCTCTTCCACTCCATTACTCCACAAAATCCAAAACAAAAACCATCTTTGCGTAACTCGTTGAAAGCTCTTCCTCCCGATATCAAAAACACCCCACTCGCATTATGTTTCTCCATCGCGACCTCGTCCGTACTCGACGAAGACCAGCGACACTTCTCAACCCGAAATCACCAAAAATTATCGAGCAGGTACGGATTCCACTCCTAAAACCTAATCCGAACTCGAATTCGAAGATTACAGCTCCATTGGACCAAAATCCCCAACCCTAAATACCGCTACCTCATTTCCAGTGAACACAGTTGCGACCGAACTACTTGAAATGCATACCAGTGGTTAGAGAATCCTAATACGAACTCAGAAATACAAATCCTGAGATTTATACATTTTTCTTTGAATTGATTGGAATTTGGAGATGGGTTTTTCACTGTTCGAATTTTTTCCAGTGATGGCGGCGCACTTTTGATCAGAGAGAAAAGTAAGTTAGGGTTTAGGAGTGTAAGGATATCATATAGAATAGGTTTTTATATTTTTTTATTCGATTATTGTATTTTATTTTAAGCTATCGCTGCTTTTATTTGTCTCCTAAAATTCCTGTGACCACATACGATACCCAAAAATTATGAAAATTGACACGCAGCTACTGTTTGACATTACGGACCCAACAAAACTTGTTTCGTCGAATTCCGACTCCGTATGCTCACTCAGCGTATTTTTAACCGTCTAAAAACTAACTGTTTCTCACTCTTAAAATCCGTACGGCCACACACTGACTCTAAAAATCACGAAACTTGGAATCTAACAATAATTTGACATTACGGATCCAACAAAATTAGTTTCGTCTAAAACGAAGGTCATATGAAAAACTGGCTATTTTTCAAGCGTTGAACTGACCTTTTAAATATATAAATATATTTAAACATTATTAAATTTAATATTAATAAATTAATATTCTCGTATATATCCGCAGATGATGTCGTACGGCTCCAGAATATCCTGCCAGAATTTATGACTTGATTTTCAGAATTCCGATTTGATCGATATTCAGTTTATATTGAAAATCGATTTATAACGAAATAAAGCATCGCAAAATATAAAGGAAATCCATAGCGACTTTTCCAAAATTTGATTTGGACGTAACTCAAAATCTATACGACGAAATCCAGATTTTTCTGTTCCATTAGAATAATATACTCCACCAGCTCCACGTGTTTCTTGTTTCACTGAAATCCAGCTTAAAACGGCTTCTGTATACTCGTTTAAAGTCTGAATCGCCAAATTACGAACTGCAGCGTCATTTCGAGCTCGATTTTAATTATAATATTAATTATTCGTTGAAATTGTCGTTTATAATTATATTCGTCAATATAATCCAATATAACTGAATTATATATATTGAATTGTCCAGTTCACATTATATTGTCGATTCACTATTTTTGATAAATTCAGGAATTAAATATGTTATTTAATTATTAATTTTTATTTAAATATTCAATATAATTGAATTAAACGACCATTTTAAATTTCTAAAACATATTTAAATAATTAAATAATTTATTTATTATCCGTAAAAAATGTGGGTCGTTACATTCTTCCCCTCTTAAAATAATTTAGTCCTCGAAATTGCTAAGGTAGAAAAATGATCTCTATAACTAGGTTAAAATTATTTGTTTACTCTGGTTTCACTAAACCAATATGTTTTAATTAATTTATTAATTTATCTCTATAAACGAAAATTTTCAAAAATTCAGAAAATTTTCTAACACCTGAAATTTTTGAAAAATTTCGCCAGCACCTCCTTTGTACCGGGAGCTTCGGGAAAATCCCCAAACCGCCACACAGGCCTCTCCAATTCAAAAGAAAATCAAACAGCCAAGCGGCTTGCCAATTCGGCTCATAAAACTCATCAAACTCACATGAATATAAACGTGTACCTTTTTGTCGGGCATTCAACTCTGCTATCCAAACTAGCATATACCAATATCATCCCAATCCATCTCCAATCCATTTTTATCTCCAACACAACCATTCGCTTAACCAAGCCAAATTCCAATCAAACTGCAATTCCAATCTCAATTCAAAAATCTTACTCAATAATTCATTTCTATCCCAGATTATCTCTGATCCAATCCAATTCTACTCGACACCATTCTATTTCAATTCAATTCAATTTCCACTTAACTGGTTGCAATTAATTTCAAATTTGCTTTCACAAATTTCTATTTAATTTCTGCTTATTTCAAATAATCTGTTTCTGGGAGTTTCAAATAGCTTCACTTTTTCAAAAATCAAATATCCTTATCTAGAATTTCAAAACAACTTGTTTTTCTCAAAACAATTCAAGAACAAAAAGTTTGGTAGTAATCCGTCACTTACAATCTCGAAAATGAACACCGATGATGTCCGGATCATCATCGGAATCTATTTTCCAGCTATCGAAGTGAGTTCAATACTATGTCACTTTCAAAACCATTTCTAAATATTTTCATTTTGAAATCCATTTCAAAATATCCCTTTCAATGCTTGCAACAATTTAAAATCTCCCAGGATTTTAAAATTCACATATATTTAACCCAGATTCAATTACACACACTTTTTCAGATTTCCAGAATTTTGATTTCATTTCTGATTTAAATTCAGATTTAATTCATCTTATTCCGTATATTTCACTTATATGAATTCTAATTGGTTATTTACATAACCATTTCACATTTTATAATCTTATTCGATTATAATAACAACCAACACATCCAATATATGATAATACTTCAAATATCTATAATTTGTTCATATCAAAATATAGTTTGGGTAAAATTATTTCATTCACCCTTTTTTCAAAACATACTGTGTCGGTCCATCGTATTCAAGCGTTTAGAAACCCCTATCGATACAGTGGATCAAACTGATCGACTAGAACTCATAAACGACTCAACCAATAAATCTCCACGGTATAAAATCATTTTACATAAAATAACAAATACGTTCACTCTTATATATACACTCAAACTCAGTTTAGGGCATTACTAACCCCATCTCTACTGAGTCACGCCACAGAACCAAGGTAAATCACCTAACCTTCAGCTCTGATACCAACTGTAACGACCCGGGAAAAAGCGACCTTGATTATCCGATATACAACACATATCGAACATCAAGGGTCGACAATTACCGAATAGTTAATGAAAGAATTTAGAGGGTGAGGATAGATAAGATAGAAAATTAGAATAGAAGAAGAAAAAGAAGAACACAACATCAGAGTAACACGAATCTCACAACGGAACGAATAAAATATAATATATCACATAACTTGAAATCAAAAGCAGTATATGCATACAATACCATTATCAGAGTACAACCCTTGCATCACAGCGGAAATAAACAATATCTATATAAGTCCTGAAAGCTCCTGCTCCAAGCTCTCTAAGTCTATCTGTAAAATCCTGACTACTTGACTGCCCGTACAAATTTGGGCACCCAAGAGTTTAGGGAAAACAAAACAAAATAAAACTCTGGGTCAGTCATGGGACTGGTGTGAGTAAACTCAAATCATTTGGCTTAACTTTTCAAAATCCTTTTCAAAAGAAAAGATAATCGTAAGACCAATCCACACATAAATACGGATGGCTTTTACCTTACGATAACCCAAAACACTTTTGAAAATCATATATTATCTGATATTATAATAATGTCTAATCACAAGTAATTAACAATCTATTAGAACGCTTGCATCTCATGCTCTACATATATAGCATATAATCAAAAACCGCGGGCGCTTATTGGAGATTGGATTCCAACTTGACAAGGTATGGGACTACCTTCCGAACGTGTATCTCTAGAGGAGAATACACTGGGTTCAACAAGAACATCTTGCAACCCGGCCCACACATGACCAACCACTCATTTCGCTTGAGTGTAACGAATATATATCACCAACGGTTGGGATCAGCAACCGTCTCCCGAATGGAGCAGCATCGATAGATTTAAGAACAAAAGGAATTTCTCTAGATAGGTGATCATACATCCTAATGGGTGCGACCCACATAGCCATGCTGCCTGCCCGATTTTTGTCCTTTCATGGTTGATGAGGCTTGAGGTCATAACGTATCTCTTGACAGATCACACCTCCATTACTTTGAATGCCACATCGTCATACCCGCCAAATCACAAATTGATTTCACCAAAAATACCACGGGTATATAGCTAAGAGAAACGAATTCCTCCGCCACCAAACGTAAGTACGTTTGAAGAGATCAACTTACGTAATTTATTGGATATACTCTGTCAGACACTCGTCCATTTACGTTTGTCCTGGGACTGGACAAACCGAAGGCACTATTCTGTAAACAGGATAGCCCTTGCACAACTCCGTCTTCAATATATTCAGCATACTTGATTCGCAACGCTTATGCCAATACGGAGTTGTTCTCTGGATAATAATCCAACCTGTCTCTCCATATTAACAACGTAAAATGGTCAAAACTTTGATAGTCGGTGAGTTAACTATCACACGAAAGCATGTCGGTGTGCAAACAACGATATTATTTCCCGAAGGAAATTCTATCGAACAATCATCATTTCATTCATGCGTTCATTTCCCTATTCCTGTTGTTTAATGTTTCTTATTCACTATATTTAGAAAATATATATCATTATCATTGGAAAACATTTCCATCTCTTGTTTCTATATTTAGAAAACAATTCTGCTTCTCATTTGGAAAAAACATTTCCAAATCTCCTTCATTTGATTAAACAAATGTTTGAATAAACATCACTATGCCAAATCTCCTTCATTTGGTTTCCACTTAACCACTTTTCACCATAGAATCTTAACCATTTCTTAGTTAAAAACGAAGTCAATCAAGTTGGGGTATAATTACCTCTCAGATCTTAACTGAACAACATTTCTAACTTCGAAATAGGCAAAATTCATCTTTCTAAATCTTTAACACTTCTTTACGACATTCTCGGATTCTATTTACAAATCCACTTCTCGTACGGAAAACACTTGATTATAACAATGGTGTTATAATCCCCTGTATCCGAAATATAATGACTTTATAAATACTTTGATTTTTTCTAACTCGAATAAATAACGAACTAAATTATTAACTCATACTTGGTTAACTCTAAGTTGTGACTCTTATTCAATTAACTCTTATTCTATTTAACTCTTACTGGACTAACCCTTGTTTAGATAACTCGGTCTGATTTACTCATTTTGACCCACTTACTTGATCAGTTCAACTGGACTAACTTAGCTTAATTAACTCGACTAAATTACTTTTATCAATTAACTAATATTTGACTTGACACCATTCGCTCGACTCTAGATCGCAGCGATCACAATGGTTACGCCTGATTCCCTCAGGAAACATCCGACCGCCTTAGGCTATCTGCAGCCCTGCGAATTACGCTAGCAGTCATACCCACTGGTAGCTTATCTTAAATGACTACTTCTGTTTAACTCTATCTCGAATAACTAAATTCGAGCAAATCTAATTGAATAACTAATATTCAATCATCCCTTATTCGATTACTATATTTGGATAACTCTAGTTCGATTAGACTCTAATCGATTAACTCTAACTGATTAACTTTAATTGGTTAACTCTAACTAACTAACTCTAAATGTTTATTCCAACGGTTTAACTCTACGGTTTAACCCTAACGGTTTAACTCTAACAGTTCAACTCTAACAGTTTAACTCTAACAGTTTAACTCTAACGGTTGATCTCAATAAATTTATTCTATTGGATTAACTCTATTGGATCAACCCATTTCGAATAACTAATATTCAATAAACTTCCTTTCGAATAAACTGATATTCGATAACTTTACTTCGAATAACTCTTATTCGATAAATTCTCTTTCATACATATTCAGTTTCAAATATCAATGTGGAAATCGATTTTTACTTCTCTATATAAGTCTTGACTTATATACTCTATTTACCCAAAGATAAATAACTAAATTAATTTAGAAAACTTTATTTATAAATTAACCTTCTCACTTTATCTGTTAAAACAGATCTCTCTTAAATTCTCACTTCGAATTCGTATTCTGTTTACCCGTGTGCGAAGCACGGGCCTAAATTCTTCCTAGTGTAAAATTCTCCTTTATTACACTTTTATCCATTTTCAAGTACTTCATTATTCTCTTTAATTTCTAAATAAATAATCCCTTTCCATAACTCAGTTCATTTTCTAGATAAATATCTCTTTTCTATTTCATTTGAAAATGTTTTACAAATATTCTCTTATTACTTCTATTTGTAATTGTTTTATAAATATTCCTCTTTCTATTTTATGTGTAAATGATTTACAATATTTTCCCTTTTCCATTTATTTTTATTTGCAAATAATTTGCAATATTTCCCTATTCCTTATTTTTCCCAATAGTTTCCTTTATATTGATTTACAAATATATCTTTTCTCTACATTGGTTTACCAATATTTTTCTTTTATATTGATTTTTCAGTTATCTTTCCTCTATTAACCCTTTTTCCTTTTATATATATATAATCCGTTGATTTTATATAAATAATCGATTTTCAAAATAAACTTTGAAAATTCCTTTTTACTTTCCCATATCACTTATGGTATAAAAAAAATACCAATTTAAAAAGGGTCGATCATCATCCAAACACACAGGGTCAACCATAGTTGATGTAACACATCATATATCAGAATATAGGAAAAACAGTAAAATAAATGTTGAGGAATCCAGTTGGATTCCTCCGACCTGTTTCCCTGCATCCACAGATGTCAGTCAACATATATAGCATGAAGGTAAAATGTTCTAATAATCAGAATCAATATTTCGATACGATTTATATATACCGTTATCGATGTTTTCAATCAACTGACTAGCAGTTCAACCAAACAACCAATACACAGCAAACCAGGCAATATTTATCAATTCTAAAAGTACTTTATAAAAATATAAAGCGTTCAGAGTTAGTGAGATTTACTCACATTGGTCGGTGCTCTTTAAATAACGATATATCGGTCATTGATTTGATTCAGCATTTAATTTCACCATAAATCCAAATGAGCTCGGATTCACTCCCGGTCAGTTTCATGGTGTAGCCACCGTCCATACGAACCCAACGGATCTAACCGTTTGCAAAACTGATAACGTATGGATTAGTTACTGTAATTACAAGAAAATACACTATTTGATTTTAAATCAAACTTTATTGGGCCTCGCTACTTACCAAACCCAGCCCAGCCCTTGACCCGAAATGAATAGTGGTCTCTTCTTCAACACCAGTAAATCCCGTCCTCCCCAATGCCACTGGCCATTTCCGTTTATCTCCCATCGCCTCTTCCACTCCATTACTCCACAAATTCCAAAACAAAAACCATCTTTGCGTAACTCGTTGAAAGCTCTTCCTCCCGATATCAAAAACACCCCACTCGCATTATGTTTCTCCATCGCGACCTCGTCCGTACTCGACGAAGACCAGCGACACTTCTCAACCCGAAATCACCAAAAATTATCGAGCAGGTACGGATTCCACTCCTAAAACCTAATCCGAACTCGAATTCGAAGATTACAGCTCCATTGGACCAAAATCCCCAACCCTAAATACCGCTGCCTCATTTCCAGTGAACACAGTTGCGACCGAACTACTTGAAATGCATACCAGTGGTTAGAGAATCCTAATATGAACTCAGAAATACAAATCCTGAGATTTATACATTTTTCTTTGAATTGATTGGAATTTTGAGATGGGTTTTTCACTGTTCGAATTTTTTCCAGTGATGGCGGCGCACTTTTGATCAGAGAGAAAAGTAAGTTAGGGTTTAGGAGTGTAAGGATATCATATAGAATAGGTTTTTATATTTTTTATTCGATTATTATATTTTATTTTAAGCTATCGCTGCTTTTATTTGTCTCCTAAAATTCCTATGACCACATACGATACCCAAAAATTATGAAAATTGACACGCAGTTACAGTTTGACATTACGGACCCAACGAAACTTGTTTCGTCGAATTCCGACTCCGTATGCTCACTCAGCGTATTTTTAACCGTCCAAAAACTGACTGTTTCTCACTCTTAAAATCCGTACGGCCACACACTGACTCTAAAAATCACGAAACATGGAATCTAACAATAATTTGACATTACGGATCCAACAAAATTAGTTTCGTCTAAAACGAAGGTCGTATGAAAAACTGGCTATTTTTCAAGCGCTGAACTGACCTTTTAAATATATAAATATATTTAAACATTATTAAATTTAATATTAATAAATTAATATTCTCGTATATATCCGCAGATGATGTCGTACGGCTCCAGAATATCCTGCCAGAATTTATGACTTGATTTTCAGAATTCCGATTTGATCGATATTCAGTTTATATTGAAAATCGATTTATAACGAAATAAAGCATCGCAAAATATAAAGGAAATCCATAGCGACTTTTCCAAAATTTTATTTGGACGTAACTCAAAATCTATACGACGAAATCCAGATTTTTCTGTTCCATTAGAATAATATACTCCACCAGCTCCACGTGTTTCTTGTTTCACTGAAATCCGGCTTAAAACGGCTTCTGTATACTCGTTTAAAGTCTGAATCGCCAAATTACGAACTGCAGCGTCATTTCGAGCTCGATTTTAATTATAATATAAATTATTCGTTGAAATTGTCGTTTATAATTATATTCGTCGATATAATCCAATATAACTGAATTATATATATTGAATTGTCCAGTTCACATTATATTGTCGATTCACTATTTCTGATAAATTCAGGAATTAAATATGTTATTTAATTATTAATTTTTATTTAAATATTCAATATAATTGAATTAAACGACCATTTTAAATTTCTAAAACATATTTAAATAATTAAATAATTTATTTATTATCCGTAAAAAATGCGGGTCGTTACATTAAGTGTAGAGAGTCGTAGTGATTCCAGGTGCAATCTCCAACAACTAGCTCTAGCAAGCTCCAATGTTCATTTCTATGTATAGGGAACAATATGTTGCAACATAATGGATTTAAAAGTGTTTTTTTCATGAATGGAATGAACATTTGTTTTTTGGTTTTTTCCAAGTTTCCACCGGTTGCACTTTTCTGTTAAAATTATGTTTTAGATTTTTTTGTTAGAAAATATTAGTTTGATAATATACTCCACTTACTGTCGTTATTGTGTTCACATAGACAATGATGTTGCTTTCTTCTTGCTGCTTTGTTTTCCGGAACCAGAACCAATCAATGACCTACATTTGAAAAATAATATTAATAAAATGAGAAAATTTATATTAATGGAAAGTATATTTTGTTGTACTTACTGTAACACTCGAAATTTTAATGACACTAAAAGAGGATAAATTAAATAATAATTAGTTCAATATTCAGAATTAAGGAAAATGAGTGCGTCATTGCGTCCGTCTCGAAATTCTAGTCAAGATAGACATTTGGTTTGCGTAAAACGAACACCGCATGAAGAAGTTATGAGGGTTTTAAGTTTGTATACGTTTAGAGAATATATATATATATAAGTCATATAGGAGTATGATATGAGTCAGCACCTTATCCAGAACAGTTCGGATTTGAAAAAAAAGAAAAAGAGGCGGAAGAATTCCCGCTCTAGGGGATCGACCCACTTAGAGGGGTGTCGACATCGGGGGTCGACCCCCCTTAAGGGGTGTCGACACCAGGGTCGACCCACCCACAGGGGTGTCGATACCCCTAGGGTTGAGGTGGCAGTCGGTTTCAGAGGGTTTGGCAGCTATATATACGCAGTCATTTCTCTTGTTTTCTTCATTAAGAATTAATGGCGGCCAAACTCTGTCGGTGTCTGAACCGAATCCGTTATCTTCTACAACTATCAGTTTTGCAAATCAAATCTAGAGATTCAAGATCCATTCTTTCTCTATTTTCTAATCCTAACAATTCGAGTTCCTAGTTGCGTTTAGATTTGAATATTTAAAAGTAAATATGACACGACTATGACTTGGATTTGTTTATATGCCTAAATTATATCAGTTCCATTGTAAATCATGAACATATGACATTCTGAATTGGTTAGAATTTGGATCAAAATCTCTATCTCGTTGGATCTATTGTAACCTTTTTAGCATTCTATGATTTGTGCTAGATCTACTTTAACTATTGATCTAAATCTCTGTCTTGTTAGATCAATGGTAACTTCTATGACATGCCATGATGTGAACCTTATCCCTTTGTGTAGATCCACTTTTAACCCGTTGGATCTAAATTCTATGGACATTTAAATTGTTAACCAGATCTAGTTTATCACATTGTGCCTATCATATTAGATCTAAATTGGTTGGACATCTAATTTGTTAATTAGGATCTAATTATGCTTATTGTGACATCATAGCTATGTTAGAATCAATTGACTGTCACAAGTTCATCAGTTTTATGCTTATATTTCCACCTTATCACCATGCTAGTTTATGTCTATGTCAAGTCATGTTAAAACAATCACTTTTGTCATATTCCTATTATTTTTCCCTTTTATCGTCTATGACTAGGCTATTATTTAGCCAAGGCATGCTGCCAATTTTGTGAGGGCGCTAGTTAAGGAACGGGGGAAAAAGATTAATATTGGCATAATTTGAATATAAACATCTTTGGAAATATAATTCAAACTATTGGGTAGAGTGGGCATTAACACCTATAAAGGCATAAGTATAATTAATTGATTAATTAATAATGAAATGTCTAGTAATTACAATTAGGAATTGTAATTGCACTTATGTCATGAGGTTAGGTTGCACTAGTGGTGGAAGCCTGCCCCGACCGGACCGACATATCCAGCGGCCACTAATGTTGAACCTGATGTTAGAGGTCTAAGTGCGCAAATACGAATCAGGCTATGACACGAGGTTAGGCCCAACTTGTAGAAGAAGTCTGCCCGGACCCGACCGGCATATCCAGCATCCACAAGATGTAAGCCTAATGTGGGAGGTCTAGCCCGTTATGAACCATAAATGGACATGGTAATGAATTGGACTACTTAACCTAGTTTAATCCATAAAGAGTGTATGATTATGAACTTAAGTTAAGGTTAAGTAGAATTGGTTGGACAATGGGTGGGTTTAGTAAATCTGAGTGGGTGGGTAATATTTACATATAGGCCCACGAACTTAACCCAATAAGGTTATGTAATTAAAGACACCTAGTGGTATACATAACTGGTGGAAAATATAAAATTTATGTAATTAAAGACACCTTTTAGGGTAAGCATAACTAGTAGAAATGAATAGGGCTATATAATTAAAGATACCTAGTGGTATGCATAGTCAGTGAAAACCAAGTGGGGGATACAAGACAATTGGGAGAGCTTGTATCATATTGTGTGGGACTTATTTCAGTCAGTATCCCGGAGTAGGTATCAAACAAAGTACTCCATACTAGGCGGAGAAAGGAGCACGCTTATCGACTAATTGTAAGACATCCAAACATGGAGGACGGTATGGGCGGCGCAAACCCACCGGGTCATGTACGTGCATGAGCCGGGCAGAGGGGGATAAGACGATCATGACACCTGTAGAATTGGGGCTGTGCATATCAGTGAGGGGTTGCCACTTTAGGACGTGATACATCCTACTGTGGGCTGGCACATAGTATTTACGGAGTAGGGAGCTGATCGATTGGGGTAGTAGTTAGGGTATATTTTGGATGTATGCCTAAGTCTACTACCTTATAGTGGAAGGGATCATCTCATTCTGGTTATACTTGTAATAGTGCAGAGTAATCATTAGGGAAGCATATACACCTTATCCTGTCCACCTTGTCACACCTGCCATCTATGTCGTGATCTCTCTTATCCACTTTATATGTCTGTCATGCTACTTTTATTTATTTACTTGCTAAAAGTAACTAGACTTGCTAGACTTTATGTCTGACCCTTTTTATTTCTCCTTCTTTCTTCCGTTTCCCCCCTCAGGTTCTAAGGGAGGAAACACTCAGGCTTAAACGTGATTCTGGTTATTTTGCTAGAGCTGCAGATATGTATGGCTCAATCTCCTATCCTTGTTGCTATGGATATATTTTGTTCTTGGGGAATTTTACTTCTTTTATGTACTCTGATATTTTTGAAGTACAAGACGATAACTTTTATGCTGTAGTGGGCTTTTATGTTTCAGACATGTGATGTTTTTGAACCACGGTATCTTATGATAAATAAAGTTTTTGTTTCGCTGTTATTATATATATCTATCTTGTGATATTCTGTGTCTATTCACCTATAACGCTTCACGAAACTTAATGCATTCTCTTTGTGAGTGAGATTAACGGGCGTGGGGTGTCACATTTGCTATCAAAGCTGAAGGTTACTACATTGGATAAAGTTGTTGAAAATTATTTTCAAAATTGTTTTAAAAGAAAGCATTTTCAAAAAGAAAAGTTTGTTTTGAAAAAAATTCCCCAAAAAGCCATATGTAATATCCTTTAGTCCTTTGTCTAAATCTCTTCCTTTTTCTTTTTAGCATGTCTGCGGAACAAAACATTCCTAATATCCCAGAGGGCACTACGATACCTGGATGGTTCTGAAGGTATCTGGAGGCCACAGCGCCTGCCGAAGGCCGAGAAAACGTTCCTCCCCCAGCTGCACCGGTCATTCCTTCTCCTCCCCCTCCAAGAAAAGATAACTTCACCAAGATCTGCAAAGACTTCCTTGCTATGGTAGGGAAGCTATTTCATGGGAAAGAGACATTCGTAGGAGCACGGAATTGGCTCAAGGAGACCGAGGACTTGTTCATAATCTTTGAAGTAGAGGATAGAAGGAAGGTTTAGTTAGCCGCCTGGCTACTGAAAGACGATGCCTCATTTTGGTGGGAAGTCACCCAAGCTGGACGTCCGGTGGAAACTTGGGAAGATTTTAGACAGAGGTTCGAAATGAAATTTCTTTCCCAAGCTGAGAGAAGCATGCAGATGGAGAGGTTCTTAGCGCTCAAACAAGGAAACATGACAGTGAAAGAGTATGTGAACAAATTCAACCAGCTAGCAAGGTTCGGGTTAGAGTTGGTGGATATGCCGCACAAAAGGGCTTTGCGGTTTGCTAAAGGGCTGAATGAACCTCTGCATGGGTTTCCTTGACTTGAATAAAAAAATCTGGAGTCATGTTATATAAGTGAACATTCATTTCTTATCATTCAATGAGCATCTTGTATTTCATAAAAATTGGGGGTAATATAGTCCTTACGTAAGGGCCAGCCTATCCAACTTTCAGGCCCCATTAAAAAAAAGTATCCATGTCCCATTTTCCAATGAGGGCCACTTTTGAAAAGCTTGTTGATATGGACCTGATGCATGAGGAAGACAAGGGAGAAAAGAAGGAAGCAAAGGTTGGGGAGAAATCGCAAAATAGGAAGGTGTGGCCCAAGAAGGTGCAGCAGCAGAAGAATGGTGGGAAGAATGACAAAGGCAAGGATAAGAGAAAATGTCACAGTTGTGGAAGGAAGGTCACTTGATCAAAGACTATAAGAGAAGGAAGAACACTTGCTTTAATTGAAGAGAGGTCGGACAATTCGCTAGAGAGTGCCCGAAGAAACATGGATCACAGGGACAGGGTCAAAGGACAGGGACTTCTGAGGGGCAGGTGCATGCTTTCGTGATCAGTGCTCCCGATAGAGGTAGAAAAATTTCCATGAAAGGTTTAATTTCTCTTTCAAACCACCCTATTAGAACATTTTTTGATTCTGGTGCTTCACATTCATTTATATCATGTTCTATAGTTGAATCTCCGCACTTAATTATTTTATGGTAGTGGATCCTCTAGTCGTTTCAAACCCATTGGTTGTTCGACCCATTTATCTATGATTTGTCGGGGTTTGAAAATATTTGTGTTAGGCTTTGAGTTTGAATGCGATGCATATGTGTTCTGGTTTATGGGCTATGGGTTGATCTAGGAATGGATTGGCTTACCACGTATGGTGCCATTCTGCATTGTGAGAAGAGAGTTGTTAGGCTTCTGACTTGTCATGGGAGGACCCTTGAGATTTCTTGTGACCCACAAGGGTTGGTTATGCTTAATTTCCTAGAGTCTCTTGATGCATCTATCGATGACTTGCAATCTGCTCCAGTAGTCTGAGATTATACCATGTTTTTGATGAGGTTCGGGGTTTACCTCTGAGGTGCGAAATCGACTTTCGTATATATTTGGTGGACAATGCAAAGCCAGTTGCATTGCCAGTGCACCACATGGCTCCAAGGGAAAGGAGGGAGCTGAGTAAGCAAGTAGGGGATCTACTTGAGAAAGGGTTTATCGGATGAAGCATATCTGAATGGGGTGCTCCAGTAGTATTCGCGACTAAGGCGGATGGTTCGCTTCGTATGTGTGTTGACTATACAGAGTTGATTAAACTCACCAAGAAGAATACGCACCCACTACCAAGGATTGATGACTTATTTGATTAGCTTGTTGGTGCCTCGGTATTTTCTCAGTTAGACTTGACCATGGGGTTTTATCAGTTGAGAGTGGTTGAGGACAGCGTAGATAAGACTGCTTTTAGAACTCCAGATGGTTTCTTTGAATGACTAGTTATGTCTTTTGGGTTGACAAATGCACCCGCCTATTTTGTTGATTTGATGAGTAGGGTGTTTCGGGAGTTTCTTTGATGATATATTGTTCTTCTCCAAAATCAAAGAAGAGCATGCCCAACATTTGAGAGAAGTCTTGAAAACTCTCCGTGCACATCAGCTTAAAGCAAAGTTCTACAAATGCCATTTTTGGAGAAAAGAGGTGAGATTCTTAAGGCATGTGGCCTCTAAAGAAGCGATAGCTGTAGATCTCGCGAAGGTGATTGCAGTGATTGACAGATTCCTAAAAATGCAACCGAGATGAGAAGCTTTCTTCAATTGGCAGGTTATTGTAGGAAGTTCATTAAGGACTTCTCAAAGATATCTGCCCCACTCACTAGGCTAACGAAGAAGAACTTGGCATTTTCATGGGATATAGACTGTGATGTTGCTTTCCAACGATTAAAGAGGGCTCTGACAATAGACCCAGTCTTGACTTTGCCTGATGGGAGTAAAGTGTTTATCATTTACACTGATGCGTGTGGTACACGGCTTGGTGCGGTTCTAATGCAAGAAGGGAAAGTAGTATGTTTTGGGGGTAGACAATTGAGAGTTCATGAGAAGAACTACCCCATCCATGATCTAGAGCTAGCTGCCATAGTATTCGCATTAAAGACGTGGCGTCATTATTTACTTGGAGAGAAGTCGAGTTATACACCGATCATAAATCTCTCAAGTATCTGTTCTCGCAGAAAGTCCTCAATTTAAGGCAACAACAATGGATGGAGTTCCTAGCTTCTTATGATTTTGAGATTGCTTATACCCTTAGCAAGGGCAATGTGGCGGCAGACGCACTAAGTAGGCAGAGGATGGCCTTAAGTCCCCTGTTTGTGGGGAGAAAGAGCTTGGAGTTCATATCAACTTTTTATTTTAGACCCTCCATTGAGATTTTGCCTTATTTGTTTGCATCCTTGGAGATACGACCAACTCTGATGGACCAGATAGGAGCTTTGCAACAAGGTGGCCCACAAATTTTAGACATAATGGAAAAGCTCAAAAGAGGGAAGACTTCTGGTCATCTCGGTAGATATGCCATAGATTCAAAGGGGTGGTTGTGACAAGATGGAAGGCTTTGTGTTTCTCAAACTAGAAGCTTGATAAAGGAAGTCCTAGAAGAAGCCCACCATTCTAAGATGACCATTCATGCAGGCGGTGATAAGATGTATATAGACATGAAGAGGGTTTTCTTTTGGCCTGGGATGAAGAAAGATGTGGCCGAATTTGTTTCTCAATGTTTGGTTTGCCAGTAAGTTAAAGCTGAGCAAAAGAAGCACGGTGGATTACTTCATCGTTTGGAGGTTCCTTAGTGGAAATGGGAGAGCGTCTCTATGGATTTCATGGATGGTTTGCCTAGATCGAAGAAAGGAAACACCAATATCTGGATTGTGGTAGATCGACTCACTAAGAGCGTTCACTTTATTCGAGTTAAGAGTAAGATGACGGCATCATGGTTGGCAACAATTTATGTTCGTGAGATAGTTCGTCTTCATGGGGTGCCTTCCAGCATCGTAAGCGATCGTGACCCCATCTTTACCAGCGAATTTTGGGGGAGTTTGCAAGAAGAATTAGGTACATAGTTGTGTTTGAACACCGCTTATCATCCTCAGACCGATGGACAAACGGAGAGGGTGAACATAATTCTAGAGGATCTTTTGAGGCTGTGTATCCTAGACTTCGGAGGGACTTGGGAAGAGCATCTTCCTTTAGTAGAGTTTGCCTATAACCACAGCTATCAATCTAGCATTGGCATGGCACCCTTCGAAGCATTGTATGGACGACCCTATAGATCACCAACTTATTGGTGGGAATCTACAAAAAGATTATTACTTGGACCAGATATGTTTAGAGAAACATCCGCAAAGATTGATCTTATTCGAGGCGGATGAAGACAGCTCAAGATAGGCAGAAAAGCAATGCAGTCAAGAGAAGGACTGACATCGAATTTGAAGTGGGAGACTTAGTTTTTTATCAAAGTATCACCTCTGAGGAATGTGGTTCGCTTTGGATCGGTAGGGAAGTTGGCACCTAGGTTTGTGTGACCATTTCCCATAACCGAGAGGATTGCCAAATGGCCCATGGAGTAAAACTCCCAGAAAATCTATCCGGTGTTCATGATGTTTTCCACGTTTCTCATCTGCGGAAATGTTTGATGACACCGTGGAAGTCATTGAGCCCAGTGTGTTGGAAGGAGTAGAAGTGGAACGGGAGGCGATAGTCAAACAAGTTCCTTCCCATAATGTTGGATCAGAAGTTAGCAAGCTACGAAATAAAGAGATCAAGTTGCTAAAGGTTAAAGATAACCCAGATGATGCGATTGGGAGACCATAGACAAGGTTCGTGCTTCATACCCTTTCCTTTTCGAGGGTATGTTCTTAACTCCTTTTTCCAAAGCTTTATCAGTACTTGTTTCTATCATTTGAGTATATCCTATCCATAGTATTTTCGACCTTTAGATAGGAATCCTATGAATGTAAACATGTGTTTGAGACATGTTATGTTTGATGGATGCAAGTGGATGCTAGTGTTTGCTAGTGGTTTCCTATGGATGCATACACACACATATTAGGTACTAAGATCGGCTCAATCACTCTCATACTGTATATGGATGTGTGTGCATTTTCTTTACTTTTATGGATGGAAATGGATGAATTAGCATATGGATGTTGCATTTGGACGAATGAGTGTGCACACATATAAAACTAACATGTTATAATAGGATTATTTGCATATATGTTGGATACATGGCACTAACATACATTGCATTAAGGAAGTCAACTGAATCAGTAGACCGCCTGATCTTCGCATTAGTATTGGGACATACACACACACCTTTGCATATATTCATATAAGCATTATAAGTCTTTAAGGATAGTGGATGCCAATGATTGATGGATGAGTAGACGGATGATGGATGGTAGGATATGCATTTTTCAGAACTTAGAGATTTCGGGGACGAAATCCTTTAAGTAGGAGAGGACGTAACACCCCAAATTTTTAATGACACTAAAAGAGGATAAATTAAATCATAATTAATCCAGTATTCAGAATTAAAGAAAACGGACTGTGCCATTGCGTCCGTCTCAAAATTCTGGTCAAGATAGACATTTGGTTTGCGTTAAAAGGACATCGTATGAAGAAGTTATGAGGGTTTTAAGTTTGTACACGCGCAGAAAGTGTGATATATATATATATACATATGAGCCATATAGGAGTCAATATGAGTCAGCACCTTATCCAGAACAGTTTGAATTTGAAAAAAGAAAGAAAAAGAGGTGGAAGATTTCCAACTCTAGGGGGTCGACCCCCCTAAAGGGGTGTCGACACCAGGGTCGACCCACCCACAGGGGTGTCGACACACCTAGGGCTGAGATGGCAGTCGGTTTCAGAGGGTTTGGCAGCTATATATACGTGGTCATTTCTCTTGTTTTCTTCATTAAGAATTAATGGCGGCCAAACTCTACCGGTGTCTGAACCGAATCCGTTATCTTCTACAACTATTAGTTTTGCAAATCAAATCTAGAAATTCAAGATCCATTCTTTCTCTATTTTCTAATCCTAACAATTTGAGTTCCTAGTTGCTTTTAGATTTGAATATTTAAAAGTAAATATGGCATGACTATGACTTGGATTTGTTCATATGCCTAAATTATATCAGATCCATTGTAAATCATGAACATATGACATTCTAAATTTGTTAGAATTTGGATCAAAATCTCTATCTCGTTGGATCTATTGTAACCTTCGTGGCATTCTATGATTTGTGCTAGATCTACTTTAACTATTAATCTAAATCTCTGTCTTGTTAGATCTATGGTAACTTCTATGACATGCCATGATGTGAACCTTAACCCTTTATGTAGATCCACTTTTAACCCGTTGGATCTAAATTCTATGGACATTTAAATTGTTAATCAGGTCCAGTTTATCACATTGTGCCTATCATATTAGATCTAAACCAGTTGGACATCTAATTTGTTTATTAAGATCTAATTATGCTTATTGTGACATCATAGCTATGTTAGAATCAATTGACTATCACAAGTTCATCAGTTTTATGCTTATATGTCCACCTTATCACCATGCTAGTTTATGTCTATGTCAAGTCATGTTAAAACAATCACTTTTGTCATATTCCTATTATTTTTCCCTTTTATCGTCTATGACTAGGCTATTATTTAGCCAAGGCATGCTGCCAATTTTGTGAGGGCGCTAGTTAAGGAACAAGGGAAAAAGGTTAATATTGGCATAATTTGAATATAAACATCTTTGGACATATAATTCAAACTATTGGGTAGAGTGGGCATTAACACCAATAAAGGCATAAGTTTAATTAATTGATTAATTAATAATCAAATGTCTAGTAATTACAATTAGGAATTGTAATTGCACTTATGACATGAGGTTAGGTTGCATTAGTGGTGGAAGCCTGCCCGGACCCGACCGACATATCCAGCGACCACTAATGTTGAATCTAATGTGAGAGGTCTAAGTGCGCAAATACGAATCCGGGTATGACACGAGGTTAGGCCCAACTTGTAGAAGAAGTCTGCCCGAACCCGACCGACATATCCAACATCCACAAGATGTAGGCCTAATATGGAAGGTCTAGCCCATTATGAACCATAAATGGACATGGTAATGAATTGTACTACTTAACCTAATTTAATCCACAGGGATTGTATGATTATGAACTTAAGTTAGGGTTAAGTAGAATTGGTTGGACAGTGGGTGGGTTAAGTAAATCTGAGGGGGTGGGTAATATTTACATATAGGCCCACGAACTTAACCCAATAAGGTTATGTTTTTAAGGACACCTAGTGGTATAGACTACCGGTGGAAAATATAAAAGTTATGTAATTAAAGACACCCTTTAAGGTAAGCATAACTAGTAGAAATGAATAGGGCTATGTAATTAAAGATACCTAGTGGTATACATAGTCTGAAAACCTAGTGGGGGATACAAGACAAAGGGGAGAGCTTGTATCATATTGTGTGGTACCCATTTCAGTCAGTAACCCAGAGTGGGTGTTAAACAAAGTACTACGTACTAGGCGGAGAAAGGGGCACACTTACTGACTGATGGTAAGAGATCCATACGTGGAGGACGGTGTGGCCGGCACAAACCGATCGGGCCATGTGCATGCATGAGCAGGGCAGAGGGGGGATAAGATGACTATGACACTTGTAGATATGGGGCTGTGCATATCAGTGAGGGGTTGCCACTTTAGGACGTGATACATCCTACTGTGGTGCCGACATAGAGTATCTACAGAGTAGGGAGTTGATCGAGTAGGGTAGTAGTTAGGGTATATTTGGACGCATCCCCAAGTTTACTACCTTATAGTGGAAGGGATCATCTCATTCTGGTTATACTAGTAATAGTGTAGAGTAATACTTAGGGAAGCATATACACCTTATCCTGTCTACCATGTCACACCTGCCATATATGTAGTGATCTCTCTTATCCACTTTACATGCTTGTCATGCTACTTTTATTTATTTACTTGATAAAAGTAACTAGACTCGCCGGACTTTATGTCTGACCCTTTTTGTTTCTCCTTCTTTCTTCCATTTCCCCCCAGGTTATCAGGGAGGAAACACTCAGGCTTGACTGTGATTCTGCTTATTTTGCTGGGGCTGCTGATATGTATGGCTCATGCTCCTATCCTTTTTGCTATGGCTATATTTTGTTCTTGGGGGTATTTTACTTCTTTTATGCACTCTGATATTTTTGAAGTACAAGACAATAACTTTTATGTTGTAATGGGCATTTATGTTTCAGACATGTGATGTTTTTGGACCACGGTATCTTATGATAAATAATTTTTTTATTCCGCTGTTATTATATATATCTATCTTGTAATATTCTGTTTCTGTTCACCTATAACGCTTCATGAGACTTAACGCATTCCCTTTGTGAGTGACATTAACGGATGTGGGGTGTCACACTTACTTGACCACAAATATTTTATTGATATAGGAGGTCTTATGACATGCATTTTGTTATGGTGATGAAATTTTCATCATCACAACTGAATGCTTCATTGCTAAAAAATTAGACGATTGTTAATAAAATTAAAAAAAAAATTGTATGAGTATAAAGTATGTTAATTAATTACTTGTTTCCCCCCAAAACTTTAAAATTTGTTTTTACAGCTTCTTGCTGTTCTTCACTAAGATGCTGCAGTAGTGGACATTTTTTGGTTTCACCTTCTTCTTTTCTTCTTTAGGACTACTTTCATCCTCAACAGTGATTGCTTTTTCAGCAGGAATTTCCTCACTAGCTTGTTTGTTGTTTCCATATGTTAAACCTTCTTCGGTTTCTAAAATGAAATCTTGAGTATTTATGAAATCAAAAAATGGAAAGTTAGCAGAGCTTTTTATGTGCGTCATACCAATTATTTTTCTTTTTTCTTACCTTTAATATCATCAGTCTTTTCTTTCAAATCTTCTTTTTCCGTGACATCACGGCCTTCAAACTTTTGAATCTTCATTTCTAAAATTTGGATTCTTCTTTTAGTTGCTGCACTTAAAACACTTTCTTCATTTAATTGCTCCCAAAAACTTTTCAACTCAGCAGACAAAAAGTTGAATTTTGTTTCCAGCTCCTTCAAACTCTTTTTCAAACTTTCAACTTCTATATTTTCATCAAATTTTCTTCTTTCAGACTTCTCCTCTTCATCTTCAGCTGGTTTCATTTTTTTGACAAAAGATCCTTCTCCTCTTTAGTAACATCTAAAAAAAATCTACATGGAAAACATTTAAAAAAAATAATCAGATAAACTATTATGACGACCCCAAATCCCGTACTGACGGAGACCAGGGTTATCTTTGGAATATAACACAGAAACAGATAACAGCAGAACAGAATAATTAAATACACCAGATAATGAACAATACAATATATTGGATAAAAGTAATCATCAGAGTTACACAGTATACAGGATCATACTTAGTACAAATACAGTTCAACTATACATATATGTCTACAGCGGAAACAAACAAAATATGTACAATAGGAGCTGAACAACATAAAAAGAGATAAATGATAGAATCCCTCTTCAGCTCCAGCTATCCAGAAAGAACCAGCTAAACCTAAATACAAGGCTGCCCGTGTAGAAAAAGGGGCACCCGAGTTTGAAAGTGAAACAAACTACGAGTCAGTCATGGGACTGGTATGAGAAATCTACTCAACACATATATATAATTTGGCTAATCAGAGAACCACGCCACTTTCGTGGAACGGGTTTACTCCATTGGATTGCCAGTGCTTTAAAACAAATCTTTCTTTTAAACAACGCAATGCATTTTATAAAAATGAAGCCATTATAAGACTCAATTCCCATCACACAATGCAACGCAAACTGGAGGATAGAGTTTTTACCTTATAACGGCCAAAATATGCTTGATACGAATAAAACAAAGGCATTTGATATTATTGCTAGTGTTTATATGTTTTAAAAACAATTTCAAATCATAACTATCAATCATAGACGGCATTAATGCCCTATACCACTATGTCGCCATATATAGGTATACAAGTAAAACCGCACAGTCACGTAATTGGAAATTAGATTTCCGTCCTGAACCAAGGCAAAAGACAGTCCTTACCGAATTTGTGACTCTCTAGCCCGAGCCACAGGCAAGCACGCAGGAAAGCCTTTAGATCGTCAGGGTCGGTCCACCGATGTGGATTATTATGCCTGAACACTACGTCTCCCCGCCCTTTGGGGCGTAAACGAGCCAACGAATGACTCCATCGGACCCGGATCGTCTGATCAAACCGAGGCGCCTCGCAACAGCAACAACCACACAGGTGAAAAGTATATAAATGTCAGGGCTGGTAGATCACTGACACCACCCTAGCTAGAAAGAAACGCAGGCCCTCCCTGATGTCCTCTCCCGTTTTTGGTTCGTACCAGGGTGTGAGGCTCGCGATTTCACGTTATACACAAAGCTACGCCACACAGGCGGTGCTTTGATCATCACCACAAGACTTTGCTTTTCAACAGAAGCCCTGATCATTTGCCACTTAGGCATGCCACACTAGCAATTCATGCCATGCGACTGATGTCCATCGATATACAACCTCTGAGCTCGTACGTCTCAGAGAAGGGCGTTAAGCAAAAGGATAAATTCTCCGCCGCCAAACAGATGTATATTTAATAGAGATCAATCAACACAGAATAAAATCCAATGTCAGACACACAGTCCATTTACAAGTCCGTTCTGGGTTTGAACGAAACCGGAGGCACTAAATACCTCGCAAACCCATCGATCACCACGTACGTCTGGACGATCACCACTCATTATCCATATTTCGGGATGCCTCCCAATCAGGACCTCGGTTACCATCCAAACGAGGTGAAGATCTCCGGTCTTCGACCACCGTCTTCATCTTCGAATTTCAATCGTCGGTCAATTATTTGAAATGAGAATTAACTCGGCCTTTTTCAAATAATTCACGTATATTTAGAATTTCAAATCAATTTATTTCAATGGTTAAATCATTCGACAACACCAATTTTGTTCTTTAATGTAATTTTCACTCCAAACACATTCAACCATCAAATACCACATAAATCGAGCAAATTCAGTTTATTTCCATTCCATATCGTTTATGATATTTTATAACGATTTATTGCTATTTTTATTTATTTTAAAATAGCCAATTTATTCAAAATGACGCTTCGGGCCATAACGCGGCCGTGGCGCTGTTTTTCTTCAGATTTGATTTACACATATCTGAAAATCTAACCGTTGGATCTTCACACAATTTACATCATTAGAAAGGTCTTTTCAAAACGAATCCAACGGTTCCAGTTTCGGGTAAATCCGACGGTCGGATCTCCCGGTACAATCGTTTGAAGTTTCGATTTCAAAATACGAACTGCAGCGTCGTTATTCGATTAAATATAATTATATTTATATATACATATAAATATAATCGATTCTGGCGTTGTTTTTCTTCAGATTTGAATACAACATTCCAGACAATCCAACCGTTGGATTTTTACAAAGTTGGTGCCGTTGGAAAGATTTTTCCAAAGCGGACCCAACAGTTGCGATTTCAGGAAAATCCGATGGTCGGATCTCCCGGTATAATCGTTTGAAATCACGGTTTCAAAACACGAACTGCACAGCCACGTTTCGTTTTAATTTTATTTATATTTATATATTTATATAAATATAGTTCATTCAACAATTTCAATATCGTTTTCTCTTCAAATATTTCACTAACGCCTTTATATTTTGGAAAATTTCGCCATAACCTCCTTTGTACGGGAGGGGCTGGGAAAATTCCCAAATAGCCACATGGGCGTCTTATGTCAAAAAGAAAAAGGAAAAGCCAAGCGGCTAGCCAACAGGCTCATAAAATCATCACCCAAACAAAACAGTAAATGTGTACCTATTTGTCGGGCACAAAAATTTTATTCCTCTTCTCTAGCCCCTTTGCTATAACCTGTTCAATAAATATGCATGTACATATATACAGTTCTTATCACTTATCATTTTCCATTCAACTTCATATTTGATTCCATTAGGTTTTAAAAACACCATTCATTCTAATATTGCATGCATAGGCAAAAATCATATCATTAGCTAATTAATGAATATTTCAACTCATGCATATTTATTTGAACGAGTTGCTATTTTTAACACTTCACATTTCAACAATTCATGTATATAATAAAAATGTGATTTTTATTGTGAAACAAATTATTTCAAAACACTATTATTTTATATAGTTTATATAGGTGATAAAAATAGGATTTTTGTTGTAAAACAATTTATTTCAAAACAGGATTATTTTATACATTTTATATTGATGTTGAAATTGGGATTTTTATTATAAAACAATTTATTTCAAAATATGAATACCATTCAACACATGAATTTCTAATCAACGAATGAATATCGATTCAACACATGAAGGTTTTCTATAGTTTCTATATATAGATAAAAATGTGATTTTTATATTTAAAACATGAATACCATTCAACACATGAATTTCTAATCAACGAATGAATATCGATTCAACACATGAAGGTTTTCTATACCACGAATAAATATAGTTTCAGCAAATGAAAATAATTCAAACACATGAATATTATTCAAAATTTCGGTAGCATAACGGCAGGATAGTTAAAATCGGGACCGTCCCTATTACGGCTCCGCGCTCTACCTTAAAACCTCGCGGTTTTTGACAATGGGGATCATGCATCTAGTTCGCACGCAGGTGGCATGTATATATTTATTTCATTTCCACAAACTAATCCTATGTGGTTTCAACCAAATATTTCTCAACCACAAACGGGTATTTTTCAACCACTATCAATCAATATCAACCACAAACAGTCCCAAACAACCATTCGCTATCAATCAATTTTCAAACCAATCACAACCAATAAATATCGTCCATGGTTTGTGGACGAGGGGCGTGTGTATATATATATATATATATATATATATATAGCAATTCACTTCTATTTCAACACATATATAATTTTTACAATGCATATATAACTTACACATCGAACGTACAATTTATACAACGCTTATACAAGAGGGGTACAACTCATATATAACTCATACATCGACTATATAATTTATACATCGTCGTTTTCCATATCGTTTATAAATTAGAAATCTCACATTGGGTTCCACTCCACCAAAAATAGCAGAAGGCTCAGAAAAATATGCGGTCTCTTCTAAAATGTAGAAGGCGTTCACACGGTCACGATGTTTCATGTTTCATCGAATTTCGTTAATGAACGAAAAAGATATGATTTTTCGAAGTTTGCAACGGTTTTAAACTGTTAAAATCAGTTTTAAATTAAATAGCCGATTACCTCACGGTTTCTTCAAAACTAGGTTTCGATCTCTCGCGAAATCCGTTGCGTTAGGGGCTGATCGGGGTTGACCACGACCTCCGCCTACGAGAGGGCTTCCTGACGAGGTGGGTGTTGCTCAGCTCGAGCTCCAGGTGGCGGCGGAATCTCCTCCGACGCGGGCGAACTTCCTGAGCCCAGAACTCAATGATTTCTCCACTATACCGAGCGAGACCAGGATGGATTTGAAGCTGGGAGGAGGGGCTTCAAAAAGTTGAACTGGAGCTTGGGCTATCGATGCGCATGGCGGTCGGAAAATGATCGGGAAGGTATGGAGGCGTTTCCGTCGTCGATCGGGGGGGGGGGGGGCTTTGAGGATTTTTCTTTTTTTTATTTAAATTCTGATTGGTCGGTGGGTCTTTAAAGGGGTTTTCTGACACGACCACCAATTGAAACCCAACGACTGTCGTCCCTAGCGTTTTACCCCCATTCCGAACACAATGGGATATGTTTCGTAGGCCCATTCGACTGTTTCAGTCAGTTTTCCTTCAAATTAAAATATATAACATTCAATATTTGATTTGAACGTACATTTCAATTTGCCAGTGCCACAACTGATTCGAAAAATTCCAGAAAAATAAATCTAGCTATGTTTTGACGATACGGTCCCAAGAAAACTAGTTTCGTCGAATTCTGAGACCGTTTGCAAAAAGGCCCATTTTCGGTCGATCCAATTTAACTTTAATTGACCAAAACACATTTTCCTTTGCCACGCTCACATATTAGCTTCAAAAATTATGAAATTTGAAATCTAGCAATAACTTCCCATCCCAGATCCAACAAAAGTGGTTTCGTCGAATTCCGAGGTCGTATGCAAAATGGCCAATTTCACGGGCTATATAAATTCCATTGCGACCTTTCTGAAAATTCATTCGGCCATAACTTTTTCTTTCCACTATGAAAATTTGATTTTTCAGATTCGTTAGAAAGGTATTCACTAACAGATTTAAATATTTTTGGTTTCACTAAAATCCGTTTTGTTTTGCACCCGGTACAGTCCAACAAAGTTTGAATTCAATTTTTGAAACTACAGCGCCCTTTCAGGCCTTGTTTATAATTAGAATTAATTACATTCGTTTTCAATTGTCGATTCAAACTCACTTTCCATTGCCATTATTTAAAATATTTTTTTTAAATATTTAAAATCCATTATTTTAGCCAATTTAAAATTTTTAAATTGGTTCAGATTTTCTGGGTCGTTACAATCTCCCCCACTTAAAACTTTTCGTCCCCGAAAAGGAACAAAGTCGAAAGTGGTTTGATTAATCAACTATCACACAACACAACAACCAATCCAATTGTTTTCAACCTTTCAAAAATATACTAATCAATTTCTATACTCTTTTTAAAATCATTCAGACTATAGAATTTAAAAGTGCACATCCATGGAAAGAAAATAACAACAGAGTAGTGAATTAAATGGTAATGCAAATTAGGGTAAATGTACCTTGCACCAGAGTCAATCAGAGATATCCACTCAGCATCTAGGATAAGCTTTCTGTATGCTCTCCTCAGTTTCCCAAGTACAATCTCGCGGATCTCCACTCCATTGCACTTTGACTAAGTGAACCTTCTTGTTCCTCAACTCTTTGGTTTCTTTGCCGATAATCTTTAGCGGCTCTTTCTCACAGCTAATTCTAGAGTAATTTCAATATCCTGCTGAGCTGCTTCTTCGACGATCAAGTCAGGATCATGAACGTGTTTTCGAAGTTGAGATATATGAAATACATCATGAACTCCAGGCAACCAATCAGGCAGTTTGACCCTATAAGCGAGAGTTCCGATCCGTCCCAGAATAGGAAACGGACCAATGAATTCGGATGCCACTTTTCCAGTTTTACCGAACCGGATAACTCCTCTCATCGGCGATACTTTCAAATATACGTAGACGCCAACCGTAAAGGATATATCTCTTCTTCTTCTATCGGCATAGCTCTTTTGTCGGCTTTGAGCGGCGAGTAATCGCTTCTTAATAAAATCGACTTTGTCGGCAGCTTCTCGAATCATATCAGGACCCAACACAAGTCTATTTCCGGGCTCGACCCAACAAGCAGGAGATCGGCACGGTCTACCATACAATGCTTCGAATGGCGACATTGTCAGACTCGCCTGGTAGCTGTTGTTATAAGAGAATTCAGCCAAATGCAGATGGTCTTCCCATGATCCACCGAAATCTATAACTCAAGCCCGCAATAGATCTTCTAAAATACGATTCACCCTCTCAGTCTGGCCGTCTGTCTGAGGATGATAAGTGGTGCTTAAGTTCAACTTCGTTCCCAGTTCGACTTGAAATGCCTCCCAGAATTTGCTAGTGAATATTGTATCTCTATCACTGACTATACTGAGCGGCACTCCATGTAGTCTAACTATTTCCTTGAAGTAAATCTGCGCCAGACTCTGAGCAGTTCTATTTGATCTGACAGGTATAAAATGGGCAGTCTTCGTGAAGCGATCTACGATCACCCAAATACTGTCATTCCCTTTTCTGGTTCTGGGCAGACCATCAATGAACTCCATAGAAATATGTTCCCACTTCCAGCCTGGAACTTCTAGCGGTTGCAACAATCCAGCCAGTTTTTGTTGGTCGCTCTTGACTAGCTGGCAAGTAGGGCATCAGTTAATGTATATTGAAACGTCTCTTTTCATAGCCTTCCACCAGAATGTTCATTTGAGATCGTTATACATTTTGGCCACACCAGGATGGATACTCAGCTTGGACTTGTGACACTCGTCTAACACTTCCCTTTTTAACTCTGGGATATTAGGAACACAAATCCTTCCTTTCAACCTCAAGGTCTCGTCGTTATCCATTTGAAAACACGAGGGCATATCCTTAATAAAGTTATCCTCCTTCTGAAGAATAGATATTTTGTCAATCAAGGAAGTCGTGATAATAAAGCTGGCGATCATTACATTCTTTCGGCTCAGCGCATCGGCCACGACATTGGCTTTCCCTGGAGTATATATAATTTCAAAGTCATATGCCGCAAGGAACTCCAACCAACGTTGTTGCCTCAGATTCAGGTCTTTCTGAGTGAACAGATACTTCAGTGACTGGTGATCTATAAACAGTTCGAATCTCTCACCCAAGAGATAGTGTCTCCAGATTTTCAAGGCGAATACTATAGCCAATAACTCAAGATCATGAGTTACGTAATTCTTCTCGTGTGGCTTCAGTTGACGACTAGCATAAGCAATCACTTGGCCCCTTTGCATTAACACTGCCCCAAGGCCTTCTCTAGACGCAACAGTCCAGACTTTCAAATCTTGGTTTCCATCGATGATGGTTAACACTGGAGCAGTCGTTAGTCTTAACTTTAGCTCTTCGAAAGCCTCCTCACTTTCTGGAGTCCATTTGAATTTAGAGTGCTTCTTCGTAAGCTTCGTTAAATGACCAGATATCTTCGAAATTTTTTTAACGAACTTCCAGTAATAGCTAGCCATTCCGAAAAAACTGCGGACTTCAGTGGGGGTACTGGGATGTTTCCAATTCTGAATAGCTGTGATTTTGCTTGGATCCATAGCAATTCCTTCTTTCGATACAATGTGGCCTAGAAATTTCACTTCATCTTGCCAGAATATGCATTTGGAAAATTTTGCTTTCAACACATTCCTTCTGAGGATTTCCAGAACCTGTTCCAAATGCTTTTCATGTTGGGCCTTTGATTTAGAGAAGATTAGAATATCGTCAATGAAAACCAAAACAAATTTATTCAAGACTCCTCTAAATACTCTGTTCATCAGATCGACAAAGTAAGCTGGAGCGTTACCTAAGCCGAGTGGCATTACTAACCACTCGTAGAATAAGTCGGGACCTCTGAATGCTGTCATTGGAACACACTCTTCGGCAATTCGAAGTTGATGGAAGCCTGTAGCTAGGTCCATCCTTGAGAATACCTGTGCTCCATTCATACGATCCAACAAATCATCTATTCGCGGCAATGGATATTTGTTCTTTATTGTCTGTTTGTTCAAATCACGATAATCCACACATAACCGTAGAGTACCGTCAGATTTTGGGACAAAAACCACTGCTGCTCCCCAATCAGAGAAACTAGGCCTGATCAGACCTTTCCATACTAGCTTTCGTGTTTGATTGTCTAATTCCTCCTTCTCTTTCAAGGACATTCTTCGAATAGCGTGAACTACCGGCCTTGCATTCGGAATTAAAGCAATTTTGAAATCTATTTCTCTCTGCGGAGGTAAGCAAACAACTTCCTCAAACACATCCACATAATTTTTGACGATAGGAATGTCTTTGATGAGGTCAGGAATATCCTCTGCGACTTTTGGGATATTTTCTATTAGGCTAGAGAAATATCGAGAGCTGCCCAGAAGTCTTTTCTATTAGGATTCTGACCTTCACACGGTATGGTTATATAATTCCCTGATTTAATCTTAGCCCTAACAACTCTCTCGGCGCATCTAACCACTGCTTCATATTTGGTTAGCCAATCCAATCCCAGAATAAGATTGAATTCATTAAAATTCATGACGATAGAGATAGTAGGGAATTTATAGCATGAGAAAGAGACAGGTACTGTACAAACCCAACTGAGATCGATGGAACCCCCGACCAGATTTTGGACAGTCATTGGTTCTTTAAGCTTCCTCAATTTCAAAACCAACTTCTTAACGGCATTCTTTGCTATAAAGCTTCGTGACGCGCCGGTGTCAAACAATACTTTAACTGGAATATTTTTGACATTAAGCGTGCCTTCTAAAACATCAGACCTTCCCTGACCATCTGAGGGTGCTGAGGTTTCTGCTACTTCATTTACTTGAACCGTTTTGGTCTTTTTCAACATCCAGCAGTCTCTCTTTATATGATCAGTCTTATGACAAAGATTGCACTCTCGGATCACTTGAAACTTATTCTTGGATTTAGATTCATCCCTTTTTGGTTTCTTTAGAGATCGGCAACTCATCGAGAGATGTCCTTGCTTATTGCAGTTAGAGCATACAGTTGTCGTTACTGGTTTCTTCTTAGATTTGGCCCTTTTCCTCTTGGCACTGGGCTTCTTACTGACCTCAGACGTTGTACTTGCATCAGGACGATCAATATCAGACTCAATTTTATTACTAGAGCTGAATTCCTCTTCGTACTGTAACATACCTTTCTTGTCTAGATCTTCGTACTGGTAAGCCATGTATATCATTTCAGAGAAGGGGAGCTTCACATTCCTCATTACACTGTTCTGATATTTTCTTTACAGGCCATGAATAAATCTCAGATTTTTCCTCTTTGGGTCTTTAATCAGATGAGGAGCAAAGTGAGAAAGGTCGTTGAATTTCTTATGATATTCTGGGATGGTCATATCACCTTGTATCAGATAAGAAAATTCGTCGCGTAATCGCTCAGTCGCTTCCAGAGGAGTAAATCTTTCTAGGAAAATCACTTTAAATCTATCCTAGGTGATATCACCTTCTGGATTATTCTCTATAACCGAATCCCACCAGAACAAAGCTTCGTCTTTGAGTGCCCAGGAGGCCAGTAATCTCTTCTGTTCATCCCTCACCTTTAATGCTTCGAAGATTTTCTCAGCAGAACGAATCCAAACTTGTGTTTTCATAATAGATTCTTCACCTGAGAACGGTATTCCACCCATATTTCGATATTTGATTAATAGGGCCTCAATATCCGTTTCTGCATTCCTTCGGTTTCTGACACTCATTTTCTAGTACTTCTGCAAACAGCAGATCAAGTGTCAGGTCACAGAAAAGATAATTTAAAATATAGAAACATATACTTCAATGTAAATGTTTCTATCGAGGTGTTATTTCATTCTGCTTTACTCATACTAGGATATTACTGATCCTATCTGTAATGAGTTACTCGTCCTAGAACACTACTGGTTCTATTTCTGACGAGTTCGTTAATATGTTATATTCTAGAACTAAGCCTAACCAAAGCTCTGATACCACGATATGACGACCCCAAATCCCGTACTGACGGAGACCAGGGTTATCTTTGGAATATAACACAGAAACAGATAACAGCAGAACAGAATAATTAAATACACCAGATAATGAACAATACAATATACTGGATAAAAGTAATCATCAGAGTTACACAATATATAGGATCATACTTAGTACAAATACAGTTCAACTATACATATATGTCTACAGCGGAAACAAACAAAATATGTACAATAGGAACTGAACTGCATAAAAAGAGATAAATGATAGAATCCCTCTTCAGCTCCAGCTATCCAGAAAGAACCAGCTAAACCTGAATACAAGGCTGCCCGTGTAGAAAAAGGGGCACCCGAGTTTGAAAGTGAAACAAACTACGAGTCAGTCATGGGACTGGTATGAGAAATCTACTCAACACATATATATAATTTGGCTAATCACAGAACCACGCCACTTTCGTGGAACGGGTTTACTCCATTGGATTGCCAGTGCTTTAAAACAAATCTTTCTTTTAAACAACGCAATGCATTTTATAAAAATGAAGCCATTATAAGACTTAGTTCCCATCACACAATGCAACGCAAACCGGAGGATAGAGTTTTTACCTTATAACGGCCAAAATATGCTTGATACGAATAAAACAAAGGCATTTGATATTATTGCTAGTGTTTATATGTTTAGAAAACAATTTCAAATCATAACTATCAATCATAGATGGCATTAATGCCCCATACCACTATGTCGCCATATATAGGTATACAATTAAAACCGCACAGTCACGTAATTGGAAATTGGATTTCCGTCCTGAACCAAGGCAAAAGATAGTTCTTACTGAATTCGTGACTCTCTAGCCCGAGCCACAGGCAAGCCTTTAGATCGTCAGGGTCGGTCCACCGATGTGGATTATTATGCCTGAACACTACGTCTCCCCGCCCTTTGGGGCGTAAACGAGCCAACGAATGACTCCATCGGACCCGGATCGTCCGATCAAACCGAGGCGCCTCGCAACAGCAACAACCACACAGGTGAAAAGTATATAAATGTCAGGGCTGGTAGGTCACTGACACCACCCTAGCTAGAAAGAAAAGCAGGCCCTCCCTGATGTCCTCTCCCGTTTCTGGTTCGTACCAGAGTGTGAGGCTCGCGATTTCACGTTATACACAAAGCTATGCCACACAGGCGGTGCTTTGATCATCACCACAAGACTTTGCTTTTCAACAGAAGCCCTGATCATTTGCCACTTAGGCATGCCACACTAGCAATTCATGCCATGCGACTGATGTCCATCGATATACAACCTCTGAGCTCGTGCGTCTCAGAGAAGGGCGTTAAGCAAAAGGATAAATTCTCCGCTGCCAAACAGATGTATATTTAATAGAGATCAATCAACACAGAATAAAATCCAATGTCAGACACACAGTCCATTTACAAGTCCGTTCTGGGTTTGAACGAAACCGGAAGCACTAAATACCTCGCAAACCCATCGATCACCACGTACGTCTGGACGATCACCACTCATTATCCATATTTTGGGATGCCTCCCAATCAGGACCTCGGTTACCATCCAAACGAGGTGAAGATCTCCGGTCTTCGACCACCGTCTTCATCTTCGAATTTCAATCGTCGGTCAATTATTTGAAATGAGAATTAACTCGGCATTTTTCAAATAATTCACGTATATTTAGAATTTCAAATCAATTTATTTCAATGGTTAAATCATTCGACCACACCAATTTTGTTCTTTAATGTAATTTTCACACCAAACACATTCAACCATCAAATACCACATAAATCGAGCAAATTTAGTTTATTTCCATTCCATATCGTTTATGATATTTTATAACGATTTATCGCTATTTTTATTTATTTTAAAATAGCCAATTTATTCAAAACGACGCTTCGGGCCATAACGCGGCCGTGGCGCTGTTTTTCTTCAGATTTGATTTACACATATCTAAAAATCTAACCGTTGGATCTTCACACAATTTACATCATTAGAAAGGTCTTTTCAAAACGAATCCAACAGTTCCAGTTTCGGGAAAATCCGACGGTCGGATCTCCCGGTACAATCGTTTGAAGTTTCGATTTCAAAATACGAACTGCAGCGTCGTTATTCGATTAAATATATTTATATTTATATTTATATATATATATATAAAAAAATATAATCGATTCTGGCGCTGTTTTTCTTCAGATTTGAATCAAACATTCCAGACAATCCAACCATTGGATTTTTACAAAGTTGGTGCCGTTGGAAAGATATTTCCAAAGCGGACCCAACGGTTGCGATTTCAGGAAAATCCGATGGTCGGATCTCCCGGTATAATCGTTTGAAATCACGGTTTCAAAACACGAACTGCACGGCCACGTTTCATTTTAATTTTATTTATATTTATATATTTATATAAATATAGTTCATTCAACAATTTTAATATCGTTTCTCTTCAAATATTTCACTAACGCCTTTAAATTTTGGAAAATTTTGCCATAACCTCCTTTGTACGGGAGGGGCTGGGAAAATTTCCAAATAGCCACACGGGCATCTTATGTCAAAAAGAAAAAGGAAAAGCCAAGCGGCTAGCCAACAGGCTCATAAAATCATCACCGAAACAAAACAGTAAATGTGTACCTATTTGTCGGGCACAAAATTTTTATTCCTCTTCTCTAGCCCCTTTGCTATAACCTGTTCAATAAATATGCATGTACATATATACAGTTCTTATCACTTATCATTTTACATTCAACTTCATATTTGATTCCATTTGGTTTTAAAAACACCATTCATTCTAATATTGCATGCATAGGCAAAAATCATATCATTAGCTAATTAATGAATATTTCAACTCGTGCATATTTATTTGAACGAGTTGCTATTTTTAACACTTCACATTTCAACAATTCATGTATATAATAAAAATGTGATTTTTATTGTGAAACAAATTATTTCAAAACACTATTATTTTATATAGTTTATATAGGTGATAAAAATAGGATTTTTATTGTAAAACAATTTATTTCAAAACAGGATTATTTTATACATTTTATATTGATGTTGAAATTGGGATTTTTATTATAAAACAATTTATTTCAAAATATGAATACCATTCAACACATGAATTTCTAATCAACGAATGAATATCGATTCAACACATGAAGGTTTTCTATAGTTTCTATATATAGATAAAAATGTGATTTTTATATTTAAAACACGAATACCATTCAACACATGAATTTCTAATCAACGAATGAATATCGATTCAACACATGAAGGTTTTCTATACCACGAATAAATATAGTTTCAGCAAATGAAAATAATTCAAACACATGAATATTATTCAAAATTTCGGTAGCATAACGGCAGGGTAGTTAAAACCGGGACCGTCCCTAGTACGGCTCCTCGCTCTACCTTAAAACCTCGCGGTTTTTGACAATGGGGATCATGCATCTAGTTCGCACGCAGGCGGCATGTATATATTTATTTCATTTCGACAAACTAAACCTATGTGGTTTCAACCAAATATTTCTCAACCACAAACGGGTATTTTTCAACCACTATCAATCAATATCAACCACAAACAGTCCCAAACAACCATTCGCTATCAATCAATTTTCACACCAATCACAACCAATAAATATCGTCCATGGTTTGTGGACGAGGGGCGTATATATATATATATTTATTTATTTATATATAGCAATTCACTTCTATTTCAACACATATATAATTTTTACAACGCATATATAACTTACACATCGAACGTACAACTTATACAATGCTTATACAAGAGGTGTACAACGCTTATATAACTCATACATCGACTATATAATTTAAACATCGTCGTTTTCCATATCGTTTATAAATTAGAAATCTCACATTGGGTTCCACTCCACCAAAAATAGTAGAAGGCTCAGAAAAATATGCGGTCTCTTCTAAAATGTCGAAGGCGTTCACACGGTCACGATGTTTCCTGTTTCATCGAATTTCGTTAACGAACGAAAAAGATATAATTTTTCGAAGTTTGCAACGGTTTTAAACTGTTAAAATCAGTTTTAAATTAAACAGCCGATTACCTCACGGTTTCTTCAAAACTAGGTTTCGATCTCTCGTGAAATCCGTTGCGTTAGGGGCTGATTGGGGTTGACCACGACCTCCACCTACGAGAGGGCTTCCCGACGAGGTGGGTGTTGCTCAGCTCGAGCTCCCGGTGGTGGCGGAATCTCCTCCGACACGGGCGAACTTCCTGAGCCCAGAACTCGACGATTTCTCCACTATACCGAGCGAGACCAGGATGGATTTGAAGCTGGGAGGAGGGGCTTCAAAAAGTTGAACTGGAGCTTGGGCTATCGATGCGCGTGGCAATCGGAAAATGATTGGGAAAGTATGGAGGCGTTTTCGTCGTCGATCGGGGAGGGGGGGTCTGAGGATTTTTTTTTTATATTTAAATTCTGATTGGTCGGTGGGTCTTTAAAGGGGTTTTCTGACACGACCACCAATTGAAACCCAACGACTGTCATCCCTAGCGTTTTACCCCCATTCCGAACACAATGGGATATGTTTCGTAGGCCCATTCGACTGTTTCAGTCAGTTTTCCTTCAAATTAAAATATATAACATTCAATATTTGATTTGAACGTACATTTCAATTTGCCAGGGCCACAAACTGATTCGAAAAATTCCAGAAAAATAAATCTAGCTATGTTTTGACGATACGGTCCCAACAAAACTAGTTTCATCGAATTCTGAGACCGTTTGCAAAAAGGCCCATTTCCGGTCGATCCAGTTCAACTTTAATTGACCAAAACACATTTTCCTTTGCCATGCTCACATATTAGCTTCAAAAATTATGAAATTTGAAATCTAGCAATCACTTCCCATCTCGGATCCAACAAAAGTGGTTTCGTCGAATTCCGAGGTCGTATGCAAAATGGCCAATTTCACGGGCTATATAAATTCCATAGCGACCTTTCTGAAAATTCATTCGGCCATAACTTTTGCTTTCCGCTATGAAAATTCGATTTTTCAGATTCGTTAGAAAGGTATTCACTAACAGATTTAAATATTTTTGGTTTCACTAAAATCCGTTTTGTTTTGCAACCGGTACTGTCCGACAAAGTTTGAATTCAATTTTTGAAACTGCAGCGCCCTTTCAGGCCTTGTTTATAATTAGAATTAATTATATTCGTTTTCAATTGTCGAATCAAACTCACTTTCCATTGCCATTATTTAAAATATTTATTTTAAATATTTAAAGTCCATTATTTTAGCCAATTTTAATTTTTTAAATTGGTTCAGATTTTCTGGGTCGTTACAACTATTTATCACTATTACACAAAAACTGTAATGGGAAAGACAATCATTACTATATATGTAATTCTTGTAGTCAATATTAGCATGAATCTGTAGCCTAAGAGGCAATTCATAATTTTTTTATCTTTTTCTTACATGAATGTGTAGTCTATGACGGAAAGGTACAAATCGCAAAAATATGTTACACAATTCATACTTATAATACCAAGACTAATATTCGAATTTCTAAAAGATAATGTATTTATCTTTTCTATGTGCTGTTTATATCATTTGTACATCATGTATAAGAACTTCAAATGATGATAAAAATGAAAAATATGTTTAATATGTATTCGGAAAACACATTTATGTTTTCTATATGTTGTTTAAATCATTTATATACCTTATGTTAGAACTTCAAATCATGTTAAAAATGATAAACTTGTTTAACATGTAGTAGTAAGTGTGATATATAATTACAGATTAATAAGTTACTTATTAATTAATATGAAAAGATAAAAGCATTTATCATTTTAAACTGCTGTATACAGTAACATGTAGTATAATTTTGAACTATATTTGAAACAATATTATATAGCATTAGAAAAATCAGTTGAACATAATGCAGTATGTACACAACAAAATTCACTTGAATAATCGTTTAAAGAAATAGTACTATGGTACTAAAATTTATAAGAAGAAACTAATGTAAACATTTAACTAAATTAAATACAAAACTAAACGTTTATAATCAAGATACCTTGTTATCATCAACTTCGGTTAAGTCGATGTTCTTCAGTTTCGATAAAGCCCATTTCCTCATTCTTGGGATTTTGTCTTCAAAATCTTCTTTTTGAGCAATGATTTGGGTTCTCACAGAATCAGTACTGTAAGAAAAAGATAAATAGTTTTACATTTTTATAATAAACATAATATTCAGTGTATTTGTATTAAGTGAATATTATAAAAACATACCAACAATACCATAGTGCAACCCGGTGTATTCCTTGGATCAGCATGGTATTTCTTAACATTCTCTAAAACATTTTCACAAATTGCTCGCGACCAAGAGATTGAGTTCATTTTTTTTAAGATTTAACAATTCACCCAAAAAACCCCATGGAAAATAGTTTTGATTGTTGGGAAAAAGGAATGTTATGATAAGTAGTAATAACAATAACTTAACAAAATTTGTATCTCCTTTTTTCTTTTTAATCAATGAATTCAACCTTTTTGTCACTGTTTTTTTTTGCTTATTACATTTTCTTCTTTGAAATTGGAACTTAAAAAATCAGAAAAACTTTCCATGGCAGAAGCCTTGTTTGAAGTCGGAATAGGAAATAATTCCTCTCTAGCTGGTGGCATTTCAAATATAAGACTCACTTATTAGGGAGTTATTTTCAAAAATTTGTCTCCCACTTTAAAAGTATTTTCAGTAACATCGAAAGAAGAAATTATATCATCTAGATTTGAAGCACATTTTCTCAAATCTTGTCTTCATATTGAATTATTAAGAAAAAATTTAAGCAAAATTTTAAAAGGTGTTTTTTCTATGAAATCTATTGCTTCCTAGAAAAGAATATTTTCCTTTTTAATAACTGACATCACTTTACAGATTGCATCTAAATTTCATCTATATATGCCAATGTACTGTTGCTTTATTTTTTTCCCTATTTCCTCGATTTCATAGTTATCTGCATCATCCAAGTCAATATTTGTTTCCTCACTTTGGTTATCTGCATCATCCAAGTCAGTATTTTTTTCCTCACTTTGGTTATCTAACTTTGTATTTTCTTCATTAGAATCTGTTTGTATTTTTGTATTTTTGGTTTTTACTGTGTTGTTCAGATTATTCCTGCACTCATGAAAATCTTATTATTAGTTTAAGATGTTTGAGATATAATCAAAGTGTATGAAAACAATACTGAACAAAAATTAAATGCTATATCATCCAAACAATATCATACATGCATAATAATGTGTACAAAAAGACAATATGATTTGTCTTTTTGACATAGTTTGAGAAGCAAGTTTGTAAGGAGTGTAATAATTTGAAATAATCATCAAAACAAAAAACTTGTGTAACATATATCACTTACTTTCAAATTTGAGTATAACTAAACATCTAATTAAATCCAATAATGATAAAGCTAAATGTTTTTGATCTTTTTCAGCAGTTAAATATTGAAATGATTTTGTCATTTTTACGTAAGCTTTAAATCTGATTATATGGTATGTAATAATTTTAAATAATGAATATAAACAGAAAACTTGTTTAAATGTATCGTTGTTTATACTGTCTGTTATTAAGATATAGTATTTGCTATTTATCCAATTCAGTGTGACCCTAGTCACTACAAACAAAATCAACTTGGTATCAAATATTACAAGTTTAAGTAACATAATCCATAGCTAAAAATAGCTAACAAGTACTGATGGAACTGATGTTATAGTTGATTATGAAATTCTGGTAATTGATTATGAATTTGTAATGGCTAATGTTTATAATTCTTTGTTAAAAATATAAATGCATTTATGTTTTAATGACAATATATTACATCACTTTCTTTTACTGATAGTATGTTGTATAACTTTTTTTTATTGTTGTGCATAAAAATCATAACAAATAATTATTGTACACACAATTTAAGGAAAAAAGGTTACCACTGGTGTTATTGACAATGATTTGCTCTGACTTTGTTCTTCACAGTAAGAGAAGAAATTGGTCTAATGTTTACACATTGATTTCCATTGTTGATGAAGATGCATGTAGCTTCTTTAAAAGCAACTTGTTTTCTCTTCGACCTTGTGTTCATTTTTATCCTGGATGAATGTACACAATTATTCAATTATTGAAATAAACCAAAACATAAAGTAGAATAAAAGATATATGAATTTATATTATTTAGTAAACTAACAACATTGAGTACCCAATTAGTCAAATAACCAGTTCAAAATATTCCAAGGAGCAATCAATCAAACAAATTATAATACATAATAATTGACAAATCATTTTTATAGCCACTTTTCAAGGAAAGATAAAACCGTTTATCTTTTCCAAAAAAGAAAATTACTAGTAACTTGTAATATATGAGTATATTTCATAATAAAAGAGTTTGCATGGCTGTGTTTTTAAACACTGACTAGTAGTTATCGTCCTTCGATTCAAGCAATATCATCAACAAAACTAACAAGTAATTATCGTAGATCGATTAATAATAAAAGAGTTTGCATGAGTAAACACTGATTAGCAATTATCATCAATCAATTAAAACAATATCATCAACAAATGGCAAAAAAATTAGTAATAACAGACAACATTTAGAGGAAAATAATACTTACTAATCATTCATTGTAAATGAAAACTTACTTTTATAGTAGAAGCTTGAGCTACGAAAATGGCGACGATCGATTTCTTCGAAATGTTGTTTTAGTAAAGGTTGAAAGTACTGATTTGATCGATTTAGTAATAAGGGTTTATTAACATTTTCAATAGTTTCTAATGAAACGAAGAATAAAAGAAACTAGAAGCGGCAAATGAAAAATGTCCTGGAAAGTTATTATCGGCGACCCAAGTCCTAGAAATTAATTGTATAAGGTAAATAAGCCTTATAGTAAAGTTCCCCTTTTTTAAATTAGTAAATAACTTTAGACCAATACCAACCTCACATGCAGGAAGCTTCTTGGTTTAAATTCAGACACATTGCTAGTAAAATACTTGAGTGTTCCTCTTTCCTTCACGTACTTGCGTCACAATGATTGACAAGATCTTTTACATAAAGTCAAAACAAAGATTCAAGGTTGGGATGCTAATTTTATGAGTTTTACACGGAGAGACGAATTAATCCAAATAGTCATTATACTGACTATGTTATATTAGTTGTTTATTTACCAGCTCCCCAAACATAATTTGGACAAGTTGAATTCAATTTGTACATACACACACTACACACACACACACACACACAACCTCAAAGTTAAAACCGTGAGTGCGCGCGCACACACACACACACACACACACACACACACATATATATATATATATATATATATACGTACATATATACATACATACATACATACATGCACACAACAAATCCACACATAATATATGTATACATATATGAGGAGAGTCCAATAGCACCCCAAATAGTGCAGCACCCCTTTAGGCCAATGAAACTCACCACATTTCTTTTTCACTTTCCTTCCACTAACTCTCTCTCCCTCCACTCAATTATTTAAATATAAACGAGTGGCCTGTATTGATGTAATAACCCGGAAAATCAGAGCCAATTTAAAATTTTTATTTTGGCAATTTTAGCGAATTTTGAATATTTAAAATGAATTATTTTAAATAATATCGACGAGAAATTTATATTCAATAGAATTAGAACGTATATATTTATATACGTCGTCGTTAGAATATAAATAATTATTTATAATTATAAATAGAATTGAAAATGGCGTTGTAGTTCGATAATTCGATTTCAAACTTCAAACGAACATACCGGGTTCAAAATAAACCGGATTTTAGCGAAACAAAAAATATTTGAATCTAAATGAGAATTCTCTCACTTTAAATTTTCTGTATAGTTATTTATTTCATAACTGCATATATGAACTGTACCCCATCGTCCACAGACCATGGACGACTTGTTTTTTTGGTTGTATTCTGTGTGAAAATTGATCGTGATGTGAAATGAATTATATATATTAGAAGTGTATGAAATATATATATTGAAAGTTAAAATATTGTATATATTGAAAGTGAAAATATTGTATATATTGAAAGTGAAAATATCGTATATATTGAAAGTGAAAATATTGCATATATTGAAAAGTGAAAATATTGTATATAGAAAAGTGAAAATATTATATATAGAAAAGTGAAAATATTATATATAGAAAAGTGAAAATATTGTATATAGAAAAGTGAAAATATCGTATATATTGAAAGTGAAAATATCGGATATATTGAAAGTGAAAATATCGTATATATTGAAAGTGAAAATATCGTATATATTGAAATGTGAAAACGATGTATATATGAAATGTGAAAATGATATGACAGTTAAAAATACAATTTTTTAATATATATATATACACTGTATAAAATTGTCATGTATAGAGAATGAATTCGAATTGAATTGAATAGAAAATGAATTCGAATTAAATTGAATAGAAAATGAATTCGAATTGAATTGAATAGAAAATGAATTCGAATTGAATTGAATAGAAAATGAATTCGAATTGAATAGAAAATGAATACGAATTGAATTGAATAGAAAAATGAATTTGAATTGAACTGAATAGAAAATGAATTCGAATTGAATTGAATAGAAAATGAATTCGAACTGAATTTGAAATTTGAATTGAATTGAAATGAATTTAAAACGAAAAATTCAATTTGGATTAGAATTTGAAATGAAAGTTGAAATTGTTTTTGAAACGAATTTAAAACGATTTATAAAATTCTTTTTAAATAGAAATCGACGAAATATATATTATATATATAATATAATGGCCTGAATAGAACGCGCCGCGCTGCGGTAGTTCGTGAATTTCGACCATTGACTTCGAACAGACATTACGGGAGATCCGACCGTCGGATTCTCCTAAAACCGGAACCGTTGGGTTCATATCGAAAAGAGCTTTCCAATGAATATTAGAAATTTGAAATCTAACGGTTGGATTTGGAATTGTGTCCAAATCAAATTTGGAAAAGGTCGCTGTAAGTGCAGTTCGATGGCCGTAGATGGAAATCGACTGTACGGGCCTTGATAAAATTATTAAAAATAGTAATAATTTGTGTAAAATCATAAGAAATGATTTGGGAAGAATTGGGATGAAAAACTCCATATTTGAAAAGATAAAAATATATTTTTATCGAAATGAACTAGTTTTAAACTAGAATTATAATTCTATTTATTTTTAAAATAAATAAAGTGGATTTGAACTGGTTTAAAAAATAACCAGAATTTCCAATATGTAAATTGAATTGGATTTGGGGTTTGTCGTGAACTGTGTTTAAATGACATTAGTTCTTTAACCCGAGTAATAGCAGGATTAATTTCCAAAAAGTAGAACAATCAATATGATATGATTTTAGAGATGAAACCAATTGGGGTTTGAACAAATCTTTAATTAGAGCGGTGATTAAATTTACCAAAATACGTGATGTGATTAAACCAAATTTACAAAGTTGTTGATATTGATTGTGGTTGATTGATTGTTTGGTTGGTGCTCGACCAGTTTATGAGAAAAATATGCTTTTACATTTAGCATTGGGTTGGGTAGAAATATCTATGTGCTAACACCTTGCGAAACACTTCACGATTTGACGATAAGGTGTTTAGCGATGTTGTGTTCATTTCAAATTCAATGAATGATTGTGAAATGATATTTTTCTAAAGTGAAAAGAAATGTATTCCCGATTTTGGACAGGGAATGTTTTATAAAATTGTTTTATAAAACAGAAAGGATTTCGAGGTCTAAAACCCGATGATTTCTAAAATGATTTAGAATTGTATTATGTGTTACATTGTGGTTCATCGCATATTCGATTAGTTTCTATTGATGATGTATCTGTTTGGTGGCGGAGAATTTATTCTTTTGCTTAACACCCTTCTTTGAGACGTACGAGCTCAAAGGTTATGTGATTAATAGTGACTGATCATATGTGTGAATTACTGATGTGAAGTACTATATTTTGAAAGTACTTGTGATTATTATGTTGTGAAATGATTTTCCCTACTTCAGGATGTGAAATGATTTAGTGTGCGGCTAAAGATTAGGGTCCCTACAATTGAGGTGTAAATGGGGTGCTAATAAACAGGGGAGCTCTATAACCCTCCTCTCTCTTTATGTGTGTATGTATGTGTATATGTGTGTGTGTGTGTGTGTGTGTATATATATATATATATATATACGAGAAAGGGTCAAGAGCACCTCAAATAGTGCATCACCCTTATATCACCCTAATTTCCACCATACATTCTCATTTTTCTCTCTTTCCATTAACTCTCTCCCCCCACTAACTTTTTAAAATATAAATGAGTGGATCACAATGAGGAGCAAAAGAGATGTTAAAAAATATGGATGCCCAAGAACCCTCCTTTATATATATATATATATATATATATATATATATATAATGACCCGCATTTGCAGAGGTATTATAATTAATTTATTCAATTATATAAATAGTGATATAATGAATTTAATGGTTGTGGAATTAAATAATGGTGAATATTTAATTAAAATAATAAATTTAACAATATATTCAATTCTAAAATAATCAGAATTGGCTGAAATGGCGATATGGTGTGAACTGGATCATCTATGATATTTAATTCAGTTTAGAATTGAATTAGAATAACGAATATATTTAAATAACGAGAGTTTGAACAAATAATTATATTACAATTAAAATCGAGCTCGAAATGGCGCTTCAGTTCGTAAATTGGCGATTCGAACTTCAACTGAATGTACAGGGTTCATTTTTAATTGGATTTCTGTGAAACAAGAAACGTGTGGAGCTGGTGGAGTATATCTCTCTAGTGGAAGAGAAAAATCAGGATTTCGTCATATAGATTTGAGATATGTCCAAATCAAATTTCAGAATTTATAAAGGAATTATTTATATTTTAAAAAGGAATTTCAATATAAATAGAATATCGGGTTGACCCAGAAGTGAATATCGAGTTAGAAATCCATATAGGAATATTCTAGAGCTGTATGGTATTCCACTGTGAATATATACGATGATATTTATTTATAAATATTTAATCTAATTATATTTAAATATATTTATATATTTAAATGGGTCATTCAGAGCTTTAAAAATAGCCTGTTTTACAAACAAAGTCGGAATTCGACGAAACTAATTTTGTTGGATCCGCAATATTAAATTATTGCTAGATTTCAATTTTCGTGATTTTTGAAGTCAGTATGTGGCCGTACGGATTTTTAGAGTGGAAAACAGTTAGTATTTTGACGGCTAAAAATACACTGTGTGAGCATACGGAGTCAGAATCCGACGAAACCAGTTTCGTTGGGACCGCAATGTCGAACTTTAGTTGCATGTCAATTTCTGTTATTTTTGAATACCATAGGTGATTATACGATTTTTTAGAAGACAAATAAAAACTAAATTATCTCATGAGAAAATATCTAAAAAAATATATCTAGATATTTGTTGACACTATATATACACCCTCAAAGTTTTCTAAACCTAATTTCAGCTCTTCCTTAGTCAATTCTTTCCCGCCATTGGTTTTTCATTCTAATGTGAAGACAACAAAAAGAAAATCCAAGGAAAATTCAAAGAAAAATCATAAAAATCAAATGAGAACATTTATGAGTTACTGAGAAAATTCTCTACCACCCTATATGAGTTTCAGCTTGTTCGATGCTTAATTTCGGGGCTTGGGTTTTTACAGCGGAACCTAGGGGTTCATGATTTCGAGTACTACGAGTTTTAATTCCAGTTTTGAGTTGCGTTTGTGGTTTGAGGGGATAAAACCGTAGTGTTGGCAGTGTTTTTGTGAAGTGCGGTTCCAATCCTTGTCGAGTGATTCCTGTAGCTGCTCGAGACCGTGAATAGGAAGCTGATGCGAGTTGTATAAGGGTGGGGTGACGTTGAAGAGACTGTCAGCTGGAGTTGGTTGGTGAAGTTTGTATTCGAGTCGGTGGAGGAACGAGAGAGAGATGTGGTGGTTGAAAGGATCGTAAATGGCTTTGGAGCCTGGAGCGAGTTATTTGTCTGGAGTTGAGGTGTAATAACCCGAAAAATCTGGGCCAGTTTAAAATTTTTATTTTGGCTATTTTAGCGAATTTTGAATATTTAAAATAGGTTATTTTAAATAAAATCGACGAGAAATTTATTTTGAATAGAATTCAAACGAATATATTATATACGTCGTCGTTAGAATATAAATAATTATATATAATTACAAATAGAATTGAAAATGGTGCGGTAGTTCGATAATTCAACTTCAAACTTCAATTGAATGTACCGGGTGCAAAACAATCCGGATTTTAGTGAGACCGAAAACATTAGGATCTAATTGATGATATCTTTCCAACGAATAAGAAAAATCAAGATTTCATAGCGGGAATCAAAAGATATGTCCAGTTGAAAATTCTGAATAGTCGCTATGGAATTCAGGCCCTTAAAAATGGGAATTTTGCAAACGACCTCGGATTTCGACGAAACCACTTTTGTTGGATCCGCAGTGTCAGATTATTGCTAGATTCCAAGTTTCATAATTTTTTGAATCAATATGTGAGCGTGGCAAAGGAAAATGCGTTTGACAAGTTTCGGTTGATTTTAATCGACTGGAAATTGGCCATTTTTCATACGGTCTCAGAATTCGACGAAACTAGTTTTGTTAGGACCGTATCGTCAATACGAAGCTAGAAAATATTTTTATGAAATTTATAGAGTTAGTATGTGACCCCGGTAATTTGAAACGTACGTTTAAAATTCAATATAGTGATTTAAATGTAAATTCAACGGAAACTAATCGAAACGATCAAATCGGCTTGCGATACATATCCCATTGTGTTCGGAATGGGGGTAAAACGCTATGGACGACAGGCGGTGGGCCTCGTTTAGAGGTCGAAAATAAAAGTTGCTTTATAAAGTAAAATTTAAAATAAATAAATTAATATATATATATATATATATATTCAATCACCCCCTCCCTCTCTATTTCTCTCCCCGTTACTTTCTTTAAACCAGGAAAAAAAATCGCGATGACCTAGCAGCCGCCGCCCTCCCCGAGACCACCGCGCCACCTCGCTCGAGACCCCCCATCCCCCAGCGGCGCCGCGAGCCACCCAGACCCCCCCTCCTCGCCAGAAGCGATCGCGATGGACCCCCCCCAATCGAAGAACCGACCCCCCTTTCCCCGCACCACCACCATCGCCTCCCTCCTCCATCGATCAACTGCGTCGCCCCACTCCGGCATTCGCCCTTGGCCTCGCGCGCAGCAGCCCCCAACCCACCCAACTCCGACGCCTACACCCCTGTCGCACCCTCCTCAAACCACATCCGACCCACTCAGCTCCACTCCGACGCAATGCGGCCTCCTCCGGCGATCAGACGACGGCAAACTCCCCCTGTAAGCTCTTGCCCTCCTTCGGTTTAAGTTTTGATTTTTATTTAAAAATGTATATGATTTTTATTGTTTAAAAAGGGTTGATCTAAAAGAAAAATATAATCTTTACTATATTAAAGTAATAAAAATATGATTTTTATATTTTTAGAGTATTAAAAATATAATCTTTACTATATAGAAGATGTAAAAATATGATTTTTGGTTAAGTAGAGAATTAAAAATATAATTTTTACATGATAGGAATATTAAAAATATCATCTTTGTATATGTAGCAAAATAAAATTGTGATTTTTTAAAATCTATATTTTTGAAAAGGCGAAATCTTTATATTTGAAAAGGCGAAATATTTATATTTGAAAAGGCGAAATTTTTATATATTGAATGACAAAGTAAAATTTTGATTTTTACATATTGAATAGCGAAGTAAAAATTCGATTTTTACATATGTAGTGGCTACGGCAACAAAGATGACAAGAATGTGATAACGATGAAGATTTCTATCAAAGAAAATAAAAATATCATTTTATTGAATAAATGAACTGAATATAAATTCATATGTTGGAATAAAATGTTTTATCATTAAAAATATAATATTTAACGTGAATGTGAATAAATAAATATTCATTTACAAACCAGACGGTTTGTTTATGTACACCTATTTGAATGACATTGATTGGGTCGATAAATTTTACACATCGCCCAACTGCACAAATAAAATCTGTGTTTGATTGTTTGAAACCCCACACGGGTGTTAGGATGAAATTTGAAGTTCACTCATCCTGATTGATTAAATATGTCGATCGATTGATTGACAGGCTGTTATAAGCGTTATATATCTATATTTGATGCTTATACAGTGTAGTGCACTTTGGTTGATGGTTGATTATTTTTCAATGCTATTATATGCGTGTGATGTATGGAAATCCATATAATTAATTTTATATGGTGATGGATTGGGCCTCATTCCAATTTAGAGAATAAGAATATTATAAAATAAAGGTTCATGTGTTGACTGTACTCATCCGTTGAGATTAGTCATGTGTTGAACGAAATAATTTAACAAAAATAGTCACACGTGGACAGTACTCATTCATTGAGATTAGTCGTGTGTTGACAAAAATAAATATTCATTTGTTGAATAGAAAATAGAAATATATGAAGCCGTGTTGATTAGATTGACGCCATTTTGACGTGAACGATATTTATATCGATTTTATTCATTTTGTAATGAATATCGAAAGTGATTTCAAAATCTGATATTTTGAAAAGAATTGAAATTCAAATTGAAATTGAATTGAATTGAATTCAAATTGAAATTTAATATAATTGAAATTCAAATTGAAATTGAATGGAATTGAAAATGAACTGAAATTGAATTAGAAATCAATTTGAATTGAAATCGATTTGAAATGAATTTAAAACGAATTTATATTGGAATATTCAATTTTGACTTGAAATTGAATATGAAGTTGAAAACCGTTTTGAAAACGAATTATAAAGCACGTTTTAAAAAGGAAATCAACGAAGTATATATTATATATATATTAAACATATATATAATGGCCTGAATAGAACGCGCCGCGCCGCGGCAGTTCGAAAATTTCGACCATTTATTTCAAACGGAGATTACGGGAGATCCGACCGTCGGATTCTCATAAAACCGGAACCGTTGGGTTCGTATCGAAAAGAGCTTTCTAACGAATATTAGAAATTTGAAATCTAACGGTTGGATTTGGAATTATGTCCAAATAAAATTTGGAAAAGGTCGTTGTAAGTGCAGTTCGATGGCCATTGATGGAAATCGACTGTACGGGCCTTGATAAAATTATTAAAAATAGTAATAATTTGTGTAAAATCATAAGAAATGATTTGAGAAGAATTGGGATGAAAAACTCCATATTTGAAAAGATAAAAATAGATTTTTATCGAAGTAAACTAGTTTTGAACAAGAATTATAATTCTATTTATTTTTAAATAAATAAATTGAATTTGAAAAGGGTTTTAAAAATAACCAGAATTTCCAATGATTGCATTAGAGTGGATTTGAATCGAAATTGTCTTCGGAATATTTCGATGTTGGAATTCGTGATTATACAGATGTTGTTATGGAAATTTGAAAGATATATATTTTATCGTTATTTCCAATACGACATTTGTTAGTCGTAGAATTTGATATTGAATATAAGCCGATATATTTTCTATTCAGAGCCTTGTATTGAATATCAAATGTGATTTGGGTTTGTCGTGAATGGTGTCTTGACTAACACTGTTCTTGAACCCAGTTGAGAAAAGATTAAATCTTTTTATTTAGATTTAATGAAGTGTACCAATTAAATAATATTTAATTGGAATTGAATTGATATTGATTTTCGGGTTTATCGTGGACAGTGTTTTAAATAACACTCGTTCCTTAACCCGATAATTAATGGAAGGTGATTTTGGGTTTATCGTGAACCGTGTTTTAAATGACACTGATTCTTTAACTCAGTTAACGATTAAAACTAAGTGGAGTTTTAATGAATCTTTAATTAGATTGAAAAGATCGAGAATGGAGTATCCCCAGTTTTGCTCCAGGCGATAGTTAAATCTTTAATTAGATTTGAACGTGAAATGGTAATTGAATTTACCGATAACACCGTGGTGTTAGATATGAAGTATTACCAGTTTTACTTTATGGGATGAATAGGTTGGGATTGGGAAATTAAAACCAATGATTACTTCGGTAAGGTTTGTTAATCTCGACTAGTTGAATCGAAATTCAAAAGAAGATTAAAGAATAAATTCAAGGAATTTATCTTGAATAAAATTAATGGGAACCTTTCCCTATGAATGTGAAATTTAGAAACTAACTGTCGGTTAGCCAAGCAGAATGGTTTTCTGGATATTGATCTGATGTTGGTTTCGGCCTTCGGGGTTAATATTTGGGAGATTATTCTCTTGATTAATTTACGGTTAGTGACTGATGAATTGGAATGAGGCGTATGTTGTGTTTGTGTAACACTTATTTAAAATATACGCGAGTTATTCGGAAAGACCGGGTTTATCCCATTCTGAATAACTGATACAACGATAAGTCGAAGATGAAGACGGCGGTTGAAGACCGGAAGTCTTCACATCGTTTGGGTGATTACTGATGATCTTGATTGGGTTGTACACCCAAGAAGATGGAAACAGTTGGTGATCGTCCAGACGTATTTGGAGATCGATGGATATGCGGGGTACTAGGTGCCTCCGGTTTCGTTCAGACCCAGAACGGACTTGTAAATGGACTTTGTGTCTGACATTGGATTTTGGTCCGTGTGATTGATCTCTAATAAATATATATCTGTTTGGCGGCGGAGAATTTATTCTTTTGCTTAACGCCCTTCTCTGAGACGTACGAGCTCAGGGGTTATATATTGATGGATATCAAACGCATGGAGTGAATTGCCTGTGTGGCATGCCTAAGTGGCAATTGATCGAGGCTTCTGTTGAAAAGCAAAGTCTTGTGGTGATGATCAAAGCACGGCCTTTGTGGCGTAGCTTTGTGTAACGTTTACTTCGCGAGTTTCGCACCCCGGTTGTGAACCAAAAACGGGAGAGGACCTCAGGGAGGGCATGCGTTTCCTTCTAGCTAGGGTGGTGTCAGTGACCTACCAGCCCTGACATTTATATACTTTTCACCTGTGTGGTTGTTGCTGTTGCGAGGCGCCTCGGTTTGATCGGACGATCCGGGTCCGATGGAGTCATAAGTTAGCTCATTGACACCCCAAAGGGTGGGGAAACGCAGTGTTCAGGAATTTTAATCCACATCGGTGGACCGGCCCTGACGATCCAATGGTCACTCGAGCTCTGATCCTGAGACACGGGCTAGAGCGTCTCGAATCGGTTGAGGACTATCTTTTGCCTCGGTTCATAGATGGAAATCCAATTTCCAAATAAGTGACATTTGCGGTTTTATTTGTAGAGCCTAGTATGGCGACATGATATATGGTACCCATGCCGTCTATGATTGATACTTATGATTTGAAGTTGTTTTATACACTATACACTTGTAGTAGTATCAAATAATCTGTTTTAAACGTATCAAGCATTCTTTGGCTGTTATAAGGAAAAACCCTATCCCCCGGCTTGCGTTGCATTGTGTGATAGGACCTCGGTCTTATAACAACTTCATTTTTCTTTATTTAGCATTGCGCTGTTGTTTTATGCACTGATGTTCTTGGGAGGAAACCCGTTCCGTGTTATACGGCGTGGTCCCTTGATTTACCTAACTTTAAAAACAAAGATTACTGTTTTAGTTCTCACACCAGTCACATGACTGACCTGGAGTTTATTGTTTTAACCTAAACTCTGGGTGCCCTTATTTTGACACGGGCAGCTAGTAGTTTTGGTTTTGCAGATTTATATTCACAGGATCCTGGTTTACAGCTGGAACGATATCCGGAAAGCTTTGTATCCGTATATCTCTTCTAGTTGTGTATTGTATTATTTTCCGCTGCTATGTATTTAAATGTAATTTAAATCTCTGATATTTCTGTGTAATATTTATTCATGTATACTCTGTATATTCTTGTAATCTGATGCATTGTTGTAATATACAATGAAATGTTCTTCTGTATGAGTTATGTTGTGGCTTGTTCTCGAACTATCCGCTCTTTCCTTTACGGGGAAGTTACGGGTTTTCACATGAGGAAGAAAGAAAAGGTCCAAAAACTGGGCTTGTGCGGATGGAGATGGGCCGAAGTGGTTTGGTAAAGCCCATGTTTTAAATCTAAGTTAAATTCCATTTTATTTTTTGACAGCAAAAGGTAGTGAATCTAATGATTCACGCCTAGAGATACCATATATATAGAGTTCAGTACAGTACAGGAAACATAGTATATGTACATCATTTACAAGCCAGCAACGAAAATGACAATCATCATAGCCTGGCGCAGCAGGTACATAAGCAAACTTAAACATAAGAAGCATCATACATAAACAGCAACATGAAGCTAACCACTAATGCGCCTGCATTTGCGGTCATGAACTCTTGCAGCGATGGTGTCTACGAACTTCTCCTTGTCCATCCCTGCCCACAATAAAACATACTTAAGAATGATGAAGACAGCTTTATCAGGCGATTTCATCTTGAATTTGAACTTTCTAGAGTTTCTCTCATGCCTTAATATCCAAGTATAAGCGAAGTTAAGTAGAATAAAAAGACTCTTTTTATGTGTGTTGTCTAAATTTGGTAAAAAGGTTAACCAAAAATGTTGCTGGTCTTTGATTGAGTCCCTCCAGCCTAAGTTTAAATCAAGGTACACGATACACTTCGTCCATACATAAAACGCAAAATCACATCTCCAGAAAACATGTTTGTAGTCTTCATCAGCTTCATCACAAAAAGCACAACCGGTATTGACAACAAAAACCCTTACGCCTTAGTCTGCAACCGGTATTTAGTCGATCATGAAGCACAATCCACATATGAATCTTAACTTTCAGCGGTACCTTCTTTGTCTTCCACATTCGATCAAACTCCAGTCTTCTACAACCCGAAAAGCTAATCAGTTTATAAATACTTCTAACCCGAAACACCTCCTTATTATCATCACCCATCCACACAAACTCATCTTTTCCTTCAGTTAAATGGACATTCGCCAACCACAAATATAGCTGGCAAAGTTGTTGAAGAGCATCACCAAAGACAAGTCGGCAGAAAGATAGTCTCGACTTAAAATCAGTAGCCTCAGAGTTATACATATCTCCAACAGAACAGTGTGTGTTACATGCAATTTCAAATAGCTCCTTCAATTCCTCTTTCAAAGGTATAGGCAGTAGCCAAGAGTCATGCCAGAATGATATGTTAAACCCATTACGAACCACCACTTTAGTGCCAATCTTAATCCACTGCGAAAAACTCATAACCCCTTTCCAGAAAACAGAGCAGCGTGACCAGTCCCTATTCCAGTCAAAAACACCCCAATAATAAACATTTATAATCCATTCTTTCCAAAGGGCTTTCTTCTCGCCAAGCATCAACCACAACCATTTGCAAAGAAGTGTAGCATTCATGCCTTTCAAATTAAGCAAACCTAATCCTCCTTGATCTTTAGCTTTACAAACCTGCCCCCAAGAAACGAGACAACTTAATTTCTTAGTCTCCTTCTCACCCGTCCAGAAAAAATTCCTTCGCAATGTATCAATCATGTCTATGACCCATCCTGGACACCTGAAAAAGGAGAGCCAGTAAAGAGGCAAGGAGGAGAGGACTGAGTTTACCAGCACCAGTCTGCCTGCTCTAGAGAGGGATCTACCTTTCCATCTAGCCAGCCTCACATCGACTTTCTCGATGAGATGGATCCAGTCCTTTTTGAAAAGCTTCTTTGGTCTAATGCACATACCCAGATAGTTTAAAGGGAAGTTGTCCTCCTTGCAGTTGAGCATCATTGCACAGTTCTTTGACAGCTCAGCATTGCAACCCAGAGTGTAGACGCTGCTCTTATGAAAGTTAATTTTCAAACCTGATAAACTCTCAGAAGCATACAACAAAAATTTGAGTGTAGCAATGTATTTACAATCAGGTTTACTAAAGATGATAGTGTCATCGGCATAGCGTAAAGAATTGATACCGCCCACCACATGCTCATCCCCAAAGCTCTGTAACATCCTATTAGCAGAACTAACCTTCAGAATACGAGAGAAAACATCAGCCACCAGGTCAAAGAGAAGGGGGGATAAAGGATCCCCTTGCCTTAAACCCCTCTTTGAATAGATAGTACTACCAGCAATACCGTTCACACAAATGTTGGATCTGCTCGAAGTCAAGATCATAAGAATCCAGTTAATCCACCTCATAGGAAAGCCCCTTGCAGTAAGAATGTCAATTAAGAATCTCCAATCCACTGTGTCAAAAGCCTTAGCAAATTCCAGTTTGATGATAGCACATGGGACATTATACCTGTCGCAATATGAGATTACCTCCTGAACCAGAACAGCACCATCCAAAATAAATTTGCCCAGGTGGACATTGAAGATTCCATTTTAAATAGTGTATAAACTTCGAAACTAAATAACTTCCTCATATATTATCGAAATTCAGCGAAACAAGATCCGGCAGGATCGTATGGACGGACAGTATCCAATGGAACTGACCGGGAGTGGATTGAAGCTCATTTGAATTTAGAGCGAAATAAATTGTTTGATTTAAATCAAACAATAGTTTATCGTTCTTTAACGATGAACTGCCAAAGTGAGTAAAACTCACCAACTCTGAACAGTTTATTTTTATAACGTATTTGTAGAACTGTTAAATATTGGCTGATTGACTGTGTGTGTTGACTGTTTGATTGAACTGCTAGTCAGTTAGTTGAATTTCTATATTGATTCTATTTAACAGAATATATCATATGGAACTGAAAGTGATGTTGATTTTATTGTATAGCATATGTGGATGCAGGGAGACAGGTTGGAGGAATCCAATTGGATTCCTCAACATTTATTTTATTGTGATTCATATATTGTAATATATGATGTGATATACAATCTGTTGTCGATTATATGTGTTTAAACGATATTGGTCATCGTGATTTGATGTGTTAAATACCATAACATACCGGAATGGTGAAAAGGAAATTTTCAAAATGAATATTGAAATAGATTTATGTACAAAATCAATGAAGATTTTATAAAAGGAATTATTTATAAATGGAATATCTATAAATAGAAATGTATTTATAATGGATTATTTATAAATAGAAAATACTCAGAAATGAAACCCCAAAGGAATTATTTGCAAACCATTTGCAAATAGATTAGAACGAGAAAGGTTTGTAAACCATTTACAAATCAATCAGAAAGAGAAATGTTTGTAAACCATTTACAAATGGAATTAAAAGAGGAATATTTGTAAAACCTTTACAAATGAAATTGAAAAGGAGGTATTTGTAAAACCATTTACAAATAGAATTAAAAAGGAAATATTCAGAAAATAAATAGAGTTATAAAAAGAAAATTTGTTTATAACTGAATGGGATGTATAAAAAGGAAACCGTTATAAAAAGGAAAACGTTACTAAAAAGGAAATCATTTGTAAAGTGAAGAACCATTACTAAAAGTAAATCTTTATAAATGTATAGTTTATTTGAAGGGAGTTAATCAAATATAGTATTTGAAAGTAAGAAAATCGAATTAGTTATACGAATTAGTTATTCGAATAGAGTTAAATAAATAAGAGCTATTCGAATTAGTTATTCGAATAGAGTTAAACACATAAGAGTTATTGAATTAGTTATTCGAAAGGAGTTATCAATTATAGTTTAATCGCAAGGAGTTATCGATTATAGTTTAATCGAAAGGAGTTATCGAATTAGTTATTCGAAAGGAGTTAAGTTAAAAGAGTTAATCGATTAGGGTTAGATAAATAGAGTAAATCGAATTTAGTTTATTTGAAGAAAGGTTAATCAAATCTAGTTATGCGTAAGAGAGATTATCAAATATAGTTATTCGAAGGGAGGAGTTATCGAATAGAGATTTATTAGAATGAAAGTTACGTAAGGAAGTGTTTAAGAGTTAAAAGATGAACTTACCCTAATTCGAGATTTGAAATGTTGTTCAGTTAAGGCGTGAGAGGTAGTTATACCCCAACTTGATTGACTTCGTTTTTAATTTAGAAATGGTTAAGGTTCGAGAGTGAAAGTGGTTAAGTAAAATTAGTAAATAAGTATAGTGGTCCGAGTTGTCGTCGCGATGTTGATTTAAACATCTGTTTAAATCCAAGTAAAGAAGATTTTGAAACGTTTTCCAAATAGAATCAGAAACGTAATCAAATATTGAAATTGGAAATAAGGAATAAGTTATGGAAATATTTTCCAGTGTTAATAACATCTATTTTCTAAACATAGAAAATAAGGAAATATGAATATATATATATGATTGATGATTGATTGATAGAATTTCCATTTGGAAATAATATCGTTGTTTGCACACGTGTTTTCTTTGATGGTGAAATCACAGACTATCGAAGTTTTGACCATTTTAACGTTGTTAATATGGAGAGACCGGTTGGATTATTATTGTAATAACTCGGAAATCTGGGCCAGTTTAAAATTTTTATTTTTGGCAATTTTAGCGAATGTTGATTATTTAAAATGAATTATTTTAAATAATATCGACGAAAAGTTTATTTTGAATGGAATTCGAACGTATATATTTATATTCGTCGTCGATAGAATATAAATATTTATTTATATTTATAAAAGGAATTGAAAATGGCGCGGTAGTTCGATAATTCGATTTCAAAATTAAAATGAATGTACCGGGTGCAAAATAAACCGGGTTTTAGTGAAACCAAAAATAATAGGATCTATTTGAAGATATCTTTCCAACGAATCTGAAAAATTGAAATTTCATAGCGGGAATCAAAAGATATGTCCAGTTGAAATTTCAGAATAGTCGCTATGGAATTCAGGCCCTTTAAAATGGAAATTTTGCAAACGATCTCGGATTTCGACAAAACCACTTTTGTTGGATCCGTGATGTCAAGTTATTGCTAGGTTTCAAATTTCATAATTTTTCGAATCAATATGTGAGCATGGCAAAGGAAAACGTGTTTGACCAGTTTCAGTTGATTTTAATCGACTGGAAAATGGTCATTTCTCTAATGGTCTCAGAATTCGACGAAATTAGTTTTTTTAGGACCGTATCGTCAATACGAAGCTAGAAAATATTTTTCTGGGATTTATAGAGTTAGTATGTGACCCCAGTAAATTGAAATGCGCGTTCAAATTCAATATACAGAGTTATATGTTGATTTTGATGGAAACTGATCGAAACGATCGAATCAGCCTACGATACATATCCCATTGTTTTCGGAATGGGGGTAATTAGCTATGGACGACAGGCGGTGGGCCTCGTTTAGAGGTCAAATGAAAAAGTTACTTTTTGAAATAAAATAATTAACTATAAATATATATATTAAATAAACCCCCCCTTTTCTCCTTTACATCAGTCAAAGCCCCCCCCCCCAATTTCCCCAAACCCGATCCAAAAGAAAAAGAAAAATCGCGCCAGGCGATCGACGCACCCCCCTACAGGCGGCGCCGCCGCGGCGACACCCCCCCTCTGGCCGCCGACCTCCCTCCAGTTCCCCTTCCGATCTCCTCCTTCTATTCTCTCTCCTCGTCTAGAACCGCACCCCCTAAACCCGAAGACCCACTTCCCCCGCGCCCCCGACAGCCGACGATCCCCTCCCAGGCCCACCTCCGACTGGCCGCACCGCCCCAGTCCCCCCTCCTCTGATTCTCCGGCGATTAAACCCTAAAAGCTGTAAGTTTTTATATATATTTATTTTTATTTTTCTATGTGATCGATTTTATAAATTTAAAGATCAGTTTTTGCATAAATTTAAAATCAGTTTTTATATAATTATTGAAGAACAAAATGATAGGATTTTTGAAAACAAAAAAATGAGATTTTTTATTGTATAACGAGAATAAAAATATAATTTTTATCGCATGTAAAGGTTGAAAATATAATTTTTGTATTATATAGGTAATAAAAATGTGATCTTTATATGGTAGGATATAAAAAGACGATATTTTTATGTAGTGAAAGACGACATTTTTAAAGTAGGAAAGGCGATATCATTATATAATGAAGGCGAGATTTTTTTTTAATCATTTTGAAGGCGAGACAAAAATTTGATTTTTAGTATAGGAAAAATTTAGAAATTTAAAAGAAAGATTAGATTTTTTTATAGAATAAAAGTTAGGATTTTTAACAAGAGGAAGATTTCATTTTTAAACTAGAAAATGTGTGATCTTTGAAAAAGAAAAGATATGATTTTCCTTAGGTAGAAAGCAAAGTAAAAATTCGTTTTTTATATATTGAATAGCAAAGTAAAAATTTGATTTTTATATATTGAATAGCGAAGTAAAAATTCGATTTTTATATATTGAATAGCGAAGTAAAAATTCGATTTTTATATATTGAATAGCGAAGTAAAATTTCGATTTTTATATATTGAATAGCGAAGTAAAAATTCAATTTTTATATATTGAATAGCAAAGTAAAAATTCGATTTTTACATATGTAGAGAATACGGGCAAAGAAAGTGACAAGAGGCAAGAACGACGAAGATTTCTACCTAAGAAGAGTCGTGGCATTGGATTAGCAATTCGGTGAGAACTTCTCACTTTTAATTTAATTTTCTAGTTAAAATATATACTAGGTTGCAGACGGTGTTTAGTAGCACCCGACACCCGTCGTCCACAGACCATGGACGGCTTGTATGCTTGTTCGTTTGATTTTGATATGTAGTTGATTGTGTGATGAGATGTGAAATGATATAAAAATATTTATATAGTTAAAAATATTTTATAGTTAAAAATAGAATTTTTAACGCGTATATGAAAGGAAATAAAAATAAACAAATCGGATGATTTGTTTATATACACACATTTGACTGATATTGATTGGGACGATAAATTTTACACATCGCCCAACTGCACAAATAAAATCTGTGTTTGATTGTTTGAAACCTCACACGGGTATTGGGATGATATTTGACGTACACTAATCCCGATTGTTTAGTTGTATGTCGATCGATTGATTGACAGACTGTTATAAGCGTTGAATATTTGTATTTGATGCTTATACAGTGTAGAATGCACTTTGGATGATGGTTGATTATTCATCGTTGTTATTGTATACATGTGTTGTAGAAAATCCACATAATTAACATTATATGGTAATTGATTGGGCCTCATTCCAGTTTGGAAAAAGAAATATTTGAAATAGAAATATTTGAAAAATAAATATTTGAAATAGAATATTTGAAAATAGAAATATATGAAGCCTTGTTGATTAGATTGACGCCATTTTGACGTGAACGATATTAATATCGATTTTATTCATTTTTCAATGAATATTGAAATAGAATTGAAATTCGAATTAAATTGAATAGATTTGAAATCGAATAGATTTGAAATTCGAATTATATTGAAATGAATTGAAATTCGAATAATATTTAAAGTAAATTGAAATTCGAATTAAACTGAATTGATTTGAAATTCGAAATACACTGAAATGATTTGAAATTCGAATAGAATTGAAATTCGAATTAAATTGAATAGAATTGAAATCGAAAGGAATTGAATTCAAATTGAAAAGAAATTTGAATTAAATTGAAATTGAATTGAAATCAATTTGAAATGAATTTAAAACGAATTTATATTGGAATATTCAATTTTGATTTGAAATTGAATATGAAGTTGAAACCGTTTTGAAAATGAATTTAAAACGATTTATAAAACACGTTTTGAATTGAAATCGACGAAGTATATATTATATATATATAATATAATGGCATGAATAGAACACGCCGCGCCGCGGTAGTTCGCGAATTTCGACCATTGACTTCGAATGGATATTGCGGGAGATCCGACCGTCGGATTCTCCTAAAACCGGAACCGTTGGGTTCGTATCGAAAAGAGCTTTCTAACGAATGTGAGAAATTAGAAATCTAACTGTTGGATTTGGAATTATGTCCAAATCAAATTTGAAAAAGGTCGCTGTAAGTGCAGTTCGATGGCCGTTGATGGAAATCGACTGTACGGGCCTTGATAAAATTATTAAAAATAGTAATAATTTGTGTAAAATCATAAGAAATGATTTGTGAAGAATTGGGATGAAAAACTCCATATTTGAAAAAAAAAATAGATTTTTATCGAAATGAACTAGTTTTGAACTAGAATAGTAATTCATTTATTTTTAAAATAAATAAAGTGAGTTTGAAATGGTTTTGAAATATAACCAGAATTTCCAATAACTGAATTGGAACGGATTTGAATCGAAATTGTCTTTGGAATATGTCGATGTTGGATTTCATGATTATACAGATGTTGTTATGGAAATTTGAAAGATATATATATATATATATCGTTATTTCCAATACGATATTTGTTGGTCGTAGAATTTGATGTTGAATATAAGCCGATATATTTTCTGTTCAGAGCCTTGTATTTAATATCAAATGTGATTTGGGTTTGTCGTGAATGGTGTCTTCATTAACATTGTTCTTAAACCCAGTTGAGAAAAGATTAAATCTTTTTATTTAGATTTAATGAAGTGTACCAATTAAATAATATTTAATTGGAATTGAATTGACATTGATTTTTGGGTTTATCGTGGACAGTGTTTTAAATAACACTCGTTCTTTAACCCGATAATTAATGGGATGTGATTTTGGGTTTATCGTGAATCGTGTTTTAAATGACACTGATTCTTTAACCCAGTTAACGATTAAAACTAAGTGGAGTTTTAATGAATCTTTAATTAGATTGAAAGAATCGAGAATGGAGTATCACCAGTTTTGCTCCAGGCGATAGTTAAATCTTTAATTAGATTTGAACGTGAAATGGTAATTAAATTTACCGATAACACTGTGGTGTTAGATATGAAGTATGACCAGTTTTACTTCATGGGATGAATAGGTTGGGATTGGGAAATCAAAATAAGTGATTACTTCGGTGTGGTTCGCTAATCCCGACTAGTTTGAATTGATATTCAGAGGAGATTAAAGAATAAATTCAAGGAATTTATCTTTGATAAAATTAATGGGAACCTTTCGCAAAATATAAGAATATTTGAATAAAAGAATATTCTGAATTGGAATGAGGCGTATGTTGTGTTTGTGTAACACGTGTTTATTATATATATATACGCGAGTTGTTCAGAAAGACCGGGTTTATCCCATTCTGAATAACTGATTCGACGTGGTGTCAAAGATGAAGACGGTGGTTGAAGACCGGAGGTCTTCACGTCATTTGGTCGATTACTGATGATCTTGATTGGGCTGTACACCCAAGAAGATGGAAACAGTTGGTGATCGTCCAGACGTATTTGGAGATCAATGGATATGCGGGGTACTAGGTGCCTCCGGTTTCGTTCAGACCCAGAACGGACTTGTAAATGGACTGTGTGTCTGACATTGGATTTCAGTCTGTGTGATTGATTTCTATTAAATATATATCTGTTTGGCGGCAGAGAATTTATTCTCTTGCTTAACGCCCTTCTCTGAGACGTACGAGCTCAGGGGTTATATATTGATGGATATCCATCACATGGAATGAATTGCCTGTTTGGCATGCCTAAGTGGCAAATGATCAAGGCTTCTGTTGAAAAGCAGAGTCTTGTGGTTGATGGTCGAAGCACGGCCTTTGTGGCGTAGCTTTGTGTAACGTTTACTTCGTGAGTTTCACGCCCGGTATGAACCAAAAACGGGAGACGGACCTCAGGGAGGGCATGCGTTTCCTTCTAGCTAAAAAGTGGCGTCAGTGGTTTTACACGCCCTGACGAGTTTGACTTATGTGGTTGTTGCTGTTGCGAGGCGCCTTGGTTTGATCGGACGATCCGGGTCCGATGGAGTCATTTGTTGGCTCACTGACACCCCAAAGGGTGGGGAAACGCAGTGTTCAAGATTTCGTCTAATCCACATCGGTGGACCGGCCCTGTCGCTCCAAGGGACGATGCGTTCTGTTCCTGAGACACGGGCTAGAGTGTCTCGAATCGGTTGAGGACTATCTTTTGCTTCGGTTCATAGATGGAAATCCAATTTCCAAATACGTGACATTTGTGGTTTTATTTGTAGAGCCTAGTATGGAGACAAAGTGGCATGGGACGCTTATGCCGTCTATGATTGATACTTATGATTTGAAGTTGTTTTATGCACTATACACTTATTATAGTATCAAAAGATTTGTTTTAAACGTATCAAGCATTCTTGGCTATTATAAGGTAAAAACCCTATCCCCCGGCTTGCGTTGCATTGTGTGATAGGACCTGGGTCTTATAATAGCTTCATTTTTCTTTATTTAGCATTGCGCTGTTTGTTTTATGTACTGGTATTCTGGGGAGGAAACCCGTTCCGTGTTATACGGCGTGGTCCCTTGCATTACCTAACTTTAAATAAAGATTAATAACTGTTTTAGTTCTCACACCAGTCCCATGACTGACCTGGAGTTTATTGTTTTAACCTAAACTCTAGGTGCCCTTATTTTGACACGGGCAGCTAGTAGTTTCGGTTTTGCAGATTTATATTCACAGGATCCTGGTTTACAGCTGGAACGATATCCGGAAAGCTTTGTATCCGTATATCTCATTCAGTTGTGTATTTTATTATTTTCCGCTGCTATGTATTTAAATATAATTTAAATCTCTGATATTTCTGTGTAATATTTATTTATCCATACTCTGTATATTTTTGTAATCTGATGCATTGTTGTAATATACAATGAAATGTTCTTCCGTCTATGTTCTGTTTTGTCGTGTTCTCAAAACAATTCGTTCTTTCTCTTCTCTTCGGAGACCAGGGAAGTTCGGGTCGTTTCATTTTGGTATCAGAGCTTTGGTTTACAAAGCTCAGAGAACAAGACACATTAGAACCAAACGAAAGAATTCATCAGATATTGGATTAGTAATATCCAATGGGAATGACTCGTTAGAGATGGGATCAGTAGTATCCTAGAACGAGTGTGAAGAGTATATTTTTTGAAAATGAAAACCAATTTTGTTTTGAAATTTAAACCATTTCATACGTATTTGAATATTTATTCTATATTGATTTGGGCAATCTGATAAATAAAGATTTTGCATATGTGTCTTTCAAACGTGTATTCGAAGTTTTAATATACTGGATGGTTATAGAATCATACTCTAGTGCCCGGGGATAATTCTAGTGACGGGGCACCGTCGCCAGTATTTATTTTTGGGTAACGAAAGTGAGATTTCTATATTTCCATTGACTGGTGTGAGAACCGAAACTAGATAGGGCTTATTATTGTGATTTGGCATCAAAAATCTGATTTTTGGACTATGTATCAAACTTATGAATTTCAAATGCTAATCAACTAATTGATTGATGGTTGTGTTGTTTGATTATTGTTTGATTAATTGAAATTTTTAACCATTTAGCCAATTGAACCAAAAAGTGAATTGTATTGAAATTTGTCGCATATGCTTGCATATACTTGTACTTACATTGAACAGGTCATAGCAAAGAGGCTAGAGCAGAAGAATAAAATTGTTTGCCCGACAAATAGGTACATGTTTATCATAATTTACTGTTTTGTTTGGGTGATGATGATTTTATGAGCCGATTGGCTAGCCGCTTGGCTTTTTCTTTTTCAGAACAGAGGGCCTATATGGCAATTTCGGGATTTTCCCGTGCTCCCGGTGCATGGGAGGTTATGGCGAAATTTTTCGAAAATTTAGGGTGTTAGCCAAATTTTTGAAAAATTTGAAAAGTTTTTAGAAACTGAAAAGTTGAAGAACTTAAGCCGTAGTCAAAATAATGGAAGTTGAGTTGAATTGTTAAACAACTTTCGACTTTGTTCCTTTTCGGGGATGAAATTTTTTAAGTGGGGGAGATTGTAATAACCCGGAAATCTGGGCCAGTTTAAAATTTTTATTTTTGGCAATTTTAGCGAATGTTGATTATTTAAAATGAATTATTTTAAATAATATCGACGAAAAATTTATTTTTAATAGAATTCGAACGTATATATTTATATTCGTCGTCGATAGAATATAAATATTTATTTATATTTATAAAAGGAATTGAAAATGGCGCGGTAGTTCGATAATTCGATTTCAAAATTAAAATGAATGTACCGGGTGCAAAATAAACCGGATTTTAGTGAAACCAAAAATAATAGGATCTATTTGAAGATATCTTTCCAACGAATCCAAATAATTGAAATTTCATAGCGGGAATCAAAAGATATGTCCAGTTGAAATTTCAGAATAGTCGCTATGGAATTCAGGCCCTTTAAAATGGAAATTTTGCAAACGACCTCGGATTTCGACGAAACCACTTTTGTTGGATCCGTGATGTCAAGTTATTGCTAGGTTTCAAATTTCATAATTTTTTGAATCAATATGTGAGCGTGGCAAAGGAAAACGTGTTTGGCCAGTTTTAGTTGATTTTAATCGACTGGAAAATGGCCAATTCTCTAATGGTCTCAGAATTCGACGAAATTAGTTTTGTTAGGACCGTATCGTCAATACGAAGCTAGAAAATATTTTTCTGGGATTTATAGAGTTAGTATGTGACCCCAGTAAACTGAAATGCGCGTTCAAATTCAATATATAGAGTTATATGTTGATTTTGACGGAAACTGGTCGAAACGATCGAATCAGCCTATGATACATATCCCATTGTGTTCGGAATGGGGGTAATTAGCTATGTACGACAGGCGGTGGGCCTCGTTTAGAGGTCAAATGAAAAAGTTACTTTTTGAAATAAAATAATTAATTATAAATATATATATTAAATAAAACCCCCTTTTCTCCTTTACATCAGTCAAAGCCCCCCCCCCCAATTTCCCCAAACCCGATCCAAAAGAAAAAAGAAAAAAGAAATCGCGCCAGGCGATCGACGCACCCCCCCAGGCGACGCCGCCGCGGCGACACACCCCCTCTGGCCGTCGACCTCCCTCCAGTTCCGCTTCCGATATCCTCCTTCTATTCTCTCTCCTCGTCTGGAACCGCACCCCCTAAACCCGAAGACACACTTCCCCCGCGCCCCCGACAGCCAACGATCCCCTCCCAGGCCCACCTCCGACTGGCCGCACCGCCCCAGTCCCCCCTCCTCCGATTGTCCGGCGATTAAACCCCAAAAGCTTTAAGTTTTTATATATATTTATTTTTATTTTTCTACGTGATCGATTTTATAAATTTAAAGATTAGTTTTTGCATAAATTTAAAATCAGTTTTTATATAATTATTGAAGAACAAAATGATAGGATTTTTGAAAACAAAAGGATCTCCCCCACTTAAAACTTTTCGTCCCCGAAAAGGAACAAAGCCGAAAGTTGTTTAACAATTCAACTTAACTTCCTTTATTTTGACTACGGCTTAAGTTCTTCAACTTTTCAGTTTCTAAAAACTTTTCAAATTTTTCAAAAATTTGGCTAACACCCTAAATTTTCGAAAAATTTCGCCATAACCTCCCCTGCACCGGAGCACGGGAAAATCCCGAAATTGCCATATAGGCCCTCTGATCTCAAAAAGAAAAAGCCAATCGGCTCATAAAATCATCATCACCCAAACAAAACAGTAAATTATGATAAACATGTACCTATTTGTCGGGCAAACAATTTTATTCTTCTGCTCTAGCCTCTTTGTTATGACCTGTTCAATGTAAGCACAAGTATATGCAAGCAAATGCGACAAATTTCAATACAATTCACTTTTCGGTTCAATTGGCTAAATGGTTAAAAATTTCAATTAATCAAACAATAATCAAACAACACAACCATCAATCAATTAGTTGATTAGCATTTGAAATTCATAAGTTTGATACATAGTCCAAAAATCAGATTTTTGATGCCAAATCACAACAATAAGCCCTATCTAGTTTCGGTTCTCACACCAGTCAATGGAAATATAGAAATCTCACTTTCGTTACTCGAAAATAAATACTGGCGACCATGCCCCATCACCAGAATTATCCCCGGGCACTAGAGTATGATTCTAAAACCATCCAGTATATTAAAACTTCGAATACACGTTTGCAAGACACATATGAAAAATCTTTATATATCGGATTGCCCAAATCAATATAGAATAAATATTCAAATAAGTATGAAATGGTTTAAATTTCGAAACAAAATTGGTTTTCATTTTCAAAAATATACTCTTCACACTCATTCTAGGATACTACTGATCCCATCTCTAACGAGTCATTCCCATTGGATATTACTAATCCAATATCTGATGAATTCTTTCGTTTGGTTCTAATGTGTCTTGTTCTCTGAGCTTTGTAAACCAAAGCTCTGATACCATCATTTTAAATAATCAACATTCGCTAAAATTGCCAAAAATAAAAATTTTAAACTGGCCCAGATTTCCGGGTTATTACAATTATCCAAAGAACCACTCTGTATTGGCATAAGCATTGCGAATCATATATGCCAAAGATAATTGAAGACGGAGTAAAGCGCAAGGGCTATTGTATAAGTCTTAGATAACAGTGCCTAAGACGGATATACTGAATAGTGCCTTCGATTCATCCTGTTCCTGGATGACTTGTATAGATGAATTTTTGACAGAGTATTTCCAGAAAGGTCACGTACATTGATTTCTTCAACTGTACCAAGAGTGGAAACAGAGAAGGAAACTTCTTTAGCTAACACGTAATGTACTGTTGTAGACGTCAATTAGTGATTTTCGATGGATCTAACAATGTGGCATTCGAAGTGAATCTGATGTGATGATGAAGCGTAACCTCAAGCCTCATCAACCGGTAAATGACAGAAATCGGGCAGGCAGCATGGCTAAGTCGGTCGCTCCGAAGTAAGGTGTAAAATCACCTGATCTAGATTTTCATTTGTAAAAATCTATTGTTGATGTTGTCCCATTCGGGAAACGATTGCTGATCCCAACCGTTGGTGATATACATTCGATACACTGAAGCGAAATGAGTGGTCGGTCATGTGTGGCCGGGTTGCAAGATGTTCTTATTGAACCCAGCGTATTCCTTTCTAGAGGTACACAGCGAAAGGTGGTTCCATACCTTGTCAGAGTTGGAAATCCATTACCCAATACGTGCTTGCGGTTTTAATTGTATACTATATATGTAGAACGTGAGATGAAAGCGTTCTGCTAGATGATTATTATTATTGTGGTAGATAGACATTATTATAATATCAAAAGAGTTTTGATATAAAGATTAGTTTGGATTTTCATAAGGGAAAAACCTGTTCCGTTATACGACGTGGTCTTATGAGATATCGTTTAATGGCTCAAACTGTTTTAAACTGTTTTACTCACACCAGTCCCATGACTGACCCGGAGTTTATTTTGTTTTGTTTTCCCTAAACTCTTGGGTGCCTAATTTTGTACGGGCAGTCAAGTAGTCAGGATTTACAGATATACCAGAAGAGCTTGGAGCAGAGGCTTCAGAATTATATAAGTATAGTTATTTCCGCTGTGTTATAAGTGTTGTACTTTGATAATGATGTATATTCAAGTACAGATTTATATTTCAAAGATAAGCTATCTATTATATGTTATTCGTTCCGCTGTGAGGTTCGTGTTACTCTGATGTTGTGTTCTTCTTCTTATATTCTAAGTTTCTATCTTATCTTTCCTCACCCTCTAATTTCTTCCATTAATGACCGGTATTTTCGATCCTTGGATGTTCGATATGTGTTGTATATCGGATAACTAAGATCGTCAAGAACCCGAGTCATTACAGTTGGTACCAGAGCTTAAGTTAAGTGAATTGCCTTGGCTCTATGGCGTGACTCAGTAGAGATGGGGTTAGTAATAACCTAGATTGAGTTGAGTATATATATACGAGTGAGCGTATTTGTTATTTGATATAAAAATAATTTTATATTGTGGTGATTTATTGGTTGAGTATTTTATGAGTTCTGGTCGATCAGTTTGATCCACTGTATCGGTAGGAGTTTATAAACTCTCGAATACGATGGGTCGACACGATATGTTTTGAAAAGAGGGTAAATTAAAATAAGTTTACCCAAGGTATATCTTGATATAGAGAAGATATATATATCAAAATTATAATATAGTGGATATATTGGTTGTTATTATAATCGAGTAAAGAATATAAATTAAATGGTTACGTAAATAACCAAGCAGAATTCGTATAAGTGAAATACGTGAAATCAGATGAGTTAAATCAGAATTTTAAACCAGAAATTGAATTAAAATTCTGGAAAATTGGATAAGTGTTTGTAAATGGATTTGGATTAAAAAGTAAGGAAAATTTAAGATCCTGGGAGATTTTAAATTGTTTTACAAGCAGTGCGAATTATATTTTGAAATGAATTTCAAAGTGGAAATGATAGAAAAGGTTTTGAAAAGCGATATAGTATTGAACTGACTTCGATCGCTGGAAAATAGATTCCAATGATGACAGCTGCATCATCAGTATTCATTTTCGAGTTGTAAGTGACGAATTACTACCAGAGATACTGTTTTGAATTTGTTTTGGGAAAGACCAGTTGTGTTGAATTTCAAATGGGATTTATAATATAGAATTTGATATATAGAGTTTGAATATATAGAATTTGAATATAGAAATTCAAATGGGATTTATAATATAGAATTTGAATAGAATTTGATATATAGAATTTGATATATAGAATTTGAATAATAGAATTTGATATATAGATTTGAATAATAGAAGTGATATAAAATTTGAATAGAAATTGAATAGAATTAACTAAGTCGAAGAGGAATTAGTTAATCGAGTTTTGAATTTGAAGTTGAACTTTGAAAGGTGAACTGGATTTGTAAATGGATATTCGAAATCGAATATAGAACTTAAATTTGAAATTTGGTTTCAAATTAGTTAATAAGCAAGTTAAAATATATTTGAACATGTCATGTTCAAATATAAAAGTGAAATAGACTAAAGAGTTAATTAACAAATTAATTAACGAATTGAGTTAAAACGATCAGGTATAGTTAAAATAGATTGGGCAGGTATAAATATGCATGAGATAGGTATGGATAAGGTATGGAGGTATATAAATAGAATGCTCGACGAAAAGGTATGTATTTAATTCATATATGAGATTTTATGCGCCGTATCGGCTAGCCGCTTGGCTTTTTCTTTTTCTTTTGGATTGGTGAGGGCCATGGGAGGCTATTTGAAATTTCCCGATGCTCCTGGTACAAAGGAGGTTATGGCGAATTTTTCCGGGAATTTAAGGAGTTAGAATATTTTTAAGGTAATTTGATAATTAGAAATCAACGTATCGATATATATATATATATATATATATATATATATATATATATATATATATATATAAGTCGATAAGGAAATGAACTTAGAAATAGAATAGTAAAATCAAAAAGGAAGACTAAGAATAAAATCTAGTAAGAATAGAAAGAGGAAGCGTATACGTGTTTAAAAGTGAATAAGTAGTTGTATGGTATTGATTATTCGAGTAAGTAGTCATATCTGTTTTGACGTTATAAATGTTATTCAGTCAAGGTCTGAGAGGTAGTTATACCCCAACTTGATTGATTTCATTATTAACAAATAAATAGTAAGATTTCAGGCTCGAAGATCAATGTTGAATAAGAGTTAGTTGAATATAGTATTTGGGTTGTCGTAACGATGTTTTACACAACATCCGTTTTAACCCAAATAAGTGTAAGCTTGGAAATATAATAAAGAATATTTCCTAAGCATAGAAATAAACGAGATCGGAAAAGAGATAAGTAATTGGAATATTTTCCAATTATAAATAGCATATATTTTCTAAAGTTTAGAAAATAAAGGAAGGCGATATTCGGAAATGTTTTCCAAATAACATAAAAGGCCAATATGGTTATTGAAAATATTTGGTTAACAAATATTGATAAAGAAATAGAGAAGTGATTTAACTAATGGAATATTAATTAAGGGCTCAGTGACATGTTCAAAAGGAAAATTTGATTTTTGAAAAGAGTAAACTGTTTAAAAACTTCCGGGGAAAGACTGTTTGAATTAAAAACAAATTTAACAGAAATTTGTGAAAGCAAATTTGAATTAAAGTAAAGCCAGTAAAGTGGTAACTGATGTTGAATTAGAATGATATCAAGACAAATTGGATTGTGAGATTCAAATTTGAAGTGTAATGTGAAAATCAAGTTAAGAGTTGGGAATCGAGAAGAAACACGAGTTGAAATGATATTTGGCTCGGATATAAGCGAATGGTTGTTTTGTGGATAAAAGCAAATTGGAATTTGATTGGGATGACCCATGTATCCACTGAATTAATAACATGTGGAAAGGATATAATGATATGCTAACAAAAGGTACAAGTTTATATTTCTATTGGATATAGGATTTATGAGCCGAATTGGCAAGCCGCTTGGCTGTTTGATTTTCTTTTGGGTTGGAGATGGCCTAGAGAGGCGAGTTAGAGTTTGATCTATTGACCAGTACAAAGGAGGTGCTAGCGAAATTTTTCGAAGGGTTAAGGCATTAGAAAATTTTCAGGATTTCTGGAAATTTTCATTGATAAGAATTAAATAAATATTTAACTGAATTTAAATTAGTTCAGTTGAAAACTGAAATTAAGAAGTGAACAAATATGTTCTAACCAGTCGATAGGGTCGTTCTCTACCTTAGCAATTTCGAGGACGAAATTATTTTAAGTGGGGAAGATTGTAATGACCCGCATTTGCAGAGGTATTATAATTAATTTATTTAGTTATATAAATTGTGATATAGTGAATTTAATGGTCGTGAAATTAAATAATGGTGAATATTTAATTAAAATAATAAATTTAATAATATATTTAATTCTGAAATAATCAGAATTGGCTGAAATGGCGATATGGTGTGAACTGGATCATCTTTGATATTTAATTCAGTTTAGAATTGAATTAGAATAACGAATATATTTAAATAACGACAGTTTGAACGTATAATTATATTATAATCAAAATCGAGCTCGAAATGGCGTTGCAGTTCATAAATTGGCGATTCGAACTTCAACTGAAAGTACAGGGTTTGTTTTTAATCGGATTTCTGTGAAATAAGAAACGTGTGGAGCTGGTGGAGTATATCTTTCTAGTGGAAGAGAAAAAAACAGGATTTCGTCATATAGATTTTGAGATATGTCCAAATCAAATTTCAGAAAAGTCGTTGTGAAATTCCTTTATAATTTATAAAGGAATTGTTTATATTTTAAAAAGGAATTTTAATATAAATAAGATATCGGGTTGACCCAGAAGTGAATATCGAGTTAGAAATCCATATAGGAATATTCTAGAGCTGTATGGTATTCCACTGTGAATATATACGATGATATTTATTTATAAATATTTAATTTAATTATATATAAATATATTTATATATTTAAATGGGTCATTCAGAGTTTTAAAAATAGCCGGTTTTACAAACAAAGTCGGAATTCGACGAAACTAATTTTGTTGGATCCGCAATATTAAATTATTGCTAGATTTCATTTTCCGTGATTTTTGAAGTCAGTATGTGGCTGTACGGATTTTTAGAGTGGAAAACAGTCAGTATTTTGACAGTTAAAAATACACTGTGTGAGCATATGGAGTCAGAATTCGACGAAACTAGTTTCGTTGGGACCGTAATGTCGAACTGTAGTTGCATGTCAATTTCTGTGATTTTTGAATATCATAGGTGATTGTACAATTTTTTAGAAGACAAATAAAAACTAAATTATCTCATGAGAAAATATTTTAAAAAAATATCTAGATATTTGTTGACACTATATATACCCCCTCAAAGTTTTCTAAACCTAATTTCAGCTCTTCCTTAGTCAATTCTTTTCCGTCGTTGGTTTTTCATTCCAACGTGAAGACAACAAAAAGAAAATCAAAGAAAAATCATAAAAATCAAATGAGAACATTTATGAGTTGCTGAGAAGATTCTCTACCACCCTATATGAGTTTCAGCTTGTTCGATGCTTACTTTCGAGGCTTGGGTTTTTACAGCGGAACCTAGGGTTCATGATTTTGAGTACTACGAGTTTTAATTCCAGTTTTGAGTTGCGTTTGTGGTTTGAGGGGATAAAACCGTAGTGTTGGCAGTGTTTTTGTGAAGTGCGGTTCCAATCTTGTCGAGTGATTCCTGGAGCTGCTCGAGACCGTGAATAGGAAGCTGATGCGAGTTGTATAAGTGTGGGGCGACGTTGAAGAGACTGTCAGCAGGAGTTGGTTGGTGAAGTTTGTATTCGAGTCGGTGGAGTAACGAGAGGGAGATGTGGTGGTTGAAAGGATCGTAAATGGCTTTGAAGCCTGGAGCGAGATATTTGTCTGGAGTTGAGGAAGAAAGAAAAGGTGCAGAAACTGGGCTTGTGCGGATGGAGATGGGCCGAAGTGGTTTGGTAAAGCCCATGTTTTAAATCTAAGTTAAATTCCATTTTAAATAGTGTATAAACTTCGAAACTAAATAACTTCCTCATATATTATCGAAATTCAGCGAAACAAGATCCGACAGGATCGTATGGACGGATAGTACCCAATGGAACTAACTGGGAGTAGATTGAAGCTCGTTTGAATTTAGAGCGAAATAAATTGTTTGATTCAAATCAAACAACAGTTTATCATTCTTTAACGATGAACTGCCAAAGTGAGTAAAACTCACCAATTCTGAACAGTTATACTTTTATAACGTATTTTTAGAACTGTTAAATATTGGCTGATTGACTGTATGTGTTAACTTTTTGATTGAACTCCTAGTAAGTTAGTTGAATTTCTATATTGATTCTGTTTAACAGAATATATCATATGGAACTAAAAGTGATGTTGATTTTATTGTATAACATCTATGGATGTAGGGAGACAGGTCGGAGGAATCCAACTGGATTCCTCAACATTTATTTTACTGTGATTCATATATTGTAATATATGATGTGATATATAATCTATTGTCGATTATATGTGTTTGAACGATATTGGTCATTGTGATTTGATATGTTAAATACCATAACATAGCGGAATGGTGAAAAGGAAATTTTCAAAACGAGTATTGAAATAGATTTATGTACAAAATCAAAGAAGATTTTATAAAAGGAATTATTTATAAATGGAATATTTATAAATAGAAATTTATTTATAAATGGATTATTTATAAATAGAAAATACTTAGAAATGAAACACTAAATGAATTATTTACAAACCATTTACAAATAGATTAGAACAAGAAAGGTTTGTAAACCATTTACAAATCAATCAGAAAGGGAAATGTTTGTAAACCATTTACAAATCGAATCGAAAGAGGAATATTTGTAAAACCTTTACAAATAGTAATAACCTGGAAATCTGGGCCAATGTAAAAATTTTATTTTGGCAATTTTAGTTAATTTTGAATATTTAAAATGAATTATTCTAAGTAATAACGACGAGAAATTTATTTTGAATAGAATTCGAACGTATATATTTATATAGCTCGACGTTAGAATATAAATATTTATTTTAAATTATAAAAAGGAATTGAAAATGGCGCGGTAGTTCGATAATTCGATTTCAAATTTCAAATGAATGTACCGAGTGCAAAATAAACCGGATTTTAGTGAAACAAAATATATTTGAATCTATTTGTGAATATCTTTCCAACAAATCCGAAAAATTGAAATTTCATAGCGGGAATCAAAAGTTACGTCCAGTTGAAAATTCTGAATAGTCGCTATGGAATTCAAGCCCTTAAAAATGGAAATTTTGCAAACGACCTCGGATTTCGACGAAACCACTATTGTTGGATCCACGATGTCAAATTATTGCTAGGTTTTAAATTTTATAATTTTTCGAATCAATATGTGAGCGTGGCGAAGTAAAACGCGTTTGACCAGTTTCAGTTGATTTTAATCGACTGGAAAATGGCCATTTCAAACAGTCTCAGAATTCGATGAAACTAGTTTTGTTAGGACCGTATCGTCAATACGAAGCTAGAAAATATTTTTCAGGAATTTTTCGACTTAGTATGTGGCCCCAGTAAATTTAAATGTGCATTCAAATTCAATATATAGAATTATATTTTGATTTTGACGGAAACTGATCGAAACGATCGAGTCAGCTCATGATACATATCCTATTGTGTTCGAAATGGGGGTAATTAGCTAGGGACGACAGGCGGTGGGTCTCGTTTCGAGGTCAAAATAAAAAGGTAACTTTTTGAAATAATTAAATAATATATATTTTTTCCCTTAACCCCCCTTTTCCCTCTTCTTGACAGTCAAAACCGAAATAAAAAAAAATAAACGCGTCACTGCTCCTACCCCAGGCGATCGACGCCGTCGTGCCCCACCCTTCGCCAGCACCACCCGCCATCGTTCTCCCCCCTCTCCCTTTGATTCCCCTTCTCCTCCTGCCGTTCGCTCCTCTCTCCACTTCCGATTGAAATCCGACGCCCCCCCCACTAACCCCAAATCAAGAAACCCTAAGGCGCCGCCCCCTTGCTCCATCACCAGCGACGACCACCACTTCTGCCCCCTTCAACGCATGAATACGGGCAACGAAAGTGATGAAGGGCGAGCACGGTGAAGATGTTCTACATAAGAAGAGTCGTGGCATTGGTTTAGCTAGACGGTGAGAACTTCTCACCTTTAATTTAATTTTCTAGTTAAATTATATATACTAGGATGCAGACGGTGTTTAGTAGCACCCGACACCCGTCGTCCACAGACCATGGACGGCTTGTATGCTTGTTTGTTTGATTTTGATGTGTAGTTGATTGTGTGATGTGATGTGAAATGAAATATTTATATAGTAAAAAAATATTTTATAGTGGAAAATAGAATTTTTAACGTGTATATAAAATAAATATTTATAAACAAATCGGAGATTTGTTTATATACACTGATTTGATTGATATCGATTGGGACGATAAATTTTACACAACGCCCAACTGCACAAATAAAATCTGTGTTTGATTGTTTGAAAACCCCACACGGGTATTGGGATGATATATGACATACACTAGTCCCAATAATTAGTTGTATGTCGATCGATTGATGGACAGGTTGTTATGAGCGTTAAATATTTATATTTGATGCTTATACAGTGTAGAATGCACTTTGGATGATGGTTGATTATTCATCGTTGTTATTGTATACATGTATTGTAGAAAATCCATATAATTAACATTATATGGTAATTGATTGCGCCTCATTCCAGTTTTGAAAAAAAAAGAAATATTTGAAATAGAATATTTGAAAATAGAATATATGAAGCCGTGTTGATTAGATTGACGCCATTTTGACGTGAACGATATTTATATCGAATTTATTCATTTTATAATGAATATCGAAAGTGATTTCAAAATCTGATATTTTGAAAAGAATTGAAATTCGAATTGAAATTGAATAGAAATGAATTCAAATTGAAATTGAATAGAAATGAATTCGAAGTTAAAACGAATTCGAATTGAAATTGAATAGAATTGAATTCGAATTGAAATTGAATAGAAATGAATTCGTATTGAAATTGAATTGAATTGAAAACGAACTGTAATTGAATTAGAAATCAATTTGAATTGAAATCAATTTGAAATGAATTTAAAACGAATTTATAAGGAAAAATTCAGTTTTGATTTGAATAAGAAATGAAGTTGAAATCGTTTTGAAAACGAATTTAAAACGAATTATAAAAATACGTTTTAAAAGGAAATCGATGAAGTATATATTATATATTATATATATATATATATATATATAATATTATGGCCTGAATAGAACGCGCCGCGCTGCGTTAGTTCGTGAATTTCGACCATTGACTTCGAACGGATATTATGGGAGATCCGACCGTCGGATTCTCCTAAAACTGGAACCGTTGGGTTCGTATCGAAAAGAACTTTCTAACGAATATTAGAGATTTGAAATCTAACGGTTGGATTTGGAATTATGTCCAAATCAAATTTGGAAAAGGTCGCTGTAAGTGCAGTTCGATGGCCGTTGATGGAAATCGACTGTACGGGCCTTGATAAAATTATTAAAAATGGTAATAATTTGTGTAAAATCATAAGAAATGATTTGGGAAGAATTGGGATGAAAAACTCCATATTTGAAAAGATAAAAATATATTTTTTATCGAAATGAACTAGTTTTGAACTAAAATTATAATTTTATTTATTTTTAAAATAAATAAATTGGATTTGAAATGGTTTTGAAAATAACCAAAATTTCCAATAATTGAATTGGAATGGATTTGAATCGAAATTGTCTGTGGAATATTTCGATGTTGGATTTCGTGATTATACAGATATTGTTATGGAAATTTGAAAGATATATTTATATCGTCATTTCCAATACGATATTTGTTGGTCGTAGAATTTGATATTGAATATAAGCCGATATATTTTATATTCAGAGCCTTGTATTTAATATCAAATGTGATTTGGGTTTGTCGTGAATGGTGTCTTCATTAACACTATTCTTAAGCCCAGTTGAGAAAAAGATTAAATCTTTTTATTTAGATTTAATGAAGTGTACCAATTAAATGGAATTTAATTGGAATCGAGTTTGAATTGATTCTTGGGTTTATCGTGAACGGTGTTTTAAATAACACTTGTTCTTTAACCCGATAATTAATGGAATGTGATTTTGGGTTTATAGTGAATCGTGTTTTTAAATGACATTGATTCTTTAACCCATTTAAAGATCAAAATTAAGTGGAGTTTTAATGAATCTTTAATTAGATTGAAATGGTCGAGAATGGAGTATCACCAGTTTTACTCCAGACGATAGTTAAATCTTTAATTAAATTTGAACGTGAAATGGTAATTGAATTACCGATAACACCGTGGTGTTAGATATGAAGTATGACCAGTTTTACTTCATGGGATGAATAGGTGGGGATTGGGAAATAAAATAAATGATTACTTCAGTGTGGTTCGCTAATCCCGACTAGTTTGAATTGATATTCAAAAGAAGATTAAAGAATAAATTTAAAGAATTTATCTTTGATAAAATTAATGGGAATCTTTCCCAAAGTGTAAGAATATTTGAATAAAATAATATTCTAATTGGAATGAAGCGTATGTTGTGTTTGTGTAACACTTGTTTATTATATACGCGAGTTATTCAGAAAGACCGGGTTTATCCCATTCTGAATAACTGATTCGACGTGGTGTCGAGGATGAAGACGGTGGTTGATGACCGGAGGTCTTCACGTCGTTTGGATAATTACTGATGATCTTGATTGGGCCGTACACCCAAGAGGAGGGAATCAGTTGGTGGTTGTCCAGACGTACTTGGAGATCGATGGATAAGCGGGGTACTAGGTGCCTCCGGTTTCGTTTAGACCCAGAACGAACTTGTAAATGGACTGTGTGTCTGACATTGGATTTTAGTCTGTGTGATTGATTTCTATTAAATATATATCTGTTTGGCGGTGGAGAATTTATTCTCTTGCTTAACGCCCTTCTCTGAGACGTACGAGCTCAGGGGTAATATATTGATGGATATCAAACGCATGGAGTGAATTGCCTGTGTGGCATGCCTAAGTGGCAATTGATCGAGGCTTCTGTTGAAAAGAAAAGTCTTGTGGTTGATGATCAAAGCACCGCCTGTGTGGCATAGCTTTGTGTAACGTGAATTCGTGAGCCTCACACCCCGATTGTGAACAAAAAACGGGAGAGGACCTCAGGGAGCGCATGCGTTTCCTTCTAGTTAGAAGTGGCGTCAGTGGTTTTACACGCCCTGACGAGTTTGACTAATGTGGTTGTTGCTGTTGCGAGGCGCCTTGGTTTGATCGGACGATCCGGGTCCGATGGAGTCATTTGTTGGCTCATTGACATCCCAAAGGGTGGGGAAACGCAGTGTTCAGGCATTTTAATCCACATCGGTGGACCGGCCCTGACGATCCAAAGGTCACTCGAGCTCTGACCTGAGACACGGACTAGAGCATCTCGAATCGGTTGAGGACTATCTTTTGCCTCGGTTCACAGATGGAAATCCAATTTCCAAATACGTGACTTTGCGGTTTTGATTGTAGAACTAGTATGGCGACATGATATATGGTACCCATGCCGTCTATGATTGATACTTATGATTTGAAGTTGTTTTATACAATATGCACTTATAATAGTATCAAATGATTTGTTTTAAACGTACTAAGCATGTTTGGCTATTATAAGGGAAAACCCTATCCACCGGCTTGCGTTGCATTGTGTGATAGGACCTGGGTCTTATAATAGCTTCATTTTTCCAAAAAGCATTGCGCTGTTTTGTTATATGCACTGGTATTCTTGGGAGGAAACTCGTTCCGTGTTATACGGCGTGGTCCCTTGATATATCCGATTTAAAGTAAAGTTTTAAATAACTGTTTTAGTTCTCACACCAGTCCCATGACTGACCTGGAGTTTATTGTTTTAACCTAAACTCTGGGTGCCCTTATTTTCGACACGGGCAGCTAGTAGTTTTAGTTTTGCAGATTTATATTCACAGGATCCTGGTTTACAGCTGGAATGATATCCGGAAAGCTTTGTATCCGTATATCTCCTTCAGTTGTGTATTGTATTATTCTCCGCTGCTATGTCATTTATTGTAATCTCTGATATTTTCTGTTGTGTAATATTTGTTTATACTCTGTATATTCTTGTATTCTGATGGAATTGTTGTAACAAACAATGAAATGTTCTTCCATCTGCGTTCTGATTTATCTTGTCCTCACATTAATTCGCTCTTTCTCTTCTCTTCGGAGATCGGGGAAGTTCAGGTCGCTTCACAAATGAAATCGAAAAGGAGTTATTTGTAAAACCATTTACAAATAGAATTAAAAAGGAAATATTTAGAAAATAAATAGAGTTATAAAAAGGAAATTTGTTTATAACTGAATAGGGTGTTATAAAAAGGAAACCGTTATAAAAAGGAAAACGTTACTAAAAAGGAAATCATTTGTAAAGTGAAGAAACGTCACTAAAAGTAAATCTCTATAAATGAATAGTTTATTCGAAGGGAGCTAATCAAATATAGTATTCGAAAGTAAGAAAATCGAATTAGTTATGCGAATTAGTTATTCGAATAGAGTTAAATAAATAAGAGTTATTCGAATTAGTTATTCGAATAGAGTTAAACACATAAGAGTTATTGAATTAGTTATTTGAAAGGAGTTATCGATTATAGTTTAATCGATAGGAGTTATCAATTATAGTTTAATCGAAAGGAGTTATCGAATTAGTTATTCGAAAGGAGTTAAGTAAAAAGATTTAATCGATTAGGGTTAAATAAATAGAGTAAATCGAATTTAGTTTATTTGAAGAAAGGTTAATCAAATCTAGTTATGCGTAAGAGAGATTATCAAATATAGTTATTCGAAGGGAGGAGTTATCGAATAGAGATTTATTCGAACGAAAGTTACGTAAGGAAGTGTTTAAGAGTTAAAAGATGAACTTATCCTAATTCAAGATTTGAAATGTTGTTCAGTTAAGGTCTGAGAGGTAGTTATACCCCAACTTGATTGACTTCGTTTTTAATTTAGAAATGGTTAAGGTTCGAGAGTGAAAGTGGTTAAGTAAACTTAGTAAATAAGTATAGTGGTTTGAGTTGTCGTTGCGATGTTGATTTAAACATTTGTTTAAATCCAAGTAAAGAAGATTTGGAAATGTTTTCCAAATAGAATCAGAAACATAATCAAATATTGAAATTGGAAATAAGGAATAAGTTATGGAAATATTTTCCAGTGTTAATAAAATATATTTTCTAAACATAGAAAATAAGGAAATATGAATATATATATATATATAGATATATATATATATGATTGATGATTGATTGATAGAATTTCCATTTGGAAATAATATCATTGTTTGCACACGTGTTTTCTTTGATGGTTAAATCACAGACTATCAAAGTTTTGACCATTTTAACGTTGTTAATATGGAGAGACCGGTTGGATTATTATCCAAAGAACCACTCTGTATTGGCACAAGCGTTGCGAATCATATATGCCAAAGATAACTGAAGACGGAGTAAAGCGCAAGGGCTACTGTATAAGTCTTAGATAACAGTGCCTAAGATGGATATACTGAATAGTGCCTTCGGTTCATCCTATTCCTGGATGACTTGTATGGATGAATGTCTGACATAGTATTTCCAGAAAGGTAACGTACATTGATTTCTTCAACCGTACCAAGAGTGGAAGCGGAGAAGGAAACTTCTTTAACTAACACGTAATGTACTGCTGTAGATGTAAATTAGTGATTTTCGATGGATCTTACAATGTGGCATTCGAAGTGAATCTGATGTGATGATGAAGCGTAACCTCAAGCCTCATCAACCGGTAAATGACAGAAATCGGGCAGGCAGCATGGCTAAGTCGGTCGCTCCGAAGTAGGGTGTATAATCACCTGATCTAGAGTTTCATTTACTTGTAAAAATCTATTGTTGATGCTGTCCCATTCGGGAAACGATTGCTGATCCCAACTGTTGGTGATATACATTCGATACACTCAAGCGAAATGAGTGGTCGGTCATGTGTGGCTGGGTTGCAAGATGTTCTTGTTGAACCCAGTATATTCCTTTCTAGAGGTACACTAGCGAAAGGTGGTTCCATACCTTGTCAGGGTTGGAAATCCATTACCCAATACATGCTTGCGGTTTTGATTATATACTATATATGTAGAACGTGAGATGAAAGCGTTCTGCTAGATGATTATTATTATTATTGTGGTTGATAGACATTATTATAATATCAAAAGAGTTTTGATATAAAGATTAGTTTGGATTCTCATAAGGGAAAACCCCGTTCCGTTATACGGCATGGTCTTATGAGATATCGTTTAATGGCTCAAACTGTTTTACTCACACCAGTCCGATGACTGACCCGGAGTTTATTTTGTTTTGTTTTCCCTAAACTCTTGGGTGCCCAATTTTGTACGGACAGTCAAGTAGTCAGGATGTACAGATATACTGGGAGAGCTTAGAGCAGGAGGCTTCAGGATTATATAGCTATAGTTATTTTTGCTGTGTTGTAAGTGTTGTACTTTGATAATGATGTATATTCAAGTACAAATTTATATTTCAAATATATGTTATCTATTATATGTTATTCGTTCCGCTGTGAGGTTCGTGTTACTCTGATGTTGTGTTCTTCTTCTTCTATTCTAAGTTTCCATCTTATCTTTCCTCACCCTCTAATTTCTTTCATTAATGACCGGTATTTTCGATCCTTGGATGTTCGATATGTGTTGTAAATCGGATAACCAAGATCGTCAAAAACCCGGGTCATTACAATATATATATATATAGCATTGAAATTTTGTTTGGATTAGTAAAATTATATTGGGGGTATTGTATTGGTCGCCCCAATTTTGCTGTGAATCCTCTTGGCATTGTACACGTGGTTATCACAATTGACAACATTGATGTTTTCCTTGTTGTAGGTGTGATTTGTACAAATGATTTTGGTGTGATATCCATGAACGTTTTGATGCAAATTTGGTTATAATTTAAGCTATGCAGAACAGTTTGGGATTGAATCAACTTATGCTGATGTATGATCAATCTATTGTTTTTTTATTTGATTATCTCATATGTCACGACTTTGTAATAATGAAGGAAATTACTAATTCTTATCATGTAGGTCCAAAAATGGATTTTTTTTGCTTTATATATGTGAAGTCTATCATTCTTTATATTACTCAAACCATGTAATTTTCTTAAAGATTCAAGATGAACTTTATTTTTGGTTTATCTCATATAATTTATTGAGCTTACGTTATTATTTTATTATCATCGATTCATCTACCTCCTCCATATTGTGTTCCTATTTCAAAATAAGGACCGAAAGTAAAAAAATCAAATTAACACAATTTGTTAGAAATATAATTAATAATTATAGCCATGTTAAACCTTTGCATATAAGGTATGGTTGGATGCTAAACAATTAAATGTTATAGTGTAGTTCCAAAATGAATATTAAGGTTAAATAATAGTAATATATATGAATAAGAAAAAAATGACATCATATATACATGTGTGTGTGTGTATACACACACACATGTGTGTGTGTGTGAATGTAACGTATGGAATCACAGTCATTATACATGACACTCCAAACAAGTGGACTGTAATAAATTTGGAGTGTAATTAATTCATCAAATCTCATATACATCGAGTCTATATAGATGATGCAGTCTGACAAGTCACTATACAAAATACTGGATGGATAATGGTAGAAATACATATAGCTATGGATTTGAAACCTGCTTCAACTAGTAATATCTCCCTTCTTTAATTAACATTCTCAAGGAATATATAACCAAAGAGACAACACAAGGAGGGTTTGACATAAAAAATAGTTAGTGAAAACCATCTCTAACCTGCATGACTAATAATATGCATGTATATCGTAATCAATATACGAAGTGAAATCTATACGATGCAACAAGACCACACCTTATATCTTACATCCACACAAAAAGTTTCGCGTTCTTATTAAAGACTTACACATAATAGCAAGTCAATCAAACTACAAAATCACAATGAAATCCTAAATGCAAAGAAAACACTAGATTCTACACTAGTGTTCACAAGGTCATTGAAAAATGGCAACACAAATCAAGTATGGTACCTAATATCATACCAATAGGATGATGTAGTAAAACTTCTATGCCACTGTCTGTGATCATATCCAACACGAATTGGTATGTCATGTACCACATGGTTACACATTTAGTAGATTAAGACTTAAAAATCCTTGTTATTGAGATAGGACATCTCCTACGTCTAAATCATTGTATCACAAATGCAATCGATCAAGACCATACCATCCCTTATTATCAATGGTTTAGAAATATCAAATCTCATGACCATAGTCAAGGAAAGTACCATGGCACATCATATGTTATACGTATACGTAAATTAAATACCTAGTTCCAAGTCGAAGACTGCTAAAAATATATATATTAAATTCAGCATTCAAAGCAAAATGCGTCGAAAGCATCCCTCGTTATTTGACATCATTAACACATTCTCTAGGATTTCCCTACATAGTCTAAAACTTCTCATAACTCACCACCAATCCCTTTAGCCAAGAGAATAATCCTACAGTTAATCAATTGACCATCTCGATCAACTAGTCAGGTGGCCACTTATTCAATTGACTAGTCAAATTTTTACTAAGCGACTAAAACTTGTTCATTCGACTAGTGGGTTCCTACTAGTTCATTGAGTATATGCTAAAATGCTTGTATTACCAATCAATTGGTTTAACTAGATAGCAGAATGGTCGCTTATGTCTAGCTTAAGTAGACTAATTTACTACGATGGAGGAAATCTTTAGTCTCTCATCTTCATTTCTTTCATTCACATATTCATATGTGCTTGCACTTGATCATTTATTAGCATTTACCTCTGTGTTACCTCTATATTGCCACAACAAATCGTACACGCATGTTGTTACTCATGTTCAAGCCTTCGTTAGAAGTTTTCCACCTTTCAAATGAGTACATTTTCCTTATGTAACTCTCAAATCACATGAGTACAATCAGTTAGCTTCCATTTAAACATAAAATCATCAAACTCATTCATTTATATTATTCTAACATAGTTTCTACTTATACAAACATGGTTAGAATCAATGTAATATGACATTACTCAATCCAAACATTCAAGTGAGAGCATTGTAACAACCCGTATTTTACGTATCGAAAGATCATAAAATATTTTTATTTTATTCCTTGAGGGTTGGATCATTCTCATCTTTTAATATGCTGCTTATGGGGATGTGAGACATGTCCATAATTTTTACCGATTTGGTTTGTGACCATTTTGCCCCTGTCAGTATTGCAAAGGTCATAACTTTTGACTCAGGTCGAATCAGAGGGTGAGACCTGTGCCATTGGAAAGGAATTTATGATTGCCTTTCCTTAGAGTGGCTACACTAATGATTTGGCTCAACGGTTTGGGAGAAATCACTGTTGTAAGGTTTTTTTAGTTGGCTGTTCAGGTTTTGGAGCATTAGTAGGCTGGTGGAATCCTATAAATAGGGGGGTAAGAGCAGAAGGAAAAGTTTACTTTCACGTTCTCTCATTTGGAGGCATTGATCTCCTTCTTCCTCCTATACATTTCCACCATTAAAAATCCAAATCTAAGGAGGGAAATCGAAGATCTTAACCATTCGAGGCTAGATCTACATCGTTTCAAGGGCGAATTCATCAAATCAAGGAGTTTGGTTCAAAGTATTCGCTGTTCGGATTCTTATTTCTACCATTTTAGTTTGTTTTGGCAAATCGGTGAGTGATTTACATCTCGTACATGAATTCAATGAAGTATATGAGTGTTTGTGCGTGTTTCTCGTCAAATTGGAATGTTTTGCCGTAGATTTACACCATTACATGTCCACTTTAATATGCATCACCCTATGATCTAATCTAACAAATTTTACTCGTTAATTTCATGTCATTTTACATGTTTATGTTAGTTAGATCTCTCGTTTTGATCATATGTTCATTTTAATGGTTTTTGGGGAGATTTACATCATTTTTGTGAAAATCTTCATATTCATGTGGTTAGTAGTGTTATGATATGTTTACGATTGTGTTTGTTAATTTTGGCTAAGTTGGTTTCATCAGATTCGTCGTTTGGTAAAGTTTTGGTTGAAATCGGAGTTGAATTGCAATATGCAGGATTTGGATCGGCCATAAGCTGGATCAACCATAGTGGACCGGACCATAGTTGGATCGGACCAAAGTTGGATCGGACCAAAGTTGGATCGGACCAAAGTTAGATCGGACCAAAGTTGGATCGGACTATTCTGGACAACCATTTCTGGTCATCTAGGCAAGTTTTTCTGGTCGGACATTTCCGGCGATGATGTGACTTCAAAGTAACTTCAATTGGGAAGTTAGGAGGTGCTGAAATAATGCTATGGATTGCTTTGAACCTTATAAAGATGTTGGTTGGTTCAACAATGATGGTGGCTTCTACGAGAGTCCAGAAGGGGATGTTCGAAGTGTTTGTTGGTCGGGGAGATGCAAAGAATGTAGTTTCAACTCAAAGGTCGTGAGTTGGTGGATAATGGTTACTCGAGAAGGTTGCTCGAGCTATGAAAAGTTGTCAAGATGGATGACTAGAGATGAGAAGACTAAGGGATTGTCGTTGTCGTAAGTTCTAGTACCCTGGGTCTTGGGGAAAGACCACTTGTCAAGGTTAGACATATGGAATTTGTGCTAGAACTGGGTTTACCATTAGCCCTTGACATATGGCAAGGTTGGCCATCATACGATTAACGATGGTTTCAAAACAGGATTGGCGGTGATAGCCAGAGTCAGTCATGGATAATTGATTGTTCTATATGTACTATCTCACATAGATTATCCAAAGTCGAGGGAGATGTTCTTTGAGTGCTTAACTGATATTGGTTTAGGCCTCTAAGGAGAGTACTTGGGGGATGTTAAACTCGATTAGGGTTGTCTGTGTGAGACTTATATAATCTTGATGTTATGAGTGTTTTCCGTGATTGAATGGGTGTCTGGCTTCCATGGATGAATAGTTGAATTGGTTATAGTAAAGGCTATCACTGTCCGATGTGGTGAAAATAAGGTTGAGCTCTTCCCTGGTGTCGTAGGTAGATTAATATGTTTATCCATCCCTTCTCATACACTTTATTGTTGAAGTTTGTTAGCTATTTTATCGCTCACTAAGACTGTTGTCTGACTCAAGGTTTTATGTTTCCTCTTATTACCTTGGGCTGTTCATCCGGTTGTGGATGGGCAGACTAAGTAGCAGGTGACATGTAATGCTTTAGTGAGGACGACGATGCTGATCGATGGCGTGCAGGAGGCTCACGTACCAGTTTTACTACTATCTAATAATTGGATTTCCACCGTTTGCTTTTTTGAGTGATGTAGTGAGGCAACTTTGTACAAACACTATTTCCAAGTTGTGGATATTACTTTCTGGTTGTATGAAAGTCTAGTGTTTCTGCTTCACTATTACTACCTGTTGTATATGTTCTATTATATTTTATCCTTGCGCTATGAGTTCACGACATGTTCTGCTTTTGTTTACCTACTCTGATGATCGTCCATGGCTTCCTGGAACACCCTTCAATGCATTATTCCTGTTGTATACTGCGGGGATTATGAGCGGTCATCACATTTGGTATAAGAGCTCTGGCCAACAATTTTTGGCCAAAGTTCAAAGACATAACTACATATGAGAGACATATTTGTAGATTTCAGTTGGATGCATACTATATATATTAGCATATATAGTAGTAGTGGTTTTATCTCTTTAGCAGTTTTTCTTGGAAGTGGCTAATTATTCTGAATTGCAGATTTAGAATGAATAGACGATCATCAAGACACGCTGCTAGGGGAGCCAATACTGGAGGGGTAGTAGTGAACCTAATTACCAGGCCATGTTTGAAGCCATGGCAGAAAAAAATATGCGAAGGGTACCCGCTCCAGTGGCAGCAACGGTAGATGTAGGTGTGCGAGTTCCTAGAGTAGTAGATTTTGCAAAGCTATGCAAGGACATTACATATCTAGGGGGAAAACCATTCAAGGGAACTGAACCAACTGAAGAGGTTCAGAGGTGGATGGATTCATGTCTCTAAATCTTTAGAGACTTGGGTACTGAGGATGCAATGAAGAGAACGCTTGCATCAAGGAAACTGCAGAGTAGGGCCATGGAATGGTGGAATTTTGTTACACTCGAGACTCCAGAGGAAGAAGTTTCATGGGAGCAATTCCAAGCTAAGTTTGAAGCAAAGTTTATCTCCACAGCTCAGAAATCTGCTTTATTCAAGATGTTCGTAGAGCTGAAACAAAATGGTCGTTCTGTGCTTGACTATATTTCTGATTTCGAAGCCTTGTCTAGATATGCTCGTTCATACATTGATGCACCCTATCAGAAGAACGAGAAATTTGTCTTAGGTTTGGATGCTTATATTAGAAAGCCATTAGGGGACCATCTTGATGATTCATTTGAGAAGATTGTGGAAAAAGCTATTCGTCACGAGAACTCGTTTCCTAAAGAAGCAAATGTTGTCGCTGCAACCAAAGAGATTCAGAAACCACAGCAGGGTGGTAATAATAAGAAGAGGAAGCAACAACAGCGGAAGGGAAAAGATGGTCAAAAGAAGCCCAAGAATGAGGTGGTTTCCTTTAACTGCCAACAGAAAGGCCATTTTGCTAGTGAGTGCAAGAATCCCAAAGCCGAGAAGAAGTGCTTCAAGTGTGGGAAGCATAGGCATGAAAAGAAGGATTGTCCAGAATCAACTAAGGGCAAGCAGATTGTGAAGGCATTTGCTTTGGAAGCCATGCCATCTTCTTCAAGAGCTCCTACTGCTGAGGAGAAGTGAAAGGGTATCGTGGTGCAAGGTACTCTTTCTATTAATGGTGTTTCAGTTCGTGTTCTTTTCGATACTAGAGCATTGCATTCTTTCATTTGCAATAAACTTGTTTGTCGTTTTGGTTTGGAACCCAAGATTTGTGATAGACCATTGATCGTGACTAATCCAGTTGGGGGTTCGTCCAGTTTGTGCATGATTTTCCATGGCCTGGTGTTGTCGAGTCATGGTTGCTCTTTTGTGTGTGATTGCTTTGTTCTTAACTTCACTGGGTATGGGATCATCTTGGGCATGGATTGGCTCAAGAGGTATGCGACAAAGGTGAATTGCGAGAAGCTACAGGTGAGGGTCGGGGATGTGTAAGGGCGAAAGGTGTTGATTAGATGTAAGCGCGAAGATGGGGTCTTCGTGAGTTATCTATATTCGCTTGGGATTCCACAAGAAGACCCGTCATCAGTGCTGATCGCTAATGAGTATGTAGATGTCTTTGACGAGGTCAAAGGGTTGCCGCCGCATCGTGAGATCGAGTTTAGGATAGATTTGGTCGAGGGTGCTAGACCAATCGTGATGCCTCTTAGGCGGATAGCGTTTAGGGAATAACAAGAATTATAGGTGCAGGTTCGAGACCTTCTTATGAAGGGATTCATTTAGAGAAGTGTATCTGAATGGGGAGCATCGGTCGTGTTTGCAACCAAGACAGATGGCACGTTAAGATTGTGTGTAGACTATCGTGAGCTGAACAAGGTGACTAAAAAGAACAAGTATATGTTTCTAAGAATAGATGACTTGTTCGATCAACTTCACGAAGCCAAAGTATTTTCTCAGATGGATTTGGCAAAGGGATTTCACCAGTTGAGGGTGGCTAAGGATAGTGTGCCAAAGACTGCTTTTAGGACACCATCTGGTTTCTTCGAATGGTTGGTGATGCCATTCAGGTTGACTAACGTGCTAGCGTATTTTTTGGATATTATGAATAGAGTATTCAGAGACTAGTTGAACAAGTTTATGCTTGTGTTCGTGGATGATATTCTGGTTTACTCTAGAAATGAGGAAGAACATAAGACGCACTTGAGAGTTGTGTTAGAGATCTTGCGAAAGCATCAACTGAGAGCTAAGTTTTCCAAGTGTCACTTCTAGAAGAGTGAAGTGAGATTCTTAGGCCATGTAGTTTCTGGAAAAGGGATAGTGGTTGAACCCGCTAAAGTTGGAGCAATCCAGGACTGGGATCGACCTAAGAATGCAACAGATGTTTGGAGTTTCCTTGGGTTGGCAGGATATTACCAACGGTTTATCAAGTATTTCTCCAAGATAGCTGCACCGTTGACAGCACATAGGATGCAAAGTGTGAACAAGCATTCGAAATCCTGAAGGAGAGATTGACGAGTGCTCCTATGTTGACCATTCCAAGAATGAATGAAGAGATGGTGGTGTATACCGATGCATGTGGTACTGGACTTGGAGCAGTACTAATGCAGAAGGATAACGTTGTGGCCTACGCGAGTCGACAGCTAAATCCGCATGAGAAGAATTACCCGACTCATGATTTGGAGTTGGCGGCGATTGTATTTGCTCTGAAGAAGTGGAGACATTATCTATTGGGGGTTCGATTCGAGTTTTTTACGGATCACAAGCCGTTGAAGTATCTTTTCTCCCAAAAGGATTTAAATCTTCGGCAACAAAGATGGTTAGAGTTTCTGGCATCATACGATTCTGGCATAGCCTATACTCCGGGCAAGGGTAACACAGTTGTAGATGCATTGAGTCAAAGACACGCAAGTTTGGGAACTGTGTTTTCGGAATGGAAGAGCCTCGAGTACTTGGAAATGTTTGATTGAAATGTTGGCAAACTTGTCGATAAGACCTACTCTTATCGAAAGGATTGGCGAAAGCCAAAAGAAAGATGCGAAGCTTGTCAAGTTCATTCAGAAATTGGAACCAGAAGTTAAAGAGTTCGATCGAGAAGGTTGGCTTCGAAAGCAAGAGCGATTAGTTGTTCCTAATATCAACGGATTGAGGGATGAGGTTCTAAGAGAATGTCATTACTCGAAGCTGACGATTTATCCCGGTGGTAATAAGATGTATCAGGACGTGAAGAGAGTCTACTACTGGGAAGGGATGAAGCGATATATTGGAAAGTTCATTTCCAAGTGTATTAACTGTCAGTTGGTGAAAGCTGAATAGAAGAAGCGGAGTGGTTTGCTTCAGCCATTGGAAGTTCCTACGTGGAAGTGGGAGCAAATATCGATGGATTTTATGGATGGACTACCTAGAACCAGAGCAGGAAACGAAGGGATTTAGGTCATCATGGATCATTTGACCAAAAGTGCGAGATTCATTCCTGTCAAGTCGACTAGGACGACATCAAAATCGACTGAACTTTATGTGAAATAGATAGTTCAGTTCCATGGTGTCCCAAAGAGTATAGTGAGTGACCGAGATTGAAACGACCCGAACTTCCCCGTAAAGGAAAGCGCGGATTGAGTTGAGAACACAACAAATCAGAACAAAAACAGCAGAACATTTCATTTCTTATCACAACAATTTACATCAGAGTACAATAATATACAAAGTATGAACAAATAATAAACATTTGATAAATATCAGAGATTACAAGTTACAATGCAGAGGAATATAATACAAAACACAACAGAAAGGAATATACGGATACAGAGCTTTCCGACTATCATTCCAACTGCTAACCAGGATCCTGTGAATATAAATCTGCGAAACCAAAACTATTAGCTGCTCGTGTGGAAAATAGGGGCACCTAGAGTTTAGGTTAAAACAATAAACTTCAGGTCAGTCATGTGACTGGTGTGAGAACTAAAACAGTTATTTAAAACTTTACTTCAAAATCAGATATAACAGGGACCACGCTGTATAACACGAAACAGGTTTCCTCCCAAGTATACCAGTGCATATAACAAAACAACGCAATGCTTTTTTTGGAAAAATGAAGCTATTAAAAGACTCGGTCCCATCACATAATGCAATGCAAGTCGGAGGATAGATTTTTACCTTATAATAGCCAAACATGCTTGGTATGTTAAAAACAAATCATTTTGATACTATTATAGTGTAAAGTGTATGAAAACAACTTCAAATATAAATGTATCAATCATAGTCGACATAGTGCCCCATCCCACTATGTCGCCATACTAGGCTCTACAAATAAAACTGAATGGCACGTATTGGAAGTTGGATTTCCATCTGTGAACCAAGGCAAGGGATCGTCCTTACCGCTTCGAGACACTCTAGCCTGTGTCTAAGGAACAGTAGCAACTGCACCTTGGATCATCAAGGCCGGTCCACTCGATGTAGATTAAAATGCCTGAACACTACGTTTCCTCACCCATGGGGCGTCATTATGGTCTGTATAAAGACCATACCATCCATCGGCCCCGCAGTGTCGATATATTCGAGGCGCGTCACTATCCATCATCCACATAAGTAAAACGTCTGGTATGCAAAACCCAGACATCACTCCTAGCTAGAAGGAAACGCATGTCCTTCCTGATCTCCTCTCCCATTTCTGGTTCACACCGGGGTGTTAGGCTCGTGAATCAACGCTATACACAAAGCTATGCTATGTTAAAGCCCTGCTTTGATCATCAACCATAAGACTTGCTTTTCAACAGAAGCCTTGATCCATTGCATATCAGCATGCCACACAAGCAATTCACGCTATGCCACTGATATCGATCAATCACATAGAATAAAATCTGATGTCAGACATACATCCATTTACAAGTTCGTTCTGGGTCTGAACGAAACCGGAGGCACCTTATTCCTCATCCCATATGTCCAATGTAGGAGAGAGGTCCTCGCATATCCGGTCGATCTCCAAGTACGTCTGGATGACCACCACTTATTACCTCATCTTGGGTGTACGACCCAATCAAGACATCAGTAATCATCCAAACGATGTGAAGACCTCCGGTCTTCAACCACCATCTTCATCGTCGACTTATCGTCGAATCAATTATTCAGAATGGGTATAAACCAGGCCATTCCGAATAACTCGCGTATATATTGTAATTAAGTGATATAAACACAACTATGCCTCATTCCAATCTAGAATATTCTTTATTCAAATATTCACTTTCTTACGGAAAGGTTCCTATTAATTTTATTAAAGACAATTTTTTTAAAATTTATTCTTTAATCTTCCTTTGGATATCATTTCAAACCATATTAAGGTTTTCCAAACCAGTCGGGATTAGCGATCCTTACCGAAGTAATCATTTATTTTATTTCCCAATCCCAACCTATTCATCCCATGAAGCAAAACTGGTAATACTTCATATCTAACACCCCTGTGTTATCGGTAAATTCAATTACCATTTCACGTTCAAATCTAATTAAAGATTTAACTATCGCCTGGAGTAAAATCGGTGGTACTCCATTCTCGATCATTTCTAGAATTTGATAATTTTAGTTATCAAATTCACCATTTAATCTATTTAAAGATTCATTAAAACTCTAATTAAGTTTTAATTTCCAAAAATCATTACTTAATGATTATTCAAAGTTAAGAAATAAATCTTATCTTTACCAGGGTTAAGAACTAATGTCCTTTAAACCACAGCTCATGATAAACCCAAAATCACATTCCACTAACAATGGAATCTTCACGGAATATAGATCAATATATATAATCGATATGAACTTCCATATCCAACCAATAATATAAATGGAATAACGGCAAAGCCTTCTAAATTCCATATATAGTAATAGTCTTCCTCCACAGAAGTTCACTACGAGTTTTACTGAATCAAATTCCATTCCATTCCAATTTATTTTATTAAATTGGTAAACTTTTCTTTGGAAATTTCCCCTAAATCTTAATTAAAAGATTTATAAATTCCAAATCCCATTCCACTTTAAACCGGGTTAAAGAACGAATGTCGTTAAAAACACAATTCACAATAAACCCAATTCGCATTCCATTTCAAATCCAAGTAAATGTTAATTAATTGGTAATTCTTCTTTACATCTTAATTAAAAATTTTATTCTTTTCACACGGGGTTTAAGAACAGTGTTACTGAAGACCCCATCCCATCAATCTCTAATCGTAAATTAGTAAGAGAGCAATTCCCTAAGTATTAATCCCGAAGGCCGAAACCAACATCAGATCAATACCCAGGAAACCATTCAACTTAGCCAATATCCAATTAGTTTCTAATTTTCTTAACTCCATTGGGTTTAAGAACAGTATTATTAAAGATACCATTTACTACAAGCCCAAAATCTCATTCCATTGTTAATCGGGTTAAAGAACAAGTGTTATGTAATAAACCGTTCACGATAAACCCAAAAACCAGTTTCAATTTAATTTCAATTAAATGTTAATTAATTGGTAAACTTCATTAAATCTTAATAAAAAATTTATATCTTTTCTCAACTGGGTTTAAGAACAGTGTCATTTAAAACACAGTTCACGACAAACCCAAAATTAAATTCAATATTAAATACAAGGCTCTGAATAGAAATTATAGCGACTTATATTCAATATCTAATTCTGAAATCAACAAATATCGTATTAGAAATAACGATACATATATCTTCCAAATTCCTCCACAATATCCGTATAATCGCGGAATCCAATATCGAAATATTCCGAAGATATTTTTGATTCAAATCCACTCCAATTTATATATTAGAAATTCTGGTTATTTGTAAAACCATTTCAAATCCAATTTATTTATTTAAAAATATTGGATTATAATTCTACTTCATAACTAATTCATTTCGATAAAAATATATTTTTATCTTTTCAATTATGGAATTCTTCATTCCAATTCTTTTCAAATCATTTATTATGATTTTACACAAATTATTGATATTTTTAATAATTTTATCAAGGCCCGTACAGTCGATTTCCATAAACGATCATCGAATTGCACTTACAGCGACCTTTTCCAAATTTGATTTGGACATAATTCCTAATCCAACAATTAGATTTAAAATCTCTAATATTCATTAGAAAGCTCTTTTCGATACGAACTCAACGGTTCCTATTTTAGGAGAATCCGACGGTCGGATCTCCCATAATGTCCATTCGAAGTCAATGGTCGAAATTTGCGAACAACCGCGGCACCGCGCGTTCTATTCATGCCATTATATATATATGTATATGTATATATATATATATATAATATTATATTATATATATTTCTTCGATTTCCATTTAAAACGTATTTTATAAATCGTTTTAAATTCATTTACAAAATGATTTCAAATTCATATTCAATCTCAAATGAAAATTGAATATTCCATATCATTAATATATAAATGATAATATTTTCAAAACATTAGATTTTGAAATCGCTTCCTTTTCGATATTCATTATAAAAATGAATAAAATCGATATTAATTATCGTTCACGTCCAAGATGGCGCTAATCTAATCAACAGGCTTTATATATTTAAATATTTTCGTGTCCATCCCAAATCGGACATCAAAATCATATTTTGATCTTTGACTGAATATTATTTTAAAATTCGTTATTTTAAAATATTCGTTATTTTAAAATATTCACTCTTTCTAAACTGGAATCAGACACAGTCAATTACCATATAATGTTATTTATATGGATTTCATACAACACATGTATAGAACAACAATGATAAACAATCAACCATCATCCAGTGTGCATTACACAACTGCATAAGCATTAAATATAAATAATTCACGCTTACACAGTCTGTCAACCAAACGATCGACAAACCACTAAACAATTGGGATTAGTGTATGTCCAATATCATCCGACACCCGTATGGGGTTTCAATCAACAAACAAAGATTTTATTTGTGTAGTTGGGCGATGTGTAAAATTCATCGTCCCAATCAATATCAGTCAAATGGATGTACATAAATAAATCGTCCGATTTGTAAATGAATATTTATTTTATTCATATACACATTAAAAATTATATTTTTAACTATAAAATATTTTATTCAACACATGAATATTATTTTCAACACATGACTATTTTATATCCCATTCCACATCACAATCACAATCAATTTTCACAACACATCACAATCAAACAAGTCGTCCACGGTCTGTGGACGATGGTGTCGGGAGCTGCTAAGCACCGTCTGCATCCTATTGTGTATTTTAACTATAAAATAAAATTAAAGTGAGAAGTTCTCACCTTTGGGATCCACTCCTCCAGTTCTATTTTTGAATTTCTGAACCGTTTGGATTTGCCCGAAATTCCAATGCAATCTTCTCCACGTTGTTCATAGTAAAAATCACATTTTTAATATGATGTTTATATATTTAAAAATCACATTTTTATATCGCTATATATATACACATATATATATAAAAGATCACATTTTTATCTCACTACATACATATAAAAATCATATTTTTATAACGCTACTCCATATATAAAAATCTAATTTTTATATTACTACTTCCTATATAGAAATATACGCTACTTCTTATATAAAAATTACATTTTTATATGTTATTCGTATAAATAAAAATCAAAATTTTATTTTGCTATTCAAATAATAAAAATCGAATTTTTATATCGCTATACATATAAAAATCATATTTTTCCATGAATAAAAATCGTATTCTTCTATGAATAAAAATCGTATTCATCTATGAATAAAAATCGTATTTTCTCATAATCATAAAAATCCTATTTTTGTATAATAAAAAATCATGTCTTTATGCATTTAAAAATCATAACTTTCCCAAATTAAAAATCATATCTTTTCCTAATTAAAAAAATCATATCTTTATATCGTTCTTATATATATAAATCATATTTTTATATCGTTCTTATATATAAATTTCAGAATTAACCAAATTAAATTAATTATATTTCTCATTAAACACTAATTACAACATTAAATAAATTAATTGCGTTTAGAAAAATACGCTGCTTCCTCTTTGAAATCCTTCTTTTTTTATTTTCTTCGTACATTTCCCTGTAATAAGTCGCACCATCCAACCCAACGTCCAAGAAGAGAACTCCATCGCCGCACCTTCCTGGAGCTGCTAGAGGGTGATCGGAGGACGCCATCTCGAAGACCATGCTGCCGCCACCCTGCGCCATCAACGGCGTGAAATCCGGTGGCTCTCAGGCCACGGAAAAGGCTCACGAACGCAGCCCCTTTGTGGCTCGATTCCCCTCGATTCATACAATAATAGATGTTCTTTACCATATTACTTTGAAGATCTTAGAGATGTCTATGAAATTTGTTTGATAAGGTTTCGAAATCCATTTCTGGATTGGAAGATTTTAGGAGTTGAAAATGGGAGCTTCGTGGCCGCTGAAGACAAAGGAGGTGCAGGTCAAAAAGTCAGGTTAACCATAATGGAAAGGGGCTTAGGGTTTTGACCATAAAACATGAATATATATAATATTTATAATTTTATTTAACTCAAATTATACGTGTTTTTGATACAGACTCCAAATCTAACCCAACAACAGTCGCCCCTAGCTAGATACCCCTATTCCGAATCGTAACCCAATTCGGCTGTTACGACCAGTTTTTCTTTAAATTAAATATAAATCTATATATATAAAATTTAAACGTACATTTCAATTTACCGGGACCACATACTGACTCCAAAAACTCCAGAAAAATAAATCTAGCTATGTTTTGACGATACGGTCTTAACAAAACTAATTTCGTCGAATTTGGAGACCGTTTGAAAAATAGTCATTTTCTGGTCGATCCAAATTGACTGAAACTGTCAAAACACGTTTTCTTCCACCACGCTCACATATTGATTCCAAAAATTATGAAAATTGGAACCTAGCAATAATTTGACATTTCGGATCCAACAAAAGTGGTCTCATCGAAAACGAAGGTCATTTGCAAAGTCATTATTTTTAAGGGCTATATTTCCATAGTGATTATTCTGAGTTTTCAACTGGACATAACTTTTTATTCTCGCTATGAAATATGGATTTTTTAGATTCTTTTGAAAGATATTTTCAAACAGATTCAAATATTTCCGGTTTCACTAAAATCCGGTTTATTTTGAATCCTGTACATTCATTTGAAATTTGAAATCGAATTTTCAAACTACCGCACCATTTTCAATTCATTTTATAATTAAAATAAATATTTATATTCTAACTTCGATTTAAATAAATTTATACATTCTAATCCTATTCAAAATAAATTTCTCGTCGTTATTATTTAAAATAAATCATTTTAAATATTAAAATTCATTAAAATTGCTAAAATAAAATTTTTAAATTGGTTCTGATTTTCCGGGTTGTTACAGAGATCCATTATTCACGAGTGAATTTTGGAAAAGTTTGCAAGAAGCTTTGGGAACTGAGTTGTGCTTGAATACGACATATCATCCCCAAACTGATGGTCAGACTGAGAGTCAACCGAGTTTTAGAAGATCTCCTGACGGCTTGTGTGTTATACTTCGGAGGATCATGGGAAGACCATCTACATCTGGTTGAGTTTTCATATAATAATAGCTACCAGTTGAGCAGTGGGATGGCACCGTACGAGGAACTTTATGGAAGACCGTGTAATTCTCCAGCATGTTGGTTAGAAACTTGAGATAAATTGGTACTTGGGCCTGAGATGATTAGAGAAACCTCGGATTGTATCGAGATTGTTTGGCAACGAATGAAGGCAGCCCAAGATCGTCAGAAGAGTAATGTCAATAAACGTCATAAGGATTTGGAATTCGACGTAGGTGATATGGTTTTCATGAAAATTTCTCTATTAAAGCATGTGGTTCGATTCAGAAGTAAAGGAAAGTTGGCTCCTAGGTTCATTGGACCATTTTCGATAGTCGAGCAAATTGGAAAGCTCGCATATAGATTTGAGTTACTCGAGAAGATGTCGAGTGTGCATAATGTGTTCCATGTGTCGTTTCTACCGAAGTTTGTGCATGATTCGAACGTGTTGGTATCTCCATAGTAGTACGAAGACCTAGAAATAGAGACCGTAGTTGCGAAATCTTGTAAATCGCTTTGTTTTGTGGTAAATGACACGAAACAACGTAGGAGAAAGACAGTTAAGCTAGTCAAGGTACAATGGAGTGAAGATATCCATGATTGTACATGGGAGACGGAAAAGAGTATGAAGGCGACTCATCCAGAACTCTTCGTCGGTAGGACTCTTTTATATCGTGTCATCACTATATCGTTGTATCTTGTGGTTGTGTGGTAGAATTCCGCATGCAAGGATAAGGCTACGGATGCATGGCTTGATGATTGCTAGTTTTGGTGATAGAATTGACTTCTCATGGATGATAGGCATGCGAAATTGTTGTGATTTCTTATGTTTACTTGGAATTTCTGGGGCAAAATTCTTAAGGGGGAGAATGTAACAGCCCGCATTTTACGTATCGGAAGATCGTAAAATATTTTTATTTTATTCCTTCATGGTTGGATCATTCTCATCTTTTAATATATTGCTTATAGGGATGTGAGACATATCCATAATTTTTACCGATTTGGTTTGTGACCATTTTTCCCCTGTTAGTCTTGCATAAGGCATAACTTTTGACTCAGTTCGAATCAGAGGTGTGCCATTGGAAAGGAATTTATGATTGCCTTTCCGTAGAGTGGTAAAATTAATAATTTGGCTCACCGGTCTGGGAGAAATCACTGTTTTAAGGATTTTTTTTAGTTGCCTGTTCAGGTTTTGGAGCATTAGTAGGCTGGTGGAATCCTACATATAGGGGGTGAAAGTGGAGGGAAAAAGTTTACTTTCCCATTCTCTCATTTGAAGGCATTGATCTCCTTCTTCCTCCTACATCTTTCCACCATTAAAAATCCAAATCTAAGGAAGGAAACCAAAGATCTTAACTGTTCGAGGCTAGATCTACATCATTTCAAGGGAAATTCATCGGATCAAGGAGTTTGGTCCGAAGTATTCGCTGTACGGATTCTTATTTCAACCATTTTAGCTTGTTTTGGCAGATCGGTGAGTGATTTACATCTCTCACATGAATGCAATGAAGTATATGAGTGTTTGTATATTTCTCATCAAATTGGAATGTTTTACTATATATTTACACCAGTACATGTCCATTTTCATATGCATCACCCTATGATCTAATCTATCAAGTTTTACTCGTTAATTTCATGTCATTTTACATGTTTATGTTAGTTAGATCTCTTATTTTAATCATATGTTCATTTTAATGGTTTTTGGTGAGATTTACATCAGTTTTTTGGAATTCGTTAAATTCATGTGGTTAGTAGTGTTATGATATGTTTATGATTGTGCTTGATGATTTTTGGTTGAGTTGATTTCGTCGAATTCTTCGTTTGGCGAAGTTTTGGTCGAAATCGGAGTTGAATTGCAATATACAAGTTTTGAATCGGCCATAAGCTGGATCAGCCATAACTGGATCGACCATAGTGGATCAGACCACAGTTGGATTGGACCAAAGTTGGATCAGACCAAAGTTGGAACGGACTATTCTACACTGCCATTTCTGGTCAACCATTTTTGCCATTTCTGGGCTAGTTTTTCTTGTCGGACATTTTCGGTGATGATGTGACTTCAAAGTAAATTCAATTGGGAAGTTAGGAGGTGTTGAAATAATGCTATGGATTGCTTTGAAACTTATAAAGATGTTGATTGGTTCAACGATGATGGTGGCTTCGACGAGAGTCCAGAAGGGGATGTTCGAAGTGTTGGAGTTTTCGTTGGTCGGGGAGATGCAACGAATGTAGTTTCAACTCAAAGGTCGTGAGTTGGTGGATAATGGTTACTCGAGAAGGTTGCTCGAGCTATGAAAAGTTGTCAAGATGGATGACTAGATATGAGAAGGTTGAGGGGTTATCGTTGTTGTAAGTTCTAGTACCTTGGGTCTTGGGGAAAGGCCTAGTTGTCAAGGTTGGACATTTTCAAGGTTGGACATTTTCAAGGTTGGACATATGGAGTTTATGCTAGAACTGGGATTACCATTAGCCCTTGACATATGGCAAGGTTTCTCATCATATGATTAACGTTGGTTTCAAAGCAGGATTGGCGGTGATAGCCAGAGTCAGTCATGGATGATTGGTTGTTCTGTTTGTACTATCTCACATAGATTATCCAAAGTCGAGGGAGATGTTCTTTGAGTGCTTAACTGATATTGGTTTAGGCCTCTGGGGAGAGTACTTGGAGGATGTTAAACTCGATTAGGGTTGTCTGTGTGAGACTTATATAATCTGGATGTTATGACTGTTTTCCATGATTGAATGGGTGTTCTGGTTTCCATGAACGAATGGTTGAATTGGTTATAGTAAAGGCTATCACTGTCCAATGTGGGGAAAATAAGGTTGAGTTCTTCTCTGGTGTCATGGCTAGATTAGTATGTTTATCTATCTCTTCTCATACACTTTATTGTTGAAGTTTGTTAGCTGTTTTATCGCTCACTAAGACTGTTGTCTGACTTAAGGTTTTATGTTTCCTCTTATTACCTTGGGCTGTTCATCCAGTTGTGGATGGGCAGACTAAGTAACAGGTGATTGGTAATGCTTTAGTGAGGACGACGATGCTGATCGATGGCGTGCAGGAGGCTCATGTACCAGTTTTACTACTATCTAGTAATTGGATTTCTGCAGTTTGCTTTTCTGAGTGATGTCGTGAGGCAACTTTGTACAAACACTATTTCCAAGTTGTGGATATTACTTTCTGGTTGTATGAAAGTCTAGTGTTTCTGCTTCACTATTACTACCTGTTGTATATGTTCTATTATATTTTATCCTTGCGCCGTGAGTTTATGATAGGTTCCGCTTGTGTTTACCTACTCTGATGATCGTCCATGACTGCCTGGCACACCCTTTAGCGCATTATTCCTCTCGTATAATGCGGGGGTTATGGGCGATCGTCACAAGCATTCACTACATTATTAGGTTGATTAGTTCAGCCACTATATAATCAAAACAATCATCAATGTATTTATCAGTCAAAGATACTAGCTAGAACTCCTAAGTACAAAATAGTATGGTTTTCGAGTTAAATCATTCTTATCTCATCTTAAGGTCGCAAACTTATCTATAAGTTCATGCATATATTCAAATGATCAATCGCATGTTCTTAAACAGTTCATGTCATTGGTTAAGGTCTCTATAATCCTTGGGAAAATTTCAAAAGTTAAAATAATTAATTGTTTTGTCATTATTCTGAAAAAGGGCAAAATAGTCATTTTTACAAACATTAGAATTTGGAAATGAAACAGTACCATTGTGATCACCTTATATTTTGTTTTGCATAGTATATTTATTAATGTTATTTTGAGCACATATAAAGGAGATACAATCAGAAGTGTTGTCAAGTCGGACAAACCCTGCACCATTTAAATTAAAAATTAATTTTACATGGTTTGACGGTTTTCTAATTTCTGGGCCTTATAATAAAAATGAGTTTCCTATTTTATTTCATAAACTAACATTCTTTTTCTATTTGCCTCTTCCCTAGATGCTCTGACCAACACTGAACCCTAAAATCAAAATCGTTCTAAGAAATTGAAAACCCAAATTGAAGAGTGAAGCAAGACTCAATGAAATGACTTGTAAATTTTAACGATTTTTAAATAATGCGTTAATTGAAATCAATTTCAAATTTTAAAATACAATTTATTTGAATTTTAAGAAATGTTTGAGTTCGATCTCTGTAAGTATAAAATACGTACGTCTAATTTGAATAATATTTTTTTTTTGAAATAAAAAATGTGTGATTATCTAAAAAGAAGAGAGAGCGCACACAAACACACGCGCGCACACACATATATAAATAAGTGACAATAGGTACCAACATGTCTAGTAGGTAACCGAAAGTATATACAATCTAACTCAGTCTGTGACCATAATTATAAGATGTAGAGGGATTAGCTCGGATAAACCACCGCCTATCATATTTCAAAATCGAGTTCTCGCAAGACCACCGCCCGATAATGAAATATATCTACTCCTAAATAATACAATAGTCACTATAAAAATACAAATTTGAATAATAAACATTAAAATGGTCATTTAATTCAAAACTCATTTGTTTTGAAACTGACATGAAATCAGTAAGTAATAAGACTGTAACCACCCAGATTTTTAACCGTTTTGTTTAAACATTTAATTTACTTTTAAATAATGATTTGGAAATATAAAATGATTTTTATTTATTATTTAAACATACTTTAAATGTATAATTTATAATAAATTATAAATGAGCTTGTAATGTCGCGGTAGTTCGTAATATTACGTTTCGAGCTTAATTTGAACATACATAATCCATTTAAGTCGGAATTCTTCCAAATAAGAATTGTCCGAATCTATTTGATTATAATTTTCTAATAGCAGAGAAAAATCAAGATTTCATCTTGTATATTTTGAGTTATGTCCAAATCAAAATTTCAAATAGTTGCCATGGAATTGTTTATAAATTATAAAATTTTATTTAATAAAATAAATTGGTTTTTAATAAACTAAATATCGTTTTAACCTGGAATTTAATAAAAATGTTTTTCAAATAGTTATATATGTCATTGTATTATATATGGAAATTAATAGAGTGTTAAATTGTTAGTTTAATGTTGATTTGGCAGAAATGTGAATTTTATATTAATTTATTACATTTAAAATATCCCTTTGCAAACAGTCGGGGATTTCAACGAAATCAGTTTCATTGGATCTGTATTAGTAGGTTATTGTAAGATTTCTATTTTCGTATCGATTAACCTTACAGGTTGATCGTGGCAATGTCAAATGTCTAGATTCTTATTTAATCATTTTATAAAATTTATATGAATATCAAGAATAACCAATTTTCAAACGAGCTCATAATTCAATGAAACAAATTTTATTGAATCCATAATGATTTATTGTTGTAAGATTTCAAATTTCACGATTTTTGGAATTAATATGTGATCATGCGTAGTTTAGATGCATATCGATTCACGTTGTGCAATTATAAATGAACTTCTACAAACGACCTCGGAATTCGACGAAACCTGTTCCATTGTGTCTAAATATTCAAATATGCTAGGATTTCCATTTTTGTTCAAAACAGAGGATGTATGAGGTGGTTTTTGCATGAAGCTTCGCGCGTAAGTTTCTTTATTAATATATTATTATTATTATTTGTACATTATAAATATACCTACCATACTATAACCTATATACGAAACCTAAATACACAACTCGCATGGTCAACGCTTGTCCAAGCCCCCTCCCTTCAGCAAGTAACAACTGTAAATCACACAAATTCGTCCTCCAAATCCTCTTCATCCCTTCACCTGATCGCAACTCCTCCAACAAGAAAACTCTTCATCTCATCGACGCCTACTTTTTGAATGGCGATGATAATTTATCTCGACACATGGAGGTCGAAATTTGATTGAAAGTGGGAGAGGGGGGTTCAAGACGTCTTGCTGCAGATTGGCTGACTAGGTTGACGAGACTTTGGGTGTGGGTTAAGGACACGGTGGTGCGCTGTTGAGCAGCTATAGATCGGAGTCCAGCTATCGAAGTTGGCGGTGTCGATGAGAAGAGACGATCACGTTTTCTAAAGGCCTGGATGAAGTATTTGGGATGCAGAGAGAACAAAGGCACGGACTGGATTTTAATATGAGTAATTAAAATATAATTATATCCTAACTAAAAAATTATTATTTAATTTAATTGGTTAAGCTAATAATAGGTATAACTGTTACCCATGTTATCAGAATCAGACCAAACCAGTCGCGTTGGAATCACAGTAGAAAATACTACATTGCTGAACTGAGTCAGGTGGGTTCAAAAACAATTAGGATTTTCATTTAATTTTAAATGATTATTTAAAATTAAATGAAATAACGCTAAAATCATCGAATTACAACAATGGTGAGTTAATTCTCACGCTTTCTAAAATACTGTGATGTGATTAAATTCGTATAATTATAACTTATCATTATAAAATTGGATGACTGGTTGCTTGGTTGATTATTGGTTATCGACATTATTATGTCGAATTGGATGATTTAGATTAAAATATGTATCTCAGATATTATTATTAAATGATGTTATGATCTATGATGTAGGGAAGTATGGGTTGGAGGGATCCAACCGAATTCCTCAAATATTATATGTGATGTTTGCTTTTATATTATTTATATATGCATTGATTGAATACAAATGACACTGAAAACCTGTTTGGATGTTGACGTTGAATTGAAATTCAAAGTTGTTGAACTTTTAATCAATTTACAACATTGATTGAGGAATTGGCAGCAAATGGCTTGAAACACACCTTCTTATTACTCAGTAAATTATCGTCAGGTAAATTGACGCAGTTAAGTTATAAAATTTATTTTCATAACTAAAGTAATATTTTCTATTATATTTTATAAATGAAGTTTTGAAAATAGATCAATAATTATAAATCGGTTTTATAAGTATTATAAAATGATTTTTTAATGAGAAATTAACGTTTAAATAAGGTTTTAAAAGTGAATAAAGCCATAATTAATCCACGGGTTAATAAATTGGAATAATTGTTTATAAGAAAACAATTTAGTAATGTTACTAAATTAATTGTATTAATCTAAGAGGAAGAATTTACTAAAATCGGTTAACGAATTAACTGATGATTTAAATTGACTAAGTCAACAGTTTTGCTTAAGTTGATTATTAGATTAATTGATTTCCAGTTAATCTAATGAAAACAATTTAGTAAATAATTATTTTAAATTAATAAGATTTCTTAAATATTAATTATCCTTTTACTTAACGATGCTAAAAAGGATTGTTCAATTAGCTATTGTTTAATAAAGTGATTAACTAATCCAGTTAGTTAATGAAGAAGTAAACCGTTTTATTACAGTAAGTAATTAAGTTAAGTACTATTTTATTATTTTTTAATTAAAGTGATTATTTCTTAAATGAAATTCATTTAAGATAACGACTGAGTTGTAATGATTTTTAAGTGAAGATTAGTGAAAGTTATAAAAGAAGTTTTTATTATATAAAATAAAAATCTAAATGTTTTTGGAAAGGTTTATAAAAAAATCAAAACTAAAGTATAAATTTAAAGAAAGGCTTTACTTAATTGAATTAAGTAAAAGGGTTTGAATAGAAGAAAATATCGTAAGGACGAATAAGATGAACATTAAATGATTTAGGTAAAGGTAGCATTAAATGGGTTTTAGTTTTAAAATCCAAGTTCCGGAAAAGAAGATGTAAAAGTGATTTGAGTTAATGTAGGTTCAAGGTAAATATTTTTATTTAATATTCAGATTAATATAAGAGTATGAATTTCAAGAATACAATAGAAATTACTTATTGAGTTCGGGTAAAGAAGTTATAAAGGGGATTTTAATTATAAAATACAAAAATCTAGATGTATAATATGATGTTAAGTGATTTTGAATAAACGCTGGTAAATGTTTTATAGTGAGTAGATATGGAATTGTATTTAGGAGTTTATAGCATTAGGAATGGTTTTGGAAAGAATGATTTAATATATAGATTGAATAAAAATAGTTATAATCAATCGAAATTTCCCAAAATAGGAATATGGTTTATAAACCATATTTTAATTAAAGTAGAAATAAGATTTTGGTTGATAATTTAAGTAGTATGGATTTTTAAGTCATGAATTTTTATCTATCTAAAGATAAGAACATTTTCGATCAAGGTATGAGAGGTAAATAAAATACCCCAACTTGAACAGCTTCACTATTATCGAGGGATGATATTAGTTTGTGACGGGTAAGGAAGCTGAAATTGGTGAATATTTCCAAATTACGGAAGCAAAAGATGATTTTACAAGATATATAAATATAATTGAAACTTTTATCGATGTATTGATTTGTAAGGATTCAATAAGGAGGATTTTAACAAATAAATTTGAATAATAGAGCCTGAGCTGCCATTGTACTTGCTGATTCTATTGGGATTGATAATTAAAAACCCAACTGTCAAAGAATTATCGTATTAGATCATTTCGACGTGTTGTTTCGAAGAGATCGGGATGGGAACTAGACCCAAAACCACTACGAATCAGCGTTGTGCTCGAAACTAATTGCAGGAAATAAAGATGGAGCATTGAAGACCATATATCCTCGTAAGCGTAGGAGCTGCTTATAATCTCTGGGTAGCTCCTACAAAAGAGATACACTATGGTTCCGTCGTGGTTGGAATTTATGAATTGCAAGGACTTCTTACTTCTGATCCTTAAGGTGATCCCTATATAGGATGTAGTAGGAGGGTGCCTTTAGTTCATCCTATTCCTGGATGACTTGTATGGACGAATGTCTAACAGAGTATTTCCTTAAGAGTCAAGCACATTGATTTGTACAAATATACCAAGTTTGGTGGTGAAGAATTTATTCTTTAAGCTTAACACCAAAAGTGTATTTATGGACATAAACTAGTGATTTATCGGATCTGACCATGTGATTTCAAAGTTAATGAGGTGTTCACTAAAAGATAATCGTGACCTCAAGCCTCATCAACCGGAAAATGACATAACTTGGGCATGCAACATGGCTAAGTCGGTCATTCCCAAGTAGGGTATCTTGTGACCATTTAGAAAATTTTCTATTTGTTCTTCTTTCGTTTCTGTATCTCCCAGGTAGTACGGCAGGCCTATAAAACCGTAGGGTGACAATATATTCGGTACGCTCAAGCTAAATGAGTGACCGGTCATGTGTAGCCGGGTTGCAAGATGTTCTTGTTCAACCCTAGTGCATTACCCACTAGAGGTGCACTTTCGTAAGGTGGTCCCATACCTTGTCATAGTTGGAATCTAATCTCCAATAAGCGCCATGTGGTTTTTGATTATATAATAAATATGAAGAATGTGAGATGCAAGCTTTCTACTAGATGGTTATTTACTTGTGGTATGATAGACATTATATAATATCACTGAATTTTGATATATCAAAAACATTTTGGGTTATCATAAGGTAAAAATCATCTATGTTTATGCGTGTACCAGTCTTATGATTATCCTTTTCATTCAAAAATTATTTCTAAAGCTAAACAAGTCGTTGTGCTATGAATTTATCACTGAAAGTATTTCAGACTAATCTGGGTGAATTTTGCTTTGCTTCAAATGTGTTTAGGTGAAACCGAGAATATTATCGGGTTAGGTTTCGCTAGGAGCTTCAGAAGAGGAGTAGTAGTCGAGACATATAGCCATATTTTCTGGTATTATATTATTTTGTTGTGTGTTGTATTGAAATGTATACATACTCTGATGTTGTAATATACAGTTTTCTTTTTATATAAAGCATTTGATATTATATTTTTTCTATTCCGCTATGAGACTCTGATCTTCTTAATCTTCCTTTCTTTCTCTTATCATCATTTAACCTCTTTCTATTAACAATCTTATTTTTCGATACTTGGATTTTTGGCAAGTATTACATGATTATGTATTATTGTTGAAAATTCAAATGTCGAATTTTCTAGGTCGTTGTAGTTGGCACCAGAGCTGAAGGTTGAGTAGTAACCTTGGCTCAGGGGTGTAACTCGATAGAGATGGGGTTAATAATACCCTAGTTTAAGTTTGTCTGTATATATATGAGAGAACGTACTTGTTAGTGTTAATAAAAAATTATTTAATATTGTGTTGATTGATCTGTCGAGTGGTATACAAATTCCAGATCGACGCGTTTAGCCAACATGGTCTCTAGGGGTTTCTAAACACTTGAATGGAGCAATTTGACATAATATTGTTTTTAAAGTGGGTAGATGAAATAATTTTACCCAAAATTATATTTTTGTATAAAGAAATAATTTTGCGAAATTATTAATATGATCGGTTGTTATTATTATAACCAAATGAGATTATAATATTGAAATGGTTATATAAAACCAAATAGAATTTGTATATAAATGTAATATAAAATGAGCTAAATTAAATTCAAACTATAATTGAGAATTAGAATACCGGATGCTTAGAAAATATTTTCTGAAGTATTTTAAAGGTAATATAACACTACTTTGAAGAATTTTTGAAAGATAGTTGTTTTTAAATGGGTTTTGAAAATTATTAAGCAATGAACTCACTTAAGTCACTGGAATATAACTCCGATGATGATCTGGACACCATCGGTGATAATTTTTGAGTTTTTAAGTGATGGATTGCTACCATGGTAAAATTTGTTAATGGAGAATTTGTTTAAGAAAAATAAATTGTTTAAAAATTCAAATGTTTGGAATTGAATGGTTATAAATGTATGTTTATGATTTCAAAAACTTATTTGAAATAAAAGCTGGGGATTTAAATTCTGAATTTAAATTTAACTTAATCAAGGAAATAGATTAAAATAATAAAAGTGAATCGAATGGGTTGAAATCTTACTTAAGTTAAGTGGAATTATATTAGATTGAAAATTAAATTGGGTAGCTTATAAATTGGAAGTGAATAAAATAATTTAAACTAATTTGGATGATTGTTTGTATGTGGATTATGGATTGGAGTGAAAATTTGGATTGAGAATCCTTGAAAACCAAGTGAAATGATATGGTTATATTAAACTAAAGGATTTAATAATTATTTAAATATTAGTTATTGAAACTCACATGTTGAATTGAGTATGTACTTGTGTTTGGAGCCATTGGCTTGATTTTGGTGGCGTTTGATCGCTTAAAAAGGAAGCGAGTACGCTTAATAGTGCGAATATAGTGTACGCTTACACAAAGTTACTAAAATTGGGTTTTTAATTTGGTTTTTTCGACCATGTGGGTCGACGTATATATATTTGTTATTCCTGCAATATTGCACAAGTCCCTCCATACAGGGGAGATCTGCCAAAATTTTCCAAAAATTTAAAGTGTTAGAATTTTTTTGAGATTTTTGATTTTTTTATTAAAAGAAATGAATTGAGTTTCAATTAAAACTAATTGAATTTTTAAAAAGTTACTGGGTTTGTAGCGTTCTCTTCTTGTCTTAGTAATTTCAAGGACGAATTCTTTTAAGGAGGAAGAAACGTAATGACCTAGATTTTTAACAGTTTTGTTTATACATTTAATTTAGTTTTAAATGTTGATTTGGAAATATAAAAGGAATTTTATTTATTATTTATACATAGTTAAAACATATAATTTATATTAAATTATAAACGAGCTCGTAAAGTAATAGTAGTGTGTAATATTGTGTCTTAAACTTAAATTGAATATACATAATCCATTTTAATTTGGAATTATTTGAAACAAGAATTGTCCGAATCTATTTCAATATAATTTTATAATAGAAGAGAAAAATCAAGATTTCATCTTATATATTTTGAGTTATGTCGAAATCAAATTTTCAAATAGTCGCTATGGAATCGTTTATAAATTATAACGTTTTATTTAATAAAATTAATGGGTTTTTAATAAATTAAATATCGTTTTAACTGGAATTTGATAAAAATGGTTTTTAAATAGTTATATATGATGTTGGATTATATATGGAAGTTAATATAGTGTTAAATAGTTAGTTTAATGTTGATTTGGCAGTAATGTGAATATTATATTAATTTAATCCAGTTAAATAGCCATTTTGCAAGCAATCACAGATTTCAACGAAATCAGTTTCATTGGATTCGTATTAGCGATTTTTGTATCAATTGGAATTACCAATAGATCGTGGCAACGACAAACATCTAGATTTTTATTTAATCGTTTTATAAGTTTTATATGAATGTTAAGAATAACCAATTTTCAAATGATCATGGAATTCAACGACACAAACTATATTGAATCCGTAATGATTTATTATTGTAAGATGTTAAATTTCATGCTTTTTGGAGTTAACATGTGATCGTACACAATTTAGATGCATATTGATTCACGTTGTGTAATTATAAAGGAAATTTTAAAAACGACCTCGGAATTCGACGAACCCTATTCCGAATTCGACGATACCTGTTCCATTGTGTCCGGAATATTCAAATATTCTCAGATTTCCATTTTTGTTCAAAACGGAGGACATATGAGGTAGTTTATAGATGAAGCTTCGCACGTAAGTTTCATTATAAATATAATAATATTATTTATACATTATAAATATAACCACCATAGTATAACCTATTGACAAAACCTAAATACACAACTCGCGTGGTCAACGCTTCTCTAAGCCCCCTTCAGCAAGTAACGGCTGTAAATCACGTAAATTCGTCCTCAAAATCCTCTTCATCGCTTCACCTGATCGAAAATCTTCCAACTGGAAACCACTTTATCTCATCGACGCCTACTGTAACAACCCGAATTTTCAGAACCAATTTTAAAATTTTATTTTAGTTAATTTAATGGATTTTCAAATAATTTATTTTAAATAATAACGACTAATTTTTTTATTTAAATCGAAGTTAGAACAAATAAATTTATTTTAATTATGAAACAAACCTGAAATGGCGCGGTAATTTCAGTTTCGATTTTAAACTTTGAAAAATTATATAAAATTGATCTTAAAACAGAATTGGATAAAACTAGAAACGTTAGGATCGTATTGACGATATCTTTCCAATGAATGTAAGAAATTAAGATTTTAGTTTGTAATTTTTAAGTTGTGAAAAATTCAAAATCTCAGAGAAATGCTATGGAATTTATATATATAATATATAAGACCCAAAATGCTACTTTTTACGTACGAATGAATTTGGACTCGAAACCACTTCCATTGAGTTCAAAATGATGTTTCTGCATTGAAAAGATATAAATACTGGTATGTTTTGAGATTCAGAATTTATTTATTTATACATGTATTTTTTATATAATATATATACGCCTTAAAAGTGGCCGTTTTTCAAACGGTCTTCAAATTCGATGAAATTAGTTTTGTTGGGACCATATCATCAAAAAAAGCTAGTGATAATTTTTCTGTAATTTTTAGAGCTAGTATGTGATCGTAAGAAATTAATTTTGAATCGATCAACTACATAGGGCCAGAAATAGGACTTTTTGAGCAAATGGACTCAGAATCCAACAAAACCAATTTTGTTAGAACCGTATCGTCAAGATATAGCAGCATGTCAATTTTCATCGCCAACGGAGTGCGTATGCGACTGTGACATCAATAAATGTTGAATAAAGAGAGCGTGAATTAAAGAATTAATAATAAAGCTAGAAAATTAATAATAAATCCTAACCCACTGCTATATAATATCTTTTTCACCTTCCTTAACCCTCATTATTCTTCTTCCTCAAAAATTGATAGCAGCCATCTCCATCGTTTTCTCTTGTAATTCTGCAAAAAGGACCCCAGATTTTAAATAATTTATATCTCTCAATCCATAAAAAATCAAACCAAACCGTTTTTGGGTATTGTAGATCTTGTTGATCTCTACCTACCACAAAAATTACAGAGTCTATCGTTGCATGGATTCGCCAGAATCGATGGTCAAAGTCAGAAAATGGCTTTCGAATTTTGGTGAATTACACGCAAACCACGAAGAATTAGTTGATGGCCCAGTTGAAGGAATTGTAGAGGAGAGATAGATGAACAACTTTGTCTTAGGTTTCTCGATCTGAAAGGGATTGGATTGGCGGAAAATTCGAGATGATCGGAGACGACGTATTTCAGTGAGCAGCGAACAAAGATCACCAATTTTCGGAGACTACGGCCATTTCCAGGCGATGGCCCCAACATGAAAGTTCTTCGTCTACGTGAGGGGAAGGTGCTGTAAATTTTTTATGGTGATTGGTTGTGTGTGGCGGCCGGGAGAGAGCTCGAACGGATTTCCGTTCACGGCGTGTTTTCCGTTGATCGGGGCAGAGTTAGGTTGCGGCGCGGGAGGCGTGGCGGCGGCTCGGAGCGGCGGTTTAGGAGGTGTGCCCAGGTCGGGGTCCGGTGGTCTAGGGTGACATCGGGGATTTCTTTAATGTGGGTTGCGGCTGTGAACGTATTAGTGAAGAAGATGAACAATAATTTATTAATTAATTAATTATTTCAATGTTCGTATGCTCATATCTTTCACATACGGATACAGAATTGCGCAGTTTGGAGCAAGTTGAAAATTTGGGTAAATTCTGTAGTTTAATTAATTATTTAAATTGTTCAAATTTCGAAAATTCATAACTTTGTGATACGAACTCGAAATCGCGCGAAACGGGATTTGGTGCGATCAGTGAGTCGAGAGCTTCGCATAGACACCAATTTTATCAATTTTGGAGCATGTTAGGTTTTTGGCTGATCGACCCTTCCTATGAATTAGAAAAGCGCGATTTATGAAATAATACTGCAAGCGTACAGGTGTGTAGCATACAGGTCGAACACAGGGAGGAATGTTAAATTTTATTATTTATATGTTTCGTGGGCGAGTTAGACGAAGCTGGAGGTTGATTTTGCAAAACAAAATAAAAATTGAAGCTACAAATAAAAGATGCAATTAAATTCACTTCAGATTCGAATCTAATCGGATCTGTAATAAATTCAATGATTAAAGGTAAAATAGAACAATGGAAATAAAATTGCAGAACAGAATTAAACGAACAGAAAATAAGAATTAGGATTACCGCTGAATCTAATCAGACGGTCAATCGCTAATGAAAATAAGTGAAAAATACAATTAATGCTCTACCGAATCTAATCGTGTAGACAACACTAATTGCTAAGAAATTAGAAAATTGCAGAAAAATAAAGAGAAGAACGTTGTTAATGGCAGAAGAATTACAAAAGAAGGGACTCCCCTTTACAATGAATACAACGGGTATTTATAGGGGATGTAGCCTCCAACCTATATGACTTTTGGGCCAAGAAATATCTCTTGAAATATTCTATTTACAAATAAAAGAGATATGGATATAGATTTGAGATATTCTATGAAGATTCTCCCTCCTTGATTGCTGACATGTGGCATTTTATTGAGTTGCATTCTGGTAAATATATGTCAAGTCTTCTCCTCAATGGCAAGTAAATATGCAAGATTTTCAATTGATTTCTTTCAGATGAAAATGTCTAGCTCTTCAAATCTTAGTGCATATGTTATACACATATATATATATATATATATATATATACCACTAGTCTCTTTATTCTTCAAAGCGACGGAGGCAATGTATATGTTCTTTTCTTCAGCAAAAAAAAAGGGCTTTGACGGTGACTGAACTCAGAACACTCTGTCCAAATTTCCAGGCTTTACCAGTGTGCTATAGCTTCCTTTATGATTGAAAATTTGTTGATTCCAAGAAGTAGCATTTCCTATGCAATTGGTCTTTAATTGAATGAAGGAGACATTTATTTAACAACCTGTGAAAACACACGAAAATACCCAAAGTAATATTTATTTATTTACAATAAAGATAAGATATGAGTGTAAAAATAAACACATTTCTATGTCAATCAAATACCCCCACACTTATCTTTTACTCGTCCTCGAGTAAAAAAAGAAATGAAAAACTAAACTAGATAGGTCTCACTTTCGTAGGAAACACGATTGCATTGAGCGTATGCAACAAGCCGTTAAACCTCTAGGTGTCCCTAGTAGGACGAGTGGTGTCTCGTGAGGGTTTTCAGCGGATACCACCAACAAAATCCAAATGCAGTATGATATGGTTCTAATGTAACTACATGAATGCAAAGGACTTATGCAATTGAAAACAAAAAAAATGAAAACACGACCTATTTCAGGAAAGTGGTACAACAAATTAAGTTAACAATTTCTAATCAGTTGATTTTATTTTAAATACCTCAACTTGTCACAAATTTTCAATATAAATCAAGTTTTCAAATGTTAAATCCCAGTTTGGCCAGTTGGTTCGGTCGATAACATAGTGCAGCCATGAAATAGATTCTTAGTTCGCTTGGCACAGTTTGCAAAGTGGTATTCTAATTTTCTCATGTATGGCTAGTCAAATCAATAAGGTCAAGAAGTGTTTGGGCATCATCGCTTATTCTTTATTGTATAAAATTTTAAAATTTATGTTCAAGTACATACACCTAACATAGAAGACCAAGGTTTACCACCCATGCACTGCCTCGCGGACTAACGGAAAGTAGGTAAAGAGCTTGGCGGATTGTGCAGGCCGACTTTGACTTTGTCAACAACGTGTCGGTAATCCTTAGGTGTCCAATCTCATAAAATGAGACCAAGATATTCCAACGCTGACTTTGTCAACAACATGTCGGATAGAGCTTGGCGGGTTTGCACACCAACGCTTGATATACAAGCAATGTTGGATACCCTTGGATTACTATTATTATTACTGAAAATATAAGCACAAAAGAGAGTTACGCGAATTCAACTTAACACAACTTAGTTTTAAAGATTTGAAAAGCTAATATAAGTATTTTAAGTCCTCCACTTATTTAAACAAAGTCTACAATATAGAATAGATTTCATGGCCATCACCTAAGAATCTCCCTATGTACCGGTTACACTATTATCCCTCAAAATTAAACTTTTCATTATATTTCAAATTCGTACTTAGCTGAGAGAAAAAAATACTATCAACTGGCTAAAAATTGTAAACTTATTTTGTTGTATAAATTGAAAATGAGTCGTGTTTCAAAAAAAATATGGCATGTTACTACAGTCTAAAATGCATGATGGTCCTATTTAAATGGATGAAAATGGAAAGAAAGAAAAATAAAGAAAAATGAAAATGAATGAAATGCAGACTCCCCCCCCCCCACACTAGAACTAAATAGTGTCCACACTGTGAACGTTTCCTAAATTTGAAAGATCGTACCCAAAGATGGATGAGATGCAAAATTATTTGCAGAATGAAATGCAATCTAACTATATGTAAGAATGGATCATATGTACAATGATATATGTGTTTGCGATGTATGCAATGCAAAGAATACCACCATCTTTTTCCCCCACACTTGGTTCTAGCCCTATGAGTCCCATTCCCACTATGTCTAGGCGTGTTTTCTAATAAGCAAAGGTTTTTGAAAACCATCTCATCTTTAAACCTAGATTTATAGTCCAGTAAATGAATGTTCAAGGTCGTCCTAACATGAAGTTTTTCAATCAAACTAACATTCCAAAAATAGTTCATGTGTTCAACAAATTTATCAGTGTAATTTTTCAAAAAATTGTGATCGTATACAAATTCAGTGAAATTTGAATTCTGAGTGTTGTTCAAGAGTATGTGATCACATTTCTCATCATTAACTGACAACGTATTTTCGACACTGACAATTTCAAGTTCGTTCGAGATTTTCTCAAAGTTAAAATTTTCGAACCTGTGACGTGAATCCGCTTCTTCCTCATTTGGCAACTCATCCTTGTACAATCCAAGAAATTCATGTTCATTAAAATCCATTTCTACTTCTGAGTTTTTGAAAAATTCAACATTTTTATTTGGTTCAATTTCAAAAATTTCAAGTTTCTCGCAGTCTGAACAAGAAAGATCAAAATCCAAGCTTAAATCTTTTTCCCGAAAAGAGTTGAAATCCAAATCATTTGTTGAATTTTGAACAACTTCATTTAGATCATCATTCTCAATTTCGAAAGTTGTTGTTTGAAAATTTTCACTATCAGTAAAGAATGGACTATTTTCTGATTCATCGCTTGTTTGAATTTGATTCTGTTGCTCTCGTTATTCCTTCAAAGATGTCAATAAACAAAGAAGTTCATCGGCCTTTTTATTTAGCCTTTCCGCCCTCTCATCAAAATTACATTCTTTAGAGTCGTTGATTTGGGAGATCTTGTTTCGGATTTCTTGATTCTCAAAATTATAGTCCACATCAATTTCACAATCAAAATTATTTCCAATGTGATAGTTATTTGAATTTTCAGAAAAATTACAATGATATTGGAAATCATTTTGATCATAGAAATTATGTTCGTAACCAAAACTGTTGAAATTGGTGGGAAAATTCCAATTTTGGTCATTCTCAAGATGTGGATATGGGTTGTAGTTTTGAAAATTTTGATCGATTTGAAAATCATTTTCAAAATTGTTTTCGAATTGGTTTCCAACCCCATATTGATGTTGATCAAAGGTACGTTGCGATTCAAAACCGTTTTGATGTGGATGCGGCCCATAATCGAAGTTATTGAAATTTAAATTGAAATCGTCGTTTCGATTATATCTATGATTTTGAAAATGTTGGTCAGTTGGAAAATTTTGAAAATTGTTGACATTGGACTCACGAAAATTGGGAAAATTTTGCTTCATGAGGTGTAATTCATATTCATACTCTTCCAGGGGACGTCTACTCCGATTATTATCCCACAATTCTCTCAAGGATTTTGTTGAATTAGACATTTGAATGAAGTCAGGGTAAGACATAAATTATTCTCACTTCAAAATAGTATAAAAGAACGAGTTGTGTTCTATTAATTAACTGACTCAATTAGAAGGGGGAAGAGGGTCTTATGGCCGTTCACGTATAGTATAAAACTAAGGGATACGACCAATGTTTTACGGGTAGTATGCAACCTCTTTTGCTAATAGTTCAATAAATTGAACTACTATATATCCGCGATCCAATTATACGAGACAATCAACTTCAAAAAACACCACTTTTCAATTATATTATTTTGAAAATCAAAATCACGTGTTAAAATTGAAAATCGACGAGAGTGATTAGTTATGGAAAATCGTTCCTCACCACCAATTCAGAAATATCAACAACACAACAGTCACAGAATAATCACAGAACAGAACCGTCACAGAACAGAACAGTCAAAGAACAGAAAATTAAAATATTTTACAAGCAAGCCGCTGCCCCTGCAGAAGATTTTTACAAACAATTTCTATATTTTCAAAGAAGCTTCAGCACCTGTAGAGTTTAGAAAAATATTACCGTGGGGTATGGCTGTCCGTACAGGAAAATTTGAGGAGCACTGACAATTCAAATCAGCTGTTTGCTTTGCTCGACTCATGTGTCTTTGTATCTCTTGGTTAAAATCTCTCTCACTTTGGTCTTTTCTTTAGTTCTCCATCTCTTCTTTTTTTTAAAAAAAAAAAGAAGAAGAAGAAATAAAACTAACCAAGCTAAGGCTAACAAAATCAAAAACAACAAGAAATAACAATCAAAATTAAATGAAGTCTATGATTTCAGTTTTGGAACCGCGCACCCTCACTGACTTGACAGGACTAAAAGCTTTAGTCTAAACAAGATAACTTGACCACAGTAGAACTTGATTGTAAATCACCGACAGTCAAAAGGGTAACTCATTCCACTTTAATTGGGAAACAAATCATACGCCCGAGATAACAAGCAAAAGGGAAAAAAAATATAGAAACCCTATTCGCATAAACAGGAAACAGATAATTCCCTTCCAGAAGAAACCTCAAAATTCTCGTCCCTTTCAGTATTTACTCAAATCACTCCACGCTAAAAAAAAACAAATCAATTGCCAAAATAATTGCAGTACACCGCACCCAGTTTCTCGGCTTTACACGCGCCTTTATGATTTGTTTCCCCTTTTTTTCTGTAGCCATGTTAATTTAAGGCAACGTTGACAATAAAAGTTGCAATACTCAAAACAAAATCAGACAAAAGACTCACCTTCCCTTTGTATAACTTTCACCCGAACCTGGAAAGATCTCACGCCCCCTTCTTTTTTCTTTTTTTTCAAAATCGATTTCAAAGGAACAAAATAAAAAATCGGAGGTTAGGGATTTTGGATTGATGAAGGATATTGGCGATGGTCAGATCTGAATTGCGTGACTTGTTGATAGCTTCAGCGATGGGTTGACTGTGTAATGCTTGTGGTGGATTTTCGGAGATCTGTGGTTCGAACAGGCAGAGGGGGTGCGATCTGGGTATTGAAAGCTTGCGGTTAAGTGACTGCGTGCTTTTGAACTGATCGCGATTTTGCGGTATGTAGGGGATGATAGATACAGGTGAGAGTGGCTTGAATCCGATTGATGGTTGAACTGTGAAGATGGAGTTGTGCAATCGGAGTATGGAGTATGGGCGTGATGATGGTTGAAAGGTCCCACCTCCGTTAGGGTCACTCTCAAAGGGAATGCCCTAATTTTGGTGGAGGTTTATAAGTACAAGTCACAGATATACAAGACAGATATAAGAACACATATTTGTAAACAGCGGAAGAACAACAAATTTTATTTCTTAAAATTCAAATACGTGTTACAACAACATCATTTCCAAAAACATAACATAACACTTTCATAATCTGTCTTGAGTACATTATTTAAAGAAGCATAAATAAAACATAGATAAACTGCAAAAGCCCCATAGTGGATTGTCCAAAGCCATAGTTCAAAACAGGAAAGTCCAAGCAATACATTTCTCTTCTTCAAGCTGGATGTTGAGGTAGGTCAAGCTGCTGTGTTCCCTCCCTGAGGACCCGGGGGGGGGGGGAAACGGAAGAAAGAAGACGAAAGAAAAGTAGAGTCAGACATAAAGCCTGAGTAAGTCTAGTACTATTTTGTCTATGAATAAAGAACTGGGTATGATAAGTAATAACAAGAAGTGGGCAAACACTATAACTTGGTTAAGTTGTCTAGGGTCGAATATACTATCGTACCCCATGTTAATCTCTGAACCCATATAAACTAGTTTCCACTTTTGCACCCCCTAATCAGGGTGATGTGATCCATTCTATGATGATCGGCTCCTACTCGCATAGTTACATGTGTCTTACGGCCCCCGATGTCTGTAGTTACCTATGTTGGTCCCACCATGGGGTGTATCAAGTCCCGTAGTGGCAACCCGACACAACCTTAGAGTGCACAGGTATGCTACTAGTGTCCAGTGCCTTATTTTTCTGCGCCGGAGTGTGTGCACGCCCGCACTCCGTTAGAACCGACACTGCTACACCACCGCCGTCGCTTTGACCTCTTACAATCAGCCCAGTAATCGTGCCCCACCCTGCCTAGTTTCAGGGTATCCTGATACACCTTCTAGGGTTACTGCTGAAAAGGGTCTCCCGTTACTAGGTTTTCTATCTCTAGCCCACATGCTAAGTTGGTTAAGTGTTTCCTAACCTAACCCCCACCAGTCCGTTTTGTTTAGCATGTTCCATTTTGATTAAGTCTTTAGTTCACTTAATCCTATCAATCCTGACTCAGCCTTAATTGTCTTATTAAGGCCCTGACCTCTCACATTAGACAGGTATTGTTGTGGCTGCCTGTTGCCGGTTGGTTCCGAGCAGTCTTACGCCACAACTCAGTCTAACCTCGGGTCCTTGCTGGGCTTCATGTTTAACCTCCCACATTGGATAGGTATCGTTGTGACTACTGGACAGCCGGGCGGTTCCGGGCAGGTTTACATCACAACTCAATCCAACCTCGGGTTAAACACATCGTATGTTCTACATTTACATATTTTGTCATTCTTCTTTATTTCTTATATGTAAATATTTGCGGCCCATTATTAAGTTAATGGTGTAAAGGTTACACCAATCATGGGCCCAACCCATACTTGAATTTGGGCCCTTCTATTTTATATTTTCATTCATTAATTAATTTTAACCCAATGTTATTTTCCCCCGTTTTACACGTCCGTTTATATATATTGGGCTTAGCCCTTTAAAGCCCAATTTAGCCATGCGAAAAGGGGAGGCTTATGGCGTGATTACATACACAAAAAGGGGAAGGTGAGCGTATGAACTTGCAATATGACATTGGGAATACAAAATAGAAACTTGCATAGTAGTGACATATACTTTGGTCATAAAACATAGGTGACATGAATCAAAGCATGTGAACTTGCAATTGAGATATCATTATTGACACATGAACCTATATTTTTATTTAGGCATAATGTCGAACATAAGCATGGCATAAATATTTCTAGCATAAGCATAGCATAATGCCAAACATAAGCATGGCATAAATACTTCTAGCATAAACATGGCATAATGTCAAACATAAGCATGGCATAAGTATAGTTAAATTTGTTCATGGCATAAATATTTCTAACATGAAATCATGATTCTTTCTTTAGTCGTGTAAACTTACAAAAGGGACTTTTTGAACCTAACCTAGCCATGTACCACATATGTCATCATATAATTCTTGTAAACAAGATAGACTTAATCAAGGATTTCAATTATGCCAAATATCATTCATAGCCTAGCCATATTCATAAATTTGCAAATAGGTTTTGTAGTACAAAAGCATGGCTTAATACATGATGCCAAATTCTCGTCATAATTTCATATGGATAATAACCAAACTTGTTCTAATTACTTACAACATGATTTATGCCCAAAAATATACATCATGGTGGCATAGAAGCAAAACCCCAAACTTGCATAAATTTAAATCAACTACATACATGTAGCTTCAACATGGATTACATAATTTGCGAAATATTCCAAACGTATACTTGCATAGAACTACCGCATGTAGTTCTTTATAACGAATAACATAATTCATAAATATCCAAACGTATATAATATTTCAAATTGATAAGAACGCACAAATATGAATAACTTTATTTCCACAATTCAAGCATACAAACCAACACAATTGTTTATTCATACCAAAGTAATACTCTACTTACAATGGTGTGATGAATTCTCTAATTTAGGGATTGAAGACGCAAATTCCTTTGTTGAATTGATTTGTTTAGGTTGCTTTAAGCTTTAGAATCTTCCTCCTAATCCTCTCTCCAATTTGGTGGCTACTCCTAGTCGTTCCTCAGCAACATGGCGGCTATGTTCTTATTTTTGAATGAATAGATTAGGGTTTAGTCTAGGGTTGTTTATATAGAGGTTAGGAACTGATTAGGACCATTGATGTTGCTTGGATTGATCGTAGCCATTCATTCGATAGAGAGACCAATTAAAACTTGCCACCTAGCCCTAGTGACAAAGCAGACCACAGAAAATCGGCCAAACACAGACCTGGCCAGCCAGGTTGGCTGGGCTCGACCAGGTCGACACCCCTGTCGATAGGGCTGTCGACTGCCCTGTCGACATGGGTAGCCCAGGTCGACAGCCCAGTCGACCTGGGTGGCCTAGGCGGGTGTTTATCCGCCCTGGCCCATTGGGCCCGATTTTTATTCAGTTTGAATTTTAAATTTGATTCAAAACTTCCGAAGGCCATATCTTCTTCATACGGACTCCGTTTTTCGAAAACTCGGACTCTATTTCGCGTATTTTTCCGAGACGAACGCAATGGCGTATCCCGTTTCCCTTGGTTCTTTGATTTCAGATTAATTATACTTTAATTTGTTAATTTTACAGTTATAAAATTTTCGGGGTGTTACATTCTCCCCCACTTAAAAGGATTTCGTCCCCGAAATCTTCAAGCTAGGAGGAATGTATATCCTAACATCCAATCATCCATCTACTCATCCATCAAACACGAGCATCCATTGTCCTTAAAAGACTTCTAATGCTTCATGATCATATGCGAAGTGTGTGTGTACATGAACTTATCTAATGCAAAATCAGGCGGTCTACTGATTCAGTTGACCTCCTTAATGCGAATTATGTAAGTGCCATGAATCCATTATGTATGCAAACTTCCCTATTCTTGATTCTACATGAGTGCACAATCATTCAATACAAATGCAACATCCATATGACAACACATTATAGTTCAACCACATACGAAAGCAAACATATATGCATATGCAATATGAAGTGACTGAGCCGATCTAAAACCTAGATTGTGTGTGTATATGCAACCACGAGCAACCACTAGCAATCACTTGCAACCACTTGCAACCATCATACATAACATGTTTCAACTACATGTTTCCATCCAAAAAGATTCTATCTAAAAGATACGGTCGAGGAAATATACCTAAAAAGATAGATAAAAGCGCAACTTAAGGAAAAAGAAAGATCAAGGATGTACCCTTGAACAGAAAAGGGTAGGCTGTACGGATTCTAGCTTCAGTTTCCCAAGTCGCGTCTCCCTCGGCGTCGCTCCACTGAACTTTGACGAGCTTGACTTCGCGGTTGCGTAGCTTCTTCACTTCCGTTCCTAAGATGCGGGTTGGAACTTTTCTTATGGTTGCTTCGCGCTCCACTTCGGCCTCTTCGAGGATATTTGGCTCTACCACTTCAGCGGACTCATGAAGACATTTTCGGAGATGTGAAACGTGAAAAACGTTGTGGACTCCAGCCAACTTCTCGGGTAGCTCTAATCTATAGGCCATTTTCCCAATCTTCTCGATGATAGGGAATGGACCTACGAACCTTGGTGCAAGCTTTCCTGTGGTTCCAAAACGAACAACGTTTCTTAGTGGTGATACCTTGAGAAAAACTCTGTCTCCAACTTCGAATTCAAGGTCGGTCCTCCTCTTGTCGGCATAGGACTTTTGTCTGTCTTGGGCCGTCTTCATCCTTCTTCGTATTAAGTCTTCTTTCTCTGAGGTCTCTCGGATCATGTCTGGTCCAAGTATGAGCTTATCCGTGGACTCCCACCAACAAGTGGGTGACTGGCACGGTCTTCCATATAAAGCTTCGAAGGGCGCCATTCCGATGGTTGCTTGATAGCTGTTGTTGTAGGCAAATTCCACCAAAGGAAGGTGGTCTTCCCATGTCCCTCCGAAGTCAAGGACGCATAGCCTTAAGAGGTCTTCCAAAACTCTATTCACTCTCTCTGTTTGGCCGTCGGTTTGGGGATGATAGGCTGTGCTCAAGCATAACTGCGTTCCTACTGCTTCTTGCAGACTCAGCCAAAACTCGCTGGTGAAGATGGGGTCTCGGTCACTAACAATGTTAGATGGTATTCCATGGAGTCGAACGATTTCCTTAAGGTAAAGTGATGCTAGGGATGAGGCAGTTCTTTTACTTTTGACAGGTAAAAAGTGGGCGCTTTTAGTAAGCCTATCCACTATTACCCAAATGCTAGTGTTGCCTCTCCTAGACCTAGGCAGCCCATCGATGAAGTCCATTGAGATGCTATCCCACTTCCACTGTGGGACCTCCAAAGGATGTAGCAGTCCGCCAGGCTTTTTCTGTTCCGCCTTAACCTGTTGGCACACCATACACTTAGAAACGAACTCTGCCACGTCCTTTTTCATGCCGTTCCAGAAGAAAGTCCTTTTTATGTCTTTGTACATTTTATCTCCGCCTGGGTGTATCGTCATCTTGGAGTGATGTGCTTCCTCGAGAACCTTCTTTATTAAATCTTTCGTCTGTGGGACGCATAGCCTTCCGTCTCGCCTTAGCAAACCCTTATCGTCGATGGAGTATCTGTTGAGGTGACTTGAAGTCTCACCCCTAATTAGCCTATCAATTGTTTCCACAAGCTGAGGGTCTTCGCGTTGTGCTGTCCCTACTGAATCCACTAAAGTCGGGCGCACTTCGAGAGATGCTAGCAAGCCCGGTACGAAATCGGAGGAAGGCCTAAAGTCGAAGCTGGCTATAAACTCTAGGCTTTGTCTTTCAACAAACAATGGGCTTAGGGTCAATTTCTTTCGGCTCAACGCATCTGCCACTACGTTGCCTTTGCCCGGAGTGTAGGAGATTTCGAAATCGTACGAGGCAAGAAACTCCATCCATCTTTGTTGCCTCAAGTTAAGATCTTTCTGCGAGAAAAGATATTTCAACGATTTATGGTCAGTGTAAAGTTCGAACTTCTCACCTAGGAGATAGTGTCGCCAAGACTTGAGTGCAAAGACGATGGCGGCTAACTCAAGATCGTGGGTTGGGTAGTTCCTTTCGTGCACCTTCAATTGCCTCCCGCCATAAGCTACTACCCTTCCTTCTTGCATTAAGACGGCGCCTAGCCCTGTCCCACATGCATCCGTATAAACAGTGAACATCTTGCTCCCTATAGTCAACACATAGACGGAGTGAACCATCCGCCTTTGTAGCGAACACCACTGGAGCGCCCCATTCTGAAATGCTCCTCCTAATGAACCCCTTCTCTAGAAGCTCTTTAATCTGTTTACTGAGCTCTTTCCTTTCTCGTGGAGCCATATGTCTAACGGGCAACGCAACGGGCTTTGCATTATCTACAAGATATATGCGGAAGTCTATTTCCCCCTTCGGAGGTAAGCCCTTCATCTCTTCAAAGACATCCGGATATTCCCGGACCACTCAAACTGATTTCAAATTTTCAACAGAGGCATCTAGCGATTCAAGATAACTAAGCATAACCGCATACGAGGGATTACAAGAAATTTCCAAAGTATTACCGAGCTGGGTTAGGAGCCTAACAACCCTTTTCTCACAATCAAGGATGGCCCCATTACTGGATAGCCAATCCATACCCAAAATCAAACCATACCCCGAAAAAGCCCAAAACAAAGGCACTACATTGAAATTCTACACTTAGAATAGAAATTTTCAATCCCACACAGATCATAGACAAATGAGCTGGGCCCCCAATTGGGTTTGAAACAATTAAAGGGTCCTCTACCATACTAGTTTTTAGGTGCAGAGATTCTACTAGAGCAGACGAGATAAAGGAGTGTGATGCGCCAGAATCAAATAAAGTGCGAACGGGGTGATCATAAAGATAAACTACACTTTCTACAGAAGTATTTATACCTCGTTGTTGCAGAGGTGGCGCTTCTAGCACATGAATCTGTGCCCCTGGGGTGGATCCAGCCCTCTGCCCCTGTCCTCGTTTCTTTGGGCAGTCCTTAGCCCTATGGCCTGTCTCACCGCAAGAAAAGCACCCACCATTCTCCTTGGCCTTCTTTTTTCGGCAGTCCTTTACTAAGTGCCCCACTTTGCCACAGAAATTGCACTTCCTCTTCTCTTTGTTGCCTTTCCCGCCCTTCTTAAAGTCTATCTTCTTGGGCTGCAAACCCTCTTTCTTCTTGCCCTTATCCTCTTCATTCAGCAATGCCATTTGCACCAATCTTTCATACGTGGCTCCCATGGGTATATGGGTCATGGCCAAACTGTGTAATGGCTCATTCAACCCTTTGACGAAACGGAGAGCCTTCTTGTGCGGGGTGTTGACTAGGTCAAGCCCAAACCTAGCCAGCTCATCGAACTGATTCACATACTCTCTGACTGTCTTGTCCCCTTGCTTAAGAAATAAGAATTTTTCTAACTGCAAACTTCTTTCTGCATCTGAGAGAAATTTGGTCTCAAACCTTGCCCTAAAGTCCTCCCATGTCTCCACTGGTCTTTCAGCATTAGTGACTTCCCACCAGTAGGAAGCCTCGCCCTTCAATAGCCACACTGCCAATTGTACTTTTTGTATATCCTCTACTTCAAAGATGATGAATAGGTCCTCAGTTTCTTTCAGCCAATTTCTAGCTGCTACGAAGGACTCAGTTCCATGGAAATCCATTCCTCCCATAGCTTTAAAATCTTTACATATCTTAGCAAACGTGTTTCCCCGTGGAGGAGGTGGAGGAAAAGGTGCTGCTGCAGCTGGATGATTTCCTTCCGCTGGGGGAGGAGGAACGGTAGGACCTGGCTGAGTGGCCCTTGCTTCTAAGAACCGTCTAAACCAACCAGGTATTGGCACCCCTTCCGGCAAGTTAAGATCTTGGGACATGCTGAAACAAAAAGGATAGATTCAAAACGAAGGATAAGAGATAGTACCTATGGCTTTGGGGAGTGGACTTTGCCTTTTTTTTAAAATAAAATAATATTTTTTCCTTTAAAAATGCTTCTTTAAATTTCCTTTTTGAAATTAATTTTTCAAAACTTTTTATCTTATCTGGTAAACCTATGCTCTGATACCAAGTGAAACACCCCACCTCCGTTAGGGTCACTCTCAAAGGGAATGCCCTAATTTTGGTGGAGGTTTATAAGTACAAGTCACAGATATACAAGACAGATATAAGAACACATATTTGTAAACAGCGGAAGAACAACAAATTTTATTTCATAAAATTCAAATACGTGTTACAACAACATCATTTCCAAAAACATAACATAACACTTTCATAATCTGTCTTGAGTACATTATTTAAAGAAGCATAAATAAAACATAGATAAACTGCAAAAGCCCCATAGTGGATTGTCCAAAGCCATAGTTCAAAACAGGAAAGTCCAAGCAATACATTTCTCTTCTTCAAGCTGGATGTTGAGGTAGGTCAAGCTGCTGTGTTCCCTCCCTGAGGACCTTGGGGGGGGGGGGAAACGGAAGGAAGAAGACGAAAGAAAAGTAGAGTCAGACATAAAGCCTGAGTAAGTCTAGTACTATTTTGTCTATGAATAAAGAACTGGGTATGATAAGTAATAACAAGAAGTGGGCAAACACTATAACTTGGTTAAGTTGTCTAGGGTCGAATATACTATCGTACCCCATGTTAATCTCTGAACCCATATAAACTAGTTTCCACTTTTGCACCCCCTAATCAGGGTGATGTGATCCATTCTATGATGATCGGCTCCTACTCGCATAGTTACATGTGTCTTACGGCCCCCGATGTCTGTAGTTACCTATGCTGGTCCCACCATGGGGTGTATCAAGTCCCATAGTGGCAACCCGACACAACCTTAGAGTGCACAGGTATGCTACTGGTGTCCAGTGCCTTATTTTTCTGCGCCGGAGTGTGTGCACGCCCGCACTCCGTTAGAACCTACACTGCTACACCACCGCCGTCGCTTTGACCTCTTACAATCAGCCCAGTAATCGTGCCCCACCCTGCCTAGTTTCAGGGTATCCTGATACACCTTCTAGGGTTACTGCTGAAAAGGGTCCCCCGTTACTAGGTTTTCTATCTCTAGCCCACATGCTAAGTTGGTTAGGTGTTTCCTAACCTAACCCCCACCAGTCCGTTTTGTTTAGCATGTTCCATTTTGATTAAGTCTTTAGTTCACTTAATCCTACCAATCCTGACTCAGCCTTAATTGTCTTATTAAGGCCCTGACCTCTCACATTAGACAGGTATTGTTGTGGCTGCCTGTTGCCGGTTGGTTCCGGGCAGTCTTACGCCACAACTCAGTCTAACCTCGGGTCCTTGCTGGGCTTCATGTTTAACCTCCCACATTGGATAGGTATCGTTGTGACTACTGGACAGCCGGGCGGTTCCGGGCAGGTTTACATCACAACTCAATCCAACCTCGGGTTAAACACATCGTATGTTCTACATTTACATATTTTGTCATTCTTCTTTATTTCTTATATGTAAATATTTGCGACCCATTATTAAGTTAATGGTGTAAAGGTTACACCAATCATGGGCCCAACCCATACTTGAATTTGGGCCCTTCTATTTTATATTTTCATTCATTAATTAATTTTAACCCAATGTTATTTTCCCCCGTTTTACACGTCCGTTTATATATATTGGGCTTAGCCCTTTAAAGCCCAATTTAGCCATGCGAAAAGGGGAGGCTTATGGCGTGATTACATACACAAAAAGGGGAAGGTGAGCGTATGAACTTGCAATATGACGTTGGGAATACAAAATAGAAACTTGCATAGTAGTGACATATACTTTGGTCATAAAACATAGGTGACATGAATCAAAGCATGTGAACTTGCAATTGAGATATCATTATTGACACATGAACCTATATTTTTATTTAGGCATAATGTCGAACATAAGCATGGCATAAATATTTCTAGCATAAGCATAGCATAATGTCAAACATAAGCATGGCATAAATACTTCTAGCATAAACATGGCATAATGTCAAACATAAGCATGGCATAAGTATAGTTAAATTTGTTCATGGCATAAATATTTCTAACATGAAATCATGATTCTTTCTTTAGTCGTGTAAACTTACAAAAGGGACTTTTTGAACCTAACCTAGCCATGTACCACATATGTCATCATATAATTCTTGTAAACAAGATAGACTTAATCAAGGATTTCAATTATGCCAAATATCATTCATAGCCTAGCCATATTCATAAATTTGCAAATAGGTTTTGTAGTACAAAAGCATGGCTTAATACATGATGCCAAATTCTCGTCATAATTTCATATGGATAATAACCAAACTTGTTCTAATTACTTACAACATGATTTATGCCCAAAAATATACATCATGGTGGCATAGAAGCAAAACCCCAAACTTGCATAAATTTAAATCAACTACATACATGTAGCTTCAACATGGATTACATAATTTGCGAAATATTCCAAACGTATACTTGCATAGAACTACCGCATGTAGTTCTTTATAACGAATAACATAATTCATAAATATCCAAACGTATATAATATTTCAAATTGATAAGAACGCACAAATATGAATAACTTTATTTCCACAATTCAAGCATACAAACCAACACAATTGTTTATTCATACCAAAGTAATACTCTACTTACAATGATGTGATGAATTCTCTAATTTAGGGATTGAAGACGCAAATTCCTTTGTTGAATTGATTTGTTTAGGTTGCTTTAAGCTTTAGAATCTTCCTCCTAATCCTCTCTCCAATTTGGTGGCTACTCCTAGTCGTTCCTCAGCAACATGGCGGCTATGTTCTTATTTTTGAATGAATAGATTAGGGTTTAGTCTAGGGTTGTTTATATAGAGGTTAGGAACTGATTAGGACCATTGATGTTGCTTGGATTGATCGTAGCCATTCATTCGATAGAGAGACCAATTAAAACTTGCCACCTAGCCCTAGTGACAAAGCAGACCACAGAAAATCGGCCAAACACAGACCTGGCCAGCCAGGTTGGCTGGGCTCGACCAGGTCGACACCCCTGTCGACAGGGCTGTCGACTGCCCTGTCGACATGGGTAGCCCAGGTCGACAGCCCAGTCGACCTGGGTGGCCTAGGCGGGTGTTTATCCGCCCTGGCCCATTGGGCCCGATTTTTATTCAGTTTGAATTTTAAATTTGATTCAAAACTTCCGAAGGCCATATCTTCTTCATACGGACTCCGTTTTTCGAAAACTCGGACTCTATTTCGCGTATTTTTCCGAGACGAACGCAATGGCTTATCCCGTTTCCCTTGGTTCTTTGATTTCAGATTAATTATACTTTAATTTGTTAATTTTACAGTTATAAAATTTTCGGGGTGTTACAATGGTCTGTGGACGTTGAGTTTGTTGTGGTGTGGTATTGAAGCGGGTGAGCTGTATTTGGATGGATTTGTGGACAGGGGAGAATGGTGGTTTGATTGTGGAGGGCGAATGCAGTCAGGGGATTGGAAGTTATGGTACCGTGGCGGTTTGTGGTTGTAGAGTGGTCTGCGCGATGTTATATTGAAGAAGGGGATTTGCGATTTTGTCTTGAAACTGTGGTAATCCGGGTTTTTTGCGTTAAGCAGTAGGGGTTGTGATCGGTGAAGGGATGATGTTATTTGTGGGTAGGTCGTTTTGAGATTGGAAGAACTAGTATTGGGGGCTTGTGGTTGATGAGGACGGTGCATGCGTGAAGAAGGTAGGACTGTGGGAGTATGGGTTTCTCGAATTTGCTGGTGACCTGAATCTTCAGTTGTTTCGATGTACTGGGTATATTCTTAAGGAGATAAGCTGCAGATTGGTGTTGGTTGTTTGTTTTGGTGATGAGTTTGCTGAGTGGTTGAAAGTGATTGAAGATGTGGGAAGGGTTGATGGTTGCAGGGTGATGAAGTATGTGGTTGTAAGGGTATGACAAAGTGGTGGGAGGAAAATGGTGAGAACTGGTTGGTGGCAGTTGTGCTTTTTGTGAACGGTTAGTTAATAGGGCACATGGGATGGTTTATGGACGGTGGCTGAAGACAGTAGTGGTTGTTGGTGATGAAAGATTGTAGTTTATTTGGCAGATGATGGATGATTCGTATTAGCGTGATGAAGTTTCAGCACTTTTTTTTTCTTTTTTATCTTTTTTTGAAAGGAGAAAAGAAAAGGGAATAACAAGAAATTAAAAACTAGATTGACACGCCTGTACCAACGCACCCAAGAATTAAAGGCAGTACCACTGTATAAAACACATTAACCCTCAAGAGACAAAACCAAGCTGCCCTCCTCTATCCAATAAAAAAAACGTCTACTCTTTTCCAGTTCTCAAAATAAAACAATTCCAAAGCCGTATGTTGAACAAATCAAAATAAAAACAAAGAACGTGGCTTTTGTTTTCAGATCCGATGGTATTCAGAGAACTTGATGTTTCAACTGTACTTCGGGTTTGGGGTGAATGAGTTGAAGAGGGAGGGAGATGATAGTTAGAGGGTGATTGTGATGTGTAGATGATGGGAAAAAATTGTGGAGAAAGGAGGTAATCGGTATGGGGTTGTATTATAGTGGAGCGGTGGAAAGAACTTTAAGACAGAAGAGCACAAGAGTGGAAAGAAAAGAAAAAGAAGGAAAGCAATAATTTTTGGCTTTTTTTTAAGCTATGTACTGGGAAATAGAAAGAAAAAAAATGAATTGAGAAAGGAAAGAGATTGAAGAAAAATGGCAAGTATTTTTTTTTATTGGATAGTAGTAGAAGAGGACAAGAACAAATGTAAAAGAAGTAATATGGAAAGAAGGGTGAAGATTGGAAACAAACGGAAGAAAAATTGGCAATTTTTTTTGAAAGATTACTGCATCAATGATATCAAATCTAACCAATCAAGTTTTTTTTTCTATATATACAAGAGAACAACAACGAGAAAAATAAAACTAACACGAATCAGAAATTAAATAAACAAAAAAATTCAATCGTTATCTCCCCGGCAACGGCGCCAAAAACTTGATCGACGCTTCCTATGAATTAGAAAAGCGCGATTTATGAAATAATACTGCAAGCATACAGGTGTGTAGCATACAGGTCGAACACAGGGAGGAAAGTTAAATTTTATTATTTATATGTTTCGTGGGCGAGTTAGACGAAGCTGGAGGTTGATTTTGCAAAACAAAATAAAAATTGAAGCTACAAATAAAAGATGCAATTAAATTTACTTCAGATTCGAATCTAATCGGATCTGTAATAAATTCAATGATTAAAGGTAAAATTGAACAATGGAAATAAAATTGCAGAACAGAATTAAACGAATAGAAAATAAGAATTAGGATTACCGCTGAATCTAATCAGACGGTCAACCGCTAATGAAAATAAGTGAAAAATACAATTAATGCTCTACCGAATCTAATCGTGTAGACAACACTAATTGCTAAGAAAATAGAAAACTGCAGAAAAATAAAGAGAAGAACGTTGTTAATGGCAGAAGAATTACAAAAGAAGGGACTCCCCTTTACAATGAATACAATGGGTATTTATAGGGGATGTAGCCTCCATCCTATATGACTTTTGGGCCAAGAAATATCTCTTGAGATATTCTATTTACAAATAAAAGAGATATGGATATAGATTTGAGATATTCTATGAAGATTCTCCCTCCTTGATTGCCGACATGTGGCATTTGATTGAGTTGCATTCTGGTAAATATATGTCAAGTCTTCTCCTCAATGGCAAGTAAATATGCAAGATTTTCAATTGATTTCTTTCAGATGAAAATGTCTAGCTCTTCAAATCTTAGTGCATATGTTATACACACACACATACACATATATACACATATATATATATATATATATATAATATAACACTAGTCTCTTTATTCTTCAAAGCGACGGAGGCAATGTATATGTTCTTTTCTTCAGCAAAAAAAAATAGGGCTTTGACGGTGACTGAACTCAGAACGCTCTGTCCAAATTTTCAGGCTTTACCAGTGTGCTACAGCTTCCTTTATGATTGAAAATTTGTTGATTCCAAGAAGTAGCATTTCCTATGCAATTGGTCTTTAATTGAATGAAGGAGACATTTATTTAACAACCTGTGAAAACACACGAAAATACCCAAAGTAATATTTATTTATTTACAATAAAGATAAGATATGAGTGTAAAAATAAACACATTTCTAAGTCAATCATTGGCCTAATTTGGATCCGAACAGTAAATTAAAAAATGGCGGAGTGGAAACCAAAGGTGAGAACTCTATCTCACTCAAATTTTTTGAACAATTATTTATTTTAATCAAATATAAATTAATTACCTGTGATGGGAATAATTGTTTGTTGAGTAAATTGTTGTTTTGGATGTCAAGTTGTGAAATGATTGAAATTTGGAATATGTATCATGTTAAAATAATGTCGTTCTTATATGATATTTAAAACATGATTACACTGCCGTTTACAACTTACCTAACTTGTATATGTGATTGGGACAATAATTTTCACAATTCGCCCAAGTGCACAAATAATTTATTTAATTATTTGTTATATATTGGTGGAAACCCCACACAGGTCTTGCGATGATATTCTAATCACACATTTCCCTTGTGATTAGTGGTAAAATGCAATCTGGTTGTTATTTGGATGTTTCATCATTAGTATAGAATCCATGCGATGTATGAAATCCATATAATTGAATTATATGGTAATTGATTGAGTCGCATTCCGATTCAGAGATAAATAAGGTTTTATAAAAATGTTTTATAAACGTATTTTATAAAAAGTGTTTTATAAATGATGTTTTATGTTAAAAGAATCATTGTTATGTTAAAGAAACATTTCTAATGAAAAGAACATTTATAATGTAAAATAACATTTCTAATGTAAAATAATACTTTTAATGTAATGAGATATTTTAATGTAATGAAATATTAAAATAAAATATTTCATGTAATGAAATATCTTAATGTAATGAAGTATTTTAATATAATGAAATATTTTAATGTGATTAAAATGAAACATTTTATGAAATAAACATTTTATGTAATGAACATTTTTAATGTAAAGAACATTATTAATGTAAAGAATCGTTTTTTATGTAAAGAACCATTTTTAATGAAAGGAATCATTTAGAATAAATAAAGACATTATAATGTAAAAAGTACATTTAAGAATAAAATAATATTTTAGAATGAATTAGACATTATAATGTAAAAGTACATTTTAGAATAAAAAGACATTTTAGAATAAAATAACATTTTTGTTAAATAGATTTGTATCAAAACAAAATTTACATTTTTGTTAAATAGGTCTGTGTTAAAACAAGAATGTCAATTTTGTTAAACTAGATTATTGTAAATAAAATGAAGTCATTATTTTAATTAATTTTGTTAAAATAAAATTGTTAACAAAATCAAGTTGTTGCTTTTTAGTCATTTTGTTGAAATAGAATTATCAACAAAATATAAGAATCATTTTAATGTAATCAAACTTTTTTTAATGTAAATAATGTAAAGATCATTTTAATGTAAATGGTATTTTATATAAAGAAAATTTTATATAAAGAATATTTTAAAATAACGAATAATTTAAATTTATAAAGAATTAAAATGATGATTTCGAGGTCCGATTTTGGATGGACGCAAAAGTATAAAAATATGAAGCCGGGTTAAGTATAGAAACGCCATTTGAACCAGAACGGGTTTATCGATCGATATTATTCATTTTATAATTAATATCGAAGAGAAGTGATTTCAAAATATAATATTTTGAAAATATTTTCATTTTATTATTATAATGATATAGAATATTAAATTTTGATTTTAAAATTGAAAAAGAAATTAAAATCGTTTTAAAACGAATTTATAAAATACTTTTTAAATGGAAATCGATGAAATAAATATAATATATTTATGTTATATATATAATGGCCTGAATAGAATGCGCCGCGCAGCGACCGTTTGCGAATTTCGACCATTAACTTCAAATGCACGTAACGGGAGATCCGACTGTCGGATTCTCCTAAAACCGGAACCGTTGGGTTCGTATCAAAAAGTGCTTTCCAATGAATATAAGAGATTTGAAAACTAAAAGTTAGATTTGGATATATGTCCAAATCAATTTCAGAAAAGCTCGCTATGGATGTAGTTCAGCGGCCGTTATCGAAAACCGACTGTACGAGCGATAATAAAATTATTAAAAATATGAAAAAATTATGTAAAATCATAATAAATAAGTTGAAAATATTTTTGATGAAAAATTCATGTTTTGAAAAGATAAAAATAGATTTTTATCGAAATGAACTAATTTTTAACTAGAATAAAAATCCAATTAATTAATATTTAATTGGAATTAAATAGAATAAATTGGATTTTTGGGTTGTCGTGAACAGTGTTTTTAATAACATGGTTCTTAAACCCCGATTAGAAAAGAATAAATCTTTTAAATAAGATTTAATGAAGTTTTCCAATTAATATTTAATTGGAATCAAATAGAATATAATTTTTGAATTTATAAATCTTTTAATTAAGATTATCGGAGTTTCCAATTATCTTTTGTAATTGGAATAAAATGTAATGTGAATTGGGTTTATCGTGAATAATGTTTTTAGATAACATTTATTCTTTAACCCAATTAACAATGAAAATAAAATTTGGAATTTATAAATCTTTTATTAAGATTTAATGGAAATTCTCCAAAGCAAAGTTTTCTAATTTAATATATTAAATTGGAATTGAATGGGATTCTATTTAATAATAATCGAGATAAGCTTCTGTGAATGAAGACCGTTACTATATATGGAATTTAAAGGGCTTTACCGTTATTCCATTTATATTGTTAGTCTGATACGGAAATTTATATCGATTATATATTGAGCTGATTTTTGTGAAGATTCCATTTTGATGGAAGACGATTTTGGGTTTATCGTGAACAATGTTTTTAAATAACATTTGCTCTTTAACTCAGTTAAAAGATAAGATAAATTGCTTAAATTTGAGCAATCATTAAGTAATGATTTTGGCATTAAAACTAAACTAGAGTTTTAATGAATCTTTAATTAGATTGAAATGGAAACGTGATAATTAGATTTATCAAATTCTTGAAATGATCGAAAATGGAGTACCATCAGTTTCACTCCAAACGATAGTTAAATCTTTAATTAGATTTGAACGTGAAATGGTAATTAAATTTTCCGATAACAACGTGGATGTTAGATATGGATTACTGCCAGTTTTGTTCCATGGGATGAATAGGTTGTGATTGTGATTAATAATAAATGATTACTTCGGTAAGGTTCGTTAATCCTGACTAGTTAAATAAATCTTTTGAAAATGATATTCAAAAGAAGATTAAAGAATAAATTTAAAAGGATTTATCTTTAATAAAATTAATGGGAAACTTTCCCTAATAATATGAATATTTTATTAAAAGAATATTCTGAGTTGGAATGAAGTGTATGATGTGTTTATATAGCACTTGTTTGTAAAATACGCGAATTATTCGGAAAGACCGGGTATAACCCATTCTGAATAATTACAACGACGATAAAGAGTAGAAGATGAAGACGGTGGTTGAAGACCGAAGATCTTCACATTGTTTGGGTGATTGCTGATGTCTTAATTGGGTCGTACACCCAAGCCAAGTTAATAAGTGGTGATCGTCCAAGCGTACTTGGAGATCGATGGATATGCGAGGAGTAAGGTGCCTCCGGTCTCGTTCAGACCCAGAACGGACTTGTAAATGGATGGTATGTCTGACGTTGTATTCCTTTACGATGTATTCCTTGATCTCTGCTAAATATGTATCTGTTTGGTGGTGGAGAATTTATTCTCTTGCTTAACACCCTTCTCTGAGTTTAGAGGTTATATATTGGCAGAAATCAATGGTATGGTATGGACTGACAATGTGGCATGCTAAGATGCAAACGATGAAGGCTTTTGTTGAAAAGAAGAGCATTGTAGTTGATGATCAAAGCACAACCTATTTAGGCATAGCTTTGTGTATAACGTTAATTCGCAAGCTTCACACCCCGATATGAGCCAAAAACGGGATGAGGAATGCAGGGAAATGGACGTATGTTAGTTTCTAGCTAGGAGGAATGTCATCGTTTAGAAGTCCTGGCATTTTACTCATGTGGATGTTGCTTATTACTTGATGGATAGAGAGGCGCCTCATATATATATATATATATATATATATATATATATATATATATATATATATATATATATATATATATATATATATCGATGACTGCGAGACCGATGGATGTTCTGGTCGACATTACTGACCAGATTATTTTATGCCCCATAGGTCAGGCTAACATATAGTCTATGGTATAACTAATCATCGACGGATGACCGACCCTATTGATAACCGCAGGTGCAGTCGCGGTTGTATCCTGGGACTCGGGCTAGGGAGTCTAGAATCGGCGAGGATAATCCCTTGCCTCGGTTCATAGATGGAAACCCAATCTCCAATACGCGATATTCGGTTTTAGTTGTGTATATATATATACATATATACGGCGACGTAATATAATGGTACCTACGCCGCCTATGATTGATACATTTATATTCGAAGTTGATTTCTTCACTTACAGTAATAATAAAATATGAAATTTCGCGTACCAAGCATTTTTAGCTATTATAAGGTAAAAATCTATCCTCCGACTGCGTTCATTCTGTGATGGGACCTAAGTCTTATAATAGCTTCATTTTTCCAAAATTCATTGTGTTGTTTTATTTTAAACTAAGATCATGCGGAGTAAACCCGTTCTGTGTTATACGGCGTGGTCTCGTGATTCATTTAACTTTAAAATCAAGTTAATAACTGTTTTGAGTTCTCATTCCAAACCCATGAGTGACCTGGAGTTTATTGTTTCAAGCTAAACTCTGGGTGCCCATATTTTCCACACGGGCAGCTAGTAGTTGGGTTTTGCAGATATTATCTTCACAGGATCCTGGTTTGCAGCTGAAGTGATATTCGGAAAGATATTATCTTCATTTAACTTTAAAATCAAGTTAATTGTTGTAATAAGCAATAAAATGTTCTTCTGTTTGTGTTCTGATGAGTGTTGTTCTCAAAACAATCCGGGCTTTCCTTTATGGGGAAGTTTGGGTCGTCACATTTGGTATCAGAGCTGGTTAGAGAACGTGATAGGGGGTTCTCGCTTAGCTGTTTGGTGGCGAGACGGAGACTCTTACCCCTACACGTCCCAATGGGAAGGTTGGGTTGGTTGTTGCAGTCGAGAGGCTGGCCGTAAAATCAGTTCTGAGGTATCACTGTATGTCACGGTGGGAGGTTATCCCATTGCCTGATGGTTGTAAATCCTAGGGCTATCGCATTTGGTATCAGAGCTTTGGTTTACAGATGAGACGACCCGAAACCCCGTACTGACGGTGGCAAGGGTAATCCGTGGAATATAACACATAAACAGATAATAGCAGAACAAAATTAAATAAATACACCAGATAATGAACAATAGAATATACTGAATAAAAGTAATCATCAGAGTTACACAGTATACAGGATCATACTTAGTACAAATACAGTTCAACTATACATAAATGTCTACAGCGGAAAACAAACATAATATGTACAATAGGAGCTGAACACCATAAAAAGAGATAAATGATAGAATCCATCTTCAGCTCCAGCTATCCAGAAAGAACCAGCTAAACCTGAATACAAGGCTGCTCGTGTAGAAAAAGGGGCACCCGAGTTTGAAAGTGAAACAAACTACGAGTCAGTCATGGGACTGGTATGAGAAATCTACTCAACACATATATAATTTGGCTAATCACAGGACCACGCCACTTTCGTAGAACGGGTTTACTCCATTGGATTGCCAGTGCTTTAAAACAAATCTTTCTTTTAAACAACGCAATGCATTTTATAAAAATGAAGCCATTATAAAACTCAGTTCCTATCACACAATGCAACGCAAACCGGAGGATAGAGTTTTACCTTATAATGGCCAAAATATGGTTGATACGAATAAACAAAGGCATTTGATATTATTGCAAGTGTTTATATGTTTTGAAAACAATTTCAAATCATAGCTATCAATCATAGACGGCATTAATGCCCCATACCACTATGTCGCCATATATAGGTATACAATCAAAACCGCACGATGTCGTATTTGGAAATTGGATTTCCGTCATGAACCAAGGCAAAAGATAGTCCTTACCGAATTCGAGACAATCTAGCCCATGTCTCCGGAACAGCCGCAACTGCCCCTTTGTGCGACAGGGCCGATCCACACGGAGTGGATTATGGTGCCTGAACAATACGTTTCTCCGCCCTTTGGGGCGTAAATGAGCCAACGAATGACTCCATCGGACCCGGATCGTCCGATCAAACCGAGGCGCCTCGCAACAGCAACAACCACACAGGTGAAAAGTATATAAATGTCAGGGCTGGGAGGTCACTGACACCACCCTAGCTAGAAAGAAACGCATGCCCTCCCTGAGGTCCTTCTCCCGTTTCTGGTTCATATCGGGGTGTGAGGCTCGCGAATTCACATTATACACAAAGCTACGCCGCACTGGCGGGGCTTTGATCATCACCACAAGACTTTGCTTTTCAACAGAAGCCCTGATCATTTGCCACTTAGGCATGCCACACTAGCAATTCATGCCATGCGACTGATGTCCATCGATATACAACCTCTGAGCTCGTGCGTCTCAGAGAAGGGCGTTAAGCAAAAGAATAACTTCTCCGCCGCCAACCAGATGTATATTTAATTGAGATCGATCAACACAGAATAAAATCCAATGTCAGACACACAGTCCATTTACAAGTCCGTTCTGGGTCTGAACGAAACCGGAGGCACTAAATATCTCGCAAATCCATCGATCACCACGTACGTCTGGACGATCACCACTCATTATCCATATTTTGGGATGCCTCCCAATCAGGACCTCGGTTACCATCCAAACGAGGTGAAGATCTCCGGTCTTCGACCACCGTCTTCATCTTCGACTTTTAATCGTCGGTCAATTATTTGAAATGAGAATTAACTCGGCCTTTTCAAATAATTCACGTATATTTAGAATTTCAAATCAATTCATTTCAATGGTTAAATCATTCGATAACACCAATTTTGTTCTTTAATGTAATTTTCACACCGAAAACATTCAACCATCAAATACTACATAAATCGAGCAAATTCAGTTTCTTTCCATTCCATATTGTTTATGGTATTTTATAACGATTTATTGCTATTTTTATTTATTTTAAAATAGCCAATTTATTCAAAATGACGCTTCACGCCATAACGCGGCCGTGGCGCTGTTTTTCCTCAGATTTGATTTACATATATCTGAAAATCTAACCATTGGATCTTCACAAAATTTACATCATTAGAAAGGTCTTTTCAAAACGAATCCAGCGGTTCGAGTTTCGGGAAAATCCGACGGTCGGATCTCCCGGTACAATCGTTTGAAGTTTCGATTTCAAAATACGAACTGCAACGTCGTTATTCGATTAAATATAATTATATTTATATTTATATAAATATAATCGTTTCTGGCGCTGTTTTTCTTCAGATTTGAATTAAACATTCCAGACAATCCAACCGTTGGATTTTTACAAAGTTGATGTCGTTGGAAAGATTTTTCCTAAGCGAACCCAACGGTTGCGATTTCGGGAAAATCCGATGGTCGGATTTCTCGTACTAATCGTTTCAAATTACGATTCCGAAATGCGAACTGCACGGCTTCGATTCCTTTTAATTATATTTATATTTATATATATAAATATAGTTCATTCTATAATTCCAACTATAGTTCATTCTATATTTTCAACTTCGTTTTCACTTCAAATATTTCACTAACGCCTTAATATTTCGAAAAATTTCGCCATAACCTCCTTTGTACGGGGAGGGGTTTGGAAATTTATTGGGCCGTGTTAGGTACCCAATAAATCCTAAAAAGCATTCACATATTTATAGTGATATATTCTGGTGTTTACGAGGGAGCATGTATAGATAATCACTCCAGAGAATAAATTCTCATCACCCCGTTTCCGTGTGGAAATAAATAGTCCATGTGCCGTATCTAATAACTAGAGAGACGTGATTATTGTCAACTCCAGACCCGTGTGGGGTTTTTATTAATCTGGCAATTTATCGTTATATTTTATAGAGTCCATATCAGTCATCAGTTCAACCTGTAGTATATAATCATCGCCATACAAGCCTCTCGCTCGTATGGTAAATCTTCCACCTCATCACACAAGCTCCAATTGCTTATGTGGAATATGATGAAGTATGCCTATCGTCAAGAAGTATGCCATGTAGCGTAGTTCAAATTTAATTGTTACTATCCTATGGCGATATTTATAATTTCACATAGAATAACCAGCACTCCGCATCCAATGGCATTCACAGGAGTTGATATAAAAATAAAATTGCGCAGCCAACTCATCAAGGCTTACCTATTTGTCGGGCACGCAAATAATTTCTTTACTCTACAGCTAATCCATTTTTCCTGTTCAACACATGTATATATATGCAGAACAAAGCCAATAATAATATTTCTAGCAAACTATTATTTATTTCAACCCGTGTGTATTTTTATCAAAGCGTATACGTGATAAAAGAAATATTTTTATCATCAAAAATATTTATTCAACACGTGAATGTTTTTAACACTTCATATTCACAATAAAAATGTAGTTTTTATTGTCTATTCATTTTATTTTAAATTCAAATAATATTCAACACATGAATTTCAACTCAACGAATGAATTGCAACTCAACACATGAATATTCTCTATAGTTTGTATATATATAAATGTGATTTTTATCGCTAAAACTATTTGTTTAAATTCAAATAATATTCAACACATGAATTTCAACTCAACGAATGAATTGCAACTCAACACATGAATATTCTCTATAGTTTGTATATATATATAAATGTGATTTTTATCGCTAGAACTATTTGTTTAAATTCAAATAATATTCAACACATGAATTTCAACTCAACGAATGAATTGCAACTCAACACATGAATATTCTCTATAGTTTGTATATATATAAAAATGTGATTTTTATCGCTAAAATTATTTGTTTAAATTCAAATAATATTCAACACATGAATTTCAACTCAACGAATGAATTGCAACTCAACACATGAATATTCTTTCAACATATGTAATTTATTTCAACGAATGAAAATTTTTCTAACACATGTATATTTCAGAAAATTTCGGCAGCATAACGGCAGGGTAGTTAAAACCGGGACCGTCCCTAGTACGGCTCCTCGCTCTACCTTAAAACCTCACGGTTTTTGACAATGGGGATCATGCATCTAGTTCGCACGCAGGCGGCATGTATATATTTATTTCATTTCCACAAACTAATCCTATGTGGTTTCAACCAAATATTTCTCAACCACAAACGGGTATTTTTCAATCACAATCAATCAATATCAACCACAAACAATCCCAAACAACCATCCGCTATCAATCAATTTTCACACCAATCACAATCAATAAATATCGTCCATGGTTTGTGGACGAGGGGCGTATATATATACATATATATATTTATATATAGCAATTCACTTTTATTCCAACACAAATATAATTTTTTTAACAATGCATATACAACTTATACATCGAACGTACAACTTATACAACGCTTATACATGAGGTGTACAACGCTTATATAACTCATACATCGACTATATAATTTATACATCGTCATTTTCCATATCGTTTATAAATTAGAAATCTCACATTGGGTTCCACTCCACCAAAAATAGCAGAAGGCTCAGAAAAATATGCGGTCAGTTTTGTTGTGAAGCTCTCGTCATCACGATCATAACGGATCCAAGTTTGTAATTTTTCGACCTCCTATGGAAAAGATATTGATTTATGAACCTTAACGACAGTTTAAAGTTAATTAATATAATAATTAATTAAAATCTTTAACCTTTCTTCCTACACAATCCCTGGCCATCGTTCGTTCTTCTTGGCCGATATCAAACCCATTGATTCACTTCTAGGGTTCCCTCGTGTACAAGAATCGACGCGCCAGGAGCTGATCTGAAGCCACCATGACGTCGTCCTACACAGGAGCTCCCCGCGGCCAGGGTTCAGGCCAACTTGGTGGGGCCCATCATCAGTAATTCCGGTCGAAAACCGGTGTCTTCCAACCCCAAAATCTCGTCCAATGCTCAGAATTAATTGATCATAGTGGTACAGATTGAAAGCCCTTAAGAATCTCTATCAATTTTGTTTAATAACCAACACATAAATCGAATTGGGTTGGAAGATTTTGATGAGGAAAGAAAGGAGCGATTTTGTCCATCGGTTGAAGGAGCTGGCGGCGGGATTTTTTTTATGAGGGTTAGGGTTTATAAAATCTAGGTTTATATATAAATATAATATTATTTTAATTCGTAAATTTCTTGTTCAACACCACAACTCAAAATCAAATCCAACGTCTGTCATCTCTAGCTAAATACCCCCATCCCGGACACAATGGGATATGTTTCGTAGGCCCATTCGACTGTTACAGTCAGTTATTTTTCAAATTTAAAATATAAAACATTCAATATTTGATTTGAATGTGCATTTCAATTTGCCAGGGCCACAAACTGATTCGAAAAATTCCAGAAAAATGAATCTAGCTATGTTTTGACGATACGGTCCCAACAAAACTAGTTTCGTCGAATTCTGAGACCGTTTGCAAAAAGGCCCATTTCTGGTCGATCCATTTTAACTGTAATTGACCAAAACACATTTTCCTTTGCCACGCTCACATACTAGCTTCAAAAATTATGAAATTTGAAACCTAGTAATAACTTCACATCCCGGATCGAAAAAAAGTGGTTTCGTCGATTTCCGAGGTCGTATGCAAAATGGCCAATTTCACGGGCTACATAATTTCCATAACGACCTTTCTGGAAATTCATTCGGCCATAACTTTTGCTTTCCGCTATGAAAATTCGATTTTTCAGATTCGTTAGAAAGGTATTCACTAACAGATTTAAATATTTTTGGTTTCACTAAAATCCGTTTTGTTTTGCACCCGGTATAGTCCGACAAAGTTTGAATTCAATTTTTGAAACTGCAGCGCCATTTCAGGCCTTGTTTATAATTATAATTAACTATATTCGTTTTCAATTGTCGATTCAAACTCAGTTCTCATTGCTATTATTTAAAATATTTATTTTAAATATTTAAAATCCATTATTTTAGCCAAATTAATTTTTTTTTAATTGGCTTAGATTTTCTGGGTCGTTACAACAGAGCTTGAGAACAAGACACATTAGAATCGAACAAAAGAATTTATCAGAGATTAGATTAGTAATATCCAATAAGAATAACTCGTTGGAGATGGGATCGGTAGTATCCTAGAATGAGTTCGAAGAGTGTTATTTTTAAAATAAAAATGAGTTTAGTTTTGAAGATTTCAATCTAAATATACGTATTTGAGTATATTATTTTATTTTAATTTGGACAATCGAGTATATAAAGATTTTGAATATATGCGTAATTAACGGATATTCGAAGTTTTAATATACTGGATAAATATAGAATCACACTCTAGTCGCCCGGGGATGATTCTGGTGATTGATCGATCATCATCAGTATTTATGTTCGAGTTTCGAAAGTGGTATATCTATATATTTCCATTGACTGGTGTGAGAACCAAAACTAGATAGGGTATATTGTTGTGATTTGCACTAAAAATATGATTTTTGATTATAGATAAAAGCTATATATATTTGAAAAGTTAATCACCTAATTGATTGCTGGTTGTGATGTTTGATAATTAGTTTAACAAATTAAAATATTGGAATGATAATTAATTCAATCAATATTTGGAAGAATGATAAATTTAGATACATCGAATTAATATTGAACTGAATTGAAATTTGATTAGAATTGAAAGTTGAGTTGGTTAATTTAACAACTTTCAGCTTCGTTCCTTTTCGAGGACGAAAAGATTTTAAGTGGGGGAGATTGTAACAACCCGGATTTTCAGAACCAATTTTAAAATTTTCTTTTAGTTAATTTAATGGATTTTGAAATAATTTATTTTGAATAATAACAACTATTTTTTTTATTTAAATCGAAGTTAGAACGAATAAATTTATTTTAATTATGAAACGAGCCCGAAATGGCGTGGTAATTTCAGTTTTCGATTTTAAACTTTGAAAATTTATATAAAATTGATTTTAAGTCGGAATTGGATAAAACTAGACACGTTAGGATCGTATTGACGATATCTTTCCAACGAATGTAAGAAATTAAGATTTCGGTTTATAATTTGTAAGTTATGAAAAATTCAAAATATCAGAAAAACGCTATGGAATTTATATATATAGTATATAAGACCCAAAACACTACTTTTTACATACGAATGAATTTGAACTCGAAACCACTTCCATTGAGTTCAAAATGATGTTTATGCATTGAAAAAGTATAAACACTGATATATTTTGAGATTCATAATTTATTTATTTATACATGTATTTTTAATATAATACATATACGCCATAAAAATGGCCATTTTTCAAACAATCTCCAAATTCGACGAAATAAGTTTTGTTGGAACTGTATCATCAAAACAAAGCTAAAAATATTTTTCTGTAATTTTTAGAGCTAGTATGTGATCGTAAGAAGTTAATTTTGAATCGATCAGCCATATAAGGCCAGGAATAGAACATTTTGAGAAAACAGACTCGGAATCCAACGAAACTAGTTTTATTAGAACCGTATCGTCAAGATATAGCAACATGTCAATTTTCATCGCCAACGGAGTGCGTATCTGACTATGACACCAATAACTGGCAAATAAAGAGAGCGTGAATTAAAGAATTAATAATAAAGCTAGAAAATTAATAATAAATAATAAATCCTAACCCACTGCTATATAATATATTTTTCACCTTCCCTGACCCTCATTATTCTTCTTCCTCAAAAATTGACAGCAGCCATCTCCATCTTTTTCTCTTGTAATTATGCAAAAAGGACCCCGGATCTTAAATAATTTATATCTCTCAATACATACAAAATCAAACCAAACCGTTTCTGGGTATTGTAGATCTTGTTGATCTCTACCTACCACAAAAATTACAGAGTCTATTGTCGCACGGATTCATCGGATTCGATGGTCAAAGTTAGAAAATGGATTTCGGATTTTGGCGAATTACACACAAACCGTGAAGAATTAGGTGATGGCCCAGTTGAAGGAATTGTAGAGGTGAGATAGATGAACAACTTTGTCTTAGGTTGTTTGATCTGAAAGGGATCAGATTGGCAGAAAAATCGAGATGATCGGAGACGATGTATTTCAGTGAGCAGCGAACAAAGATCACCAATTTCCGGAGACTATGGCCATTTCCAAGCGATGGCCCCAACATGAAAGTTTTTCGTCTACGTGAGGGGAAGGTGCTGATTTTTTTTATGGCGATTGGTTGTGTGTGGCGGCCGGGAGAGAGCTCGAATTGATTTCCGTTCACGGCGAGTTTTCCGTCGATCGAGGCGGAGTTAGGTGGCGGCACGGGTGGCGGCACGGGTGGCGTGGCGGCGGCTTGGAGTGGAGGTTCAGGCGGTGTGCCCAGGTCGGGGTCTGGTGGTCTAGGGTGACATCGGAGAGTGCTTGAAGGTGGGTTGCGGCTGTGAACGTATTGGAGAAGAAGATGAATAGTAATTTATTAATTATTTAATTATTTCAATGTTCGTACGCTCATATCTTTCACATACGGATACAGAATTGCGCGATTTCAGATCCGCCGCAATCGTGGCAATGAGGGCTTCGCGTGGACACTAATTTTGTCCAGTTTGGCGCAAGTTGAAATTTTGGGTAAATTCTGTAGTTTTATTAATTATTTAAATTGTTCAAACTTCGAAAATTCATAACTTTGTGATACGAACTCGAAATCGCGCGAAACATGATTTGGTGCGATCAGTGAGTCGAGACCTTCGCATAGACACCAACTTTATCAATTTTGGAGCAAGTTAGATTTTGGCCCAAATTTGGATCCGAACAGTAAATTAAAGAATGGCGAAGTGAAAACCAAAGGTGACAACTCTTTCTCACTCAAATTTTTTGAACAGTTATTTATTTTAATCAAATATAAATTAATTACCTGTGATGGGAACAATTGTTTGTTGAGTAAATTGATGTTTTGGATGTCATGTTGTGAAAAGATTGAAATTTGGAATTTGTATCATGTTAAAATAATGTTGTTTCTTATATGATATTTAAAACATGATTCCACTGCCATTTACAAGTTACCTGACTTGTATATGTGATTGGGACGATAATTTTCACACATCGCCCAAGTGCACAAATAATTTATTTAATTATTTGTTATATGTTGGTTGAAACCCCACACGAGTCTTGGGATGATATTATAATCAGACATCTCCCTTGTGATTAGTGGTAAAATGCACTCTGGTTGTTATTTGGATGTTTCATCATTAGTATAGAATCCATGCGATGTGTGAAATCCATAAAACTGAATTATACGGTAATTGATTGAGTCGCATTCCGATTCAGAAATAAATATGGTTTTATAAAAATGTTTTATAAACATATTTTGTAAACATATTTTATAAATAGTGTTTTATAAATAATGTTTTATGTTAAAAGAATCATTGTTATGTTAAAGAAACATTTCTAATGAAAAGAACAATTATAATGTAAAATAACATTTCTAATGTAAAATAATACTTTTAATGTAATGAGATATTTTAATGTAATGAAACATTAAAATGAAATATTTCATGTAATGAAATATTTTAATGTAATGAAGTATTTTAATGTAATGAAATATTTTAATGTAATTAAAATGAAACATTTTATGAAATAAACATTTTATGTAATGAACATTTTTAATGTAAAGAACATTTATAATGTAAAGAATCATTTTTTATGTAAAGAATCATTTTTAATGAAAGGAATCATTTAGAATAAAAAAAAAGACATTATAATGTAAAAGTACATTTTTGAATAAAATAATATTTTAAAATGAATTAGACATTATAATGTAAAAGTACATTTTAGAATAAAATAACATTTTTGTTAAATAGATTTGTATCAAAACAAAATGACATTTTTGTTAAATAGGTTTTTGTTAAAACAAGAATGTCAATTTTTTTGAACTAGATTATTGTAAATAAAATAAAGTCATCATTTTAATTCATTTTCTTAAAGTAGAAATGTTAATAAAATTAAATTGTCGCTTTTTAGTAATTTTATTGAAATAGAATTATCAACAAAATATAAGAATCATTTTAATGTAATCAAACTTTTTTTAATGTAAATAATGTAAAGAACATTTTAATGTAGATAGTATTTTATATAAATAATATTTTAAAATAACGAATATTTTGAATTAATATTCCATAAAGAATTAAAATGCTGATTTCGAGGTCCAATTTTGGATGGACACAAAAGTATAAAAATATGAAGCGGGGTTAAGTATAGAAACGTCATTTTAACCCGAACGGTTTTATCAATCAATTTTATTCATTTTATAATGAATATCGAAGAGAACTGATTTCAAAATATAATATTTTGAAAATATTATCATTTTATTATTATAATGATATAGAATATTAATTTTTCATTTAAAATTGAAAAAGAAATTAAAATCGTTTTAAAACAAATTCATAAAATACGTTTTAAATGGAAATCGATGAAATATATATAATATATATGTTATATATATAATGGCCGTAATAGAACATGCCGCACAACGACCGTTCGCGAATTTCGACCATTAGCTTCAAATTTACGTAACGGGAGATCCGACAGTCGGATTCTCCTAAAACCGGAACCGATGGGTTCGTATCGAGAAGAGCTTTCTAATGAATATAAGAGATTTGAAATCTAATGGTTAGATTTGGAGATATGTCCAAATCAATTTCAAAAAAGGTCGCTATGGATGCAGTTCAGTGGCCGTTATCGAAAATCGACTGTACGAGCGATAATAAAATTATAAAAAATATGGAAAAATTATGTAAAATCATAATAAATGAGTTGAAAAGAATTTTGATGAAAAATTCCAGTTTTGAAAAGTTAAAAATATATTTTTATCGAAATGAACTAGTTTTTAACTAAAATAAAAATCCAATTAATTAATCTTTAAATGGAATTAAATAGAATAAATTGGATTTTTGGGTTGTCGTGAACGGTGTCTTTAATAACATGCTTCTTAAACCCCGATTAGAAACGAATAAATCTTTTAAATAAGATTTAATGAAGTTTTCCAATTAATATTTAATTGGAATCAAATAAAATATAATTTTGGAATTTATAAATCTTTTAATTAAGATTTTTGGAGTTTCCAATTATCTTTGGTAATTGGAATAAAATGTAATGTGAATTGGGTTTATCATGAACAATGTTTTTAAATAACATTTGTTCTTTAACCCAATTAACATTGAAAATAAATTTTTGGAATTTATAAATCTTTTACAAATTCTACAAAGCAATGTTTTCCAATTTAATATATTAAATTGGAATTAAATGGGATTCTATTTAATAATAATCGAGATAAGCTTCTGTGAATGAAGACCTTTACTATATATGGAATTTAAAAGGCTTTGCCGTTATTCCATTTATATTATTAGTCTGATACGAAATTTATATTGATTATATATTGAGCTGATTTCTGTGAAGATTTCATTTTGATGAAAGACGATTTTGGATTTATCGTGAACAATGTTTTTAAATAACATTTGTTCTTTAACCCAGTTAAAAGATAAGATATATTTCTTAAATTTGAGTAATCATTAAGTAATGATTTTGGCATTAAAACTAAACTAGAGTTTTAATGAATCTTTAATTAGATTGAACTGGAAACGTAATATCTAGATTTATCAAATTCTTGAAATGATCGAAAATGGAGTACCACCAGTTTGACTCCAAGCGATAGTTAATTCTTTAATTAGATTTGAACGTGAAATGGTAACTAAATTTACCGATAACAACGTGGATGTTAGATATGGAGTACTGCCAGTTTTGCTCCATAGGATGAATAGGTTGGGATTGGGATTAATAATAAATGATTACTTCGGTAAGGCTTGCTAATCCCGACTAGTTAAATAAATCTTTTGAAAATGATATTCAAAAGAAGATTAAAGAATAAATTTAAAAGGATTTATCTTTGATAAAATTAATGGGAACCTTTCCCTAATAATTTGAATATTTTATTAAAAGAATATTCTGAATTGGAATGAGGCGTATGATGTGTTTTTATAGCACTTGTTTATAAAATACATGAATTATTTGGAAAGACCGGGGTTAACCCATTCTGAATAATTACTACGACGATCAAGAGTCGAAGATGAAGACATTTGTTGAAGACCGGAGATCTTCACATCGTTTGGGTGATTACTAATGTCTTGATTGGGCCATACACCCAAGCCAAGATAATAAGTGGTGGTCGTCCAAGCACTTGGAGATCGATGGATATGCGAGGGATAAGGTGCCTCTGGTTTCATTCAGACCCAGAACGGACTTGTAAATGGATGGTATGTCTGACATTGTATTCCATTATGCTGTATTCGTTGATCTTTGCTAAATATGTATCTGTTTGGTGGTGGAGAATTTATTCTCTTACTTAACACCCTTCTCTGAGTTTAGAGGTTATGTATTGGCAGAAATCAATGGTATGGTATGGACTGACAATGTGGCATGCAAAGATGCAAATGATCAAGGATTTTGTTGAAAAGAAGAGCCTTGTGGTTGATGATCAAAGCACAACCTATTTAGGCATAGCTTTGTGTATAGCGTTAATTCGCAAGCTTCACACCCCGGTATGAACCAAAAACGGGATGAGGACTGCAGGGAAATGGACATATGTTAGTTTCTAGCTAGGAGGAATGTCAGCGTTTACAAGCCCTGGCATTTTACTCATATGGATGTTGCTTATTACTTGATGCATAGAGAGGCGCCTCGGATATATATATATATATATATATATATATGTGTGTGTGTGTATGTATGTATATGTATATGTATATATATATATATATATGTATATATATCGGTCACTGCGGGACCGATGGATGTTCTGGTCGACATTACTGACTAGATTATTTAATGCCCCATAGGACAGGCTAACTTATAGTTTATGGTATAACTAATAGTCGATGGATGACCGGCCCTGTTGATAACCGTAGGTGCGGTCGCGGTTGTATCCAGAGACTTGGGCTAGAGAGTCTCGAATCGGTGGGGATAATCCCTTGCCTCGGTTCATATATGGAAACCCAATCTCCAATACGCGATATTTGGTTTTAGTTGGTAAATATATATACGGCGACGTAATATAATGGTACCAACGCCGCCTATAATTGATACATTTATATTCGAAGTTGATTTCTTCACTTATAGTAATAATAAAAGATGAAATTTCGCGTATCAAGAATTTTTGGCTATTATAAGGTAAAAATCTATCCTCCGACCGCGTTCGTTGTGTGATGGGACCTGAGTCTTATAATAGCTTTATTTTTCCAAAAAGCATTGCGTTGTTTTACTTTATACTAAGATCATGTGGAATAAACCCGTTCCGTGTTATACGGCGTGGTCCCATGATTCACTTAACTTTAAAATCAAGTTAATAACTGTTTTGAGTTCTCATACCAGTCCCATGACTGACCTGGAGTTTATAGTTTCAACCTAAACTCTGGGTGCCCATATTTTCCACACGGGCAGCTAGTAGTTGGGTTTTGCAGATATTATCTTCACAGGATCCTAGTTTGCAGCTGAAGCGATATTTGGAAAGCTCTATATCCGTGTATTTCTTTCAGTTGTATTTTGTATCATTTTTTTCCGCTGCTTTATATAAATGTAATTTAAATCTCTGATATTTTATTTCTATTGTATTTTTTTATTTATACTCTGGAATGTTCTTGTACTCTGATGTAATTGTTGTAATAAGCAGCGAAATGTTCTTTTGTTTGTATTTTGATGATTGTTGTTCTCAAAACAATCTGGGCTTTCCTTTACGGGGAAGTTTGGGTCGTCACACCTACTTTATGAATGGCGGTGATCGTCTATCTCGACACATGGCAATCGGAATTTGATTGAAAGCGGGGGGGGGGGGGAAGGGAGGGGGTGCAAGATGTTTTGCTGCCGATTGGCTGACCCAGGGTTGGTGCGGGTTTGGGCGTGGGTTGAGGACACGGTGACGTGTTGTTGAGCAGCTCCATATCGGAGACCGATTATTGAAGTTGGCGTCGTCGATCAGAAGAGACAATCGTGTTTTTTGAAAGCCTGGATGAAGTATTCGCAATGCTGGTAGAAGAAAGGCACGGACTGGAGTTTAATCCGAGTAATTAAATATAATTATATCTTAACTAAGAAATTTAATGTTTAATTTAATTGGTTAAACTAATAATAGGTATAACTTTTACCCAAGTCATCAAAATCAAACCAAACTAGTCGCGTTGAATCATAGTAGAAATACTACATTGCTGAGCTGAGTCAGAAGGGTTCACAAACAATTAGGATTTTCATTTAATTTTAAACGATTGTTTTAAATTAAACAAAATTACGTTGAAATCATCGAATTAAAACAATGTTGAGTTAACTCTCATGCTTTCTGAAATACTGTAATGTGATTAAATCCATATAATTATTAAATTGGATGACTGATTGCTTGGTTGATTATCGGTTATTGACATTATTTGTCTCGAATTGGATGATTTAGATTAAAATATTTATTTTAGATGTTATTATTAAATGATGTTATGATCTTTGATGCAGGGAAGTATAGGTTAAAGGGATTCAACCGAATTCCTCAAATATTATATGTGATATTTGTTTTTACGTTATTTGTATATGCATTGGTTGAACCCGAATGACACTGAAAACCTGTTTGAATGTGGATGTTGAATTGAATTTCAACAATGTTGTATTTTTAATAAATTTATGGTATTAATTGAGGAACTGGTAGCAAATGGCCTGAAACACACCTTTTTATTTAGTCGTTGAATTGTCATCAATTAAATTTACGTAGTTAAGTTATAAAATTTATTTTCATAACTGAAGTTATATTTTCTATTATATTTTATAAATTAAGTTTTGAAAATAGATCGATGAATATAAATCGGTTTTATAAGTATTATAAATTGATTTTTTAGTGACAATTTAACGTTCAAATAAGGTTTTATAAGTGAATAAAGCCAAATGTAATCCATGGGTTAATAAATTGGGACAATTGTCTATAAGAAAACAATTTAGTAATAATATTAAATTAATTATATTAATCTAAGAGGAAGAATTTATTGAAATCAGTTAAGGAATTAACTGATGATTTAAAGTTGACTAAGTCAACTGTTTTGCTGAAGTTGATTATTAGATTAATTGATTTCTAATTAATCTAATGAAAACGGTTTATTGAATAGTTATTTTAAATTAATAAGATTTCTTAAAAGTTAATTATCCTTTTATTTAAAGAAGCTAAAAATGATTATTTAATTAGCAATTGTATAATAAAGTTTAGCTAATCTGGTTTGTTTATGAAGAAGTAAACTGTTTTATTATAGTAAGTAATTAAGTTAAGTATTATTTTATTATTATTTTAATTAAAGTGATTATTTCTTAAATGAAATTCATTTAAGAAAACAACTGAGTTGTAATGACTTTTTAGTGATGATTAGTGAAAGTTCCGAAAGAAGATTTTATTATATAAGATAAAAATCCAAATGTTTTTGGAAAGATTTATAAAAAGAAATCAAAACTAAAGTATAAATTTAAAGAGCAGCTTTACTTAATTGAATTAACTAAAAGGATTTTAATAGAAGAAAATTTTGTAAGTATGAAGAAGATGAAAGTTAAATGATTTAGGTAAAGGAAGCATTAAATGGGTTTTAGTTTTAAAATCTGAGTTCCGTAAAAGAAGTTATAAAAGTGATTTGGGTTAATGTTGGCTCAAAGTAAATATTTTTATTTAATACTTTTATTAATATTAGAGTAAAATTTCAAGAACAAAAAAGAAATTACTTATTGGGTTTGGGTAAAGAAGTTGAAAAGGGGATTTTTATTATAAAATCCAAAAATCTAGATTTATAATATGATGTTAAGTGATTTTGAATAAACGATGGGAATTTAATTATAGTAAGTAGAGATGGAATTGTATTTAGGAGTTTAAAGCTTAAGGAATGGTTTTGGCAAGAATGATTTAGTATATGGATTGAATAAAATAGTTATAATTAATCGAGATTTCTCAAAATAGGAATATGGTTTATAAACCATATTTTAATTAAAACAGAAATAAGATTTTGGTTGATAATTTAAGTAGTATGGATTATTGAGTCATGATTTTTATCTGTCTAAAGATAAGAACGTTTTCGATCAAGGTCTGAGAGGTAAATAAAATGCCCCAACTTCAACGGCTTCTCTATTATCGAGGGATGATATTAGTTTGTGACGGGTAAGGAAGTTGAAATTGGTTATTATTTCCAAATTACGGAAACAAAAGATGATTTTCCAATATAAGTAAATAGAATTCAAATTTTTATCGATGTAATGATTTGTAAGGATTCCATAAGGAGTCTTTTAATGAATAAATTTGAATAATTGAGCCTAAGCTTCCAATGTACTTGATAATACTATTAGGATTGATAGTTAAAAACTCGACTATTAATGAAACATCTTATTAGATCTTTTTGATGTGTTGATTTGAAGAGACCGGGTTGGGAACTAGACCCAAAACCACGTCGAATCAACTTTGCGCTCAAAACTAACTTGTAGCAAATAAAAATGGAGCATTGAAGACCATAGATCTTCATAAGTAGAGGAACTGCTTATAATCTCTCGGTAGCTCCCACAAAAGAGATACACTGTGGTTCTGTCGTGGTTGGAATTTATGAATTTTAAGGAATTCTCGCTACTGATCCTTAGGGTGATTCCTATATATCATGCAGTAGGAGAGTGCCTTTGGTTCGTCCTATTCCTGGATGACTTGTATGGACGAATGTCTAACAGAGTATTTCCGTAAGAGTCACGTATGTTAATTTTTACAAATATGCTAAGTTTGGTGGCGAAGAATTTATTCTCTAAGCATAACACCCATAGTGTATTTATGGATGTCAATTAGTGAATGACAGATCTAACAATGTGGCATTCAAAGTTAATGAGGTGTTCTCTAAAAGATAATCGTGATGTCAAGCCTCATCAAACGGGAAATGACCGAAATCGGGCAGGCAACATGGCTAAGTGGGTCATTCCCAAGTAGGGTATATTGTCATCATTTATAGAAATTTGTATTTGTTCATCTTTCATTTCTATATCTCCCGAGAAGTACGGTAGGTCTATAAAACCGTAGGGTGACAATATGTTCAATACACTCAAGCTAAATAAGTGACCGGTCATGTGTGGCCGAGTTGCAAGATGTTCCTGTTGAACACTAGTGCATTACCCTCTAGAGGTGCACTTTCGGAAGGTGGTCCCATATCTTGTCATAGTTGGAATCCAATCTCCAATAAGTGCCACGCAGTTTTCAATTATATAATAAATATGTATAGCGTGAGATGCAAGCTTCCTGCTAGATGGTTATTTATTTGTAGTTTGATAGACATTATTATAATATCACTGGATATTGATATATCAAAAACATTTTGGGTTATTGTAAGGTAAAAACCGTCCGTATTTATGTGTGGACCGGACTTACGACTACCCTTTTCTTTCAAAAAGGATTTCTAAAGTTAAACAAGTTGTTGTGCTATGAATTTATCACTGAAAAGTATTTCAGATTGATTTGGGAGAATTCTGCTTTGCTTCAAATGTGCTTGGGTCAGACCGAGAATATTATCAGGTTAGGTTTCATTTGGAGCTTCAGAAGAGGAGCATGGTCGAGACGTATAACCATATTTACTAGTATTATATTATTCTATTATGCGTTATATTGAAATGTATGTGTACTCTGATGTTGTAATATACATTTTTCTTTTTATGTAAAGCATTTGATATTATATTTTTTTTATTCCACTGTGAGACTTTGATCCTCTTATTAATCTATTCTAATCTTCCTTTCTTTCTCTTCTCATCCTTTAACTCTTTCTATTAACAATCTGGGTTTTCGATACTTGTATTTTTGGAAAGTATTACATGATCATGTATTATTATTGAAAATTCGAGCATCGAATTTTCCGGGTCACTAGAGTTAGTATCAGAGCTAAAGGTTGAGTAGTAACCTTGTCTTTGTGGTGTAACTCGATAGAGATGGAGTTAGTAATATCCTAGATTGAGTTTGTGTGTGTGTGTATATATATATGAGAGAACGTACTTGTTAGTGCTATTAAAAAATTATTTCATATTGTGTTGATTGATCTGTCCAGTGGTATATAAATTCCAGATCGACACGTTTAGCCGACGTGGTCGATAGTGATTTCTAAACACTTGAACAGAGCAGTTTGACATAATATTGTTTTTATAGTGGGTATATGAAATAATTTTACCCAAATTATATTTTTGTATAAAGAAATAATTTTCAAAAATTATTAATATGATTGGTTGTTGTTATTATAACCAAATGAGATTATAATATTGAAATAGTTATATAAAACCAAATAGAATTTGTATATAAATGTAATACATAGATGAACAAAATTGAATTCGGACTAGAATTGAGAATTAGAATTCCGGATGCTTAGTAAATATTTTCTGAAGTATTTTAAAGGTAATATAACACTACTTTGAAGAATTTTTGAAACATAGTTGCTTTTAAATGGGTTTTGAAAATGACTAGGCAATGAACTCACTTCAGTCGCTGCAAAATAATTCCGATGATCATCTGGACATCATTGGTGTTCATTTTCGGGTTTCTAAGTGATGGTTTTTAACATAGTGAAATTTATTAATGGAGAATTTGTTTGAGGAATCAAATTGTTTTAAAAATTCAAATACTTGTAATTGAATGGTTATAGATATATGTATATGATTTCAAAAACTGATTTGAAATAAAAGCCGGGGATTTGAATTTAAATTTAACTTGTTTAAAGAAATAGATTAAAAATGGTAAAAGTGAATCGAATGGGTTGAAATTTAACTTAAGTTAAGTGGAATTATATTAGAATGAAAATTAAATTGGGTAGCTTATAAATTGGAAGTGAGTAAATTGATTTGAAATCAATTTGGCTGAATGTTTGTATGTGGACTGTGGATTAGAGTGAAAATTTGGATTGAGAATCCTTTAAAACCAAGTGAAATGATTTGGTTATATTAAACTAAAGGATTGAATGATTACTTAAATATTAGTTATTGAAACTCACGTGTTGAATCGAGCAAGTACAGGTGTTTAGAGCCATTGGCTTGATTTTTTGGCGTTTGATCGCTTAAACAAGAAGCAAGTACACTTAAAAAAGCTTATATAAGATACGCCTATGCAAAAATACAAAAATTGGGTTTTGAATTTGGTTTTTCTGACCATGTAGGTCAATGTATATATATTTCTTATTCCTTCAATATTGAAGAAGTCTTTCCGTACAATGGAGACTCTACCAAAATTTTCCGAAAATTCAAGTTATTGATTTTTTTTTAAAGATTTTTGAATATTTTTTTATTAACAGAAATGAATTAGGTTTAAATTAAAACAAATTGGATTTTTTAAAAGTTACTGGGTTTGTAGCGTTCTTCTTGTCTTAGTAATTTCGGAGGCAAAATTCTTTTAAGGAGGAAGAAATGTAACAACCTAGGTTTTTAACCGTTTTGTTTAAACATTTAATTTAGTTTTAAATGTTGATTTGGAAATATAAAAGGATTTTTATTTATTATTTAAACATAGTTTAAATGTATAATTTATATTAAATTATAAACGAGATTATAATGTCATGGCAGTTCATAATATTACGTTTTGAACTAAAATTGAATATATAGAATCTATTTTAAGTTGGAATTCTTCAAAATAAGAATTATCTAAATCTATTTGATTATAATTTTCTAATAGAAGAGAAAAATCAAGATTTCATCTTGTATATTTTACGTTATGCCCAAATAAAATTTTCAAATAGTCACTATGGAATCATTTATAAATTACAGTGTTTTATTTAATAAAATAAATGGGTTTTTAATAAATTAAACATCGTTTTAACCTTGAATTTGATAAAAATGGTTTTTAAATAGTTATATATGTTATTGGATTATCTATGGAAATTAATAGAGTGTTAAATAGTTAGTTTAATGTTGATTTGGCAGAATTGTGAATTTTATATTAATTTAATCCAGTTAAAATAACCATTCTGTACAGTAGTCTTGTAACTTAAGCAGCACTTGGACTGTAATCTAGCTTAGATTCAGTGGACGACCCACTATAAATGCCGACGACATCGGACGGTCCACCTTAAAAACTGAATTAGCTGACTGTTAATTACAATCACATGTACTTTATTGTTAGTTATAATAAAAGAGTGTTACAAAACACAATAAAAACCGGTCGGCTACACCAAAAAAAATAGTCATTTTGCAAACAATCACGGAATTCAACGAAATCAGTTTCATTAGATCCGTACTAGTAAGTTATTATAAGATTTAAATTTTCGTATCGATTGGACTTACCAGTTGATCGTGGCAACGACAAACGTCTAGATTTTTATTTAATTATTTTATAGATTTTATATGAATATTAAGAATAATCAATTTTCAAACGATCTCAGAATTCGACGAAACAAACTCTATTGAATCTGTAATGATTTATTGTTGTAATATTTCAAATTTCACGTTTTTTGGAGTTAATATGTGATCGTGCATAATTTAGATGCATACTGATTGACGTTGTGTAATTATAAAGGAACTTTCAAAAACGATCTCGGAATTCGACGAAACCTGTTCCATTGTGTCCGGAATATTCAAATATGCTCGGATTTCCATTTTTGTTCAGAACAGAGGACATATGAGGTAGTTTTTGCATGAAGCTTCACGCATAAGTTTCGTTATTAATAAAATAATATTAGTTATCCATTATAAATATACCCACCACATTATAAACTATCTGCGAAACCTAAATACACAACTCGTGTGGTCAACGCTTGTCTAAGCCGCCTCCTTTAGCAAGTAACGTCTGTAAATCAAGCAAATTCGTCCTCCAAATCCTCTTCATCCCTTTACATGGTCGAATCCCTCCAATTGGAAACCTCTTCATCTAATCGACGCCTACTTTATAAATCGCGGTGATCATCTATCTCGACACATGGCGATCGGAATTTGATTGAAAACAGGGGGCGGTTCAAGACTTTTTGTTGCCGATTGGCTGACCCAGGATTGATGAGGCTTTGGGCGTGGGTTGAGGACACGGCGGCGCGCCATTGAGCAACTCCATATCGGAGTCTGGTTTTCAAAGTTGGTGGCGTTGATCAGAAGAGACAACCGTGTTTTCTAAAAGCCTGGATGAAGTATTTGCGACGTAGACAGAAGAAAGGCACGGACCGGAGTTTAGCCGAGTAACTAAATATAATCATGTCTTAACTAAGAATTTTTTTATTTTATTTGATTGGTTAAACTTATAATATGTATGACTTTTACCTAAGTTATCAAAATCGGACTAACCCAGTCACGTTGGAATCGCAGTAAAAAATACTACATGTGATGTTTGTTTTAATATTATTTATATATGCATTGATTGAACCCAAATGACACAGAAAACCTGTTTGGATGTCGACGTTGAATTGAAATTCAACGATGTTGTATTTTTAATCAATTTACGGTATTGATTGTGGAACTGACAGCCAATGGCCTGAAATACACCATTTAATTTAGTCGTCGAATTGTCGTCAGGTAAATTGTCGCAGTTAAGTTATAAAATTTATTTTCATAACTAAAGTAAGATTTTTCTATTATATTTTATAAATGAAGTTTTGAAAATAGATCGATAATTATAAATCGGTTTTATAAGTATTAGAAAATGATTTTTAATGAGAATTTGATGTTTAAATAAGGTTTTATAAGTGAACAAAGCCATAATTAATCCACATGTTAATAAATTGGAATCATTGTTCATAAGAAAAACAATTGAGTAATATTATTAAATTATTTATATTAGTCTAAGAGGAAGAATTTACTGAAGTCAGTTAACGAATTAACTGATGATTTAAAGTTGACTAAGTCAATTGTTTTGCTGAAATTGATTATTAGATTACTTGATTTCCAATTAATCTAAAGAAAACGGTTTAGTAAATAGTTATTTTAAATTAATATGATTTCTTAAATATTAATTATCCTTTTATTTAACAATGCTAGAAATGATTATTTAATCAGCTATTGTTTAATAAAGTGATTAACTAATCCGGTTAGTTAATGAAGAAGTAAACTATTTTATTACAGTAAGTAATTAAGTCAAGTATTATTTTAATTAAAGTGACTATTTCTTAAATGAAATTTATTTAAGAAAACAACTGAGTTGTAATGACTTTTAAATGAAGATTATGAAAGTTCTGAAAGAAGATTTTATTATATAAAATAAAAATCCAAATGTTTTTGGAAAGGTTCATAAAAAGAAATCAATACTAAAATATAAATTTAAAGAGAGGCTTTACTTAATTGAATTAAGTAAAAGGGTTTGAACAGAAGAAAATGTCGTAAGAAAAGGAAGATGAACGTTAAATGATTTAGGTAAAGGAAGCGTTAAATGGGTTTTAGTTTTAAATTTCGAGTTCCATAAAAGAAGTTATAAAAGTGATTTGAGTTAATGTAGGATCAAAGTAAATATTTTTATTTATATTCAGATTAATATAAGAGTAAGAATTTCAAGAATACAAAAGAAATTACTTATTGGTTTCGGGTAAAGAAGTTGTAAAGGGGATTTTAATTATAAAACCCAAAAATCTAGATTTATAATATGATGTTAAGTGATTTTGAATAAACGATGGTAATTGTATTATAGTAAGTAGAGATGGAATTGTATTTAGGAGTTTAAAGCATAAGGAATGGTTTTGGCAAGAATGATTTAATATACGGATTGAATAAAAATAGTTATAATCAATCAAGATCTCTCAAAATAGGAATACGATTTATAAACCATATTTTAATTAAAACAGAAATAAAATTTTGGTTGATAATTTAAGTACTATGGATTTTTGAGTCATGAATTTTATCTGTCTTAAGATAAGAACGTTGTCGATTAAGGTCTAAGTAGTAAATAAAATACCCCAACTTGAACGGCTTCATTATTATCGAGGGATGATATTAGTTTGTGATGGGTAAGGAAATTTGTAATGACCCGGATATTTGACGATGTAATAATTAACTTATTTAATTATTTAAATAACGAATATATTATTTAATCGTCGATGTTAGAACGTATAATTATATTATAATTAAAATCGAGCTTGAAATGGCGCTGCAGTTCGTTATTTGGCGATTCGAACTTCAACTGAATGTACAGAGTTCGTTTTAAATCGGATTTCTGTGAAACAAGAAATGCGTGGAGCTGGTGGAGTATAACTTCCTAGTGGAAGAGAAAAATTAGGATTTCGTCGTGTAGATTTTGAGATATGTCCAAATCAAATTTTAAAATAGTCGCTATAGAATCGTTTATCGACCGTAATGGATTATTCGATATAACTAGAGATCGTTTTTGAATTTAGACAAGGTTCTTTTGGGAAATAGTGATAAAATAATTTTTAGAATTTTACTGTAATTTTTAATTAATTTAATAAGCAACTTTTTATTTGGAGTATTTGGCACCTTGTATCGATATTTCGGGGTTTCACAATATGAGTTAATCTACCGGTATTTTTATATTTTTGGGATTGTAGCATCGAGCTCATCTCAACGGTATTTTTATTTCTGTCGTTAGTAGTCCGTAGACCAATGAAATTTCACGCAAACAGAGATTTTCAAATTTACCATTCGCACCAAGGTTAAAGAGGATATTGCGACCAGTACCTACAGCGACAAAAATATCTGAAATATAAACAAATATAAAATGTATCATGGTATTAAGAAGGCCACGCACCCAACTGATTTAAGCCGCACATATTTGTGTTCTTCAATCTCAACGCAAGCAAGAAAATATCTAGATATTTATAACACTATAAATAACCATGTATAAATATAAAACTAAAAACAACTAAAACCTAATTTCATTCCATCGTTCCTCAGAAAAATCCGCCGCCTCCAGTTCCTTAATCCCAACGAGGAAATCCGTTTTCAACAATTAATAATAAATCCTAGAAAAATCCTAAAATCTCGAAACCAGTTTTATCGACATGCCCTGACTTCAAGCTTCCCGTCGATACCCTCTTTGCTACACTCGATGTCGTCTTGGCGAACTCGGGAAGGAGGGAAAGCTGTTTTAATGACGACTGTGTGATTACGATGGATTTGGGGAGGAAGCGGTGGCCAAGGCGAGGTCGTCACGGTTGGAGGCTGAAGCAAAGGCAGTGGGGTTGGTTGCTGTTTTCTGGTATTGAGCAGCGGGAAAGTGTAAATTTGTAGGCTCAGTTGGAAGTCGAAATTGATATGGGGCGTTCGAGTTGCATTCGGTGGTGGTGACATGGAGAGTGCGGTGATGTTCTGGGTCTGCTGTTGGTTGATACGGTGAAGTTAGTGCTGGCGTGGGATTTGGTATCGATGAAGGAAGGAGTTGAAAATATCTGAGGTGTCGATGGGTTGTTTACAGGTGCTCGAGGGAAGATGATTGAGGGACAGAGTCGGAAATCATATAAGTTAATTAAGGTAGAAAAATGGCAATTTAAGTGATGAGTATTGTTGGGTTTGCTGAAGTGCGTGATTTCCGATGAAGAAGTAGAGAGATCATAACTTGAAGGGGAGGTTTGCGCGAGTTCAAGGGTGTGCAGTGGGGTCCATTGTGAGATTAACAGTTGTTGTTTGGTTATAAAATCCATGGATAGTTTGTAAAAGTAAAGACAAACAATGCAGCATAAATGGAAAGCAATGTACACGTGTATGTTGTGAGGAGGCCTTTATGGGGATCGGATGAGAAGTGTTTATAGGAGTAGCGTATTAAAAGGGAAGGAGGGATAGTTAAGTTAATCGGTGATTAAGGGTATGGTTACTGCGATGTTTAATTCCTTAATTGGAAAGGGGCGCAGCTTGGATTTGAGAATTGGGAAATGGCCACTGTGAAATACTGGTACTCGCGTTTTAAATTGTAAGTAGAAGGAGAATGGTAAAGAGATCGAAGAAAGGAGAAGTACTGGTTGTCAAGTGGAAAAATAGCGGACTTGCTACTGTGCGAGTGTGTGTCGAAGAAGAAATACCTGTTGGGTATAATCGGTCTGTGAATGTGTTGATAGTAGATGGAGATGCCGAAGTTATATGTACTGAAATGATGAATGGTGCGGTCAAAGCAATGCAGAAGAGGATGAGCAGTTGGAAAAGTCTGAATCTGGAAAGATCGGGAATCAGCTGCGTTCTTTTTACCGGAACAGACGACTGGAAATGGGTTGGAGCTCGACTGAATTTATAGCGGAATGAATCGTATGATCAGAACCATCGACCATTATTCGTATTTAACGATTACGGACAATGTGAGTAAAACTCACTAACTCTCCTCAATTTATATTTTAATATAAATTGTACTTTAGTTATTGACTGTTGTATATTGATTGTTAAACTGGACTGTTAAATAGATTTGATTGAAAACGTAGTTATAGTTAATCTATGTACTGTTAATCAAATATGGTTCTGTACAGCAGGATATTTCATTTCAAAATGAAATATGATATATATTATACTGTGTAACATCTGTGGATGCAGGGAGACAGGTTGGAGGAATCCGACTGGATTCCTCAACAATTATTTTACTGTTTTCATATATTGTGTTATATGATGTGTTATATAATCTGTTCTGGATTATGTGTGTTAGAATGATATTAATCATTGTTATTCGATATTTTACATATCATAAGAAACCCTGAGTTGTGAAATGGAATATTACAATGTATATTGAAATAAAGGAATTTTATAAAATCACAGGATTTTATAAAAGGAAATTATTTATAAAATGAACACGGTTTTATAAAAGGAAAGTATTTATAAAAACGAATAGAGTTTTATAAAAGGGAAAAAAAATGTTGATAAAACAAAGAGAATAGGAAAAAGGAATATTTCAATGTATATCGAAATAAAGGAGTTTTATAAAATCAACCGATTTTATAAAAGGAAACAATTTGAAAATAGAGTATTTATAAAACGAACACGGTTTTATAAAAGGAAGTATTTATAAAACAAATAGAGTTTTATAAAAGAGATATTTATTTAGAAAATAAATAGAATTGAAAAGGGAAATATTTATTTAGAAAATAAATAGAATAAAGGAATATTTATTTAGAAGATAAATAAAACGTTATAAATAGGAAATATTTGTAACGGTAATTAGAAGTTATAAATAGGAAATATTTGTAATGGTAAATAGAAGTTATAAATAGGAAACATTTGTAACGGTAAATAGAAGTTATAAATAGGAAATATTTGTAACGGTAAATAGAAGTTAAAAATAGGAAATATTTGTAACGGTAAGTAAACGTTATAAAAAGGAAATAGTTGTAACGGAAAACGTAGTTTATCAAAAGAAGTTAGTCAAACGTAGTTTATCAAAAGGGGTTAATCGAATATAGAAATTAAGAAGTGAAGTTAAACAAAAATTAGAAACTGACTAGAGATTAGTAGGTTGAATAGTTTTCTGAGTATCGATCTGATGTTGGTTTCGGCCTTCGGGGTTTATACTTAGAGAATTGTTCTCATACTAGTTTACAGTTAGGGACTAATAGTTGTGAAATGGTAGTGATGCGTCAATGAGGATTGGAGATGTTTTCCAATGTTGAAAACGTATATTTTCTAATTTTAGAAAATAAGGAAATATGAATATATATATATATATGATTGATGATTGGATCAATAATTCCATTTGGAATTAAGATCGTTGTTTGTACACCGACATGTTTTCATTTGATTGTTAAATCACAGACTATCAAGTTTTGACCATTTTACGTTGTTAATATGGAGAGACCGGTTGGATTATTATCCAAAGAACCACTCCGTATTGACATAAGCGTTGTGATCAAATACGATGAAGATAATTGAAGACGGTGTTATGCAAGGGTTGTCCTGTTTACAGAATAGTGCCTTCGGTTTCGTTCAATCCTAGAACGAACGTATATGGACGAATGTCTGACAAAATATTTCCAATGATCGAATGAGTTGGACTGTACAAATATATATGGTGGCCAACGGATTTATTCCCTTCGCATAATATCTAGAATCTATTTGTGCAGGTCCAACTAATGATTAACGGATCTGATAATGTGGCATTCAAAGTAATCGTGCTATCAATGAAAGATAGATAAGCGTAGTTTCTAGCCTCACATCCGGTAAATGACAAAAATCGGGCAGGCAGCATGGCTAAGTCGGTCGCACCGAAGTAGGGTGTATAATCACCTATCTAGAGAATATTCATTTTCTTCTTAAATCTATCAATGCTGACCCATATATATATGGGAAACGGTTGCTGATCCCAACCGTTGGTGATGTACATTCGATACACTCAAGCGAAATGAGTGGTCGGTCATGTGTGGCTGAGTTGCAAGATGTTCTTGTTGAACTCCAGTGTATCGTTCCTAGAGTACACTGATCGGAAGGTGGTTCCATACCTTGTCATAGTTGGAAATCCATTACCCAATACGTGCTTGCGGTTTTGATTGTATACTATATATGTAGAACGTGAGATGAAAGCGTTTCTGCTAGATGATTATTATATTGTGCTTGATAGACATTATTATAATATCAAAAGGTTTTTGATATAAGGATATTTTGGATTCTCATAAGGGAAAAACCCGTTCCGTTATACGGCGTGGTCTTATGCGATATCGTTTACTTGTTCAAACTGTTTTAAACTATTTTACTCATACCAGTCCCATGACTGACCCGGAGTTTACTTTGTTTTGTTCTACCTAAACTCTTGGGTGCCTAAATTTGTACGGGCAGTCAAGTAGTTCAGGAATTTACAGATACACTTGGAGAGCATGGAGCAGGAGGTTTCAAGATTCTATAGCTATTATTATTCCCGCTATTGTTATAAGTGTTGTACTCTGCAATGCTATTGTATACATATACTGTTTGTATTTCAAAAGTTATGTTATATTTTATTCGTTCCGCTGTGAGATTCGTGTTACTCTGATGATGATGTTCTTCTTCTTCTTCTTCTATTCTACTAGTTCTATCTTATCTATCCTCACCCTCTATCTTCTTTCTATTAATTTCTTGAATTTTCAATGTAATTTGGGGTTGGACTTGTGTTATTTAGTCAGCTCAAAATGGACCGGATTTTCGGGTCACTATAGTTGGTATCAGAGCTTAAGTTAAGTGAATTACCTTGACTCTGTGGCGTAACTCAGTAGAGATGGGATTAGTAATATCCTAGATTGATTTTGAGTGTATATATACGAGTGAACGTTTTGTTAATTGATATAAAAATTTGTTTTATATTGTGGAGCTTTATTGGTTGAGTGGCTTATGAATTCTGGTCGATGTTGGGGCACCACAATATCGATAGGGGTTTCTAAACACTCGAATACGATGAACCAACATGATATGTTTTGACATTAACATAGTATAATTGGTTGTGTTGGTTGTTATTATAATTAGATGAGATTATAAAAAGGCGAAATGGTTATAGATAACTAATCAGAATTCATATAAGTAAAGTATATGAAATAAGATGAATTAAATCTGAAATTAAATTAGGATTAGGAATTAAAATAAGGAAATTTTAAGTTCCTGGGAGATTTTGAAAATGTTTTCAAATTGGAAGTGTTATAGTATTGAACTCACTTCGATAAACTGGGAAATAACCCTGATGAGTGTGGCCACATCATCAGTGTTCATTTTCGAGTTCTAAGCGACGGATTACTACCAAAGGTTGTGTTTTTGAATTGTTTAAGGAAAACAAGTGTTTAGAAATTGAAAGGTTTTGAATTGGTATTATGGTTTCAAATTGATTTGAAATAAACCCAGGAATATAAATTCTGGAATTAAGATTTAACTTATGAAGTTAAATAGATTAAAATATTGAAAGTGAATAAATTAATTTGAATTAAACTTGGACAAGGTTATATATAATATGGAATTATATTGGGATGATATCGAGTAAGTTGATTGATTTTATAAGGATTTGGAATCAAGAATTGTACTTAAGTTTGAAATGGAATTTGACTTGAGTATAAGCAATTGCTTGAGGTTGAGGATAAAAACTGACAGGAGATGGACTGGAATGACATTGGTATATGTTAAGTTGATAACCAATGGGAATGGTATAATGATATGGTCAGCAAAAAAGGTACAAGTTTATATTTCATATGAGTTGGAATTTATGAGCCGATTTGGCAAGCCGCTTGGTGTTTTGATTTTCTTTTGGGTTGGAGAAGGCCTAGAGAGGCGAGTTGTGGTTTTACCGATAGGGCTGTACAAAGGAGGTTATGGCGAAATTTTCCGAAAAATTTAAGCGTTAGAAAATTTTCAGAATTTTTGAAAATTTAGGTTAGTCGGAAGAAATTAATATTTTAGTTAATATTAATTGGTTCAGTTGAAATCAGAAATAAGGGGTAAACAAATCTTAGGAATTCCAATAGATAGGGTCGTCCTCTACCTTAGCAATTTCGAGGACGAAATTATTTTAAGTGGGGAAGAATGTAATGACCCGGATATTTGACGGTGTAATAATTAACTTATTTAATTATTTAAATAACGAATATATTATTTAATCGTCGACGTTAGAACGTATAATTATATTATAATTAAAATCGAGCTTGAAATGGCGTTGCAGTTCGTTATTTGGCGATTCGAACTTCAACTGAATGTACAGAGTTCGTTTTAAATCGGATTTCTGTGAAACAAGAAACGCATGGAGCTGGTGGAGTATATCTTCCTAGTGGAAGAGAAAAATCAGGATTTCGTCGTGTAGATTTTGAGATATGTCCAAATCAAATTTTAAAATAGTCGCTATAGAATCGTTTATCGACCGTAATGGATTATTCGATATAACTAGAGATCGGGTTTGAATTTAGACAAGGTTCTTTTGGGAAACAGTGATAAAATAATTTTTAGAATTTTACTGTAATTTTTAATTAATTTAATAAGCAACTTTTTATTTGGAGTATTTGGCACCCTGTATCGATATTTCGGGGTTTCACAATATGAGTTAATCTACCGGTATTTTTATATTTTTGGGATTATAGCACCGAGCTCATCTCAACGGTATTTTTATTTCTGTCGTTAGTAGTCCGTAGACCAATGAAATTTCACGAAAACAGATATTTTCAAATTTACCATTCGCACCAAGGTTAAAGTGGATATTGCGACCAGTACCTACAGCGACAAAAATATCTGAAATATAAACAAATATAAAATGTATCATGCTATTAAGAAGGCCACGCACCCAACTGATTTAAGCCGCACATATTTGTGTTCTTCAATCTCAACGCAAGCAAGAAAATATCTAGATATTTATAACACTATAAATAACCCTGTATAAATAAAAAACTAAAAACAACTAAAACCTAATTTCATTCCATCATTCCTTAGAAAAATCCGCCTCCTCCAGTTCCTTAATCCCAACGAGGAAATCCGTTTTCAACAATTCATAATAAATCCTAGAAAAATCCTAAAATCTCGAAACCAGTTTTATCGACATGCCCTGACTTCAAGCTTCCCGTCGATACCCTCTTTGCTACACTCGATGTCGTCTTGGCGAACTCGAGAAGGAGGGCAAGCTGTTTTAATGACGACTGTGTGATTGCGATGGATTTGGGGAGGAAGCGGTGGCCAAGGCGGGGTCGTCACGGTTGGAGGCTGAAGCTAAGGCAGTGGGGTTGGTTGCTGTTTTCTGGTATTGAGCAGCGGGAAGGTGTAAATTTGTAGGCTTAGTTGGAAGTCGAAATTGATATGGGGCGTTCGAGTTGCATTCGGTGGTGGTGACATGGAGACTACGGTGATGTTCTGGGTCTGCTGTTGGGTGATACGGTGAAGTTAGTGCTGGCGTGGGATTTGGTATCGATGAAGGAAGGAGTTGAAAATATCTGAGGTGTCGATGGGTTGGTTACAGGTGCTCGAGGGAAGATGATTGAGGGACAGAGTCGGAAATCATTTAAAGTTAATTAAGGTAGAAAAATGGCAATTTAAGTGATGAGTATTGTTGGGTTTGCTGAAGTGCGTGATTTCCGATGAAGAAGTAGAGAGATCATAACTTGAAGGGGAGGTTTGCGCGAGTTCAAGGGTGTGCAGTGGGGTCCATTGTGAGATTAACAGTTGTTGTTTGGTTTTAAAATCCATGGACAGTTTGTAAAAGTAAAGACAAACAATGCAGCATAAATGGAAAGCAATGTACACGTGTATGTTGTGAGGAGGCCTTTATGGGGATCGGATGAGATGTGTTTATAGGAGTAGCGTATTAAAAGTGAAGGGGGGATAGTTATGTTAATCGGTGATTAAGGGTATGGTTACTGCGATGTTTAATTCCTTAATTGGAAAGGGGCGCAGCTTGGGTTTGAGAATTGGGAAATGGCCACTGTGAAATACTGGTACTCGCGTTTTAAATTGTAAGTAGAAGGAGAATGGTAAAGGGATCGAAGAAAGGAGAAGTACTGGTTGTCAAGTGGAAAAATAGCGGACTTGCTACTGTGCGAGTGTGTGTCGAAGAAGAAATACCTGTTGGGTATAATCGGTCTGTGAATGTGTTGATAGTAGATGGAGATGCCGAAGTTATATGTACTGAAATGATGAATGGTGCGGTCAAAGCAATGCAGAAGAGGATGAGCAGTTGGAAAAGTCTGAATCTGGAAAGATCGGGAATCAGCTGCGTTCTTTTTACTGGAACAGACGACTGGAAATGGGTTGGAGCTCGACTGAATTTATAGCGAAATGAATCGCATGATCAGAACCATCGACCGTTATTCGTATTTAACGATTACGGACAATGTGAGTAAAACTCACTAACTCTCCTCAATTTATATTTTAATATAAATTGTACTTTATTTATTGACTGTTGTATATTGATTGTTAAACTGGACTGTTAAATAGATTTGATTGAAAACGTAGTTATAGTTAATCTATGTACTGTTAACCAAATATGGTTCTGTACAGCAGGATATTTCATTTCAAAATGAAATATGATATATATTATACTGTGTAACATCTGTGGATGCAGGGAGACAGGTTGGAGGAATCCGACTGGATTCCTCAACAATTATTTTACTGTTTTCATATATTGTGTTATATGATGTGTTATATAATCTGTTCTGAATTATGTGTGTTAGAGTGATATTAATCATTGTTATTCGATATTTTACATATCATAAGAAACCCTGAGTTGTGAAATGGAATATTTCAATGTATATTGAAATAAAGGAATTTTATAAAATCACAGGATTTTATAAAAGGAAATTATTTATAAAACGAACATGGTTTTATAAAAGGAAAGTATTTATAAAAACGAATAGAGTTTTATAAAAGGGAAAAAAAATGTTGATAAAACAAAGAGAATAGGAAAAAGGAAAATTTCAATGTATATCGAAATAAAGGAGTTTTATAAAATCAACCGATTTTATAGAAGGAAACAATTTGAAAATAGAGTATTTATAAAACAAACACGGTTTTATAAAAGGAAGTATTTATAAAACAAATAGAGTTTTATAAAAGGGATATTTATTTAGAAAATAAATAGAATTGAAAAGGGAAATATTTATTTAGAAAATAAATAGAATAAAGGAATATTTATTTAGAAGATAAATAAAACGTTATAAATAGGAAATATTTGTAACGGTAATTAGAAGTTATAAATAGGAAATATTTGTAACGGTAAATAGAAGTTATAAATAGGAAACATTTGTAACGGTAAATAGAAGTTATAAATAGGAAATATTTGTAACGGTAAATAGAAGTTAAAAATAGGAAATATTTGTAACGGTAGGTAAACATTATAAAAAGGAAATAGTTGTAACGGAAAACGTAGTTTATCAAAAGAAGTTAATCAAACGTAGTTTATCAAAAGGGGTTAATCGAATATAGAAATTAAGAAGTGAAGTTAAACAAAAATTAGAAACTGACTAGAGATTAGTAGGTTGAATAGTTTTCTGAGTATCGATCTGATGTTAGTTTCGGCCTTCGGGGTTTATACTTAGAGAATTGTTCTCTTACTAGTTTACAGTTAGGGACTAATAGTTGTGAAATGGTAGTGATGCGTAAATGAGGATTGGAGATGTTTTCCAATGTTGAAAACGTATATTTTCTAATTTTAGAAAATAAGGAAATATGAATATATATATATATATATATGATTGATGATTGGATCGATAATTCCATTTGGAATTAAGATCGTTGTTTGTACACCGACATGTTTTCATTTGATAGTTAAATCACAGACTATCAAGTTTTGACCATTTTACGTTGTTAATATGGAGAGACCGGTTGGATTATTATCCAAAGAACCACTCCGTATTTACATAAGCGTTGTGATCAAATACGATGAAGATAATTGAAGACGGTGTTATGCAAGGGCTGTCCTGTTTACAGAATAGTGCCTTCGGTTTCGTTCAATCCTAGAACGAACGTATATGGACGAATGTCTGACAGAATATTTCCAATGATCGAATGAGTTGGACTGTACAAATATATATGGTGGCCAACGGATTTATTCCCTTCGCATAATATCCAGAATCTATTTGTGCAGGTCCAACTAATGATTAACGGATCTGATAATGTGGCATTCAAAGTAATCGTGCTATCAATGAAAGATAGATAAGCGTAGTTTCTAGCCTCACATCCGGTAAATGACAAAAATCGGGCAGGCAGCATGGCTAAGTCGGTCGCACCGAAGTAGGGTGTATAATCACCTATCTAGAGAATATTCAATTGCTTCTTAAATCTATCAATGCTGACCCATATATATATATATACGGGAAACGGTTGCTGATCCCAACCGTTGGTGATGTACATTCGATACACTCAAGCGAAATGAGTGGTCGGTCATGTGTGGCTGAGTTGCAAGATGTTCTTGTTGAACTCCAGTGTATCGTTCCTAGAGTACACTGATCGGAAGGTGGTCCCATACCTTGTCATAGTTGGAAATCCATTACCCAATACGTGCTTGCGGTTTTGATTGTATACTATATATGTAGAACGTGAGATGAAAGCGTTTCTGCTAGATGATTATTATATTGTGGTTGATAGACATTATTATAATATCAAAAGGTTTTTGATATAAGGATATTTTGGATTCTCATAAGGGAAAAACCCGTTCCGTTAACCGGCGTGGTCTTATGAGATATCGTTTACTTGTTCAAACTGTTTTAAACTGTTTTACTCATACCAGTCCCATGACTGACCCGGAGTTTACTTTGTTTTGTTCTACCTAAACTCTTGGGTGCCTAAATTTGTACGGGCAGTCAAGTAGTTCAGGAATTTACAGATACACTTGGAGAGCATGGAGCAGGAGGTTTCAAGATTCTATAGCTATTATTATTTCCGCTGTTGTTATAAGTGTTGTACTCTGCAATGCTATTGTATACATATACTGTTTGTATTTCAAAAGTTATGTTATATTTTATTCGTTCCGCTGTGAGATTCGTGTTACTCTGATGATGATGTTCTTCTTCTTCTACTATTCTACTAGTTCTATCTTATCTATCCTCACCATCTATCTTCTTTCTATTAATTTCTTGAATTTTCAGTGCAATTTGGGGTTGGACTTGTGTTATTTAGTCAGCTCAAATTGGACCGGATTTTCGGGTCACTACAAAATTGAAATTGGTTATTATTTCCAAATTATGGAAGCAAAAGATGATTTTCCAAGATATGTAAATAGAATTGAAATTTTTATCGATGTAATGATTTGTAAGGATTCAATACGGAGGCTTTTAACGAATAAATTTAAGTAATAGAGCTTGAGCTGCAAATGTACTTGATAATACTATTAGGATTGATACTTAAAAACCCGATTATCAATGAAATATCTTATTAGAGGTTCTTGGCGTGTTGCTTCGAAGAGACCGGGATGGGAACTAGACCTAAAACTACTTCAAATCAATGTTGCGCTCGAAACTAACTTACAACAAATAATTATGGAGCATTGAAGACCATATATCTTCATAAGCGGAGGAACTGCTTATAATCTCTCGGTAGCTCCCAAGAAAGAGATACACTGTGGTTATGTCGTGGTTGGAATTTATGGATTGCAAGGACTTCTCGCTACCGATCCTTAGGGTGATTCCTATATAGGATGCAGTCGGAGGGTACCTTCGGCTCATCCAATTCTTGGATGACTTGTATGGACGAATGTCTGACAAAGTATTTCCTTAAGAGTCCCGTATGTTGATTTTTACAAATATACTAAGTTTGGTGGCGAAGAATTTATTCTCTAAGCTTAACACCCAGAGTGTATTTAAGGACGTCAATTAGTGATTTGACGAATCTGACAATGTGGCAATCAAAGTTAATGGGTGTTCTCTAAATGATATTCATGACCTCAAGCCTCATCAACTGAGAAATGAAAGAAATAGGCAGGCAACATATCTAAGTTGGTCATTCCTAAGTAGGGTATATCGTCACCATCTAGAGAAATTTCTATTTATTCTTCTTTCATTTATGTATCTCTCGGTAAGTACGGTTGGCTTATAAAATCATAGGGTGACAATATATTCGGTACACTCAAGCTAAATGAGTGACTGATCATGTGTGGCCGGGATGTAAGATATTCTTGTTGAACCCTAGTGCATTACCCTCTAGAGGTGCACTTTTGTAATGTGGTCCCATACCCTGTCATAGTTGGAATCCAATCTCCAATAAGCGCTATGTAGTTTTTGATTAGATAATAAATATGTGGAGTGTGAGATGCAAATGTTATACTAGATGGTTATTTATTTGTGGTTTGATAGACATTATTATAATATCACGTGATTTTGATATATCAAAAACATTTTGGGTTATCATAAGGTAAAAACCGTCCGTGTTTATATATGGAACTGTCTTACGATTATCCTTTTCTTTCAAAAAGGATTTCTAAAGTTAAACAAGTTGTTGTGCTATCAATTTATCACTGAAAGTATTACGGACTGATCCGGGTGAATTATGCTTTGCTTCAAATGTGCTCGGGTCAGACCGATTATATTATCAGGTTAGGTTTCGCTTGGAATTTCAGAAGTGGAGCAGGAGTCGAGATGTATAGCCATATATACTGGTATTATATTATTCCCCTGTGTGTTGTATTGAAATGTATGTATACTCTGATGTTGTAATATACGGTTTACTTTTTATATAAAGAATTTGATATTATACTTTGTTTATTCCGTTGTGAAACTCTGATCTTCTTATTCTTCTATTCCAATCTTCCTTTCTTTCTCTTCTCATCTTTTAACTTCTTTCTATTAATAATCTAGGTTTTCGATACTTGGATTTTTGGCAAGTATTACATGATTATGAATTATTGTTGAAGATCTGAGCGTCGAATTTTCTGTGTCGTTACAAAGACATATAAACATTGATTGTTAAATTGTAATATTTTTGTAAAATTTGGCTTAGAAAAATTATATAACGAAAATGACAATGTTTGCTAACTCTGTTTAAATCAATTTATATGATTGATTTACAGTAGTGACAACCGATATAGCGTAACTAATGTCAAAAATTAAAATTAAAGTATGAAATTTGATATTTCAGATACATTTAAATAGACATGACGGAGGAATAAATTTCATACTAAATTATGCAAGTTGTTATATTCGTGGATATCAGTTAAATTTGAAAATCATTGAAAATATAAAATGGTTGGAAAATTCATAATCTTTTTTGGCAAAGCTAGCCAGTTTTTATAGAGAACTATACCACTATTTCATTATAATAAATAATGTGTACAAAATATGCCAAGAAATAAGCTATAGGCTTACCTGCTACATACATTAGAATACAAAATAAACTGTATTCAAACACCATGCAGGGTGTGATCAGTTACAATAAAATTTCAATCAAAAATAAAAAAAATACAAGACAGTATAATCTCATTTTCCTAATCATCCTCACTAGGTAGATATCATAGTCTTATTATTTGCCAGATCCAAAAAATAGGTAATCTGAACTGATCTAGTATACTCAAGGGCAAGAAACTAATTGCAAATGTATCGATATATTCAGCTTTAGAGCAGATAACCAAGCAGTGTATTAAAAGAGAAGATACATAGGGCAGCACATACCATAAAAACACAACAGATACATCAAAGCAGAAGGATCTGCTGTAAAGAAATTGAAGTCCAGATGCATAAATTGAATGAAAATTTGGCAGTGAGTAGAAGCTAGCAGAAGAGATTGAATGGCTCGGTTAAACATCAATAAAGAAGGATAAACATCCTCTGGGCAAGCATCGGATCATTTACCTATCTAGGAAGGAGCCACAATAAACAACCACCAAAATCGCAGGTTATTAAAATACACCACTCAACAAAAACTAGATTAGCTCTAAGACGACACACACGTAAATGTAACAGTCGCTGATAGATAACCAAAGACCTGAATCCAACTGATTCAACACCACATTACACTATCTGGCAATACCCGAATACTTACTGTTACAGCACAAGCTCCTATCAACAAGTCGCAAGCAACAAGGAGATTAAAAGGGACGAGGGAGGCAACCAAAGGTGGACTGCGTAAGAACAGTCTGCATAAAGAAGAAAGAAGACATTAGCGTCAATCAATAACCAGCGGAGCCTATAAGAAGCTATCGGTAAACAAAAAGAGATGGGACAGGAGCCATAAAGGATAAGTGGAGGTACAAAGGAAAAACCAGATTTAGGGTTAGGGAAGACAAAGAAAAGTGAGGAGCGTTTGTGCTATCCGAAAAGAGAAATTGAGCGAGAGAGAGATACTAGGGGATTAGCATAAAATTCGACCGTCCGATGAAGCAAACTACGAGGCCTAGATCTGACTGACAAGCAACTAAAACCACAAGGAGAAATCTAGAGTTAGGTGGTAAGGGGAGGCAAAGAAAGATAAGTAGATGAAAGAATTGTAGGCAGTAGTGAATTAGGACAGAGAAGGGATAGAAGGAAGGAATAAGGGTAGGATGGATGACCCTAGTCGCCATTGGAGAAAAAGAATGTCGCCATCGATATTTTACTATGTGTGAATCACCTTATCCATTGTACCTTATTCTTGATTTGTTAGTATGAATTTAGATCTTTTTTCTTGAAATGCTTGATGAATTTCTAAGAAGAACGTTATTTTTTCTTCTTGTGAAATTCAAACATTTATTGTCCCGAATTAATGATTTCATCTACAAAATATGCAAAATCGGTCAATGCATATATGTGTATATTTTAAGCTAGTCTCTCTGTAACTATTCTTGACTATTCCTTGTTATGATTCTTGAATTTTGAAAGACATGACTTATATGTTGTTTGGAATTTGAAAAAACATAGAATTCAAATAGTTTTACCGGTTCGTTCCCTATTTTTACTTCTATAAATAAAAGCTCTACTAACCTTCTCTATATCTCTTCTCACTTCTCATGCACCCATCTTCCTCCAAAATTCTTCTTATGTCTCATTATTTAATCCTCTTTTTATAAAACCCAAAGGCCTTATACCATAACAGAGAAAAAGGGAAATGGAAAAAAAGAAGAGGAAATACCCAAAGCCATGCAGCATCGAACACTAGAAATTGTCAACAAGCACTCGAGCTTTTCCACGCACCCAAACCATCAATAATCACAGTGTAACACCCCGTAATTTTATAACATTAAGATTCACAAATTAAAGTATACTTAATTTTTAGAAAAGAATTAAGTGAAATGGGTTGCGCAGAGAAATATATATATATATATATTGATATATATATATATATATATAAATTAAAAATTAAATAAATAAATATGCGAAAAAGTTCAAAACAGCGAATTGGGAGGGGGAATAACCGAACCGGCCCATTTTTGAGGTCGACCCGAGCCTTGCTGGGTCGACTAGGGGTTAATCGAGGGTGTTTGGCTGTTAACCCGTAGGCCGATTCGCTCAAATGCAGATTCTGCATTTGATTGGTTCTAATGGTTCAGGGTTAATCTAATGGTCCTAAATAACTTCCTACACCTATAAATACATCCTAATGCTAACCCTAAACCTAATTAAAATAGAATAGTTACCGTCGCCATGGAAATCAATGGAGCCGCCGCCAATTAAGAAAGAAGAAAAGCAAATTCAATTCTATCTCTCAACCCTAAAGCAAAGCAAAACACCTCTCTTTTCTTCTCTAAATTGTGAGTATGATGATCTTAACAAGATTATTATCATTTTAATTAGGTTGAGTTATGAATGGATTATGAGTAGATGATGTGAATTATCATATATGTTGTTGTAAACCCCTTTTGCTATCATGTATATTGTAAATCTAGTGTTAAGTGATGATGATATCTTATATGTTGTAAATCATGCTATGATGATGTTATGTATGTTGAACGTTTCTATGCTAAGTTGTGATGAATCATACATGTTAAAAAGGCCATGATGTTACCATCTATGCTAGTTAGTTCATATTAATTAAATCATCATGTTTGGGTTATGTTGATCTATATGACAAGTCACATATGCAAGTTAGATTGATTAGAAAAGTTATGAACATATGCCAAGACATCTATTATGACATCTAGAATTATGCTATGACATATGTGATATTCTATGCTAGTTCACACCATCATTATATTGCCTAAAAACCCCATTTGCAAGTTTATGTATAGATTTGGGCTATGGTCATATCATGTGAATTGTGACATTTAACAAGTTGACACCTTTTGATCCTTAACATATGTAGTTTATGCAAGTTTCACCCCTATTATGATTAGATTTATTTTAATTGTCTGGATGTTGTGATAATTTATCTTTGTGCTACGTGTTAGACTATGCAAGTTTAGCCTATATTATGCGTTGAATAAGCGAACGTATAAACGTGGGGTAGGGGTAATATTAAGGATTTAATAATAAAAAGTTGGGGTGCAATTGATATGATTTTGCATGCCATAAGTGGATGGCCATAATTGAGTCAATTATGGACATCATTAAAAGTTGACTTAATTAATAATTTGAATAGGGAATTATTAAAACTGGGGTAAAAGATTTTAAGTGTTAATCAATGCTTAGGACACGAGGTTGGACTCGTTTGTGACGTAAACCTGCCCGGACCCGCCCGGCAAATCCAGTGGTCACAAATGTCAGCCCAATGTGAGAGGTCCTAGGCCTAAACTAAAGCATAACGGTTGTAAAGACACGACGTTAGACTCTTTTATGGTGTAAGACTGCCCGGACCCGCCCGACAAATCCAGCTGCCATAAATGCCAGTCTAATGTGAGAGGTCTTTATGAGGTAATGGCCTGAATGAATTAAGAAATACTTAACCAGATAAACATGTAAGGTGGGACATGGGGGTTAAGTAGGTGCCTTGGGTGGCATGAGGAATCTAGGGGGTGCCCTTAGTGGCATGTGAAATACGATTAGTAAGACTTAACCAAACACACATGTAAATGAACATGACTAAGAGGGTTAAGTGGGATATACTAGTGACAAGCTTAGGTGGGTAGCTTGTGGGGGCCCATTTCGACCAGTATCCCAAACGTATCTTTGTGGGCTCGACCCAAGTCGAGGACGAGACACGCATGCTGGGTTCGACTGTAAGAGGGCAAAACGGGGAGCGTTGGCAACGCAAGTACAACGGGTTTCGTATGCGTGTGTAGAACCGGGCTGGTAGGTAAGACGTTGTTGCATCGTGTAGGTATAAGCCGTGCATTCTCAAGTTGTATCGGGTTGCCACTTTAGGGGAGTGATACACCCCACTGTGGGGCCAGCATGGGTATCTACGAGTAGGGAGCCGATCGAAAGTGGGTAGTGGGGTACACCTAGTGGAGATAGGGGCAGACGGCACCTATGTAGTCAGCTAGGGGTACGTAAGGCTATTTATAAATTTTCTGTGTGAAGCAAGTGGGATCAAACAATAGGGTGACTGGTGTGGTGCAGTGTAGTAATGTGCAGTGCAGTGTAGTAATCATTCGTTAGTAATTAGGTGCGCCTTTACCGTTATCTTTAACGTTATCTTAAACGCTATCTTTATCTTCCTAAGAGTTCATAGACATTTACTGGTCTTCCAGCTTATGCCTTAGTCTAGTTATTTTGGTAATAGTATTGTAAGAATTATCATACTCGCCAGACTTTATGTCTGACCCCCCTCTATTTCTATCCTTTTTCCCCCTCCAGGTCCTCAGGTTGGGCCCGGCTCTATTGGAGTTTGATTTAATTGCATCATCTCTCTTTGGAAAGCTTGGACCGTTGAAGTAAAGTCCAGCTTGTTATCTTTTTAATGGCTATTTATGAAATGGGATTATGTATTTTGTTTTTATGAAGATGGATATTGTACTTGGTTATGATCTATGGTTTTATGATGTAACAAACATGTTTAATTTCCACTGCAATAAAATGAAGTTTTAGATTTCCAAGTACTATTTACTATCTGCCTTGTTGTAATTTTTCTGTTCTATATTCACTTATAACCTCCATGGAAGTTAATGCATTCCCTTCGTGAGTGACATTAATGGACGTGGGGTGTTACACGTGGTATCAGAGCTTAAGGTTACCAGAACAGATAAAAATACTTTAGAAAAATAGTTATTTTTGGAAGAAGTGTTTTCAAAAACATGTTTTAATGAGAAATTTAAAGAGAAAAGTTTTTAAGAAAAAAAAAACATAATCCCCAATAGCCTATATCTTTATCTTTCGAATTCTCCATTCTGAATCTTTCCTTTTTCGTTTCAGCATGGCTGATGATCTTAATCTACCTGATGGTGTAACGATACCAGGATGGTATAGGAGGCTATTAAAGGCTAGGGCCGCTGCAGGTCCAGCCAATGTTCCTCCACCACCAGTTGCACCCGTTCCTCCTCCTCCTCCTCGCGTAGATACTTTTGCAAAGACGTGCAAGGAATTCAAAGCTATGGGTGGAAAACCCTTTCAAGGGTCAGAAACGTTTGTGGAAGCTAGAGACTGGCTTAAGGAGGTGGAAGAATTGCTAGAAATCTTTGAAGTAGAAGAAGGGAAGAGAATTCGTTTAGCAGCTTGGTTGATGAAGGGAGAGGCCTCGTTTTAGTGGGAGGTCACTAATGGGGAGCGTCCTGTTGACTCTTGGGCGGATTTCAGATGTAGGTTCGAGGCGAAGTTTCTCTCAAGGGCGGAAGAAAATTTATATATGGAAAGGTTCTTGACATTGAAGCAAGGAAGCTCATCAATGAAAGAATATGTCAATAAATTTAATCAGTTAGCAAGGTTTGGTTTGGACTTAGTGAACACGCCGGAGAAGAAGGCGCTGAGGTTCGCGAATGGCTTGAATGAACCATTGCAAGGGTTGGCTATGACCCACATCCCGATGGGGGCCACCTTTGAGAAGTTAGTAGAAATGGCGCTTATGCATGGGGAGAAAAGCGCTAAAGCTGATAAGGCACCCGAGAAGAAGGGGGATCAGAAGAAACCACAACAACAAAACAAGAAGGGTGGTAAAGACAATAACGGCAAGGGAAAGAAGAAATGTTTTAACTGTGGGACACCAGGCCATCTCAGTAAGGATTGCCGAAAGAAAAAGAAGACAGGCTGTTTTCATTGTGGCGATGCGGGACATTTAGTGAAGGACTGCCCAAAGAAGGGGCATAGGGCAAGAGCTACCTCGGGAGGACAGGTGCAGGCTCTTATGGCACCAGGGCAGGCTAGGGGACAAGTTCAGGCTCTCGCGGTCCCACCGCTGCAAGAACGAGGTAGAACCATTTATGTTGAAAGCTTAGTTTTTCTGTTTGATCATCCTGTCCGTACCTTATTCGATTCGGGCGCATCACATTCGTTTATCTCTACATCATTAGTTGAATCACTGCACTTAAACACCAGTTTAGTAGAGGATCCCTTAGTTGTTTCGAATCCAATAGGGGGCTCAGCTTATTTGTCCATGATGTGTTTGGATTTGAAAATTTCCATACTTAGCGTTGAATTTAGATGTGATGCTTATGTGTTGGGCTTCACGGGCTATGGGCTAATTTTAGGAATGGATTAGTTATCCAGAAATGGGGTCGTTCTTGATTGTGAAAGGAGAGTAGCTAGGCTCGTGACTCGCCTTGGCAACACTCTCGAAATCTTTTGTAATCCCATAAATTCAGTTATGCTAAGTTATCTAGAATCGCTTGACGCGTCTGAGGAAAATCTACGATCTGTTAGAGTGGTCCGAGAATATTCGGATGTGTTTGAGGAGGTGAAGGGCTTGCCTCCGAAGCGGGAGATAGATTTTCGAATATATCTTGTGGATAATGCGAAACTAGTATCTTTTCCAGTACGCCACATGGCTCCACGTGAAAGGAGGGAACTCGATAAGCAAGTGAAGGAGTTGCTTGAGAAGGGGTTCATAAGAAGAAGTATATCGGAGTGGGGTGCTCCAGTAGTATTTGCCACGAAGGCGGATGGGTCCCTTAGACCGTGTGTGGACTATAGAGAACTTAATAAACTTACTAAGAAGAACAGACACCCACTGCCGAGGATTGACGATCTCTTCGATCAGTTAGTTGGCGCCTCAGTGTTTTCGCAGTTGGACTTAGCCACTGGGTTCCATCAGTTGAGAGTGGCTGAGGATAGCATAGACAAGACTGCCTTTAGGACTCCGGACGGTTTCTATGAATGGCTAGTGATGCCCTTCGGTTTGACAAACGCCCCAGCATATTTTGTTGATTTGATGAGTAGGGTGTTTAAGGAGTACCTTAACAAATTCGTTGTAGTCTTTGTAGATGACATCTTGATCTTTTCTAAGGATGAAGAAGAGCATGCCCTACATCTTAGGGAAGTGTTGGAGACCCTACGAGCGCATAGCCTAAAGGCTAAATTTTCCAAGTGTCACTTCTGGAGGAAGGAAGTACGGTTCTTGGGGTACGTGGTTTCCAAAGAAGGGATAGCCGTGGATCCCGCGAAGGTGGTGGCCATCCAAGATTGGAAGGTTCCTAAAAATGCTACCGAAGTGAGAAGTTTCTTGGGGTTGGCTGGCTACTATAGGAAGTTTATCAAAGACTTCGCAAAGGTATCAGCTCCACTGACAAGCTTGACGAAGAAGAACCTAGTTTTCACATGGGACGTAGATTGTGATGATGCGTTCCAACGTTTGAAGAGAGCTTTGACTTCAGCCCTAGTCTTAGTATTGCCAGACGGGAGTAAGCCGTTTACCGTTTATACTGACGCTTGTGGGACAGGACTAGGCGCGGTCTTAATGCAAGAGGGCAGGGTAATAGCCTATGGTGGAAGGCAGTTGAGAGCGCATGAGAAGAATTACCCCACACATGACCTAGATTTGGCCGCTATTGTTTTCGCGCTTAAGTCTTGGCGTCATTATCTTCTTGGCGAGAAATTCGAACTATTCACTGACCACAAATCTTTAAAATACCTATTCTCTCAAAAGGACTTGAACATAAGGGAGCAAAGGTGGATGGAGTTCTTAGCGTCCTACCACTTTGAGATAGCATATACCCCTGACAAGGGTAACGTGGTGGCCGATGCCTTAAGTAGAAAAATATTATCCTTAAGTCCTTTGTTTGTTGAGCGGCAAAGTTTAGAATTCATTTCGATGTTTGACTTTAGACCTTCCGTTTACTTCGTACCCGGTTTGCTTGCATCCTTGGAGGTCCGACCTACGCTTTTGGGACGGATTGGCGAGGCACAGCGAGACGACCCACAGTTAGTTGAGTTAGTAGAAAAGCTCAAAGGAGGGGAGTCATCAAGCTATCTCCGTAGGTATACCCTAGATGATAAGGGTTGGTTACGTAGGGACGGTAGACTTTGTGTACCAAAAGACGATGACCTAAGGAAGGCTATTCTTGACGAAGCACATCATTCGAAGATGACCATTCATCCCGGCGGGGACAAGATGTACAAAGACATGAAGAGAGTTTACTTTTGGGTCGGCATGAAGAAAGACGTGACCGAGTATGTCGCTAGATGCTTGGTGTGCCAACAAGTAAAAGCGGAGCAAAAGAAACCCGGTGGGTTGCTTCACCCATTGGAGGTTCCACTATGGAAATGGGAAAGGATCTCGATGGATTTTGTGGATGGATTACCGCGATCGAGGAAGGGTAATACGGGAATTTGGGTTATAGTAGATAGACTTACTAAGAGCGCCCATTTTATTCTCGTGAAGAGTAAGAGGACTGCTCCATGGTTAGCTTCTGTATACGTTCGAGAGATAGTTCGGTTGCACGGTGTTCCTTCTAGCATAGTGAGCGACCGCGATCCTATTTTCACTAACGAAGTTTGGAGAAGCTTACAAGAGGCAGTAGGGACTCAGTTATGTTTGAGCACCGCATATCATCCTCAGACGGACGGCCAGATCGAGAGGGTGAATCGCATTCTAGAGGATCTGTTGAGGCTATGTATCCTAGACTTTGGGGGTACGTGGGAAGAGCATCTTCCATTGGTGGAGTTCGCATATAATAACAGCTTTCAGTCCAGCATTGGTGTGGCACCATTCGAAGCTCTTTATGGACGACATTGTCGTTCACCTACATATTGGTGGGAATCTACGGATAAGATCTTACTTGGGCCCGATATGATTAGGGAGACTTCGGAGAAGATCGACTTGATTCGAAGGAGCATGAAAGCAGCGCAAGATAGGCAGAAATCTTATGCAGATAAGAGGAGGACAGATCTCGAGTTTGAAGTTGGGGACATGGTCTTTGTCAAAGTGTCTCCATTACGAAACGTTGTTCGCTTTGGGTCCGTTGGGAAATTAGCACCAAGGTTTGTAGGGCCGTTTCCTATTAAGGAGAAAATTGGACAGATGGCGTATAGAGTGGAGTTGCCCGAGAGATTTAGTGGTGTACACGACATATTCCATGTGTCACATTTGAGGAAGTGCTTGCACGAGACCGCGGAAGTGGTAGAGCCGAGCTTGCTTAGAGAGGTGGAGATAGAGCGTGATGCGACAATTCGACGAGCTCCTACGCGCATTCTTGGGTCGGAGATCAAGAGGTTGAGGAATCGAGAGGTCAGACTAATCAAAGTGCAATGGGGAGATGATGAGAGCAACGCTACTTGGGAGACGGAAGAGAAGATGCGTTCACGATACCCTTTTCTTTTTGAGGGTATGTCCTTTAATTTCTCCTTTATCGCTTAGCTTGTACTTATCTTATCTTTAGTATATCCTCTCGCTAGTATCTTTGACCTTTAGTTAGGATAATCCTATGGTTGAAACATGTGTTTGAGACATGTTATGTATGGTGGATGCAAAGTGGATGCAAGTGTTTGCTAGTGGTTGCTCGTGGATGCATACACACACACTATTAGGCACCAGATCGGCTCAGTCACTTCATATTGCATATTGCATATATATATGGATGTATTTAGGAAAATGGATATATAATGGTTGTATTATCATATAGTTGCAGCATTCGGGTGGATGGTTGTGCTCGCATATAGAATTAATATGTATCATTAGGAATCTTTTGCATACATATTTGACGCATGGCACTATCATGAATTGCACTAAGGAGGTCGACTGAATCAGTAGACCGCCTAATTTTGCATTAGATATGGACATATACACACACTGTGCATATAAACATTAAAGCATTAGAAGTCTTTTAAGGACAGTGGATGTTGGTGTTTGATGGTTGAGTAGATGGACGATTAGATGTTAGGATATACATTCTTCTTGACTTGGAGATTTCCGGGACGAAATCCTTTAAGGAGGGGAGAATGTAACACCCCGTAATTTTATAACATTAAAATTCACAAATTAAAGTATACTTAATTTTTAGAAAAGAATTAAGTGAAATGGGTTGCGCAGAGAAATATATATATATTGATATATATATATATAAATTAAAAATTAAATAAATAAATATGCGAAAAAGTTCAAAACAGTGAATTGGGAGGGGGAATAACCGAACTGGCCCATTTTTGAGGTCGACCCAAGCCCTGCTGGGTCGACTAGGGGTTAATCCAGGGTGTTTGGTTGTCAACCCGTGGGCCGATTCGCTCAAATGCAGATTCTGCATTTGATTGGTTCTAATGGTTCAGGGTTAATCTAATGGTCCTAAATAACTTCCTACACCTATAAATACATCCTAATTCTAACCCTAAACCTAATTAAAATAGAATAGTTACCGTCGCCATGGAAATCAATGGAGCCGCCGCCAACTAAGAAAGAAGAAAAGCAAATTCAATTCTAATTCTCTCAACCCTAAAGCAAAGCAAAACTCTCTCTTTTCTTCTCTAAATTGTGAGTATGATGATCTTAACAAGATTATTATCATTTTAATTAGGTTGAGTTATGAATGGATTATGAGTAGATGATGTGAGTTATCATATATGTTGTTGTAAACCCCTTTTGCTATCATGTATATTGTAAATCCAATGTTATGTGATGATTATATCTTATATGTTGTAAATCATGCTATGATGATGTTATGTATGTTGAACGTTTCTATGCTAAGTTGTAATGAATCATAAATGTTAAAAAGGCCATGATGTTACCATCTATGCTAGTTAGTTCATATTAATTAAATCATCATGTTTGGGTTATGTTGATCTATATGACAAGTCACATATGCAAGTTAGATTGATTAGAAAAGTTATGAACATATGCCAAGACATCTATTATGACATCTCGAATTATGCTATGACATATGTGATATTCTATGCTAGTTCACACCATCATTATGTTGCCTAAAAACCCCATATGCAAGTTTATGTATAGATTTGGGCTATGGTCATATCATGTGAATTGTGACATTTAACAAGTTGACACCTTTTGATCCTTAACATGTGTAGTTTATGCAAGTTTCACCCCTATTATGATTAGATTTATTTTAATTGTCTAGATGTTGAGATAATTTATCTTTGTGCTATGTGTTAGATTATGCAAGTCTAGCCTATATTATGCATTGAATAAGCGAACGTATAAACGTGGGGTGGGGTAATATTAAGGATTTAATGATAAAAAGTTGGGGTGCAATTGATATGATTTTGCATGCCATAAGTGGATGGCCATAATTGAGTCAATTATGGACATCATTAAAAGTTGACTTAATTAATAATTTGAATAGGGAATTATTAAAACTGGGGTAAAAGATTTTAAGTGTTAATCAATGCTTAGGACACGAGGTTGGACTCGTTTGTGACGTAAACCTGCCCGGACCCGCCCGGCAAATCCAGTGGTCACAAATGTCAGCCCAATGTGAGAGGTCCTAGGCCTAAACTAAAGCATACGGTTGTAAAGACACGAGGTTAGACTCTTTTATGGTGTAAGACTGCCCGGACCCGCCCGGCAAATCCAGCTGCCATAAATGCCAGTCTAATGTGAGAGGTCTTTATGAGGTAATGGCCTGAATGAATTAAGAAATACTTAACTAGATAAACATGTAAGGTGGGACATGGGGGTTAAGTAGGTGCCTTAGGTGGCATGAGGAATCTAGGGGGTGCCCTTAGTGGCATGTGAAATACGATTAGTAAGACTTAACCAAACACACATGTAAATGAACATGACTAAGAGGGTTAAGTGGGATATACTAGTGACAAGCTTAGGTGGGTAGCTTGTGGGGGCCCATTTCGACCAGTATCCCAAACGTATCTTTGTGGGCTCGACCCAAGTCGAGAACGGGACACGCATGCTGGGTTCGACTGTAAGAGGCCAAAACGGGGAGCGGTGGCAACGCAAGTCCAACGGGTTTCGTATGCGTGTGTAGACCCGGGCTGGTAGGTAAGACGTTGTTGCATCGTGTAGGTATAAGCCGTGCATTCTCAAGTTGTATCGGGTTGCCACTTTAGGGGAGTGATACACCCCACTGTGGGGCCAGCACGGGTATCTACGAGTAAGGAGCCGATCGAAAGTGTGTAGTGGGGTACACCTAGTGGAGATAGGGGTAGACGGCACCTATGTAGTCAGCTAGGGGTAAGTAAGGCTATTTATAAAGTTTCTGTGTGAAGCAAGTGGGATCAAACAATAGGGTGACTGGTGTGGTGCAGTGTAGTAATGTGCAGTGCAGTGTAGTAATCATTCGTTAGTAATTACATGTGCCTTTACCGTTATCTTTAACGTTATCTTAAACGCTATCTTTATCTTCCTAAGAGTTCATAGACATTTACTGGTCTTCCAGCTTATGCCTTAATCTAGTTATTTTGATAATAGTATTGTTAGAATTATCATACTCGCCAGACTTTATGTCTGACCCCCCTCTATTTCTATCCTTTTTCCCCTCCAGGTCTTCAGGTTGGGCCCAGCTCTAGTGGAGTTTGATTTAATTGCTTCATCTCTCTTTGGAAAGCTTGGACCGTTGAAGTAAAGTCCAGCTTGTTATCTTTTTAATGGCTATTTATGTAACGGGATTATGTATTTTGTTTTTATGAAGATGGATATTGTACTTGGTTATGATCTATGGTTTTATGATGTAACAAACATGTTTAATTTCCGCTGTAATAAAATGAAGTTTTAGATTTCTAAGTACTATTTACTATCTGTCTTGTTGTAATTTTTCAGTTCTATATTCACTTATAACCTCCATGGAAGTTAATGCATTCCCTTCGTGAGTTACATTAATGGACGTGGGGTGTTACACACAGCCCACCCCCTGTTGCTTCCCTTCCTTAGCACCGCCCTTAACTCTGTCATCACCAAACGCAACCGCCTCCGATTTCACCCACTACAAACTAGAATAGTAGTAACCCAAGTCCCTGAACTCCATGTCTAATCTTCTCTTCCATGAAGTGCTTGCTTTTGTTGCACCCAAACCTTAGCCTACCCGCCTCCTTGATTGCCGCAACAACCTGCACCCTTTTTCTCCACACCACCGCCTGAACCACCCACATCCACTCCTAGTCAAACTACCTACACCTTGCTTTCCAGCAACACCCAAACTTTCAACCACCTAAAGCCCTCGGCTCAACTCCCGAGCCACATTTGGTCTACTACAACTACCCCTCTCCTTGCATCTACTAGCGAAGTACTCCAGACCCGAGTAGCAACCACCCATAAGTCACAACCCTCCCTTTCCTCCTCTTGTTAAAAATGAAGAAAAAAAAGAAAACAAAGTTAATTTGTTTTGTCAATCCAAAAGCTTGATTGGTGATTTGGTCATTGTCCTATGCTTAGTGCTTTCCTAGTCTTTTTCACAACAGTATTTGAGTCGCTTAACATGTCGCTTCCATGTGTTGGGTACATGCTTAGGTCAAAGTCAGTTTGAGTCTTGTGCCATGTCTAAGTCATGCATATCCCTATCAATGTGTCCCACAACTTTTCACCATCTTGATTTGCCATCTCAAAAGCACGGAAGATTAGCAATCACTCACGATGAATATTGTTATATTATGTAAATTGACAACATTTGAAATGTTGACACGATCATGCTAGTATTAACTCGTTATGATATGTTGTGCCATGTTATGCGATATTGAATATGATAGGTGCACATGAATTGATATGAGATATTAGTTATGATTCATTATCACACTGGAAGTTCCCAATGATATGATGTGTTAGGTAGGAAAATCACTACAAATTGAAACGATACAAACCCGAATAACTATAACATTTTAATGTTGAATTGGGATATGAGTTTAAATGATAAATACCCGAAAACTAAAATTACTACGAGTTGAAATGATACATACCTAAATCACTTGATCATAGGATGGAAAATTATATACGGACACTTTTGGTAAAAAAATTCGAAATTTTATAAACATGTTTTGATTAAATTAATTAACTTAGAAATTTAATTTAAATATTTTAAGTTTAACATAATATTGAAAATACTTAACTTGAATTTATGAAATAAAGTTTGATTAATTTTACGAAAATATTTAATATGACTTCCAGGTTGAAATTGTTATTTAAAATTAATTTATAAATTAATTAATATTTTTAGATTTTAAAAATTAAAACTATTTTAAAATATTTAATTTAACCAATTTTATATAATATAAACTTAATTAAATATAGTAATATACTTTAAAAAATAATTTAATATAAAAAATTTATTTAATATTAAATATTTACTTTAAAATTTTAATTTAACTTAATATAATTTAGAGATTTAATCTAAAATAATAACTTTAATAAATTAATTTAAAGAAAAGATTTAATTTTAAAAACTTAAATTTGTTTAAATTAGCGAATGAAAAGATTTGATTTTATTTAAATATTTAATTGATATAAAATTATTTATTACATTTTGGTTGTTTAATTTATTTTAAATATAATGTTGAATTTTGAAGAATTTAATTTAAGTAATGAAAAATAAAACTGAGAGTTTTAAGTTGTTTTAACTCAATGTGATGAAATGAAAATGAACTTAATGAACTTTGAAGTTAAGGACCAAATTGAAGTAAATGGTTTAGAACTAGAATTCAAGTTGTAAACTAATTTAAACATTATGTTTTAAATTAGGAATTTATACTATTTTGAGTTAAGTGGATTTGGATTGAAATTTGAAATTTGAATAATGATTAAGTCGAATTTTGGAAGTACAGATATTTGGTTCAGATTGGATTATTATTTTTAAATTGTGTGAATTAATATTATTTTATGTTTATAACTATTTGAATTAACTAAGTATTAAATTTAACTGTTATAACATTTTAATTTATTTTTAATAAAACTATTTTACATTCTTAACCATATTTTACTAAACTATTTTATATATGATTTAACTATTATACATTTAAAAACTTTTTATTAAACTATTTTTCCTTAAAATTAAATTTTTTAAAATAAAGCTTATTTCCAATCCGAGCGATTTAAGTTCACAATGAGAGAAAATAAAGATTTGATTTAATAATGATATTAGCGATATAGAAATCTGTGATGACCCGAACTTCCGGACCAGCTTAAACTGAACAAGAAGACAGATTGCTTTGAGGACACGATGCATCAGAACACAAAACAAGAGAACATTTCATTGCTATTACAATAATTTACATCAGAGTACAAATAAATTATATACAACGTGAACATATTAGAGATTTAAATTACATAACAGCGGAAAAAAATACATAAATATAATGTGCAGCGGAAAACATCAACTACCACAGCTGAATGAAATACATGGGTACAAAGCGTTCCATAGTACAACTTCAACCATAATCCCGGATCTATAAAAGAAATACCGGTAAAAACCAGAACTACAAGCTGTTCGTGTGGAAAATATGGGCACCCAGAGTTTAGGTAGGAAACAATAAACTCCGAGTCAGTCATGGGACTGGTGTGAGAACAAGAACATTTATTCACTTTATTTTAATGTTAGGTAAATATGGGGACCACGCCGTATGACACGGAATAGGTTTTCTCCTAAGAATACAATAAAACAAACAATGCAATGCTAAAAAGGAAAAAATAAAGATATTATAAGACTCAAGTCCCATCACACAATGCAATGCAAGCCAGAGGATAGAGTTTTACTGTCGTGACCCAAAATCCCCACCCAACTTAGACCGAACAAGAACATGGATTGGGTGAGAACATGATGCATCAGAACGCAAACCGATAGAACATTTCATTGCTATTACAACAATTAAAATCAGAGTACAAAAATATCAGAGTATGAACAAAAATTACATAGTGGAAAATAATATCAGAGGTAAATAATTTACATAGCAGCGGAAATAAAATTTTAAAAATACAATGCACAGCGAAAATACATCAATTAACACAACTGGAACCCATACACAGATACAGAGCTTTTTGAATTTAGATCCAGCTGTAATCCAGGATCCTGGGAAAACAAAGAATTTGCAAAACCAAAACTACTGACTGCCCGGGTGGAGAAATATGGGCACCTAGAGTTTAGGTAGAAACAATAAACTTCGAGCCAGTCATGAGACTGGTGTGAGAGCTAAAAACGGTTATTAAACTTGACTTTAAAATAAGATAATTCACGTGACCACGCCGTATAACACGGAACTGGATTACTCCTAAAAATACCCCTAGATAACACAATTTCTAAATAAAGCAATGTTTTTTGGAAAACGATGCTGTAATAAGACTCATGTCCCATCACACCATCCAAAGCAAGCCGAGGATAGAATTTTACCTTATAATAGTGAAACATGCTTGATACTCTTAAAACAAGTCATTTTGATATACTATAAGTGCATAGTGTAGAAAACAACTTCCAATATAAATGTATCAATCGTAGACAGCATAGGTACCATATACTATGTCGCCATATAGGTTTACAACTAAAATCAGAAAGGTTTCGTATTGAAAATTGGATTTCTGTCATGAGTCAAGGCAGGGGATAGTCCCCTTACCGATTCGAATCATCTCAAGCAAGATGATCCAAGATCACACCTATGGGCAACCCTTGGATCCTGCAGGGCCGGTCCATACCTAGTTGGCGGATTGGTTAATCCGAAACAATATGTTTCCCGATCCTATCAGACCTATCACTTGAGCCCTTTATTCGTTTCTAAATCCAAGGTGCCTCACAATCCGTTGTCTACAAAAGTAAAAAATGTCTTGGCTCCATACCATGACACAACTTCTAGTCAGAAAGAAACTATAACGACCCACAAATCCGTACCCTTTGAGTCAACTAACAACACCACACGTCCAACCCAAATTGCACAGAAATACAAATCATTATTAGAAAGAAGTTAGAGGATGAAAAATAGAAAGAAAAGTTAGAATAGAAGAAAAAATGAAGAACACAAATATCACAGCGGAACGAATAAAATATATTAAATAACATAACTTTTGAAATACAAATCAGTAACCGTATATACATACCATTATTAAAGCACAACAGTTATTCCTAAAACAGTTATAAACACCTGTTTCCAGATACAACATAGTACACAACGGAAATATGATAGTCTATAGCTAACTGGTGAAGCCTCCTGCTTCCTGCTCTTCTAAGAGAATCTGAAAAAATCCCTACTACTTGACTGCCCGTACAATTTTGGGCACCCAAGAGTTTAGGAAAAACAAACAAAATAAACTCTGGGTCAGTCATGGTACTGGTGTGAGTAAACTCTAACCATTTGTTTAACTTTCAAAATCCTTTCGAAAGAAAAGATAATAGTAAGACCAACCTACACAAAAACATGGACAGATTTTACCTTACTATAACCCAAAACACTTTGATACAAAAATCCAGTGATATTTTAATAGTGTCTAAATCAAATAAATAACAATCTAGCGGAATGCTTGCACCTCACGCTCCATATATAATATAAAATCAAAAACCGCAGGGCGCTTATTAGAGATTGGATTCTGACTATGACAAGGTATGGAACCACCTTCCGATAATGTATCTCTAGAGGGGAATACACTGGGTTCAACAAGAACATCTTGCAACCCGACCCGCACATGACCGACCACTCATTTCGCTTGAGTGTATCGAATGTATATCACCAAATGTTGGGATCAGCAATCGTTTCCCGAATGGGACAACATCGAATAGAATAAGGAATTAAATGAAATTTCTCTAGATAGGTGATTATACACCCTAATGGGAGCGACCCACATAACCCTGCTCCCTAAACGATTTATTTCATTTCCCGGTTATTGAGGCCTGAGGCTGCGATTTCTTATCATTCATTGATAGCACAATCACTTTGAATGCCGCATTGTCAGATCCGTAAATCAATAATTGATTTGCACAAATATATTCTGGATATTATGCTAAGAGAACAAATTCTCCGCCATCATATATATCTATACAGACGAACATATGCGATCATTAGAAATACTTTGTCAGACACTCTGTAACACCCCACCTCCGCTAGGGTCACTCACAAAGGGAATGCACTAGCTTTGGTGGAGCATTATCTAGGTAAACAAACACAAAAATATTACAAGACAGAACATATAAAACAGCGGAAGAAAAACCAAATTTCATTTCTTTAAAATCTAGGAAGGTCTAAAGCCTTTTACATCAAAATGGTACTAAATCCATTACATCGAAATCTGTCTTGCAATAGTAAAGAAGCATAAAACCACAGTCATAAATCATTCCCCAAGTAAAGCAGCAAAGCAAGCCATAGCCAAGAGAAATCCAAGCAGAGCCTTGGAGCTTGATAAGATCCGAACTAAGCTGTATTCCCACTCTGCGAACCGGGGGAGGGGGGAAACGAAAGAAAAAGAGGCGAAACAAACTGGGTCAGTCATAAAGACTGAGTAAGTCCTAGTGGCTTTCAGCATAAAACAGGTGAAGATAATATGACATTAATAAACTGAAAGTAAACATAAGCATGATGATAAGGTAAGCTACAGGCACGGTGAATCAAGTATAACATCCCATGCTTCCTATCAAGAGTATCATCACAAGGTTCCTACCAAGTATCATATTGCAAGGTTTCTATTAAGTATAACATCGCAAGATTTCTAAGCTTCACCATTCCACTATTTTCTTTGATTTCCTATATTCTCTGCACCAACTGTAATAGCACCCCAACCCATATCATCCTTTCCATGTATATGTATAGTCCCTTGCCGTATATCGTACGGGTTTCATGACGTATTTCTATACTACTTCAATGTAGTGCCACCATTCTTGAAATCGTTCGGACCGCCACCCTTGTTCTGGTTAGGTTTCCCCATCATGAGCTATCACGTGTTCAACTAGGATTTATGCCACCTAGGATCACTAGGGATTAAGCTACCTACTGAACGTTTTCTAGATTCAATTAGAGTTTATGCCACCTAGGACCACTAGGGATTACGCTACCTAACGAATTCCACGTAACGATCTATTAATCGATCGGCTCCCTACAAGTCCTAGCTCGTTCATGTGTCTGTGTCATATGGCCCAATCACGAAAATGTAGTCACTTGTGCCAGGTCCACCATAGGGTGTATCAAGCCCGAGGGTGCCAACCACCGACACGAATCAAGCACGCATAGTGTAAACCTACAGGTGCCCAATGCCTGCTTTTTCAACTCCGGACTACGTGCACGACCATAGTCCGCCTGAACCTACAATGGCGCACCAACTCAGCCGTCATTCTGGTCGCATACAATCAGCCCAGTAATCGTGCCCCACCCTGCCTAGTTCCAGGGTACCGTGATACATCTAGTGGGTTACTGCTGAAAAGGACCGCGCAACTAGGGTTTCCATCCAGTAGGTTAAGTGTTGTCATTTAAATTTGAGACTTAACCCCATCATTCTAGCATGTCAAGTTGGTTAAGTGTTGTCATTCAAGTTCGTGACTTAACCCGCCTACGTGTCATGTCAACTGGGCTAATTATTGTCGTTCAAGTTCATGACTTAGCCCTACGAATCATGTGTCAAGTTGGTTAAGTATATTCAAGCGGTTCATGACTTAACCCTATCAAATCATTGTGTCAAATTGGTTAAGTATATTCAGGCGGTTCATGACTTAACCCTATCAAATCATCGTGTCAAATTGGTTAAGTATATTCAAGCGGTTCATGACTTAACCCTATCAAATCATCATGTCAAATTGGTTAAGTATATTCAAGCGGCTCATGACTTAACCCTATCAAATCATCGTGTCAAATTGGTTAAGTATATTCAAGCGGTTCATGACTTAACCCTATCATGTGGCATTAATTCATTAATGCGCCCCAACCTCTGACATCAGACCTGTTGTTGTGGTCACTAGATATGCTGGGCGGTTCTGGGCAGAATTACACCACAACTCAATTTGACCTCGGGTTTTCAAGTGCGATATGACCAAGTACCCACATTGGATCCTATTGTTTGCAGTAACTGGATTTGCCGGGCGGTTCTGGGCAGATTTACACTGCAAACTCAACCCAACCTCGAGTTGGCCATTTTCAAGTTCATTCTAAGTGTCATGACCATGTTCAAGTTTCATGTCAAGTTCGTGTCAAGTTTTCAAGGAAAGTTTCATGTCAAGTTCGTGTCAAGTTTTCAAGGCAAGTTTCATGTCAAGTCGATGTCAAGTTCAGGTTCAAGTTATAACAGCGTTCATGTTTCAAGTTTTTCCTTTTATCAGGTTCATAATTCATGTTCATAACCAATTCATGTTTTGCCTATTCTACCCAAATCGTATTCCCATCGCACGTAAACGTGAATCGCTCCATACTACAAATAAATCCAAACCTCAGAATAAAGGGAATAACATTAAAACTATGATAGGCAAAAGGGACGAGCATAAAGCGATAAAAGGGGTTACAAGGCTAGCATGACATAACTTGAGATAATTGGTTACAACATCACTGGCATTAAGGATTTCAAATCTAGCAAGATAAGGCGATAGTCATGGTAAATGCTGACATAAAAGAATAGGCATGCGAAAGTAAGGCAAATACAAGGATAATGGATCCAATGGTTTTGGTGTACGTAATAGCGAATAAACTAAGCAAGTCACATCCTGGGTATGAGATCCAACAAATTGCAAATTCAGTATACAACATGGGTTTCAATCAACTATAATAGTTCCAGGTAATTAACCCCAATAGTCATAGTCATGGTCATAGGTAGAAATCTCATAATTAAGAACCCTAAGCGATTAACCACAATAGTCATGGTTAATTATCCAAAATAGTTCTAGGCAATAGTCATAGGCAATTAACAGTAATAGTTTTAAAGTCATGGTCATAGATAATGGCCTTATGTTCATAATCATAGGTAATAATTCTCATAGTCAAGAGTCATAGGTGATTAGCCACAATTGTCCTTGTCATAGTCATAGGCATAGTCTTATGTTCACAGTCATAGGCATGGGCATAGTCTTATGTTCACAGTCATAGGCATAGTCTTATGTTCTTCGTCCTAGGCATATGCATAGTCTTATGATCATCATCATAGTCATAGGCATAGGCAAAACCTTATGTCCACAGTCTCATAGGCATATTAAGGTTTATAGACATGAAAGAATTTGATTTACAACATGAATAGGCCCCAAATAGAAACATTCCCACAAGTCAAGATCCAAGAATTTATGTTATAATCTAGCGTTTGAATAATAAACTAGGTCCAACAACATGAATGGGCATGATTCAGTCGATAAGAAATAACCCAAAATCACAGATTCAAAAAGAGACAAGAACAGATCCAAATAGATAATCAAGCTTAGGTTAAATTTCATTTTATTCCATGTCCATATCAAATTTAACAAGTTTCAATCTCAAAGTAACTAGAACTTACAGGGCGTGGATCGAGAATTAGAGTGCATAGATTTGATTCTGCAAATGGTTATTGCACTTCTTGAATCTCTATTTGTTTAGTCTTGTTCTAGTTGAAAACCCCCAATTTGCAATTCCTAGCTGTTGTCTTGACGAAGAAGAAGTAGTCTCTTTTAATTTAAATATTATCATTTTGATTTTCACAGAGGTAGCATAAGGATAGAATGAAATGGTGTAGATAGAATGAGGCTAGGGGGCTATTTATATAGGGTTAGGCAGACTAATCTGGTCACGAAACAAGTCTAAATACATCAGAATGCATCTGGTTCAGGAAATAGGTTCGGGAGACAGGTCGACCCCTAGGTCGACACTATGGTCGACCTGGCCCTTGGGAGGTCGACACTATGGTTGACCCCCAGGTCGACCTGGTCTATGGGTGGGAGTTTTCCCGCCCTACCTGCTACGGGGTTTGAGTTCAAATTTCGAGCTGTTTTTTATTCTGAAAATTCCTGAAACTTCGGAGGGTCATATCTCCCTCATACGAACTCCGATTCTTGCAAACTCGGACTCGTTTCCAAGAAGAATTTCGAGACGAACGCAATGGCGCAACCTGTTTCCCTTGATTCTTGTTTTAAAAATTAATTCTGCCTTGATTTACAGTTTGAACATGTTATTAAAATACGGGTTGTTACATTCTCCCCTCCTTAAATGATTTCGTCCCCGAAATCTTCAAGTTAAGAAGAATGTGTCCTATCATCCAATCATCCATCTACTCAATCATCAATCATAGGCATCCATTGTCCTTAAGAGATTTCTAATGCTGTATGAACATATGCAGAAAGTGTGTGTATATGTCCCTTATCTAATGCAAATGATCAGGCCTGATTGATCTTCTTTAATGCATAATATGTTTAGTGCCATGAACCCAACATGTATGCAAATAACCCTAATCACATAAACACTATATGTGTGCTCAAGCATCCATCGATACGCAAGATTCACATGATAACACATTCAATTTCATCCATAAACAAGTATAAACACTCATGCATATGCAATATGAAAATGTGTTTGAGCCAATCTAGTGCCTAATTTGTGTTATGCAACCACGAGCAACCACTTGCAACCATCAATCATAACATGTCTCAAACACATGTTTCACCCAATTTTTCCTACCTAAAGATATAGCCGAATGATAGAAGCAAGTAAAACTTTGTGCCCATTAGGAAATGTCAAAGCTGGAAATCTACGTCCCATATATACTGATTTGGAGAAGAACCCCCTAAGCACCAGCCCCGAAGACCGAAATCAACATCAGGCTGACACCCAAAGAATTACTCAACCCAATCAATATATATATGATTCTAGGAAACTAAGCATGATGGACTCCTTTTAGGTCACAAGGAAATCCCTTCCTAAAACCAACTTGTATCCTATAAAACCCAAAGTGTTTAGTCAACCCAACGGATACCATGGTTTTGGGTCCCATTTTCATTTATTCTTTTTCTTGTATACTCGGCTCAAACATAACTGCGTACTCATGGTTTCATGCAAGCTCTCCAAAATTCACTAGTGAATCCTGGATCTCATTTATAGGGTATTCCATGCAGAAGGATTATCTCTTGCAAATAAACAGATGTCAACCATGTTGCCAAATGTTCTTACTAAGGTGATTTCCTATAACTCATGCATAAGCAAAATGAACCATTCTCCTTAGTGGCGAACACTACTCGAGCGGATCAATAAATGTATCAAGAGATTCTAGGTAACTAAGCATGGAAAAACCTTAAGGGTTACACTAGACTTCGAGGGCATTACCAAGGAAAGTCGAGCGTCTAACTACCCTCTTTTCATACTCGAGAATGGTACCATTTCTGGACAACCACTCCATTCCTAGAATCAACCCATAGCCCAAAAACATAAGCTTTACTTCTAAACTAAACACTTAGCATAGAAATTCTCAAATCCAAACAAGTCATGAATAAATGGGCCGATTCCCCAACAGGATTTGAGACAAAAAATGGGATCCTCTACTATGCTAGTACTAAGGTGCAGAGACTCAACTATCGAGGCAGAATTAAAAGGATGCGATGTATAAAAACAAAGTTCCCACGGTATGATAAAAAAGAAAAGCTAATCCTTTAACAGAAACGTTACCACCTCTCTTAGGTACGCTAGTAGTGAAAGCATACAATTGCCCTCTCGACGATCTTGTTCTTTGCCCTTGTCCTTGTCCTATAATACTTAACTACATGTCCCTTTTTTTCCATACCAACGATGTTCTTTCTTATCATGGGATTTATTATTCTTTTACTTTGACCTCTTTCCTTTCACTTTTTTCCTCTTCGTGGATTAAGCCATATCAACAAGTTTCCCATCCTTAGACTTGTGTTCTTTTATCCTCGTTCTTGCTCTCCTTGTATAGCTTGTTGATAAGTTTCTCGAAAGCTACCTCCATCGCATGGCAACCCTACAAAGCTTGAAATAAGATTAGTTGCAGATGGAACTACAGCGGCTACTGATGGAGGTTGGACACTACTTTGCCCTCCGACATGTGTCGCATGCCTACAAACTATGGTGAAAAAGAAAGAGGGAAGAGACTCAAGGAGAGAATCAAAAGACAATGCATATGGCTTTGGGGAATATGCCTTTCGTAAAACAAAACTTTTCTTTAGAAAAAAGCTTCTTTGTAAATGTTTTGAAAATAATTTTAGAAGGTTTTTAAAAACTTTTGCCCAGTTTGGTAACCTTCTGCTCTGATACCAAATGTAACACCCCACCTCCGCTAGGGTCACTCACAAAGGGAATGAACTAGCTTTGGTGAAGCATTATCTACGTAAACAAACACAGAAATATTAAAGACAGAACATATAAAACAACGGAAGAAAAACCAAATTTCATTTCTTTAAAATCTAGGAAGGTCTAAAGCCTTTTACATCAAAATGGTACTAAATCCGTTACATCGAAATCTGTCTTGCAATAGTAAAGAAGCATAAAACCACAATCATAAATCATTCCCCAAGAAAAGCAGCAAAGCAAGCCATATCCAAGAGAAATCCAAGCAGAGCCGTGGAGCTTGGTAAGATCCGAACTAAGCTGTATTCCCACCCTGCGCACCTGGGGAGGGGGGAACTAAAGAAAAAGAGGCGAAACAAACTGGGTCAGTCATAAGGACTGAGTAAGTCCTAGTGGCTTTCAGCATAAAAACAGGTGAAGATAATATGGCATGAATAAACTGAAAGTAAACATAAGCATGATGACAAGGTAAGCTACAAGCACGATGAATCAAGTATAACATCCCATGCTTCCTATCAAGAGTATCATCACAAGGTTCCTACCAAGTATCATATTGCAAGGTTTCTATTAAGCATAACATCAAAAGATTTCTAAGCTTCACCATTCCACTATTTTCTTTGATTTCCTATATTCTCTGCACCAACTGTACTAGTACCCCAACCCGTATCATCCTTTCCATGTATATGTACAGTCCCTTGCCGTATATCGTACGGTTTTCATCATGTATTTCTATACTACTTCAACATAGTGCCACCATTCTTGAAATCGTTTGGACCGCCACCCTTGTTCTGGTTAGTTTCCTTATCATGAGCTATCGCATGTTCAACATGGATTTATGCCACCTAGGACCACTAGGGATTATGCTACCTATTGAACGTTTTCTAGATTCGATTAGGGTTTATGCCATCTAGGACCACTAGGGATTACGCTACCTAACGAATTCCACGTAACGATCTATTAATCGATCGGATCCCTACAAGTCCTAGCTCGTTCATGTGTCTGTGTCATACGGCCCAATCACAAAAATGTAGTCACCTGTGCTAGGTCCACCATTGGGTGTATCAAGCCCTAGGGTGCCAACCACTGACACGAATCAAGCACGCACAGTGTAAACCTACAGGTACCCAATGCCTGCTTTTTCAACTTCGGACTACTTGCACAACCATAGTCCGCCTGAACCTACAATGGCGCACCAACTCAGTCGTCGTTCTGGTCGCTTACAATCAGCCCAGTAATCGTGCCCCACCCTGCCTAGTTCCAGGGTACCGTGATACATCTAGTGGGTTACTGCTAAAAAGGACCACACAACTAGGGTTTCCGTTCAGTAGGTTAAGTGTTGTCATTTAAATTCGAGACTTGACCCCATCAGCCTAGCATGTCAAGTTGGTTAAGTGTTGTCATTCAAGTTCGTGACTTAACCCGTCTATGTGTCATGTCAAATTGGCTAATTGTTGTCGTTCAAGTTCATGACTTAGCCCTACGAATCATGTGTCAAGTTGGTTAAGTATATTCAAGCGGTTCATGACTTAACCCTATCAAATCATCGTGTCAAATTGGTTAAGTATATTCAAGCGGTTCATGACTTAACCCTATCAAATCATCGTGTCAAATTGATTAAGTATATTCGAGCAGTTCATGACTTAACCCTATCAAATCATCGTGTTAAATTGGTTAAGTATATTCAAGCGGTTCATGACTTAACCCTATCAAATCATCGTGCAAAATTGGTTAAGTATATTCAAGCGGTTCATGTCTTAACCCATCATGTGGCATTAATTCATTAATGCACCCCAACCTCTCACATCAGACCTGTTGTTGTGGTTACTGGATATGCCAGGCGGTTCTGGGCAGAATTACACCACAAATCAGTATGACCTCGGGTTTTCAAGTGCGATATGAACAACTACCCACATTGGATCCTATTGTTTGCAGTAACTAGATTTTCTGGGCGGTTCGGGGCAGATTTACACTGCAAACTCAACCCACCTCGAATTGGCCATTTTCAAGTTCATTCTAAGTGTCATGACCATGTTCAAGTTTCATGTCAAGTTCGTATCAAGTTTTCAAGGCAAGTTTCATGTCAAGTTTTCAAGGCAAGTTTCATGTCAAGTCGATGTCAAGTTCAGGTTCAAGTTATAACAGCGTTCATGTTTCAAGTTTTGCCTTTTATCAGGTTCATAATTCATGTTCATAACCAATTCATGTTTTGCCTATTCTACCCAAATCGTATTCCCATCGCACGTAAACGTGAATCGCTCCATACTACAAATAAATCCAAACCTCATAATAAAGCGAATAACATCAAAACTATGATAGGCAAAAGGGACGAGCATAAAGCGATAAAAGGTGTTACAAGACTAGCATGACATAACTTGAGATAATCGGTTACAACATCACTGGCATAAAGGATTTCAAATCTAGCAAGATAAGGCGATAGTCATGGTAAACACTGACATAAAAGAATAGGCATGCGAAAGCAAGCCAAATACAAGGATAATGGATCCAATGGTTTTGGTGTACATAATAGCGAATAAACTAAGCAAGTCACACCCTCGGTATGAGATCCAAAAAATTGAAAATTCGGTATACAACATGGGTTTCAATCAACTATAATAGTTCCAGGAAATTAACCCCAATAGTCATAGTCATGTACATAGGTAGAAATCTCATAATTAAGAACCCTAAGCGATTAATCACAATAGTCATGGTTAATTATCCAAAATAGTTCTAGGCAATAGTCATAGGCAATTAACAGTAATAGTTTTAAAGTCATGGTCATAGATAATGGCCTTATGTTCATAATCATAGGTAATAATTCTCATAGTCAAGAGTCATAGGTGATTAGCCACAATTGTCCTTGTCATAGTCATAGGCATAGTCTTATGTTCACAGTCATAGGCATGGGCATAGTCTTATGTTCATAGTCATAGGCATAGTCTTATGTTCTTCGTCATAGGCATAGGCATAGTCTTATGTTCATCATCATAGTCATAGGCATAGGCAAAACCTTATGTCCACAGTCTCATAGGCATATTAAGGTTTATAAACATGAAAAAATTTGATTTACAACATGAATAGGCCCCAAATAGAAACATTCCCACAAGTCAAGATCCAAGAATTTATGTTACAATCTAGCGTTTGAATAATAAACTAGGTCCAACAACATGAATGGGCATGATTCAGTCGATAAGAAATAACCCAAAATCATAGATTCAAGAAGAGACAAGAACATATCCAAATAGATAATCAAGCTTAGGTCAAATTTCATTTTATTCCATGTCCATATCAAATTTAACAAGTTTCAATCTCAAAGTAACTAGAACTTACAGAGTGTGGATCGAGAATTAGAGTGCAGAGATTTGATTTCGGAAACGGTTATTGAAGTTGTTGAATCTCTATTTGTTTAGTCTTGTTCTAGTTGAAAACCCCCAATTTGCAATTCCTAGATGTTGTCTTGACGAAGAAGAAGTAGCCTCTTTTAATTTAAATATTATCATTTTGATTTTCACAGAGGTAGCATAAGGACAGAATGAACTGGTGTAGAGAGAATGAGGCTAGGGGCTGTTTATATAGGGTTAGGAAAACAAATCTGGTCACGAAACAAGTCTAAATACATCAGAATGCATCTGGTTCAGGAAATAGGTTCGGGAGGCAGGTCAACCCCAGGTCGACACTATGGTCGACCTGGCCCCTAGGAGGTCGACACTATGGTCGACCCCCAGGTCGACCTGGTCTATGGGCGGGAATTTTTCCGCCCTGCCTGCTGCGGGGTTTGAATTCGAATTTCGAGCTGTTTTTGATTCTGAAAATTCATGAAACTTTGGAGGGTCATATCTCCCTCATACGGACTCCGATTCTTGCAAACTCGGACTCGTTTCCAAGCAGAATTTCGAGACGAACACAATGGCCAACCCTTTTCCCTTGATTCTAGTTTTAAAAATTAATTCTGCCTTGATTTACAGTTTGAACATGTTATTAAAATACGGGTTGTTACACACTCGTCCATATACGTTCGTTCTGGGACTGAACTAAACCGAAGGCACCATTTCTATTAATAGAAAAAGTCCTTGCACTTTACTCCATCTTCGATTATCTTCATATAACCTGATTCGCAACGCTACTGCCAATACAGAGTGATTCACGGATAATAATCCAACCGGTCTCGCCATATTGACAACGATATTGGCAAATACTTCGATAGTCGGTTATTTAACTATCAAAGATAAACAAACATCCATTCAAAACATCAAACAATCACTAGGCCCCTTAATTAATATTTTATTAATTAAAACACTTCTCGATTTCCCTATCCATATTCGTTAACATGATATTTTCGATAATCATCTTGGCCTCTTATGCTATTTGGAAGACATTTCAAAATATCAACTTCTTTTATTTTCTATACTTAGAAAATATATTCTATTTATAATTGGAAAACATTCCAATTACTTATCTCTTTCACGACCATTCATTTATTTCTATACTCAGGAAATATTTATTATTATATTTCCAAATTTCCACTTACTTGGGTTAGAACGAATGCTGTATAAAACATCTTTACCATAACCAAAAATACTGCATTCAGCTAAACTCTTTAAACATCTCTCTTTGAGACTAAATCTTGTTGTTTATCAGTTAGTAATGAAATCAATCAAGTTGTGGTATAATTACCTCTTAGACCTTGACTGAATAATATCTTTAACTTCAAAACAGACAAGACTACTTACTCGAATAATCAACGCCACATTAAACCAATTTTCCATTTCTGAAACGTATATACATTCCTCTTCTTATTTTTAAAAAATCTAATTTATAGATTTCCTTTTTGTTTATAATATTCTATTTTTAAGTTCATTTCCTTATCGAATTCTATATATATCGATGCATTGATTTCTAACTATCAAATTTTATTAAAAATATTCTAACTCCTTAAATTTTCGGAAAAATTCGCCATAGCCTCCTTTGTACTGGAAACTAGTTCAAACCTCAACTCGCCTCTCTAGGCCCTTTCGATTCAAAATGAAAATCAAAAAGCCAAGTGGCTTGCCAATTCGGCGCATAAAAACACATATGGAATTTAAACGTGTACCTTTTTATCGGGCACACAAATTATAATCTTCATATACTTCATTCCATACCAGTCTAAGACATATGTGTCTATTTCTAATTTATTTCAACTCAATCAGGTCATTTTTAAGTCAACTCGCTAATTAATCTTTTTATTAGCCCTTTTTCCTATTCCACTTTATATTTGAACATATCATGTTCAATTATCATTTTATCTTGCTTATGAATTAATTTAATTCCATTTCGACTCAAGTTCCATATTCGATTTCGAATAAGAATTCTCAAATCTCCTTTTCTTATTCAAAGTCGATTTTCATATCGAATTTCGATTAATTAATTATTATTTAAATTAGTTAGTTTTATTCAATAACTAAAAATCTGATTTTTGTCTCAAAAATCATTTCACTTACTTCGCTGGAGTTCATATTTATTTTATATCTCCAGTCTGGATTTTTCTAGTGGCAATTCGGATTTTATTTCTTTAATATCCTTTTATTTATTTAAATAAACTGTTATGGTTTTATAATGGTTCTGGTGCTGTTTTTCCGAAAATTTGATTTTGACATAACTCAAAACTATAAGACGAAATCCAGATTTTTCTCTTCCATTAGGAAATTATTATTCAATCGGTTCAGACGGTTCTTGTTCCAAAGAATTCCGACTTAAATTGAGTTTGGTATACTTAATTCAACTCCATTCTGATATATTTTCAATATATACATCAAATCAGTTTCCCAATTCAACATAATATTTTCGATTATCTATAATTGTCGATTTTCCCTTACTCGGTAATATATTTATTTATACTTCGATATTCTATATTTAATTTCAATTCCTTTTATAAATAAATTATTTATAAAATTCGATATAATCGAATTTCAATTATAAATCCTTCTGATTTATCTCATCTCAGTTTATATTCCGAATTCCAGAAATAAACCCATCGTCCCCTTTCTGAAACAATTTCCCATTCACAGTTAAATTCATATTTGAATTTGAATTTCTAAGTTATCAAATGATAATTTATTTATCTTTAATTTATAAACATTGTTTATAAATTTAATTTCCTTGTTTTATAATTAAAACAAGTTTCCATTTTGATTCCATTTCAAATTCTATTTTCAAATTCATACTTGAATTTAAATCTTTAAATTATCTAATGATAATTTAATTTAATAGATTTATAAATATCGTTTATAAATCCAACTTCCATGTTTTAAAATAAAACAAGTCCTATTTCAAAGTCTGTTTGAAAACCAAAAGCTTATTTTGGAATATTCTAATTATTATAACTAATCTATATATAACATATAATCTATTTAAATATTTAACTTAAATATTAGTCTCTAATAAATTCAATTCTAATATTCCTTCTTGATATAATTTATTTTATAAATCCAGTATAATCTAACTTAATTATCCAATTTAACTTCCATTCCAAACATTTGAATAGGTTTCATCGTTTTCTACTTAAAACGATTTCCAATTCGTATCTTTAAATTCACATTAGAATTTAAATTATTCATATCATCCAATGATAATTTATTTCCCTTCATTTATAAGCATCGTTTATAAATTCAATTTAGTTCCCTGATTATCCAATCAAAATCACTCCATTTTGTTCATAACCACCATTTATAAATTTACTTCAATTCCCTGATTTTTTTAATTTATAAACATCGTTTATAAATGTAATACTTCTTTTTATTTATTTTCAAAACAAGTAAATATCTTTAGCCCATTCTAAATTCAAATTCTATTTTAGAAAAATAGAATTTTCCTTTTTAAATTTCAAAACCCTATTTACGATATTTCTGTAAATTACCATTTCGGCCTAGTGATATTTTAAACATCCAAAATACCAAATTATCAAATCACGGATTTTTCTAACACATCATATAAGATAACATATATTAAACCAAACAAATGATAATATTTTTGAGGAATCCAGTTGGATTCGTCCAACCAATTTTCCTGCATCCACAGACGTTAGCCAACATAAATAATACCCATCTTGCTTCGAGGCAGGATATCGCGGTATGAAGCTCATCCATTATCAAAGCGTGGGGCGTATAGGGTCATCCGCTAATGATACTGCGGGAATCCAACCACCAATATATATATATATATATAATAACCACAAACAAAATCCTAAATAACTAATATATATTTAGAGTAGCCACACAAAAATATTTAAACGAATCCAAACAATCAACCAATATTTTTAACTATTCAAAAATGAAATTTAAATAGTAAATTTTGAGTGAGATTTACTCACTGTGATTTTATTTATGATCCATTTCGATTCCAAATTAAATTTCGGGTTATGAAATCCTCAACATGAATACATGTAACAGTTTTCATGATTTTTGTACCTCACATGAATTTATTCACGAATTGTATCAGTTATATATATTTATTTCTTTTTAAACAAAAATTCGGATTTCAATCTAATAAAAATAAAACACATACCTTAATCCGCGATTAAATTACTCTTTTTCTCTGATACCACATTCGATCCCCCACTAATCCTTCTTTCTCCCTTCAAACAACAGATCTCATGACTGAAGCTTTAAACTTTAGTACAGTGTTCGTCCCACAGTCCAAACAACTTCCACTACACACTATATACAACTTTGGCAATTTCAAAAGCCTCCCAAAATTTGGCAATTTCAAAAGCCTCCCCTTCACCTAAGCATCATCATGAACACTGCTTTATTAAGCTCGATCCTCCCAAAAAGGTTTACGACTTCACATTTCTGTACAGTGCCAGGTATCACAAAAATTCCTTGATTCTCCCCAAAAATACCATAGTTCATGTGCCTCCCCATTCCATCATCGATCTTGTTTCCAACATCACTGATTCCAGAAGATGGCAGCGACACCATAGCTCACGCAGTTCCATCGAACTTTCCCCATCACAGCGCATGAACTCGCAGACCACACCACTTTGATCACTAAAATCACCACCGCACTCTGTCAAAATCTAACCTCGATGCTCCTCTTGCAGCACTCGAACTAGCACCTCAAATTCCAACACTACCAACCTTAGATCGGCCCTTTCTAGAACTCGCAACAGCAAATCCTTAAATCACGCGTCCAAACACTGAACCGCGATGAACCCTTACTCCCTGCCAAACTCGAAAACATCTACATAGGAAATCGCAAGTCTTCCTGTAGCCAAAATCGATTAAAAAAATTGATTCCAAGTTTGAACCCCCAATAATTGATCATGACTCCTGATACCTCAACCCCTTCATTCCATTGTGAAGGCTCGAACGCAGTTTGGATCTGATGTAGATTAAGGGAGGACGGTTTTCGATTTAAAGACATGGAAAAATACAAGAGTGAGCCACGGTTTTATCTACTGGGAACAGACAAAATCACTAGATTTTGAAATGGGAAAATCGAAGGAATGATAAAGAAAAGGAATACCATTCTATGTTAAAAATGAATTGAGGAAGGAGGCATTTATAACCGAGAACCCTTCACACGCAAGTAATAGGTAATATAATAGCTGTAGAAAATAGGTCGGTTACGTAATGTTTATTTATTTGATTAGGGTAGATTTTGTTTTAGATTTTGATTTGATTTTGATTTAACTGATTAGACTTCGATCTTATCCGTTTAAATTTCATAGTAATATATTCGGGGTTCCGAACTCCAATTCGAGCGCAGCAACCGACTTTTATAGAGTTTAACCACTATTCTGAACACACTTGAACATGATTCGAAGCTCCATTTGATCATATGGAGGAGATGTTAATTTAAATCAATATACATTAATTTCAATAATAATTAATTCCTTGAAAATAAATAATCATTATCCTTTCTATTCAGTTTGAATTTCTATTGATTATTTGAATCAATTTCAGTGCAGTTTAAATCTTCGAATTTAATTATACTTCGAATTACGATAATTCGATATATATTTTAATTAAATTATATTCGATTATTAAATCGATAACTCAATATAAAAATTTATTTATATTATCAACTCAATATTTAAAATCATATTAAATATTTAAACTAAATTGTTCGAAAATCCGGGTCGTTACAGAAACATATGCACTCCCTGCATCCCTTATCACGTTTCTAACTCATACCAGGGTGTGAGGCTTGCGAATTAACGCTATACGCAACCATGCAACTTAAAGCTGTGCTTTAATCATCGTCCACAAGGCGCCGCTTTTCAACAAAAGCCATGATCATTTAAATCTTAGAATGCCGCGTTATCAATCCATACCATACCATTGATTTCTTCCATTATATAAACTCTAAGGTCGCACATCTCAGAGAAGAGTGTTAAGCAAGAGAATAAATTCATCACCACCAAATAGATATATATTTAACAGAGATCAACGAATATAACATACAATAAAATGTCAGACACAATCCATTCACAAGCTAAACTGGAGGCACCTTGTTCCTCATCCCATATGCCCAATACAAGAGAGAGGTCCTCGCATATTCGATCGATTTCAAAGTACGTTTTTAACTACCACCACTTACTACCTCGTCTTGGGTGTACGACCCAATCAAGACATCAGCAGTTGCTTAAAACAATGTGAAGATCACCGGTCTTCAAGCGTCATCTTCATCATTGAATTTAATCGTCGTAATAAATATTTAGAATGGGTAGAACCCGGTCTTTCCAAAGAACTTGCGTATCTTGTAATCATGTGTTAAATACTCATTTCATTCCAATCCAAAATATTCTTTTAATTAAATTTTCATGCTCTTTAGAAACTGGTTCTCATTGACTTTATTGTAAACAAATTCTTAAATCACAAAAATCATATTTCAGTGAGTAACCGAATATTAGAAATTAATCTTAACTTACCTGGGTAAACAACTGCTTATTTAAAAGCTTGGTTCACTGTAAACCCCAAAATGCTATTTTCCATTCGTTACAGACTCTTCAAAAATCTGGTTTGATTTAATAAATTTAGGAGAATTCCCTAATTTCCCTTTATGAGATCCTTACTTTTTATGGTTGGGTTCAAGAACAATATTCCTAAATATACCATTCACGACGAACCTCAAATTAATTTACTATGTTCATATATTAAATCTCACAATAATTGCTAAAATAGAGATGTTATACAAAAAAATATTTATTTTCCAAATTGTGGAAAATTTCATCCAAACTCCTTCCAAATCACTTATTATGATTTATCATAATTTACTTATATTTTCAATAATTTGATTATGGCTCTTATAGTCGGTTTCCAATATTGGCCCCCGAACTGCATCCATAGCGACCTTTTTCAAAACTGATTTGGACATAATTTAAAATCTAACCATTCAAGGTTGACCCACTTATATTCATTGGAAAGATATTTTCAATACGAACCCAATGGTTCTGGTTTAATGCGAATCCGACGGTCAAATGTCCAGCTACATCAGTTCTAAGTTACGTGTTGACGTTTACGAACTATAACCGTGCGACGCGTTCTATTCAAGCCCGAATTGATTTTATAATTTATATTTAAATGAAAAACGTTTCTAAACTTCTTTATTTAATAATATAAAATTATTTCTGCCGTTTAGCTCCAAATTCAAATATTTTACCATTTGGTTCTATTTTACATTATTCTAAAGAATAAAATAATATTATTTTTTTGAAAATTCTCCGTTCATGCTCAAAACTTCCTTATAGTCATAATAAAAATAAACGAAAAACTTTCGAAAGAAAATCCCTTCTCAAACATTTGCTATATATCCTAACCGATCTTCACTTTTAAAAGTTACTATTCATTTAAAAATTTAAATACTTTGCATAGCCAAAAGTATATTAAAAATACTTCAAAATCATTCGTCATAGTTACGATTATTCATCGATATTTCTATATAAATGTGTCTGACCAAAATCGGACACTGGATTTATTTTTATTTTTACCTCATATTTTATATTATTAAAATATGCCATTTTATTCTGGATTGAAATAAAATTCAACCAAATATCATGCAAATTTTCTCATACCAATCCAATACATCCCATAATAGTCGTGAACAACTATTTAACATTCAAATAACATCCAATGTGCATTTATTCTCATACAAGCTTCCAAATAATTTATTGATGCTTATCTTGTCTGTTAACCAAATTATTAACACGCGAACTACAAACGAGGGAAACGTGTAAATCAAAATCATCCCCAGACCCATGTGGGGTTTTCAACCATCAAACAAATATTTAATGAATCATTTATTTCATCACATTGATTTTATTTAAACAGGTGAACATAAACAATCCATTGAACATATAAATGTATTTTTAATTCCAATTTCACTACCATGAACAACATGACATTTTTGTCAATCAATTAATTATCTTTAATTCTCATCTATATCGCAACATAACCGATCATCCAATGCCATTTAAGGTGCCACAAAGTGTCACATATTCATACAATGCTTCTAATGCAAATGATTAGTGAATAGTTCATGTGTTGAACTCAAACATGGGTATTACATGTAATGGATAATTTACTACATGCAAATTTTACATGTCGTTTTAACTGCAATGTGATATAATTTCTAATTTGCAACCTACTAATTTTCACCATTTTACTTAGCAACTTAAAATGCATGACTAATTAACTTCTCACAACTAATTTAAACTATTCTAATATGTTAATTAAAGATAGTATCTCTCACCCTAGACATCAACAAATAGTATACTGCAAATAACGATCTTCCGGTGCTCGCTACCGCCCTGCCTTTTTAGCCTGAAATGTCTTTAAACTCCACGGAAACCTTGGGCACATTCTAGTGAGTGAATTGAGCAAGAAATGAAGGAGCTTTGGTCGATTGGAGCTTCCCAGAGCTCAAACTCCCGCTCTCCGGACTAGGAGAGGTGAATGAAGAGGCCTACAACTCGTCTCGAAGCATGTAGAGCTCGCCAAGGATGTGCTAAGGATAGATTAGAGGTGCTAGAACCTTAAAGGAGGCTCCTTTTCATGTCATGAAGAAATTAGAGGAAGAGAAGTGAGAGGAAGGGTGCTGCACATGTGCATGAGGAGGGGGGTAGCGCATGGGGTACGGTAGGGGGGTTGTGGTAGGAGGTAAGGCGGCTAGGGTTTGGGGAGAGAAGCATTAATTTTGGAGGAGAGATTTTGAAGAGGAGGAATTATGAAGAGATGGAAGGAGGAAGAGGTTTACGTAGGAATTCTCTCTCTCTCTCTCTCTAATCGCCCGACTGCAAACGCTCTCCGTTAGCTATAAAATTTCAACACAAAAAATACGCGGAATTATGAATCCAAGGAATCAAGTTTCGTCGAATTTGGATATTGTTTGCCCTTTCGATTAAATTCTCAATTATCTTCAAATAAACCTCAAAAATGCGATTTTAGCATACCTTTTCTTCTTGCACGCCCATTGGTATCACCATAAATAATGAAACTTAGGATTCTTCCATTATTTGACGATACGAATCCAAAAAAAATGAAGTAGGATTCCAAGATCGTCTCGACAACGTTCCTTTGTAAACTGATTGTCTATTTTCACCCAAAGGGGTTTATCGAGCACGACCACATACTAACTCCATTCATCATGAAATTTGAAATCCAACAATGATTTGCTATCCTGAATCGAACAAAATTGGTCTCATCGAATTCTGAGCCAGCTATCAAAATTTCAATTTTTAAGGGCTATGCGATGATTTAAGAATCGAATTTTAAATTCTAGATTTATAAATCTTTTAACAATTTTACTGTGTTTGTTTAAAATCAAATAAAATTAAAAAACTAAATTTGAAATTATTCTCACATTTTATTTAGGAAAAATGGTCAATTTAACTTCAACATTCATCAAAATATCTTAAATAGAAATTTTAAATTGGTTCTGAAATTCCGGGTTGTTACAACCTCCCACACTTAAAGCTTTTTCATCCCGAAAATGAAACAAAGCTGAAAGTTGTTTAACTAACCAACTCAAATTTCATTTTGGCTTTCATTAGTTTACTTTTAAGTTTCTAAGAACTTCTAAATCTCTTTGAAATTTGGCTAATACCCTAAATTTCCGAAAAATTTCGCCAGAACCTCCTTTGTACGGGGTGCTCTGAATATTTTATTGGGCCGTATTAGGCACCCAATAAATCAACATATCGCATACAAAACAAATGTGCACACCCATTATGATTTATATACATTGCTCCCCCTCATACCCTCGCATGATAACTAAAACGAAAGAGAAAAGTGTATTTTTGCCATCTCCCGACCTGTGTAGGGTTTGTTCTTTACACGTTATTAAGTCCATAATCAGTCTTCAGTTCAACCTGTAATACAATCCTTGCCATATAAGCGTCTTGCTTATATGGTAATTCAAACCTCATCATATAAGCGCCAAATACTTATATGGAATATGATATGCTATGCAATCTTCAGTAATATGTTAGGCGGTGTAGTTCATAATTTATTAGTTACTATCTTATGGAATACGTTGGATTTCACACAGATAAACCATCACAGCGCATCCAAATCATTCACAGTAGTTATAATAAATAATAAAATTGTGCAACCAACTCATCAAGGTGCACCTGTTTGTCGAGCATAAAATTAATTTCTTTACTCAACGCTAAGCCAACAACCTTCTCAAAAGATATATATGCGTTTATTGGAAATAAGGTGTCCATGTTTTTATTTTGTCTATAAGGCTCTTCTGGCCCCCTTCACATAAGCGCCAAATATTAATGGGCTCATATGGATAGTACTCAACCCACAATATATACTATGTAGTGTAGTCATTACTCACAAATATCCAAGCAGGTATATCAACACCAACAAGTCTTAATAGAAGATCAACAACCATCACCACATCATACATATAATATCATAGTGAAGCATCACTGAAAAAGATCAACTATATCATAGACACAACATATACCCTAGCGTGATGTGTCGCTTAAGGTATAAACCATGTATATGTATCTATCTGCCCATATCTAATGCACACCCGAGTACTGCTACGTACTTGAGGTGGCTCACAAAATAGCATATATCCAAAATATACATGTCGTGCCTCTATCACACCAAAAAGGGACTAGCGCACCGATACACCCTACATATATACATAAGACTACTAACTACCATCACTGCTTTGTGTTAGAGCTCTGCGCAGAGAGCCCTGATAAAGAAAACGCTTCGGGCATATCATCCTCAAAGCCTGGAGGGAGAACAGGAAATTCATCATCGCCCTCCTCATCTTCCATTTCTTCCTCCATCTCTATCTCATCCTGATCCATTATGGGAATCTCCTCAATCAGCTCATCGTCCTCTATAGGTAACGGAGCAACTAGCGGCTCCTCGTCTAATAACGGTTCTGGGACAAGATCCAAAGCGGGTAAAGCTATAGGTCCTAAGGGCTGAGCTGGATCAGCAACCATCATACCTATCATCTCCTCGTAGTCAGGGAGAATATCTAAAGCTGGAAGAGGTGGGTCGAATAACATCGCATCCTCCTCGGGAAGGGGCATAAGAATGGGGTGTCCCATGACCACGTGGCCACAACCACACTACATGAAAAATACCCTATTGCAACTGGCTATTTGCAACAGACCACAAATGTCAGTTGCAGTAAATGATATTTAGTAACAGACCTTTCGCAGCTGTTGCAATAGATAAGATTTAACAACAGACTTTTCCTTCCTGTTGCGAAAAACATATTTTTCGCAACAGCGCTTTCATGCCTGTTGCGAAAACATACTTTTAGCAACTGCTCTTTCATTCCCGTTGTAATTGAATATTATTTGCAACTGCACTTTCAAACCAATTGCAAAAATTGTATATTTAGCAACTGTTTTCACCAGTTGCGATAACTGTAATTTTTTTTGCAACAGGTAAAGCCACCCACAAAAAACGTACTTTTAAAAATTATTTTTCCCCAAGTAATATTCGGTTATAATATAAGAAGTATAAGCATAATAGTTCATATATATATAATTAACATTCGATTATAGTCATGAAATAACAAGCAATCAATAATAATTAGTAAATAATGAGTTATATTTTAATAAGTAATCAGTATAATATAATAAATAATTATTATTTGATACATGGTATTCATTTAATAAGTAATTAGTATAATATAATAAATAAGTATAAATAATAGGTAAGATCAATCTATCAGCAGGTTTATTTTAGGTTTACAATACTTAAAACTTTTTAGTGTACTTTCCACTTAAAAGTTACAACACAAAATCAATTAAGTATTTATAATTTGTTGTTCCTAAAATCTCCAAGGATGGAAAGTTTGAATATCATCAATCCTTTTGCATACTAAAATCTCTAAATTGACCAAAAAAATGAAAATAATATTAAATGTTCAACCACAACCTATTCTATCAACAATCAAATGTAGCTCTCCATTTGCCAGCAGTTACACACTTCCATTTAGCAACAAATTTTTTAATTCTTACTAAGATAATATTTTTTAACATAAAACTGTTGGAGATGCTTAAACGTGCAAGTTGATTTTTAGCAGTATCACTAATTCCTGGTCATTAGTGATGAAAAGCATGAAGTTTTAGTTACCTTCTCACCAATTAAAAATGAAAGATAAAATTTGACTTTTATATGCTCAAACAACAAATAAAATTGTCTCTCTTATGAACTAAAATAGGCATAATATTAGCACAACACAAATCTTTTACATCATGGTTTTTTCCTGTCATTTAAAGACATGATAACAGCTGTACAAACAATTTTTTGTTTCGTAGGTTTACTGCATGGTTGCACATCCTTTACAGCCTACCTTTTAGCGACTGGGACCAATATTAGGGTCATCCTTAGTGAGTTTGATGGAAAATCTCTTCTACTTATTTCTCCTTTACCATCACCACAAGGAAGCAAGGAAACATATTAGCTTCAAAACATATAATGCTATAAAGAAACTCATGACCCCATCGTGTGAAATTTTGGCGCAAACTCTAGAATCATCTAAAATTTTATCTCCAAAATCTGAATTTTACGCGCTTATCATTGCTCCAACCAGCGTTCATCTCCACCCTTAAAAAAATCTCAAAAACATTGCACCTGTTTCCACCCTTAAACAAATCTCAAAACCAGCGTCCTAATCCACCTCTCCTTCCGCCGAACAAACCCTGACCACTCCATCAACAGTTCCTGGCGACCATTACTTTCACATCGCTAGCGTTTCCTTCTCAAACAACCCTAAATTGCCTCATCTCCATGTGAACTTCAGTCCGGTATTTTGGTTCGTGAGAACTTCGACCAAATGCGGTGGCAGTGTTAGAGGTGTAGATCTCAGCAGTTGTGTTCACAATTAGAAGTGAGAGTATAAAGACAATGACAACTGACGCGAATTTGAGTATCGCCATATATTAAATTATGAGATCGCTACTCAATTTTAGAGCACTGTGGAGTGACTGCGGAGACAAGCTGAAAAGTTGCAGCGACTTGGAGAAGAGGAGTGGTGACTTGAGGTGACAGACTGCAAAGACGAGTTGAAATTGCATCTGGAGAGCTGAAGTTGCAGCGACCAAGGAAAATAAATTCGGTGATACTACTTACCCTCTAGGTTCCCTTTCATTACATAGTTTGATACAGTAGTGCTCCTAATCTTCCTTTTCATTTCATTTCATCTGTAATGTACCCATAGTTGAATTCACGATCTTTAAACTTTTTCATGTAAACTCATCTGTCGTAGAATTTGTTTGCAATGATAAGTTTGATCATATCAATTGATGATTTGCAACACAACTTTGTTGCTTTGTGAACTTAGTTGATTAAGGCAGTACTTCAAAAAATAATTGATGTGTTCTAAATTCTAATGACCCTTCATATATTTATGATGCATATTTTATTTTGGTACTTAATGATTTGTTGACTCATATATGGAGGAAAAAAACTGCGGTTGCATGGGAATCAAGGAAGCCTCTTGTAATTGAAGAGTGGAGGTAGCACCACCACAGGCTAACGAAGTTCGTATTAAGATCCTCTTCACTACACTTTGCCACGACGATGTTTATTTCTGTGAAGCTAAGGTGACTTATTAGTACTTTGCTTTTTATCTATTTATCCTTTTTCTCCCTTTTTCAATTAATGCAAGGACAAAATTCTGAGACTATAACCTGTTGATGTACTCCTAGTTTCTCTGGTCTGTGTAGTGAACATATTGTCTTCTTTTTTCTATAACATGGAGTTATATGTTTTAAGTATTAACATAAGTATAACCTTTGACAATTATATAGTGTGCTGTTTGAATTACAAGGTCAGACCCCATTGTTTCCAAGGATCTTGGGTCATGAAGCAGGAGGGTAAGGCCTTCCTGTCATTCAATCTTTTTTTTTATAAAATCTAGCAAATTATATAATAAGTTTCATTTGATGTGAAATAATCTAAGGATTGTGGAAAGTGTCGGAGAAGGAGTAACCGAAATAGCACCAAGAGACCATGTTCTTGCAATTTTCACAGGAGAATGCAAAGAAAGCAAGCACTGCAAATTAGAAGAGAGAAATTTATGCGATCTTCTAAGGATCAACTCCGATAGAGGAGTCAAGATCAACGATGGAAAATCAAGATTTTCTAATAACGGAGAGCCCATCTCGTCTCATTGAATTTGGATGAGAGGAATAATTCTATGGTTAATGCTTGTGTTTCCAAGTTTTCGATCAATTTATATTGAAAATAATTTGTAACCTTAAAGAGAAATGTTGATACATATTTGTAACCATCGTGTATTGTTTTGCGTGAATTTACATATACTGTAATAAAATTTGAACTTTTGTGAATATTTAATGAAATATTTTAGAGTAGTATTATCTTTGAGCTGATATTTAAATTGTGTGTATTTTAATCTATGAAATCATGATTTTATAATAGTTGAAATCGCAAAACATTTTGTAAAAGATTCAATTGCAATGGACAAAAACAATTGTGAAAAATTCTTTTGCAATAGGCCTCATAAAATGTATGATTATTTTACAACTGTCATTTGTTGTTGTAAAAGAATCATTTGCAATAGCAAAGGACTATTGCAAAAAATTATATCGCAACATCTTATTGCAATAGGCGGAAAAGGTTGCGAGACTTTTTGCAACTTCGGCTATACCAACAGGCGTGGGCTTGTTGCAATTGGTCTATTGCAATAGATATTGTCTATTGTGAAAAGTGTTTTTTGTTGTAGTGCCTGACTAAAACAAATCCCTCGTCAACTTCCAGCATCCATGCATCATAGTCAACCGAGTCCTCATGCTCTGGAGTGTCTGATGCCATAGAAACATCCCTTGAGTCTGAGCTCGAATCTGTAACTGGAAGCACCGGGGGTACGAAAACAGAAGCGACATCTGATATATATGTGTCGTCCCTACCATGGTCTACAACTACGAGGGTACTATGATGATAGTAAGAACTGGAAGGGCTACTACCTGAGCTCTCGGTAGAGCTGTCAGAGCTATCGGATGAACTAGTACTATCATGACTATAGAAACTATCTCCGGTATGTAAAGAAATCGGTGGACTACCACCAATACTGAAAAACGAGCTCCCATCTAAGGATGGAGAAGGAAGAATGAATAGGAACTCGGGCTGTCCGGGGGCAGAACCTTACCTCTCTGCGAATTCGAGGCAAAGAAATTTAAATTGGATAGAGGGTTTAAATCAAATCATAAAAAAAAACTAATGCTTTCCTATATTCACTATCCAAAATCATGAATATATTTCTTTTTATTTAAATCTTAGTGCATTTCATAATTTATTGACTGTCTAAAATTGTGAACATGTTTCTTTTTATATAAATCTTAGTGCATTTCAGAATTTTTCGACTGTCCAAATTCACCGAAAAATCCCGCTAAATCACTAATAATTTAAATATCTTCAATAACAAATTAAAAATCAAAAGTCAAGATAGTTCATGGACTATCAAATCTTATAAATGTTTACTGTGCATAATTTTCTCAATACTAATAGAATGTATAATAGAATGTTAAACTACGTGCAGGTTGTGGTCATGCCTACATCTTCTCATGGACATATAACTCTTAACTCATCTTGGGATATTTCTAACCCCATCTCTATTGAGTTTTCTCATTTTAGGATACTACTGATCCTATATCTAATGAATTTTCTTAAATAGAACTTTACTAATTCTATTTCTGATGAATTCTGTCTTTTGGTTCTAATGTGACTTGTTCCAGAGATCTGTAAACCAAAGCTCTGATACCAAGCATGTCGCGACCCGAAATCCCCGTCCAGCCTAGACCGAACAAGAAAGCAAATTGGGTGAGAACATGACGCATCAGAACGCTAACCTACAAAACCTTTCATTTCTATTACAATAATTTACATCAGAGTACAAGAATATCAGAGTATGAATAATTATCACACATCGGAAAATAATATCAGAGATAAATAATTAACATAGCAGCGGAAAAAAAAGGTATAAATACAATGCACAGCAGAAATACATCAACTAACACAACTAAAACCCACATACAGATACAGAGCTTTCCGTATATAGCTCTAACACTAACTAGGATCCTGGGAAAACAAAGAATCTGCAAAACCAAAACTACTAACTACCTGTGTGGAAAAGTATGGACACCCAGAGTTTAGGTAGAAACAATAAACTCAGAGTCAGTCATAGGACTGGTGTGAGAGCTAAAAATAGTTATTAAACTTTACTTTAAAATAAGGTAATTCACGGGACCATGCCGTATAATATAGAACAGGGTTACTCCCATGAATACCCCAAGATAACACAATTTCTAAATAATGCAATGCTTTTTGGAAAATGAAGCTATTATAAGACTCAGGTCCCATCACACAATGCAACGCAAGCCGAATGATAGAGTGAAACGACCCGAATTCCCGTACCCTTTGGGTCGACTAATAACAACACACGTCCAACCCAAATGACAAAGAAATACGAATCATTGTAAGAAAGAAGTTAGAGGATGAGGAATAGAAAGAAAGAAATATTAGAATAGAAGAAAACGAAGATCACAAACTCACAACGGAACGAATAAAATATATTAGATAACATACACTTTAAAATGCAAATCAGTAACTTTATATACATACCATCATCAGAGCACAACGGTTATCTCTAAAACAGTTATAAACACCTGTTTCCAGATACATAAACAGTACATAGCGGAAATATGATAGTCTATAGCTAACAAGTGAAGTCTTCTGCTTCGAGCTCCTCCAAGTAAATCTGGAAAATCCCAACTACTTGACTGCCCGTACAATTTTGGGCACCCAAGAGTTTAGGGAAAAACAAAATAAAATAAACTCTGGGTCAGTCATGGGACTGGTGTGAGTATACTCCAACCATTTGTTTAACTTTCAAAATCTTTTCGAAAGAAATGATAATCGTAACACCGATCCACACATAAACACGGATGGTTTTTAACTTACGTTAACCCAAAACATTTTGATATCAAAATTTGATGGTATTATAATAGCGTCTAAATCAAATAAATAGAATCTAGCGGAACGCTTGCATCTCACGCTCCATATATAATATAAAATCAAAAACCGTAGGGCACTTATTAGAGATTGGATTTCCAACATGACAAGGTATGGGACCACCTTCCGATAGTGTATCTCTAGAGACGAATACACTAGGTTCAACAAGAACATCTTGCAACCCGGCCCTCACATGACGGACCGCTCATTTCGCTTGAGTGTATCGAATGTATATCACCAATAGTTTAGATCAGCAACCATTTCCCGAAAGGGAAAGCATCGATAGATTAAAGAATCAAATGGAATTTCTGTAGGTAGGTGATTATACAACCTAATGGGAGTGACCCACATAGCCATGCTGTCTGTCCGATTTTTGTCAATCCCTGGTTGTGAGGCTTGAGGTCTGAATTATCTTCCAGAACATCTGGCCACCATTCACTTTGAATGCCACATTGTCAGATCCATCGGATATCACTAATTGATTCCCATAAAAATACTCAGATTGCTAGGCTAAAGAAGTTTCCCTTCTATGCCACTAACTTGTACGTTTGAAGGAATCAACGTACGTAACCCCTTTGGAAATACTCTGTCAGACACTCGTCCTTGCAAGTTGTCCTGGGTCTGGACAAATCGAAAGCACCATTGTATTAATCCATCTTTGCAATTTCTACCTAGGGTTAACAGAACAGCCCTTGCATTTTACTCCTTCTTCAATTATCTTCAGCATAAGTTGATTCATAATGCTTATATCAATACGGAGTGGTTTTCAGATATTAAATCTGATCCCGGTCTCTCCATATTGATAACGAAGGTACAAAATAAATCAAAACTTTGATAGTTGGTGATTTAACTGTCAAAGAAACATCCATAAAATCAACGGTCCTATTTCCAATTGGAAATTCTACCGATCAAGCATCAAAAAACACTGGGCCCCTTTAAATCAATTCCTGATTATATTATTATTTCAAATTCCTGTTTCCCTATCTTTTGCATCCTTTTGAAGCTCGATATCCCTTTCGATTCTTTAAAAAAACATTTCCAACAAGTAATTTCTTTATTCGAGAAAATATCTCTTTTCCCCGTTTAGAAAACATTTCTATATATATATTAGCAAATCCTTATTTTCTATATTCAGAAAATATGCTGCAATAATTTTGGAAAATATCTCCAAATTCTCTTTCTTAATTCCTCATTGGCCAATTCATTTCATTTTCTATACATAGAAATTATTTCTCATATTATTGGGAAAAACATTTCAAATTCTTTTAAATTAACGCAATGTTATAAACATCGTTATTATAAATTAAAACATTAACCAATTATTAACTAACCAGAATGTTAACCAATCTTCACAATCGAACCTTAACCATTTCTCCATCAATCATTAAGTCAATCAAGTTGGGGTATAATTACCTCCCAGACCTTAATTGAACTACATTCTTAACTTTGAAATAGTCAAAGTCCACAACTTTAAACCAAACATCGCTTACGCGATTTTCTGATCCAATCTAAGAACACACTTATTTCACGGAAAAACTTTGATTATAACGGTAGTGTTATAATCGATGTTTCCAATTATTTGATTTATAAAACCTTTAATTTACCGATAGCTTTACAATCACTGTTTAGATTTATAACACATGTTATAACAATAGCGTTATAATTGCTATTCATATTTACGGAACAACAGCGCTTTAATCGCTGTTTAGATTTTCAAAACAAATATTATAAGAACACCGCTATAATCGCTGTTTAGATTTTCGAAAGAAATATTATAACAACGGCGCTATAATCGCTGTTTAGATTTTCAAAACAAATATTATAACAACAGCGCTATAATTGCTGTTTAGATTTACAACGCAAATATTATATAAAATTGTTTAAAATCAAATTCTTGTTTTAATAAAACAGGTTCCTACTTTTTGACTCCATTCGAAATTACACTTTTTCTTTAAAATGTGAATATCGTTTCTTATAGAAATCTCGTCTCATTAAATCAGTCTGAACTTGATTTTATAAGTAATTATCATTACAGGTTAAAATCTATTTACTAAGTTATTTCCTAAATTTAAAATTCAACTTCGCCTTATAAACTCCGTCTTCAAGTCAATCTTCTCCTTAATCATAAATCTAGTTTGTAACTTAAATCTCGATTACATATCCTATTATAAATTTTTGATTTCAAACCAAATATGGACTGTTCATTCAAATTCTAAAATTTAGAATATAAAGTTTCTAAAAATAAACCATTTTAAAACCATTTGATATAGTTGAATTCTAATTACAAATCATTGTCAATACTACTCATATTTCGAATATCGAAATAAGTTTCAACATACACTTTTTAACCGATTATATTTCTAATCTAATTTCATGGTATTCAAAATACCAATCGTTTCGGGGCCAGTGTAATTCTAACATCACAAACACACCATAATTAACCACAATTTATTTGTCACATAATAATATGCAATATATGGAAAAACAAGAATATAATTATTTGAGGAATCCTGTTGGATCCCTCCAACCTGTTTCCCTGCATCCACAGATGTCAATCAGCATTAATCAGAACCAATAATCAATCAACGATGCAACCATATCAACCAACTTTATAAACTACTCATCAAACAGTATTGAATTACTCTAAATAAATTAAAACCCTTTTATATAAAAATATAAAGGAGGTAGATTTAGTGAGTTTACTCACCTGGTTCGCAGTTGATGGTTCTACCGTTTATTTTATTTAAAATCAAACGCGTGTTTGATTTTACTGTGAAATTCGAATTCTCCGTTCTCAGCGAAAACAGCTCCATAACGTAGCTCTTATTGCTACGATTCCAGTGGGATCTATTTTGTGCCATTCTGTGATCATATAAGTAAGTTATACCTATTTCAATAATTAATTTAACTTTAATTAATATAAATCCCTTAATTTTAACATTAATTTTCTATTACCATTTAAATTTGTTAATCTTGTTTAAGCCACAAATCTCTTCTTCTCATTCTATCAGGAAGCTCTTTACAACTCCAACATGCCGTGAATAACTTCTGTGAAAACTTTAAACTGGCACAAACTTCCAAAAAATACCAACATCCTCATTTTTGTCTCTGGTCAAATACATGGACCCAAGATTCTTTCAGAAATATCAAAGTTTTTCCCCAACCAACCAGTACCCTTCTCCAATAGATAGAAAGAACATCATAACCCGTTCAGCTGATTCCTTTGTGCAAGTTTCGGTACCCAATTTGCCGTAAATCACATTGATAATATCGTGATTTCCCCAACAAACCTTGGTTCATCGTTGCTGTAACAACCCGTAATTTTAATAACATGTTATAATGTAAATCAAGGCAGAATTAAATTGTAAAATCTGAATCAAGGGAAACGGGCTGTGCCATTGCGTTCGTCTCGGAAAAATACGCGAAATAGAGTCCGAGTTTTCGAAAAACGGAGTCCGTATGACCAAGTTATGGCCCAATGAAGTTTTCAGAAAATTCCAAGCCCGAAAACAGTTTTTCAGCCAAAACAGGATAGGCGGGAATTTTCTCGCCCCAGGCAGGGTCGACACAGGGGTCGACACCTGTGTCGACCCCCCCCCCCCCCCCAATGGGTCGACACCCATGTCGACCCAGGGGTCGACCCCCCCGGTCGAACCAGTTTTTCTGGTGCACCATTTGTGACATGCTGAGTCTTGTTCCAGAAGTTTCTGACGGGATTTGACGGACCTGATGTGTTTTAGGGTTAATCCTATGGTCAAAATTAACCTAATCATCTATTAAAAGACCCTAATACCTAGCCTAAATCATCATAAATCAATTCTAGTAACTAAGTGCTGCCAAAATGTTTAATCATGGCCTCCACCCTCTTGTCATAGCCTCCATCTTCTTTCATATGAGAGTTCATAAGCTTGTTTGAGAGTTTCTAAGCTTGATTTAAGGCCAAAGTTCAATCTTTCTTCATCAAAGCAAGGATCTTTTGCTTGTTTCTCAAGGGTTTTCATTGGAGCTTATCATTTGGGAGTGTATAGAGTTGCTAGTGGCTTCGTCTCAATCATATTTATATTTTATAAGTCTTCATAGCATTGTAAGCCCTATACTACTCTTAGATTCTAACTATGAAGTTAAATGTGACATGTTGCAAGTTTGAGTTTGGGCCTAAGTATGATTTGTGCTTTGATTCTATCATGTTATGCATAAGTTTATTCTATGCATGTTTGTAAAGCTATCACCTTGACTTTGTGCATAGAAAACTATGAGCTTTGATCCTATCATGTTATGCATAGATGCATGTTTGTAAAGCTATCACCTTGACTTTGTGCATAGAAAACTAGGAGCTTTGATCCTATCATGTTATGCATAGATGCATGTTTGTAAAGCTATCACCTTGACTTTGTGCATTGAAAACTATGAGCTTTGATCCTATCATGTTATGCATAGATGCATGTTTGTAAAGCTATCACCTTGACTTTGTGCATAGAAAGCTATGAACTTTGATTTGAAATGTTGCATAAAGCAACATAAAAACTCTCATAAACCTTATGTTAACTTGCATATGATGTTATATGCGAATCACTTGCTATTATCCCATGGTATTTATGGCCATGTTTCACCTATTTCGCTAGACTTGATATCATGCATGTTTTGAGGCTTTTAATGTAATATGCAAGTTTATGAACACATTCGCCTCAAATATCACCATGTTTAACTTGTGATAGGCTTTGCCATCTTATACCCACCTTGTCATGTTGTTATGTTCCCTCTCTGATCTATTTGCGTGATGTGAGTTTACGTGCGATGGGAATACGTATGGGTAGTTGGGCAAACTTAAATAACATGAGAACATGACTTGAAAATATGACATGAAAGTTTGACATGTGTTTACACTTGAAAACACGAACGTGGACATGACATGTAGAAAACATGAAAGTGGCCAACTCGAGGTTGGGTTGAGTTTGTAGCATAAATCTACCCGGAATCGACCGGCTTAACTAGTGGCTACAAACAATAGGACCCAATGTGAGTAGTTGGTCATATCGCACTTAAAACCCGAGGTTAGACTAGGTTGTGGTGTAAAGCTACCCGGACCCGCCCGGCTTAACTAGTAACCACAACAAAGTCTAATGTGGGAGGTTGGGGTGCATCAAGTTAATTAATGCCACATGGTAGGGTTAAGTCCTGAACTACTTGAGTATACTTAACCAATTAAACACGATGGATTGGTAGGGTTAAGTCATGAACTACTTGAATATACTTAACCAATTAAACACGATGGATTGGTAGGGTTAAGTCATGAACTACTTGAATATACTTAACCAATTAAACACGATGGATTGGTAGGGTTAAGTCATGAACTACTTGAATATACTTAACCAATTAAACCCGATGTATTGATAGGGTTAAGTCATGAACTGCTTGAATACACTTAACCAACTCAATACATGGTTAGGATAGGGTTAACCACACTTAACCCACTTGAAACCCTAGTTACGTGGTCCTTTTCAGCAGTAACCAACTTAGAAGTATCATGGGTACCCTGGACTAGGCTAGGATGGGGCACGATTACTGGACTGATTGTAAGAGGCCAAAAGAGACGGCTAAAGGGTGCACCGGTTGTTCAGGCGGACCATGGTTGTGCACATTAAGTCCGGAGTTGAACATGGGCACCAGTAGGTTTAGACTGTGCGTGCTTGAATTGTGTCTGTGGTTTACACCTTAGGGCAGGATACACTCTGGGGTGGACCTAGCACAGTTAACTACATTCCACGATTAAGCCGTATGACACCGATACACGACGAGTTAGGCTTATAGGGAGCCGATCGACTAGACCGAGTAGTTGGACCTCGATTTAGGTCATCTCATGATGTGGGCCAGCTTTGAGCCAAGGGATCATTTCTTGTTTATACTTGACATGGATTGGAATACTAGTACACACCTGGTGCAACTTAACCTTGTATATGCGATGCCACACTTGATCTATCTTGTTAACTTTTCACCATGCCAGTTATCACCCTACACCTCATCTCTGTTTTACATGCTCAGTTAACTTTATTAGTTTTTATACTAATAGTAGATAGGACTTACCAGTCTTTTTGACTGACCCGTTTTCTTTCGCCTCTTTTCTTCCGTTCCTCCCCCCCCCCCCCCCCCAGGTTTACAGGGTGGGAACACTAGTACCTAGCTTGGATCTTTAGCAGCTTTTCTGGATAGCTCATGTACGGTTTGGACTTGAGCTCGCTATGGCTTTCTTCTACCTTGGGGATAGTTTACTTTATGTTATTTCCAGTTTTCAGTTTATGTTTTTCTAGACTTTGTTTTGTGGAAAATAATGACTCAGTACTTTGATGTAACTTGACTATGGTTTTGAAATACTAGTTTTATCCGCTGCTTTATTTACTCTGTTTTTACTTATATGTTCTGTCTTGTGATATCTGCATGCATTTTTACCTCGTTTAATGCCCCTCCAAAGCTAGTGTCCTTGCAAGAGTGGCACTGGCGGAGGTGGGGTGTTACAGTTGCAAACTAATTAACGTTGATAATTACGTATTCCTTGGTCCATTATTTCCCAGGCTACAAGCAAAAGAAAAGAGAATTAACCTACATCCTTCTTCGTAATTTTCCATCAGGCAACACAGAACTCGACTTCACTTTTCATCAACAATACTGCTTCCTCATAACAGGTTCGAACTGGGCCTTATCTTGCCATGGCCGCATATAATCCACCTCTACCATCGTTATACTTCACCATATTACTTTGAACGCCACCTCTCATTATTTAATTAGCTTAAACTCTTCCTTAATCTCCCTTCTAACCTCTCCTTCGTTAAATTTTTAAAACACTACCACCTGCAACAATACCCCATCTCACCGTGCTTCCCTCCCCAACAACTCCTCTGCCACATGGCAAAATCCAAACTTTAATATCAGCTTCACCCTTTTATTCCGGGCTCAGCAAATCCATGAACACAAACACGATCATTAAAAACCCATCTTCATACTGTGCCTTCATCACTTCTCCAGTCACTTCCACAACAAGGTCGAAGTTCCCACCTGAGGCGCGACTTTGTAGCCTCCATGCTGACTGCCCTAGTCATCCTGAGTGCCACGTCATCTCGCCAACAATCAACACTTCCCCATCTTTCAACATTCACACCGCCCCGTACAACTCAAACTCCATGGCAAGCTTCTTGTGCAACCTTGCTGTCGAAACACTACTACATCGTCAGAACCCCTACTGGCTTACCCAAATCTCCCTTCCGTAGTTGACTGAGAAAGCCTGTAGTGCGATAGAAAAAAAACAGAACCCCAGCTTTGCAAAATAATCAAACACAGAGTCCATTGAAAAGGAGAATCGATCCAAACAATAGTAACTGGGACTTGTTTGGGTATATATTTACTCCTCTGAAAGAAAGTATATGGAACGAGAGGGAGTTGGGTATATATATATATAATGAGAACCGTAGGGATCAAGTTAGTGTGCGAGTCACGGTTACTGGGTAGGACAGAACGTGGGTAGGACGAAACTGAGAGGCTTGCACGCAAAGGAAACGATTGTGTGGCACACAAGTAAAGTAAAGAAAGTGGTTAGCTTCCAACTGAAGGCTTGGGTGATAGTAGCAAACAAATTTATTTCAATTTAATCTAGTTTAATCTAAATGTCCTTAAGCTCCAGCTTCCTGATCAAACTTTATGAATACACCCTGAGTATGTAGAAGTAAGCATCACTCTCTTGCATGTACTAATATTGCATGGTAAACTATTGTTGATTACCGAATGGTGAATGGTAAAATAGCTTGCTTCTTCTGAAGTTTTCAGTGTAACTTTCTTTTCTTAAACTATAACAGTCATGGCAATACCACTTCATATCTCTAAATAATCAATGGTTTTATAAATTTTTTAAGGGACTCAATTTTATATCAAATAAGCGAGGGAATTATATATTTGGCTAAAAATACAAATTTTTTATTTCTAGACTTGATTAAATTATGAGTGATTAGTTTTTAATAAATAAATCTCCTACATTTTCCTTTTAAAAATATTTAACAGCTTAGGAGAAAGAAAAATGGCGAAAATCGATCGTTTTAAATTATCAATACAACATTTAAAAAAAATTAAAAATTAAATAGCTAAAAATCCTGGTCGTTGCATTCCTTCCCCCTTAAAATAATTTCATCCTCGAAATTGCTAAGGTTGGAAAAGATGCTACATACGTTATTAACTAGGTCCAAAAATACTTTTTGTTCACTTCTTAACTTCAGTTTAACTGGACCAATTTATTTCAATTAAAATATTAATTTATTCTTACTAACGAAAATTTTCAAAAATTCTGAAAATTTTCTAGCACTTTAAATTCTGAAAAATTTCGGCAGCATCTCCTCTGCACGGCTCAACCGATACAACCACAACTCGCCATTCTAGGCCTTCTCCAATCCAAAATAAAATAAAAAAGCCAAGCGGCTTGCCCCATAGGCTCATAAAATCATCAAACCCAAGTAATATTGTAAACATGTACCTTTCTGTCGGGCGTAATTCTACCTCTTGCATTTGCTTCCATTCAATACCTACTCAACATACATATATCCATTTCCAGTTGGTTTCAAACCAATCCAACTTCCAGTTTTTAACTCTCTCATCAACTTCAAATTAGTTCACTTCTATTCATTAATCCAAACTGAGTTCTATTTCCCAAAATCAAAACTCTTATTCTGCTTGAGTTCAATCCCATCACAGTTTAATTCCAAACAACAACATCCAATATATATTCAACTTGTTTGATTTCATTCTGGATTATTTTTAATCCAGTCCAATTTTGTTTAACTTAAGTTCAATTTCAATTTATTTGATATATTTTACCATTCCAATCTATTCAACTTACACAGGTTAAATTTTAATTTCAGAATTCAAATTCCTGGGTTTTATTTTAAATTAGTTTGAAATCATATACATCTATACACATATATTTATAATCAACTCAATTCAAAACATTTGAATTTCTAAATCATCTTGCCCTTTTCAAACAATTTTCTTCATTCCCAAATTACTATGGTAACAATCCGTCACTCAGAAACTTGAAAATGAATACCGATAATGTAATAAACCAGAAAATGTGAACCAATTTTAAAATTTTAAAATTGGTTATTACCAAAGAATTTGAATAATTGAAATAGCATATTTCAATAAAATAAAGAATTGGGTATAGTAAGGCAGTTTGAAATTTTGAATACAAACTTTGTCTGACTGTATCGGGTGGAAAATATAACGGATTTTAGCGAAACTGAAAATATTTAAATCTGTTTATGAATACCTTTCTAACGAATCTGAAAAATCGAAGTTTCATAACGGAAATCAAAAGTTATGGCCGAATGAATTTTCAGAAAGGTCGCTATATAACATTTATAGCCCTTGAAAATAGATATTTTGCATACGACCTCGAAATTCGACGAAACCACTTTTGTTGGGTCCAGGATGTCAAACTATTGCTAGGTTTCAAATTTCATAATTTTTGAAGCTAGTATGTGAGCGGGGCAAAGGAAAATGTGATTGGTCAATTTCTGTTAAAATGGGTCGACCTAAAAATAGCCGTTTTTCAAACGAGCTCAGAATTCGACGAAAATGGTTTTGTTAGGACCATATCGTCAAAACAAAGCTAGATATATTTTTCTGGAATTTTTTGGATTCAGTTTGTGGCCCTGGCAAATTGAAATGTACGTTCGAATTAAATATTGAATGTTTTATATTTTAATTTGAAAAATAACCGACTGTAACAGTCGAATTGGCCAACGAAACATATCCCATTGTGTCCGGAATGGGGGTATTTAGCTAGGGACGACAGTCATTGGGTTTGATTTCGAGTTCGTTTGTAAAAAAACTATTAAAAATTTCCTATAAACCCTCGGCCAATAGGATTTTTCCTTTCAAAAAAAAAAATCTCGGATAACCCTAGCCACCTTTTTGCTCTGGACGATTCACGTAGCTCGAACCTTCCCATCGATTTTGCCGCCGCCACAGCCAGTTTCGCCGCCACCTCCAGTTGAAGTTTCTGATCGCCTCCCTCCCCTCTTCAAATCAGAACAAGCCTCGTCGAAGACCCTTGCTTATTCGCGTCGAATTTCCAGGAGGAAGTCAGCCCCTTTGGAGCGCCGCCGTGACCTGCTGGAGCCGCCGAGTCTGCCCCCACCACCATCGATCGAGAGCTGATTCGTAGCCCTTCAACGTCGCAGGGCCCGATCGGAGCAACAAGGTACGGTTTGATTTTAAAATCAAAACCTAGTTTTGAAGGTTTAAAAACCCTACTGCTTCGATATTCTAAAATGAAAATAACACCTTTAAGCGTTGCAAAACTTTGAAAAATAATATCTTTTTCGTTCGTTAACGAAATTTGATGAAACAGGAGACACAGTGACCGCAAGGAGGCTCTCTACCATCTAGAAGAAGCTGCGGATTTTTCTGATCTTCCTACGATTTTTAGCACTGCAACAACCAATGTGAGGAATCTAAACTAAATTTTGTGAATGGAATCGCGTTGTATAAATTATATAAGTGAAGTGTAAATTATATACGCATTGTATACCTCATTCATGTGTTGAGTTGAAATTCATGTGTTGAATATTATTTGAATTCAAACAAATAGCTTTAGCGATAAAAATCACATTTTTATATATATTCAAACTATAACCAATATTCATGTGTTGAGTTGAAATTCATTCGTTGAATCGAAATTCATATGTTGAATATTATTTGAATTTAAACAAATAGCTTGAGCAATAAAAATCACATTTTTATATATATACGAACTATATAGAATATTCATGTGTTGAGTTGAAATTCATTCGTTGAGTTGAAATTCATGTGTTGAATATTATTTGAATTTAAACAAATAGCTTTAGCAATAAAAATCACATTTTTATATACATACAAACTATAGAAAATATTCATTTGTTGAATTGAGATTCGTTCGTCGAGTTGAAATTCATGTGTTGAATGTTATCGTATTTTAAAATAAAATGAATTGACAATAAAAACTACATTTTTATTGTGAATATGAAGTGTTAAAAACATTCACGTGTTGAATAAATATTTTTGATGATAAAAATATTTCTTTTATCATGTATACGCTTTGATAAAAATACACACGTGTTGAAATAAATAATAGTTTGCTAGAAATATTATTATTAGCTTTGTTCTGCATATATATACATGTGTTGAACAGGAAAAATGGATTAGCTGTAGAGTAAAGAAATTATTTGCGTGCCCGACAAATAGGTAAACCTTGATGAGTTGGCTGCGCAATTTTATTTTTATATCAACTCCTGTGAATGCCATTGGATGCGGAGTGCTGGTTATTCTGTGTGAAATAATATACATCGCCATAGGATAGTAACAATTAATTTTGAACTACACTACATGGCATACTTCTTGACGATAGGCATACTTCATCATATTCCACATAAGCAATTGGAGCTTGTGTGACGAGGTGGAAAATTTACCATACGAGCGAGAGGCTTGTATGGCGATGACTATATACTACAGGTTGAACTGATGACTGATATGGACTATATAAAATATAACGATAAATTGCCAGATTAATAAAAACCCCACACGGGTCTGGAGTTGACAATAATCACGTCTCTCTAGTTATTAGATACGGCACATGGACTATTTATTTCCACACGGAAACGGGGTGACGAGAATTTATTCTCTGGAGTGATTATCTATACATGTTCCCCCGTAAACACCAGAATATATCACTATAAATATGTGGATGCTTTTTAGGATTTATTGGGTACCTAACACGGCCCAATAAATTTCCAAACCCCTCCCCGTACAAAGGAGGTTATGGCGAAATTTTTCGAAATATTAAGGCGTTAGTGAAATATTTGAAGTGAAAATGAAGTTGAAAATATAGAATGAACTATGGTTGGAATTATAGAATGAACTATATTTATGTATATAAATATAAATATAATTAAAAGGAATCGAAGCCGTGCAGTTCGTGTTTCGGAATCGTAATTTGAAACGATTAGTACGAGAAATCCGACCATCGGATTTTCCCGAAACCGCAACCGCTGGGTTCGGTTTGGAAATATCTTCCCAACGGCACCAACCTTGTAAAAATCCAACGGTTGGATTGTCCGGAATGTTTAATTCAAATCTGAAGAAAAAAAGCGCCAGAATCGTTTATATTTATATATAAATATAAATATAATTAAATTAAATCGAATAACGACGCTACAGTTCGAATTTTGAAACCGTAACTTCAAACGACTAGTGTGGAAGATCCGACCGTCGGATTTTCACGAGACTGGAACCGTTGAGTTCGCTTTGGGAATATCTTCCCACTGATATAGACTTCGTAGAAATCCAACGGTTAGATTTTCCGATATGTGTAAAACAAATTAGGGGAAAAATAGCGCCAGTGCCACGACACGACCGGAAACGTCGTTTAATTAAATATGGCCATTTTTAAATAAATAAAAATGGCGAAAAATCGTTATAAAATATTATAAAAAACATAGATTGGAAATAAACTAATTTGGCTTGAATTGTTTGATATTTGATGGTTGTATGTGTTTGACCCGAAAATAACCCTAAAGAACTGAAATATGGATGTCGAATAATATAACCATGGAAAGAATCGATTTAAATTCTAATTACGTGAATTATTTGAAAAGGCCGAGCTAACCCTCATTTCAAATAATTTATCGAGCGATTCGAATTGGAAAATACAAGGACGATTCAAGACCGACGATCTTCGTATCGGTTGGATGGGCGCTGCTGAGGTTCCTGACCGGAGTAGCTACCGGGAAGGGACGGAAGTAGTAGCCGTCTGAACGTATGTGTTGATTGGACGGATATACGAGGAATTTAACGCCTCCGGTTTCGTTCAGACCCAGAACGGACTTGTAAATGGACTGTGTGTCTGACATTGGATTTTGTTCTATGCTGATTGATCTCTGTTAAATATATATCTGTTTGGCGGCGGAGAATTTATTCTTTGCTTAACACCCTTCTCTGAAACGTACGAGCTCAGAGGTTATATATCGATAGAAATCAATCGTATGGAGTGGATTGCCTATGTGGCATGCCAAGATGCTGTGATCAAGGCTTCTGTTGCAAAGCAAAGTCTTGTGGATGATGATCAAAGCACGGTCTACGTGGCCTGGCTTTGTGTATAGCGTAGATTCGCGAGCCTCACACCTCGGTATGAGTTAAAAACGGGATACGGACCGCTGGGAGAGCACGACGTTTCTTTCTATCTATGGTTGTGTCAGTGACTTACCAGCCCTGACATTTATATCTACTTTACACCTTTGTGGTTGTTGGAATGCGAGGCGCTTCGATTATAGGTCTGTAAGGACCGGGAAACGTGTGTTCAGGAATTGCCAATCCTCAAACGTAAGAGAGGACCAGCCCAGCCGATCCAGGGTTACCCAGAGTGTGTAGTCCTGAGGCATTTGCTAGAATGTCTCGAAGCGGAGAGGAGCTTGCCCCTTGCCTCGACTCATGACGGAAATCCAATTTCCAATACGAAATAACGGACTTGATTGTAGAACTAGTATGGCGACATAGTATATGGTAGCTATGCCGCCTATGATTGATATTTATGATGCTATTCATTTTTGAAACATATATACACTATTAATAATATCAATTGATTTTGCTTTATACGTATCAAGCATATTTGGCCATTATAAGGTAAAACTCTATCCTCCGGCTTGCGTTGCATTGTATGATGGGACTTGAGTCTTATAATGGCTTCATTCTTTTTAAAAGCATTGCGTTGTTTTAAAGAATTTACTTTGTTTTAAATGCACCAGCAATCACTGGAGTAAACCCGTTCCGCGAAAGTGGCGTGGTCCTATGATTTGCTTATTACTGTTGTTTAAACTATTAAATAAATTCCTCATACCAGTCCCCATGACTGACTCGTTGTTTGTTTCACTTTGCAAACGCGGGTGCCCTTATTTCCACACGGGCAGCCTAGTTCACAGGTGACAGGTTGTTTTTGGCTCTGCACTGTTGGATAGAGTGCATTTTGGCTCATGGCGAGGCTGACTTCACAGAGATGACTTTGACATTTTCCGCCATTATTGTACTTATATTATGATTCCGCCACTGGCGATGCAGACTGCTTTACTTTCAGTACTTATTATCGTATGTATATGTACCGCCTTCGGCGATGTAGACTGATACCCTTATTATGTCTCACTGCATGTATATATATTCCGCCTCTGGCGATGATGACTGATCACTTCCCTTTTTATTTACTAAGTTATATCCTACGCTGTGCTATTCTGATGTTGTTACATGTTGTGATTCCGCTGTCATACCCATGTAAAATTATTCTATTTATTGTTTTTGCTATTATCTGTACTCTGCTATGATGATTGATGTGTTATATTCCAATGATTATCCTTAATACCACCCCTCGGATTTTGGGATCGTCACAGTTGGTATCAGAGCTTTGGTTAACCTTTGCTCCGGGATCTAACACATTAAACACCTCATCAGCATAGAATTAGTAGAGTTCTAAGGCGAGTAGCTCATTAGAGATAGGATTAGCAATGTCCTAGAAAGAGCTAAGCAGATTAGCAAAACAATTTGATTAGTACATCCAATTAGAAGAATGGCCCCGAAAGAAAAAGAAGAGTTAGGTAGTCAAACCCGAGAATTGCTTTGGAAAGGTCTGATCAGACCGAGCTTTTCAGCTTGGGGAGCAGCAGTGGTATTTGTCCCGAAATCAGATGGTACTCTAAGACTTTGTGTTGATTACCGAGATCTCAATAAGCAGACCCTGAAGAACAAATATCCCTTGCCTCGTATAGATGATCTGTTAGATCAATTAAATGGAGCGACAGTATTCTCCCGAATGGACCTAGCTACAGGTTTCCACCAATTACGTATAGCCGAAGACTGTGTTCCTTTGACAGCCTTCAGGGGGCCCGATTTATTCTACGAATGGTTAGTAATGTCGTTCGACTTGTGTAACGCTCCAGCATACTTCGTCGATCTTATGAACAGAGTATTCCGTGGTGTATTGAATAAATTTGTTCTAGTCTTCATCGATGACATTTTAATCTACTCCAAGTCGGAAGGCGAGCATGCAAAACATTTAGAACAAGTGTTGAAAATTCTATGGAGAAATGTTTTGAAAGCTAAATTTTCTAAGTGTGTCTTCTGGCAGGATGAAGTTAAGTTCCTAGGCCATGTCGTATCAAAAGAAGGGATTGCTGTAGATCTAAGCAAAATTACAGCGATTCAGAACTGGAAACAACCTACGACCCCCACAGAAGTTCGAAGTTTCCTTGGATTGGCTAGTTGCTATCGGAAATTCGTTCAGGATTTTTCAAAGATATCTGGTGTATTGACAAAGCTTACAAAGAAGCATGAGAAATTCAAATGGACTCCCGAATGTGAAGAAGCTTTCCAAGAGCTGAAACTGAAATTGACAACTGCTCCAGTATTGACAATTATAGAAGGTAACCAAGACTTGACTGTATGGACAGACGCTTCTATTAGAGGGCTAGGCGCAGTACTAATGCAAAAAGGCCAAGTGGTCGCTTATGCCAGCCGTCAGTTGAAGCCACATGAAAGAAGCTATGCAACTCATGATCTTGAGTTATTAGCTATCGTGTTTGCTTTAAGAATCTGGAGGCATTATTTATTGGGCGAGAAGTTCGAATTATTTACCGATCATCAATCCTTGAAATATCTATTCACTCAGAAAGATTTAAACTTGAGACAACAGCGTTGGTTAGAATTCCTTGCAGCATACGATTTTGAGATTCTATACACTCCAGGGAAAGCCAATGTTGTAGCAGATGCGCTCAGCAGAAAGAATGAAATCATCGCCAGTTTTGTCGTCACGTCTTCATTAATTGACAGGATCTCGACCCTTCAGAAAGACGATGAATTTATTCAAAGAGTCAGTCAGAGAGTCAAGGGAGGTGAATCCACAAGTTTCCGACTCGATGACAAAGGAGTTCTTAGATTAAAGGGCAGAATTTGCATCCCAAATCTTCCTGAGCTCAGAAGAGAAATACTTGATGAGTGCCACAAGTCCAAACTAAGTATCCATCCCGGTGTGAGAAAGATGTATAACGATATCAAACGCACATTCTGGTGGAGGTCAATGAAAAGAGATATTTCATTATATGTTAGCAGATGCCCCACTTGTCAGCTAGTTAAGAGCGATCAGCAGAAATTGGCTGGACTATTACAACCATTAGAAATTCCAGGATGGAAGTGGGAGAAAATTTCGATGGACTTCATTGATGGCTTGCCTCGAACTAAGAAAGGAAACGACAGTGTATGGGTAATCGTAGATCGCTTCACGAAGACTTCCCATTTCATACCTGTCTGATCCAACAGAACGGCTCAAAGTTTAGCACAGATTTACTTCAAAGAAATAGTTAAACTGCATGGAGTGCCGCTCAATATAGTCAGTGATAAAGACCCCCTATTTACTAGCAAATTCTGGGAAGCATTCCAGATAGAATTGGGATCCAAATTGAATTTAAGCACCGCTTATCACCCACAGACAGACGTCCAAACTGAGCGGGTGAATAGAATTCTAGAAGATTTACTGCGGGCTTGCGTTATTGATTTTGGAGGCTCATGGGAAGATCACTTGCATTTAGCCGAATTCTCTTATAACAATAGCTACCAAGCAAGTTTGGGAATGTCTCCATTTTAAGCATTATACGGTAGACCGTGCAGATCTCCCGCATGTTGGGTAGAACCTGGCAACAGACTTGTGTTAGGGCCCGATATGATTCAAGAAGCATCGGATAAAGTCGATTTCATTAAGAAGCGATTGAAAACCGCACAAAGCCGATAGAAAAATTATGCTGATGCGAGAAGAAGAGACTTATCATTTGCTGTTGGCGATTATGTTTATTTAAGAGTTTCTCCAATGCGGGGAGTAATAAGATTTGGCAAAACTGGGAAGTTGGCGCTGAGATTTATTGGTCCCTTTCCTATACTTGAATGGATTGGTACTCTTGCATAGAGGGTTTCATTACCTGATTGGTTGCCTGGTGTACATGATGTGTTCCACGTGTCTCAACTCAGAAAACATGATCATGATCCATATCTTGTTATGGAAGAAGCAGCGCAATAGGATATAGACATAACTCCAGAATTAGCGCTCAGAAGAGAGCCATTAAAGATTGTTGGCAAAGAAACTAGAGAGCTAAGGAGCAAAAAGATTCATTTAGTCAAAGTGCAGTGGAGTAGTGATCCTAGATACTGTACTTGGGAGACTGAGGAAAGCATTAAACAAGCCTACCCCAAATACAGACTGGACATCTCTGACTAACTCCGGTGCAAGGTACCTTTACAATACTTTGCATTTACATTTTGTTTCCTACTTTGTTGTTATTTCCTTTTCGAGGACGAAAAGTTTTAAGTGGGGGAGATTGTAATAACCTGGAAAATGTGAACCAATTTAAAATTTTTAAAATTGGTTATTACCAAAGAATTTGAATAATTGAAATAGCATATTTCAATAAAATAAAGAATTGGGTATAGTAAGGCAGTTTGAAATTTTGAATACAAACTTTGTTTGATTGTACTGGGTGGAAAATATAACGGATTTTAGCGAAACTGAAAATATTTAAATCTGTTTATGAATACCTTTCTAACGAATCTGAAAAATCGAAGTTTCATAACGGAAATCAAAAGTTATGGCCGAATGAATTTTCAGAAAGGTCGCTATATAACATATATAGCCCTTGAAAATAGATATTTTGCATACGACCTCGGAATTCGACGAAACCACTTTTGTTGGGTCCGGGATGTCAAACTATTGCTAGGTTTCAAATTTCATAATTTTTGAAGTTAGTATGTGAGCGGGGCAAAGGAAAATGTGATTGGTCAATTTCTGTTAAAATGGGTCGACCTAAAAATGGCCATTTTTCAAACGAGCTCAGAATTCGATGAAACTGGTTTTGTTAGGACCGTATCATCAAAACAAAGCTAGATTTATTTTTCTGGAATTTTTTGGATTCAGTTTGTGGCCCTGGCAAATTGAAATGTACGTTTAAATTAAATATTGAATGTTTTATATTTTAATTTGAAAAATAACTGACTGTAACAGTCGAATTGGCCAACGAAACATATCTCATTGTGTCCGGAATGGGGGTATTTAGCTAGGGACGACAGTCGTTGGGTTTGATTTCGAGTTCGTTTGTAAAAACACTATTTAAAATTTCCTATAAACCCTTGGCCAATAGGATTTTTTCTTTCAAAAAAAAAATCTCGGATAACCCTAGCCGCCTTTTTGCTCTGGACGATTCACATAGCTCGAACCTTCCCATCGATTTTGCCGCCGCCACAGCCAGTTTCGCCGCCGCCTCCAGTTGAAGATTCTGATCGCCTCCCTCCCCTCTTCAAATCAGAACAAGCCTCGTCGAAGACCCTTGCTTATTCGCGTCGAATTTCCAGGAGGAAGTCAGCCCCTTTGGAGCGCCGCCGTGACCTGCTGGAGCCACCGAGTCTGCCGCCACCACCATCGATCGAGAGCTGATTCGCAGCCCTTCAACGTCGCAGGGCCTGATCGGAGCAACAAGGTACGGTTTGATTTTAAAATCAAAACCTAGTTTTGAAGGTTTAAAAACCCTTCTGCTTCGATATTCTAAAATGAAAATAACACCTTTAAGCGTTGCAAAACTTTGAAAAATAATATCTTTTTCATTCGTTAACGAAATTTGATGAAACAGGAGACACCGTGACTGCAAGGAGGCTCTCTACCATCTAGAAGAAGCCGCGGATTTTTCTGATCTTCCGACGATTTTTAGCACTGCAAAAACCAATGTGAGGAATCTAAACTAAATTTTGTGAATGGAATCGCGTTGTATAAATTATATAAGCGAAGTGTAAATTATATACGCATTGTATACCTCGTGTACATGTGTTGTAAAAGTTATATTAGCGATGTATAAATTATACAAGCGTTTAATGAAACATATATGCTTTGAATTGTGATGAAATGCAAGTGAATTATAGAAATAATATATATATATATATGCTCCCCTCGTCCACAGACCATGGACGATATTTATTGCTTGTGATTGACGTGGTATTATATGGTATGACGAATGGTTGGAAATAATTGTTTGTGGTTGATATTGTGGTTAAAAAATACCATTGTGGTTGAAAAATACCCTCTTGTGGTTGAAACAAATTAGAATAGGATTGTGGAAATGAAAATAAAACATGCCGCCTGCGTGCGAACTAGATGCATGATCCCCATTGTCAAAAACCGCGAGGTTTTAAGGTAGAGCGAGGAGCCGTACTAGGGACGGTCCCGGTTTTAACTACCCTGCCGTTATGCTGCCGAAATTTTATGAAATATTCATGTGTTAGAAAAAAATTCATTCGTTAAAATAAATTACATATGTTGAAACCCATATTCATGTGTTGAGTTGAAATTCATTCGTTGAATCGAAATTCATGTGTTGAATATTATTTGAATTCAAACAAATAGCTTTAGCGATAAAAATCACATTTTTATATATATTCAAACTATAACCAATATTCATGTGTTGAGTTGAAATTCATTCGTTGAATCGAAATTCATGTGTTGAATATTATTTGAATTTAAACAAATAGCTTGAGCAATAAAAATCACATTTTTATATATATACGAACTATATAGAATATTCATGTGTTGAGTTGAAATTCATTCGTTGAGTTGAAATTCATTCGTTGAGTTGAAATTCATGTGTTGAATATTATTTGAATTTAAACAAATAGCTTTAGCAATAAAAATCACATTTTTATATACATACAAACTAGAGAAATATTCATGTGTTGAATTGAGATTCGTTCGTCGAGTTGAAATTCATGTGTTGAATGTTATCGTATTTTAAAATAAAATGAATTGACAATAAAAACTACATTTTTATTGTGAATATGAAGTGTTAAAAACATTCACGTGTTGAATAAATATTTTTGATGATAAAAATATTTCTTTTATCATGTATACGCTTTGATAAAAATACACACGTGTTGAAATAAATAATAGTTTGCTAGAAATATTATTATTAGCTTTGTTCTGCATATATATACATGTGTTGAACATGAAAAATGGATTAGCTGTAGAGTAAAGAAATCATTTGCGTGCCCGACAAATAGGTAAACCTTGATGAGTTGGCTACTCAATTTTATTTTTATATCAACTCCTGTGAATGCCATTGGATGCGGAGTGCTGGTTATTCTGTGTGAAATAATAAACATCGCCATAGGAGAGTAACAATTAATTTTGAACTACACTACATGGCATACTTCTTGACGATAGGCATACTTCATCATATTCCACATAAGCAATTGGAGCTTGTGTGACACGGTGGAAAATTTACCATACGAGCGAGAGGCTTGTATGGCGATGACTATATACTACAGGTTGAACTGATGACTGATATGGACTATATAAAATATGACGATAAATTACCAGATTAATAAAAACCCCGCATGGGTCTGGAGTTGACAATAATCATGTCTCTCTAGTTATTAGATACGACACATGGACTATTTATTTCCACACGAAAACGGGTTGACGAGAATTTATTCTCTAGAGTGATTATCTATACATGCTCCCCCGTAAACACCAGAATATATCACTATAAATATGTGGATGCTTTTTAGGATTTATTGGGTACCTAACACGGCCCAATAAATTTCCAAACCCCTCCCCGTACAAAGGAGGTTATGGCGAAATTTTTCGAAATATTAAGGCGTTAGTGAAATATTTGAAGTGAAAACGAAGTTGAAAATATAGAATGAACTATGGTTGGAATTATAGAATGAACTATATTTATATATATAAATATAAATATAATTAAAAGGAATCGAAGCCGTGCAGTTCGTGTTTCGGAATCGTAATTTGAAACGATTAGTACGAGAAATCCGACCATCGGATTTTCCCGAAACCGCAACCGCTGGGTTCGCCTTGGAAATATCTTCCCAACGGCACCAACCTTGTAAAAATCCAACGGTTGGATTGTCCGGAATGTTTAATTCAAATCTGAAGAAAAACAGCGCCAGAATCATTTATATTTATTTATAAATATAAATATAATTAAATTAAATCGAATAACGACGCTGCAGTTCGAATTTTGAAACCGTAACTTCAAACGACTAGTGTGGAATATCCGACCGTCGGATTTTCACGAGACTGGAACCGTTGAGTTCGCTTTGGGAATATCTTCCCACTGATACAGACTTCGTAGAAATCCAACGGTTAGATTTTCCGATATGTGTAAAACAAATTAGGGGAAAAACAGCGCCAGTGCCACGACACGACCTGAAACATCGTTTAATTAAATATGGCCATTTTTAAATAAATAAAAATGGCGAAAAATCATTATAAAATATTATAAGCAACATAGATTGGAAATAAACTAATTTGGCTTGAATTGTTTGATATTTGATGGTTGTATGTGTTTGACACGAAAATAACCCTAAAGAACTGAAATATGGATGTCGAATAATATAACCATGGAAAGAATCGATTTAAATTCTAATTACGTGAATTATTTGAAAAGGCCTAGCTAACCCTCATTTCAAATAATTTATCGAGCGATTCTAATTGGAAAATACAAGGACGATTCAAGACCGACGATCTTCGTATCGGTTGGATGGGCGCTGCTGAGGTTCCTGACCGGAGTAGCTACCGGGAAGGGACGGAAGTAGTAGCCGTCTGAACGTATGTGTTGATTGGACGGATATACGAGGAATTTGACGCCTCCGGTTTCGTTCAGACCCAGAACGGACTTGTAAATGGACTGTGTGTCTGACATTGGATTTTGTTCTATGCTGATTGATCTCTGTTAAATATATATCTGTTTGGCGGCGGAGAATTTATTCTTTGCTTAACGCCCTTCTCTGAGACGTACGAGCTCAGAGGTTATATATCGATAGAAATCAATCGTATGGATTGGATTGCCTATGTGGCATGCCAAGATGTTGTGATCAAGGCTTCTGTTGCAAAGAAAAGTCTTGTGGATGATGATCAAAGCACGGTCTACGTGGCCTGGCTTTGTGTATAGCGTAGATTCGCGAGCCTCACACCTCGGTATGAGTTAAAAACGGGATACGGACCGCTGGGAGAGCACGACGTTTCTTTCTAGCTATGGTGGTGTCAGTGACTTACCAGCCCTGACATTTATATCTACTTTACACCTTTGTGGTTGTTGGAATGCGAGGCGCCTCGATTATAGGTCTGTAAGGACCAGGAAACGTGTGTTCAGGAATTGCCAATCCTCAAACGTAAGAGAGGACCGGCCTAGCCGATCCAGGGTTACCCAGAGTGTGTAGTCCTGAGGCATTTGCTAGAATGTCTTGAAGCGGAGAGGAGCCTGCCCCTTGCCTCGACTCATGACAAAAATCCAATTTCCAATAAGAAATAATGGACTTGATTGTAGAACTAGTATGGCGATATAGTATATGGTAGCTATGCCGCCTATGATTGATATTTATGATGCTATTCATTTTTGAAACATATATACACTAGTAATAATATCAATTGATTTTGCTTTATATGTATCAAGCATATTTGGCCATTATAAGGTAAAACTCTATCCTCCGGCTTGCGCTGCATTATTGTATGGGACTTGAGTCTTATAATGGCTTCATTCTTTTTAAAAGCATTGCGTTGTTTTAAAGAATTTACTTTGTTTTAAATGCACCAGCAATCACTGGAGTAAACCCGTTCCGCGAAAGTGGCGTGGTCCTATGATTTGCTTATTACTGTTGTTTAAACTATTATATAAATTCCTCATACCAGTCCCCATGACTGACTCGTTGTTTGTTTCAATTTGCAAACGCGGGTGCCCTTATTTCCACACGGGCAGCCTAGTTCACAGGTGATAGGTTGTTTTTGGCTCTGCACTGTTGGATAGAGTGCATTTTGGCTCATGGCGAGGCTGACTTTACAGAGATGACTTTGACATTTTCCACCATTATTGTACTTATATTATGATTCCGCCACTGGCGATGCAGACTGCTTTACTTTCAGTACTTATTATCGTATGTATATGTACCGCCTTCGGCGATATAGACTGATACCCTTATTATGTCTCACTGCATGTATATATATTCCGCCTCTGGCGATGATGACTGATCACTTCCCTTTTTATTTACTAAGTTATATCCTACGCTGTGCTATTCTGATGTTGTTACATGTTGTGATTCCGCTGTCATACCCATGTAAAATTATTCTATTTATTGTTTTTGCTATTATCTGTACTCTACTATGATGATTGATGTGTTATATTCCAATGATTATCCTTAATACCGCCCCTCGGATTTTGGGATTGTCACAGATAATGTCGCGACCCATTATTTGAATTATTTTCTCTCCACTGAAGTGATTTCAGTTCTTAATCACTTTCAAAATTCATTCAAAATCATCCTTATCCAAAAATTCCTTCAAAACAATGTTATATTCAAAATATTTAAGAAAATGTTTTCTAGATACCCGGGATTTAAATTCAAATTATGGTTTGAATTTAATTTCAGTTCGTCTTATTTACGTATATTATCCATATACAAGTTATATTTGGTTTTATATAACCATTTCAATATTTCATAATTTCATTTGATTTTAATAACAATCAACACAATCAATAATTTCAGAAAAATATCCTTTTATATCAAAATATCCTTTGGCCAAAATTATATCGTTTACCCATCATTTAAAACAATACCATGTCGAATTGTTTTGTTTGAGAGTTTAGAAACACGTATCGATACAGTTGTACATCCTGTATCGACCAGGATTCATAAATCACTCAACAAACCAGTCAACACAATATAAAACAATTTTATATCAAATCTACAAATACACTTTCCCGTATATATTCTCAAACTCAATCTAAGGTATTACTAACCCCATCTCTATTGAGTCACGCCACAGAGCCAAGGTTATCACTCAACCTTCAGCTTTGATACCAAATGAAACGACCCGAATTCTCGTACCCTTTGGGTCGACTAATAACAACACACGTCCAACCCAAATGACACAGAAATACGAATCATTATTAGAAAGAAGTTAGAGGATGAGGAATAGAAAGAAATAAATATTAGAATAGAAGAAAATGAAGATCACAAACTCACAACAGAACGAATAAAATATATTAGATAACATAAACTTTATAATGCAAATCAGTAACTTTATATACATACCATCATCAGAGCACAACGGTTATCTCTAAAACAGTTATAAACACCAGTTTCCAGATACATAAACAGTACATAGCGGAAATATGATAGTCTATAGCTAATAGGTGAAGACTCCTGCTTCGAGCTCCTCCAAATAAATCTGGAAAATCCTAACTACTTGACTGCCCGTACAAATTTGGCACCCAAGAGTTTAGGGAAAAAAACAAAATAAACTCTGGGTCAGTCATGGGACTGGTGTGAGTAAACTCCAACCATTTGTTTAACTTTCAAAATCTTTTCGAAAGAAATGATAGTCGTAAGACCTATCCACACATAAACACGAAAGGTTTTTACCTTACGATAACCCAAAACATTTTGATATCAAAATCTGTTGGTATTATAATAGTGTCTAAATCAAATAAATAGAATCTAGCGGAACGCTTGCATCTCACGCTCCATATATAATATAAAATCAAAAATCGTAGGGCGCTAATTGGAGATTGGATTTCCAACATAACAAGGTATGGGACCACCTTCCGATAGTGTATCTCTAGAGACGAATACACTGGGTTCAACAAGAATGTCTTGCAACCCGGCCCACACATGACCGACCACTCATTTCGCTTGAGTGTATCAAACGTATATCACCAACAGTTGGGATCAGCAACCGTTTCCCGAAAGGGACAGCATCGATAGATTAAAGAATCAAATGGAATTTCTCTAGATAGGTGATTATACATCCTAATGGGAGCGACCCACACAGCCATGCTGCCTGCCCGATTTTTGTCAATCCCTGGTTGTGAGGCTTGAGGTCTGAATTATCTTCCAGAACATCTGGCCACCAATCACTTTGAATGCCACATCTCAGATCCGTCGGATATCACTAATTGATTCCTACAAAAATACTCAGATTGTTAGGCTAAAGAAGTTTCCCTTCTATGCCACCAACTTCGTACGTTTGAAGGAAACAACGTATGTAACCCCTTTGGAAATACTCTGTCAGATACTCGTCCTTGCAAGTTGTCCTGGGTCTAGACAAACCGAAAGTACCGTTCTATTAATCCATCTTGGCAATTTCTAACAGAACAGCCCTTGCATTTTACTCCTTCTTCAATTATCTTCAGCATAAGTTGATTCATAATGCTTATATCAATACGGAGTGGTTTTCAGATATTAAATCTGATCCCGGTCTCTCCATATTGATAACGAAGGTACAAAATAAATCAAAACTTTGATAGTTGGTGATTTAACTGTCAAAGAAACATCCATAAAATCAACGGTCCTATTTCCAATTGGAAATTCTACCGATCAAGCATCAAAAAACACTGGGCCCCTTTAAATCAATTCCTGATTATATTATTATTTCAAATTCCTGTTTCCCTATCTTTTGCATCCTTTTGAAGCTCGATATCCCTTTCGATTCTTTAAAAAAACATTTCCAACAAGTAATTTCTTTATTCGAGAAAATATCTCTTTTCCCCGTTTAGAAAACATTTCTATATATATATTAGCAAATCCTTATTTTCTATATTCAGAAAATATGCTGCAATAATTTTGGAAAATATCTCCAAATTCTCTTTCTTAATTCCTCATTGGCCAATTCATTTCATTTTCTATACATAGAAAATATTTCTCATTTTATTGGGAAAAACATTTCAAATTCTTTTAAATTAACGCAATGTTATAAACATCGTTATTATAACTTGAAACATTAACCAATTATTAACTAACCAGAATGTTAACCAATCTTCACAATCGAACCTTAACCATTTCTCCATAAATCATGAAGTCAATCAAGTTGGGGTATAATTACCTCTCAGACCTTAATTGAACAACATTCTCAACTTTGAAATAGTTAAAGTCAACAACTTTAAACCAAACATCGCTTACGCGATTTTCTGATCCAATCTAAGAACACATTTATTTCACTGAAAAACTTTGATTATAACGGTAGTGTTATAATCGCTGTTTCCAATTATTTGATTTATAAAACCTTTAATTTACCGATAGCTTTACAATCACTGTTTAGATTTATAATGAATGTTATAACAATAGCGTTATAATTGCTATTTAGATTTACGAAACAGCAGCGCTATAATCGCTGTTTAGATTTTCAAAACAAATATTATAACAACAGCGCTATAATCGCTATTTAGATTTTCAAAAAAATATTATAACAACAGCGCTATAATCGTTGTTTAGATTTTCAAAACAAATATTATAACAACAGCGTTATAATCGTTGTTTAGATTTACAACGCAAATATTATATAAAATTGTTTAAAATCAAATTCTTGTTTTAATAAAAAAAGTTCCTACTTTTTGACTCCATTCGAAATTACACTTTTTCTTTAAAATGTGAATATCGTTTCTTATAGAAATCTCGTCTCATTAAATCAGTCTGAACTTGATTTTATAAGTAATTATCATTACAGGTAAAAATCTATTTACTAAGTTATTTCCTAAATTTAAAATCCAACTTCGCCTTATAAACTCCGTCTTCAAGTCAATCTTCTCCTTAATCATAAATCTGGTTTGTAACTAAAATCTCGATTACATATACTATTATAAATTATTGGTTTCAAACCAAATATGGACTATTTATTCAAATTCTAAAATATAGAATATAAAGTTTCTATAAATAAACCATTTTAAAACCATTTGATATAGTTGAATTCTAATTACAAATCATTGTCAATACTACTCATATTTCGAATATCGAAATAAGTTTCACAATTCACTTTTTAACCGATTATATTTCTAATCTAATTTCAAGGTATTCAAAATACCAATAGTTTCGGGGCCAGTGTAATTCTAACATCACAAACACACCATAATTAACCACAATTTATTTGCCACATAATAATATACAATATATGGAAAAACAAGAATATAATTATTTGAGGAATCATGTTGGATCCCTCCAACCTGTTTCCCTGCATCCACAGATGTCAATCAACATTAATCAGAATCAATAATCAATCAATGATGCAACCATATCAACCAACTTTACCAACTACTCATCAAACAGTATTGAATTACCCTAAATAAATTAAAACCCTTTTATATAAAAATATAAAGGAGGTAGATTTAGTGAGTTTACTCACCTGGTTCGCAGTTGACGGTTCTGCCATTTATTTTATTTAAAATCAAACGAGCATTTGATTTTACTATGAAACTCCAATGCTCTGTTCTCAGCGAAAACAACTCCACAACGTAGCTCTTATCGCTACGATTCCAGTGGGATCTGTTTTGTGCCACTCTGTGATCATATAAGTAAGTTATACCTATTTCAATAATTAATTTAACTTTAATTAATATAAATCCCTTAATTTTAACATTAATTTTTCTATTACCATTTAAATTTGTTAATCTTGTTTAAGCCACAAATCTCTTCTTCTCGTTCTATCAGGCAGCTCTTTACAACTCCAACATGTCGTGAATAACTTCTGTGAAAACTTAAACTGGCACAAACTTCCCAAATTTACCAACATCCTCATTTTTGTCTCTGGTCAAATACATGGACCCAAGATTCTTTCAGAAATATCAAAGTTTTTTCCCAACCAACCAGTACCCTTCTCCAACAGATAGAAATAACATCATAACCCTTTCAACTGATTCCTTTGTGCAAGTTTCGATACCCAATTTGCCGTAAATCACATTGATAATATCGTGATTTCCCCAACAAACCTTGGTTCATCGTTGCAAACTAATTAACGTTGATAATTACGTATTCCTTGGTCCATTATTTCCCAGGCTACAAACAAAAGAAAAGAGAATTAACCTACATCCTTCTTCATTATTTTCCATCAGGCAACACAGAACTCGACTTCACTTTTCATCAACAATACTGCTTCCTTATAACAGGTTCGAACTGGGCCTTATCTTGCCATGGTCACTATGATCCACCTCTACCACCGTTATACTTCACCATATTACTTTGAATGCCACCTTTCATTATTTAATTAGCTTAAACTCTTCCTTAATCTCCCTTCTAACCTCTCCTTCGTTAAATTTTCAAAACACTACCACCTGCAACAATACCCCATCTCACCGTGCTTCATTCCCCTATAACTCCTCTGCCACATGGCAAAATCCAAACTTTAACATCAACTTCACCCTTATATTCCCAGCTCAGCAAATCCACGAACACAAACACCATCATTAAAAACCCATCTTCATACTGTGCCTTCATAACTTCTCTAGCACTGCCACAACAAGGTCGAAGTTCCCACCTGAGGCGCGACTTTGCAGCCTCCATGCTGACTACCCTAGTCATCCTGAGTGCCAACGTCATCTCGCCAACAGTCAACACTTCCCCATCTTCAACATTCACACTGCCCTGTACAACTCAAACTCCATGGCGAGCTTCTTGTGCAACCTTGCTGCCGAAACACTACTACATCGTCAGAATCCCTTCCGGCTTACCCAAATCTCCCTTCCGTAGTTGACTGAGAAAGCTTGTAGTGCGATACAGAACCCCAACTTTGCAAAATAATCAAACACAGAGTCTATTGAAAAGGAGAATCAATCCAAACAATAGTAACTAGGACTTGTTTGGGTATATATTTTCTCCTGTGAAACAAAGTATATGGAACGAGAGAGAGTTGGGTATATATATAAAATGAGAACCGTGGGGATCAAGTTAGCGTGCGAGTCACGGTTACTGGTTAGGACAGAACGTGGGTAGGACGAAACTGAGAGGCTTGCACGCAAACGAATCGATTGTGTGGCACACAAGTAAAGTAAAGAAAGTGGTTAGCTTCCAACTGAAGGCTTGGGTGACAGTAGCGAACAAATTTATTTCAATTTAATCTAGTTTAATCTAACTGTCCTTAAACTCCAGCTTCCCGATCAAACTTTATGAATGCACCCTGAGTATGTAGAAGTGAGCATCACTCTCTTGCATGTACTAATATTGCATGGTAAACTATTGTTGATTACCGAATGGTGAATGGTAAAATAGCTTGCTTCTTTTGAAGTTTTTGATGTAACATTCTTTTCTTAAACTATAACAGTCATGACAATACCACTTCATATCTCTAGATAATCAATGGTTTTATCAATTTTTTAAGGGATTCAATTTTATATCAAATAAGCGAGGGAATTATATATTTGGCTAAAAATACAAATTTTTTATTTCTAGGCTTGATTAAATTATGAGTGATTAGTTTTTAATAAATAAATCTCCTAAAATTTCCTTTTAAAAATATTTAATAGCTTAGGAGAAAGAAAAATGGCGACAATCGATCGTTTTAAATTATCAATACTACATTTAAAAAAAAATTAAATATTAAAAATTAAATAGCTAAAAATCCGGGTCATTACATAGAGATTAACCTTATAATAGCCAAACATGCTTGATACGTTTAAAACAAGTCATTTTGAAATACAATAAGTGCATAGTGTAGAAAACAACTTCCAATATAATTGTATCAATCGTAGATGGCATAAGTACCATATATTATGTTACTATATAGGTTTACAACTAAAACCTAAAAGGTCGCGTATTGGAAATTGGATTTCCATCATGAGTCAAGGCAAGGAATGGTCTCCTTACCAATTCGGACCACCTAATACAAGATGATCCAGGATCACACCTATGGGCAACCCTTGGATCGTGAAGGCCCGGTCAACACCTAATGTTTGTAGATTGGTTATTCCTAAACAATACGTTTCCCGGTCCTATTAGACCTATCATATGATCCTTTAGTCGGCTCTACATCCGAGGCACCTCGCAATCCATCATCCACATAAGTAAAAAAATGTCTGGGCTCGATACCATGACACAACTTCTAGCTAGAAAGAAACGAATGCACTCCCTGCGTCCCTTATCCCGTTTCTGACTCATAACGGGTTATGAGGCTCACGAATTAACGCTATACACAAAGTTATGCCACTTAAAGTTATGCTTTATTCATCATCCATAAGTCCCTGCTTTTCAACAAAAGCCTTGATCATTTGCATCTTAGCATGCCACATTGTCAGTCCATACCAAACCGTTGATTTCTGCCGTTATATAACCTCTAAGCTCGTACGTCTTAAAGAAGGGTGTTAAGTAAGAGAATAAATTCTCTACCACCAAATAGATATATATTTAGTAGAGATCAACGAATATAACATACAATACAATGTCAAACACAATCCATTCACAAGTCCGTTTTGCGTCTGAATGAAACCGAAGGCACCATATTCCTTATCCCGTATGTTCAGTACAAGGGAGAGGTCCTCGCATATCCGGTCGATTTCCAAGTACGTTTTTAACTACCACCACTTATTACCTCATCTTGGATGTACGACACAATCAAGACATCAGCAATAGCTTAAAATGATGTGTAGATCCCCGGTCTTCAACCACTATCTTCATCATTGACTTTAATCGTCGTAATAATTATTTAGAATGGGTAGAACCCTGTCTTTCTAAATAACTTGCGTATCTTGTAATCATGTGTTAAATACACAAATATAACACTCATTTCATTCCAACCCAGAATATTCTTTTAATTAAATTTTCTTGCTCTTTAGAAACTGGTTCTCATTAACTTTATTGGAAAAAAAATTCTCAAATCACAAAAGTCCTATTTCAATGAGTAACCAAATATTAGAAATTGAGAACCAAATATTAGAAATTAATCTTATCTTACCTAGGTTAAAGAACAACTGCTTATTTAAAAGCCTGGATCACTCTAAACCCCAAAATGTTATTTTCCATTCGTTGTGGACTCTTTCAAAAATCTGGTTTTACTTAATAAATTTAGGAGAATTTCCTAATTTTCCTTTATGAGATCCTTACTTTTTATGGTTGGGTTAAAGAACAATATTCCTTAAGATACCATTCACGACGAATCTCAAATTAATTTATTATGTTCATATATTAAATCTCACCGTAATTGCTAAAATAGAGATTTTAGACCAAAATAAAATTTATCTTTCACATCATGGAATATTTCATGCAAACTCCACCCAAATCACTTATTATGATTTATCATAATTTACCTATATTTTTAATAATTTTATTAAGGCCCTTACTGTAGGTTTTCAATATTGGCCCCCGAACTGCATCCATAACGACATTTTTCAAAAATGTTTTGCACATAATTTAATATCTAACCATTCAAATTTGACTCACTTGTGTTCATTTTAAATATCTTTTCAATACAAACCCAACGGTTCCAGTTTAAGGAGAATCTGATGGTCGGATCTCACGTTACGTCAGTTCTAAGTTACGGGTTGACATTCGCGATCTATCACCATGCGACACGTTTTATTCAAGGTGGAATCGATTTTTTAATTTATAAATAAATCGAAAATGTTTCTAAACTTCTTTATTTAATAATATAAAATTATTTCCACCGTTTAGCTCCAAATTCAAATATTTTACCATTTGGTCCTATTTTACATTTTCTAAAGAATAAAATAATATTAATTTTCGAATGTTCTCCGTTCACGCTCAAAATTTCCTTACAGTTATAATAAAAGTAAACTCTCAAACATTTGCTAAATATCCTAACAGAAATTCACTTTAAAAAGTTCTAATCATCTAAAATTTTAAATACTTTGCATAACCAAAAGTATATTAAAAATACTTCAAAATCATTCGTCACGCTTACGACTATTCATCGATATTTCAATATAAACGTGTCTGTCCAAAATCTGATACTGGATTTATTTTCAGTTTCTACCTTATATTTTATATTACTAAAATATGTCATTTTATTCTGGATTGAAATAAAATTCAACCAAATATCATGCAAATTTTCTCATACCAATCCAATACATCCCATAATAGTTGCTAATAACTATTTGACATTCAAATAACATCCAATGTGGATTTATTCTCATAAAAACTTCAATATAATTTATTGATGCTTATGCCGCATGTTTAACCAAACGATTAACACGTGAACTACAAACCAGGGAGACGAGTAAATCAAAATCATCCCCACATTCGTGTGGGGTTTTCAACCATCAAACAATTATTTAATGAATCATTTATTTCATCACATCGATTTTATTTAAATAGGTGAATATGAACAAGCCATTCGACTTATAAATGTATTTTTAATTCCAATTTCACTACCAGAAACAACATGACATTTTTTTCAATCAATTAATTATGTTTAATTCTCATTTATATCACAACATAACCAATCATCCAATGCCATTTAAGGCGCCATAAGTGTCCATCCACGAAGTGTGAAATGTGAGCGTCACATATTCATACAATTCTTCTAATGCAATGATTTGTGAATAGTTCATGTGTTGTACTCAAACATGGGTATTATATGTAATGGATAATTTAACTACATGCAAATTTTACATGTCGTTCTAATTGCAATGTGATACAATTTCTAACTTGCAACCTACTAATTTCCACTGTTTTACTTAGCAACTTAAAATGTATGACTAATCAACTTTTCATAACTGATTTAAACTACTCTAATATGCTTATTAAAGCTAGAATCTCTCGCCCCGACCATCAGGAAATAATACACTGCAAATACTGATCTTCCTATGCTCGCTACTGCTTAAAAATCCTGCCTTTTTAGCCTGGAATGTCTTCAAACTCCACTGCAACCTCGGTACACACTCTAGCAAGTGAATTGAGCAAGAAATGAAGGAGCTTTGGTCGATTGGAGCATCTCGGAGCTCAAACTCTCGCTCTCCAGACTAGGAGAGGTGAATGGAGAGGCCTACAACTCGTCTCGAAGCATGTAGAGCTCGCCAAGGAGGTGCTAAGGGTAGATAAGATGTGCTAGAACCTTAAAGGAGGCTGCTTTTCATGTCATGAAGAAATTAGAGGAAGATAAGGGTGTTGGTACCTCTTAAAAATACCGCCTTTTTAGCTTGGAATGTCTTCAAACTCCACGGTAACCTCTGTACACACTTTAGCAAGTGAATGGATCACAAAATGAAGGATCTTTGGTCAACTGGAGCTTCTCGGAGCTCAATCTCCCACTGTCTAGACTAGGAGAGGTGAATGGAGAGGCCTACAACTCATCTTGAAGCACGTAAAGCTCGCCAAGGAGGTGCTAAGGGTAGATAATTAGTGCTAGAAACTTAAAGGAGTCTCCTTTTCATGTCATGAAGAAATTAAATTAAGAGAAGAGGAGAGGAAGGGGAGGGGGCCGTGCACGTGCATAAGGAGGGGGTAGCGTGTGGGGTAGGGTATGGGGGCTATGGTAGGGGGTGGGATGGCTGCGGTTTGGGGAGAGAGGCCATTAATTTTGGAGGAGAGAATTTGAAGAGAACGAGGAATTATGAATAGATGGAAGGAGGAAGAAAGTTTATGTAGGAATTTTCTGTCTCCAATCGCCTGACTGCAAACAATATCCATTGGCTACAGAATTTCGACAGAAGAAAATATATGGAATTCCGAATCCAACAAATCAAGTTTCGTCGAATTCCGAATTCGTTTGACCTTCCGATTAAATTCTCAATTATCCTCAAATAAGCCCCAAAAATGCAATTTTAACCTATCTTTTCTTCTTGTATGCCCAAATGACAACTCCATATATAACGAAACTTTAGATTCTTCCATTATTTGACGATATGAATCCAAAAAAAAGTGAAGTAGGATTCTGAGATCGTCTCGACAACGTTCCTTTGTAAACTGATCGTCTTTTTTAACCCAAACGGGTTTATCGAGCATCGCCACATACTAACTCCATTCATTGTGAAATTTGAAACACAACAATGATTTGCTATCCCAAATCCAAAAAAAAATGGTCTTGTCGAAATTTGAGCTTGCTATCAAATTTTACTTTTTAAGGGCTATGCGATGATTTAAAAATTGAATTTTTAAATTTTGGATTTATAAATCGTTTTAACAATTTGACATTGTTTATTTTAAGTCAAATAAAATAAAAAAACTAAATTTGAAATTATTCTCACATTTTATTTAGCAAAATAGTCAAGTTAACTTCAATATTCATCAAAATAACTTAAATAAAATTTCTAAATTGGTTCTAAAATTCCGGGTTGTTACAACTACCTTATAATAGCCAAACATGCTTGATACGCGAAATTTTATCTTTTATTATTATTAGTGCATAGTGCAGAAATTAATTTCGAACATAAATGTATCAATCCTAGACGGTATAATACCCCATGCTATTATGTCGCCATATAGGTATACAACTAAAACCGTGAAGTTTCGTATTTGGAAGTTGGATTTCCATCATGATGGTTATTGATCCAAAAGATTGATCATGTAGTGTATTTCAATGGCTTACGTCCAGGGCTTTGGAAAACACCGTAATACACGTCCAAGCTATATCCAGGAATTCAAGTATAAACTGGCTTAAGTTTAGGTCTTTGGAAAACACCGCTTACTCTATCCTTCTAGGAATCAGGTATATGCCTTATCCCTCTAGGTGTGGAGCGACCACACCCAGGTCACCTCGGTCGACCTAATCCATGACAACCCTAAAAGTTGTCAAATCTCAACCCGTAGATTTCTCATCCTCATTTCAAAAGTATACTAATCTAATCATCAGTTCACCATCATACCAGTGTGTGAGGCTCATGAATTAACGCTACACAAAGCTATGCTATATTAAATCTATGCTTTGATCATCATCCACCAAGCTCTGCTTTTCAACAAAATCTTGGATCATTGAAACTCAGCATGCCACATTGTCAATTCATACTATACCATTAATGTCAACCTCTAAGCTCCTACATCTCAGAGAAGGGTGTTAAGCAAAGAGAATAAATTCTCTGCCACCAATCAGATATATATTTAGTAGAGATCAACGTATACAACATGAAATACAATGTCAGACATACCATCCATTTACAAGTCCGTTCTAGGTCTGAACAAAACCGAAGGCACCTTATTCCTCATCCCATATGTCCAATACAGGAGAGAGGTCCTTGCATATCCGAACAATCAACAAGTACATCTGGAAAACTACCACTATAACTCCTTCATGGGAGCTACCCAAATCCAAGGCATCAGTAGTAATCCATTCGATCTGAAGATTGTCAGTATTGCACCATATTTAATATCTTTGACTTTTAATCTTCGTATCAGTTATTTAGAATGGGTTAAACACGGTCTTTCTGAATAACTCGCATATCTAATAATCAAGTGATATAAAAGCACATCATACGCCTCATTCCAATCCAAAATATTATTTTATTCAAATATTCTTAACTTTGGGAGAGATTCTCGTTAATTTTATCAAATCTTATTTCATTTAAACTTATTATTTAATCCATTCGTTAGAAATCATTCCAAAAGATTTTATAATATCTTTTCAGAATATAAACCAGATTAAGGTTCATAAAACTATTTAGGATTATCGAGTCTTACCGAAGTAATCATTCATTTTATTATACCAGTCATAACCTATTCATCCCATGGAGCAAAACTGGTAGTACTTCATATCTAACACCCATTGTGTTATTGGTAAATTTAATTACCATTTAACGTTTTAAATCTAATTAAAGATTTAACTATCTCATGGAGTAAAACAGGTGGTCATTTCAAACACTTCTTGAATTTGGTAAATTTAATTACCCCATTTTCGATTCAATCTAATTAAAGATTAATTAAAACTCCATTTAGTTTTAATCTCAAAAATCAGTATTTAATGATTATTCAAATTTAGGAAATTAATCCTATCTGTAACCGGGTTAAAGAACGAATATCATTTAAAACATCGCTCATGGTAAGCCCAAAATCAAATTCAATAAAAATGGAACCTTCACTGAAATCAAATCGGTCATAATCAATATAAATTTCCATATCAGACTAATACTATAAATGGAATAACGATAAAGCCTTTTAAATTCCATAAATAGTAACGGTCTTCCTTCCCAGAAGCTCATCTGGATTATTATTAATTTGAATTCCATTCAGTTCAAATTTAATATACATTAAATTAGAAAACTTTGCTTTGGAAAAATTCCGTTAAATCTTAATTAAAAGATTTATAAATTCCAAATCATAACTTCAAAGTTAATTGGGTTCAAGATCCAATGTCATTTAAAACATCATTTACAATGAACCCAAAATAAACTTCCATAAAATTCCAACTATATTCATTAATTGGAAAAATTCTTATTCTTAATTGAAAAATTCATTTCATTCTCAACTAGGTTTAAGAACAGTATTATTAAAGATGCCACTCATGGCAAACCCAAAATCCAATTTGATATTAAATACAAGGGTCTGAATAGAAATCATATTCAGTATCAAATTCTGAAACCAACAGATATCGTATTGGGAATAACGATATCTATATCTTCCAAATTCCTCAACAATATCCATATAATCACGGAATCCAATATCGAATTATTCCGAAGATTATTTCCATTCAAATCCTTTCCAATTTATATATATTAGAAAATCACTGTTATATTAAAACCATTGTAATTTCTTTCAGTTCTTTTACTCAAGTTGATAAACAATTTACTCAGATAAAAATATTGTAACGATCCAGAATTTTTAACCAATTTAAAATTGGAATTTTTATTACTTAGTTTGAATTTACATTTGAATTTGACATACATATATATGGTTTAGTATATTTAATATTTTTGATAAGTCATATGATAGATTTTACTCGAATTATAAACGGGAATGATTATTAATAAGTTTGGATTTATTGATTCTATTTGTCGTTTGATTGGATTTGTCAAACCATAACATGAATTAGTAGCGTTAGAAATAAGTGTTGTCCTTAGTTTTCATAGCATTTTAAAGGTAATGCTACCAAAAGATCACTTTCCCTTCTTAAGCCAAGTGTAAGGACACTTGTATTTTTGCAAGCCTCCTTTCATGCATGTTTTACACTTGCCCCCTTATGTGTCATTACCTCTTAACCCTCCATTCCTATATAAGGAGGCCTATCCTCCATTTCTTAAACATTCCACTCCATTTTCTTCTTTTCATTTTCTTTTTAAAGCTTATGGCCATAGTTTCCATGGCATAAGTCATCTTCTTTCCCACCTCCACCTTGCCGAAGTTCGTCATCCTCCTCCTCTTATAATATATATAGAGAAAGATTAGTATATATTATATAATATATATTCTAGTGAAGTAGACGGTGTGCTGAAATACTGTCCGATGGTTCGCTCAATTAGGCTCGCCTACCGTGAAGATTTGGGAAGCTGCTAGGTGAGAACTCTTTAACCACAATTTATATATTTAATTAGTGGTTAGACTAATTTAAATATAGTAATGAAATATTAGTGGTTAATGATGAATGATGTTTGTTGTGATGGATGATGGATGCATAGTTTAGACCACACACACTATTAAGCATTAGTGTTATAACGCTTGTGCACAGTTATGATTTATTTAATTATGTTGATGATGATTGCTATGGATGTTTAAATGGTTGTTGATGTTGTTTTGCACACACCATGACACAACAATTATGGTATCACATTGGTGATCGAAAAATCTCCTTCGTAATTAGAAGCAATATCATTATTGAATTTGAAGGTTAATAATTTGGACATACCTTATTTATGAATTCATATATATTGATAAAGTCCTTTAAATGAATAAATAAATACCGGAACATTCTAGGATGACAGAGAGGATAGTGTCTAGGCTTGGGTTTGGAAATAAAGTTTCCTGCTTTCCTTGGCTATCGCTAACTGATCCGACGAATGGAATTGTTAATTTGAAGTTATTTGAAACTAGACATGAATTGGAATTTGATTTATTAAGTAAAAAAATAAAAGTTGAATTTTAGATCCAAAATAATTTGGAAAGTAATTTTAAAAGGCTTATATAAGGATATAATGGTTTTCTAAGATATTTTGAAGTATCGTAGAATAATGGTTATTATGGTCAAAATAGAGCTTGTTGCATAACGACAATTTATGTATTTTAGATGCAAACTTTAAACGCTTATAACTTTTACAATCTAAATGGGATTTCCATCAAATGAAAAATGTTTGATTTCCATTAACAAGAACTTTCAAATGAGTGAAAGAAGATTTTAAATTCGAGTTATAATTTTCAAGTTATGCTTGAAACCATTTTGGAAAAGGTCGACGTACGTACAATTGTTGACCATAACTATAAATAGCTATTTTTAAATGTTTTAAAAATATGGAAAAAAAATTGTAAAATCATTACAAATTATGAAAAGGTGTTTTGAATTGTAAAGTTTAAGTTTTGGCTAAGATAAACAATATTTTGATTAAAATAGTTAAGATAACTGTTTTATAAAGCTTTTGTAACACTTTTGAAACGCTATCTTCGAAAACAATCTATTTTGAAGTTTTAACCCGTAAACTATCTTCCAAACTATAAGTAATGATTTGTGGAATGTTTTCAAAGCTTTAAAAGTGTTGGAAATATATTAGATGGAATCTAAATTGATTTATTTAATATTAAAACGGGTTTTCCAATTTTAAATAATTGGATATGGTTGGGAATAAATCTTAGGATGTTTGATATTAATTCGGTAGATGACGACTCTTACTATTTCAGGAATTTAAAAGGTAGTTCACCATTATTCCGTTTACAGTGTGAGTTGGGTACCAAGATTAATATTAAGTACAAGTTGGTGGTATTTCTATCCAGATCTAATTCTAAAGAGTTGGATAAATCTTTTATGTAAAATATGGGTTTCCCAATTTGATTGGGATAAGTTAGATAGAAATAATCTTCGTTTAATTGATATGAAATTCTTTGGTGTAAACGTATACTATTTGAGGAATTTGGAAGATATTATTATTATATCGTTATTCCACTTATAATATTCGTTGATTATGAGAATTGATATCGAATATAAGTAGATACAATTTCTATGTAACTTATGTTCAATATCGATTGATTTAGGTTTTGTCGTAAGTCATATCTTCAACAATATCATTCTTGAAGCCCAGTGAGATTGAGTTGTGGAAATTCATATCATAAATTGGTATTTAATCAAACCTTTGATTTGAGAAAATTAAAAATAAGAAATTGGGAACCAAGTATAATCTTTAAGTTAAGATTAAAAAATTGAATGTTGGAAAATCGATTTAATTGGAAACTATGGTTGAAATATGGATTAAAGGATTTTCAAAGGAAACTGGGTTTTTATAATGAGTTATCAAATGGAAAATTAATTAAGGATTTGAGGCTAAATTATCTTTGATTTTAGGGATGTGTTGTAAAAGAGAAAGGTTAAATATGGATTTTGTTATAATTTGAAAATGGATTTGTAGAAGTTTAATTTAACAAAATCCAAGATGGAAGGAGATTTGGTTGAAAACCTGTGTGTTTCGTAGTTGTATTTTTTTAAAATTGCGCTTATTATTTGGAAAGACCAGGACAAGATGTATGTTCGAAAATCATTCCAAGTAAAAATACGACATTGTGGAGCAAATTGAAGGCATTGAAGACGATATTGAAGACCAGGACCCTCATATCGTAAGGACGAGTTGCTGAATGTCTCTAATGGGGAGCTCCCATATGCAGATGGATTTTATATCAGCTAACAGGCAAGAAGCCCGAATGTATGTGAAGGAATTCCAGATTGTGGTTTCGTTCAGACCCAGAGCTTACTTGTATGGATTGTTGTGTCTGACATTGTAATTGACTGCGTAGCACTAATCTCTATTAAATATATATCTGTTTGTTGGCAGAGAATTTATTCTCTTGCTTAGCACCCTTCTCTAAGACGTATGAGCTTAGAGGTTATATATTGATAGAAATTAGTGATGCGTTGTAAATGGACAACGTGGCATACTTAAGTTATGTGATGAGCTATGGATGATCAAAGCATGGCTTATTTAAGTGTAGCTTTGTGTATATCAGGACCTCGACAAGCCTCACACCCCGGTAAATGGCCAAAACAGGAAGAAATGCAGCAGGGTTATGGCGTGTTGTCTCCTTTTAGATAAAAGGTTTACTATGGTATGGAGCCCAGGTATTAACCTATGTGGTAAAAGCATCTACTTTTGTAATTGTTATTGGCGCATGCTCGGAAAGGTCGGTAATGACCGGGAGATGACATACTCAGGCGTACTCTAAGTTACCCAGTTAAGGGGTAACTCGGCTTTTTGTTGGCATGAGGAGCATCATTTTTGATCCTTGGACATCCCTCTAGAGGTGTTCAAAATTCGGTTCGGAAGGAAGTTCCTTTTCCTGGTCATTGTTGGAAACCCAATCTCCGTTACAAGCCCGTACGCTTTCGATTGTATACCATACATCGGTATAATATATGGTGCCTGTGCTGGCTAGGATTAATACATTTACTTTCGAAATTGTTTTCGCACTATATTATACTATTGAAAACGGATTTTCACATATCAAGCATTTTTGACTACATGTGTGCGTTTGCATTGTGTGTGTGCCGCGAGACCTTATGTTAGTTTCATTTTTCAAAAAAATCATTGCGAATTTCTATGAACTGGTATTCACATGGAGTAAACCCGTTCCGCATTAGCTGCATGGTCTAGTGAATTAGCTAACTTTGAAATAAACCTAAAAACAAATGTTTTGATTTCTCACACCAGTCCTTGTTTGTTGGTGAGGCAACATGATAGGGGGTTCTCGCTCTTGGTTTGGTGGTTAGCGGGGGAATCTTATCTCTACACGTCCTAAGAGGGGTTGGTTAGGCAGGAGGCCGTGACAGTCGAGAGGCTGGCCGTAAAACAAGGTGTTGGGATACCAGTGTAATGCCACGGTAGAGTATTAGCTGTTGTCAGATGGTTGAAAAAGACTAGACCGTTACATTTGGTATCAGATCTTTGGTTTATACAAAGCTATGGGGTACGACACATTTGAAAAAAAGGAAAGACTCATCAGGGTTTTAATATCTCATTAGAGATAGGGCTAGTAATGCCCTAGAATGAGATTTTAGAGTATTATATTTGAGAGAGCGTATTTGAAAATATGAAATGAGTTTTGAAAAGTTATATTTTAAGAGAGAAACATATTTTGGAAATACATGGTTAATTATAACCTAGATACTTAATCAAACGATTAAGGTTAAGTTTACATTTTGTGATTATAATTACACATAAAATAATTCTTATGGCATGGTAATTAAGCCCCTTCCACTGATCATGAAAATGATCCAAGTACAAATGCCTTTTGGATTTAATGTCACTATTGGTTAACATTTCGAAATATCGATAAACTTAGGTCAAATTTGTTCAGGTAACTAATCAATATGGTTAGAAATTAAAAATTAGAATTTGAGTATTGCATTCGATGTTGAGGTTGGACTATCGAGTATATGAAGATTTTGAATATACGCCTAGCTAACGTATATATGAAGTCTTAAGTATACTAGATAGATATAGAATCACACTCTACTCGCTTGAAGATGATTCTGTTGATGACTGCAACATCATCAGTATGTATTTTCGAGTTTCGAAAGTGGAATGACTATATGATTCCGATTAAAACATCAATATATACTTAAACCCATTTAGATAAGTGTTTGAAATTGTTTGGTAAATTGATGTGAACTTAAATAGAAAAGTGAAAATTTGATTGGGTTATAAGAATCATACCAGGTAAAATTGTTGGTAAGGGATAAGCTAGTAAAGAGTTTTGAGAAAGTGCATTTGTGATATATATATATATATATATATATATATATATATATATATATATATATAAAGGGGTTTTGTAAAGATGTATAATTTGAAAAATCAAATCAAAATTTTGAGTAAGAATTGGCAATTACTTTGGAATTGATTTTGTAAGAATATATTTTGAATCCAAGGAAAACGGTCTTTGAAAATATTTGGAAATTAAAAACTTGAGCACGAACATCTTTTGATTGGGATTTCTCAATTGATTAAAAGACATTTATGCAAAGTTGTAATTTTCATAAGCAATCCAAATATACAAAAAAATAGTTTAGGAAATGATTTAAAGTCTAAGTTGGAATTATTTAATCAGGATATTTTATAATTAGTCCTTCCCAACTAATTAAATTTAAAATGCAAATATCTTGAGAATTCAGTTTCACAATATGACTATAAGATATTTGATGATAGTTTGGTTAAGGACCACGGTGGTTAAAGATGTTAATAAAAATATATCTAAATGGTTTCTCTAAAGTTTGAAGGAAATAAGTTTTGTAACCTTGAATTTGGAATAATTAACGAGAATAGCAAAAACTATATAAGGAATTAAATTATTGAATTATCGACAATTTTGGACAGATGATAAGTTCTAAAGTATATTGTGGTTACAAAAAGGAAATGTTTAAGTAAGCATGAGTACCTTGTGAATTAAGTTTCACAATTTGATTAAAGGATATTTAGCAAGCGAGAATAGTATGAATAAATTACCTAAACTGAAACATTTAGACAAGCTGAGTTCGGAGATGATCAAGTTTTTCATGTAATGAATAATAGTAAAATTTGGAAAGCGAAAAGGAATAAGTTTCATAACCATTGTATTTGCAAGATAAGATCTAAGAGAAAAATTTATAACTCAGAATTTTGTTTAAGGAGGTAAATGGTTAAGTATAAGTAATTGGCCCAGTAAAGGATGAATCGAATATAATGGGTGACTAGAAGATATCGTTGGAGGACATGTAAATATGGCTATCCATAAATATGTGTGTTAGAATATTCCACCCAATATATCCATTTTGAGAACGGGGAGCATTGGTATAAAGAATTTTAATCTTGTGTCTGGAAATCTACAAGATGTCAAATGAGTAATTGTAATTCCCTTTCCTTTTCGAGGACAAACAGTTTAAGGAGGGGGGGTGTGAATGTAACGATTTAGAATTTTTAACCAATTTAAAATTGGAATTTTTATTACTTAATTTGAATTTAAATTTGAATTTGACATACATATATATGGTTTAGAATATTTAATAATTTTGATAAGTTATATGATAGATTTTACTTGAATCACAAATGAGAATGATTATTAATAAATTTTGATTTATTGATACTATTTGTCATTTGATTGGATTTGTCAAACCAAAACATGAATTAGTAGCGTTAGAACTAAGTGTTGTCCTTAGTATTCATAGCATTTTAAAGGAAATGCCACCAAAAGATCACTTTCCCTCCTTAAGACAAGTGTAAGGAAACTTGTATTTTTGCATGCCTCCTTTCATGCATGTTTTACACTTGCCCCCTTATGTGCCATTACATCCTTAACCCTTCATTCCTATTAAAGGAGGCCATTCCTCCATTGTTTAACCATTCCACTCCATTTTCTTCTTTTCATCTTCTTCTTAAAGCTTATGTCCATGGTTTCCATGGCATAAGTCTTCTTCTTTTCCACCACCACCATGCTGAATTTCATCATCCTCCTCCTCCTCTTATAATATATAGAGAGAGAAACATTAGTATATATTATATAATATATATATTTTGGTGAAGTAGACGGTGCACTGAAATACTGTCTGATGGTTCGATCAACTAGGCTCGCTTACCGTGAAGATTTGGAAAGCTGTTAGGTGATAACTCTTTAACCACAGTTTATATATTTAATTAGTGATTAGACTAATTTAAATATAGTTATGAATTATTAGTGGTTAATGATTATTAAAATTTGTTGTGTTGGATGATGGATGCATAGTTTAGACCACCCACACTATTAAGCGTTAGTGTTATAACGCTTGTGCATAGTTAAGATTTATTTAATTATGTTGATGATGGTTGTTATGGATGTTTAAATGGTTGTTGATGTTGTTTTGCACACACTATGACACAACAATTATGGTATCACATAGGTGATCGACAAATCTCCTTCGTAATTAGAAGCAATATCATTATTGAATTTGAAGGTTAATAATTTGGAAAGACCATATGTATGAATTCATATATATTGATAAAGTCCTTTAAATGAATAAATAAATACCGGAACATTCTAGGATGACAGAGAGGATAGTGTCTAGGCTTGGGTTTGGAAATAAAGTTTCCTGTTGTCCTTGGCTATCCCTAACTGATCTAACGAATGGGATGGTTAATTTGAAGTTATTTGAATGTAGCAATGGATTGAAATTTGATTTATTAAGGAAAAATAAATAAAAGTTGGATTTTAATCTAAAATAATTTGGAAAATAAATTTAAATGATTTTAAAATGGTTACATAAGGATATAATGGTTTTCTAAGATATTTTGAATTATTGTAGAATAATGGTTATTATGGTCAAAAGAGAGTTTGTCGCATAACGACAATTTACGTACTTTAGATGCAAACTTTAAACGCTTATAACTTTTGCAATCTAAATCGGATTTCCATAAAATGAAAAACTTTTGATTTCCATTAACAAGGACTTTCAAATGCGTGAAAGCAGGTTTTAAATTCGAGTTATAATTTTCAAGCTATGTTTGAAACCGTTTTGGAAAAGGTCGATGTAAGAACAATTGTTGACCATAACTGTAAACTGCTATTTTTAAATGTTTTAAATTTATGGACAAAATTTGTAAAATCATTACAAATTATGAAAAGGTGTTTTGAATTGTAAAGTTTAAGTTTTGGCTAAGATAAATGATATTTTGATCAAAATAGTTAAGATAACTTTTTTGTAACGCTTTTGTAACACTTTTGAAATGCTATTGTAACGCTTTCTTCGAAAACCATCTATTTTGAAGTTTTAACCCATAAACTATCTTCCTGTAATGTCCCGTATTTTCTGGCCATTTTATTTGAAATATTTTATTTATTTAAAATATTGATTTGTGTTTAACTAATGGGGTTTGACCATTTTAATTTGAATATTTAAATTATATTAATAATATAATAATATTTTATTTTCGGGATATTTGGAAAATGTTGAATTTGCTGTATAATGTGAATGAGCGATTTAAAGTGGTTTAAATATGGTTTATATTGAATTATATAAATATACTTGTTATTAAAACGACGTCAGAACGTTTAATTTATAACTATATTATAAACGAACTAGAAATGGCGTGGTAGTTCGTAAATTTCGTTCTGAACTTCAACTGAGTATACAGAATTCGTTTTAAGTCGGAATTCTGTGAAACCAGAAACGTTGGAATCGATTTGATTATATTTTTCGTATGAAAGAGAAAAATTGAGATTTCGTGTTATAATTTGTTAGTTATGTCCAGTTCAAATTTTGAAATAGTCGCTGTGGAATTCATTAATAAACGATAACGTTTATCTAAATAATTTAAAGGGTTTTTGGATATAATTTAGATATCGATTAACTCAGAATGTAAATATTGTGCTGTATAATCTATATTGGGTAATATTGAAACTATACGATAATTTTTTATTTGACAATAAAAGACTGGTAAACGGATTTTTGACTTATTATCTTTTCAAAACTCAAATTTTATGTTTTAATATATCTGAGCTACTGATGCCAATATTACTAGTATACTAGTCAAAATACTAACTGATATTTAAATAGTTGAATGGTAAATTACCATTGTGTACTACCATTCAATTACACTATGAACCGATTATATTATGTACCAACTATCAGTGATACTAATTTTAGTTAAGATAGCTTAGTTAATACAAAGATAATTCATGAATCATACAAATTATTTGGCAATATTGGCATATCAACTACTTACAATAAGTAACTGGTAACTAACTGTAATGGACCAAAACAAATTCAATTCAAAATTCAGGTACCGCAAAACATGTACATTTCAAAACAGTTAAAAAGTATGTGATTTACATCATAAAATCTACAAGATAGAACAACATATGTATACAGAAAATTTTAATGTTCAGTCACTGTTTCATACATAAAAATGAAAGAAATCTATAATAAAATCTTCTCACAAAACCATCAAGCCGTCACCATCTCCATGAAAGCACAACTGCTCACCACCAAATCCTCCTGAAAAGAAAGAAAGAAACCTATGAGTAGCTAGAAAATAGGTATAGATATATGTATAAAGATTGAAAGATTTCCAATAGAAAGAAAAGAAAAAAATGAATTCAACATCAAATCAGAAAATAGTAAAGCAACAGAAATGAAAAGAGGGAAAAAGATATAGAAAGATATGGATACAACAGTGATGAAACAGTAAAAATAAAAAGATGATATGTAACATAAGGCCGAAGGGACAATAGAAAGAACAGCTAGTGAACAATATATATGTATATATATATTTTTCACCATCAAATCTTCAGACAAATTGATACGGCTAATGTACAAAAAATATTATGTAAAATCCTATTCTGCCATACATACATAACATAATTCAAATATGCTAATAAAATAAACAATTGGGTACTTGTGTACACGCAGACATGACAGTATGAACAAACAATACATGTAGGTTTATAGTCAGCAATAGGAACAGCTCGGTTGTGTAGGATTTGCACATGGAAACCAACCAAAATCCGGAACATTTCCCACTGTTAAATATCATACATCCATCAACATATCACAAACAGTTCGACTATACATACCTGAAATAAACAGGGGAAAATCAACTATGATCTAGGTACAACTAAATCTAAACCTAGGATGTAACAATTCGAGATGAAGTGATTCGTCACTAGTATAAATACACACGGTGTGTTCAACCCCAAACCAAATCAACTCAGTTCGAAATGAAAAAAGAAAAAAAAATATTTTTAGAGTACTCGAATATTAGTAAAACACTTAGCAGCTTCATGACCTAAGGTTAGCCTCGGTCTGGAGCTCTTGAACTTCTGGAAGGGTTGGGTCGGTGAAGAGGGGGTGGTTGCTGACGGGTTGTGGAGGTTGACAACACGATCGTAGGGGGCGGTGCGACGAGGTGGTTGCGCTAGGGTTCGATGCTTGTAATTTGGCGGAGCAACGATTAGAAGAGGGGATGGATTTTAGGCCGACGAAGGAGGATTTCTTTTTTTGGAAATTTTGAGGCGGTGGATTTGTTTGAGGAATGAAGGGGACCGATGGTTTGAGGGTTTGTAAGTGAATGATGGTGAAGCAGGCTTGAACCATTCACATATTGTGCCGAGAAATTTAAAGGGTAAGGCCCAATTTTTTTTAATTTAAAGGTTTAGTTAATTTAAGTGTTTATATAAACTTCGATTTTTAATTCCGAGTACACACGTGATCAGAATTTGATGAAACGAAAAATATCGGAACCGTGAAGACGAGTACTACGTGATGGAAGGGAAATGAGCAGGGCAGATAGCAGTTGGATTTTTCAGTTAAATAAAACGTCGTTTAGTTTGACTGAAATGAGCTGATCTAACGACGAAATCAAGTCAAGGTGAGTTAAACTCACTCAATTCTCCCCGCTTATATTTTATACGTTGGGTTTTTATTTTTGTGTGTTATGGTTGCTAGTGTTTTGACTGGGTGTTGATATATATATTCATATATTGTTGAAATTAAATGTCGTTTAATTTTCAGTGAAACCCAGATCGTTATAAATAACGATTGTTTCCAATTGAGGTAAGTTACCTTATTGGTCACGTTTTATAAAATAAACATGTTTTAATAAATGAATTGTTTGGATTGATTGTTGTGGTTGATATTTGAATTGTCCTTATAGACTATTATTTATTTGAATTGAATTGTTTTGATTAGATGGTTGATTTGGTTATTGAATATTGACCTAAAATTCAATATTTGTTTGGTTTAAACCAATGGGTACTATTGGTTGAATGGTTGGCAGTACATGGCCTATGAATAAATATCGATCTATCGTCAGGTAAATCGACGAGATAAAGTTATTAAATTTATTTTATAACTGAAAATAAAATTTGAATTAAAGTTGTAAAAGGAAATAAATATTTATTATTTATTAATTGAGTTTATAATTGATTTCAAATGATTTTATAAAGGAACGTTCTGATATGTATTAACGTAATGTGATAGATTTGAATAATCGTTTCAAGAAATAAATCAAAAGGAAATTTATTTAAATTAATTATTAATTAATTTAATTAAAGGATCGATTTATTATTTATTCAACAAATAAATAAGTTAATTAATTATACAGTAGTTAATGGTGAAGTGAATGATTAATTTAATTTCTACTTAAGTGAGATCAATTATGAAAGCTAATCGAAGTTGAAATGAAAATATGATTGCATTGTGAAAGGAATTCATGAACGGGTTTATATAAAACCCAAGTCTTTATCACCAAAGGGAAGAAGAAAATTTAAGCAAATGTTTGCTTAATGTTGAATTAAGTAAAAAAGAAATTGATAATGAAAGGGTTATATTAAACCATGATTTATAGACAAAGTTTATAAGAAGGAAATGAGCCGTGTTTGGAATTAGAATAAAGGTCGGGTTTTGAATTACAACTGATGTCTACATAATGGTAGGAACGTTTTTTATCAAGATCTGAGAGGCAATCAAATACCCTAACTTGATCGACTTCGGGGTTATCTGAGGGTAATATTAGTTCGTAATGAGAAGGTGGAAATAATCTATTTTCATATGAGAAATGATAACGCAATGTAAGTAAAAGGGTCGAGAATTTTTAATTAGATGTCCCAAGTAATGGAGGAGGAAAGGATTTGAGACTTATTATATATACATGTATATAAATTGTATTTCCGAAGTAAAGGAAATAAAAAGAGATTATGTGAAAATGGAATGGTATATTCGAGAAAAAAGGAAATTGAACTTTAAGTTTTGAGAATGGTTTATACCAAAAGAATAATAGTTGGTTATTATATTCAAGTGATAAAATAAGCAGATTTCATAACATTGTTTTACTTGAAATAAGATGAGTCGTTTTCCAATATGGTTAAGGACGAATAAAATGGTAAATGGTTTTGAAATGATATGAAAGCGAAATAGTTTGAAATCGAAATCTTACATCAAATAAGTTATATTTGAACGATGAAATATTTAAGAGTTTAACTATCATTAATCATTTTATTTAAAGAGGCCATGTAGTGTGATACTGAACTGGTAAACCCATGTTATTCTCACAATTATTTATTTGATAGTTAATCACCGACTATCAAACCTGACCATACGTTCGTTGGTACGGAAAGACCGGGATCGAATTTATATTCGAAAACCACTCCGACCAGCGAATACATGAAAGAAGATTATTGGAGATGGAGAAATTGAAGACCGTTAATATTCATGAGCAGAAGAACTACTGATTGAATTTCTCTGGTTTAGCGGCCAGAGATATTCTACAGTGACTCTGTCGTGAGTGAAATCTGCGGATTTGCAAGGACTTCTCGAAACTGATTTATACGGTGATTCCTAGGGTGCAGTGGGAGGGTGCCTTCGGTTCATCCTGTTCCTGGATGACTTGTATGGACGAATGTCTGACAAAGTATTTCCAAAGGAATTACGTACGTTGATTTCTTCAAATGTACCATGGTTGTACGGAGGACGACGGTTCTCTGAACTACTAGAGTATTTTTGTGGACGTCAATTAGTGATATCTGGCGGATCTGACGATGTGTCATTCAAAGTGAATGGTGGCCAGGTGCTATAAAGGAAATTCTGACCTTAAGCCTCACAACCGGTAGATGGCAAAAATCGGGCAGGCAGCATGGCTATGTGGGTCGCTCCCATTAGGGTGTATAATCACCTATCTAGAGAAATTCCATTTGCTTCTTTAATCTATATTCCGATGTTGTCCCTTTTCGGGAGGCGGTTGCTGATCCCAACCGTCGGTGATATACATTCGATACACTCAAGCGAAATGAGTGGTCGGTCATGTGAGGGCCGGGTTGCAAGACGTTCTTGTTGAAGCCAGTGTATTCGTCTCTAGAGATACTCTATCGGCAGGTGGTCCCATACCTTATCAGAGTTGGAATCCAATCTCCAATAAGTGCCTGTTGTTTTAATTGTATACTATATATGTGGAGCGTGAGATGCAAGCGTTCCACTAGATTGTTATTTACTTGTATTTAGACATTATTATAATATCAGAAAAGATATTGGTTTCAAAAATGTTTTGGTTTATCGTAAGGTAAAAACCGTCCGTGTTTATGTGTGGATTTGGTCTTACGTTTATCCTTTTCTTTTGAAAAGAATTTGAACTATAAAATCAAGTTGAATGGTTACCCATAAAATTAGTGTGTTTATCTCACTCTGGTTCACCAGACTGACCTGGTGTTTTGTAAACACTCGGGTTAGCCCGGAGTGTACAGATTCAGGTTATCGAATGCTGTGAAGAGACGGGCTGGAAGAGTTCAGACGTATGATATTATTCCGTTGTGTTGTATATAAGGGCAGATTATTATAACTGTCCAGAAGTGTTCATGTACTCTGATATTGTAAGTTTTATTTAAAGCTCTAAGTAAAGATTTATTTCTGTATTATATTTTGTTCCGCTGCGATATGAGACTTTGTGTTGTGTTCTTCGTCTTCTTCTATTTTTGTATTTCTTTCTTTCTTATCTCACACTCTAACTTCTTTCCAAAAACGTTCCAGTGTTCTCGGTGCTTTGGGAGGATCGGTATGAGATATGGTAATGTATTTATGTTGATTTTCGGGGACGAAAACCCTGGGTCGTTACAGTGGTATCAGAGCTATTGGTTTAGTAATAACCTTGGCTCTGTGGCATAACTCGATAAAGATGGGGTTAGTAACACCGTAAATTGAGTTTGATTGTATGAGAGTGTATTTGTAAATTTTATACACAAATGTTTTGTATTGTGTTGTTGATCGGTTTAAGTGTTGAAAAGTGTTGAACTAGTAAGGAACACACTATTGTTTTGTGAAAAGGGTAAATGAAATAATTTTACCCGAAATTTATTTTTGTATAGAAAAGAAATAATTTTCCCAAATTATTTAGATATGGTGTGTTGACTGATTTGAATGGAATTTAAAATTTGTTAAAATTTTTGAATTTAAACTTAGCTAGGTTAAGTGAAATCGAATCAATAATTAATAATGATATTGAAAATAAATTAAGAATTAGTGTTGAAACTAAATAAAATTGATTTGAATTTGGAAATTTAATTAAATAGAAATCAATCAAATATCAATCGATTGATATTCAAATATGTTGAATTAAAGTAAATAGTAATATTGAATGTAAATTCAATGATTTGATTGAGTTTATTGTGCCTTGATTGTTGATTGATTTTTGTGTGCTTATTAGATTAGTTGAATATATTTCATCCATGGGTTAATAAAGAATCAAATAAACTGAAACCCAGAAAAAATGAAGTGTTATTTAAATATTTCATATTTGTGTTACTTATATGATGAATTGAGTTAAGTACAGGTGCCAGAGGATTATGAGGATGGAATTTGATCACGTAGATTACACGTAAATTGAGTAGTACACTCAATCGCGCTCGAAAAAGGTACGCCTACGCGAAAATATAAATTTTGGGTTTTTGGTTTTTGTTTTCCGACCATGTGGGTCGATATGACGTGTTTCTGCAATATCGCAGAAGTCCCTCCGTGCAAAGAAGAGTCTGCTAATTTTTTCTGAAGATTTAATGCGTTAGAATATTTTTGATAATTTTTGAAAACTTTGTTTTACCATAAATAATTGGTTTTGTTTTGAAATAAAATATATTTTTAAAGTTAATGGAATTTGCAAGCTTTTTCTTACCTTAGCAATTTCGAGGACGAAATTATTTTAAGGGGGAGGAATGTAATGTCCCGTATTTTCTGGTCATTTTATTTGAAATATTTTATTTATTTAAAATATTGATTTGAGTTTAAATAATGGGGTTTGACCATTTTAATTTGAATATTTAAATTATATTAATAATATAATAATATTTTATTTTCGGGATATTTGGAAAATGTTGAATTCACTGTATAATGTGAATGAGCGATTTAAAGTGGTTTAAACATGGTTTATATCGAATTATATAAATATGCTTGTTATTAAAACGACGTCAGAACGTTTAATTTATAATTATATTATAAATGAACTAGAAATAGCGCGGTAGTTCGTAAATTTTGTTCTGAACTTCAACTGAGTATACAGAATTTGTTTTAAGTTGGAATTTTGTGAAACCAAAAACGTTGGAATCGATTTGATTATAATTTTCGTATGAACGAGAAAAATCAAGATTTCGTGTTATAATTTGTTAGTTATGTCCAGGTCAAATTTTGAAATAGTCTTTGTGGAATTCATTAATAAACAATAACGTTTATTTAAATAATTTAAAGGGATTTTGGACATAATTTAGATATCGATTAACTCGGAATGTAAATATTGTGCTGTATAATCTATACTGGGTTATATTGAAACTATATGATAATTTTTTATTTGACAATAAAAGACTGGTAAATGGATTTTTGACTTATTAGCTTTTCAAAACTCAAATTTTATGCTTTAATATATCTGAGCTACTGATGCCAATATTACTAGTCTACTAGTCAAAATACTAACTGATATTTAAATAATTGAATGGTAAATTACCACTGTGTACTACCATTCAATTACACTATGAACCGATTATATTATGTACCAACTATCAATGATACTAATTTTAGTTAAGACAGCTTAGTTAATACATAGATAATTCATGAATCATACAAATTATTTGGCAATATTGGCATATCAACTACTTACAATAAGTAACTGGTAACTAACTGTAATGGACCAAAACAAATTCAATTCAAAATTCAAGTACTGCAAAACATGTACATTTCAAAACAGTTAAAAAGTATGTGATTTACATCATCAAATCTACAAGATAGAACAACATATGTATACAGAAAATCTTAATGTTCAGTCACTGTTTCATACATAAAAATGAAAGAAATCTATAATTAAATATTCTCACAACACCATCAAGCCGTCACCATCTCCATGAAAGCACAACTTCTCACCACCAAATCCACTTGAAAAGAAAGAAAGAAAGCTATGAGTGGCTAGAAAATAGGTATAGATATATGTATAAAGATTGAAAGATTTCTAATAGAAAGAAAAGAACAAAAAAAAAAGAATTCAACAGCAAATCAGAAAACAGTAAAGCAACAGAAATGAAAAGAGGGAAAAAGATATAGAAAGATATGGATACAACAGTGATGAAATAGTAAAAATAAAAAGATGATATGTAACATAGGGCCGAAGGGACAATAGAAAGAACAGCTAGTGAAACAGTATATATGTATATATATTTTTCACCATCAAATCTTCAGACAAATTGATACAGCTAATGTACAAAAAAATCTTATGTAAAATCCTATTCTGCCATACAGATATAGCATAATTCAAATCTGCTAATAAAATAAACAATTGGGTATCTGTGTACACGCAGACATGACATCATGAACAAACAATACATGTAGGTTTATAGTCAGCTATTGGAACTGCTCAGTTGTGTAGGATTTACACATGGAAACCAACCAAAATCCGCACCATTTCCCACTGTTAAATATCATACATCCATCATCATATCACAAATAGTTCGACTATACATTCCTGAAATAAACAGAGGAAAATCAACTATGATCTAGGTACAGCTAAATATAAACCTAGGATGTAACAATTCGAGATGAACAGTGATTCGCCACTAATATAAATACACACGGTGTGTTCAACTCCAAACTAAATCAACTCAGTTCGAAATGAACAAAGAAAAAAATATATTTTTACAGTGCTTGAAAATTAGTAAAACACTTAACTGCTTCGTGACCTAAGGTTGGCCTCGGTCTGTAGCTCTTGAACTTCTGGAAGGACTGGGTCGGTGAAGAGGGGGTGGTTGCTGACGGGTTTTGGAGGTTGACAGCACGATCGGAGGGGGCGGTGCGATGAGGTGGTTGCGCTAGGGTTCGATGCTGGTAATTTGGCGGAGCAACGATTAGAAGAGGGGATGGATTTTAGGCCGACGGAGGAGGGTTTCTTTTTCTGGAAATTTTGAGGCGGCGGATTTGTTTGAGGAATGAAGGGGATCGATGGTTTGAGGGTTTGTAAGTGGATGAGGGTGAAGCGGTCTTGAACCATTCACGTATTGGCTGGGCGATTTAAAGGGTAAGGCCAAGTTTTTTTTAAATTTAAAGGTTTAGTTAATTTAAGTGTTTATATAAACTTCGATTTTTAATTCTGTGTACACACATGATCAGAATTTGACGAAACAAAAAACATCAGAACCGTGAAGACGAGTACTACGTGATGGAAGGAAAATGAGCAGGGAGGATAGCAGCTGGATTTTTCAGTTAAATAAAATGTCTTTTAATTTGACTGAAACGAGCTGATCTAACGACAAAATCAAATCAATTGAGTTAAACTCACTCCATTCTCCCCGCTTATATTTTATAAGTTGTGTTTTTATTTTTGTGTGTTATGGTTGCTAGTGTTTTAACTGGGTGTTGATATATATATTCATATATTGTTGAAATTAAACGTCGTTTAATTTTCAACAAAACCCAAATCGTTATATTTAACGATTGGTTCCAATTGAGGTAAGTTATCTTATTGGTCACGTTTTATAAAATAAACGTGTTTTAATAAATGAATTGTTTGGATTGATTGTTGTGGTTGATATTTGAATTGTCGTTATAGACTATTATTTATTTGAATTGAATTGTTTTGATTAGATGGTTGATTTGGTTATTGAATATTGACCTGAAATTCAATATTTGTTTGGTTTAAACCAATCGGTACTATTGGTTGAATGGTTAGCAGTACATGGCCTATGAATAAATATCGATCTATCGTCAGATAAATTGATGAGACAAAGGTATAAAATTTATTTTATAACTGAAATAGATTTTGAATTAAAGTTGTAAAAAGGAAATAAATATTTATTATTTATTAATTGAGTTTGTAATTGATTTCAAATGATTTTATAAAGGAAAGTTCTGATATGTATTAACGTAATGTGATAGATTTGAATAATCGTTTCAAGAAATAAATCTAAAGGAAATTTATTTAAATTAATTATTAATTAATTTAAATAAAGGATCGATTTATTATTTATTCAACAAATAAATAAGTTAATTAACTATACAGTAGTTAATGGTGAAGTGAATGATTAATTTAATTTCTACTTAAGTGAGATCAATTATTAAAGCTAATCGAAGTTGAAATGAAAATATGATTGCATTATGAAAGGAATTCATGAACGGATTTATATAAAACCTAATTCTTTATCACCAAAGGGAAGAAGAAAATTTAAGCAAATGTTTGCTTAACATTGAATTAAGTAAAAAAAGAAATTGATAATGAAAGGGTTATATTAAACCATGATTTATAGACAAAGTTTATAAGAAGGAAATGGGGCGTGTTTGGAATTAGAATAAAGGTCGGGTTTTGAATTACAACTGATGTCTACCTGAAGGTAGGAACGTTGTTGATCAAGGTCTGAGAGGTAATTAAATACCCTAACTTGAACGACTTCGGGATTATCTGAGGGTAATATTAGTTCGTAATGAGAAGGTGGAAATAATCTATTTTCATATGAGAAATGATAACGCAATGTAAGTAAAAGGGTCGAGAATTTTTAATTAGACATCCGAAGTAATGGAGGAGGAAAGGATTTGAGACTTATTATATATACATGTATATAAATTGTATTTTCGAAGTAAAGGAAATAAAAAGAGATTATGTGAAAATGGAATGGTATAATCGAGAAAAAAGGAAATTGAACTTTGTAACACCCCGTGTATTTTATAACAGTGAAATTCACGAATTAAAGTATAATAAATTTATAATCAAAGTATTAAGGGAAACGGGATATGCCATTGCGTTCGTCTCGGAAAAATACGCGAAATAGAGTCTGAGTTTTCAAAAAACGGAGCCCGTATGACCAAATTATGGCCCGATGAAGTTTCAGAAAATTCAAATTTCGAAAACAGATTTGAATTTCAGCCCAGTCAGAGTAGGCGGGAAAATTCCCACCCAAACCCACCAGGTCGACCTGGGGGTCGACCCTAGGGTCGACCTGCCAGGCCAGGTCGACCTGGGAGTCGACCTTGGTGTCGACCTGCCCCAGGCAGGTCGACTCTAGAGTCGACCTGGGGGTCGACTGGGGAGTCGACCTGGCCCCTGAGCCAGGTCGAACCCAGCCCACCCTGGCTGGCCTGGTCTGTGTTTGGTCGATTTTCTGAGCCTTGCCTTGTCACTAGGGCTAGGTGTCAGCTCCTGATTGGCCTATCCTTTGAACGAACGGCTATTATTAAACCAAGCTCCATCGACGGTCTAAATCAACTCACAAACTCTATAAAAAGGACCTAAGACTAACCCTAATTTACACAAAATAAAATGGAGATGAGACCGTCATGCTGCTGAAGAGAGACTGAGGATAGCCGTCAGAAATAGAGAGACAATTAGGAGATAATTCAAAGCTTAAAGCAACGTTAATCAAATCAAAGCAACGCCTACAACAAAGGATAGCATCTCCAAATTCAGAATTCAGATTCCTGAATTGAAGATTCGTCATACGTTGTAAGTAGAGTGCTATTTCGATATGAATTAAATAATTGTGTTGATTTGTGTAAAGTAAGAAATGGAATTGTGGCGATAATAATCTATATTTGTACGTTGCTTTGATGCTAAACGATTTGGGAATATTATGGTATACGATTGGATATTTGCAAGTATGCGATTTGCGTTGGAAGTTAACAACGAAATGGAATTGTGGCAAATAATAACCTATATTTGTATGTTATTTTGATTCTAAACGATTTGGCAATGCTATGGTGTACGATTGGATTCATACAAGTATATGGTTTATGTTGACAACCACATGTTGGGGAATTTTAATTGGGATTCATGCAAGCATATGATTCATATTGAAAACTACATGTTTGTGGTAGTTATTTACAACACCCATTTGATAATTGCAAGTATATGATTCATGTTGAAAATAACAACTATATGTTGTAATAGTTTGTTTGAAATTCATGCAAGTCTATGATTTATTGTTATGCCAACATGATGTATAATTCAATGGTCATTTTTAGTGTAATTTGATCCACTTAAGTATTATGATTCATATAAAGGTTATGTTGGAATTGGCATCATAGTTCAAGTATAAAAATCATGATTTTGTGATAGTGACAAAAGCAAGCGTCTTTGTAAGCTTGTACTAATTTTATGAACATGACTAAACTATGTTTGTTATTATGCCTAGTTGAAAACATGTTTTTAGGCTTATGTTGTTATCATAATCATATGATAATATATTTGACACATAAGTTACATTAGAATTACACTAGAATTACTTACTAGTTACATAGATATGATAAAAACCATGATTATATGAATAGTAGGATTCATGTTCAATTATGTTTATGCCATGACTATATGAATAGAAGGACTCATGTTCAATTATGATTATGCCATAATTATATGATTAGAATGGTTCATGTTTAAGTACTATTTATGCCATGACTACATGAATAGAATGATTCATGTTTTGTTTATACCATGATTATGTGAGTAGAATGATTTATGTTTAAGTATTGCTTATATTATATGTTGTTACAATTGCAAGTTCACATGTGCCTACCTTATGTTAATTGAATCGTTATGTTGCAAGTTCATGAGTTCACACTCCCCTTTTTATGTTACCTTATAAACACCATGTTATAAGCCTCCCCTTTTCATATGGCTAAATTGGGTTTAAGTGTTAAACCCAACACACCTTACATTGGAACGAACGTATAAAACGGGGGTAATGACGTTTGGGCTAAAATATAGAACATATGTGTTGGCATGTTTGACACATGCCAACAACCTTGAAAAACAATTAAGTGGCATAAATAAATCTTAATCAATAAAGATGAATTTGAATAATGGGCCGCAAATATTTACATATAAAAAGAAAAGAGACAAAGTATGTAAATGTAGAAAATACGATGTGTTTAACCCGAGGTTGGATTGAGTTGTGATGTAAACCTGCCCGGAACCGCCCGGCTGTTTAGTAGTCACAACAATACCTATCCAATGTGGGTGGTTAAACACAGAGCCCAATAAGGACCCGAGGTTAGACTGAGTTGTGGCGTAAGACTGCCCGGACCCAACCGGCAACAGGCAGCCACAACAATACCTGTCTAATGTGAGAGGTCAAGGCTTTAATAAGACAATTAAGGCTGAGTCAGGATTGATAGGATTAAGTGAATTAAGACTTAATCAAAATGGAACATGCTAAACTAAATAGACTGATTGGGGGTTAGGTTTATAAAACACTTAACCAACTTAGCATGTTGGCTAGAAATAGAAAAACCTAGTAGCGGGGGACCCTTTTCAGCAGTAACCCTACAAGGTATCATGATACCCTGAAACTAGGCAGGGTGGGGCATGATTACTGGGCTGACTGTAAGAGGTCAAATCGACGGCGGTGGTGCAGCAGTGTAGGTTCTAACGGGGTGTGGGCGTGCACACACTCCGGCGTAGAAAAATAAGGCACTGGGCACCAGTAGCATACCTGTGCATTCTAGGATTGTGTCGGGCCGCCACCATGGGACTTGATACACCCCATGGTGGGACCAGCATAGGTAACTACAACAACGGGGGCCGTAAGACACATGTAACTATACGAGTAGGAGCCGATCATCAGAAATGGATCACTTCACCCTAATTATGGGTTGCCTGTTGGGAACTAGTTTATATGGGTACAGAGATTAATATGGGGTACGATAGTATTCGACCCTAGACCACTTAACTTAGTTTATAATGCTTTCCCATTTCCAGTTTATACTTATCATACCCAGTTCTTTATTCATAGACTTAATAGTCCTAGACTTACTCAGGCTTTATGTCTGACTCTGCTTTTCTCTCGTCCTCTTTTCTTCCGTCCCCCCCCCCCCCCCCCCCCCCCAGGTCCATAGGGAGGGAATACCGCAACTTAACCAGCCTTCATATCCAGCTTGAAGAGAAATAATGTATTGCTTGGATCTTTTCGTTTTGGACTATGGCTTTGGACAGCAATTATGGGACTTTTGCAGTTTATTTATGTTTTCTTTATGCTTCTTTAAATAATGTAATCAAGACAGTTATGAAGATGTTATGTTTTTTTAAGTATTGTAAGACAATTATGGTATGGTTGATGTAACATGTATTTTAGTGAAATAAAAGTTGTTGTTTTCCGTTGTTCAAAAATATGTGTTATTATATCTGTCTTGTATATCTGTGACTTATACTTATAAACCTCCACCAAAATTAGGGCATTCCCTTTGAGAGTGACCCTAACGGAGGTGGGGTGTTTCAAACTTTAAGTTTTAGGAATGGTTTATACCAAAAGAATAATAGTTGGTTATTATATTCAAGTGATAAAATAAGCAGATTTCATAACATTGTTTAACTTGAAATAAGATGAGTCGTTTTCCAATATGGTTAAGAAGGAATAAAATGGTAATGGTTTTGAAATGATATGAAAGCGAAATAGTTTGAAATCGAAATCTTACATGAAATAAGTTATATTTGAATGGTGAAATATTTAAGAGTTTAACTATCGTTAATCGTTTTATTTAAAGAGGCCATGTAGTGTGATACTGAACTGGTAAACCCATGTTATTCTCACTATTATTTATTTGATAGATAAATCACCGACTATCAAACCTGACCATACGTTTGTTCGTATGAAAAGACCGGGATCGAATTTATATTCGAAAACCATTCCGACCAACGAATACGTGAAAGAAGATTACTGGAGATGGAGAAATTGAAGACCGTTGATCTTCATGAGCGGAAGAACTACTGATTGAATTTCTCTGGTTTAGTGGCCGGAGATATTCGACAGTGATTCTGTCGTGAGTGAAATCTGTGGATTTGCAAGGACTTCTCGCTACTGATCTATAAGGTGATTCCTAGGATGCAGTAGGGGGGTGCCTTCGGTTCATCTTGTTCCTGGATGACTTGTATGGACGAATGTCTAACAAAGTATTTCCAAAGGAATTACGTACGTTGATTTCTTCAAACGTACCATGGTTGTAAGGAGGAGGACAGTTCTCTGAACAACTAGAGTATTTTTGTGGATGTCAATTAGTGATATCTGGCGGATCTGACGATGTGGCATTCAAAGTGAATGGTGGCCAAGTGATGTAAAGGAAATTCTGACCTCAAGCCTCACAACCGATAGGTAGCAAAAATCGGGCAGGCAGCATGGCTACGTGGGTCGCTCCCATTAGGATGTATAATCACCTATCTTGAAAAATTCCATTTGCCTCTTTAATTTATATTCCGATGATGTCCCTTTTCGGGAGGCGGTTGCTGATCCCAAACGTTGGTGATATACATTCGATACACTCAAGCGAAATGAGTGGTAGGTCAAGTGAGGGCCAGGTTGCAAGACGTTCTTGTTGAACCCAGTGTATTCGTCTCTAGAGATACTCTATCGGCAGGTGGTTCCATTCCTCGTCAGAGTTGGAATCCAATCTCCAATAAGCGCCTGCGGTTTTAATTGTATACTATATATGTGGAGCATAAGATGCAAGCGTTCCATTAGATTGTTATTTACTTGTATTTAGACATTATTATAATATAAGCAACGATATTGGTTTCAAAACTGTTTTGGTTTATCGTAAGGTAAAAACCGTCCGTGTTTATGTGCGGATTTGGTCTTACGATTATCCTTTTCTTTTGAAAAGAATTTGAACAGTAAAATCAAGTTGAATGGTTACCCATAAACTTAGTGTGTTTATCTCGCTCTGGTTCGCGACTGACTCGGTGTTTTATAAATACTTGGGTTAGCCCGGAGTGTACAGATTCAGGTTATCGAATGCTGTGGAGAGACAGGCTGGAAGAGTTCAGACGTATGATATTATTCCGCTGTGTTGTATATAAGGACAGATTATTCTAATTGTCCAGATGTGTTCATGTACTCTGATATTGTAAGTTTTTTTTAAAGCTCTTAGTAAAGATTTATTTCTGGATTATATTTTGTTCTACTGCGGTATGAGACTCTGTGTTGTGTTCTTTTTCTTCTTCTATTCTTATATTTCTTTCTTTCTTATCTCACCCTCTAACTTCTTTCCATAAACGTTCCAGTGTTCTTGGTGCTTCGGGAGGATCGGCATGAGATATGGTAATGTATTTATGTCAATTTTCGGGGCCGAAAACCCTGGGTCGTTACACTTCCGAACTATAAGTAATGATTTGTGGAATGTTTTCAAAGGTTTAAGAGTATTGGAATTATTTTAGATGGAATTTGAATTGATTTATTTAATATTAAAATGGGTTTTCTAATTTTAAATAATCGGATATGGTTGGAGATAAATCTTTGGATGAATGATATTAATTCGGTAGATGACGACTCTTACTATTTCAGGAATTTAAAAGCTAGTTCACCATTATTCCGTTTATTGTGCAGTTGGATATCAAAAGTTATGAATTTCCCAATTTGATTGGGATAAGTTGGATAGAAATAATCTTCGAATATTTGATATGAAATTCTTTGGTGTAAACGTAGACTATTTGAGAAATTTGGAAGGTATTATTATTATATCGTTGTTCCACTTATAGTATTCGTTGATTATGAGAATTGATATCGAATATAGGTAGATACAATTTCTGTGTAACTTATGTTCAGTATCGATTGATTTGGGTTTTGTCATGAATCGTATCTTCAACAATATCATTCTTGAAGCCCAATGAGATTGATTTGTGGAAATTCGTATCGTAAATTGGGATTTAATCAAACCTTTGATTTGAGAAAATTAAAAATAAGAAATTGGGAACCAAGTATAATCTTTTAGTTAAGATTAAAGAATTGAATGTTGGAAAATCGATTTAATTGGAAACTATGATTGAAATATGAATTAAAGGATTTACAAAGGAAACTAGGTTTTGATAACGAGTTATCAAATGGAAAATTAATTAAGGCTTTGAGGCTAAATTATCTGTGATATAAGGGATGTGTTGTAAAAGAGAAAGGTTAAATATGGATTTTTTTATAATTTGAGAATGGATTTAAAGAAGCTTAATTTAACAAAATCCAAGATGGAAGGAGGTTTGGATGAAAGCCTATGTGTTACGTAATTGTATTTTTTTAAAATTGCGTTTATTATTAGGAAAGACCGAGATCGGATGTATGTCCGAAAACCATTCCAAGTAATAATACGATGTTATGGAGCAAATTGAAGGCATTGAAGACGATATTGAAGATCAGGACCCTTCATATTGTAAGGACGACTTGCAAATGTCTCAAATGGGTAGCTCCCATTTGCAGATGGATTTTATATCAGCTAAGTGGCAAGAAGCCCGAATATATGTGAGGGATTTTCAGATTGTGGTTTCGTTCAGACCTAGAACGTACTTTATCTGACATTGTAATTGACTGGGTAGCATTGATCTTTGTTAAATATATATCTGTTTGGTGGCAGATAATTTGTTCTCTTGCTTAACACTCTTCTCTAAGACGTATGATCTTAGAGGTTATATATCGATAGAAATCAGTGATGCGTTGTAAATGGATAATGTGGCATACTTAAGTTATGTGATTAGCTATGGATGATCAAAGCATGGCTTATTTAAGTGTAGCTTTGTGTATATCGGGACCTCAGCAAGCCTCACACCCCAGTAAATGGCCAAAACAATAAGAAATGCAGCAGGGTTATGACGTGTTGTCTCCTTCTAGATAAATGGTGTACTATGGTATGGAGCCCAGGTATTAACCTATGTGGTAAAAGCATCTACTTTTGTGGTTTTTGTTTGCACGCGCTTGGAAAGGTCGGTAACGATCGGGAGATGACATACTCAGGCGTACTCTAAGTTACCCAGTTAAGGGGTAACCTGGCCTTGTGTTGGCATGAGGAGCATCACTGTTTATCCTCTGACATCCCTCTAGAGATGTTGAAAATTCGGTTCAGAAGGATGTTCTTTTGCCTGGTCATTATTGGAAACTCAATCTCCGCTACGAGCCCATACGCTTTTGATTGTATATCATACGTCAGTATAGTATATATGGTACCTATGCTGGCTAAGATTAATACATTTACTTTCGAAATTGTTTCGCACTATATTATAGTATTAAAAGAGGATTTTCACTTATCAAGCATTTTTGACTGCATAAGGATAAACCTTGCCGATGCGTGTGTTTGCATTTTGTGTGTGTGTGTGTGTGGCACGAGACCTTATGTTAGTTTCATTTTTTAAAAAAGTCATTGTGAATTTCTATGAACTGGTATTCACATGGAGTAAACCCGTTCCGCATTAGCTGCATGGTCTGGTGACTTACCTAACTTTAAAATAAACCCTAAAACAAATGTTTTGAGTTCTCACACCAGTCCTATGACTGACCTATAGTTTATTTTTCCCACACCTAAACTATGGGGGCCCATAATATTTGCACGGGCATCCTAGTAGTTTGGTTCGCAGATTTAGTCTTGGAGTTGGTTAGAGCAGGATGCTGGTTTAGCTGGGGCTATTATTTCTTGGAGCATGCACATTCTTCTGCTGAGTATAGTATCTCTTCCGATGTGTAATCGATGTAAGATGATGTATCTTTCGTAACTCTGATGTAATATTATTATAATGATAATGGAAAAGTTCTTTTTATTTTGTGCGAATGTGTAAGTACCCCAGACAATCCGTTTTTATGAACAGTTAAAGTTGGTTTAATTACCGGCGAAAACCAGGAAAACAGCTGGATCGTTACAAACATATTATATCTTTACAAACTTGGAATATTTCAATCATTTATCATGATTTATCATAATTTAATCATATTTTTAATAATTTTATTAGAGCCCTTACAGTCGGTTCCAAATATCAGCCACTGAATTGCATTCATAGCGACCTTTTTCAAAACTGATTTGGACTTATATTAAAATCTAACTATTTGAATTTTTAAAAAATTATTTTATAAGAAATCTCATTTCATTACGGTTCAAACGATTCTAATTTCAGGAGAATCCGACAGTTGGATCTCCCGGTACGTCATTTCGAAGTTACGGGTTGAAGTTCACGAACTGTCACTACGCGACGCATTTTATTCATGCCCGAATTCGATTTGTAAATTTTAATTATAAATCAAAATGCTTCAAAACCATTTTTATAAATTATATAAAATATATATAACCATCTTTAAAAACTTGTTACAGTCATTTATCTTTAAAATTGCACGTTTCATTGTTCAGTTAATTTTAATGTTTTGTGTCCATCCAAAATCATACATCAAAACCAAACTTCACTGTTAACTGAATATTATATTCAAATATTTGTTTTATTCCAGATTGAAATGTGATTCAACCAATTACCATATAATTTCAGTTATATGGATTTCATATATCACATGTATCCAACAATAGTTATAGACAACTATTAAACATCTAATTCATATCCAAAGTGCACCTACATCCATATAAGCCTTAAATAATTATTTAATGCTCATATTAGTCTATCAGTCAATTGATTAAGATTCATCTAAACACTTGGGGTTAGTATAAATCAAATATCATCCCAACATCCATGTGGGGTTTTCAACCAACCAACAAATAATTAATTAATAAATTATTTATTCCATGTAATCGATATTTTTTAAATAGGTGAACATAAACAAGTTGCTCGACTTGTAAATGGATTTTTAATCCGATTTCAACTACCATAAATAATTTAACATCGTTTTTAACATGTTAATCATTTCAAATTCACATTCACAACAAAAAATAAATAATCATCCATTGCCATTTAAGACGCTACAAAGTGTCCATCCACATCGTTTGAAACACGAGTGTCGTATGTTCAAACAACGCTTCTAATAACCAATAAACTTAGTGAATGGTTCATGTGTTGAACTCAAGGGATATCATATGTAACAAATAAAAATCCACATAATCAATTAATATGTTTCTAGTTATAAAAATAAATAATTGTACAAAATATTTAAGTGAGAGAGTTCTCACATTGATCGGTTTTGGAATCGTTTAAATAACGATTGTTTTGATTAAATTAAACATCGTTTTTAATTTAACCAGAAATTTTGGCTACTTCAAATCTTGTCCAAATTGGTTCCACTGCGTAGTGTTCAACTTCATTATTCCAATACATTTTATTTCGTCCAATTCTGTTTTTATTTGCAAAAGATATGAATGTTCGAACATTTCATTAAATGAATTCATTAATTAATTATAATTAGTTATAATTAATTACATAATTAAGGGATAAACCCTTCTCTTCTCCTTCGCTATTATATGGAACACGAAAACCAAACATACTCAAAACAAAACGCTGCTGCACACCAACCGGAGCCTTGGTCGGCCGATCAACGTCCTCCACCTGACGCGCCTCTAGCTCGCTGACCTACACACCAAAAACGATGCAACTCGACTCCCACTTCTGTTATGAAACCCCAATCGAATGTGCCAATCTTCGGTATGAATTTCAGTCACTAGAGATGATAACTTCATATCATGGTCGTTCAACTAGAACAACTCACGCAGCTCGATATTTTATTAGTTGTGAGATTTTCATTTTGATTAGTGGATGGAGAGAAATCGGAGGGGGAAGGTTCGAAGAATTTCCTTTGTTTTTTCAAGAAAGGGGCGACATTTTTCTGGCTTGACCATGGGTGAAGGAGATTAGGGTTTGACCAGGGTTTTGTGGGCGAAGTATATATACATATATTATATTTAATAATATTAAATTCTCTAGTTGACTCCATTTCGTCCGAACTCCAAAGGAATCCCAATGACTATCGCCCTAGCTAAATACCCCCACTCTGGACACAATTGGATATGTTTCATAAGCCAATTCGATTGTTTTTATTAGTTTTTATAAAAATTAAAATATAAATTATTATAACGTTCAATATTAAATTTAAACGTACGTTTTACTTTGCTATGGTCACATACTTTCTCCAAAAATTACGAAATTTGAAATCTAACTAAACTTAACAATAATTTGACGTTGCAGATCCAACAAAATTGGTTTTGTCGAAAATGGAAGTCGTTTGCAAAATGGCTATTTTTAAGGGCTTAAATAATATTAGAATATTAATAAATTCCATAACGACTATTTTAAATTTTAATCTGGATAAAACTTACAATTTATAATACGAAATCTTAAATTTTCACATTCATTAGAAAGATATAATTAAATAGATTATAACATTTATAGTTTTACTGAAATCTGATTTATATTGCATTCTGTATAATTAATCAAAGTTTAAAACTAAATTCTCAAACTACCATGACATTACGAGTTCGTTTTAATTAAATTTTAAATTTATATGCTCAAACTTCGTTTTAAATAAATTTTAAGTCAAAAATTCTCAAAATAAATCATTTGAAATATTTAAAATCCATTAAAATCAATTAAAAATAAATTTTAAATTGGTTCCAAAAATCAGGGTTGTTACAAAATCTAAATCGAAATTTGTATTTTGATACCATTTTATAATATGAGATTTTTTGAATTTGAATCTGAATCAAATATTGAATTGATTTGAATAATAATAAATAAAATCAATACTTGAAGTTAATTGATCCAAAATAAGTGTTTGGTCTTTAAAGAGATCGTTGCCGGATATTGGCATACTCTCTATCAATACCGAGAACCACTTTAATAGCTATGCACGTGGTGAATGAATTCAAAATAAAGTAAGATGGTTTGGCAAAAACCACTAGAATGAAGTAAGAGAATGATGATTAATAGCCTTAACCTTCGTATCATAATTAAAATGACTAAAGCATAAGCTGTAGCAGGAGAAGTGGGTCAACTACCTCGATTGGCAACACTTCTTCCTTGATTTCATAGTTTCTCAGTTTGATTTGTTTTGATGCACACCCATGATTATGGTAGTGTTGTCCGAGGTGGGAGGTAGCTGCACCTATGCGTCACCACCAGTCCGAGAGGGAAAATGGTAGAATCTTACCCTGGGTATTTTCTCCCATGCATTGTCATATTTATCCTGATCAAGCCCACTACGACTTTGGTTTGTATTGCACACTATGGAGTGCCCTTTGAAGTCACCAGTTTACGGTACAATATAGACTACAATGCTTATAAAATCAAGTTAAGGGGAATATGGGTGATTCCTTAATGCTATTTTCAATACAATATTTTACTGATAGACATTATATAGTAGCATATTGTACTATATGTAAATAGTTTAATGGATCCTTATAGGATGATGATCCAAAACATCATTTAACTTACTTGTACATTACAACTGTATACATTTCACTTGAGTTGATTTACTTACAAAAAAGCGTTACTTCTAACTCAACTGATATGTTTTACTTTATGCTCGGGTCAGCCTGAGTATCACAATATTCGGGATTCACCTTTCGGGTCTGTAGACTTCTGAAGGCTCTACTTATTTCCTATTTCAGTTATTAGTTTATTTTCAACCACCTTATATTAAATTTTTTATGTTTTAAAATTTAGTTGTATTTAAATTTAAAACTCTAAGGTATACTTTTTTGAAGCTTCTTGAACTACTATTGTATTATTTTATTCTACTACAAGATATTGTATTATTCTAGTCTATGATTCTGTAATGAATTTTAAATTAAACCCCAATTTAATAACAATCTATCGTTTTGAATGATACGAATTGGACATATATGGTTTTATTATCAACTTGAATTGCTCGGAATGGCGGGTTATTACTACTTTTGCCAGAGATTTGGTTTTTAGAATAGCCTTAACCTATTTGGTTTAAAAACTCATTAAAGATAAGATATTAATACCCTAGAATGAACGAAATCATCTGAAATCAACCTTGAGACAACGAATTTTGAAAATACAAATTGTTTTAAAATTTAAATATTTTTCTAAAGTTTCCTTCCTTCTGAATCCATCTTCCTTGTTAAACTTCTCTTTGATTGGGGTTTCCCTAGATATAAATCTCGATTCTTGTTCTAAATCAATCTTTGATATTTACCAAGATTAATAAAAGGAATTTAAATATAAATTTTGGTGAATTAATAACCAAGCCAACCTATAGTAAATAACCACCTAGTTTATCATTATGGATTTGAAATGATGAATTTTGAAAGTACTATGGTTTATAGTTTTAGAAAAGAAGAAAATAGTTTCAATATTTAATAAATGATCTTTAAAATGGGGATCTGTAAAAAAATTATATGTTTTAGTACTTAAATATGCTATATTAGCAAATTTACACAAATAAGACTTAAAAGATGATAATTTGTAATTAAACGAGTTTTTATGTAATGATTATGAATAATTATAAATTTTCTGTTAAGCATAATGTTAATCACATAACCATGATAATTCAAAATTGTGAAATTCTAAGTCAAACGTGTATGAAATAATTGTTTTGTTTTTGAGAAATATATTTGGGATACTATTCTGATATTTACAAAATGATAGAGTTTTACTTGATATGAATATTTGTAAAAGAATGATTCTTTGTGAGAAATATATATATATATATATATATATATATATATATATATTAAACTTAGAAGTTAAATGGGTTTTATAAGAATGATTTAGGCAAACATTAACTTTAAGCATGTTCTCAAAGCATGTAAACTGGTTATTGTTTATTTGAAATTGAGTTTAGTCATTTTAGGGATGGTTTTGAACTTAGGCAAGTTTGAAATAAATACTAACAATAAACTAAAATTTGGTAACATTAAGAATTATAAATAAAAAAATTGATGTGAATCTAATGTTAAATTGAAAATGAGCTTAGTTAGTAGGATGATTTATAAATAGAAACTTAATTAGTATATTTTTAAAGATAATGAGATATAGGTGCTTACTAAACTAGAATTTTAGTATTAAACTTTAGTATGGATTTAAGATATGAATTAAGGATAAAGAAATGCTTACCTAGGTGAAAAGTTTGCATATGATAAGGAACCATTGTTTTTGTAATAACCCGGAAAATCTGAGCCAATTTAAAATTTTTATTTTGGCAATTTTAGTGAATTTTGAATATTTAAAATGAATTATTTTAAATAATGATGACGAGAAATTTATTTTGAATAGAATTAGAATGTATATCTTTATTCGAATCGTCGTTGGAATATAAATTATTATTTATAATTATAAAAGGAATTGAAAATGGCGCGGTAGTTTGATATTTTGATTTCAAAGTTCAAATGAATGTACAGGATTCAAAATAAACCGGATTTTAACGAAACCAGATATATTTGAATTTAATTGAGAATATCTTTCCAACGAATCCGAAAAATCAAAATTTCATAGCGGGTATCAAAAGTTGCGTCCAGTTGAAAATTGAAAATAGTCGCTATGGAATTCTGGCCCTTAAAAATGGAAATTTTGCAAATGACCTCGGTTTTCGACGAAACCACTTTTGTTGGATCCGTGATGTCAAATTATTTCTAGGTTTCAAAATTCGTAATTTTTCGAATCAATATGTGAGCATGGCAAAGGAAAACGCATTTTGACCAGTTTTAGTTGAATTTAATCAACTGGAAAATGGCCATTTTTCAAACGGTCTCAGAATTTGACGAAATCTGTTTTGTTAGGACCGTATCATCAATACGAAGCTAGAAATTATTTTTCTGGAATTTTTAAAGTCCGTATGTCGCCCTGGTAAATTGAAATGTGTGTTCAAATTCAATATATAGAGTTATATTTTGATTTTGATGAAAACTGATCGAAATGATCGAATGAGCTTACGATACATATCCCATTGTGTTCGAAATGGGGATAATTAGCTATGGACGATAGGCGGTGGGTTTCATTTCGAGGTCAAAATAAAAGGGTACCTTTTTGAAATTAAAAATAGTTAATTAAATATATATATATATATATATATATATTCTCAGGCCCCCCTGTTACTTTACCAAATTGCATCAGAGAAAAAAAACCACACAACCCTATACCACTGCCGCCCTCCAACCTGGCGCCGCCGCAGGCCGAGCGCCGCCTCCCCCTATCCACAGAGCTCCCCTTCTTCCCCGATCCTCCCTCCCCTCCCCAATCGAACCCACCCAAACCCGCACACCCCTTCAGCCCAAAATCGTAGCCGCCACCGCCCTGTCAGGCACCGAGCCCTACCAACCACCTGCGCCGTCTTTCTCCCTCCCTCGGCCAGCCAACCTCGACCCCGGCGCCTCCTAGCCCTATTTCCGACTGTGAGTCCTCTATTTAATTTCAGTTCGCTTATTTGAAGTATTATTTAAAACTAGTGTTTTCATTTATATAGTATATGAGAAGGTAGGACTGTAAAGAAATGATTTTTGTAATAAAGGTATGATTTTTCTTAGTTTAAAGATACGATTTTCTTAGTATAAAAAGATTACAGTTTTAGCGGTGTAAAGATTAGATTTTTATACGAAGAAAGTTATGATTTTCTTTAGAGAAAAGATTAGATTTTTAACATTGAAAAGATTTGATTCTTTATGATAGTAAAGATACGATTTTTAAGATGGTAAAAATATGATTTTTACATATACGAAGTAGCAATAAAAATTCGATCATTATCGTGTAGAAGGTATAGGAATATAATTTTTATTATGAAGTTAGCGTGATAAAAATATAATCCTTATATAGTAGAGATTATAAAAAGTATGATTTTTATATCATAGGAAGAATAAAAATATGATTTTTATTTGTGTAGAGTAATAAAAATATGATTTTTATTTGTGTAGAGTAATAAAAATATGATTTTTATAATATTACTAGCAGTATAAAAATAGAATTTTTATCTATATTACTAGCGGTATAAAAATAGAATTTTTATCTATATAGTAGCGGTATAAAAATGTGATTTTTAATCCATATAGAGTGATTATAAAAGTGTGATTTTTATATACATAACTACAATATAAAAATGTGATTTTTATATATGTAGTGGCTACGGGCAATGAAATCGATAAAAGGCGAGCATGACGAAGATTTCCTACATATGAAGGGTCGTGGCGTTTGGTTTAGCTTGGGTGATAACTTCTCACTTTAAATCTTGTTTTCTAGTTAAAATTATTTACTAGGATGTAGACGGTGCTTAGCAGCACCCGACACCCGTCGTCCACAGACCATGGACGACTTGTATGCTTTTTTGATGTGTTGTGAAGTTAGTTTGTGATGTTGATGTGAAATGGAAAAAAAATCATGTGTTGAATAGGAAATATATTCATGTGTTGAATAAGAAAAACATTCATGTGTTGAAATAAATTGTTTATCATTAAAAATATAATTTTTAACGTATATGAGAATAAATAAATATTCATTTACAAACCGGACGATTCGTTTATGTACACCTATTTGAAAGATATCGATTGGGACGATAAATTTTACACATCGCCCAACGGCATAAATAATATTCAGTGTTTGTGGATTGAAACCCCACACGGGTGTTGGGATGATATTTGACGTACACTAATCCCAATTGTTTAGTGGTATGTCGATCGTTTGATTGACAGACTGTATGAGCATTAATTAGTTATATCTAATGCTTATGCAGTTGTGTGGTGCACTTTGGGTGATGGTTGACTATTTATCGTTGCTATTATATACATGTGTTGTATGGAATCCATATAATTAACATTATATGGTAATTGATTGGGCCTCATTCCAATTGGGAAAATAAAGAATATTAAAATATTGATTCATGTGTTGAATAGAATAAATAGTCATGTGTTGACAGTACTCATGTGTTGAGAATATTCATGTGTTGAAAGAAATGTATATTCATGTATTGAATAAAATATATATTCATGTGTTAAATAGAATAAAGTATATTCATGTGTTGAATAAAATATATGTTCATGTGTTGAATAGAATAAAGAATATTCATGTGTTGAATAAAATATATATTCATGTGTTGAGTAAAATATTTTAAACAATAAAATCTATATCTTTATCATAATTTTATAAAATATATTAAATAACAAAAATAGTCATGTGTTGGCGATACTCATGTGTTGAGAATATTCATGTGTTGAAAGAAATATAGATTCATGTGCTGAATAGAAAATATTCATGTGTTGAATAGAATAATGAAGATATTGAAATATATAAAGCCGTGTTGATTAGAGATGCGCCATTTTGACGCGAATGATATTTATATCGATTATATTCGTTTTTATAATGAATATAGAAAAGGAAGTGATTTCAAAATATAACGTTTTGAAAATATTATCATTTGTACATCGATGATGTGGAATATTCAATTTTGATTCGAAATTGAATATGAAGTTGAAATCGTTTCGAAAACGAATTTAAAATGATTTATAAAATACGTTTTGAATTGAAATCGACGAAATATATATAATATATATATTATGTATATTAAATGGCCTGAATAGAACGCGTCGCGACAGTTCGCGAATTTCGACCATTGACTTCGAATTGACGTTGTGGGAGATTCGACCGTCGGATTCTCTTGAAACCGGAACCGTTGGGTTCGTATCGAAAAGAGCTTTCCAAAGAATATTAGAAATTTGAAATCTAACGGTTGGATTTGATATTATGTCAGAATCAAAATTGGAAAAGGTCGCTGTAAGTGCAGTTCGACGACCGTTATTGGAAATCGACTGAACGGCCCTTGATAAAATTATTAAAAATATTATAAATTTGTGTAAAATCATAATATATGAATTGGAAAGAATTGGGGTGAAAAAATCCATATTTGAAAAGATAAAAATATATTTTTATCGAAATGAACTAGTTTATAACTAGAATTAAAATCCAATTATTTTTAAATAAATAAAATGGATTGAAAGTGGTTTTAAAAATAATCAGAATTTCCAGTACGTGAATTGGAATGGATTTGAATCAAAATTATCTTCGGAATATTTCGATGTTGGATTTCGTGATTATACAGATATGGCTGTGGAAATTTGAAAGATATATTTATATCGTTATTTCCAATACGGTATTTGTTGGTTTCAGAATTTAATATTGAATATAAGCCGATATATTTTCTATTCAGAGCCTTGTATTTAAATATCAAATGGGATTTTGGGTTCGTCGTGAATGGTGTCTCAAATAACACTGTTCTTGAATCCAGTTTAGAAAAGAATGAATCTTTTAATTAAGATTCAGTAAAATTGTCCAGTTAATTTGGTATTTAATTGGAATTGAATTTAAATTGGTTTTTGGGTTTACCGTGAGTGGTGTTTTGAATAACACCTGTTCTTTAACCCGATTAACAATGGAAAGTGATATTGGGTTTATCGTGGACCGTGTTTTAGATGACATTGGTTCTTTAACCCAGTTAAAGACCAGATATTGATTTGTGGGAAGATTAAAACTAAGTGGAGTTTTAATGAATCTTTAATTGGACTGAAATGATGGAGAATGGAGTATGACCTGTTTTGCTCCCAAGCGATAGTTAAATCTTTAATTAGATTTGAACGTGAAATGGTGATTAATATTTACCGATAACACCGTGGCGTAAGATATGGAGTATTACCAGTTTTGCTCCATGGGATGAATAGGTTGGGACTGGGAAATAAAATAAATGATTACTTCGGTGTGGTTCACTAATTCCAACTAGTTTGGAAAACCTTAACACGGTTTGAAATGATATCCAAATGAAGATTAAAGAATAAATTTAGAAGAATTTATCTTTGATAAAATTAATGGGAACCTTTTCCTAAGAATGTGAAGATTTGAATAAAAGAATATTCTAAGTTAGAATGAGGCGTATGTTGGGTTTGTGTAATATTTGTTTATTATATACGCGGGTTATTCGGAAAGGTCGGGTTTATACCCATTTTGAATAACCGATTCGACGAAAAGTCGAAGATGAAGATGGTGGTGGAAGACCGGAAGTCTTCACATCGTTTGGATGATTATTGATGATCTTGATTGGGCTGTACACCCAAGAGGAGGGAATCAGTTGGTGATCGTCCAGACGTACTTGGAGATCGATGGATATGCGAGGAAAGTGCCTCCGGTTTCGTTCGGACCCAGAACGAACTTGTAAATGGACTGTGTGTCTGACATTGGATTTTATTCTGTGTTGATTGATCTCTATTAAATATACATCTGTTTGGAGGCGGAGAATTTATTCTCTTGCTTAACTCCCTTCTCTGAGACGTACGAGCTCAGAAGTTGTATATCAAGGGACATAAGTTGCATGGGGTGAATTGCCTGTGTGGCATGCCTGAGTGGCAGATGATTAAGGCTTCTGTTGAAAAGCAAAGGCTTGTGGTTGATGATCAAAGCACGACCTGTGTGGTGCAGATTTGTGTATGGTGTTAATTCGCGAGCCTCACACCTCGCTATGAGTCAAAAACAGGATAGTGACTGCAGGGAGAACACGACGTTTCTTTCTAGCTATGGGTGATGTCAGTGACCTACCAACCCTGACATTTATATACTTTTTACCTGTGTGGTTGTTGGATGTGAGGCGCCTCGAATATATGGTCGATAACTGGCACTATGTGAGCCGACGTACAGACCATTATATAGGTCCTATAGGACCGGGAAACGTGTGTTCAGGAATAACTAATCCTCAAAAGTAAGAGAGGACCGGCCCTGAAGATCCAAGGATCGCTGTGTGTGGTCCTGAGACATTTGCTAGAGTGTCTCGAACGGAGAGGAGCTTGCCCCTTGCCTCGACTCATGATGGAATCCAATTTCCAATACGTTACTTTCGGTTTTATTTGTAGAGCCTAGTATGGCGACATAGTGGTATGGGTCACTTATGCCATCTATTATTGATACTTATGATTGAAATTGTTTTGAAACTATACACTTATAATAATATCAAAATAATCTGTTTTTAAATGTATCAAGCATTCTTTGGCTATTATAAGGTAAAACCTTATCCTTTGGCTTGCGTTGCATTGTGTGATGAGACCTGGGTCTTATAATAGCTTCATTTTTCTTTGTTTAGCATTGCGCTGTTTGTTTTATGCACTGGTATTCTTGGGAGGAAACCCGATCCGTGTTATACGGCGTGGTCCCTTGATTTACCTAACTCTAAAAATAAAGATTAATAACTGTTTTAGTTCTCACACCAGTCACATGACTGACCTGGAGTTTATTGTTTTAACCTAAACTCTAGGTGCCCCTATTTTCCATGCGGGCAGCTAGTAGTTTTGGTTTTGCAGATTTATATTCACAATATCCTGGTTAATAGCTGAAGTGATATTCGGAAAGCTCTGTATCCCCGTATTTCTTTCAGTTATGTTTTGTATTATTTTTCCGCTGCTATGAATTTAAATGTAATTTAAATCTCTGATATTTGTCGAGTGTATTTATTCAAACTCTGTATATTCTTGTATTCTGATGGAATTGTTGTAATAAACAATGAAATGTTCTTCTGTTTGTGTTCCGATTCATCTTGTTCTTAAAGCAATTCGTTCTTTCCTTTACCGGGGAAGTTCGGGTCGCTATAGTTTTTTTTTTTTTGAAATTGGGTAAACCGCCTCGTTAAAAACCTGTGCATATACTCAGCATGAGTACACGATAGGAGAAAAGAGTGCGGCGCTTTATTAATAATGCATCAATAAAAATATACCTAAGTACATAGATATTTGAACATCACAACCTCACATACCCACAAACCCAAAAGAAAAAACAAATGTCCATCAAAATGAAAAAGAAGACCCAAATAGTCCAAAAGGCCCCCGAACAAGCAATACTGTAACGACCCAGGTTTTCGCGATCCTGGATATCTGCATACAACACTACGTCGACTATTCATGCATCTGAAATACTGGATAGCCCATGAAAGAAATTAGAGGGTGAGGATAGATAAGATAGAAACTTAGAATAGAAGAAGAAGAAGAAGAACATACAACATCAAAGTAACACGAATCTCACGACGGAACGAACAACATATAATAGATAACATATCTTTGAAACAAAATTAGTATATGTATACAGTAACATTATCAGAGTACAACACTTACAACACAGTGGAATAAACAATAACTATATAATCCAGAAGCCACCTGCTCCAAGCTCTCCAAGCATATCCGTAAAATCCTGACTACTTGATTGCTCGAACAAAATTTGGCACCCAAGAGTTTAGGGAAAACAAAACAAAATAAACTCTAGGTCAGTCATGGGACTGGTGTGAATAAAACAATTTAAAACAGTTTGAGTATTTAAACGATATCTCATAAGACCACGCCGTATAACGGAACGGGTTTTTCCCTTATGAGAATCCAAAACGTTTTGATTTAACTTTCAAATCATTTTGAAAGAAATGATAATCCTTATATCAAAACTCATTGATATTATAATAGTGTCTATCAACCACAATATAATAATCATCTTGCAGAATGCTTCCATCTCACGTTCCACATATATAGTATACAATCAAAACCATGAGCACTTATTGGGTAATGGATTTCCAACTATGACAAGGTATGGAACCACCTTCCGATAGTGTACCTCTAGAGAGGAATACACTGGGTTCAACAAGAACATCTTGCAACCCGACCACACATGACCGACCACTAATTTCGCTTGAGTGTATCAGATGTATATCACCAACGGTTGGGATCAGCAACCGTTTCCCGAACGGGACGGCATCGAAAATAGATTATAGAATGAAATGAATATCTCTAGATAGGTGATAATACACCCTAATTGGCAGCAAACCACTTAGCCATGCTGCCTGCCCAATTTTTGTCATTTCCTGGTTGTGAGGCTAGAGGCCACGCTTATCTCTAACAAATCACACATTTATTCACTTTGAATATGACATCGTCGTACCCGCCAAATCACAAATTGATTTCCCCAAAAATACAACGGGTATACAGCTAAGAGAAACGAATTCCTCCACCACCAAACGTACATACGTTTGAAGAGATCAACTTACGCGATCCATTAAACATACTCTGTCAAACATTCTTCCATACAGGTCGTCCTGGGACTGGACAAACCAAAGGCACTATTCTGTACAACCCTTGCATAACTCCGTCTTTAATTATCTTCATCATATTTGATCGCAACGCTAACGCCCATACAGAGTGGTTTTCAGATAATGAATCTGATCCCAGTCTCTCCGTATAGATGACGGAAAAATGGTCAAAAACTTTGATAGTCGGTGAGTTAACTATCAAAGAAAACACATGTGCAAACAACGATATTATTTCCAGATGGAAATTCTATCGATCAATTATCATTTAACATTTATCTCTTTAGTTCATTAATTTATTTATTTCCTGTTTTAATATATTCAACATTCCTTTTTTTCTAAATTTAGAAAATATACGTTATTAATCATTGGAAAACATTTCCATCTCTTTTGCACATATCACTGTCATTCCGGTATTCTTTATCATCAAACATTTCATTTTCTATGATTTGAAAATATCTCTGGTTATATTTGGAAAATGTTTCCTAAACTCATTCCTTGGATTTAAACAGATGTTTAAATAAAACGTCGCTATGCCACTCAAACCATTTCACTCATTAACTAAATACACTTAACCAAACTTCACTGTCGAAGCTTAACCATTCCTTAGTTAAAAATGAAGCCGATCAAGTTGGGGTATAACTACCTCTCCGACCTTAACTGAACAACATTTCTAACTTCAAAATAGAAAAGGTTGACCTTTTAAACCTTTAACAAACTTCCTTACGTAACCCTCGGATTCTATTTATGAATCGACTTCTTTATTGAAACACTGATTATAACTATAACATTATAATTCCTACTTCTGAAATATCTAACTCCAAAATATAACTCGATCAACTCAAATCAATTAGCCCTATTTCCATTAACTTTAACTCGATTAATTTTAATTTATTTACTCTTATCACTTAACTCCTTTCGAATAACCTATATCCGATTAACTCCTTTAACACTATTCGAATAAACTCTATTCGATTTACTCTTATTCAATTAACTAATATTCAACTAACTCTTATTCTAATAACTAATATTAGATTTACTCTCTTCGAATAAATAATATTCGATTTAACTCTCTTTCGAATAATCAATATTCGATAGCTCTTTTTCGAATAACCAATATTCGATAACTCTTTTTCAAATAACCAATATTCGATAACTCCTTTTTCGAATAACCTATATTCGATTAATTCCTTTAACTCTATTCGAATAAACTATATTCGATAACCCCTTTCGAATAACTAATATTCGATAACTCCTTTTTCGATTAACCAATATTCGATTAATTCCTTTAACTCTATTTGATTAACTCCTTTAACTCTATTCGAATAAACTATATTCGATTAACTCCTTTAACTCTATTCGAATAAACTATATTCAATTAACTCCTTTAACTCAATTCGAATAACTATATTCGATAACTCCTTTCGAATAACTAATATTCCATAACTCCTTTCAAATAACTAATATTCGATAACTCCTTTCGAATAACTAATATTCGATAATCTCTCTTCGAATAACTAATATTCGATTTAACTCTCTTTTCGAATATACTATATTTGATTAATTCTCTTCTTCGAATAACCTTATTCGATAACTCTTTCTTCGAATAAACTATATTCGAATAACTCTAAACCGGCTAACTCTAATTCAATTAACTCTATTCGAATAACTAACATTCAACTAACTCTAATTCAATTAACTCTATTCGAATAACTCTATTTGATAACTCCTTTCGAATAACTAATATTCGATAACTCCTTTCGAATAACTAATATTCGTAACTCCTTTCGAATAACTAATATTCGATAATCTCTCTTCAAATAACTAATATTCGATAACCTCTTTTCGAACAAACTATATTCGATTAATTCTCTTCTTCGAATAACATTATTCGATAACTCTTTCTTCGAATAAACTATATTCAAATAACTCTAAACCGCTATTCGAATAACTAATATTCGACTAACTCTAATTCAACTAACTCTATTTGAATAACTAATATTCGACTAACTGTAATTCTAATAACTCTATTTGAATAACTAATATTCGACTAACTCTAATTCAATTAACTCGATTCGAATAACTAATATTCGACTAACTCTTGTTCGATCAACTCTATTTAATTAATTCTATTCAATTAACTTTAATTGATTAACTCTAATAACTCTAATCGATTAACTCCAATTCAATTTAACTCTAATTCCTTTTATAATCCTACTTACTTTCCAAAAATTTCCTTTTATGATATCTTAATTATTTTCTAAACAAATATTCTTTTTATCCTTCTATTTATTCTCCTAATATATTCCTTTTGTCTTTCTATTTATTTAACAAATAAATATTCCTTTTCACTTCTATTTATTTTCTACATATTTCCTTTTCAAATCTATTTGTAAATGTTTCACAAATATTCCCTTTTCAAATCTATTTGTAAATGTTTTACAAATATTCCCTTTTCAAATCTATTTGTAAATATTTTACAAATATTCCCTTTTCTATTTGTTTTCACAAATATTTCCTTTATTTCTTATTCTATTTATTTAACAAATAAATATTCCTTTTACCTTCCTATTTATTTTCTAAATTAATATTTTCTTTTTATAAAATCTTTTGATTTTATAAATATTTCTTTTTCAATCTAACGTTGAAAATTTCCTTTTTAACATTCCTGTATTCCTTGTGGTGTTTAAAAGTACTATATAATAATGATCGGTATCATTCCAACATACAAAATCAACAACAGATTTCATATCACATCTTATAACACAGTATATGAAACAAAACAGTATTTTATATATTGAGGAACCCAGTTGGGTCCCTCCAACCTATTTCCCTGCATCCACAGCTGTTAAACAATATAATTAACATCAACTTCATTTCACTATGAAATATTCTGGTAAACAGAATTGATATTTGATTAACGATTTATATATATGTATCGTTATCTATAATTCCAACCAATACATAAGCAATTCAACCAAAAAGTCAATGCACTGCAATCAATCATCATTTAGCAGTTCTAAAAATACGTTATAAAACTATGAACTGGTAGAGTTGGTGAGTTTTACTCACATTGGACGATCATTGTTAATAACGATAACCATCGCTTGATTCAGACGGACAATTTATTTCGCTATAAATTGTAACGAGCTCTAATCCACTCCCGGTCAGTTCCATTAGGTAGTGTCCATCCATACGATCCTAATGGATCTTGTTTCGCTGAATTCCGTTAATATATGAGAAAGATATTGCTTTTACGATTTAATACACTATTTTAAATTGAATATAACTTAACTTATTTTCAATTGGGCTTAACCCTTTCTTGGCCCATCTTCATTGAATTAGAACCCAGACCCATACCATACCCTTCTTCCCCAAATACCGCACGCTCCAATACTCCCGTTTATCACTATAGCCGCTACTTTGACCTCCCTTTCCTCCACAACAAATCAACGATTTTCAAAACTGCTTTCACCACTAAAACCTCCTTCGAGTCCTCTTCTTCCCCGTGCCATAAAAACACAGCTCGAATGCCAGGTGCGAAATGTGACTCAGCAGTATCCAACGCACGTTCTAGTATACTCATCGACATTTTTATTCACCAATCAACCCAAAAAATTCACGACTTATGCTAAATTCCATTATGAATCTGAATATACACATTAAAACATGAATCAATGCTCCAATTTCACCCTAACTGGAACCCTAGGTGTAAAGTCTTAGAAATTTTGACAAGCAGGATATGGAGTTAATTAAAGAATCTACTATTAATAACCAAATTTACATTAATATTTGAATTAAAATCGAATATATATGGTCTTGAGTATAAATGGAACTCAATATCAAATTCAGAATGGTTGGATGGAAATTAAATATTTACGGTTGAATATTTGAATTGGATTTGCGATTCGACTAGAAAATATAGATGGTTGAATTAAAATTAAATTTTATGGGCAAAAATATATGGAAAATTGGCTTGCTTCTGTGTATAACCATAAAGATAAAGAACCGAAATTTAACATTCTGTAATGACCCGCATTTTCAGCGATATAATAATTAGTTTATTTAATTATTTAAAGGGTGATTAAAAGGATTTAATGATCGTGGAATTAAATAATGGTGAACATTTAATTAAAACAATATATTTAATTCTGAAATAATCAGAATTGGCTGAAATGACGATATGGTGTGAACTGGATCAGTGTGATATTTAATTCAGTTTAGAATTGAATTAGAATAACGAATATATTGTTTAAACGACAGTTTGAACATATAATTATATTATTATTAAAATCGAGCTTGAAATGGCGTTGCAGTTCGTAATTTGGCGATTTGAACTTCAACTGAATGTACAGGATTCGTTTTAAGCTGGATTTCTATGAAACAAGAAATGTATGGAGCTGGTGGAGTATATCTTTCTAGTGGAAGAGAAAAATCTGGATTTCATCGGGTAGATTTTGATTTACGTCCAAATCAAATTTTAGAAAAGTCGCTGTGGAATTCCTTTATAATTTGTAAAGGAATTATTTATATTTTAAAAAGGAATTTCATTTTAAATCGAATATCGATTTAATCGGGATTTGAAATATCAAGTTATAAATCCCAGTAGAGCTGTATGGTATTCCACTGCGAGTATATACGATAATATAATTTTATTTGTATTTAATTTAATTATATTTAAATATATTTATATATTTAAATGGGTCATTCAGAGCTTTAAAATAGCCAGTTTTGAAACGACCTCAGAATTCGACGAAACCAATTTTGTTGGATCCGCAATACTAAATTATTGCTAGATTTCAATTTCCGTGCTTTTTGAAGTCAGTATGTGGCCGTACGGATTTTTAGAGTGAAAAACAGTTAGTATTTTGACGGTTAAAAATACGCTGTGTGAGCATACGAAGTCAAAATTCGACGAAACTAGTTTCGTTGGGTCTGCAATGTCGAACTCTAGCTACATGTCCAGTTTGGTGATTTTAGGAGATCGTATGTGGTCGCTGGGATTTTTAGAAAGTAGATACAAGGAGAAAATCGAGAAAATAAAATAGAAAAAAATCAAATTTAAAATATCCCCCTCCATTTCTATGATCCAACACAAGCCACGCGGCCTTCGTTCTCAACCACAAACCTTACCAACCACAAACGCAAGTATAAAAACAGTCCTGTTCTCAAAAATCCCAATCGCAGCAAGAATTCCAAAAGAGAAAATCAAAATCAATACAAATAAAATCCTAGAAATCATCCTGTAAATATATTTGGATCCCTAAAGGAGTGCTCTTCACTTTGATACCCATTTTACATGGTTCGACGCTCGTTCCTGGAGTTCGAAGTTTCAACAGTCCATCTAGGGTTAGCGAGACGGTGAAGAGGAGTCGTCGATGTTGGTTTTCAACATCGCTTTGGGTCTTAGCGGGGAGTTTAGCATCTCGCCTGAGTTGTTTGGGTGATTTCGAACATATTTATGTCGATGGTCACTGTGTGGGTTCGAACGGACCACTGTAGTCGCGATGATCGAATGAGGTGCGGTTTGTAGGAGGAAAGTATGGGTAGGTCGAGTTCAAAACGAGGAGGAGAATGGTGCGATCGGTGGTGGAATTCATGAAGAAACAGTGCGGATGAAGTTCCTGAAGTTTGAAATGATGAGTTCAAAAGGATCAGGTCACGATTTGGGGAAGAAGGGATTAGCGGGTCTGAAGGGTATTGGGCCACGATGGAGCAATAAGGGGGTGAGGCCCAATAGGATTTAATTAATTTTAATTCCTAGATTTATTTCAATGTTAATGTTTATAAACTTCTAATTGTTATAACTTTTTCATACGAAAACGAAATTCAGCGAAACTAGTCGCGTTATTATCGTATGGACGAGGGCAACGTCATGGAACTAACTAGGAGTGGATTAGAGCTCGTTTGAATTTATGGCGAAATGAATTGTTTGATTCAAATCAAACAAACAGTTTATCGTTCTTTAACGATGAACTACCAATGTGAGTAAATCTCACTAACTCTGAACAGTTTATAATTTCATGTTGTATTTTTAGAACTATTAAATATTGGCTGATTAACTGTGTGTTGACTGTTTGATTGAACTACTAGTCAGTTAGCTGAATTTCTATATTGATTCTGTTTAACAGAATATATCACATGGAACTAAAAGTGTGTTGATTTTATTGTGGAACATCTGTGGATGCAGGGAAACAGGTTGGAGGAATCCGGCTGGATTCCTCAACAGCTATTTTATTTTTTTCATATATTGTGATATATGACGTGGTTTATAATCTGTTGTTTATTATATGTGTATGGACGATATTGGTCATCGTGATTTGAAGTGTTAAGTACCACAAAATATCGGAATGGAAAAAGGAGATTTTCAAAATGAATATTGAAATTAGATTATTTATAAAATCAAAGGGGTTTTATAAAAGAGATAATATTTATAAAATCAAAGAAGATTTTATAAAGGAAATTATTTATGAATGGGATATTTATAAATAGGAAATATGTTTAAGTGGAATTTTATATGAAGGGAAATCTTTATAAATGGAATATTTATAAAGTGAATTATTTATTTGGAATAAATAAATTAGATTTTTAAATGGATTATTTATTTGTCAAATAAATAGGATAAGATAAAGAGATATTGACTTAGAAAATAAATAAGTTATTAAAAGGACATTTAGTAGGAAATAAATAAGTTATAAAAAGGGATTATTTATTTAGAGAATGAATAAAGAAATATTTGTAAACCATTTACAAATAAAATAGAAGGAGAAATATGTGTAAAACATTTACAAATAGGTTATAAAGGATATTAGTTTGTTAAATAAACAGGATAAAAAAAGGATATTTATTTGTTAAATGAATAGAATAAGATAAAAGGAATATTTGTTTAGAAAACAAATAAGATATTATATAGGAAATATTTGCAACACATTTGCAAACAGAGTTGAAAAGGAAATATTCGCAAACCATTTGCAAATAGAATTTAAAAGGGTAATATTTGTAAACCATTTACAAATAAAGATTTGAAAAGGAAACATTCGCAAACCATTTGTAAATAGAATATAAAAGGGTAATATTTGTAAAACATTTACAAATAAAGATTTAAAAAGGAAATATGGGTAAAGGCATTTAGAAATAAATAGATTATAAAGGAAATATTTTGTAACAAACCAGAAAATGTGAACCAATTTAAAATTTTTAAAATTAGTTATTGTCAAAGAATTTAAACAATTGAAATGGAATATTTCAATAAAATAATGTATTGGAAACAGTGAGGCAGTTTGAAAATTTGAACTCAAACTTTGACTGGCTGTATCGGGTGGAAAATATAACAGATTTTAGTGAAACCAAAAATATTTAAATCTGTTTATGAATACCTTTCTAACGAATCTGAAAAATCGAAGTTTCATAGCAGGAATCAAAAGTTATGGCCAAACGAATTTTCAGAAAGGTCGCTATATAGAATATATAGCCCTTGAAAATAGACATTTTGCAAACGACCTCGGAATTCGACGAAACCACTTTTGTTGGATCCGGGATGTCAAACTATAGCTAGGTTTCAAATTTCATAATTTTTGGAGCTAGTATGTGAGCGGGGCAAAGGAAAATGTGATTGGTCAATTTTTGTTAAAATGGGTCGACCAGAAAATGGTCTTTTTGCAAACGATCTCAGAATTCTACGAAACTAGTTTTGTTGGGACCGTATCGTCAAAACATAGCTAGATTTATTTTTCTGGAAATTTTTCGATTCAGTTTGTGGCCCTGGCAAATTGAAATGTACGTTCAAATTGAATATTAAATGTTTTATACTTTAATTTGGAAAATAACTGACTGTAACAGTCGAAATGGCCAACGAAACATATCCCATTGTGTTCGGGATGGGGGTATTCAGCTAGGGGCGACAGTCGTTGGGTTGAAATTGGTGTTCGTTTGTTCAAAGGGATAATTTTGGAATTTAAAATTTAAATATAATGGGCCAACCCCCTTTATTTTCTCTCACTACATTGACCAGTCAAAACTCGATCAAACCCCTACCACGAACGACGGAAAACCATTCAGAGCTTCCAGGCCCGATTGCCGCCGCCACACGCGTTTTCACCACCCCCTCCAGTTAGCTTTTCTGTTCATCTTCCCCTCCTCTATCAATACATCCAACCCTCGTCAAAAATAGGTTGATATTCGTGTCGAATTTCTGCGAGGAAGTCATCGTCTTTGGAGCGCCGCCATGCATCGCAGGGACCACCGAGTTGAGTGCCACCACCGGCACTGGAGACCCTGTTCGAAGCTCTTCGACGTTGCAGCATCTGATCGTTACAATACTTCACGGATTGATCGTGAAATTAAAACCTAGTTTGGAAGGTTTGAAAAGGTGAGACCTTTGTTTTATCTGAATTTTGAAAATTAATATCTTTCACGTGTGTTGACGAAATTCAATGAAACAGGAAACATCGGGACCGCAAGGAGGCTCTCTACCATGTAGCAGAGACCGCAGATTTTTCTGATCTACCTACGATTTTTAGCACTTCAAAAACCAATGTGAGGAATCTAAATTAAATTGTGTGAATGAAATCGTGTTGTATAAATTATATAAGCGAAGTGTAAATTATATACGCATTGTATACCTCATGTACATGTGTTGTATAAGTTATATTAGCGATGTACAAATTATACAAGCGTTATATGAAACATATATGCTTTGAATTGTATTGAAATGCAAGTAAAATATAGAAATAATATATATATATATATATATATATATATATATATACACACACTCCCCTCGTCCACAGACCATGGACGATATTTATTGCTTGTGATTGGCGTGAAAATATATAGTATGACAAATGGTTGGAAATAATTGTTTGTGGTTGATATTGTGGTTGAAAAATACCTTTGTGGTTGAAAAATACCCTGTTGTGGTTGAAACAAATTAAAATAGAATTGTGGAAATGAAAATAAAACATGCCGCCTGCGTGCGAACTAGATGCATGATTCCCCATTGTCAAAAACCGCGAGGTTTTATGGTAGAGCGAGGAGCCGTACTAGGGACGCTCCCGGTTTTAACTACCCTGCCGTTATGCTGCCGAAATTTTCTGGAATATTCATGTGTTAGATTAATTTTCATTTGTTGAAATTATTTTCATATGTTGAAACCGATATTCATGTGTTGAGTTGAAATTCATTCGTTGAATTGAAATTCATGTGTTGAATGTTATTCGAATTTTAAATAAATAGCTTTAACGATAAAAATTACATTTTTATATATATACAAACTATACAGAATATTCATGTGTTGAATTGAAATTCATTCGTTGAATTGAAATTCGTGTGTTGAATGTTATTCGAATTTTAAATAAATACCTTTAACGATAAAGATCACATTTTTATATATATATATACAAACTATACAGAATATTCATGAGTTGAATTGAAATTCATTCATTGAATTGAAATTCATGTGTTGAATGTTATTCGAATTTTAAATAAATAGCTTAAACGATAAAAATCACATTTTTATATATGTACAAACTATACAGAATATTCATGTGTTGAATTGAAATTCATTCGTTGAATTGAAATTCATGTGTTGAATGTTATTCGAATTTTAAACAAATAGCTTTAACGATAAAAATCACATTTTTATATATATACAAACTATACAGAATATTCATGTGTTGAATTTAAATTCATTCGTTGAATTGAAATTCATGTGTTGAATGTTATTCGAATTTTAAATAAATAGCTTTAACGATAAAAATCACATTTTTATATATATACAAACTATAAAGAATATTCATGTGTTGAATTGAAATTCATTCGTTGAATTGAAATTCATGTGTTGAATGTTATTCCAAATTTAATTAAATAGCTTTAACGATAAAAATCACATTTTTATATATATACAAACTATACAGAATATTCATGTGTTGAATTGAAATTCATTCTTTGAATTGAAATTCATGTGTTGAATGTTATTCGAATTTTAAAAAATAGCTTTAACGATAAAAATCACATTTTTATATATATACGAACTATACAGAATATTCATGTGTTGAATTGAAATTCATTCGTTGACTTGAAATTCATGTGTTGAATGTTATTCGAATTTTAAATAAATAGCTTTAACGATAAAAATCACATTTTTATTATATATACAAACTATAGAGAACATTCATGTGTTGGATTGGAATTCATTCGTTGAATTGAAATTCATGTGTTGAATGTTATTCGTATTTTAAACAAATGGATTAGACAATAAAAATTACATTTTTTTATTGTGAATATGAAGTATTGAAAACATTCACGTGTTGAATAAATATTTTTGACGATAAAAATATTACTTTTATCATGTATACGCTTTGATAAAAATACACACGTGTTGAAATAAATATTAGTTCGCTAGAAATATTATTATTAGCTTTGTTCTGCATATATATACATGTGTCGAACATGGAAAATGGATTAGCTGTAGAGTAAAAAAATTATTTGCGTGCCCGACAAATAGGTAAGCCTTGATGAGTTGTCTGCGCAATTTTATTATTATATCAACTCCTGTGAATGCCATTGGATGCGGAGTGCTGGTTATTCTGTGTGTAATAATAAACATCGCCATAGGATAGTAACAATTAATTTTGAACTACACTACATGGCATACTTCTTGACGATAGGCATACTTCATCATATTCCACATAAGCATTTGGAGCTTGTGTGACGAGGTTGAAGATTTACCATACGAGCGAGAGGCTTGTATGGCGATGATTATATATTACAGGTTGAACTGATGACTGATATGGATTATATAAAATATAACGATAAATTGCCAGATTAATAAAAACCCCACACGGGTCTGGAGTTGACAATAATCACGTCTCTCTAGTCATTAGATACGGCACATGGACTATTTATTCCCACACCGGACGAGGTGACGAGGATTTATCCTCTGGAGTAATTAAAAATACACACTCCCTCAGGTTTGACAGGGTGATGAGAATTTATTCTCTGGAGTTATTATCTTTACACGCTCCCCTGTAAACACCAGAATATATCACTATAAATATGTGTATGCTTTATAGGATTTATTGGGTACCTAACATGGCCCAATAAATTTCCAAACCCCTTCCCGTACAAAGGAGGTTATGGCGAAATTTTTCGAAATATAAAGGCATTAGTGAAATATTTGAAGTGAAAACGATATTGAAATTAAGGAATGAACTATATATATATATATATATATATATATATATATATATATATATATATATATATAATTGAAAGGAATCGAAGCCGTGCAGTTCGTGTTTTGAAATCGTAATTTGAATCGATTAGTACGAGAGATCCGACCATCGGATTTTCCCAAAACTGCAACCGTTGGGTTTGCCTTGGAAATATCTTTCCAACGGCACCAACTTTGCAAAAATCCAACGGTTGGATTGTCTGGAATGTTTAATTCAAATATGAAGAAAAAGAGCGCCAGAATCGTTTGTATTTATATATAAATATAAATATAATTAAATTAAATCGAATAACGACGCTGCAATTCGTATTTTGAAACCGTAACTTCAAACGACTAGTGTGGAAGATCCGACCGTCGGATTTTCACGAAACTGGAACTGTTGGATTCGCTTTGGGAATATCTTCCCAGTGGTATAGACTTTGTAGAAATCCAACGGTTAGATTTTCCGCTATGTGTAAAACAAATTAGGGGGAGAACAGCGCCAGTGCCACGGCACGACCTGAAACGCCGTTTAATTAAATATGGCCATTTTTAAATAAATAAAAATGGCGAAAAATCGTTATATAATATTATAAGCAACATGGATTGGAAATAAACCAATTTTGCTGGACCTGCTTGATATTTGATGGTTGTATGTGTTTGACATGAAAATAATACTAAAGAACTGAAATGTGAATGTTGAATAATATAACCATGGAAAGAATGGATATGAATTCTAATTATACGTGAATTATTTGAAAAGGCCAAGCTAACCCTCATTTCAAATAATTGATCGAACGATTCGAAGTTGAAAATAGGAAGACGGTTCAAGATCGACGATCTTCGTATCATTTGGACGGGCGCTGCTGAGGTTCCTGATTGGAGTAGCTACCGTGAAGGAACGGAAGTAGTAGCCATCTGAACGTATGTGTTGATTGTACGGATATACGAGGAATTTGGTGCCTCCGATTTCGTTCAGACCCAGAACGGACTTGTAAATGGACCGTGTGTCTGACATTGGATTTTGTTCTATACTGATTGATCTCTGTTAAATATATATCTGTTTGGCGGCGGAGAATTTATTCTTTTTCTTAACGCCCTTCTCTGAGACGTACGAGCTCAGAGGTTATATATCGATAGAAATCAGTCGTATGGAGTGGATTGCCTATGTGGCATGCCAAGATGCAATGATCAAGGCTTCTATTGCAAAGCAAAGTCCTGTGTTCGATGATCAAAGCATGGCCTGCATGGCCTGGCTTTGTGTATAGCGTGGATTCGCGAGCCTCACACCTCGGTATAAGTCAAAAACGGGATAAGGACCCAAGGAGTGCACAACGTTTCTTTCTAGCTATGGTGGTGTTAGTGACCTACCAACCCTGACGTTTATATCTACTTTTCACCTATGTGGTTGTTGGAATGCGAGGCGCCTCGATTTTAGGTCTGTAAGGACTGGGAAACGTGTGTTCAGGAATAACTAATCCTCAAAAATAAGGGAGGAACGACCTTGGAGGATCCAAGGGTTACCTAGAGTGTGTAGTCCTGAGGCATTTGCTAGAGTGTCTCGAAGTGGAGAGGAGCTTGCCTCTTGCCTCGACTCATGACGGAAATCCAATTTCCAATACGAGATAACAGATTCAATTGTAACTTATGTATGGCGACATAGTGGCATAGGACGCTCATGTCGTCAATGATTGATATTTATGATGATATTCATTTTTGAAACATATATGCACTAGTAATAATATCAAATGATATTGCTTTACACGTATTAAGCATATTTGGCCATTATAAGGTAAAACTCTATCCTCCGGTTTGCGTTGCATTGTATGATGGGACTTGAGTCTTATAACGGCTACATTCTTTTCAAAAGCATTGCATTGTTTTAAAGAATTTACTTTGTTTTAAATGCACCAGCAATCACTGGAGTAAACCCGTTCCGCGAAAGTGGTGTGGTCCTATAATTTGCCTTATTACTGTTGTTTAACCAGTTAAGTAGATTTCTCATACCAGTCCCCATGAATGACTCGTTGTTTGTTTCACTTTGCAAACTCGGGTGCCCTTATTTTCACATGGGCAGTCTAGTTCACAGATGACAGGTTGTTTTGGCTTGGCACTGCAGTACGGAGTGCACTTTTGGCTTGATGGCGATGGATTAGATTTGTATTTTTGCTATTGACTTTCCGCCTGTCTTATGTATATGATTCCGCTTATGGCGATGCAGACTGTTTTACTTCTAGTATTTATTATCGTATGTATATGTACCACCTCCAGCGATGTAGACTGATACCCTTATTATGTCTCACTGTATGTATATATTCCGCCTATGGCGATGGTGACTGATCATTCCCCTTTTATTCACTAAGTTATATCCTACGTTGTGCTATTCTGATGTTGTTACATGTTATGATTCTGCTGCCATAACCATGTAAAATTATTCTATTTATTGTTTTTGATATTATTTGTACTCTGCTATGATGATTGATGTGTTATATTCCAATGATTATCCTTAATACCGTCACACAGATTTTGGGATCGTCACAGTTGGTATCGGAGCTTTGGTTAACCTTAGTTCCAGAATCTAACACATTAAACACCTCGTCAGAATAGAATCAGTAGTGTTCTAAGGCGAGTGGCTCATTAGAGATAGGATTAGTGATGTCCTAGAATGAGCTAAGCAGATTAGCAAAACAATTTGATCAGTACATCATTACCTTTCCTTATGTTCTCCTGCTTTATCATATATGAAAGTTATCATTTCTGTGAGCTTGACTCTTTTCTTGCTTATGCAGTACTTTATCCGATGGCTACACGAGCAGCTGCAGCCAGAGGTGGCCGAGGAGGCCGAGCAGGCAGAGCTGGAGGATGGGGGAATATCCCCGTAGCAGAGGAGGGTCCTATGATTCAGCCACGAGCACACAGGACTTCGAGCTTGACAAAGTAGCAAAGAGATAAAGGAACCTGGGAGGCAAACCCTTTTCTGGCCTTGGTACCGTTACAGAGGCTATTGGATGGTTGAAGACTTGTGAGAAGATTTTTGGGGGCATGGAACTGGGGACCCACAACAAGGCACGTCTAGGCATTTGGCTCTTACAGGAGGAGGCCGAGTTGTGGTGGGATTCCATCACCTTCGAAGATGAGGAGGGTACTGTCAGGACCTGGGAACAATTCAAGACCATGTTCAAGGGAAAGTTCATCCCTGAGCAGTCCTTAGAGTGGATGCGTGATCAGTTTGCTAATCTCCAGCAGGGAGACCTCTCTATCCAAGACTACCTCAACAAATTCACTCAGCTATCACGCTATGCTCCAGAGCTTATTTTGACAACCAAAGCTAAGAATAAGAGGTTTATATGGGGGCTACGGCGTAAGTACCAGGACCGGGCCATGAGCAACATCAAACTCCCATTCTCAGAATTGGTAGAGATGGCCTGCAACTACGAAGATCTGGATAAGATAAACTCCAACCTAGACCGCGCCAATATCCAAGCTGGAATCAAGCGCAAAGCTTCAGGAGATCAGCCAGAGTCCAGCAATGCAGCAGCCGCTACTCAGCAATCTTGAAAGATACCCAAAGGAAGCTGCTATAACTGCGGAAAGAAGGGGCATTATTCAAATGTGTGCACCGCCCCAAAGAGACTGAAGGCAAATCCAGAAAGCTCAAACCCGAACCCCCGCAGCTCAGCTGAATGCTACAACTGCCATCAGAAGGGGCACTATAGCAGGAATTGTCCTTTGAAGAAGAATGCACAGGTGGCTCATGTTTATGACGGGGAGACCCCGCCAGCTATCACCGATGGATCAGGTAAACCCAACGTCTTAGGAGGTACCCTTACCATTAAAAATATTCCTGTTTCTGTACTTTTTGATACTGGTGCATCACGTAGCTTCATTTCTAGTAACACTGTTCACAAGTTAAAATTGAATCAAAGGAAGCTTAAAGAACCAATTAAAGTTCAAAACCCGATAGGAGGTTCTATTGTTCTCAGTTCATATTGTAGAGTGCCCATCTCCTATTCTTTCTACAAGTTTCCCCTTAGGTTAATCGTCATGAATTTCTCTGAATTCGATGTTATTCTCGGTTTGGAATGGTTAACAAAATATAAGGCCGAAGTTAGATGTGCCGAAAGAATCGTTAAAGTTGAAACAAAAGTTGGGCATATCACTATACCATGTCTCGGTTCAGATCCGGATAGAGAAGAATTTTGGTCTTCTTTGGAAGTTATTCCCACTTCATTAGAAAAGATACCGGTCGTTAAAAACTATGCGGATGTGTTTGAAGAAGTTAAAAACTTACCTCCGCAAAGAGAAACTGAATTCAGAATAGATCTAATTCCGAACGCCCGACCAATAGTACACCCAATTAGAAGGATGACCCCGAAAGAAAAGGAAGAGTTGGGTAGCCAAACTCGAGAGCTGCTTTGGAAAGGTCTGATCAGACCAAGCTTTTCAGATTGGGGAGCAGCAGTAGTGTTTGTCCCGAAATCAGATGGTACTCTACGACTTTGTGTTGATTACCGATATCTCAATAAGCAGACACTGAAGAACAAATATCTCTTGCCACGAATCGATGATCTATTAGATCAATTAAATGGGGCGACAGTATTCTCCAGGATGGACCTAGCTACAGGTTTCCACCAATTACGTATAGCCGAAGACTGTGTTCCTTTGACAGCCTTCAAGGGTCCCAATTTATTCTACGAATGGTTAGTAATACCGTTCGGCCTGTGTAACGCTCCAGCATACTTCGTCGATCTTATGAACAGAGTGTTCCGTGGTGTTTTGAATAAATTTGTTCTGGTCTTCATCGATGACATTTTAATCTACTCCAAGTCAGAAGGTGAGCATGCTAAACATTTAGAACAAGTGTTGGTAATTCTGAGGAGAAATGTCTTGAAAGCTAAATTTTCTAAGTGTGTCTTCTGGCAGGATGAAGTTAAGTTCCTTGGCCATGTCGTATCAAAAGAAAGGATTGCTGTAGATCCAAGCAAAATTACAACGATTCAGGACTGGAAACAGCCTACTACCCCCACAGAAGTTCGAAGTTTCCTTGGATTGGCTAGTTACTATCGGAAATTCGTTAAGGATTTTTCAAAGATATCTGGTGTATTGACAAAGCTTAAAAAGAAGCATGAGAAATTCAAAAGGACTCCCAAATGTGAAGAAGCTTTCCAGGAGCTGAAACTGAAATTGACAACTGCTCCAGTATTGACAATTATAGAAGGCAACCAGGACTTGACTGTATGGACAGATGCTTCTATTAGAGGGCTTGGCGCAGTATTAATGCAAAAAGGCCAAATGGTCGCTTATGCCAGCCGTCAGCTGAAGCCGCATGAAAGGAACTATGCAACTCATGATCTTGAGCTGTTAGCTATCATGTTTGCTTTGAGAATCTGGAGGCACTATTTGTTGGGTGAGAGGTTCGAACTATTTACCGATCATCAATCATTAAAATATCTATTCACTCAGAACGATCTAAACTTGAGACAACATTGTTGGTTAGAATTTCTTTGCAGCATACGATTTTTAGATTCTATACACTCGAGGGAAAGCCAATGTTGTAGCAGATGCGCTCAACAGAAAGAATGAAATCATCACCAATTTTATCATTACTTCTTCCTTAGAAGATAAGATTACTATACTCCAGAAAGATGATGAATTTATTAAAAGGGTTAGTCAGCGGATCCAGGAAGGAAAAACATCAGATTTCAGCCAAGATAGCCAAGGGGTCCTAAGATTACGAGGGCGAATTTGTGTACCAGAAATTTCTGAGCTCAGAAGGGAAGTAATTGATGAATGTCACAAGTCTAAACTGAGTATCCATCCGGGAGTTAACAAAATGTACAATGATATTAAGCTTACTTTCTGGTGGAAATTGTTAAAAAGGGACATTGCAATATATGTTAGTCGGTGTCCCACCTGTCAACAAGTTAAGAGCGATCATCATAAATTGGCTGGACTATTACAACCATTAGAAATTACAGGATGGAAGTGGGAGCAGATTTCCATGGACTTCATTGATGGTTTTCCTCGAACTAAGAAAGGAAACGACAGTATTTGGGTGATCGTAGATCGCTTCACGAAGACTACCCATTTCATACCTGTCAGATCCAACAGAACGGCTCAAAGTTTAGCACAGATTTACTTCAAAGAAATAGTTAAACTGCATGGAGTGCCGCTCAATATAGTCAGTGATAGAGATCCCCTATTTACTAGCAAATTCTGGGAAGCATTCCAGACAGAATTGGGAACCAAATTGAATTTAAGCACCGCTTATCACCCTTAGACAGATGGCCAAACTGAGCGGGTGAATAGAATTCTAGAAGATTTACTGTGGGCTTGCATTATTGATTTTGGCGGGTCATGGGAAGATCACTTACATTTAGCCGAATTCTCTTATAACAATAGCTATCAAGCAAGTTTGGGAATGTCGCCATTTGAAGCGTTATACGGTAGACCGTGCAGATCTCCCGCATGTTGGGTAGAACCTGGCAACAGACTTGTGTTGGGGCTCGATATGATTCGGGAAGCATCAGATAAAGTCGATTTCATCAAGAAGCGATTGAAAACTGCACAAAGCCGACAGAAAAGTTATGCTGATGCGAGAAGAAGAGATTTATCATTTGCCGTTAGCGATTATGTTTATTTAAGAGTTTCTCCGATGAGGGGAGTAATCAGATTTGGCAAAACTAGGAAGTTGGCACCGAGATTTATTGGTCCCTTTCCTATACTTGAACGGATTGGAACTCTTGCATATAGGGTTTCATTACCTGATTGGTTGCCTGGAGTGCATGATGTGTTCCACGTATCTCAACTTAGAAAACATGTGCATGATCCGGATCTTGTTGTAGAAGAAGCAGCACAACAGGACTTGGAAATTACTCCAGAATTAGCAGTCAGAAGAGAGCCATTGAAGATCATTGGCAAAGAAACTAGAGACCTAAGGAGCAAAAAGATTCATTTAGTTAAAGTGCAGTGGAGTAGGGATCCTAGAGACTGTACTTGGGAGACTGAGGAAAGCATTAAACAAGCCTACCCCAAATGCAGGGTGGACATCTCTGACTAACTCCGGTGCAAGGTACCTTTACAATACTTTGCATTTACATTTTGTTTCCTACTGTACTGTTGTTTCCTTTTCGGAGACGAAAAGTTTTAAGTGGGGGGAGATTGTAACAACTCGGAAAATGTGAACCAATTTAAAATTTTTAAAATTTGTTATTGTTAAAGAATTTAAACAATTGAAATGGAATATTTCAATAAAATAATGTATTGGAAATAGTGAGGCAGTTTGAAAATTAGAACTTAAACTTTGACTGACTGTACCGGGTGGAAAATATAACAGATTTTAGTGAAACCAAAAATATTTAAATCTGTTTATGAATACCTTTCTAATGAATCTAAAAAATCGAAGTATCATAGCAGGAATCAAAAGTTATGGCCAAATGAATTTTCAGAAAGGTCGCTATACAGAATATATAGCCGTTGAAAATAGACATTTTGGAAACGACCTCGGAATTCGACGAAACCACTTTTGTTGGATCCGGGATGTCAAACTATTGCTAGATTTCAAATTTCATAATTTTTGAAGCTAGTATGTGAGCGGGGCAAAGGAAAATGTGATTGGTCAATTTCTGTTAAAATGGGTCGACCAGAAAATGGTCTTTTTGCTAACGATCTCAGAATTCGACGAAACTAGTTTTGTTGGGACTGTATCGTCAAAACATAGCTAGATTTATTTTTCTGGAATTTTTTCGATTCAGTTTGTGGCCCTTGCAAATTGAAATGTACGTTCAAATTGAATATTAAATGTTTTATGATTTAATTTGAAAAATAACTGACTGTAACTGTCGAATTGGCCAACGAAACATATCCCATTGTGTCCGGGATGGGGGTATTTAGCTAGGGGCGACAGTCGTTGGGTTGAAATTGGTGTTCGTTTGTTCAAAGGGATAATTTTGAAATTTAAAATTTAAATATAATGGGCCACCCCCCCTGTGTTTTCTCTCACTACGTTGACCAGTCAAAACTCGATCATACCCCTACCACGAACGACGGAAAACCATTTAAAGCTTCCTGGCCCGATCGCGGCCGCCACGCGCGTTTTCACCGCCCCCTCCAGTTAGCTTTTCTGTTCATCTTCCCCTCCTCTATCAATCCATCCAACCCTCGTTAGAAATAGGTTGATATTCGTGTCGAATTTCTGCGAGGAAGTCGTCGTCTTTGGAGCGCCGCCGTGCATCGCAGGGACCACCGAGTTGAGTGCCACCACCGACGTTGGAGACCCTGTTCGAAGCTCTTCGACGTTGCAGCATCTGATCGTGACTATACTTCACGGATCGATCGTGAAATTAAAACCTAGTTTGGAAGGTTTGAAAAGGTGAGACCTTTGTTTTATCTGAATTTTGAAAAATAATATCTTTCACGTGTGTTGACAAAATTCGATGAAACAAGAAACATCGGGACCGCAAGGAGGCTCTCTACCATCTAGTAGAGACCGCGGATTTTTCTGATCTACCTACGATTTTTAGCACTTCAAAAACCAATGTGAGGAATCTAAATTAAATTGTGTAAATGAAATCGTGTTGTATAAATTATATAAGCGAAGTGTAAATTATATACGCATTGTATACCTCATGTACATGTGTTGTATAATTTATATTAGCGATGTATAAATTATACAAGCGTTATATGAAACATATATGCTTTGAATTGAATTGAAATGCAAGTGAAATATAGAAATAATATATATATATATATATATATTTATTTATACTACCCTCGTCCATAGACCATGGACGATATTTATTGCTTGTGATTGGCGTGAAAATATATAGTATGATGAATGGTTGGAAATAATTGTTTGTGGTTGATATAGTGGTTGAAAAATACCTTTGTGGTTGAAACCTTTGTGGTTGAAAAATACCCTCTTGTGGTTGAAACAAATTAGAATAGAATTGTGGAAATGAAAATAAAACATGCTGCCTGTGTGCGAACTAGATGCATGATTCCCCCTTGTCAAAAACCGCGAGGTTTTAAGGTAGAGCGAGGAGTCGTACTAGGGACGCTCCCGGTTTTAACTACCCTGCCGTTATGCTGCCAAAATTTTCTGAAATATTCATGTGTTAGAATAATTTTCATTTGTTGAAATTATTTTCATATGTTGAAACCGATATTCATGTGTTGAGTTGAAATTCATTCGTTGAATTGAAATTCATGTGTTGAATGTTATTCGAATTTTAAATAAATAGCTTTAACGATAAAAATCACATTTTTATATATATACAAACTATACAGAATATTCATGTGTTGAATTGAAATTCATTCGTTGAATTGAAATTCATGTGTTGAATGTTATTCGAATTTTAAATAAATAGCTTTAACGATAAAAATAACATTTTTATATATATACAAACTATACTGAATATTCATGTGTTGAATTGAAATTCATTCGTTGAATTGAAATTCATGTGTTGAATGTTATTCGAATTTTAAATAAATAGCTTTAACGATAAAAATCAAATTTATATATATATATATACAAACTATACAGAATATTCATGTGTTGAATTGAAATTCATGTGTTGAATGTTATTCGAATTTCAAATAAATAGCTTTAACTATAAAAATCACATTTTTATGTATATACAAACTATACAGAATATTCATGTGTTGAATTGAAATTCATTCGTTGAATTGAAATTCATGTGTTGAATGTTATTCCAAATTTAATTAAATAGCTTTAATGATAAAAATCACATTTTTATTATATATACAAACTATAGAGAACATTCATGTGTTGGATTGGAATTCATTCGTTGAATTGAAATTCATGTGTTGAATGTTATTCGTATTTTAAACAAATGGATTAGACAATAAAAATTATATTTTTTTTAGTGTGAATATGAAGTGTTAAAAACATTCACGTGTTGAATAAATATTTTTGATAATAAAAATATTACTTTTATGATGTATACGCTTTGATAAAAATGCACATGTGTTGAAATAAATATTAGTTCACTAGAAATATTATTATTAGCTTTGTTCTGCATATATATACATGTGTCGAACAGGGAAAATGGATTAGCTGTAGAGTAAAGAAATTATTTGCGTGCCCGACAAATAGGTAAGCCTTGATGAGTTGGCTGCGCAATTTTATTATTATATCAACTCATGTGAATGCCATTGGATGCGGAGTGTTGGTTATTCTGTGTGTAATATTAAACATTGCCATAGGATAGTGACAATTAATTTTGAACTACACTACATGGCATACTTCTTGACGATAGGTTACTTCATCATATTCCACGTAAGCATTTGGAGCTTGTGTGATGAGGTTGAAGATTTACCATACGAGTGAGAGGCTTGTATGGCGATGATTATATATTACAGGTTGAACTGATGACTGATATGGATTATATAAAATATAACGATAAATTGCAAGATTAATAAAAAACCCCACACGGGTCTGGAGTTGACAATAATCACGTCTCTCTAGTCATTAGATACGGCACATGGACTATTTATTCCCACATGGGACGATGTGACGAGGATTTATCCTCTGGAGTAAATAAAAATACACGCTCCCTCAGGTTTGACAGGGTGACGAGAATTTATTCTCTGGAGTTATTATCTATACACGCTCCCCTGTAAACACCAGAATATATCACTATAAATATGTGTATGCTTTATAGGATTTATTGGGTACCTAACACGGCCCAATAAATTTCCAAACCCCTTCCCATACAAAGGAGATTATGGCGAAATTTTTCGAAATATAAAGGCGTTAGTGAAATATTTGAAGTGAAAACGATATTGAAATTAAAAAATGAACTATATATATATATATATATATATATATATATAGAATTGAAAGGAATCGAAGCCGTGCAGTTCTTGTTTTGAAATCGTAATTTGAATCGATTAGTACGAGAGATCCAACCATCGGATTTTCCTGAAACCGCAACCGTTGGGTTCGCCTTGGAAATATCTTTCCAACGGCACCAACTTTGTAAAAATCCAACGGTTGGATTGTCTGGTATGTTTAATTCAAAACTGAAGAAAAACAGCGCCAGAATCATTTATATTTATATATAAATATAAATATAATTAAATTAAATCGAATAACGATGCTGCAGTTCGTATTTTGAAACCGTAACTTCAAACGACTAGTGTGGAAGATCCGGCCGTCGGATTTTCACGAAACTGGAACCGTTGGATTCGCTTTGGGAATATCTTCCCAGTGGTATAGACTTTGTAGAAATCCAACGGTTAGATTTTCCGATATGTGTAAAACAAATTAGGGGAAAAATAGCGCCAGTGCCACGACACGACCTGAAACGCCGTTTTATTAAATATGGCCATTTTTATATAAACAAAAATGGCGAAAAATCGTTATAAAATATTATAAGCAACATGGATTGGAAATAAACCAATTTTTCTTGACCTGCTTGATATTTGATGGTTGTATGTGTTTGACATGAAAATAATACTAAAGAAATGAAATGTGAATGTCGAATAATATAACCATGGAAAGAATGGATTTGAATTCTAATTATACGTGAATTATATGAGAAGGCCGAGCTAACCCTCATTTCAAATAATTGATCTAACGATTCGAAGTTGAAAATACGAAGACGGTTCAAGACCGACGATCTTTGTATCATTTGGATGGACGCTGCTGAGGTTCCTGATTGAAGTAGCTACCGTGAAGGAATGGAAGTAGTAGCCGTCTGAACATATGTGTTGATTGTACGGATATACGAGGAATTTGGTGCCTTCGGTTTCGTTCAGACCCAGAACGGACTTGTAAATGGACCGTGTGTCTGACATTGGATTTTGTTCTATACTGATTGATCTTTGTTAAATATATATCTATTTGGCGGCGGAGAATTTATTCTTTTGCTTAACGCCCTTCTCTGAGATGTACGAGCTCAGAGGTTATATATCGATAGAAATCAGTCGTATAGAGTGGATTGCCTATGTGGCATGCCAAGATGCAGTGATCAAGGCTATTGTTGCAAAGCAAAGTTTTGTGTTCGATGATAAAAGCACGGCCTGCGTGGCCTGGCTTTGTGTATAGCGTGGATTCGCGAGCCGTACACCTCGGTATGAGTCAAAAACGGGATAAGGACCCAAGGAGTGCACGACGTTTCTTTCTAGTTATGGTGGTGTCAGTGACCTACCAGCCCTGACATTTATATCTACTTTTCACCTATGTGGTTGTTGGAATGCGAGGCGCCTCGATTTTAGGTCTGTAAGGACCGGGAAACATGTGTTCAGGAATAACTAATCCTCAAAAGTAAGGGAGGACCGGCCTTGGAGGATCCAAGGGTTACCTAGAGTGTGTAGTCCTGAGGCATTTGCTAGAGTGTCGCGAAGCGGAGAGGAGTTTGCCCCTTGCCTCGACTCATGACGGAAATCCAATTTCCAATACGAGATAACAGATTCAATTGTAACTTATGTATGGCGACATAGTGGCATGGGATGCTCATGTCGTCTATGATTGATATTTATGATGATAATCGTTTTTGAAACATATATGCACTAGTAATAATATCAAATGATTTTGCTTTACACTTATTAAGCATATTTGGCCATTGTAAGGTAAAACTCTATCCTCCGGTTTGCGTTGCATTGTATGACGGGACTTGAGTCTTATAACAGCTTGATTCTTTTCGAAAGCATTGCATTGTTTTAAAGAATTTACTTTGTTTTAAATGCAATGGCAATCAATGGAGTAAACCCGTTCCGCGAAAGTGGCGTGGTCTTATGATTTGCCTTATTACTGTTGTTTAACCAGATAAGTAGATTTCTCGTACCAGTCCCCATGACTGACTCGTTGTTTGTTTCACTTTGCAAACTCAGGTGCCCTTATTTTCACATTGGCAGCCTAGTTCACAGATGACAGGTTGTTTTGGCTTGGCACTGTAGTACGGAGTGCACTTTTGGCTTGATGGCGATGGATTAGATTTGTATTTTTGCTATTGACTTTCTGCTTGTCTTATGTATATGATTCCGCCTATGGCGATGCAGACTGTTTTACTTCCGGTATTTATTATCATATGTATATGTACCGCCTCCTGCGATGTAGACTGATACCCTTATTATGTCTCATTGTTTGTATATATTCCGCCTATGGCGATGGTGACTGATCATTCCCCTTTTATTCACTAAGTTATATCCTACGTTGTGCTATTCTGATGTTGTTACATGTTATGATTCCGCTGCCATAACCATGTAAAATTATTCTATTTATTATTTATGTTATTATCTGTACTCTGCTATGATGATTGATGTGTTATATTCCAATGATTATCCTTAATATCGTCACACGGATTTTGGGATCGTCACATATTTATCTTTGGATAAATAGATATATATAAGTATGAACTTATATATGAAGAAGTAAACAGATAAAAGGAGTAGATTGATTTATAAATGATATTTATAAATTAAGTTAAATATTCATCATTTGGATATATAGAATATATAAGTCAGGACTTATATAAAGAAGTAAGAATAGATTTCAACATCGATGTTTGAAACTGAATATGGACAAAGAGTTAATCAGTTAGGGTTAACCAGTTAGAGTAAAACCATTAGGGTTAACCAGTTAGGTTAAACCATAGAGTTAAACCAGTTAGAGTTAATCAGTTAGAATTAATCAGTTAGAGTTAATCAGTTAGAGTTAATCGATAGACTTAAATCGAATTAGAGTTAATCGATAGAGTTAAATCGAAATAGAGTTATTGAATAGAGTTAAATCAAACTAGAGTTACTAAATAGAGTTAAATTGAACTAGTATTATTGAATAGAGTTAAATTGAAATAGAGTTATTCAAATGGAGTTAATCGAATTTAGTTTATTCAAATAGAGTTGAAATGAGTTAATCGAATTTAGTTATTCGAGGAAGCGAATCGAATCAGAGATATTCGAATGAGATAATCGAATCTAGTTATTCGACAGGAGTTAAATCGAATAAGATTTATTCGAAGAAAGAGATTATCGAATATAAGTATTCGGAAGTAAAAAATCGTATATAAGTTATTCGAATTAGAGTTAATCCAGTAAGAGTTATTAGGTTGGAGTTATTTAAATAAGAGTTATAGATTAGAGTTAACCGAATAGGAGTAAATAAATTAGTTGTCATTATATTATTCGAGTTAGGAAATAAAAGTCATATTAAAGATAATATATTTCGGATGCAGGAGATTATAACACCATTGTTATAATCACGTAAACTTGTAAAAGAGGGGGTTCATAAATAGAATCCGAGGGTTCATAAGGAAGTGTTAAAAAGTTACAAAGGTGAACCTTATCTATTTCGAGATTTGAAAGGTGGTGCAGTTAAGGTCTGAGAGGTAGCTATACCTCAACTTTATTGACTACGCCTTTAATTAAGAAATGGTTACGGTTCAAGTGTGAAGTGGTTAAGTAGATTTAGTAATTTAGTATAGTGGTTTGAGTCGTCATCGCAATATAGTTTTAAACATCTGTTTAAATCCCAATTAAAAAGTTTTGGAAATGTTTTCCAATGTGATAACGTATATTTTCTAAACCTAGAAAATAAGAATTTACAAATATATGGAAACAGGATTAGGGTAAAGAATAAATTAATGATAAATTAATTTAAGATATGATAATGATTGATTGATAGAATTTCCATTTGGAAATAATATCATTGTTTGCACACGTATTTTCCTTTGATAGTTAAATCACAGACTATCGGAGTTTTGACCATTTTACGTTGGTAATATGGAGAGACCGGTTGGATTATTATCCGAAGAACCACTCTGTATTGACAGTAGCGTTGCGAATCAAGTATGCTGAATATATTGAAGACGGAGTAAAGTGCAAGGGCTGTTGTATAAATCTTAGATAACAGTGCCTAAGATGGATATACTGAATAGTGCCTTCGGTTTGTCTAGTCCCAGGACAACTTGTATGGACGAAGGTCTAACAGAGTATATCTGATAGATTGCGTAAGTTGATCTCTTCAAACGTATTCATGTTTGGTGGTGGAGGAATTCGTTTCTCTTAGCTGTATACCCGTGTTATTTTTTGATAAATTAATTTGTGATTTGGAGGATATGACTATGTTACATTCTAAGTGAATGAAGATGTGACATGAAAAAGATAAGCGTAACTTCTAGCCTCACATCCGGTAAATGACAGAAATCGGGCAGGCAGCATGGCTATGTAGGTCGCACCTATTAGGGTGTGTAATCGCCTGATCTAGAGTTTCATTTACTTCTAAAAATCTATTGTCGATACTGTCCCATTCGGGAAACGGTTGCTGATCCCAACCGTTGGTGATATACATTCGATACACTCAAGCGAAATGAGTGGTCGATCATGTGTGGCCGGGTTGCAAGATGTTCTTGTTGAACCTAGTATATTTCTCTCTAGAGGTACACTAGCGAAAGGTGGTTCCATACCTTGTTATAGTTGGAAATCCATTACCCAATACGTGCTTGCGGTTTTGATTATATACTATATATGTAGAACGTGAGATGGAAGCGTTTCTGCTAGATGATTATTATATTGTGGTTGATAGACATTATTATAATATCAAAAGGTTTTTGATATAAAGATATTTTTGATTCTCATAAGGGAAAAACCCGTTCTGTTATACGGCGTGGTCTTATGAGATATCGTTTTGTTGCTCAAACTGTTTTAAACTGTTTTACTCATACCAGTCCCATGACTGACCCGGAGTTTATTTTGTTTTATTTTCCCTAAACTATTGGGTGCCCAATTTTGTATGGGTAGTCAAGTAGTCAGGAATTTACAGATACTTGAAGAGCTGGAGCAGGAGGCTTCAGTATCATATAGCTATAGTTTATTTCCGCTGTGTTGTAAGTGTTGTACTTTGATAATGATGTATATTCAAGTAATGATGTATATTTCAAGTTATGTTATATATATTATATGTTATTCGTTCCGCTGTGAGGTTCATGTTACTCTGATGTTGTGTTCTTCTTCTTCTTCTATTCTAAGTTTCTATCTTATCTTTCCCGACCCTCTAATTTCTTTCGTTAACCATCCGATATTTTCGACTCTTGATGTTCAATATGTGTTGTATATCGGATAATCAAGATCGCAAGTTTTCGGGTCGTTACAGTTGGTATCAGAGCTTAAGGTTAAGTGAATTACCTTGGCTCTATGGCATGACTCGGTAGAGATAGGGTTAATACCCTAGATTGAGTTTGAGTGTATATATACGAGTGCGTATTTTTAATTTGATATAAAGTGGTTTTATATGGTGGAGATTCATTGGTTGAGTTGTTTATGGGTTCTGGTCGGTCAGTTTGATCCACTATATCAGTAGGAGTTTATAAACACTCGAATACGATGGGTCGACACGATATGTTTTGAAAAGAGGGTAAATTAAAATAAGTTTACCCAAGGTATATCTTAATATAGAGAAGATATATATATATATATATATCAAAATTTTAATATGTTGGATATATTGGTTGTTATTATAATCGAGTAAGATTATAAACTAAATGGTTATGTAAATAACTAATCAAAATTCATATAAGTAAAATATGTGAAATCAAATGAGTTAAATCTGAAATTTAAACCAGAAATTGAATTAAAATTCTAGAAAATTGGATAAGTGTTTGTAAACAGATTTGGATTAAAAATAAGGAAAATTTAAGATCCTGGGAGATATTAAATTGCTTTACAAGCAGTGTGAATTATATTTTGAAATGAATTTCAAAGTGGAAATGTTTAGAAATGGTTTTATAGTATTGAACTCACTTCGATCACTGGAAAATAGATTCTGATGATGACAACTGCATCATCAGTATTCATTTTCGAGTTGTAAGTGACGAATTACTACCAGAGATACTGTTTTGAATTTGCTTTGGGAAAGACAAGTGGTGTTGAATTTCAAAAAGGAAATTTTGATTTTTGAAAAGAGTAAACTGTTTAAAAACTCTCAGGGAAAGACTATTTGAATTAAAAACAAATTTAACAGAAATTTGTGAAATCAAATTTGAATTAAAGTAAAGCCAGTAAAGTGGTAACTGAGATTGAATTATAATGATATCAAGACAAATTAGATTGTGAGATTCAAATTTGAAGTGTAATGTGATAATCAAGTTAAGAGCTGGGAATCAAGAAGAAACTTGAGTTGAAATGATATTTGGCTCGGATATAAGCGAATGGTTGTGTTGTGGATAAAAGCAGATTGGAATTTGATTGGGATGACCCTTATATCCGCTGAATTGATAACAGGTGGAAAGGATATAATGATATGCCGATAAAAAGGTACAAGTTTATATTTCTATTGGATATAAGATTTATGAGCCGAATTGGCAAGCCGCTTGGCTGTTTGATTTTCTTTTGGGATGGAGATGGCCCAGAGAGGTGAGTGGTGATTTGATGTATTGACCAGTACAAAGGAGGTGCTGGCGAAATTTTTCAAAAAATTAAGGTGCTAGAAAATTTTCAGGATTTTTGAAAATTTTCGTTGATAAGAATTAATTAATATTTAATTGAAATTAAATTGGTCCAACTGGAAACTGAAGGCAAGAAGTGAACAAATAAATTATAACCAGTTAGTAGAGTTGTTTTCTACCTTAGCAATTTCCAGGACGAAATTATTTTAAGTGGGGAAGAATGTAATGACCCGTATTTTCAGCGATATAATAATTAATTTATTTAATTATTTAAAGGGTGATTAAAAGGATTTAATGATCATGGAATTAAATAATGGTGAATATTTAATTAAAATAATAAATTAAATAATATATTTAATTCTAAAATAATCAGAATTGGCTGAAATGATGATATGGTGTGAACTGGATCAGCTGTGATATTTAATTCAGTTTAGAATTGAATTAGAATAACGAATATATTATTTGAACGACAGTTTGAACGCATAATTATATTATAATTAAAATCGAGCTTGAAATAGCGCTGCAGTTCGTAATTTGGCGATTTGAACTTCAACTGAATGTACAGGATTCGTTTTAAGCCGGATTTCTGTGAATCAAGAAACGTATGGAGCTCGTGGAGTATATCTTTCTAGTGGAAGAGAAAAATCTGGATTTTGTTGGGTAGATTTTGATTTACGTCCAAATCAAATTTTAGAAAAGTCGCTGTGGAATTCCTTTATAATTTATAAAGGAATTATTTATATTTTAAAAAGGAATTTCAATTTAAATCGAATATCGATTTAATCGGGATTTGAAATATCAAGTTATAAATCCCAGTAGAGCTGTATGGTATTCCACTGTGAGTATATACGATAATATAAATTTATTTGTATTTAATTTAATTATATTTAAATATATTTATATATTTAAATGGGTCATTCAGAGCTTTAAAAATAGCCAGTTTTGAAACGACCTCAGAATTCGACGAAACCAATTTTGTTGGATCCGCAATATTAAATTATTGCTAGATTTCAATTTCCGTGATTTTTGAAGTTAGATGTGGCCGTACGGATTTTTAGAGTGAAAAACAGTAAGTATTTTGACGGTTAAAAATACGCTATGTGAGCATACGAAGTCGAAATTCGATGAAACTAGTTTCGTTGGGTCTGCAATGTCGAACTCTAGCTGCATGTCCAGTTTGGTGATTTTAAGAGATCGTATGTGGTTGCTGGGATTTTTAGAAAGCAGATACAAGGAGAAAATCGAGAAAATAAAATAGAAAAAAAATCAAATTTAAAATATCCTCCTCCATTTCTATGATCCAACACAGGCCACACGGCCTTCGTTCTCAACCACAAACCTTACCAACCGCAAATGCAAGTATAAAAACAGTCCCGTTCTCAAAAATCCCAATCGCAGCAAGAATTCCAAAAGAGGAAATCAAAATAAGTACAAATAAAATCCTAGAAATCATCCTGTAAATATATTTGAATCCCTAAAGGAGTTCTCTTCACTTTGATACCCATTTTACATGGTTCGACGCTCGTTCCTGGAGTTCGAAGTTTCAATAGTCCATCCAGTGTTAGCAAAATGGTGAAGAGGATTTGTCGATGTTGGTTTTCGACATCGTTTTGGGCCTTAGCGGGGAGTTTAGCATCTCGCCTAAGTTGTTTGGGTGATTTCGAACATATTTATGTCGATGGTCACTGTGTGGGTTCGAACGGACCACTGTAGTCACGATGATCGAATGAGGTGCAGTTTGTAGGAGGAAAGTATGGGGAGGTGGAGTTCAAAACGAGGAGGAGAATGGTGCGATCGGTGGTGGAATTCATGAAGAAACAGTGCGGATGAAGTTCCTGAAGTTTGAAATGATGAGTTCAAAAGGAGCAGGTCACAATTTGGGGAAGAAGGGATTAGCGGGTCTGGAGGGTATTGGGCCACGATGGAGTAATAAGGGGTCGAGGCCCAATAGGATTTAATTTATTTTAATTCCTAGCTTTATTTCAATGTTAATGTTTATAAACTTCTCGTCGTTATAACTTTTTCACACGAAAACGAAATTCAGCGAAACTGGTCGCGTTAGGACCGTATAGACGAGGGCAACGTCATGGAACTGACTAGGAGTGGATTAGAGCTCGTTTGAATTTATAGCGAAATGAATTTTTTGATTCAAATCAAACAAACAGTTTATCGTTCTTTAACGATGAACTGCCAATGTGATTAAACCTCACAAACTCTGAATAGTTTATAATTTCATGTTGTATTTTTAGAACTATTAAATATTGGTTGATTGACTGTGTATTGACTGTTTGATTGAACTACTAGTCAGTTAGTTGAATTTCTATATTGATTCTATTTAACAGAATATATCATATGGAACTGAAAGTGATGTTGATTTATTTTGTAACGTCTGTGGATGCAGGGAAACAGGTTGGAGGAATCCGACTGGATTCCTCGACAGCTATTTTATTATTTTCATGTATTGTGATATATGACGTGGTTTATAATCTGTTGTTGATTATATGTGTATGGACGATATTGGTCATCGTGATTTGATGTGTTAAGTACCATAAAATATCGAAATGGAAAAAGGAGATTTTCAAAATGAATATTGAAATTAGATTATTTATAAAATCAAAGGGGTTTTATAAAAGAGATAATATTTATAAAATCAAAGAAGATTTTATACAGGAAATTATTTATAAATGGGATATTTATAAATAGGAAATATGTTTAAGTGGAATTTTATATGAAGGGAAATTTTATAAATGGAATATTTATAAAGTGAATTATTTATTTAGAATAAATAAATTAGACATTTAAATGGATTATTTATTTGTCAAATAAATAGGATAAGATAAAGAGATATTGACTTAGAAAATAAATAAGTTATTAAAAGGACATTCAGTAGGAAATAAATAAGTTATAAAAAGGGATTATTTATTTAGAGAATGAATAAAGAAATATTTGTAAACCATTTATAAATAAAATAGAAGGAGAAATATGTGTAAAACATTTACAAATAGGTTATAAAGGATATTAGTTTGTTAAATAAATAGGATAAGAAAAGGATATTTAATTGTTAAATGAATAGAATAAGATAAAAGGAATATTTGCTTAGAAAACAAATAAGATATTATATAGGAAATATTTGCAACACATTTGCAAATAGAGTTGAAAAGGAAATATTCGCAAACCATTTGCAAATAGAATTTAAAAGGGTAATATTTGTAAACCATTTACAAATAAAGATTTGAAAAGGAAACATTCGCAAACCATTTGCAAATAGAATTTAAAAGGGTAATATTTGTAAACCATTTACAAATAAAGATTTAATAGGAAATATGGGTAAAGGTATTTAGAAATAAATAGATTATAAAGGAAATATTTATCTTTGGATAAATAGATATATATAAGTCTGAACTTATATATGAAGAAGTAAACAGATAAAAGGAGTAGATTGATTTATAATTGTTATTTATAAATTAAGTTAAATATTTATCATTTGGATAAATAGAATATATAAGTCAGGACTTATATAAAGAAGTAAGAATCGATTTCAACATCGATGTTTGAAACTGAATAAGGACAAAGAGTTAATCAGTTAGGGTTAACCAGTTAGAGTAAAACCATTAGGGTTAACCAGTTAGCTTAAACCGTAGAGTTAAACCAGTTAGAGTTAATCAGTTAGAGTTAATCAGTTAGAGTTAATCGATAGAGTTAAATCGAATTAGAGTTAATCGATAGAGCTAAATCGAACTAGAGTTATTGAATAGAGTTAAATCGAACTAGAGTTTTTGAACAGAGTTAAATCGAACTAGAGTTATTCAAATGGACTTAATCGAATTTAGTTTATTCAAATAGAGTTGAAATGAGTTAATCGAATTTAGTTATTCGAGGAAGTGAATCGAATCAGAGATATTCGAAGTGAGATAATCAAATCTAGTTATTCGACAGGGGTAAAATCAAATAAGATTTATTCGAAGAAAGAGATTATCGAATATAAGTATTCGGAAGTAAGAAAATCGAATATAAGTTATTTGAATAAGTTATTCGAATAAGAGTTAATCCAGTAAGAGTTATTATGTTGGAGTTATTCAAATAAGAGTTATAGATTAGAGTTAACCGAATAGGAGTAAATAAATTAGTTGTCATTATATTATTCGAGTTAGGAAATAAAAGTCATATTAAAGATAATATATTTCGGATGCAGGAGATTATAACACCATTGTTATAATCATGTAAACTTGTAAAAGAAGGGGGTTCGTAAAAGGAAGTGTTAAAGAGTTAAAAAGGTGAACCTTATCTATTTCGAGATTTGAAAGGTGGTTCAGTTAAGGTCTGAGAGGTAGCTATACCCCAACTTGATTGACTACGTTTTTAATTAAGAAATGGTTACGGTTCGAGTGTGAAGTGGTTAAGTAGATTTAGTAATTTAGTATAACGGTTTGAGTCGTCATCGCAATATAGTTTTAAACATCTGTTTAAATCCCAATTAAGAAGTTTCGGAAATGTTTTCCAGTGTTATAATGTATATTTTCTAAACCTAGAAAATAAGAATTTACAAATATATGGAAACAGGATTAGGGTATAGAATAGATTAATGATAAATTAATTTAAGATATGATAATGATTGATGGTTGATTGATAGAATTTCCATTTGGAAATAATATCATTGTTTGCACACGTATTTTCCTTCGATAGTTAAATCACAGACTATCGAAGTTTTGACCATTTTACGTTGTTAATATGGAGAGACCAGTTGGATTATTAACTGAAGAACCACTCTGTATTGACAGTAGCGTTGCGAATCGAGTATGCTAAATATATTGAAGACGGAGTAAAGTGCAAGGGTTGTTGTATAAATCTTAGATAACAGTGCCTAAGATGGATATACTGAATAGTGCCTTCTTTGTCCAGTCCGAGGACAATTTGTATGGACGAAGGTCTGACAGAGTATATCTGATAGATTGTGTAAGTTGATCTCTTCAAACGTATTCACGATTGGTGGCGGAGGAATTCGTTTCTCTTAGCTTTATACCCGTATTATTTTTGGATAAATCAATTTGTGATTTGGTGGGTATGACAATGTGACATTCTAAGTGAATGAAGATGTGACATGAAAAAGATAAGCGTAGCTTCTAGCCTCACATCCGGTAAATGATAGAAATCGGGCAGGCAGCATGGCTATGTAGGTCGCACCTATTAGTGTGTGTAATCGCCTGATCTAGAGTTTCATTTACTTCTAAAAATCTATTGTCGATACTGTCCCATTCGAGAAACGGTTGCTGATCCCAACCGTTGGTGATATACATTTGATACACTCAAGCGAAATGAGTGGTCGGTCATGTGTGGCCGGGTTGCAAGATGTTCTTGTTGAACCCAGTGTATTCCTCTCTAGAGTTACACTAGCGAAAGGTGGTTCCATACCTTGTCATAGTTGGAAATCCATTACCCAATACGTGCTTGCGGTTTTGATTGTATACTATATATGTAGAACGTGAGATGGAAGCGTTTCTGCTAGATGATTATTATATTGTGGTTGATAGATATTATTATAATATCAAAAGTTTTTTGATATAAAGATATTTTTGATTCTCAGAAGGGAAAAACCCATTCCGTTATACGGCGTGGGCTTATGAAATATCATTTTGTTGCTCAAACTGTTTTAAACTGTTTTACTCATACCAGTCCCATAACTGACCCGGAGTTTATTTTGTTTTGTTTTCCCTAAACTCTTGGGTGCCCAATTTTGTACGGGCAGTCATGTAGTCAGGAATTTACAGATACTTGAAGAGCTGGAGCAAGAGGCTTCAGGATCATATAGCTATAGTTTATTTCCGCTGTGTTGTAAGTGTTGTACTTTGATAATGATGTATATTCAAGTAATGATGTATACTTCAAGTTATATTATATATATTATATGTTATTCATCCCGCTGTGAGGTTTGTGTTACTCTGATGTTGTGTTCTTCTTCTTCTATTCTAAGTTTCTATCTTATCTTTCCTCATCCTCCAATTTTTTCATTAACCATCCGGTATTTTCGACTCTTGATGTTCGATATGTGTTGTATATCAATAATCAAGATCGCAAATTTTCGGGTCGTTACACATTCAAAATTTGGAAATCGAACAGAATCGTTTGGCGAACAAACGACGATCCGATAAATAATTTAAAATTTAAAATAACGTCGGGTATAACCAGAGCCAGACTACAATTAGATTTATTTTTATTAAATTCAGAACGTTGAAATGAAGGGGTACATATAATTTTTGTCGTATTCGATGACTTTGTTTGCGGTACGAATATGGAGCGTTCAACGTCAGTTCACAATACAGTTAAATATTAAGTAAACCCAAATAAACCCACCTCAGTTAAATTGTTTCCTACCTCAGATGAATTCCGCGCAGACCTATCTCTTGAATCTACGCGCTACTCTATAATCTATGGATTGACGTCGTTCATATCCTCGTTCTCTCATTCTATAAAACAACACCCTTTCCATTCTTTTTCAGAAAATCCATTTTTTTCTTCCTTGTTCATTTTAATGGCTACCATCCCCAAATCATCACCAAAAATCCGTTGCCTCCTTGTTTAGATTGAAACCGCAAGCCACCAAATCAGATCGACACCCTCCACCCTAAATTTTGAAGAGGAACTACTAGCTTTCGCCCAAATCAGAATTCGCCTCATTGAATCCATGGAAAAGAGTGGCCGCTATTTCAATCAGCTCGGTCGCCTTCCGATGTCACCAAGACACGTCTTCCTCGTCGCCATCCATCGCCTTAGAGCCACTCAGTTTTGTGCCGACCACGATTGCAATTCGCTTTCACGATTAAGTTTAGTTTTCAAGCACTTCAACTTCACTATGTTCTGAAATGAAATGTTCGATTTTGTTGGACTGCTCTTAATTTCTGAATTATGGGTATTACGATTTGTTCCTGCATCTTTTCCATGGGCAGTGTGATTGATCTTGGCCTTGTTCAGTTACTTTGTCTGACCCTCTTTTACTATGCGTGTCCTATTTGCATGAGTAGTATATGTTAGTGCAAACCCCACCTCGTTTGTCAACCTAAGAATCATGTGCTTTATTTTTATATTAGTGGCCAGGTTTTTAGAGTAACAATCACTCATGAAACAATCCAAAAAGTAATATGAAAATTTATTCGACAACAGTATTGGTATATTTTTCCGGGAATAATCAGTGTTGGATGTATTTCTTTCGAAGCAACAAGGCTTGTGCTATATACATGTGAGACGATTATGGTTAGTTCATTCTTTCCTAAGGTAAGGCACAAGTTAAGGTCTGGTCCTTGTCCTATACACATTTTATGTTATTTTACACTTTTTTTTAAAAAAGGGTCTCACTATAAACTCTTATGATGTTTATTTATAGAAGAATTCCAGTTAAACCCAATAACACAATATTCCTAACTGCTTAATAAGGTCATGTATACAAGTTAATGAGTTTATGAAGTAGGATTGAGTGGTAACATGAATTCTTCGCCACTGTTATTTTCAGGCCTCTAATTCCATATTTTGTTTTTGATCACATTTCTAGTTAGTATTTTGAACTTTCAATGACTGAGAATATTAGTTAATAGTAATATTAGGGTGACAAATGCGGCCCACTACTCCTTGTGTCAATCTCAACATTTGGTTTACAAAATAGATGATTTGAATACTAACTTAAATATAAGTGATTCTGTGCTTCTAGCAGGTCTTTTGAAGATAGCTTTTTTCTTCATAACCTGCCATATTTGATTTTTGTAATTTAGTGCAAAGGAGTATTTTAAATCGTGTAGAAAACTGAGAAATGGGTTGGGGGTTTTATAAGAGCTGCAGGGGTGCGTAACAATCTACTTAGCACATAAAATGAAATGGATAAGGATCGATTAAGAAAATAGTTAAAAGATGCTTCTCGATATTACTCCATGTAGTCAATCATCAAACCGAGTACTATTAAGTAAATTTAAGTGGGTTGATGCCTTATCGGGAGTCCTGTGCATATGGTTTCTCGCAGTTAATAATGTCTCCCAAACAGACATCAAAACCAGCCAAAAAATACAGTGCATACGGTGAAATTTGCAATATAGCTCAAAATATATTATGCATATATATACATTAGAGCTCAATATGTTTACTGTCAAATCTTTTTTTTTTTAAACCTAAAGCTGGGATGGACCTCTTTAGCCAATAAGTGGCTTTGCTATTTCTTGCTATTTATGTTGAAATGTTTACTGTCAAACCTATTCTATGATATTATGACCAATTAACTACCCTGAGTAATGTTGTTGAAACCATTGACTTCACAGTCACACTTGGCTTTACAAAAAATAGCATTGTATCTTTGTGCTTTCTTAATTAGATTTGTGTGCACAATCAGTTGAGTTAATTACCTTTGACCAGTGACCAACTATTATGAAATATCACCACTTCCGTTAAGGAAAAGGAGCTCGTTTAACTTTATATGTACGTACATATTCAATGCTGAGTTATATCTGAACTTGTATGTGCTTCCTTTGTATGTGAAAAATGTTATAATTATATATTGCTTGAATTGAAAATATAAAGGGCTTTCAACACGGTATGTTTAAATAACACTTAATTTTGACAGTTTTGGAAATAAGCTGAGTAATGAATATTATTTCTCTATATTGTCAGACTTGATTGTGAATTTTTAGTAAGTCTTAGGAAAGTGCCACTTGGTATAAAAAACATGTATCAACTACTTGTAAAGTAAGTCATGCAATTTACAGTGATGTATTGGTTCCAAATACATATCGAGCTATTTTTTTTCTAGTTCATATGTTATTTCCTTGTGCGCTTGTTTGTTGAGTCAACTTTTGATAAATCCATGTATTCTTTGCACCTGAAAGCCATGAACCTTGTTAAGCTATGTTGACTCGTTATTATGCCTATTTGAAACTTATGTATGACTTAATGGTTGCGGGAAACATTAGTATGTCAGACTTACTACTGTAACAACCCGGAAAATCTGAACCAGTTTGAAAATTTTAATTTGGATATTTTAGTGAATTTAAAATATTTTAAATGATAACGACGAAAAGTGAGTTTGAATCGACGTTTGAAAATAAATATAATTAATTCTAATTATAAACAAGGCCTGAAATGGCGCGGTAGTTTCAAAATTTCAATTTAAACTTTGACTGACTGTACCGGGTGCAAATTAAAACGGATTCCAGTGAAACCAAAAATATTTAAATCTGTTAGTGAATATCTTTCTAACGAATCTGAAAAATCAAATTTTCATAGCAGGAAGCAAAAGCTATGGCCAAACGAATTTTCAGAAAGGTCGTTATAGAGTTTATATAGCCCGTGAAAATGGCCATTTTGCAAAGGACCTCAGAATTTGACGAAACCACTTTTGTTGAATCCAGGATGTCAAATTATTGCTAGGTTTCAAATTTCATAATTTTTGAAGCTAGTATGTGAGCGTGGCAAAGGAAAATGTGTTTGGTTGATTTCTATTAAATTGGATCGACCAGAAAAGGGTCATTTTTCAAACGGCCTCAGAATTCGAGAAAACTAGTTTCGTTGGGACCGTATCGTCAAAACATAGCTAGATTTATTTTTCGGGAATTTTTAGAATCAATATGTGGCCCCGGAAAATTGAAATGTACGTTCAAATTAAATATTGAATGTTTTATATTTTAACTTGAAGGAAAACTGACTGAAACAGTCGAATGGGCCTTCGAAACATATCCTATTGTGTTCGGAATGGGGGTATTTAGCTAAGGACGACAGTCGTTGGGTTTGGATTGGAGTTCGTATGAGATAAGGGGTATATTTGGATTTTTAAAATTTATAAATAATAAAAAAATCATATTGGCCCGTTCATATTTCTCTCTCCCCGATATCATCCAGAATGACGGTGGAAACACCCTCTTCCTTCATCCCTCGATTGCGCCTCTTACAAGCAAAATCAGCCCCTCCTCCAGTTGAAGATTTTGAAGAGCTCGAGACGAGCTTCAAATCCATATATAGTTTGTATTTTTTCGTTCAGCGTTCAAGGAGAATTGAGCTAGGGAAGTTCGGGCGTTCAACCCGCCGCCGCACCCTCCTCCGGTCGTCGAACTGACCAAGTCCCCCGGCCGCAGGTGCGCCGCTCCTCCCCCTCCGACGCTGCAAAGGCCGATCGACGTATAGCTGCACGGATTCGAAGAAAAATCGAAACCTAGTTTCGAACCCTTCAGCTAAGGTACGACTGATTTTAATTAAACATATTATAACACTTTAAAGCGCTACGGTTTGTTGACGAAATTCGGTGAAACAAAAGACAGTGGACTCGTGCAGACGTCTTCTACATTCTAGAAGAGACCGGATATTTTCTGAGCCTTCTGCTATTTTTGGGGGAGTGGAACCCAATGTGAGATTTCTGAATTATAAACGATATGGAAAACGACGATTTATAAATTATATAGTCGATGTATGAGTTATATAAGCGTTGCACACCTCATGTATAAGTGTTGTATAAGTTGTACGTTTGATGTATAAGTTATATATGCATTGTAAAAATTATATATGTGTTGAAATGGAAGTGAAATATACTTCTATATATATATATATATATATATATATATATATATATATATATATATATATATATATATATATGCACACACACCCCTCGTCCACAAACCATGGACGATATTTATTGGTGTGAAAACTGGTTGATAGCGAATGGTTGATTAGAATTGTTTGTGGTTGATGATGAAAGCACCGCCTGTGTGGCGTAGCTTTGTGTATAACGTGAATTCGCGAGCCTCACACCCCGGTATGAACCAGAAACGAGAGAGGACCTCAGCGAGGGCATGCATTTCCTTCTAGCTAGAGGTGGTGTCAGTGCTCAGAACCGGCTGACATTTATACTATTTCTCACCTATGTGGTTGTTGCTGTTGTAAGGCGCCTCAGATATATCGGTCGATCCGGGACCGATGGAGTCATTCGTTGGCTCATTTACGCCCCAAAGGGCGGGGAAACATATTGTTCAGGCACTATAATCCACTCCGTGTGGACTGGCCCTGACGATCCAAGGGGTAGTTGCGGCTGTTCCGGAGACATGGGCTAGATTGTCTCGAATTCGGTAAGGACTATCTTTTGCCTTGGTTCATGATGGAAATCCAATTTCCAAATACGTGAATTTGCGGTTTTGATTGTATACCTATATATGGCGACATGTTATATGGTACCCACGTCGCCTATGATTGATATTTATGATTGTTTTATAAAATTAGAAACTAACTGGAAACAAGCTAAGATGGATGGTTTCCTGGGTATTGGTCTGATGTTGGTTTCGGCCTTCGGGGTTAATACCTAGGGAATCGTTCTCTTACTATTTTACAGTTGGAGTCTGATTAAGAATTCTTTTGTTTTATTCATATCAAGCATATTTTGGCCATTATAAGGTAAAACTCTATCCTTCAGTTTGCATTGCATTGTGTGATGGGAACTGAGTCTTATAATGGCTTCATTTTTATAAAAAGAATTACGATGTTTAAAGGATTTACTTTTTTTAAAGCACTGGCAATCCAATGGAGTAAACCCGTTCCGCGAAAGTGGCGTGGTCCTGTGATTAGCCAAATTATATAATGTGTTAAGTAGATTTCTCATACCAGTCCCATGACTGACTCATAGTTTGTTTCACTTACAAACTTGGGTGCCCCTATTTCTACATGGGCAGCCTTGTCTTCAGGTTTTAGCAGGCTCTTTCTGGATAGCTGGAGCTGAAGACATATTCTATCATTTATCTCTTTTTATGCAGTTCAGCTCCTATTGTATATATTATGTTTGTTTTCCACTGTAGACATTTATGTATAGCTGAACTGTATTTGTACTAAGTATGATCCTGTATACTGCGTAACTCTGATGATTATGTTTATCCAGTGTATTATTTGTACATTATCTGGTGTATTTATTTATTTTTGTTCTACTGTTATCTGTTTATGTGTTATATTCCAAAGATTACCCTTGCCGCCGTCAGTATGGAGTTTGGGGTCGTCACAACTACCCTTACCTGAGTTGAAATTTTAAACTTAACTATAGGTTTAACATGAATTAGAAAGGATATTAATTGCTGTCTGGAATTGAAAATTGTTCAAAATAGGACTGAACTGTTCTGGTTATAAGTATGGGTACATTGGCAGTTTGTGGACTTAACTATATTGCCATATTAGCTATGCTGACAAGTATGCATTGACACACACACACACACACACACACACACACACATATATATATATATATATATATATATATATATATTTGGTCAGCTTAGTTGTTATCCTCATGTGCCTTGATTTATTTGCATTTCCTTTTACCAACGTTCCCTTTTATTTTGGTCGCATGCATTTAACGAAGTCTGCTCTGATTTCCTGTGTCGGGTTATTTAACAAGTTTCATGGGTTTGATACTGGAATGTTTACATACCTCGTTGTGCATTTCTTGTTTATGCAAAGCATGATTTTTGTATGTATGTGGTGGCCGATGCATATGTGTATATGTATAATATCGTATGTGTATATACGTATCGTCGGCATACATATTTACATAAATATACACGCTGCCCGAATTTGTTTAGTCCAAGTTGCTATGCTATTATCTCATGTTCGGTATGGGAAGCTGAGGCCGTCTACACGTGTATACACATGTAGATTGGCAAGCTCTCATGATCATCGGTCCCTGCAGATATAACTGATACGAATAGATACCACCACTATTTAATTTTTATATAAACTCGATATTGGGATTAACTATTTTATTTCAGTTTATATTGAAATTAGTTTACTTGAACTATGATTTAATCATGACTCGGGTGTTTTATGTTTTTACATGGAACGCTCGGGTCAGATCCAGGTGTTACAGATTTAAAGATCACAGCTTATGATTCGAAGATTGGAAAAAACTGGGGGTTCTGAAGATGCGCACTCTGAAGATTTCAAACCAGTAAATAATTTTCCTTGCATTTAAACTGTATTTTAAAAATTCCACTGTATATAGAGAATTTTTGTATTCAAAAATTCTGATTATAAATAAAAGTTTCATTCTGCTGTTCAAATTATTTATTTTTTATTTCTGTGTTGATTCTGCTGTTAAACTCTGTAAGCTAAATAAAGGTCCGTCGATTTGAACGCTTTAAGTTGGTTTAATTACCAATTTGAAGTGGTCAAAAAGGAAGGACGTTACACGAGGCGCATGCTCGATTTCCAGCAAACCATAATGGCGTTCGAACCCTATAAAAACTATACGGAATCGATGCCAACACTGATACGAGTTCATATATATATGCACTATAATTTATAGACTTGTATTTGCATTTGTTTGGATTTTTTCTTTGTTGCGTTTTAATGTGAGGATGAAATTTTTGTGGCGGCTTCAGTAATTGACCGAAGAAAAGTAATTCTAGGGTTAGGAAGGAAGTGGGATATTTATAGAGTAATTCAAATATTTATTTATTTGAATATTATATTGAATTTTAAGCAAACGCTATTTTTATTTGTGCTCTAAAATTCCTATAATCACAAATGACATCCAAAAATCACGAAACTGGACATGCAGCTACAGCTCGACATTACGGACCAACCGAAATTTGTTGCTTCTAATTCTAACTTCGTTTGCTCGCACAGCGTATTTTTAACCGTCAAAATACTGGCTATTTTTCACATTAAAATTCCGCACGGCCACATACTGACTTCAAAAATCAGAAAATTGAAATCTAGCAATAAATTAATATTGCGGATCAACAAAATTAGTTTCATCGAAAACGGAGGTCGTTTGCAAAACTGGCTATTTTTAAAGCTCTAAATAACCCATTTAAATATATAAATATATTTAAAAATAATTAAATTAAATAACTAAAAATAAATATTATTGTATATATCCACACTAGGATATCATACAACTCCAGTTATAACTCGATATTTCAAAATTCCCAGTTATAGCGATATTCGATTTATATAAAAAAATCCTTTTATAATATAAATATATATTTATAAATTTCAAAGGAATTCCATAGTGACTTTTCAAAATTTTGATTTGGATATAAATAAAAATCTACATAATGAAATCCCGATTTTTATTTTTCATTAGAAAAATATACTTCACCAGCTCCGAACGTTTCTTGTTTCACAGAAATCCGATTTAAAACAGACCCTGTATATTCAGTTGAAGTTCAAATCACCAATTTATGAATTTCCACGCCATTTCGAGCTCGATTATAATTATAATATAATTTTGCGTTCAAACTTCATTTGAATAATATATTCATTATTCTAATTCAAATTCTAAACTGAATTATATATTTTGAATTGCGCAATTCACACCGTATCGTCAATTCACTATTTCTGACTATTTCATAAATAAATATATTATTCTATTATTTATATTTATTAAATATTCACTATTATTTAATTAAACAACCATTTAATTCTCTATATCACTTTTTAATAATTAAATAAATAAATTATTATATTGTTAAAATACGGGACATTACATTCATCCCCACTTAAAATAATTTCGTCCTCGAAATTGCTAAGGTAGAAAACAAACCCTACTACCTGGTTAAAAATTATTTGTTTACTTTTTTAACTTTAGTTTCACTATACCAATTAATTTAGATTAAATATTAACTCATATTTTTATTAACGAAAATTTTCAAAAATCTTGAAAATATCCTAACACCCGAAATTTTCGAAAAATTTCGCCAGCACCTCCTTTGTACTGGTCAATCGGTACAACTACAACTCGCCTGTCTGGGCCTTCTTCAACCCAAAAGAAAATCAAACAACCAAGCGGCTTGCCAATTCGGCTCATCAAAATCTCAAACCCATATGTAATATAAACTGGTACCTTTTTGTCGGGCATATCAATACATCCTTTCCATCTGTTACAAATTCTGCATATACCAATGTCATCCCAATCAATTTCCAGTCAATTCGTTCTCAACACAATCATTCGCTTATCTAAGCCAAATTTCATTCTCAATTTCTATTTAACAAATCCAAATTTCTCGATATCCTTCTAATCCAATTCAACTCCAATTTGGTTTTAAATCAAACAATCTCTCCTTGGGAATTTTAAATAACTTATCTTTTCCAAAACAAAAACCAAATATTCGCTTTTTGAAATCAAAACAACTTGTTTTCTCAAAACAATTCAAAAATAATATCTTTGGTAGTAATCCATCACTTACAACTCGAAAATGAATATCGATGATGTCATGATCAACATCGGAATCTATTTCCAGCCATCGAAGTGAGTTCAATACTATATCGCTTTCAGACTATATCTAAACACTTCCATTTTGAAATTCATTTCAAAATACCATTTTCAATGCATGTAAAACAATTTAAAATCTCCCAGGATTTTAAAATTCTCATATATTGAATCCAATTCCATTTACAAACACTTTTCCAAACCCCAGAGTTTTAAATTTCAATTCTGGTTTAAATTCAGATTTAATTTATCTAGTAACACTTACATGAATTTTGATTAGTTATTTACATAACCGTTTCAATTTTAATCTTATCTGATTATAATCACAACCAACACATCCAATATACTATATTTCCAATATATATATTTTCTTTTGTATCAAAATATAATTTTGGGTAAAAATATTTTGTTTACCCTTCTTTCAAAACATATCGTGTCGGTCCATCGTATTCGAGTGTTTAGAAACTCCTATCGATACAGTGGATCAAACTGATCGACCAGAACTCATAAACAACTCAACCAATAAATCTCCACAATATAAAACAATTTTATATTGAATAACAAATATGCGCTCATATATACACTCAACTCAATCTAGGGTATTATAACCCTATCTGTACTGAGTCACGCCACAGAGCCAAGGTAATAACTTGACCTTCAGCTATGATGCCACTGTAACGACCCGGGTTTTCGCGATCCTGGATATCGGCATACAACACTATGTCGACTATTCAAGCATCGGAAATACCAGATAGTCCATGAAAGAAATTAGAGGGTGAGGATAGATAAGATAGAAACTTAGAATAGAAGAAGAAGAAGAACATACAACATCAGAGTAACACGAATCTCACAGCGAAACGAATAACATATAATCGATAACATACCTTTGAAATAAAATCAGTATATGTATACAGTAACATTATCAAAGTACAACACTTACAACACAGCGGAATAAACAATAGCTGTATAATCCAGAAGCCTCTTGCTCCAAGCTCTCCAAGTATATCTGTAAAATCCTGACTACTTAACTGTCCGAACAAAATTGGGCACCCAAGAGTTTAGGGAAAACAAAACAAAATAAACTCTGGGTCAGTCATGGGACTGGTGCGAGTAAAAGAATTTAAAACAGTTTGAGTATTCAAATGATATCTCATAAGACCACGCCGTATAATGGAACGGGTTTTTCCCTTATGAGAATCTAAAACATTTTGATTTAACTTTCAAATCATTTTGAAAGAAATGATAATCTTTATATCAAAACTCATTGATATTATAATAGTGTCTATCAACCAAAATATAATAATCATCTTGCAGAACGCTTCCATCTCACGTTCCACATATATAATATACAATCAAAATCGCAAGCACTTATTGGGTAATGGATTTCCAACTATGACAAGGTATGGAACCACCTTCTGATAGTGTACCTCTGGAGAGGAATATACTGGGTTCAACAAGAACATCTTGCAACCCGACCACACATGACCAACCACTCATTTCGCTTGAGTGTATCAAATGTATATCACCAACGGTTAGGATCAGCAACCGTTTCCCAAATGGGATAGCATCGACAATAGATTATAGAATGAAATGAATATCTCTAGATAGGTAATAATATACCCTAATTGGCAGCTAATCACTTAGCCATGCTGCCTGCCCGATTTTTGTCATTTCCCGGTTGTGAGGCTAGAGGCCACGCTTATCTCTGACAGATCACACATTTATTCACTTTGAATGTCACATCGTCATACCCGCTAAATCACAAATTAATTTCCCCAAAAATACAACGGGCATACAGCTAAGATAAACGAATTCCTCTGCCACCAAACGTACATACGTTTGAAGAGATCAACTTACGCGATCCATTAAATATACTCTGTCAGACATTCTTCCATACAGGTCGTCCTGGGACTGGACAAACCGAAGGCACTATTCTGTAAACAGGACAACCCTTGCATAACTCCGTCTTTAATTATCTTCATCATATTTGATCGCAATGCTAATGCCCATACAGAGTGGTTTTCAGATAATGAATCTGATCCCGGTCTCTCCGTATTGATGACAGAAAAATGGTCAAAAACTTCGATAGTCGATGAGTTAACTATCAAAGAAAACACATGTGCAAACAACGATATTATTTCCAGATGGAAATTCTATCGATCAATCATCATTTAACGTTTATCTCTTTAGTTCATTAATTTGTTTATTTCCTGTTTCCATATATTCAACATTCCTTATTTTCTAAATTTAGAAAATATATGTTATTAAAAATTGGAAAACATTTCCATCTCTTTTGCACATATCACTGTTATTCCAGTATTCTTTATCATCAAACATTTCATTTTCTATGATTTGAAAATATCTCTGATTATATTTGGAAAATGTTTCCAAAACTCATTCCTTGGATTTAAACAGATGTTTAAATAAAACATCGCTATGCCACTCAAACCATTTCACCCATTAACTAAATACACTAAACCAAACTTCACTGTCGAACCTTAACCATTCCTTAGTTAAAACGAAGCCAATCAAGTTGGGGTATAACTACCTCTTAGACCTTAACTGAACAACATTTCTAACTTCGAAACAGACAAGGTTGACCGTTTAAACCTTTAACAAACTTCCTTACGTAACCCTCAGATTCTATTTAAGAATCCACATATTTATTGAAACGTTGATTATAACCATAGCGTTATAATTCCTACTTCTGAAATATCTAACTCCAAAATATAACTCGATTAGCTCAAATCAATTAGACCAAACTCCATTAACTTTAACTCGATTAACTTTAATTCATTTACTCTTATCACTTAACTCCTTTCGAATAACCTATATCCGATTAACTCCTTTAACTCTATTCGAATAAACTTTATTCGATTAACTCTTATTCAATTAACTAATATTCGACTAACTCTTATTCGAATAATTAATATTCGATTTACTCTCTTCGAATAACTAATATTCGATTTAACTCTCTTTCGAATAACCAATATTTTTTTAACTTTTTTTCGAATAACCAATATTCGATAACTCTTTTTCTAATAACCAATATTCGATAACTCCTTTTTCGAATAACCAATATTCGATTAATTCCTTTAACTCTATTTGAATAAACTATATTCGATAACCCCTTTCGAATAACTAATATTCGATAACTACTTTCTCAAATAACCAATATTCGATTAACTCCTTTAACTCTATTCGAATAAACTATATTCGATTAACTCCTTTAACTCTATTCGAATAAATTATATTCGATTAACTCCTTTAACTCTATTCGAATAGCTATATTCGATAACTCCTTTCGAATAACTAATATTCAATAACTCCTTTCGAATAACTAATATTCGATAACTCCTTTCGAATAACTAATATCCAATAATCTCTCTTCGAATAGCTAATATTCGATTTAACTCTCTTTTCGAATAAACTATATTCGATTAATTCTCTTCTTCGAATAACCTTATTCGATAACTCTTTCTTCGAATAAACTATATTTGAATAACTCTAAACCGACTAACTCTAATTCAATTAACTCTATTCGAATAACTATATTCGATAACTCCTTTCGAATAACTAATATTCAATAACTCCTTTCGAATAACTAATATTCGATAATCTCTCTTTGAATAACTAATATTCGATAACCTCTTTTCGCATAAACTATATTCGATTAATTCTCTTCTTCGAATAACCTTATTCAATAACTCTTTCTTCGAATAAACTATATTTGAATAACTCTAAACCGACTAACTCTAATTCAATTAACTCTATTTGAATAACTAATATTCGACCAACTCTAATTCAATTAACTCTATTCGAATAACTAATATTCGACTAACTCTTGTTCGATCGACTCTATTTAATTAATTCTATTCGATTAACTTTAATCGATTAACTCTAATTCGATTAACTCTAATCGATTAACTCCAATTCGATTTAACTCTAATTCCTTTTATAATCCTACTTACTTTCCAAATATTTCCTTTTATGATATCTTATTTATTTTCTAAGTAGATATTCTTTTTATCCTTCTATTTATTCTCCCAATATATTCCTTTTATCTTTCTATTTATTTAACAAATAAAAATTCCTTTTCACTTCTATTTATTTTCTACATATTTCCTTTTCAATTCTATTTGTAAATGTTTCACAAATATTCCCTTTTCAAATCTATTTGTAAATATTTTACAAATATTCCCATTTCAAATCTATTTGTAAATGTTTTACAAATATTCCCTTTTCAAATCTATTTGTAAATGTTTTACTAATATTCGCTTTACAAATCTATTTGTAAAAATTTAACAAATATTCCCTTTTCTAATTGTTTTCACAAATATTTCCTTTATTTCTTATTCTATTTATTTAACAAATAAATATTCCTTTTATCTTCCTATTTATTTAACAAATAAATATTCCTTTTTAATCTATTTATTTTCTAAATTAATATTTTCTTTTTATAAAATCTTTTGATTTTATAAATATTTCTTTTTCAATCTAACATTGAAATTTTCCTTTTTAACATTCCAGTATTCCTTATGGTATTTAACGTACCATATAACAATGATCGGTATCATTCTGACATACAAAATCAACAACAGATTTCATATCACATCATATAACACAATATATGAAACAAAACATATTTTATATATTGAGGAACCCAATTGGGTCCCTCCAACCTGTTTCCCTGCATCCACAGATGTTAAACAATATAATTAACATCAACTTCATTTCACTATGAAATATTCTGGTAAACAGAATCGATATTTGATTAACGATTTATATATATATATATCATTATCTATAATTCCAACCAATACATAAGAAATTCAACCAAACAGTCAATGCAAAGCAATCAATCATCATTTAGCAGTTCTAAAAATACGTTATAAAACTATGAACTGGTAGAGTTGGTGAGTTATACTCACATTGGATGATCATCGTTAATAACGATAACCATCGCTTGATTCAGACAGACAATTTATTTTGCTATAAATTGTAACGAGCTCCAATCCACTCTCGGTCTGTTCCATTGGGTAGTGTCCATTTATACGATCCTAACGGATCTTGTTTCGCTGAATTCTGTTAATATATGAGAAAGATATAGCTTTTACAATTTAATAAACTATTTTAAATTGAATATAACTTAACTTATTTTCAATTGGGCTTAACCCTTTCTTGGCCCATCTTCATTGAATTAGAACCTGGACCCATACCGTACCCCCAAATGCCGCACGCTCCGGTACTCCCATTTATCACCATAACCGCTACTTTGACCTCCCTTTCCTCCTCAACAAATCAACGATTTTCAAAACCACTAAAACCTCCTTCGAGTCCTCTACTTCCCCGTGCCATAGAAACACAGCTTGAATGCCAAGTGCGAAACGCGACTCAGTAGTATCCAATGCACCTCCAGTATACCCATAGACATTTTTATTCACCAATTAACCCAAAAATTCACAACTTATGCTAAATTCCATTGTGAATCTGAATATACACGTTAAAACGTGAATCAGTGCTCCAATTTTACCCTAACTGGAACCCTAGGCGAACGCTCGATTTCCAACAAACCATAATGGCAATCGAAATCTATAAAAACTACACGAAATCGATGCCAACACTGATACCAGTTCATATATATATATATATATATATATATATATATATATATATGCGCAGTGTAATTTATTGACTTGTATTTGCATTTTTTGGATTTTTTTTCTTTGTTGCGTTCTGATGTGAGGATGAAATTTTTGTGGTGGCTCCAGTAATTGACCGAAGAAAAGTAATTCTAGGGTTAGGAAGGAAATGTGATATTTATAGAGTAATTTAAATATTTATTTATTCGAATATTATATTGAATTTTAGGCAAATGCTATTTTTATTTGTCCTCTAAAATTCCTGTAATCACACATGACATCCAAAAATCACGAAACTGAACATGCAGCTACAGTTCGACATTACGGACCCAACGAAACCGGTTTCATCGAATTCCGACTTCGTTCGCTCACACAACGTTTTTTTAATCGTCAAAATACTGACTGTTTTTCACATTAAAATTCCGCGCGGCCACATACTGATTTCAAAAATCATGAAAATTGAAATCTAGCAATAAATTAATATTACGGATCCAACAAAATTAGTTTCATCGTAAACGTAGGTCGTTTGCAAAACTGGCTATTTTTAAAGCTCTAAATAACCCATTTAAATATATAAATATATATTTAAAAATAATTAAATTAAATATGTAAAAATAAATATTATTGTATATATCCACACTAGAATATCATACAACTACAACTGGATTTATAACTCGATATTTCAAAATTCCCAGTTATATCGATATTCGATTTAGATAAGAAATCCTTTTATGATATAAATATATATTTATAAATTTCAAAGGAATTCCATAGCGACTTTTCTAAAATTTGATTTGCATATAAATAAAAATCTACACAATGAAATCCCGATTTTTCTCTTACATTAGAAAAATATACTTCACTAGCTCTGAACGTTTCTTGTTTCACAGAAATCCGATTTAAAACGGACCCTGTATATTTAGTTGAAGTTCGAATCGCCAATTTACGAACTGCCGCGCCATTTCGAGCTCGATTATAATTATAATATAATTATGCGTTCAAACTTCATTTAAATAATATATTCATTAATCTAATTCAGATTCTAAACTGAATTATATACTTTGAATTGCCCAATTCACACTGTATCGTCAATTCACTATTTCCGACTATTTCAGAAATAAACATATTATTCTATTATTTATATTAATTAAATATTCACTATTATTGAATTAAACACCCATTTAATTCTCTATATCACTATTTGAATAATTAAATAAATTAATTAATATATCGTCAAAATATGGGACATTACAAATACAAACATGGACAAACACCGAATATCTCAAAACACGAAACACAGAAACAGATCCCAAAAGTGGAACCCTAAAAATCACGATAATGGCGGCGGAATCTCATCCAGGATCATCACAATTGATTCCCTAATTTCGCAGGAGCTTCTGATATAAACTCGCATTCTTCCTCCGTGACTTTAGCATCAGGTATTTAACTTCTACTTCAATTAATTCCCACCTTCTAAACTTATCAAACGCGCCATTTCCATACACTCTTGAATTTCGTTCAGACAATTGTTTGTGAATACCATTTATATGATTTTCAATTGCAATTGTAAGCTAGTTATACTAGAATAAATTATAGGAGTCAAAATATGACAAAATAAATGAGCGTAGAGATATATAATTTTCCTTGTTTAAAATTTGAAAATAAATAAATGATTTGAAATATATTTATGTTTGGTAATTTGTATATCTTCTATTTTAAAAGAAAGTTTCAAATATTTCTTTGACGTTAAGATTGGACTATTGAGTACTTAGTGATTTTGGACATGCATCTGGCCAACATTTGTACTAAATCCTATATGTACTAGTTAGATATATATATATATATATATATTCCCACACTAGTCGCTTGAAATCATTTTAGTAATGACTGCAACATCATCAGTACCTATTTTCATATTTCGAAAGTGAGAGAGATATATGGTTCCAGTTAATACATCGAGTTTGTACTTTAAACTATTTTAAGAAACAATTGGAAATATCCAAATTTTTTATTTAAATATCTCCCAATATATAAAACTAAGTAGTTAATGTGTATAACTTTATCATATAATACATTAAATTGCTAGATTTTTGTCTCGTTCCATTTTGGGGACGAAAAGTTTTGAGTGGAGGAGCGTATAACGACTTGTCCATTTTAACTATTTTTAAATAATACGCTAACTGGTATTCAACTTAAAATTTTAAATTTCAGTTTATTTTTAGTCTTAAGAAATGTATGAATTCAATATTTGAGTATAAATATAAAATACGAATGTCTAATTTGAATAATAAAAATTAGAATGATCGTTTAAGTTAGAACTCATTTATTTTGAAACTGATGTGAAATTAATAATTAATAAAACATTGAAACTTTGACTCTTAAATTGTAATATTTGCATAAAATTTGACTTAAAGAAATTATGTAACGAAAACGTCAACATTTGCAAGCTTTATTTAAATCAATTTTTGCGATCGATTTATGAAAGCGACAACTGATATAGCATAAGCAACGTTAAAATTTATAATTAAATTACAAAAATTGATATTTGAGATATGTTTTACTACACGTAGCAGAGGAATAAATTTAATAAAAAAATACCAAGTTGTTATATTCATGGATTTTAGATAAATTTGAATATATTGTATAAAATATAAAATGGTTGGCAACTTCAAATTCTTTTTATAACACTATATTGATTTCTAAGTAGAACATCATTTTTGTTTTGTGAAATACGAACGTTTATTGTCCTAAATTTGCGATTTCATTTGAAAAATACTCAAAATCAACCTCTCTCCCTATATATATGTACATATATATATATATATATATATATATATATATATATGTGTGTGTGTGTGTGTGTGTATGTGTGTTTTCAGCTACTCTCCTATACCTATTCTTGTCTGTTCATTGTTGTGATTCATGAATTCTGAAATACTTGATTTCTATTACATTTGGAATTTGAGAAAATGCAGAATTTGAATAGTTTTGATAGTTCTTTCACTATTATTACATATGTAAATTAATGCTCCTACAACCTTCTCTATTTTTCTTTCTACTTCTCACGGGCCCATCTTCCTCCATAATTCTTTCTTGGGTATCATTCGCTTCTCCTCTATTTCTAAAACCCAAAGGTCTCATACAATAACAGAGAAAAAAGGAACAGAAAAAGGGGAAAGGCCTAAAGCCATGCAGCAGAAAACCCTAGAAAATGCCAACCTACACCCGTGTCTTTTCAGATGACTAAATTTTCAGCAACTGCAACCCACCTTTGCCTGCTTTCCCTCCATATCGTCGCCCTTAACTCCACAATTACCAGGCGCAACCATCTCTGACTACACCCCTTGCAAACCCGAACAGTAGCAACCCAAGCCCTGAAACCTACACCCATTCTCCTTCACCACACAACACATACCCTAGCTGCGCACAAACCTTAACCTACCCACCTCCCTGACAGTCGCATTGACCTCCACGCCACCGCCTAAACCACCCACAGCCTCTCCCAATCAAGCCGGCTACACACTTTTTCCCCGCAACATCCAAACTTTCCACCATTAGAAGCCGCTATCTCAAAACCCGATCACCTCGGTCCGCTGCAACTTTCCCTCTCCCTGCATCTGCAAGCGTATTAAGCTAGACTCGAGAATTAGCCACGTGTAAGCCGCAGCCTCCCTCCTTCTCTTGTTTAAAAAAAAGTAAAGGAAAACGTTGATTTTTTTCCAATATGAAAGCTTGATTTGTGATTTTTTTGTTATCTTGTGCTTGGCATGTCCTCATCTTCTTTACAACAGTTTTTGAGTCATTAGTCATGTCGTTGTCGTGTGTCATCTCCATGCTTAGGTCAAAGTTGAGTTTAAGTCATGTCATGTCCATGTCATTCATGTCCTTATCGGCGTATCCGACAGATTTTCACCATCTTGATTGGCTATCTCAAAACCACGAAAGATGACAAATCACTTACGATGATTATTCTTATGTTAAATAAATTGATAACACTTGAAATGTTGACACGATCATGCTAATATTGACATGTTATGCTATGTTGTATGTGTAACGACCTAGATTTTTTGTCAATTAATTTTAAACATTTAATATTTATTTTAAATGTGAGTTGATAATATAAATGGATATTTATATGGAGTTTAATGTTTTAATAATCGAATATGATTTAATTTCAAATATATAAAATTAGCGTAATACGAAAACGACTAATATTTGAATTCGAAGTTAAAACTGAATCGAAACAATTCGAATGATCAAAATAAATTTTTATTTGAATATAAACGATAATATTAATAATTTATTATCAAGGAATCAGTTATTTTGAATTTAAATTGTGTTATATCGATTTAAATTGATACCTTCTCCATATGATCGAATTGGGCTTCGAAACCTGTTCCAGTATATTCAGAATAGTGGTATAACCTTAGCAATGTCGGTTGCTACATTTAAATAGGAGTTCGAAAAAAAAACACGTGATAATTTAAATAAAATTGTACCGGTTCAAATCAAACTTAATAAAAATATATAAATACTTTTCCTTCCTTCCTAAGTTAACGTACATGACCCACCCTAGCTATACCATCTTCTCCTTTCTAATCACATACGATTGGTTCCCTAACTTAACCCCAAAGTAATCAAACAAATTATGGTGTATCCTCGTCTATAAATAAACAACAATACTCTCATTAAACTCCTCTAATTCCCTTCCTCACTCGTTCATTTCTTCTGAACGCAACTTCAAAATCGCAAGTTGTCGAGGAAATTAAAATGACCGCTCTTTATTATTTAATTCAATCCCAAAAATCAAAATAAATATTGCATGCTACATTGTTGTTATTCCATTCCAACTCGAGGGATTTCGATCCATTTTCTGGAACTGGAAGTTCACCACAACAGGGAAGATCAAGATTTTAATTTAAGGATTTGGTGAGTTCAAATTGATGGTGCTTGGGTTCAGCGGTCACTTGGCTTCATCGCGGTCGATGGTTGTTGATTAAATGTTGCAAGTTTTAATTAGGGTTTGTGTGGGATTGGTATCCTGCGAATCAAACGTCACGACAGTGGTATAGGGTAGCTTGCCAAAGTTGCAATGGTTGGGGGTATTCAGGTAGGAAGTATGGTGATGAGTCTGAAGAATGTTCGACATGGTGAATCAGAGGGGTTGGGCTATTTAAGGTTGGCAAACAGACGACGGTGGCAGGGCAAGTAGGGAGGTGGAGTCGAAGTCGTTGGGACAATCAGGTAGAGTGCTGAATGGTAAGTACGATGGTGGAACCAAGTTGCAATATAGGGAGTGTGTGAACTAGTTTTAATAGGAATGATTGAAGTTTTGTTTGAAGGGTTCGAACATGGGTAGTAGTTGAAAGTCACGGCTGGAATGGGTGTTGGATGCAAGGCCAGATCTGGGATGAGGTAGTAAATCCATGGTTTCCAAATTGGGAAGAAGATAAAAAAACATGGGTTAAGGTAAGAGTTAGTTAATTAAATAATTTATTTTTGTTAATTCGTTTTAATTTTATATAATTAAATCTTATAACCCAATGTATTAAATTTATATAACATGGGAAAATCGTAAAATAGAATTCATAATTGCAGATCTTACAATATGGAATTCATTTGGAGTCAATCAGCGTTGACTGGAATTTAATTTAAATCGAATGGCATTCGATTTAATTTAAATTGGGATACTCGACGAATTAAAAATCAAGGTGAGTAAACTCACTCGCTGGATTCCTTTATAATTTATTAAAAACGAATATTTATTTAATATAATGTTATATGTTGTATGTTGGTTGTTTGGATGCATTTAAATATTATCGTGGCTATTATATATATATATATATATTAGTTATATTTATGCTTGGTGGTTGTGGCTAGTGTGTGTGTATATATATATTGGATATTTTCCGCAGTACCATTAGCGGATGCCCGTAGTATCATTAGTGGATGACCCTATGTGCCCTACAATATATACAGTGGATGACCTTCAATACCGCAATATCCTGCCTTGAAGCAGGATGGGTGCTATTTATGTTGGCTAACATCTGTGGATGCATGAAAACACGCAGAAGGGATCAAGCTGGATTCCTCAAAATTTATTGTTTGTTGTTTTCATATATATATATATATATATATATATATATATATATTACCATATATGATGTGTTAGAAAACCTGTGATGAATAATTCGGTGTTTTGAATGTTTGAATATCACTGGCCTTAAATGTTGATATATAAAAATATCATAAAAAGGAATTTTTAGATTTAAATGGGAAAATCTATTTTTTGAAATAGAATTTGAATTTCTAATGGGATAGGAAATATTAACTTGTTTTGAATAATAAAAACAAGTAGTGAATTTATAAACGGTATTTGTAAATAAAACGGAATAATTATCATTGGATAATTTGAGAATTTAAATTCAAGTGTGAATTTAAAAAGGGGAATTGGGAATCGTTTCAAAAAGTAAATGATGAAATTTATTCCGATGTTCGGAATGTAAATAGAATTGGAATAAATCAATACGGATTTATGATTAGAACTCGACAATGTCGATTTTTATAAAATAAATGATTTTCAGAAAGGATATTGGAACTATATTAATTAGAAACTAATATTTATAATTAAATATTAAAATAGATTCTATGTTATATATATATATATTATAATAATAAAATATTCTAAGATAGAAATATTGTTTCAAATGGATATTTGAAAGGGGAGCTAGTTTTAATTCATAAAACAAAGGAACTAATTTATAAACGATGTTTATAAATGAAGGGAAATACTTATCATTGGATAATTGGGAAATTTAAATTCAAATGTGAATTTAGAAGGGTAAGTGGGAATCTTCTTAAATATAAAACAATGAAATCTATTCCGACGTTCGTATGGATCACATTCATCATATGCACCCAAAAATAGTTGCAAACAACTATAAACATCCAAACTGACATCCAATGTGCATTTTATTTTCATATGAGCTTCTATCAAATAATTGACGCTAACATGAATCCATCAATCAACCGATTAACCGCAAATTCACACAAGGGAGATGTGTGAGTCAAATATCATCCCAAGACCCATGTGGGGTTTTCAACCAACAACAATTATTTAATGAATCATTACTCGCATACAGTTCACACACCGTAGTCATAATAAATAAATATTCAACTATCCAATGCCATTTATGGTGCCACAAGTGTCCATCCATGGAGTATAAAATGCGAGTGTCACATATTCACACAACGCTTCTAATGCAAATGATTTGTGACTAGTTCATGTGTCGAACTCAAGTTATATCACATGTAACATATAAAAATGATTGTACAAGTAGAAGCCATGGGAAGGAGGTATGTGGTGGTAGAAGTGGTGTAGGAGGCTAAAGGAGCAACTTTTAGCTAATCTGAGAAGATCTAAGGGGTTTCCAAGGGCGAGGAGGGGGAAGTGGTCCCATGGCCGTGGCCTGGTGGTGCGCCAGTGTGACAACCCCAAACCCCGTTCCATGCGGCAAGGGTAATCTTTGGAATATAACACATAAACAGATAACAGCATAACAGAAATGAATAAATAAACACACCAGATAATGTACAATAGAATACACTGGATAAACATAATCATCAGAGTTACACAGTATGCAGGATCATACTTAGTACAAATACAGTTCAGATATACATAAATGTCTACAGCAGAAAACAAAACATAATATGTACAATAAGAGCTGAACAGCATAAAAATAGATAAATGATAGAATCCATCTTCAGCTCCAGCTATCCAGAAAGAGCCTACTAAAACCTGAATACAAGGCCACCCGTGTAGAAAATAGGGCACCCGAGTTTGCAAGTGAAACAAACTACGAGTCAGTCATAGGACTGGTATGAGAAATCTATTTTAACTTATTTTACAATATGGTCAATCACAGGACCATGCCGCTAACGTGGAACGGATTTACTCCATTGGATTGCCAGTGCTTTAAAACAAGTGAATCTTTTAAACATCGCAATGCTTTTTATAAAAATGAAGCCACTATAAGACTCAGTTCCCATCGCACAATGCAACACAAACCAGAGGATAGAGTTTTACCTTATAATGGCCAAAATATGCTTGATACGAATAAAACAAAAGCATTTGATATTATTACTAGTGTTTATATGTTTCAAAAACAATTTCAATCATAAGTATCAATCATAGACGGCACTAATACCCCATACCACTAGGTCGCCATATATAGGTATACAATCAAAATCGTACGGTGTCATATTTGGAAATTGGATTTCCGTCATGAACCAAGGCAAAAGATAGCCCTTACCGAATTCGAGACTCTCTAGCCCGAGCCTTAGTAATAGCCGCAACTGCACCTTGGATCGCTAGGGCCGGTCCACTCGATGTGGATTATTATCCCTGAACACTGTGTTTCCCCACCCTTTGGGGCATAAATGAGTCCTATGACTCCATCGGCTCCACATAGCCACCGATATATCCGAGGCGCCTCGCAATCCAACAACCACACAGGTGAAAGTAATATAAATGTCAGGGCTGGTAGGTCACTGACACCACTCTAGCTAGAAGGAAACGCATGTCCTTCCTGAGGTCCTCTCCCGTTTCTGGTTCATACCGAGGTGTGAGGCTCGCGAATTAACGTTATACATAAAGCTATGCCACACAGGTTGTGCTTTGATCATCAACCACAAGACTTTGCTTGTACGTCTCAGAGAAGGGCATTAAGCAAGAGAATAAACGCTCCACCGCCAAACAGATATATATTTAATAAGATCAATCAGCATAGAACAAAATCCAATGTTAGACACACAGTCTATTTACAAGTTCATTTTGGGTCTGAACGAAACCGGAGGCACCTTATACCTCGCATATCTATACAATCAACAAGTACATCCGGGCGGTTACCACTTCAGCCCCTTCTAGGTAGCTACTCCTATCATGAGCATCAGTAGCACCACTCCACTCGACGTGAAGATCATCGGTCTTGCACCGTCTTCATATCTTCGACTTTTAATCGTCGATCAATTATTTGAAATGAGAATTAACTCGGTCTTTTCAAATAATTCACATATATTTAGAACTTCAAATCAATTCATTTCAATGGTTAAATTATTCGACACTAATAATTCAATTCATTAATGTAATTTTCACGTCAAACACATTCAACCATCAAATATCCAATAAACCGAGCAAATTCAGTTTATTTCCATATCATTTATAAAATTTTATCATGATTTATGCTATTTTTATTTATTTAAAAATACCCGATTCTTTCAAACGATGCTTCAGGCCATAACGCGGTCGTGACATTGTTTTTCCTCAGATTTGATGTGCACATATCTGAAAATCTAAAAGTTGGATTTTTGCAATTTTTATATCATTAGAAAGATCTTTTCAAAACGAATCCAAGTTTCCAGTTTTGGGACAATCCGACAGTCGGATCTCCCGGTATAATCGTTTGAAGTTACGATTTCAAAATACGAACTGCAGCATCATTATTCGATTTATTTTAATTATATTTATATATATATATATAAATATAATCGATTCTGGCGCTGTTTTTCTTCAGATTTGAATTAAACATTCCATACAATCCAACCAATGGATCTTTACAAAGTGGCTGACGTTGGAAAGATATTTCCAAAGCGAACCCAACGGTTTTGGTTTCGGGAAAATTCGATGGTCGGATCTCCCGCAATAATCGTTTGAAATCACGATTTCAAAATATGAACTGCAGCTTCATTATTCGATTTATTTTAATTACATTTATATATATATATAATTCTTTCTTCGATTTCAAAACCATATTCGTTTCATATATTTGATAAAAACGATATTTTTATCCAACAGATATTTATTTCAACACATCACTATTTTTAACAGTTCATATATATCATAAAAATGTGATTTTTATTGTAAAACAATTTATTTCAAAACACGATTATTTTATATCGTTCATACATAAGGTAAAATGTTATTTTTGGTGTTAAACAATTTATTTAAAACACTAATATTTTAAATAGTCTATATATATGATAAAAATGTTATTTTTATTTTCAAAGAATTTATTCAATACATGAACGTCATTCAACGCATGAATTTTATTCAGCACATGAATTTTTATTCAACACACGAATATAGTTTCAACACATGAATATAATTCAAACACAGGAATATTTCAGAAAATTTTGGCAACATAACGGCAGGGTAGATAAAACCGGCACCATCCCGAGTACGGCTCCTCGTTCTACCTTAAAGCCTCACAACTTTTGACAATGGGGATTTTCAATATCTAGTTCGTACGCAGACGAATTTTTCCATATACTAATCCTATTGGGATTTCAACCACAATCAATCATTTCAAATCAACCATTCATGATATTCACCAAAATTCACATCAACCAATGATCCAAACAATATCACAAGCAATATATATTGTCCATGGTCTGTGGACGAGGGGAGTGTGTATATATATACACACACGTATATAACTATATTTCGATTTCATTTCAATTCACTTCAACGCATACATCATTTTTACAATGCATATATAACTTATACATCGAACATACAACTTATACAACGCTTATACATGAGGTGTACAACGCTTATATAACTCATACATCGACTATATAATTTATACATCGTTATTTTCATATCGTTTATAATTTAGAAATGTCACACTGGGTTCCACTCCTCCAAAAATTGTAGAAGGCTCAGAAAAAATATCCGGTCTCTTTTAGAATGTAGAAGACGTCCACTCGAGTCCACTGTCTCTTGTTTCACTGGATTTCGTCAACATAGCAAAAAGATATGATTTTTAGAAGTTCACAATGCTTAAAAGTGTAAAAATCAGTTCAAATATACCAAACCCGTACCTCCCTTTCAATGTTTAAAACTAGGTTTAGCTTTTAATCCAAATCCGTAGCACTAGGTTGTAATCGAGCTACACCACGCTGAGGACCTCTGTGAGGCGCGCCTGAACCCCCCCCCCCCCTCCCCGCTTTGATGAACTCGACGACACTTAGGTGATGGGAGGAAGCCTCTAACGGCGGCACTTTCAGCGAGTGAATCGAACGAAATAATCAACGATGGCAGGTGTAGTTTGTATGAATGTGAAGCCCTCGCGATTTCCTACAAAATTCCCAAAAGAATTGCTCGATTCGTTGAGCGGTTTGGTGGTTAAGGAGGAGGGAAGGAATCAGCTTCTACCATTGTCGATTTTGAGGGCATCGGGGAAGAGAGATGAAAAGGGGAATTTGTGATTGGCCAATAGATTTTTTATTTATATATTTTTAAAAATCCAAAAATACCCCTTACCTCATACGAACTCCAACCCAAACCCAACGACTGTCGTCCCTAGCTAAATACCCCCATTCCGAACACAATGGGATATGTTTCATAGGCCCATTCGACTATTTCAGTCAGTTTCATTTCAAATTAAAATATAAAACATTCAATATTTGATTTGAATGTACATTTCAATTTGCTGGGGCCACATACTGATCCCAAAAATTCCAGAAAAATAAATCTGGCTATATTTTGACAATACAGTCCCAACAAAACTAGTTTCGTCAAATTCTGAGACCGTTTGAAAAATAGCCATTTTCTGGTCGATCCAATTTTACAGAAATCCCCTAACACATTTTCCTTCGCCACGCTCACATATTAACTTCAAAAATTATGGAATTTGAAACTTAGCAATAATTTGACATCCCGGACCCAACAAATGTGTTTTCGTCGAATTCTTAGGTCGTTTGCAAAATAGCTATTTTCACGAGCTATATAAATTCTATAGCGACCTTTCTGAAAATTCATTTGGCCATAACTTTTGACTTCCGCTATGAAACTTCGATTTTTCAGATTCGTTAGAAAGATATTCATAAACAGATTTGAATATTTTTGGTTTCACTAAAATCCGTTTTATTTTGCACCTGGTACCGTCGGTCAAAGTTTGAATTCAAATTTTGAAATTGTCGCGCCATTTCAGGCCTTGTTTATAATTAAAAGTAATTATATTTATTTTCAAACATCGATTCAAACACACTTTTCATCGTTATTATTTAAAATAATTTATTTTAAATATTTAAAATCCACAAATATAGCCAAATTAAAATTTTTAAACTGGTTCAGATTTTCCGGGTTGTTACAATCACCCCCACTTAAAACTTTTCATCCCCGAAAAGGAACGAAGTCGAAAGTTGTTTAATTAACCAACTCAACTTTCATTCTGGCTTTCATTCATTAACTTTTCAGTTTTTAAGAATTTTCAAATTCATCAAAAATTTGGCTAACACCCTAAATTTTCAATTTTTTTGCCATAACCTCCTTTGTACGTGGAAGGATTTGGAAATTTATTGGCCGTATTAGGTACCCAATAAATCCTAATAAGCATGCACATATTTATAGTGATATATTCCGGTGTCCACAGGGGAGTGTGTATAGATCATAACTCCAGAGAATAAATTCTCGTCACCCTATAAATGGTTTTTGTGCCTTAATGACCAGAGAGACGTGTTTATTGTCATCTCCAGACCCGTGTGGGGTTTTTGTTAAACTTGCAATTTACCGTTACATTTTATATAGTCCATAACAGTCATCGGTTCAACCTGTAAAATATAGTCATCACCATACATGTCTCTCGCTCGTATGGTAAATCTTCAACCTCGCCACACAAGCTCTAAATGCTTATGTGGTATATGATGAAGTATGCCTATCTTCAAGAAGTATGCCATGCAGTGTAGTTCAAAATTAATTGTTACTATTCTATGGCGACAATTATTATTACACACAGAACAACTAGCACTCCGCATCCAATGGCATTAACAGGAGTTGATATAATAATAAAATTGCGCATCCAACTCGTTAAGGTTTACCTATTTGTCGGGCACGTAAATAAATTCTTTACTCAACATCTAATCCATTTACCTGTTCAAACATATATAATGTACATGTATATATTTCTATCTATTTTTAAATTAGTTCAATACTTGATTCACTTGCATAAATTTAACTTCATTCTCTTATTGATTAAATTAAATATCATTCTAATAATTTAATTAATCAAATCCACAATCACTCAACACAAACAACAATCAATTTGTTTCTTTAACTTTTCAAAAATACACTAATTAATTCATATATTCTTATGAAAACATTCAGACTATATAATTAAAATTTTACATCCATGAAAAGAAAACAACAATAAAGTAGAGAACAAAATGGTAATGCAAAGTATGGTAAATGTACCTTGCACCAAAGTCAATCAGAGATATCCACCCTTGCACTTAGGATAGGCTTTCTTAATGCTTTCCTCTGTTTCCCAAGTATAATCTCGCGGATCTCCACTCCATTGCACTTTAACTAAGTGAACCTTCTTGTTCCTCAGCTCTTTTGTTTCTTTGCCAATAATATTTAGTGGCTCTCTTCTATCAGCCAATTCTGGAGTAATTTCTGTATCCCATTGCGCTGCTTCTTCCACGACCAAGTCTGGATCATGAACATGCTTTCGAAGTTGAGATACGTGAAACACATTATGTACTCCAGGCAACCAATCTGGTAATTTAACGCTATAAGCGAGAGTTCCAATCCGTTCCAGAATAGGAAACGGACTAATAAATTTAGGTGCCAATTTCCCTGTTTTATCGAATTGGATTATTTAATCAAGGAATTCATGGAATTTTGATTAATGACAAGAAGAAGTTTCAAGATCGACAAAAAGAAGAGATTCAATGGTATTGAAAGTAAAAGGTTGATTATTTAGTGATTCAGTTGTGTTAAAAATGTTAAAATCTATCCTCAAATAATCATATACCTCAGTAGTTTGAATATATATATATATGTATATATGTATGTATATGTATGAAAGCACATTCATTGTGCATAATGCCAGAAACTAGTCGATCGGTTTCAATACATGCGGTCGACCATTTCTGGGCAGAAATGCACAATGAACGTGCACACATGTATATAACGTGTGTATATATATATATATATATATATATATATATATATATTCAAATACCAGTCTACTAGTTAATTTTTACCTGTCGACTGGTCTTCGAACTGAAAGCAACTCTTCGTACAGACATCTTCATTCATCAATGGTTGTTTCCTTTTCCTTTCATCTAAAATCATTTCTATTCAATACTTCTCTTCACCAATGTTTACAACTCTTTATCTTCTATAAATACAACATGAAATCATCAATTCATAAAAACAAACAAATTCTTTCTATTTATTGCTGATTTCATTCTTGATAATTCAAAGCACTCAAAAGTTCATAATCTTCTTATATCGCTGTTGAATCCTAGAATCTACATACTATTCTTTTGATTCAAACACGATATCATCTTCCAAATTCTCACGAATTCAAATTCTATTTGAGGATAAGATTATAGGAAGGTTGTACAAGAATTGACAAATTCGTGTTATTAAGAACACACATTGTCAAAATACAAGATTATTTATCTTGGTTGAAGTCCTCCATGTTGTTAGAGGCAAGTTGTGAAGTCCTCGTGTTTTTTTTTTAAATATATCTATATATACAAAAAAGGAGAAACTAGCCTTTCTCCAACGGCTCACAAAAACGGTTTACGACAAGCGAAACCGTGCACACACAAGACGAACAAAATAAAAAGGAAGAGCAAATACAGTCAAAACGAATAAAGAAAGACTCCAAGCCAAGGACCGGGCGGAGCGACTGCCATTATCAGCAAAGCTGCTAAGCAAAACAAGACTTCTCCAAGAAGGGCAAAGTCGTACGCCTAGGGCAAAGCCTCCAACATAAACAATCAGAAGGAATGGCTGCCCGCAACCCTCTAGCTCATCCTCGATGTAGTGCCGCTGTAGAGACCCGACCGAATCTCCCGACAAAGCAACTCTAGGACCTAAAAACGCCACCTGCAAACTAGCAAACCACACAAGACCTGGGGGGAGGAGGCCGAAAAAAGAAATAGAAATACAAAAAGCCACAGAAAGTAAAACACCCTGAAAAAAGAGGCCAGAATGCCACGAGAGCCATTAAACCCCAAAACCTAAAGCTCAACCAATGCCTACCCTAGGAGTGCTTCCCATCGACAAAACGTCAAATATAACAGCTAACCTCCTAGAGCGGGTACCATGGAAGGCCAGGAACACATCGTTCCTCACTTTCCGGATAATGGTAGGAGGATCCATTGGAACATTGTCAAGGACAGCCTTATTCCTGGCACACCAAATGTGCCAGCAGATAAGAGACAGGGAATCAGGCGCAAAAGAATAGAGCGTAAAGTCTTGGTTGAGACGCCGGACCACCAAAGACGTAGCAATTCTTCCATAGAATTGGCATTACGTCGGCATCCCATAAGGTTTCCGAAGTAATTCCAGACAGCTCGGGCACAAGAGCCATCTAAAAGAAGATGAGAAGAGGATTCGGGTCTTCCAGATCTGCAGCACCTGCATCTGGACACGAGAGGGATACCAATTCGCTGGATATTCTCGTCTATCGGCAAACCTTCATGTAAGGTTTTCCACATAAACAGAGAAACCTTAGGCGGGATACGAACATTCCAAACAGAGCAGAAAACGAGGAGACGAGGATTAGGAGTCCTAATCGAATTCCAAGCCGCCTTCAACGAAAAGGGGTTGCCGTCCCATATGATTCCACCCCCATGAGCATCAGTTAATCCTTTCACGGATTGCATCCGTTTCCACGTCTCACTAGCGTAGGACGGGATGCCGAAGTAATTTGCATTAGCAAGCCTGCGGTATTTGGCATGGAGGAATGACGCCCAAAGGGAGTTGTCCGCTCCAAACCGCGCCCATAGCTTACATGCAAAGGCCAAACAAAGGTCTTTAGGGTTACGGAGACCAAGACCTCCCTCAAATTTGGGTCGACAAATAGTATCCCAAGAAATACAGTGATGGCGCGAAGATCCCTCCTTGCTACCCCAAAAGAATGCAGAAACCAAGGACCGATAGGAGCGAAAGAAAGAAGCCGTGGGTGTCATAGCAGCAAAGATATGTGATCCCAACGAATCTAGGACAGATTGGATGAGGACGAGTTTTCTAGCCTGGGAAATGAGGGAAGCATTCCACCGAATAATCTTGCCCCTGACATTATCAATTAGGGGATCAAAAATGGCGTTAAGCTTCCTACCGCGATAAAGAACAATTCCCAGATAAGGAAGAGGGAGGGTGGCCGAAATAAAGCTAGTAGTGGATTCAATCCAAGATGACCTAATCGCAAACTGATCTTTTGCGGCCACGAAGCAGCTTTTAGAAGAGTTTACGAGTTGCCCCGAGCAACTCTCATACTGACTAATAAAAGCAAGGAGGGACCGGATCGAACGACGAGAGCCATTCGTGAAGATGATGATGTCGTCCGCAAAGGACAAGGAGGAGATTAGAGGACAACCCCTAGGAATGCCGAACCTTTGAATCTGCCCAGCTATCATTAGAGAGTGAAGACCACGAACGAATGCTTCGGAAGCAATGATGAATAGGGTCGTAGATAATGGGTCTCCCTGCCTAAGGCCTCTCCCTGATCTGAAATAACCAAAGGCAGAACCATTGATGAGAACAGAAAACCAGCAGTTGGAGATCAACCTCCAAACCACATCAATAAAGGGTTTGGGAAATCCAAAAGCCCTAAGAACCTTGATGACAAATAACCAAGACATGCGATCGAAAGCTTTGGCCATATCAAGCTTAACAACCACATTTGACCCTCGAACCTTCTTATCTAACTGAGAGATCAGCTCCTGTGCTAGCAGAACGTTATCCGTGATCAAACGTCCTTTCACAAACCCGGCTTGGGAAGATGAAATAATGCACTCAAGGAACGGTGCTAATCTCATGGTTAAGACCTTAGAAATGATCTTGTTAGAGAAGTTACAAAGACTAAACGGTCTGAAGTCTCCACAAGAGATATGATGATCGCATTTTGGGATCAGAACCAGGTTGGTCGAGGTCCAGCCCGTTGGTAGATCAGAACTAGAGAAAAAGGACTGAATGGCAAGTTGTGTTGTTAAGAGGCAAGTTGTGAAGTCCTCGTGTTGATAGAGGCATGGAATCTCGTTCGGCTGTCCGGGTGTTGTGAACCTGTTCCTCCGGGTGAAGCGAGGTAGTTGATTAGTGAAAATCCAGAGAGAGGTCTGGGACTAGACGTAGGACGGTGCTCCGAACCAGTATAAAAAGCCCTGGTTTGACTTTTCTATTTTTACTGCATTTACTATTATACAGTTCTGTAATTATCTATTACTTCATACTTGACTATTGTTCGTCATATTACATGATCCTTGTGTGTATCATACTTGACAAACATACACACTCAAACTTTCAATTGGTATCAGAGCAAGGTTATCTCATAACCGTAACATAGTTATTTGATATATTCTAGTAATATGCCAAATAACCCAAGTAGTAACACTAACACCACTTACACTGAAGGACAATCGACACAAAGACCTCCTTTCTTCAATGGTCTTAACTATAGCTATTGGGCAACACGTATGGATTTTTACATGCAATCAACTAGCTATGATGCTTGGAATGCTACTCAGAAAGAAATAGTGATTCCAACAACTGAGTATTCAGAATGGACACCTGCTGAGAAATCAGCAGCAGCTGTAAATGCAAAAGCAATAAATATGTTGTTTTGTGCATTAAATCAAAACGAATATAACCGTGTTAGTATCTGTACCACTACATATCAAATTTGGCAAATGCTAAAAACCACTCATGAAGGTACTAACAAGGTTAAAGAAGTAAAAATAGCGTTGTTGAAAAGTCAATTTCAAAATTTTAAAATGAAGCCGAATGGAACAATCAATGAGTTGTATTCACGGTTTCAAACCATTCATCATCCACTTATCGGATTAGGGGAAAAATATTCTGATTTTGCTGTAGTTTCAACAGTCCTACATTCTGACTAATGAATGAAGGAAAAGTATTAGCAATAGAAGAAGCTAATGATCTTTCCATCATGAAGCCAGATGAATTGATAGGAAATCTTATGTCCTATGAAGCTAACTTGCAGGTTAGAAAAGAACAAAAAGAAGAAGAAAAAATGTAGCTTTTCATGCTGAAAAGGATGAAGACATCTCAGATTCCGAAGATGAAGATCTAGCGTTCATTGCAAAAGGATTCAAGAAATTCTTAAAGCAACAAAAAGCTAGTCGATACAACAGAAAGAAGTTTGGATCGAATAAACTATCATCATTAAATATAGAATGCTTCAATTGTCACAAAAAGGGACATATGAAAAAGGATTGTCCGGAACAAAATAAGAAATCAGAAAATGAAAAATTCAAACACAAGAAGGACAAGTCAAAGAAACGAGCATTCTCAGTGACATGGGATGATTCAGACTCATCTTCATCTGATAGTGAAAGTGACTCAGACAATGAACAAGCTAATTTATGTTTCATGGCGAAAAAATATGAGGTACAAATTCCTTCTTTTGAAGAAGTTCTTGATATAAATGCTGAATTAATATTTAAATTTAAAGATATGAAACGATAATATAAGCAAGCTCAAGCAGATTTAAGTAGAGCAGAATTTGAATGAGATATGTTAAAAGACGAGAAGAAGATATTAGAAGAGGAACTTGAAAAAGCTCAAGAATCATCATCTAATATTGATTCTCAACATTCTCTTTTGAGTCAAGAAATTGAAACTCAAAAAGAGAAAAATGATGCTCTTACTACTGAAAATCATGAGCTTAAGGCAAAAGTCAAAATTTTAGATCTAGAAAAAGCTAGCTTACAAACAAAGTTAGACGACGTTGCTCAAAATGTTTCTAACTTTAACAAAGGTCGAGAAAATTTGACAAAAATTATTAAAAGCTCACAATCTGCTACAAATAAACATGGTTTGGGATATAAGAAACAAGTTATCAAGAAAAATCTTGGTAATAAAAGAAAAAGAAAAAATAAAGTAGTACAAGAAACTAAAGCTAGGAAGAATCTTAGTTTATTATATTCCAAACCAAAACCGGTTGTGAAATTTCAAAAGAAAAATTTCAACACTATCAAAATATGGGTTCCTAAAACAAATAACAATTTGATTAGGAACGAATACATTTAGAATTTTTTGAATACTGTGCATCGTAATTCCAATTATTTATATAAAGGGGATACTGGACCCGTATGGGTTTGGACTCCTAAGACCTAACTCTTAGGACCCTATGAAAAGGTGGGTACCATGAACTTAATTTTATTTTTTGCAGGTTCCACTTAAGAAAAGAGGAAAGTGGATACTGGATAGTGGTTGCTTAAAGCATATGACGGGAGACAAGAGCTTATTGACAAATATCACTTATTCTGATGGTGGCTCCGTCACTTTTGGAGATAATTCAAAAGGCTATATCAACGGCAAAGGCGATCTGAGCAATTGCGGTATATCTAATTTACCTCTTATTACAAATGTCATGCTAGTTAAAAATTTAAAACACAATTTACTTAGTATCGGTCAACTATGCGACAAAGGTTTTACCATTTCCTTTTCGGATAACAAATGTAGTATTTTAGATAAAGATCATAATTTAGTTTTCAAAGGTTATAGAGACAGAAATATTTATATTCTAAATATGAATATTAATCATAATTCAGATATGTGCCTTGTGGCAAATGATAATGATCCGTGGCTATGGCACAAACGTTTATGTCATATAAACTTCAGAACTATCGACAAGCTAGCCAAAAATGATCTAGTTAGAGGACTACCCAAAATGAGCTTTATGGTTGATAATATTTGTGATGCATGTCAATTAGGAAAATTGACTAAATCGTCATTCAAATCCAAGAAAGTCGTATCAACGTTATAACCACTTGAACTATTACATATGGATTTATTCGGACCAACACAGGTTCAGTCAATATATCATAGTCGATATGTGTTTGTAATTGTTGATGATTACTCTCGTTATACATGGGTGATTTTCTTGAAAAACAAAAGTGACACTTTTAATCATTTCAAAACCTTCGTCAAGAAAATTCAAAAATCAAAGGGCTTAAGGTTAAGAATATATGAAGTGATCACGGCGGAGAGTTCGAAAATAATGAATTTGAACATTTTTGTACAAAGAAAGGTATAAATCATAATTTTTCGTTTCCTAGAACTCCACAACAAAAAGGAGTTGTAGAACAGAAAAATTGGACTTTACAAGAATGTGCAAGAACATTATTAAATGGATCTACCTTACCAAAACATTTTTGGGCAGAAGCTGTTGCAACTGCGTGTTATGTTTTGAATCGTGTATCCATTCGACCTCTTACCAAGAATATACCTTATGAGTTATTTAATCAAAGAAAGCCAAATATCTCATACTTCAAAGTTCTAGGTTCTAAATGCTTTATTTTAAATACGAAAGACCATCTTGGAAATTTTGATCCAAAATCCAATGAAGGTATATTTGTCGGATATTCGGAATGAAGCAAGGCCTATCGTATATTTAATAAGAGAACTAAAACTATTGAAGAATCACTTCATGTATCTTTCGATGAATTTTATAAACCATCTTATAAAATATCAGATGACGAAGAAACTATAGTCACTGATAATCCTATCATCACAAATAATGACTCTGGCTCCGAAATTGTTGAGGATATTCCTCAGTCTGTTGTGATACCTTCTCCACCAAGATTTCGATCTCCTCCGAGAATTCTAAGAGATCATCTGGTTCAAAATGTGATTGGAGAAGTAACATCACAAATAAGAACAAGGAGTCAACTCAATCAAATGGGTCATGTTGCGTTTCTTTCAAATATCGAACCTAAGAATCCGAAAGAAGCTGCTACTGATGATTACTGGATCATTGCCATGCAGGAAGAACTAAATCAGTTCGAGCGCAATGATGTCTGGGAACTTGTTCCAAGACCAACTGATTAGACAGTTATTGGTACAAAATGGGTATATAAAAATAAGGCTGACGAACGAGGAAATATAACCAGAAATAAAGCAAGATTAGTAGCATAAGGATACAATCAGGAAGAAGGTATTGATTACGAAGAAACTTTTGCGCCCGTTGCTCAACTAGAAGCTATTAGAATCTTATTGCCCTTTGCTTGTCATCATAATTTCAAACTTTATCAAATGGATGTCAAAAGTGCTTTTCTAAATGGGTTTATCAAAGAGAATATATATGTTGAACAACCTCCCTTGTTCGTACATGAGAAACATCCAGATTACGTATATAAACTTAAGAAGGCTTTATATGGACTAAGACAAGCACCTCGTGCTTGGTATGAACGTTTAGTTAGCTATCTCATTGATTCTGGATTTCAAATTGGTAAAGTCGATCAGACTTTATTCATCAAACATTCTCAGAAAGATATATTAGTTATCTAGATATATGTAGACGGTATTATCTTTGGCTCAACAAACGATAAACTCTACAAAGAGTTTGCAAATATTATGACCAAAGAGTTTGAAATGTCTCATATGGGAGAACTATTGTATTTTCTTGGTCTACAAATCAAACAACTTTCTAACGGTATTTTTATTAATCAAGAAAAATACTGTGGAAATCTTATCAAACGCTTTGGTTTAGAAAATACATCTGGTAAACTGACTCCTATGAGTACAACTACACATCTTGAAAAAGATGAACATGGTAAGAATGTTGACCAGAAGTTATATTGAAGCATGATTGGTTCTCTTCTTTATCTTACCGCAAGTCGTCCAGATATAATGATGAGTGTTTGTTTGTGTGCAAGGTTTCAAGCAAATCCTAAAGAATCACATTTACGAGCTGTAAAACGTATAATACGGTATCTTAGTAAAACCAAAGACTTTGGTCTTTTCTATCCAAAAGATTGTCCATTCGAACTAGTGTCTTATAGTGATGCTGATTTCGGCAGCTCTCCTATGGATAGAAAGAGTACAAGTGGTATGTGCCATTTTATTGAAAAATCACTTGTCTCTTGGTTTAATAAGAAACAAAATTGAGTTTCACTCTCGACATGTGAAGCTGAGTATATATCAGCAGCTCTAGCTTGTACTCAAGTACTATATATGCAACAAACACTTCGTGATTTTGATATTCATTTATCAAACTCCATCATATACTGTGATAACACAAGTGCGATCGACTTATCGAAAAACCCAGTCAATCATTCTTGAACAAAGCACATTGATATTCGACATCATTTCTTAAGAGATAATATTGAAAAAGGAACAATATGTCTCGAATATGTCCAGACCGAACATCAACTAGCGGATATTTTTACTAAGCCTTTACTGGAATCAAGTTTTATTTCTCTGCGTAGAGAGCTTGGATTGATCTCTAGAACTGAACTTGATATATAAAGACTAAACGATAAAAATACATTGTTAAGTTCTTTTCTAAACGGTACTTTCATTTTTTTTTATATCTAAGCTATTAAGTAGCTTTTGTTATTATTAGTAAACAATTATGAGCTTTACAATTTTCTAATGGTATATATGCTCAGAATGTTTTTAACCATTTTTTTATTTAGAAAACCCTATATATATATATATATATATGTGTGTGTGTGTGTGTGTGTGTGTGTTCCTTCCTTCTCCTTTCTGCATCTACTTCCTTTGAGTCCATTTTATAAATGAGTTTAGTTATATCCAAAATGGCACACATCTGCGACGAATGTGCTCAGAGATCACATATCTCGGTCACTAGTTCTGAACCGGAGGAATACTACTCTCCGGAGACACCTAAAAGTAGACCAGAATGTTCGCATACCCCCAGATATACACCAAAGTCCAAACATGCTAAGAAAGCATTATTTTATTCCCCACGGGTTAGAGAGAAGATAAGTGAGATTCCCACTACCAAAAACATCAGATGGATCTCCAGCGTCAACTACATTACGAACAAAAACTCACATCCGATCGCTTAACTCTCTTAGAACGCATAGCGTCATTTTTCTATAGCATGGACAAGCACGGAGTTCATGAACCAATGCCACATGCTCCGTCTTCTTCTAGGAGTCCTAATTCCTGGGATCGTAACTACGTAATAAATAAAGGAGCAAAGGAAACTTGGTCGCCATGGACACCAAGAGTTACCAATATCAAAGAAATTTCCAAAGACAAGTCATCCACCTCCCATTGATCTTATATTACTTTTTACTTTGTTGGATAATGATTGTTTTCAATATCTTAAAAGATTTTTTTTGTTTTTTCATGTATTTTGGTTGAATCTTTCATGTTTTTGAAATAAATTCTTTTTATACAATGTTGTAGAGTTCCTAAAAATCTCATAAATAGGAAAAACAGAGCTCAGGAAAAACAGTCAATAGCCAAAAATCCACCAGTCGACCGGAAAAGTCTCTGGAAAACATACTTTTCATTTACCGGTCGACCGGTATGAACTTTATGGTCGGCCGTTTACCTTTCTGGAAAAATATGACTTTTTCATCAACCAGTCGACAAGTTGGAATTTCACCAGTCGACCGGAAAAGTTTCTGTTTGAAACCAGTCGACCGGTGAAATCCACGCGGTCGACCGGTTACGTGTTTTTCAGTTTTAAAAAAATCCCAATCCACACGTCAGTTCTATCAACTCACCCATTCACTTCCTTTTATTTCTCTCATACACTCTAACCCTTTGAAAACAAAAAAAAATCCCAAATTTCTTTCTCCTACAAAATCAATGGCTCCACCACAAAAGAGATTAAGGAAATCAAGTTCTACTCAACTCCAACCCATTGATTCCAACATCAAACAATGGTTAATGGATCCAATAGCAGTGAAGAGATGGAATGCTATGAAAAATTATACAATCCATGAAGGTTATTTCATCAATTTCTCTGATTTTATTCTCTACGATGTTCAAGAATTAGCAAACCAAGCTCATATTCAAAATCTCCTAAATATTGATAAGAACAACGTGGAAATCAATCATCTCATGATTAAGTTATTCTATGCTAATCTAAACTTAGAGAAGTTTAAACCTAAGAATGCTGCTCATTGTCTATGGTCCATTTTTTGTGGTGAGCACATATTCCTTTCAAAGGACTGAATGGCTATGGTTCTTGGTTCGCCTAATAATGGAAGGAAGTTCTCTAGAGATTTCTATACGGTTCATACTCGAGACATGGTGAGTCATCTATTTATTGAAGATCATAAAGTCAGTACAAAAGCTATTAACCTATGGCCTACTACTCGAATTTTACATCATGCTATTACGCACTCTTTATTACCGAGAGTTTGTAATTTCAATGCCGTCTATAAAGAGAATTTTAAGGCTTTGTACGCGATATATGGAGACATAGAAATTAACTGGATAAGTATGATCTTTGATGAGATTTTTCTTGTAAACGATCGTACAAGACCACATTTATTCTACAATGAATATATCATGCGTCTTCTACTCAATTGTTATCTCAAATCTCCTGAATCAAAAGTCTCCAAACCAAAATGTATCGACAAAGCATCAAGAAAGAGAATGAAGCTTCCTGAACCTTGTTTGAATATCATACCCTTCGACCAATATCAACAACAAGGTCGCCAAGAAAGCACTTCGTCTAAGGCCTCCAAACCTAAACCGGAAGAAGTTAAACTCCTTCAACCATCCTCGTTAACTAAAGATTCACTTGAACAAATTGCACAGAATCAATTCCTTCTTGAAGCAAGACTTAAGCGTACTAACAACAAAATCGAACGTTTAAATACAAAGCTTGACACCAGCGATTCTCAAAACTTAAGCCTTTCTTTGGTACTCTTTGGGATGCAATTTCATGTGCATCGTCATCCTCCTCTACGCACATACAAGACCCAGGTAAACGTCCAATGCCACCTACTTTTACATGGTCATCTTCAGAGGAAGGCACAAGTTCTGGAGCGACTGTTGGACGTGGTTGTGGGGAAATCGAGACTGAGGAAGAAGACATTCAATACGAAGGAGACAAGGAAGAAGAAGGAAACAAAGAAATCGATTGGGATACAACTGAATTGATTCTCCACCTCAGTAGTTCTTTTCATCCATGTCTCCTGGTATTAAATTTTATTTTATTTTAGCAAGACTTAACTCAGCACTTGTACATAAATAGTGTTGTATTTCATTTTTGGTTTGTACGTATTAACTCTTAGATACATGACTTGTTTGGCTATGTCTGGTGTGTATTGTATGCTACAATCCTTGTCCATTTCATGCTTAAGTTATGGTATTTGTATGATATCTACTCCTTTTTGCCGATGACAAAAGGGGAGAAAAATGTTACTAACAATGTGTTTTGCAGATTTGTTTAATATATATTTCAGGGGGAGTACATATTCAGGGGAAGTTAGAAACAGTTTCAGAGCATGTTGTCATCAATCAAAAAGGGGGAGAATGTTGAATCAAGGAATTCATGTCATTTTGATTAATGACAAGGAGAAGTTTCAAGATCGACAAAAATAAGAGATTCAATGGTAATTAAAATTAGAGGTTGATTATTTAGTGATTTAGTTATGTTAAAAACGATAAAATCTATCCTCAAATAATCATATACCTCAGTAGTTTGAATATATACATGTATATATATGAATGCACATTCATTGTGCATAATGCCAGAAACCGGTCGACCGGTTTCAATACATGCGGTCGACCGTTTCTGGGAAGAAATGCACAATGAACGTGCACACATGTATATAACGTATATATATTCAAACACCAGTCTACTGGTTATTTTTTACCTATCGACTGGTCTTCGAACTGAAAGCAACTCTTCGTACAGACATCTTCATTCATCAATGGTTGCTTCCTTTTCCTTTCATCTAAAATCATTTCTATTCAATACTTCTCTTCACCAATGTTTACAACTCTTTATCTTCTATAAATACAACATGAAATCATCAATTCAAAAAAACAAACAAATTCTTTCTATCTATTCTATCTATTGCTGATTTTATTCTTGATCATTCAAAGCACTCAAATTCATAATCTTCTTATATCGCTGTTGAATCCTAGAATCTACAGACTATTCTTTTGATTCAAACACGATATCATCTTCCAAATCTTCACGAATTCAAATTCTATTTGAGGATAAGATTATAGGAAGGTTGTACAAGAATTTACAAATTCGTGTTATTAAAAACACACATTGTAAAACTACAAGATTATTTATCTTGGTTGAAGTCCTCTGTGTTGTTAGAGGCAAGTTGTGAAGTCCTCGTGTTGGTAGAGGCGTGAAATCCCGTTCATTTGTCCGGGTGTTGTGAACCTGTTCCTCCGGGTGAAGTAAGGTTGTTGATTAGTGAAAATCCAGAGAGAGGTCTGGGACTGGACATAGGACGGTGCTCCGAACCAATATAAAAAGCCCTGGTGTGACTTTTCTATTTTTATTGCATTTACTATTATACAGTTCTGTGATTATCTATTACTTCATACTTGACTATTGTTCATCATATTACACGATCCTTGTGTGTATCATACTTGACAAACATACACACTCAAACTTTCACGGATTACTCCCCTCATCAGAGATGCCATCAAATACACATGATCGCCAACAACGAATGATAAATCTCGTCTTCTCTTATCCGCATAGCTCTTTTGTCGGCTTTGAGCGGCTAGTAACCGTTTCTTAACGAAATTGACTTTGTCCGCAGCTTCGCGAATCATATCGTGTCACAATACGAGTCTATTACCAGGTTCTACCCAACAGGCAGGAGATCAGCACGGTCTACCATACAGTGCTTCGAATTGTGACATTGTCAGGCTTGCTTGGTAGCTGTTGTTGTATGAGAACTCAGCCAAATGAAAGTGGTCTTCCCATGATCCGCCAAAATCAATAACACAAGCCCGCAATAAAACTTCTGGAATACGATTTACTCTCTTAGTTAGACCATCTGTTTGAGGGTGATATGCGGTGCTCAAGTTCAGTTTTGTTCCTAATTCTGCTTTGAATGCTTCCCAGACTTTACTAGCAAAAATCAGGTCACGATCACTAACGATACTCATGGGAACTCCATGAAGTTTAACAATTTCTCTAAAATAATTCTGCGCCAGACTCTGAGTAGTTCTATTTGATCTGACAGGTATGAAATGGGCGGTCTTCGTGAAACGATCTACGATCACCCAAATACTATCATTTCCTTTCCTGGTTCTGGGCAAACCATCTATGAAATCCATATAAATCTGTTCTCACTTCCCACTTGGAATTTCCAGAGGTTGCAATAGTCCAGCGAGTTTCTGCTGATCGGTTTTGACTTGTTGACAGGTGGAACACCGGCTGACATATATAGAGATATCTCTTTTCGTCGCCATCCACCAGAAAGTTCGCTTGAGGTCATTATACATTTTACTAACCCCTGGGTGGATACACAGCTTGGACTTGTTACACTCATCCAATACTTCTCTTTTGAGCTCAAGATTGTCGGGAACACAAATTCTTCCTTTCAATCTCAGAACTCCTGCGCTATCCACTTGGAAACTGGAGACTTCGCCCCTTTGAATTCTTTCGATCATCTCTTTAACAAAACTATTGTCTTTCTGAAGAACAGATATTTTATCAATCAACAATGGTGTAATGATAATACTGGCGATGATCACATTCTTTCGGCTGAGCGCATCAGCCACAACATTGGCTTTTCCCGGAGTATATAAAATATCAAGATCATATGCCATGAGAAATTCTAACCAACGCTGCTGCCTTATAATCAGATCTTTCTAGGTGAATAAATACTTCAATGATTGATGATCTATATATAATTCGAACTTCTCACCCAATAGATAATGCCCCCAGATTTTCATAGCAAACACGATGGCTAACAATTCAAGATTGTGAGTTGCATAATTCTTTTCATGCGGTTTCAAATGACGGCTAGCATAAGCGACTACTTGGCCTCTTTGCATTAACACTGCGCCAAGGCCTTCTTTAGAAGCATCGGTCCAGACTTTCTAGTCTTGATTGCCATCAATGATTGTTAACACTGGAGCAGTTGTCAGTTTTAACTTCAGCTCTTGGAAAGCTGTCTCACATTCCGGAGTCCAATTGAATCTGGAATGTTTCTTAGTAATCTTTGTTAAGGGACTGGATGTCTTTGTAAAATCCTTAATGAATTTCTGATAATAACTGGCCAATCCGAGAAAACTTCGGACTTCTGTGGGTGTACGAGCCTGTTTCCAATTCTGAATAGCAGTGATTTTACTGGGATCCACTGAAATTCCTCGCTTTGAGACGACGTGGCCAAAAAATTTTCCTTCTTCTTGCCAGAATATACGTTTGGGAAAATTTTCTTTTAAAACATTCTTTCTGAGAATTTATAACACTTGCTCCAAATGTTTTTCATGTTCGCTTTCTGACTTAGAGAAGATTAGTATGTCATCAATAAAACAAGAACAAATTTATTCAATACTTCTCTGAATACCCAGTTCATTAGATCGACAAAATAAGCTGGAGCGTTACATAAACCGAACGACATTACTAACCACTCATAGAATAAGTATGGACCTCTGAATGCTGTCAAAGGAAAACACTCTTCGGTAATACTAAGCTGATGGAAACCTGTAGCTAGGTCCATTCGTGAAAACACTTGTGCGCCATTCAATCGATCCAACAAATCATCAATCCGCGGCAATGGATATTTGTTTTTTAGCGTCTGCTTACTCATGTCACGATAATCTACACATAATCTGAGGGTACCGTCTGACTTTGGGACAAACACCACTGCTGCTCCCCAATCAGAGAAACTAGGTCTAATCAGACCCTTCCATACAAGTTGTCGAGTCTGATTGTCTAACTCTTCTTTTTCCTTCAAGGTCATTCTTCGAACAGCGTGAACTACTGGCCTTGCATTCGGAACTAAAGAGATTTTAAAATCAATTTCTCTCTGCGGAGGTAAAGCTAACAACTTCTTCGAACACATCCGCATAGTTCTTGACAACAGGAATATTTTCAATGTCGACCGGAATATTCTTCGGAATGACAGGAACATGTTCTATTTGAGCAAGAGAAACATCCAAAGCTGACCAAAAGTCTTTTCTATCTGAATTTGGTCCTTCGCATGTAATGGTTATATAATTGCCTGATTTAATCTTTGCCTTAACGACTCTGTCGGCGCACTTAACCTCAGCTTCATATTTGGTTAACCAATCCAGCCCCAGAATAAGATCAAACTCAGTAAAATTCGTGACGATCGCGATGGTAGGGAACCGATAACGGGAAAAAGAGACAGGCACCCCCACAAACCAAACTAAGATCGAGGGAACCCCCAATCGGATTATGGACAGTCATGGGTTCTTTGATCTTTTTCAAATTCAAGTCCAGTTTCTTAACTGCATTCTTTGCAATAAAGCTTCGTGACGCGCCTGTATCAAATAGTACTTTAACTGGAAAATATTATGTTGGAGGGATCAAGCTAGACTCCTCAAAATTTATTGTTTTTTGTTTTCATATATATATATATATATATTACCATATATAATGTGTTAGAAAACCAGTGATGGATAATTCGGTGTTTTGAATGTTTGAATATCACTGGCCTTAAATATTGATATATAAAATTATCGTAAAAAGGAATTTTTAGATTTAAAAGGGAAAATCTATTTTTTGAAATAGAATTTGAATTTCTAACGGGATAGGAAATATTAACTTGTTTTGAATAATAAAAACAAGTAGTGAATTTATAAACAGTATTTTTAAATAAAATGGAATAATTATCATTGGATAATTTGAGAATTTAAATTCAAGTGTGAATTTAAAAAGGGGAATTGGGAATCGTTTCAAAAAGTAAACGATGAAATTTATTCCGATGTTCGGAATGTAAATAGAATTGGAATAAATCAATATGGATTTATGATTAGAACTCGACAATGTTGACTTTTATAAAATAAATGATTTTCAAAAAGGATATTGGAACTGTATTAATTATAAACTAATATTTATAATTAAATATTAAAATAGATTCTATGTTATATATATAAATTATAATAATAAAATATTCTAAGATAGAAATATGGTTTCAAATGGATATTTGAAAGGGGAGCTAGTTTTAATTCATAAAACAAAGGAACTAATTTATAAACGATGTTTATAAATGAAGGGAAATACTTATCATTGGATAATTGGGAAATTTAAATTTAAATGTGAATTTAAAAGGGGAAGTGGGAATCTTTTTAAATATAAAACAATGAAATCTATTCCGACGTTCGTATGGATCACATTCATCATATGCACCCAAAAATAGTTGCAAACAACTATAAACATCCAAAATGACATCCAATGTGCAATTTATTTTCATATGAGCTTCTATCAAATAATTGACACTAACATGAATCCGTCAAAATCAACCGATTAACCGCAAATTCACACAAGGGAGATGTGTGAGTCAAATATCATCCCAAGACCCATGTGGGGTTTTCAACCAACAACAATTATTTAATGAATCATTACTCGCGTACAATTAACACACCATACTAATAATAAATAAATATTCAACTATCCAATGCCATTTATGGTGCCACAAGTATCCATCCACGGAGTATGAAATGTGAGTGTCACATATTCACATAACGCTTCTAATGCAAATGATTTGTGAATAGTTCATGTGTCGAACTCAAGTTATAACACATGCAACATATAAAAATGATTGTACAAGTAGGGGCCATGGGAAGGAGGTATGTGGTGGTAGAAGTGGTGTAGGAGGCTAAATGAGCAACTTTTAGCTAATTGGAGAAGATCTAAGGGGTTTCCAAGGGGGAGGAGGGGGAAGTGGTCCCATGGCCGTGGCCTTGTGGTGCACCGGTGTGACAACTCCAAACCCCGTTCCACGTGGCAAGGTTAATCTTTGGAATATAACACATAAACAGATAACAGCAGAACAGAAATAAATAAATACACTAGACAATGTACAATAGAATACATTGGATAAACATAATCATCAGAGTTACACAGTATACATGATCATACTTAGTACAAATACAGTTCATCTATACATAAATGTCTACAGCGGAAAACAAAACATAATATGTACAATAGGAGCTGAACAGCATAAAAAGAGATAAATGATAGAATCCATCTTCAGCTCCAGCTATCCAGAAAGAGCCTGCTAAAACCTGAATACAAGGCTGCCCGTGTAGAAAATAGGGCACCCGAGTTTGCAAGTGAAACAAACTACGAGTTAGTCATGGGACTGGTATAAGAAATCTATTTTAACTTATTTTACAATATGGTCAATCACAGGACCACGCCGCTAACACGGAGCGGGTTTACTCCATTGGATTGCCAATGCTTTAAAACAAGTAAATCTTTTAAACATCGTAATGCTTTTTATAAAAATGAAGCCATTATAAGACTCAGTTCCCATCACACAATGCAACACAAACCGGAGGATAGAGATTTACCTCATAATGGCCAAAATATGTTTGATACGTCTAAAAAAAGCATTTGATATTATTACTAGTGTTTATATGTTTCAAAAACAATTTCAATCATAAGTATCAATCATAGATGGCACTAATGCCCCATACCACTATGTCGCCATATAAAGGTATACAATCAAAACTGTATGGTGTCGTATTTGAAAATTGGATTTCCGTCATGAACTAAGGCAAAAGATAGTCCTTACCGAATTCGAGACTCTCTAGCCCGAGCCTCAGGAACAGCCGCAACTGCACCTTAGATCGTCAGGGCCGGTCCACTCGATGTGGATTATTATGCCTGAACACCGCGTTTCCCAACCATTTGGGGGCGTAAATGAGTCATGTGACTCCATCGGCTCCACATAGTCTCCGATATATCTGAGGCGCCTCGCAATCCAACAACCACACAAGTGAAAGTAATATAAATGTCAGGGCTGGTAGGTCACTGACACCACCCTAGCTAGAAAGGAAACACATGTCCTCTCTGAGGTCCTCTCCCGTTTCTAGTTCATACCGGGGTGTGAGGCTCGCGAATTAACGTTATACACGAAGCTATGTCACACAGGCCGTGCTTTGATCATCAACCACAAGACTTTGCTTTTCAATAGAAGCCTTGATCATCTGCCACTTAGGCATTCTACACAGGCAATTCACTCCATGCGACTGATTTCTATCGATATATAACCTCTGAGCTCGTACGTCTCAGAGAAGGGCGTTAAGCAAGAGAATAAATTCTCCACCGCCAAACAGATATATATTTAATAGATATCAATCTGCATAGAAAAAAATCCAAAGTCAGACACACAGTCCATTTACAAGTTTCTTCTGGGTCTGAACGAAACCGGAGGCACCTTATACCTCGCATATCCGTACAATCAACAAGTACGTCTGGACGGCTACCACTTCAGCCCCTTCAAGGTAGCTACTCCCATCATGAGCATCAGTAGCACCCCTCCATTCAACGTGAAGATCATCGGTCTTGCACCGTCTTCATATCTTCGAGTTTTAATCGTCGATCAATTATTTGAAATGAGAATTAACTCGACCTTTTCAAATAATTCATGTATATTTAGAACTTCAAATCAATTCATTTCAATGGTTAAATTATTCGACACCAATAATTCAATTCATTAATGTAATTTTCACGTCAAACACATTCAACCATCAAATATCCAATAAACCAAGCAAATTCAGTTTATTTCCATTCCATATCGTTTACAATATTTTATCATGATTTATCGCTATTTTTATTTATTTAAAAATAGCCGATTCTTTCAAACGATGCTTCAGGCCATAACGCGGCCATGGCATTGTTTTTCCTCATATTTGATTTACACATATCTGAAAATCTAACCGTTGGATTTTTGCAAATTTTATATCATTAGAAAGATCTTCTCAAAACGAATCCAACCGTTCCATTTTTGGGAAATCCGACGGTCGGATCTCCCAGTATAATCATTTGAAGTTACGATTTCAAAATACGAACTGCAGCATCATTATTCGATTTATTTTAATTATATATATATAATTGATTCCAGCGCTGTTTTTCTTCAGATTTGAATTAAACATTACAGACAATCCAACTGTTGGATCTTTACAAAGTGGGTGTCGTTGGAAAGATATTTCCAAAGCAAACCCAACGGTTTCGGTTTCGCGAAAATCTGATGGTCGGATCTCCCGCAATAATCATTTGAAATCACGGTTTCAAAATACGAACTGCAGCTTTGTTATTCGATTTATTTTAATTTTATATAAATATATATAATTCTTTCTTCGATTTCAAAACCATATTCGTTTCATATATTTGATAAAAACGATATTCTTATCCAACAGATATCTATTTCAACACATCACTATTTTTAACAGTTCATACATATCATAAAAATGTGATTTTTATTGTAAAACAATTTATTTCAAAACACGATTATTTTATATAGTTCATGTAACAACCCGGAAAATACGATCCAATTTAAGATTTTTAAATTGGTTATTTCAAAGGAATTTAGACAATTGAAATAGAATATTTCAATAAAATAGTGAATTAGAAATAATGTGGTAGTTTGAAAATTTGAATTCAAACTTTGACTGACTGTACCGGGTGCAAAATATAACAGATTTTGATGAAACCAAAAATATTTAAATTTGTTTATGAATATCTTTCTAACGAATCTGAAAAATCGAAGATTCATAGCGGGAATCAAAAGTTATGGCGAAATGAATTTTAAGAAAGGTCGCTATAGAGAATATATAACCCTTGAAAATAGACATTTTGCAAATGACCTCGGAATTCGACGAAACCACTTTTGTTGGATTCGGGATGTCAAACTATTGCTAGGTTTCAAATTTCATAATTTTTGAAGCTAGTATGTGAGTGTGGCAAAAGAAAATGTGTTTGGTCAATTTCTATTAAATTAGATCGACCAGAAAATGACCATTTTTCAAACGATCTCAGAATTTGACAAAACTAGTTTTGTTGGGACCGTAGCATCAAAACATAGTTAGATTTATTTTTCTGGAATTTTTCGAATCAGTTTGTGGCCCTGTAAATTGAAATGTACGTTCAAATTGAATATAAAATGTTTTATACTTTAATTTGAAAAATAACTGACTGTAACAGTTGAATTGGCCCACGAAACATATCCCATTGTGTCCGGAATGGGGGTATTTAGCTAGGGGCTACAGTCGTTGGGTTTGAATTGGGATCTGTGTGGAGAAACACTATTTTGAAATTTAATAAAACCATTGGCCAATTAGAATTCTCCATTCATTATTAATAAAAAAAAAACATCAGAAACCCCCGATTACCCCCCATGAACGACGGAAGTCACTCCAATCTTCCCGACCAAATTGCCACCGCCACGTCTATCTTTAGCCCCGCCTCCAATTGGGTGTTTTGTTCGTCTCACTCCCCTCTTTAAATCCATACTCGATTCGTTCCCCCTCATCGTATATGCTTCGAGAACCACGCCCTCAAACACCCGAACTTTTCGCCGCCGCCACCTCCGATTAAGGCAACCGAGTTCGCCATCTCCGCCACCGACCTGAGCGCCTCTCTTGCCTCTTCAACGTGGTATAACCCGATTACAACATCGTGTTTCGGATTTGCAGTAATCTCGAACCCTAATTTTGAACCCTTCGTGAAAGGTACGACCTTAGATTTCAGAACTGATTAATAACACTTTTATGTGTTGTTAATTTCGATCTTTGTTTAAAAATCGTATCTTTTTGCTACGTTAACGAAATTCGATGAAACAGGAGACATCGTGACCGCAAGGAGGCTCTCTACCACCTAGAAGAGACCGCGGATTTTTCTGAGCTATCTACGATTTTTAGCACCTCGAAAACCAATGTGAGAATTCTAAATTGAAATGTTTGAATGAAATCGTGTTGTATAAATTATATAAGCGAAGTGTAAATTATATACGCATTGTATACCTCATGTACATGTGTTGTATAAGTTATATGAGCGATGTATAAATTATAGAAGCGTTGTATGAAACATATATGCTTTGAATTGTGTTGAAATGCAAGTGAAATATAGAAATAATATATATATATATATATATATATATATATATACACTCCCCTCGTCCACAAACCATGGATGGTATTTATTGATTGTGAATTGGTGTGAAAAATTTGGTGAATAATGCGAATGGTTGATAGAATTGTTTATGGTTGATATTGTTTGGTTGTGGTTGAAAAATACCCATTGGTGATTGAAACAAATTTGAAATAATTGTGGAAAAGAAAAATCATACTCGCCTGCGTGCGAATTAGATGTATGAAATCCCCATTGTCAAAAACCGCGAGTTTATAAGGTAGAGCGAGGAGCCGTACTCGGGATGGTGCCGGTTTTAAGTACCCTGCCGTTATGCTTTCGAAATTTTGAATAATATTCATGTGTTAGAATTATTTTCATATATTGAAATTATTTTCATGTGCTGAAACCAAAGTCATGTGTTGAAACTTTATCCCTGTGTGGAAAATGCTCATGTGTTGAAAATTAAATTCAGGTGTTGAATGAATAAAATGTTTAAACAATAAAAATCACATTTTTATAATATATATGAAGTATGTGAAATATTCGCATTATAAATAAATTGTTTTAACAATAAAAATTACATCTTTCTTATATGAATAAACTTTATAAAATATCCATGTGTGGAAAATGCTCATGTGTTGAGAAGTGCATGTGTTGAAAAGGTTCATGTGTTGAATAAAAAGATCGAGCAATAAAAATTACCTTTTATTGAAATTATGAAGTGTTAAAAACATTCATGTGTTGAATAAATATTTTAGATGATAAAAATACCATTTTTATCATGTATGTGATTCGCTAAAAATACACGAGTGTTGAGATAAATATTTGTTTCCTATGAATATTATTTTTAACATGTATAGGAACTAAATGAAATAGTCATTTGTTGAAATATATTTTAGTTCGCCAAAAATACCATTTTTGAAATGTGAAGTGTTAAAAATAACCCCTTGTTCAAATAAATATGCATGAGTTGAAATATTTATTAATTAGCTAATGATATGATTTTTTGCTTGTGTATGAAACATTAGAATGAATGGTGACTTTAAACCAAATTGAATCAAATATGAAGTTGAATGGAAAATGATAAGTGATAAGAATTGCACATATGTACATGCATATTTATTGAACAGGTTATAGCAAAGAGGCTAGAGAAGAGGAATAAAATTGTGTGCCCGACAAGTAGGTACATGTTTACTGTTTTGCTTAGGTGATGATTTTATGAGCCTATTGGCTAACCACTTGGCTTTTTCTTTTTCTTTTTGAGATGAGACGCCCGTGTGGCTATTTGGGAATTTTCCCAGCCCCTCCCGTACATAGGAGGTTATGGTGAAATTTTCCAAAATTTAAAGGCATTAGTGAAATATTTGAAGTGAAAACGATATAGAAATCGTCGAATGAACTATATTTATATATATATACATATATATATATATATATAAATATATAAATAAAATTAAAACGAATTGTGGTCATGTAGTTCGTGTTTTGAAACCATGATTTCAAACAATTAGTGCGGGAAATCCGACCATCGGATTTTCCCGAAACCGCAACCGCTGGGTTCGCCTTGGAAATATCTTTCCAACGGCACCAACTTTGTAAAGATCCGACGGTTGGATTATGTGGAATGTTTAATTCAAATATGAAGAAAAACAGCGCCAGAATCGATTATATTTATATATAAATATAAATAGAATTAAATTAAATCGAATAACGATGCTGCAGTTCATATTTTGAAATCGTAACTCCAAACGACTAGTGTGGGAAATCCGACCGTCGGATTTTCCCAAAACTGAAACCGTTGGATTCATTTTGAAAAGATCTTTCTAATGAAATAAAATTTGTGAAGATCCAACTATTAGATTTTCAGATATGTGTAAAAAAAATTTAGTGAAAAACAGCGCCAGTGCCTCGGCACGACCTGAAACGTTGTTTAATTAAATATGGCCATTTTTAAATAAATAAAAATAACGATATATCGTTATAAAATATTATAAATGATATAGAATGGAAATAAACCGATTTTGCTGGGTTTGCTTGATATGTGATGGTTGAATGTATCTAACATGAAAATTATACTAAGGAACTGAAATGTGAATGTTGAGTAATTTAACCATGTGAAGAATTGATTTGAAAATCTAAATATATGTGGATTATTTGAAAAGGCCGAGTTAATTCTCATTTCAAATAATGGATCGACGGTGAGAAGTCGAAGAGATGAAGACGGTTCAAGACTGACGATCTTCACATTGGATGGATGGACGCTCCTGATGCTCGTGATTGGAGTAGCTACCTTGAAGGAGCTGAAGTAGTAGCCGTCCGGACGTATTGTTGATTGTGCGGATATGCGAGGAATATGGTGCCTCCGGCTTCGTTCAAACCCAGAACGAACTTGTAAATGGACTATGTGTCTGACATTGGATTTTGTTCAGTGCTGATTGATCTCTGTTAAATATATATCTGTTTGGCAGTGGAGAATTTATTCTCTTGCTTAATGCACTTCTTTGAGACGTACGAGCTCAGAGGTTATATATCGATAGAAATCAGTCGCATGTAGTGAATTGCCTGTGTGGCACGCCTAAGTGGCATATGATCAAGGCTTCTGTTGCAAAGCAAAGCTTCTGGTTGATGATCAAAGCATGGTCTGTGTGACGTAGCTTTGTGTATAACGTGGATTCGTAATCCTCACACCTCGGTATGAGTTAAAAATGGGATAGTGACTACAGGGAGAGCACGACGTTTCTTTCTAGCTATGGTGGTGTCAGTGACCTACCAGCCCTAACATTTATATCTACTTTTCACCTGTGTGGTTGTTGGAATGCGAGGCGCCTCGATTACAGGTCTGTAAGGGAAATGTGTGTTCAGGAATTGCCAATCCTCAAAAGTAAGAGAGGACCGGCCATGAAGATCCAGGGATTGCTGTGTGCGGTCCTGAGGCATTTGCTAGAGTGTCTGGAACGGAGAGGAGCTTGCCCCTTTCCTCGACTCATGATGGAATCTAATTTCCAATATGAAATTGCGGATGTGATTGTATTACTAGTATGGCGACATAGTGGTATGGGTCATTTATGCCGTCTATGATTGATATTTATGATTGAAATCGCTTTTGAAACATATATGCACTAGTAATAATATCAACCACTTTTTTTTATACGTATCAAGCATTTCTTGGCCATTATAAGGTAAAAATCTATCCTCCGGCTTGCGTTGCATTGTGTGATGGGACCTGAGTCTTATAATGGCTTCATTTTTATAAAAAGCATTGCGATGATTTAATCATTTACTTTATTTCATGCACTAGAACTCATTGGAGTAAACCCGTTCCATGAAAAGTGGCGTGGTCCTTTGATTTGCCTTATTGTTGTTGTTTAATAAGTTAAGTAGATTTCTCATACCAGTCCCATGACTGACTTGTAATTTGTTTCACCTTGCAAACTCGGGTGCCCTTATTTTCACACGGGCAGCCTAGTTACAGGTAGCTGACATATTTTGGCTTGGCACCGCAGTAAAGGTGCACTTTTGGGCTCATGGCGAGGCTTGACTACATTGTGATGACTATGATTCTTTCCGCCATGACTATATATGTATATGATTCCGCCACAGGTGATGTAGACTGATGTTTAGTTTATGTACTCTCTATGTATGATCTGCCACGGGCGATGTAGACTGATTATGTATTATTATGCACTAAGTAGTATCCTGCACTGTGCTCTCTGATGTGGTGATATATATATATGATTCCGCTGTCATATTTGTGTAAATTATTCTATTTCTTGTTTATGCTATTATCTGTACCCTGCTAATGATGATTAATGTGTTATATTCCAATGATTATCCTTAACACCGTGGCACAGGGTTTTGGGATCGTCACAGTTCATACATAAGGTAAATATGTTATTTTGGTGGTAAAACAATTTATTTAAAACACTAATATTTTATATAGTCTATATATATATGATAAAAAAATATTTTTATCTTTCAAAGAATTTATTCAATACATGAACGTCATCCAACACATGAATTTTATTCAACACATGAATTTCTATTCAACACACGAATATAGTTTCAACACATGAATATAATTCAAACACAGGAATATTTCTGAAAATTTTGGCAGCATAACAGCAGGGTAGTTAAAACCGGCAGCGTCCCGAGTACGGCTCCTCGCTCTACCTTAAAGCCTCGCAGCTTTTGACAATGGGGATTTTCAGTATCTAGTTCGTACGCAGACAAATTTTCCCATATACTAATCCTATTAGGATTTCACCACAATCAATCATTTCAAATCAACCATTCATGATATTCACCAAATTTCACATCAAACAATATTCCAAACAATATCACAACCAATATATATCATCCATGGTCTGTGGACGAGGGGAGTATATATACACACACACACGTATATAACTATATTTCGATTTCATTTCAATTCATTTCAACGCATACATCATTTTTACAACGCATATATAACTTATACATCGAACATACAACTTATACAACGCTTATACATGAGGTGTACAACGCTTATATAACTCATTCATTGACTATATAATTTATACATCGTTATTTCCATATCGTTTATAATTTCAAAATCTCACATTGGGTTCCACTACTCCAAAAATTGTAGAAGGCTCAGAAAAAATATCCGGTCTCTTCTAGAATGTAGAAGACGTCCACACGAGTCCACTGTCTCTTCTTTCACTGGATTTCATCAACACAGAAAAAAGAAATAATTTTTAGAATTTTGCAAAGCTTAAAAGTGTAAAAATCAGTTCAAATATACCAAACCCGTACCTCTCTTTCGATGTTCAAAACTAGGTTTAGCTTTTAATTCAAATCCATAGCACTAGGTTGTAATCGAGCTACACCACGCTGAGGACCTCCATGAGGCGCGCCTGAACCACCCCCTCCTGATGAACTCGCTGCCGCCTAGGGGGTGGGAGGAAGCCTCGAACGGTGTCACTTTCAGCGAGTGAATCGAACGAAATAATCAACGATGGGAGGTATAGTTTGTATGGATGTGAAGCCCTCGCGATTTCCTACAGAATTCCCAAAAAAATTGCTCGATTTCATTGAGCGATTTGGAAGTTAAGGAGGAGGGAAGGAATCAGCTTCTACCACCATTGATTTTGAGGGCATCGGGGAAGAGAGATGAAAAGGGGAATTTATGATTGGCCAATAGATTTTTTATTTATTTATATATTTTTAAAAATCCAAAAATACCCCTTACCTCATACGAACTCCAATCCAAAACCAACGACTATCGTCCCTAGCTAAATACCCCCATTCCGAACACAATGGAATATGTTTCGTAGGCCCATTCAACCGTTTTGGTCAGTTTCTTTTCAAATTAAAATATAAAACATTCAATATTTAATTTGAACGTACATTTCAATTTGTCGGGGCCACATATTGATCCCAAAAATTCCAGAAAAATTAATCTAGCTAAGTTTTGACGATACGGTCACAACAAAACCAGTTTCATCGAATGCTGAGGCCGTTTGAAAAATGGAAAATTTCTTGTCGATCCAATTTAACAAAAATCACCCAAACACATTTTCCTTCGCCACGCTCACATATTAACTTCAAAAATTCTGGAATTTGAAACTATCAATAATTTGACATCCCGGACCCAACAAAAGTTGTTTCGTCAAATTCTGAGGTCGTTTGCAAAATGGCTATTTTCACGGGCTATATAAATTCTATTGCGACCTTTCTGAAAATTCATTTGGCCATAACTTTTGACTCCCGCTATGAAACTTTGATTTTTCAAATTCATTAGAAAGATATTCATAAACAGATTTAAATATTCTTGGTTTCACTAAAATCCATTTTATTTTGCACCCGGTACCGTCAGTCAAAGTTTGAATTCAAATTTTGAAACTACCGCGCCATTTCAGGTATTTTTTATAATTAAAAATAATTATATTTATTTTAAAACATCGATTCAAACATACTTTTCATCGTTATTATTTAAAATAATTTATTTTAAATATTTAAAATCCACTAATATAGCCAAATTAAATTTTGTAAACTAGTTCCGTTTTTCTGGGTTGTTACAGCCGGCAACGGCTGACGTGGTAGGGGAGGATATCCAGCCAGTGGGGCCTCTAGGTGGCAGTAGGAGGAGCAAAGGAGAAAGAGGTCTCCATTTTTAAGGGCTATATATATTAATATATAAATAAATTCAATAGCGACTATTTTAAATTTTAATCCGGACATAACTTATAATTTATAAAATGAAATCTCAGTTTCTTACATTCGTTAGAAAATTACATTTCGAAATATTCCAATATTTCTTGTTTTACTGAAATCCGATTTATTTTGAATTCTGTACATTTATTTCAAATTAAAAATTGAATTTTCAGACTACCATGCCATTTCAAGCTCGTTTTATAATATATATAAATTTATAAGTTCTAACTTCGCTTGAAATAATTTTTCCGTTGTTATTTCTCAAAATAAATCATCAAAAATATTTAATTTCCATGAAAATCAATTAAAAATAAATTTTAAATTGGTTATGAAAATACGCATTGTTACAATCTCCCCCACTTAAAACCTTTTCGTCCCCGAAAAAGAACGTAGCTAAAAGTTGTTTACCAAACCAACTCAACTTTCATTCTAGCTTTCATTTTTTAACTTTTCAGTTTCTAAGAATTTCTAAATTTCTATGAAATTTGGCTAACAACTTAATTTTTTGAAAAAAATCGCCATAACCTCCTTTGTATGGGGTGATCTGAACAATTTATTGGACTGTATTAGGCACCCAATAAATCAATATATCACATACAAATCAATTGTGCATGCCCATTATGATTTAAATACCCTGCTCCCTTCGTACCCACGCGTCGTAGCTAAAACAAGAGAGACGTGACGTGTCTATTTTTGTCATCTCAAGACCTATGTAGGATTTGTTATTAAATCCTGCAATTTTTGGTTATAGGTTATTAAGTCCATAATCAGTCCTCAGTACAACCTGTAGTTCAGTCCTCACCATACAAGCATCTTGCTCATATGGTAATCCAAACCTCGTCATATAAGCACCAAATGCTTATACGGAATATGATATGCTATGCCTTCTTCAGTAGTATGTTATGTGGTGTAGTCCATGATCTATTTGTTACTACCCTCTGGCGTATGTTTTAATTTCACACAGACTAACCATCATAGCACATACAAATAACTCACAGTAATTATAATAATAATAAAATTGCTCAACCAACTCATAAGGTGCACCTATTTGTCGGGCACTCAATTTATTTCTCTACTCAACTATAAATCCATAACCTGCTCAACATATATATATATATATATATATATCCATGCATATAAATTCAATTCGAACTAATTTTCAATTCAGTTCAACATTATATTTGATTTGGCTTAAATTAACTTTCATTCTTATATTGGTTTTATTATTCCAATATTTTTATTAGTTATACTAATAATCACACAACACAGCCAGCAATCAAATAGTTGATTAGCTTTTCAAATACATAACATTCATATATTTAAAATCCTATTTTCAGTGCTAAATCACAAACAATAAACTCTAACTAAGTTTTAGTTCTCACACAAGTCGATTGGAAATATATAGGTATCCCACTTTCGAATCTCGAAAATAAACTACTGATGTTGTACAGTAATAAATAGAATCATCCCCGAGCGACTAGAGTGTGATTCTATATCTACCTAGCATATTTGAGACTTCGAAAACACGTTAATTACGCGTATATTCTAGATCTTCTTATACTCGAAAGCCTAAATTCAAAATAGAATAAAATATTAAAATTCTTATAATAAAATAAAAATTTTAAAAATAAATTCGTTTTACAAATAAAACTCTTCAAACTTGTTCTAGGGTATTACTAACTCTTTCTCTAACGAGTCATTCTTATAGGATATTACTAATCATATCTCTGATGAATTCTTTCGTTCGGTTCTAATGTGTCTCATTCTCGAGCTTTGTAAACCAAAGCTCTGATACCAAGCTGTCACATGCTGAATTCTCCATGTCTCTAAAGAGAAGGAAAAATGCGGACTGTTTGAGAAAACGACTCACGGAACGCAGAACAACAAAAATTTCCATTGCTATTACAAAAATATTACATCAGAGTACAAGAATATCAGAGTACGAATAAGTAATATATAGCGGAATTACAATATCAGAGAATAAATACACAGCAGCAGAAATAAAAAATGTATAAATACAATGCGTAGCGGAAATACATCAACTAACACAACTGAAAGAAATACACAGATACAAAACTTTCCAAATATGGCTCCAGCTGTAAATTAGGATCTTGTTAAATAGAAATCTGCAAAAACCAAAACTACTACCTGCCCGTGTGGAAAATCTGGGCACCCATAGTTTAGGTAGAAACAATAAACTCCATGTCAGTCACGAGACTGGTGTGAGAACTAAAACAATTATTAAATCTTTACTTTAAAAGTTAGGAAATCATGGGAGCATGTCGTATAACGCAGAATGGGTTTACTCCACATGAATCTCGGTTTAAAATAAAACAACGCCATGCTTTTTGAAAAATGAAGCTATTATAAGTCTCAGGCCCTATAACAAAATGCAGCACAAACCAGAGGAAAGAGTTTTACCTTATAATAGCCAAAAATGCTTGATACGCTTTAAAAACAAATCATTTTGATATTACTATAAGTGAATAGTGTCAAAACAACTTCAAATATAAATGTATAAATCATAGACGGCATACTCCCCATCCTACTATGTCTCCATATAAGTTTATAACTAAAACTGCACAAATGTCGTATTGGACATTAGATTTCCATCATGAGTTGGGGCAAGGGATGGTAACCTTACCGATTCGGATCACCTCTAGCAAGATGACCTAGGATCACACCTATGGGAAACCCTTAGATCCTGTAAGGCCGGTCCACACCTAACGTTTGTGGTTTGGTTATTCTGGAACAATATGTTTCCCGGTCCTATCGGACCTCCAAAAATGGCCATTGCCGACCAAACATATCTGAGGCGCCTCACTATCCATCATCCACATAAGTAAAAATGTCTTGGCTTCATACCATGGCACTGCCTCTAGCTAGAAAGAAAAGTATGCACTCCCTACATCCCTTATCCCATTTTTGACTCATACTGGGGTGTTAGGCTCGCGAATCAATGCTATACACAAAGTTATGCTACTTAAAGCCGTGCTTTGATCATCAACCACATGACTCTGATTTTCAGCAAAATCCTTGCTCATTGCGTCTTAGCATGCCACATTATCAATCCATACCATTGATTTCCACCAATATATAATCTCTAAGCTCGTACGTCTCAGAGAAGGGTATTAAGCAAGAGAATAAATTCTCGGCCACCAAACTGATACATATTTAGCAGAGATCAGAGAATATAACATACAATACAATGTCAGACATACAATCCATTTTCAAGTTCGTTCTAGGTCTGAACGAAACCGGAGGCACCTTATTCATCATCCCAAATGTCCAATACAGGAGAGAGGTCCTCGCATATCTAGTTGATCTCCAAGTACGTTTGGATGATCACCACTTATTACCTCACTTTGGGTGTACATCCCAATAAAGAAATCAGTAATCATCCATTCGATGTGAAGATCTCTGGTCTTCAACCATCATTTTCATTGTCGACTTTTAATTGCCATAACAGTTATTCAGAATGAGTTAAACCCGGTCTTTCCGAATAACTAACGTATCATTATAATCATGTGATAAATGCACAAAGATAATACATCTAATTACAATCCAGAATATTCTTTTATTCAGATATTCATATCTTAGGGGAAAGGTTCCCATTAATTTTATAAAAGACAAGTTCTTTTGAACTTATTCTTTAACCTTCCTTCATTTTCAAAAGATTTTATTTTGTCTTTTCACAACTTAAACCCAATTAAGGTTTATCAACAAGTCGAGATTATCGAGCCTTACCGAAGTAACCATTTATTTTATTATTCCAATCCCAACCTATTCATCCCATGGAGAAAAATTGGTAGCACTCCATATCTAACACCCACTGTGTTATCGGTAAATTTAATTACCACTTAACGTTCAAATCTAATTAAAGATTTAACTACCGCATGGAGTAAAACAGGTGGCAATCCATCCCGAACAATTCTCAAATTTGATAATTTGATTATCCCATTCTCATTTCAATCTAATTAAAGATTTATTAAAATTCTAACTTAATGTTATTCCTAAAAATCATTAATTAATGATTATTCAACCTTTGGAAATTAATCTTGCCATTACTTAGGTTAAAGAAAAAATGTCATGTAAAAACATTGTTCACAATAAATTCAAATTCATCTTCCATTAAATATGGAATCTATACGGAAATCTGAACAATTTACAATCGATAAAAATTTTCGTATCTGGCCAATACTATAAGTGGAATAATGGCTAGGCGTTTAAAATTCCATAAACAGTAAACACCTTCCTTCACAGAAGTTTATCTCGATTATTATTAATCAAATTCATTCAATTCCAATTTAATTAAAAAAAACTAGAAAATTTTCTTAAATCTTAATTAAGAGATTTATTACTTTCACAAGTAGGCTCAAGAACAGTATCATTTAAGATACCATCCACAATGAACCTCAAAATACATTTTGATATTAAATATAAGATCTTAAATGGAAATCATGTGGACTTACATTCAATACCAAATTTTGAGACTAACATATATCGTTTTGGCATAACGATATCAATATCTTCCAAATTCCACCACAATATCTGAAAAATCACGGAATCCAATATCGAACTATCCGAAGATAATTCCTATTCAAATCCATTCTAATATATATGTTGGAAAATTCTGTTTACTTTAAAAACCGTTCACTATCCAATTTATTATTTCTAAAAGTCAATGGAGTATTATTCTAGTTGTTAACTAGTTCGTTTGGATAAAAATATCTTTTATCCATTCAAACTTGGAGTATTTCATTACTCGCATACAATGGGGTTTTCTAAAAGTCAACTAACAACAATTATTTAATGATTCAATACTCGCATACAATGCACACACTGTAGTCATAATAAATAAATACTCAACTATCCAATGCTATTAACGGCGCCACAAGTGTCCATCCGCGGAGTATGAAATGCGAGTGTCACATATTCATACAAGGCTTCTAATGAAAATGATTTTTGAATAGTTCATGTGTCGAACTCAAGTGATATCACATGCAACATATAAAAATGATTGTACAAAATATTTGAGTGAGAGAGTTCTCACCGAGATTTTTGATCGTTATAATAATAATCGCTTTTAAGTTAAATTAAACGCAGGTTTAAGTTAACGCAATTTTCCATCTAGCTCCAAATTTGACCAAATTAGTTTTGTTGCGAAGCTCTCATCGATATGATTAAAATGCATTTTGAATTGCCTAATTTTGAGTTTGTATATAAAAGTTATGACTTTTACAAGTTCGCATATACACTTAAATCAAACATTTAACAATCTATTTTGATTTGAACTACACAAACTATATAAACTAGATGATAAATGTCACCCTGAGCATTCCAACACCTTGACGCTTCACCGTAGGAACTCCACACGCTTGCTACGAGCCAAAAATCTCACCTTTTTGAATCCAAATCAACTCAACAATTCGCGCGCACACTCAAACACATTTGTACTTAGGTTTAAAGGGAGAAAGCTAGGATTTTTAAGGGTATTTAATCTCGACGAGGGGTGTGGGGCACGGGATCTCATTGCCCAGCCAAGGGATGATGTGGTATGGCTGTAGAGGGGCTAACGTGGCAAGTAGGGGCCAAGGGAAGCAGGTATGTGGTGGTAGAAGTGGTGTAGGAGGCTAAAGGAGCAACTTTTAGCTGATCGGAGAAGATCTAAGGGGTTTTCAAGGGGGATGAGGGGGAAGTGGCCCACCGCCATGGCCTGGTGGTGCGCTGGCACCTGCTGACATGGTAGGGGAGGAGATCCAGCCAGTGAGGCCCCTAGGTGGTGGTAGGAGGAGCAAAGGAGAAAGAGGTCTCCATTTTTAAGGGCTATATATATATGTATATATATTAAAATATAAATAAATTCTATAGCGACTTTTTTAAATTTTAATCTGGACGTAACTTATAATTTATAAAATGAAATCTTAGTTTCTTACATTCGTTAGAAAATTACAGTTCAAAATGTTCCAATGTTTCTTTTTTTACTGAAATCCGATTTATTTTGAATTCTTTACATTTATATGAAATTAAAAATCGAATTTTCAAACTACCGCGCTGTTTCAAGCTCGTTTTATAATAAATATAAATTTATAAGTTCTAACTTCGGTTGAAACAAATTTTTCGTTGTTATTTCTCAAAATAAATCATATAAAATATTAAGTTTCCATGTAAATCAATTAAAAATAAATTTTAAATTGGTTACGAAAATACGGACTGTTACATTATTAAAGTCTCAAAGTTAGCTGACGCCCATTATAAAAATAAGCAAAAACATTGAAATCATAATTTCGCAAAACCGAGTTCGCTTGTTAGACTAACGCTACTTCAATTTACTATTCAACGTAAAAATGATTTACTATTCGTTTTAATCCGATAAGCCATAATTTGTTCTTAACTTCTTCAAAACCTGTTCGTTCTTTTGCAAATGTTCATTATTATGAACTCAATTTCACTTTCGAAAAGTATCGGAACTTAAATTCAAACTTTTATTTTCCCCGATTATTTTATTATTAAAATAATCTTTTAAAATCCAATTTCTTGAATGAGACTCATTCAACTCCTGTATAACTCGGGAATTTGGGTATATATAAACATCCAGTAAACATAAACAAGATGTCATGTGTTAACGAGTTGCAACCAAACTGTTGTATATAACAGTGTTGTATACACAATTATATGATTTTTGTTTGATGATAAGAACCAAATATATTTTATTCTTTATGTGTTTGTAATTGTACTGTTTCATATACTACACAACATAAATGAATATAATATTTCTATTTAAATAAAATACAACTGTACAGAAATTTAAATATTCACAGTATTTTATTTGAATAGAATATTTTATATCAAACAGTACAAAGTTTATAACTCCACTATTTGTATACTTCACTGATATCTTTCATTTCAATACATTCAGTACACCTGTTCCTCTTTACAACACTCACACTCGGATATACAAATTTCATTCATATACAGACACTTTGACTTTTATTCATTCACTGACACATATACATTCTCTGCTCAATCCTCTGCCTTTTGTCTTCTGTTTTTTGTCTTCATACCTGTCATATACAGAAACACACACACAGTATCTTGAACAGAAATAAAATTCTAATTTCTACCAAATAATATTTTATTTTTAAAATTTATCTGCCTCAGTTTTCTGGTGTGTTTCTCATCATTTTTCTGACTTGATTTAGATTTGTAAATTCGACTGTGTCTAGACAGTTTGTATATGTACAGGGACAAGAATTTTTCTGAATGGCTGCATATACACACGTGTATATATATACATGTGTGCACTGCCACGCCAATTCAGTGTGCAACTGAGGAGTAGCCACGTGGACCTTCTCGACTCAGTGCACATGAAAACAAAGTGAACACATCTCAAAGTGAAAAGCAAATATATGTGACATTTCAGCAGGTGAAAGTGAAGACAGACCAAACATCACACAGGAAGGGTCAAGCTAAAATGCAAACAAGAAATGACATTAGTGATGTAGCAAAGTACATCAAGCTAGAAAAGCATGGTCGAACCAAACAAGTATGACAATGGACAAAATTCATGTGCAGCATTCATGGTGGTTCAGCAAAGAAGAGAGCATGGTGCAATGTTAACAGCAACATGGTTGCACATCCAAATATGGCTGCTGAAAACAGGATGGGTAAGCATAAATGATGAAGACATGGCATGGATGACAAATTGTTTTTCAGCAAAACCAGAACGATAGTTAAGGTCAACACGAGTACACTTATACAAAAATGATCATTCAGTAAGTATGTGGACAGCATCATGTACAGCAAGCAGGCTCAAGACAACACATTGGTGCAGCTACATGCTAATGTGGACATGCAGCATATAGCAAATCTCAGCAGTAACAAAAGTGCACGGTTTCAAGTATCAAAGTGTAAACAGAGTTGATCATGCATACAAGAAGATGCTCAGTGACATATAAATGACAGAAACTTCAATATCAAACCAGATGATCAAAACTGAAAACAGAGTCATAGGTGGTGCTCACAGTGTGTTATGGATACATGTCTAAAAATTTACATGATCAAGTGAATGTTTAGTTTGATACAGCTACAAATGATTCAACACATTATACATGAAGTCATGCACATGAATAAACAGCTCGACCAAATGATATCACAAGATAAGGCAAGAGTTTATGTTTCCAGAAATGGTAAAATCAGCTTGAATCAAAACAGGTAAGTAATTATCTTTTTTTCCAGAATGATGTACAACATATTAGGCAAGGTGAATTGAATTGCAATGGAATCAATGCATTAGACAAAAAGGGAAAAATCCTTATTCCATTTCCAGAATTCATTCATGTCATTCTCAGCAATTTTTTAAATTGTTTCAAAATGGGAAAGCAGTTTTGGAATATCAAAGCCGAGATTTTTTCAAAAGAGGAAACCAATTAAATAAATTGGCAAACTGTTTTTGGCAATTAAATTTTCCAGAATCGGTTTGAAGGCCAAAGTTTTTTTTTTCAGTTTCATCACAAATTAATTCACGCAAGGGAAAATTATCAACGGGCCACAATTTTGATTTGTTTCCAGTTTTTTTTTTATCTCGACTAGTCTACAGAGAATTCAAAAGGGGCAAGTTCATTCAAAAATCATTCACGCAAATAAATCAAAGCAGAAAAAGGGACAACGCAAATCAGAGGAAGTGATTCTTTGAAATCAGAGTAATTAGGATTTTTAAAACCCTATTTAACACAACCAATTCATCATAGGTAGGGCGATTTTTTTCTGAAACCGAAAAACTATTCAATCGAGATCGAAACCCACAAAAATCAATTCAACCATTTTCAAAGCAGTAAACAATTAAATCAGAAGCTACTCACTTGTCTTTCGATCAAGAGAAAGCCAAAATCAGAGAAGAGCATCAATCAACCAGCATCAACGATGTGAAGTAACAGCAATCTACCATCAGCGAATAAAGTTCCAGATTTTCAAGAAATCGATCTGATTTGGGGCAAAGACTAGAAACCCTAGTTGTTTCTTTGAAGCCGCCATTTTTTCTTGGCAAAGGGATCGGATACAAATGAATGGGCCGGCTTTCTTTAAAGGGCTTAAGTGTTTTTCATGTTAAAAGGGGATGACCCCTTATATTTAAACTCCTAGGGTTTTCTTTATTTATTTAATTTTGTTCTGTTTTTAATTTTCTTCTGTAAACAATTCTGAACTGTTTTTCTAGAAGTCTGTAAAATTCTAGAGTTCCAGTCAGGGTGTTGACTGGCAGTCCACTAGAGTCTGTAAATTCTAGGGTTACGAGTTACAGGGTTTGTAATTTGGGAAATCTGATTGAGGGGATATCAGTCAGTCTAGGGTTTTGAGCGTAGGGTTAGGACAGGAGCGGCGCTGCGAGTGTACATGGTCTTGTATGCGGGATTTGTTTATAACACCTAGTAGAAATCTTAAGAATGCAGCAGTAGGCAGGGTTTTGCCGAAGCTGGGTATATATGTGTGTGATTTATTTTCTGCACTTTTATTTCTGCTGCATTCTGTGATCTGTTTATTATTTTAATATCCTGTCAGTTTTTTCAATTCAGTTTGAAAACTGTGATAAACCCTATTCACCCCCCCCCCCCTCTAGGGTTAATCTAGATCCAACACAAACTTGTTAGTTATTTAACCATATATGTCAGTGTCAATTTGGTTTTTATATTTCCAAAAAAATTTGCCATAACCTCCCCATACGGGAGCATCGATACAACCACACTATTGCCTTAAAAGGCTATCCAAATCACATATCAACCCAAAGGGTATTCATAATCATTGGTCAACCCAATCCAAATATAAAACACTATAACATCTGCAAAGCAACCACATACACAATATAATGAATACTTGGCACTAGAGTGGGTCATCATCCCAGTACCCTGTGTAGGGGTTTACTAATAAATAGAAATCTGTGCAATAAACACATGGGACTAGTGTAATTTCATCTCATGACCTGTGTAGGGTTTCCAAACCATATCAACATTTCAAACACACAACAACATACATGAAATCACTTCACACAAATGAATACCACAAGCAAGTGTGAGGGGATAAATCACTCACCATCTCAGTAGGTTCCATCAATTCCTTCATTGTAGGACCATCATAGCTATGCGCTCACTCTCGAATGTTTAACAACCTAGCCACTAAGGGTTATAATTAACATTAGCCCTTGTAATATTAATACCTTTTCTAATTTACATGAATATACTTTTAAATATATAATGATTTCCAAATCTAACTATATTCATACATGAGAATACCTTCTCCATGGACTTAGCTAACTTAAAATCATGATTACAATTTTCGAAAATCGTTGTAGCTCTCATAATAACACATAATTTTCCTAATGTAATAACCCGGAAAATCTGGGCCAGTTTAAAATTTTTATTTTGGCAATTTTAGCGAATTTTGATTATTTAAAATGAATTATTTTAAATAATATCAACGAGGAATTTATTTTGAATATAATTAGAACGTATATATTATACGCGTCGTCGTTAGAATATAAATATTTATATATAATTATAAATGGAATTGAAAATGGCGCGGTAGTTCGATAATTCGATTTCAAACTTCAATTGAATGTGCCGGGTGCAAAACAATCCGGATTTTAGTGAAACCAAAAACATTAGGATCTAATTGATAATATCTTTCTAACGAATCCGAATAATCAAGATTTCATAGCGGGAATCAAAAGATATGTCCAGTTGAAAATTCTGAATAGTCGCTATGGAATTCAGGCCCTTAAAAATGGACATTTTGCAAATGACCCCGGATTTCGACGAAACCAGTTTTGTTGGATCCGTGGTGTAAAATTATTGCTAGGTTTCAAATTTCATAATTTTTCGAATCAATATGTGAGCGTGGCAAAGGAAAACGCGTTTGACCAGTTTCAGTTGATTTTAATCGACTGGAAAATGGCCATTTTTCCAGCGGTCTCAGAATTCGACGAAACTAGTTTTGTTAAGACCGTATCGTCAATACGAAACTAGAAAATATTTTTCTGGAATTTTTAAAGTTCGTATGTAACTCCGGTAAATTGAAATACGCGTTCAAATTCAATATATAGAGTTATATGTTGATTTCAACGGAAACTGATCGAAACAGTCAAATCATCTTACGATACATATCCCATTGTGTTCGGAATGGGGGTAAAACGCTATGGATGACAGGCGGTGGGTTCGATTCTGAAGTCGTCAGAAAAGGTTGCTTTATGAGTATATAAATTTAATAATTAAATAAATAAATTAAAAAAATTAATAATAAATATCTCTTCCCTCCTTAAAACACTCTGGCCCCCCCCCCTCAGTCTCGATTCAGAGAAAAATACAAAAAAAAAACGCGATCCCAAATCGGGGTTAGAGGAGGCCGCTCCCCAACGCGCGCCACCGCAGGTGGCGACGCCGACCATCGCGAGGACTTCCCCCCCCCCCCTCCAGCTTCTCCTCCTCCTCGATTCCCTCCTCCCGCTCCCTCTTCTCACCGCGAGAACCCCAGTGCCTGAACCCCACGCCGACGCACCTCCAGCACCCTCCTCCGCCTGCAGCCACTTCCGCCACCTCCCCTCACCGCCCAGACCCCCTCCGAGCCGCCGACGAGCCCCCCTGTAAGTTCCCTACTGTTTTTTTTATTTCACTTTAAACTGTTTTTTTTATTTACTTTAAACTGTTTTTTTATTTTACTTGAAAACTGATTTTTAAAAAAGGTTTAAAACTGATTTTATTTTATTTTTAAAAACTGAAAACTTATTTTCATTTTAAAACTGAAATTAATGTTTTAGGAAAATAAAGAAAAAGATTTGATTTTGAATATGATTTTTATATGTTGAACTTCGAATTAAAAATGTGATTTTTATATGTTGAACTTCGAATTAAAAATGTGATTTTTATATGTTGAACTTCGAATTAAAAATGTGATTTTTATATGTTGAACTTCGAATTAAAAATGTGATTTTTATATGTTGAACTTCGAATTAAAAATGTGATTTTTATATGTTGAACTTCGAAATAAAAATATGATTTTTATATATGGAATAGCAAAGTAAAAATTCGATTTTTACATAGGTAGTGAAAGCGGACAACGAAGGTAACAAAAAGGCGAGAACGAAGAAGATTTATATCAAAGAAGAGTCAAGATGCTTGGATAGCTATTGGTGAGAATTTCTCACCTTTCAATTTCTTTTCTAATTATATATATACTAGGATGCAGACGGTGCTTAGTAGCACCCGACACAATCGTCCACAGACCATGGACTTGTTTGTTTGGTTGCATAGATTAGTTATATGATTTGATTTGAATTTGGTTGTTTGGTGATTTTGATTGATGTGTGAATGGCGTGGGCCTTCACTAGACCGGGGATAAGGCTTGGCCTCGTCCCGTTTCTAGTATCGTGCCGTTATGCCGCCGAAATTTTCTAAAATATGTTAGAAAAAAAAATCATTTTATTGAATAAATGAACTGTATAGAAATTCATATGTTGAAATAAAATGTTTTATCGTTAAAAATATATTTTTTAACGTGAATGTAAATAAATAAATATTCATTTACAAACCAGACTGTTTGTTTATGTACACCTATTTGAAGGACATTGATTGGGTCGATAAATTTTACACATCGCCCAACTGCACGAATAAAATATTTGTTTGATTGTTTGAAACCCCACACGGGTGTTGGGATGAAACTTGAAGTTCACTCATCCTGATTGATTAAATATGTCGATCGATTGATTGACAAGCTGCTATAAGCGTTAAATGTCTATATTTGATGCTTATACAGTGTAGTGCACTTTGGTTGATGGTTGATTAGTTTTCAATGCTATTATATACATGTGTTGTATGAAAATCCATATAATTAACATTATATGGTGATTGATTGGGCCTCATTCCAATTTAGAAAATAAAGAATATTATAAAATAAAAGTTCATGTGTTGACAGTACTCATCCATTGAGATTCGTCATGTGTTGAACGAAATATTTTGATAATAACAACTATTTTGAAAAAGAAATATTTGAAATAGAATATTTGAAAATAGAAATTTATGAAGCCGTGTTGATTAGATTGACGCCATTTTGACGTGAACGATATTTATATCGATTTTATTCATTTCGAATTAAATTGAAAACGATTTCGAAATGAATTGAATTGAAAACGATTTCGAAATGAATTGAATTGAAAACGATTTCGAAATGAATTGAATTGAAAACGAGTTCGAAATGAATTGAATTGGAAACGAGTTCGAAATGAATTTAATTGAAAACGATTTCGAAATGAATTGAATTGAAAACGATTTCGAAATGAATTGAATTGAAAACGATTTCGAAATGAATTGAATTGAAAACGATTTCGAAATGAATTGAATTGAAAGCGATTTCGAAATGAATTGAATTGAAAACGATTTCGAAATGAATTGAATTGAAAACGATTTCGAAATGAATTGAATTGAAAACGATTTCGAAATGAATTGAATATAAAACGATTTCGAAATGAATTGAATTGAAAACGAGTTCGAAATGAATTGAATTGGAAACGAATTCAAATTGAATTGAAAGCGGATTGAAATGAACTCAAATTGAATTGAAATTTGAATTGAATAGAAATGAATTTTAAAACGAATTTATAAAGAAGAATTCAATTTTGATTTGAATTGAAATGGAAGTTGAAATTGCTTTTGAAACGAACTTTAAAACTATTTATATAATTTGTTTTAAATAGAAATCGACGAAATATATATTATATATATTATATATATAATATAATGGCCTGAATAGAACGCGCCGCGCCGCGGCAGTTCGTGAATTTCGACCATTTATTTCAAACGGAAATTACGGGAGATCCGACCGTCGGATTCTCCTAAAACCGGAACCGTTGGGTTCGTATCAAAAAGAGCTTTCTAACGAATATTAGAAATTAGAAATCTATCGGTTGGATTTGGAATTATGTCCAAATCAAATTTGAAAAAGGTCGCTGTAAGTGCAGTTCGATGACCGTTGATGGAAATCGACTGTACGGGCCTTGATAAAATTATTAAAAATAGTAATAATTTGTGTAAAATCATAAGAAATGATTTAGAAAGAATTGGGATGAAAAACTCCCTATTTGAAAAGATAAAAATAGATTTTTATCGAAATGAACTAGTTTTGAACTAGAATTATAATTCTATTTATTTTTAAATAAATAAATTGAATTTGAAATGGTTTTGAAAATAACCAAAATTTCCAATGATTGCATTGGAATGGACTTGAATCGAAATTGTCTGCGGAATATTTCGATGTTGGATTTCGTGATTATACAAATGTTGTTAGGGAAATTTGAAAGATATAGATATATATATCGTTATTTCCCATATGATATTTATTAGTCGTAGAATTTGATATTGAATATAAGCCGATATATTTTCTATTCAGAGCCTTGTGTTTAATATCAAATGTGATTTGGGTTTGTCGTGAATGGTGTCTTCACTAACACTGTTCTTGAACCCAGTTGAGAAAAGATTAAATCTTTTTATTTAGATTTAATGAAGTGTACCAATTAAATAATGTTTAATTGGAATTGAATTGATATTGATTTTTGGGTTTATCGTGAACAGTGTTTTTAAACAACACTTGTTCTTTAACCCGATAATTAATGGAATGTGATTTTGGGTTTATCGTGAACCGTGTTTTAAATGACACTGATTCTGTAACCCAGTCGAAGATTAAAACTAAGTGGAGTTTTAATGAATCTTTAATTAGATTGAAATGATCGAAAATGGAGTATCACCAGTTTTGCTCCAGGCGATAGTTAAATCTTTAATTAGATTTGAACGTGAAATGGTAATTGAATTTACCGATAACACTGTGGTGTTAGATATGAAGTATTACCAGTTTTACTTCATGGGATGAATAGGTTGGGATTGGGAAATTAAAACAAATGATTACTTCGGTAAGGTTCGCTAATCCCGACTAGTTTGAATTGATATTCAAAAGTAGATTAAAGAATAAATTCAAGAATTTATCTTGGATAAAATTAATGGGAACCTTTCCCTATGAATGTGAAATTTAGAAACTAACTGTCGGTTAGCTAAGCAGAATGGTTTTCTGGATATTGATCTGATGTTGGTTTCGGCCTTCGGGGTTAATATTTGGGGAATTATTCTCTTGATTAATTTACGGTTAGTGACTGATGAATTGGAATGAGGCGTATGTTGTGTTTGTGTAACACTTATTTAAAATATACGCGAGTTATTCGGAAAGACCGGGTTTATCCCATTCTGAACAACTGATACGACGATAAATCGAAGATGAAGACGGTGGTCGAAGACCGGAAGTCTTCACGTCGTTTGGATAATTACTGATGATCTTGATTGGGCTGTACACCCAAGAAGATGGAAGCAGTTAGTGATCGTCCAGACGTACTTGGAGATCGATGGATATGCGGGGTACTAGGTGCCTCCGGTTTCGTTCAGACCCAGAACGGACTTGTAAATGGACTGTGTGTCTGACATTGGATTTTAGTCCGTGTGATTGATCTCTATTAAATATATATATGTTTGGTGGCGGAGAATTTATTCTCTTGCTTAACGCCCTTCTCTGAGACGTACGAGCTCAGGGGTTATATATTGATGGATATCAAACACATGGAGTGAATTGCCTGTGTGGTATGCCTAAGTGGCAATTGATCGAGGTTTCTGTTGAAAAGCAAAGTCTTGTGGTGATGATCAAAGCACAGCCTGTGTGGCACAGCTTTGTGTAACGTGAATTCGCGAGCCTCGCACCCCGGTTGTGAACCAAAAACGGGAGAGGACGTCAGGGAGGGCATGCGTTTCTTTCTAGCTAGAAGTGGCGTCAGTGGTTTTACACGCCCTGACGAGTTTGACTTATGTGGTTGTTGCTGTTGCGAGGAGCCTCGGTTATATCGGTTTCGGCCGATGCATTCTGGTCGGCTGACGGACCAAACTTACACCCCATAGGGTGGGGAGACGTAGTGTTCAGGCATAATAATCCACATCGGTGGACCGGCCCTGAGGATCTAAAGGCTTGCCTGCGCGCTTGCCTGTGGCTCGGGCTAGAGAGTCGCGAATCGGTTGAGGACTATCTTTTGCCTCGGTTCATAGATGGAAACCCAATTTCCAAATACGTGATTCTGTGGTTTTATTTGTAGAGCCTAGTATGGCGACATAGTGGGATGGGGCGCTCATGCCGCCTATGATTGATACTTATGATTTGAAGTTGTTTTATACACTATGCACTTATAATAGTATCAAACGATTTGTTTTAACCGTATCAAGCATTCTTTGGCTGTTATAAGGGAAAACCCTATCCTCGGCTGCATTGCATTGTGTGATGGGACCTGGGTCTTATAACAGCTTCATTTTTCTTTATTTAGCATGGCGCTGTTGTTTTATGCACTGGTATTATTGGGAGGAAACCCGTTCCGTGTTATACGGCGTGGTCCCTTGATTTACCTAATTTTAAAATAAAGAATTAATAACTGTTTTAGTTCTCACACCAGTCCCATGACTGGCCTGGAGTTTATTGTTTTGACCTAAACTCTGGGTGCCCCTATTTTCGACACGGGCAGCTAGTAGTTTTGGTTTTGCAGATTTATATTCATAGGATCCTGGTTTACAACTGGAATGATATCCGGAAAGCTTTGTATCCGTATATCTCTTCTATTTGTGTATTTTATTATTTTCCGCCGCGATGTATTTAAATGTAATTTAAATCTCTGATATTTCTGTGTAATATTCATTTATACTCTGTATATTCTTGTAATCTGATGCATTGTTGTAATATACATATGAAATGTTCTTCTGTTTGCGTTCTGATTTGTCGTGTTCTCAAACGATAGGGCGTTTCGAATGGCTTGGATCAGTTTAGCGACTGGTTCGGACCGAGCGAAATTCCTTCTCGTCACAGTTGGTATCAGAGCTTTGGTTTACAAAGCTCAGAGAACAAGGCACATTAGAACCATACGAAAGAATTCATCAGATATTGGATTAGTAATATCCAATGAGAATGACTCGTTAGAGATGGGATCAGTAGTATCCTAGAACGAGTGTGAAGAGTATATTTTTCAAATGAAAACAAATTTTGTTTTGAAAATTTAAATCAATTATTCGTATTTGATTATTTATTTCATATTGATTAGGACAATCCAATATATAAAGATTTTGCGTATGCGTCTAGCTAGCGTGTATTCGATGTTTTGATATATTGGATAGATATAGAGTTACACTCTAGTCACCCGGGGGTGATTCTGATGGTTGATATATCATCATCAGAATTTATATTAGAGTGACGAACGTGTAATATCTATATATTTCCTATTGACAGGTGTGAGAACCAAAAATTAGATAAGGCCTATTGTTGTGATTTGGCATCAAAAACAAGATTTTTGTATATGGATCAAAATTATGAATTTGAAACTCTAATTCACTAATTGATTGATGTTTGCGTTGTTTGTTCATTTGTTTGCTAATTTTGAACCATTTAGCCTAATTGAAACAAATATTGAATTGTATTGAAAATTGGTCGCATTTGCTTGCAAGGAGGCTAGAGCCAGAGAATAAAATTTGTTTGCCCGACAAATAGGTACATGTTTACTACATAATTTCCTGTTTTGTTTGGGTGATGATGATTTTGTGAGCCTATTGGCTAGCCGCTTGGCTTTTTCTTTTTCTTTTTGAGATCTGAAGGACCGCGGAAGCTATTTGAAATTCCCCGATGCTCCCGGTGCAGGGGAGGTTATGGCGAAATTTTTCGAAAATTTAGGGTGTTAGCCAAATTTTTGAAAATTTGAAAATTCTCAGAAACTGAAAAGTTGGAGAATGAAAGCCAGATCGAACGTAGAGCTGAATAATCAAACCACTTTCAACTTTGTTCCTTTTCGGGGACGAAAAGTTTTAAGTGGGGGAGATTGTAATAACCCGGAAAATCTGGGCCAGTTTAAAATTTTTATTTTGGCAATTTTAGCGAATTTTGATTATTTAAAATGAATTATTTTAAATAATATCGACGAGGAATTTATTTTGAATATAATTAGAACGTATATATTATACGCGTCGTCGTTAGAATATAAATATTTATATATAATTATAAATGGAATTGAAAATGGCGCGGTAGTTCGATAATTCGATTTCAAACTTCAATTGAATGTGCCGGGTGCAAAACAATCCAGATTTTAGTGAAACCAAAAACATTAGGATCTAATTGATAATATCTTTCTAACGAATCCGAATAATCAAGATTTCATAGCGGGAATCAAAAGATATGTCCAGTTGAAAATTCTGAATAGTCGCTATGGAATTCAGGCCCTTAAAAATGGACATTTTGCAAATGACCCCGGATTTCGACGAAACCAGTTTTGTTGGATCCGTGGTGTAAAATTATTGCTAGGTTTCAAATTTCATAATTTTTCGAATCAATATGTGAGCGTGGCAAAGGAAAACGCGTTTGACCAGTTTCAGTTGATTTTAATCGACTGGAAAATGGCCATTTTTCCAACGGTCTCAGAATTCGACGAAACTAGTTTTGTTAAGACCGTATCGTCAATACGAAACTAGAAAATATTTTTCTGGAATTTTTAAAGTTCGTATGTAACTCCGGTAAATTGAAATACGCGTTCAAATTCAATATATAGAGTTATATGTTGATTTCAACGGAAACTGATCGAAACAGTCAAATCAGCTTACGATACATATCCCATTGTGTTCCAAATGGGGGTAAAACGCTATGGACGACAGGCGGTGGGTTCGATTCTGAAGTCGTCAGAAAAGGTTGCTTTATGAGTATATAAATTTAATAATTAAATAAATAAATTAAAAAAAATTAATAAATATCTCTTCCCTCCTTAAAACACTCTGGCCCCCCCCCCCTCAGTCTCGATTCAGAGAAAAAAAAAACGCGATCCCAAATCGGGGTTAGAGGAGGCCGCTCCCCAACGCGCGCCACCGCAGGTGGCGACGCCGACCATCACGAGGACTTCCCCCCCCCCCTCCAGCTTCTCCTCCTCCTCGATTCCCTCCTCCCGCTCCCTCTTCCCACCGCGAGAACCCCAGTGCCTGAACCCGACGCCGACGCACCTCCAGCCCCCTCCTCCGCCTGCAGCCACTTCCGCCACCTCCCCTCACCGCCCAGACCCCCTCCGAGCCGCCGACGAGCCCCCCTGTAAGTTCCCTACTGTTTTTTTTTATTTTACTTTAAACTGTTTTTTTATTTACTTTAAACTGTTTTTTTATTTTACTTGAAAACTGATATTTAAAAAAGGTTTAAAACTGATTTTATTTTATTTTTAAAAACTGAAAACTTATTTTCATTTTAAAACTGAAATTAATGTTTTAGGAAAATAAAGAAAAAGATTTGATTTTGAATATGATTTTTATATGTTGAACTTCGAATTAAAAATGTGATTTTTATATGTTGAACTTCGAATTAAAAATGTGATTTTTATATGTTGAACTTCGAATTAAAAATGTGATTTTTATATGTTGAACTTCGAATTAAAAATGTGATTTTTATATGTTGAACTTCGAAATAAAAATATGATTTTTATATATGGAATAGCGAAGTAAAAATTCGATTTTTACATAGGTAGTGAAAGCGGACAACGAAGGTAACAAAAAGGCGAGAACGAAGAAGATTTATATCAAAGAAGAGTCAAGATGCTTGGATAGCTATTGGTGAGAATTTCTCACCTTTCAATTTCTTTTCTAATTATATATATATACTAGGATGCAGACGGTGCTTAGTAGCACCCAACACAATCGTCCACAGACCATGGACTTGTTTGTTTGGTTGCATAGATTAGTTATATGATTTGATTTGAATTTGGTTGTTTGGTGATTTTGATTGATGTGTGAATGGCGTGGGCCTTCACTAGACCGGGGATAAGGCTTGGCCTCGTCCCGTTTCTAGTATCGTGCCGTTATGCCGCCGAAATTTTCTAAAATATGTTAGAAAAAAAATATCATTTTATTGAATTAATGAACTGTATAGAAATTCATATGTTGAAATAAAATGTTTTATCGTTAAAAATATAATTTTTAACGTGAATGTAAATAAATAAATATTCATTTACAAACCAGACGGTTTGTTTATGTACACCTATTTGAAGGACATTGATTGGGTCGATAAATTTTACACATCGCCCAACTGCACGAATAAAATATTTGTTTGATTGTTTGAAACCCCACACGGGTGTTGGGATGAAACTTGAAGTTCACTCATCCTGATTGATTAAATATGTCGATCGATTGATTGACAAGCTGCTGTAAGCGTTAAATGTCTATATTTGATGCTTATACAGTGTAGTGCACTTTGGTTGATGGTTGATTAGTTTTCAATGCTATTATATACATGTGTTGTATGAAAATCCATATAATTAACATTATATGGTGATTGATTGGGCCTCATTCCAATTTAGAAAATAAAGAATATTATAAAATAAAAGTTCATGTGTTGACAGTACTCATCCATTGAGATTGGTCATGTGTTGAACGAAATATTTTGATAATAAAATTTACATCTTTATCAATATAAAATAAAAGTTCATGTGTTGACAGTACTCATCCATTGAGATTGGTCATGTGTTGAACGAAATATTTTGATAATAACAACTATTTTGAAAAAGAAATATTTGAAATAGAATATTTGAAAATAGAAATTTATGAAGCCGTGTTGATTAGATTGACGCCATTTTGACGTGAACGATATTTATATCGATTTTATTCATTTCGAATTAAATTGAAAACGATTTCGAAATGAATTGAATTGAAAACGATTTCGAAATGAATTGAATTGAAAACGATTTCGAAATGAATTGAATTGAAAACGAGTTCGAAATGAATTGAATTGAAAACGAGTTCGAAATGAATTTAATTGAAAACGATTTCGAAATGAATTGAATTGAAAACGATTTCGAAATGAATTGAATTGAAAACGATTTCGAAAAGAATTGAATTGAAAACGATTTCGAAATGAATTGAATTGAAAGCGATTTCGAAATGAATTGAATTGAAAACGATTTCGAAATGAATTGAATTGAAAACGATTTCGAAATGAATTGAATTGAAAACGATTTCGAAATGAATTGAATATAAAACGATTTCGAAATGAATTGAATTGAAAACGAGTTCGAAATGAATTGAATTGAAAACGAATTCAAATTGAATTGAAAGCGGATTGAAATGAACTCAAATTGAATTGAAATTTGAATTGAATAGAAATGAATTTTAAAACGAATTTATAACGAAGAATTCAATTTTGATTTGAATTGAAATGGAAGTTGAAATTGCTTTTGAAACGAACTTTAAAACTATTTATATAATTTGTTTTAAATAGAAATCGACGAAATATATATTATATATATTATATATATAATATAATGGCCTGAATAGAACGCGCCGCGCCGCGGCAGTTCGTGAATTTCGACCATTTATTTCAAACGGACATTATGGGAGATCCGACCGTCGGATTCTCCTAAAACCGGAACCGTTGGGTTCGTATCGAAAAGAGCTTTCTAACGAATATTAGAAATTAGAAATCTATTGGTTGGATTTGGAATTATGTCCAAATCAAATTTGAAAAAGGTCGCTGTAAGTGCAGTTCGATGACCGTTGATGGAAATCGACTGTACGGGCCTTGATAAAATTATTAAAAATAGTAATAATTTGTGTAAAATCATAAGAAATGATTTAGAAAGAATTGGGATGAAAAACTCCCTATTTGAAAAGATAAAAATAGATTTTTATCGAAATGAACTAGTTTTGAACTAGAATTATAATTCTATTTATTTTTAAATAAATAAATTGAATTTGAAATGGTTTTGAAAATAACCAAAATTTCCAATGATTGCATTGGAATGGACTTGAATCGAAATTGTCTGCGGAATATTTCGATGTTGGATTTCGTGATTATACAAATGTTGTTAGGGAAATTTGAAAGATATAGATATATATATCGTTATTTCCCATATGATATTTATTAGTCGTAGAATTTGATATTGAATATAAGCCGATATATTTTCTATTCAGAGCCTTGTGTTTAATATCAAATGTGATTTGGGTTTGTCGTGAATGGTGTCTTCACTAACACTGTTCTTGAACCCAGTTGAGAAAAGATTAAATCTTTTTATTTAGATTTAATGAAGTGTACCAATTAAATAATGTTTATTTGGAATTGAATTGATATTGATTTTTGGGTTTATCGTGAACAGTGTTTTTAAACAACACTTGTTCTTTAACCCGATAATTAATGGAATGTGATTTTGGGTTTATCGTGAACCGTGTTTTAAATGACACTGATTCTGTAACCCAGTCGAAGATTAAAACTAAGTGGAGTTTTAATGAATCTTTAATTAGATTGAAATGATCGAAAATGGAGTATCACCAGTTTTGCTCCAGGCGATAGTTAAATCTTTAATTAGATTTGAACGTGAAATGGTAATTGAATTTACCGATAACACTGTGGTGTTAGATATGAAGTATTACCAGTTTTACTTCATGGGATGAATAGGTTGGGATTGGGAAATTAAAACAAATGATTACTTCGGTAAGGTTCGCTAATCCCGACTAGTTTGAATTGATATTCAAAAGTAGATTAAAGAATAAATTCAAGAATTTATCTTTGGTAAAATTAATGGGAACCTTTCCCTATGAATGTGAAATTTAGAAACTAACTATCGGTTAGCTAAGCAGAATGGTTTTCTGGATATTGATCTGATGTTGGTTTCGGCCTTCGGGGTTAATATTTGGGGAATTATTCTCTTGATTAATTTACGGTTAGTGACTGATGAATTGGAATGAGGCGTATGTTGTGTTTGTGTAACACTTATTTAAAATATACGCGAGTTATTCGGAAAGACCGGGTTTATCCCATTCTGAACAACTGATACGACGATAAATCGAAGATGAAGACGGTGGTCGAAGATCGGAAGTCTTCACGTCGTTTGGATAATTACTGATGATCTTGATTGGGCTGTACACCCAAGAAGATGGAAGCAGTTAGTGATCGTCCAGACGTACTTGGAGATCGATGGATATGCGGGGTACTAGGTGCCTCCGGTTTCGTTCAGACCCAGAACGGACTTGTAAATGGACTGTGTGTCTGACATTGGATTTTAGTTCGTGTGATTGATCTCTATTAAATATATATCTGTTTGGCGGTGGAGAATTTATTCTCTTGCTTAACGCCCTTCTCTGAGACGTACGAGCTCAGGGGTTATATATTGATGGATATCAAACACATGGAGTGAATTGCCTGTGTGGCATGCCTAAGTGGCAATTGATCGAGGTTTCTGTTGAAAAGCAAAGTCTTGTGGTGATGATCAAAGCACAGCCTGCGTGGCACAGCTTTGTGTAACGTGAATTCGCGAGCCTCGCACCCCGGTTGTGAACCAAAAACGGGAGAGGACGTCAGGGAGGGCATGCGTTTCTTTCTAGCTAGAAGTGGCGTCAGTGGTTTTACACGCCCTGACGAGTTTGACTTATGTGGTTGTTGCTGTTGCGAGGCGCCTCAGTTATATCGGTTTCGGCCGATGCATTCTGGTCGGCTGACGGACCAGACTTACACCCCATAGGGTGGGGAGACGTAGTGTTCAGGCATAATAATCCACATCGGTGGACCGGCCCTGAGGATCTAAAGGCTTGCCTGCGCGCTTGCATGTGGCTCGGGCTAGAGAGTCGCGAATCGGTTGAGGACTATCTTTTGCCTCGGTTCATAGATGGAAACCCAATTTCCAAATACGTGATTCTGCGGTTTTATTTGTAGAGCCTAGTATGGCGACATAGTGGGATGGGGCGCTCATGCCGCCTATGATTGATACTTATGATTTGAAGTTGTTTTATACACTATGCACTTATAATAGTATCAAACGATTTGTTTTAACCGTATCAAGCATTCTTTGGCTGTTATAAGGGAAAACCCTATCCTCGGCTGCGTTGCATTGTGTGATGGGACATAGGTCGTATGACAGCTTCATTTTTCTTTATTTAGCATGGCGCTGTTGTTTTATGCACTGGTATTATTGGGAGGAAACCCGTTCCGTGTTATACGGCGTGGTCCCTTGATTTACCTAATTTTAAAATAAAGAATTAATAACTGTTTTAGTTCTCACACCAGTCCCATGACTGACCTGGAGTTTATTGTTTTGACCTAAACTCTGGGTGCCCCTATTTTCGACACGGGCAGCTAGTAGTTTTGGTTTTGCAGATTTATATTCACAGGATCCTGGTTTACAGCTGGAATGATATCCGGAAAGCTTTGTATCCGTATATCTCTTCTAGTTGTGTATTTTATTATTTTCCGCTGCGATGTATTTAAATGTAATTTAAATCTCTGATATTTCTGTGTAATATTCATTTATACTCTGTATATTCTTGTAATCTTATGCATTGTTGTAATATACATATGAAATGTTCTTCTGTTTGCGTTCTGATTTGTCGTGTTCTAAAACGATAGGGCGTTTCGAATGGCTTGGATCAGTTTAGCGACTGGTTCGGACCGAGCGAAATTCCTTCTCGTCACACCTAACCACTTAAAAAGATAATCACCTTACTTCCTTTAGGATTTCCATTTCAAATCCAACGTAAATGACATCAATACTTCACATAGATGTTAATTAACCTTAATCCATGATTGATCCAACCTAAAATCACTTAAATTTTCACTTAGGAATGTTCACTTTTCGTATTCTAATTTTTTAACTTCATATACAAATTTACCAATGATTTTGCTTACTACTTTTAGGAATTAAGTTCCAAATCTCCATATATTCACATATATACTTCATGGAAATACTAAGCAACTAATTATAACCTTAATCCACGAATACTCACAACAAAATCACCTTGTTTCCTCTTTTAGGAATTTATACAAACATCTTGTGTGCATACTAATAAAACTAGCTTTAAACACTTTAAACAAACTATTTCTTACCCCAGACGCTTCTAGAACTTAGCCTAGGATGTATGGATCCTTCTCCTAACTTTTCTTCTTTATTTTCTTGAAAAATCTTTTTTTTATTTAATAAGGGGAAACACGTGAGAAATTCATGGAGAGAGAAGAAACAATTTTCCTAGAAGAAGAATGGAGTGATAAGGAAAGAATAAGGTATATATATAATAAAGGGGTGATGCATGGATGCTTGACACGTGGCTTATCACTACTACAAAACAGGTCATTTGCGACGGTTGTTTAAGCTTATTTGCGACTGTTTTACAACCGTCGCATATGCGACAGTCGCAAAATGTGTAAACTTGTTGCGACAGTTTTAAAACAGTCGCAATATACAGGTTCTTGCGACGGATATTCTATAGTAAAAGCCGCTGTAGTATAATTCATTAGCAACGGTTTGTTTTACACCAGTAGCAAGAATCCGATATTTAACTTTAAAACTTTGACCTTGTGCGATAGGTTTTAAAATAACTGACGCGATAAGTTTTGCATTTGCGACCGTGCTTTATTTACAACAGTAGCAAATAACTTCTGAATTCAAAAGGTCTAATACAACCGCATTTCATCTCAGCCATTATGATTGTCAGCTGTCAATACAGTTCAACGTTATAAGCAATTCAAAAAATATATGAACACATGAAATACATAAACAATTCACAAAATCTTATATCATTTGAAATGAAATTACTAACATTGATAACCATACAACAAAAATAGTTTGCATGATTCATAACTAGTCATATGCTAAGCTCCAACCAATTCGATCGTGTAAATACTTACATAATATTTATTTCATCAGAAATTATCATTCTTCACATGACTACAAAAGAACAAAATGGATCATCCAGCTTAAAACTAAAAATAGCACAATTTGTGCTCGTGATGGTTGACTTGAATCAGCATCTGCCAAAAAAACCAACATAGCATTATTTTGAATGCAATTGAAAATAAATGAAACATAGTATCCAGACTGTGAAATTGGATGCTAAAAAATATGCAAACAAGGAACTGATCATAAACTGCAAAATAGTGACATGAAAAGTACCGTGTTTTTCTTCTCCAGGTTATAATGTGAACTGAACGTAAATAGTTTGCAGTTTTTCTCCTCCACGTTGAGCAAATCATAAAGCAGATATAGGAGAGAACACAAGTATATTAATAAGCAAGTAAGATGATGCAATTAGTTTGTAAATAGAACACAAGTATATTACTGGACTGTAGATGGAATTCACGCAATACTGAAAATAGAACACAAGTAATACTGTACTACTGTAAACAGTATTCACACAACACAATTTTAAAGGAATAAAGCCTGAAATACAATTGTTTGACTCTTAAAGACTGCAAATACAATTCTTCCACTCCCCCCTTTATTTCAAAGCAACTCCATATTCAGCAACTCCATATTCAATTCCATTCACCAAACAACCAGCACTCCTCAAACAATACACAACCAACCACAAAACATCCGATTAAGATACCATATAATGTACCATCATCAATATCAACTGCAAAAGGTTAACTCATTCTGAAACTGTTAACTAGTTTATTCAGTGTGAATCCAAATGATGCATATAAAACACAGCACTTTTGGTCCACCTCACAATATAAAGGATTGTACTAAATACCAATCGCATAGCTACATAAAATAGGTTGTATGCTATTTTAATGCATAGGCACAACAAACACTGCCATTTGAATAATCTGAGCTGCAAATGCGCGAAACTCGACTCATGTATCCCTGACTGAAAACATCTGTGATTTCACGAATTAATGGTCAGCGAAAACAGGAAAATCTGAGCTGGCTTTATTGGGCCATGCAACAACTTAGAAAATCACCTTTTTCCATTCTACTATTTTTTTGTTATTCTATAACACACAAGGAATTCCCCTTCTCTTATTATATATACAGAGAATAAAATATTATAGGATGGAGTAATACTATTAAATAAAATAAGAAAATTGTACACGCGCTGATGAAATAATAAAGTAGATAAATCTGAGTGTTGGCCATCGTTGTCACTTCGCACCACCAACTTTAACAGTACACGCCCTGAAGTTGTGCCACAACATAGTGAAAAATATGCCTTTTACCAACTTTAACTAATTCAATATAACTTATAGTTATTGAGAGCAGAGAAGTTGGGAAGTACAAATGAGAACGCACCACTCCAGGCAATGATGAATGAACAATTTGGCAACTACATGGTGCACAAATTCTTAGACTTGCCATCACCAACTTTAACTCATTCTCAAATTTAACATAAGTACTCTTAAAGAAACAAAATATCGGAGCCAAATAAAAGATGTGAACATGCAAAGTCTGTGTGCTCCCACCCAGGAAAGCAAAGAAAGCCTTACAATCAAATAATTGTATTCTTTCATGTGTACATTTACATAGGTACATAACAAAATAGTTGGATTTTTATTCTTTTAAATTTGCATGTGCCAAAATAGTTGCATTTTTTTATTGTTTTGTATTCAGTTTGTGATTGTCCTGTGCCAAAAAAAGGACCTGAAGACATATTTTGTATGGTAAATGCATATAAGTTGTGATGAAATGAATGCCAGTATCAATCATGTAGGGCCATGAAAATAATAGGAAAACATATATTGTATGGCCACAACTTATATACATCTAATTTTATGTACGATTTTTTGTTCCAATGTCATTTCTGTTTAAAAAAAATAGAAATAAATAAAGAGGGTTTAACATATACAAGTTGAAGCATTTGATGTGACTGTGGAGCTAGCAAATTTTGGGCTACAAGTCTAGTAGTGGCACACTTAAATAATAATACTCATCGTCATAATTGACCGATTAATAGGTCAACCTCTTAAAAAAAATCAATGTTATGTGGATAAAATTAAATCTGCATGTTTATAAAATTGTTCATCCAACTAATGAATACAAATCAGAATGATTTCTTTTAGAAAAGCATAATCAAAATTAAATTTTTATATAATATTCGCAGAACCATAGTTGTGATGAAATGAATGCCATTATCAATCATGTAGGGCCATGAAAATAATTGGAAAATATTGCTAAATAGTGAATCGGAAAGACAAAGAGATGATATGAATTGCATAATCAGGTAATCGAATAAAAAATCACAACTATGGTACACCAATATCAATTTCGGATTATCATAAAATAGTCGACTTGCAATTAGGGTATAGTTATAATTGCATCAGAAGGGTAAACGAATACCTCAAAATTATGTGATTTCTGGATCTCGTTGGATTATAATCATGTCAACTGAAATCTAAGCAGAACTAACATGAAATAGAGAATGGAAGTCGGCTCAGATTCCTGAATTTTTTGCTGCCAACTGATTGGATTTTGGCAACATCATTAATCAATTGCTCTGCTCTGTTAACTTGTTCAGAACTGCCAGTAATATCAACGCTCCTTGTTTGTGAAAAAGAAATTGCATCTGCATCTCTTGTAATTTGTATTTTTGCTCCAGATTGAGCTTGAAGATATTTCTATTGTCTCTCCACTTTTACCAATTAAGACACCAACCATTCCATTTGGAATTTCAATTGTCTTGCTGGAACTTTGAGATCCATATGTTGACATGACATATTGTGACGGTGCTGGTTGCCCTATAGGATTTTGTGCATGATCATTAGAGTAAGCAGGATTGTCTCCATTTTCGTGTTTGACAGCAGAGTTATACAGCCTAATAGCAATTTCTTGCGCCTTCTGTTTTGAGAGCAGCGAGCTCCAGTTGCGGATCCACTGGTTACTTGTTGAATCTGAAGATGATGATAAGATAGTTAAGTGGGCTGCAATTAGCTGAATAAATTGGCCCAGCATGACCATGTAAGAACGTGTAACCGTTTTCCTTCATTTGATCCCAGTAACTGATTTCTATGAGAAGGTATTCTTAACTTGTAGCAGCTAAGATGAAACAACAAAAATACAGTTTGGGGGTGATCATTCATGCTAACACTATGATGGTGTTAACTTCATGAATATCAACAATTCTACAAACCCATGTTTGAGTCAAACCAATCCCTTAACGAGAACAATAATCCATCAACATGAAAGGATGACCAAGTCACCAATTAATAAGCCTTTGGATGAGAATATATGATTTTTTTTATGGAGAAGCATGTGCCTATCATATATGATATTTTTGATTAAAATAAGTTGGAAGAAAATCTTAAAACCTTATTTTTTTGCATATTTTTTTTCTAGAAACGATCTCCATAGAATATGAATAACAAATAAAAACCTTGACAAATAAATATATAGCTAGCACAGTTGCCAAATTTTCTAATTCCATATTTTTTTAGGGCCATGCTTAACCAGTTTTCATATTTACTTAAAAAAACTTAATAATACATACGAGAATATAAAATCCGCTTACAATTTGTACAAAAACTCCTGCAGCAAGAACCATTATATCAGCACAAGAAATGACTTCTGGTTACAAAACTTCAAGAAGCCTCTTAGCACTTTCAATTGTTTTGGAACTTTCGAGTGACAGCCCTTCAAGACCATTCGAGATGTTAGATAATGAAAAACAACACTAACATCATAGCAGAAATAAACCAATTTGAAGGATGATCAATTTTAGTAGACTATTGTCCCTTAGTTAAGTTTAAACCGACCGAGTACAAGATATAAGAAGTACAATAAGAGGAAAAAAGCCTTACTTCACTCACTCTTTACAATAATGTCGGACTGTGCATTCATTTTTGTTCATGATATAATGACACTCGTCTGCTGTTGAGATACATCGCATGCTGAAGACCTAGCAAATCAAATTCATGGTTGATTATCTAAATCTAAACTGGACAGAAAATACTAGCTTGTCATATAGACACAAATAAATCTATATTCCCTTATGATGGATCTAGATGCTCCATCCAAACAAATGTCGTATTTGTAGTCCATGTCCAAATTGGATGCACCGGGTGAAATACTGCAATAACCAATAACAATGTTAAATAACAAAAAAAATGAATTACTCCAAGACGCCGAAAACTACACTAAAAAAATCATAACTTCCAAAGAATCTAAACAAGAAGAAACTGAAGGTGGTTTCTGGTTTTCAATCACAGCTCATAAAACTTTGGTCTTATCATTTGAGCAAGCATATATTTTTTAATATACAAGTAGTTAAAGATTTACGAACAAGCATAAAATTTCCATTAGAACAATAACCGAAATATAACAAAATTAGTAAAAATCGGCACTTAATGTATTACATAAACAAAATTAGTGAATACATATACTTAAAGTCGAGTCTAATAGTCGGAAAAAAAAATTCTCAGGCAGAGACATCACAAAAAATAATTAACTGATATTAATACAACGTACTAAATGGATAAATGTCATGTGAAACAAATCAAGAAATAATTAATTGATGTCTAACACTTCAATAATGAATGGCATTTAGTCGAAAGATGATTATAAATATTTTAGACAGAAAAATAAATATAACAGAAGCTACCATACCAGCCAATTAACAAACACACGTGGCTTTCGGTCACCAGATAAGATAGTACTAACCTGACCATGAAAAGAAACAAATATGTGATGGTTTCAAAAACAATTTTTTTGAGCTAAATAAGTATTATACCTTCCAAGAGCAAATCCTCAAATAGCATGCAGGTATTTGTGTAGCCTTAAACTTGCCAGTAGATGTCAAATCCTTCTTTCTTCTAGTAATATAACATCTGATTTCAAATGAATATTGAAAAGCATCTGCTTCCATTGGGAACGTGCGTGCCATCACTACATGTGAGAGAACTACAAATAGAATATTACTCAATAAATATTGGTTTACATCAGAAAACTTACACAACTAGCATTCATGAGATTCAAAATGACAATATTAATCCTTATTCTATACATGAATACTATGATACTACACTATGCATGATTCTTCATATCCTACTCTAATTTATACAATAATAAGTTAAACCATCTGAACTACATAGCAATGGTGGTAGCATTAACTGTAAAATAAACTATTTCAAGAGTCGGTTTACTCGCTTTGAACAATTTTCTCATTTTTGCAGGGCATAGAACAACCATTCTGTTGTCGAAGACTTCCAGCTACAACTGAATCACTAACCACATCAAAACTGAGTTTGATTTTTCTACTACTGGAATTAATACAAAGTGTTAGAAACATATACTATACAGAACCATTCACAAAAGTATTTGTGTTTCAGATATAAGGTTACCAATTTAATCGGTTATTAATCGTCGTGAGGTCCTTTGATGGACTCTGATAGGCATGAGTACTCTCTCCAACACAAGCATAGTAGCTTTTTGAACTTGGAGAAAGCAAGGCATCCTTCTGGAATGAAATGAAAAAAATTAAATGATTTGGCACTATGACAGACAAAATAAGCAAGCACTGTTCTTGGCTAAAGCAACGCAGGCATTGAGTGTTTAAACAAAAAGATACAAATAATGGATAGCTATAATTTGCATATCTTATGTGCAAGTGGGAACAAAATAATGAAATGCAAAATATTACATCATACATGAGAGCAGTGATCAGTAGAGAGATATGCTAAGCCTGCACCATAGCACATAACATTTTAAACCATGACTAACTGAATAGTAACCTCTTAGACTAAAGAAGAAAAGGTGTGTGAGAATTGTGCTCACATAGGAGTGTGATAGCAGAATATCATAATGCACTTTAATTCAAACAGAAGCAATAAATCTTCCTCAAATGTGAAAGCAAAAGGATGCGGTTTCATGGAAGTTTAAGAATCCATCGTAATTTATTTGGGATTCTAAAGGAGATAACAAAAAGGTTTGAATACAAGTAAATAATAAATTAACAAACCTTAGTTGGGCGCATAGGTGAAACATAAACATTATGGGAAGAAGATACTTTCTTTGGAGACATGTCCGGTAAAGTTGGGAAAGGTTGTAATCTAGGCGACCTAGGAATTTGGCCTGCAAACATAACTGGAACAGTTATAAAGAAACTGCAAACATAACTGGAAGAAGTTGGGATAATGGTGTCATCACACTTTTAAATTCCATAATAAATAATCAAAGGAATTTAGTTGCCACAAGACTACCTAATGTTTGTAATGGGTTTACTAACAAGAAAAGCAAGTATTACTTCTAAGATATATGTACGATACTTGCATTACCAAATGTCAAACATTGAGTTACAGTGTATAATCACAAACAGATTATGTTCTATGCATGATAATCCAAACAAAGTAAAATAGAATTAAAATCCCCTGCAATAATCAAGGACCAGAGATAGAATTGCAATGCAGTGAATATGCCCTCCCTCCGTTGCTCTTGTGTAAATTGACCATATACCAAAGATAAATTAATGTTCATCCCACTGCTATTTTTTAATATAATAGAAATGACATGATGATTCATCAAAAGGAGTGAAAATGTCCAAATTTTACCATCCCACATTATTGATATTCTACTCTTTTACTGAGGAAATTTGTTAATACAATAAGCCCAGCCTAGCTTATGTTCAAACTTATAAACCTCTTCATCAGTAAGCTTGTGTTCCATAAACACTAGAACTGAAATTTTATAATGCGAAATATGAGTCAAAACATCTTTCTTGTAAGAGGGTTTAATCCTATCACATTCCATACCAAAAAAGACATCAGTTAACTGGAGGTTTTGAAGCATCCTAAATATTAGAGTTACATGGAAAAGAACAAACCACACTTTATTTTGTGATTCTTCAATTTAGCCTGTGAAAGTAAGCCTGTCCAACTAGGGTTATTAATTACTCATTTTGAAATATTAATTATGAACTAAAAATTGCCTACTTCTAGTAACCCGCATACTAGCAGTGTTATAAAATGAGCTGTTCATTTTCCTTTAATCAAGACTGTCCTTAAAAAGAGAAATATAAAAATTAGAATTGTTGTGTTTACCCTGAACTGACACTGATTTCTCCTTTTTTTTATAATGTAGGCGAAGGATCAGAAGACGTCTCTACATTCAATTCAGAGTGTTCACTTTTATTATTAGTGTTATCCACTGCATCTGTATCTATAAAACTAGAGTTGTCCCTTAGTTGTAAATTTTTGTAGTCCTTAATTGATCATCTTTTTGTTGTGTATGGAGGCGAGGCCTTTAATTAGCATCAGCGGTATCCATATGAAACACTCTGGAGTGAATGTGGCATCTTGCATTATCAACATTCATCTCCTCACTTTTTGGTATATCTGATTTATCAATATCTGCACCAGCATTTTATGCATGCTCAACTGAACTCATATTGTCCACTTGCATGTTATTTTCAGAATAAACTGAACTGCTTTGTTTTGGAACCCACGCATGAACTACCAAACATCTTCTCTCTGAGTGACCAAAACAATGGAACAAACTACACAGAGACCAGTCATACAAAACGTCCTGCCAAATTATATTGTTTGTTGTATCCAAAATCGGCCCTTGCATTGTAAAGGAGTAACTATAGTTATTTTCAATAAGAACTTTAGCATATGACAGTAGAATAGACTTAGTTACATTGTCCAGCTTAATAGTAACTCGTAAAACAGAAGCAATTTTGCTGATTGCCTATTTCAGTCTAAAAATCCAAATTAAAGAGCGGGACACGAACCCAAATAGGAAGTGACTAAAGAAATTCTCCAGATAACTTCATTTATTTATTTTTCACTTTTTATGAAATTATCATGATTCAGACGTAGCTGGAAACCCCATAAAAAAGAACCATGTTCTATGCATTGTTATGTTCACTGTGTTAATGCTCAACCTTATATATTCTAACCAAGCTTATAAAAAAGAATCTATCTGATGGTCCTCGGCTTTAATCTATTTTTACTTCATGCTTATTAAACAAAAGAGAAAAAATATGTAGTATGGTGCAAATATGTTTCTGCACTCAGAATCTCGGATTAGGTTTCTTCTTCTACAGTTTGCCCATAAACGTTATGAATGATTGGAAAGTGCAAATTCATGTTCTTCTAACTGAAAGGCATGTTCGGCTACATTATATGATTATGTTTTCACAAACATAGGAAAACTATAATATATCATTGGACGCAAGGCAAAATTTCGAGGATGGCTTTTTTTTTTAATAATTTGCAGGTCTATATTACAGTAGCATGCTAAGCTATCTTAACACTGATTGTAAACTCATAACTAATTAGTAAAAAATAAAAAATAAAAAAGATGAAGAACATTACATGGAATCATAGTTTGAAGACTGAACTGTAGATAGAACTGAAAACTGTAATAGTCGAATGTAGAAGGTTTCGAAGGTTAATTCAATCAAGCTCAAGCTGTGAAAATCATAACATTTCATTTTTTTATCTTCTTCCATTACATAAAAAATTTAATGAATTTTAAGCGAGATCTTAATGTTGTCATATTGCTATGGAAATCTATTAATCAAATATTTTATGTACCAGCAGATTCTCAGTTTCTTGTGAAGTAAGGACCTAAGACAGTGACCGTTCCGGCCCCTGCTTGGGACCAGCCTTAGAAAAAAATATGTCGCAGAGTACTTAATATGAAATTGAGTTTAAACTAATAAAAAAATGAAATAAATCAATTACGAGTTACAAGGAAATCTTACACTGTTGACTTAATCGACACCATATGGCACATATATTTTGTAAAATTATCCTCGTTTTATCCGTAATGCCTTTGGTTTTTGTTCAATGAAGACTTCTAGTTATTCCACAGGAAAGCAATGGTAATGTAGTTGTCATGATATCCCTACCAAGAATGAGGTTAACCTTTGGAGCGTATTATTAAAAAAATTAACTGCATACGACATCTAACAAAAACCATATGATATGATTGCATCCGGAGGCAAATCCAAAATTATACTTGAGAGGATTCAGAATTATACAAGAAAATTATACAAATTATATGCATAGAAAATTATAAAAAATTGAGTCAAAATTACCTGAAGTAAAACAGTCTAGGAAAATGGTAAAGATGGATTGAGTAATAACCAAATTCGGGGTATGAGGCGGTTCTTTTGCCCGAGACTTCTCCTGTTGTCAACCATGGGAAGGAGGTATGCCAAAAATGACGAGGACGTGGGATGGGATGGATTACCGCGGACAGGTGAACAGTAAGCAGTTCAGCAGTATATCGTCTGGCAAAATAAATTGGTAAGGTAGATTATGTGGGAAAATAAAGTTGAATTGGGGATGAAATTAGGGAAATGAAGGTGTAGAAATAGCATCAGCATCGGCGTTGGTGAAGGATAGGCGTTCTAGAGGTTGGGATAGAGGTTTACGCCGGCAGTGTACGAAAGGGTCTGCGGGAGAAGCGGTGATTTAGGGGAGATTGAAATGGGAAAAAGGGGAGAAGACATGAGCGTACAGGAAGTGGAACACGTATGAGGTCACGTGAGGGGTGAGGGAATTGGAAGGCACGTCGGAGTTATGTGCGACTGTTTTTTATTTAACAGTCGCAAATGAAACTTCACCATTTCCATCCCATTTTATTTGCTGCAGATATAATTATAACCGTCGTAAATTGTAAATATTTGCTACTGTTTTTAAATAAAACCGTCGCAAATTTGTCTTCTACATCATTTTCCCGATAACATGCTACGGTTTGTGACTAAAACAGTCGCACATAACCATATACGCGACTGTTATTGGCTAAACCGTTGCAAATAAGGCGTCGCAAATAAACAGTTTTGTACTAGTGTATGGATAAGAATAGAAGATCTTATGGCTTAAATTCATTCTTATCTTCATGAGTAGTAACTCGTGTTTTCTAAAGAACCTTTCGGCCTTGTGTCGGAGTATCAAACGATAACGGTTTTCAAAAATTCTTCAACCATAAGATTCGGTTTCTAACATACTTCAATCGTGTGTATTCATATATAAAATCTGAGTTTGTTTTAATTTGAAATAATTTACTTATGTTTTGTTTTGTGAATAACTTTTTATATTCAATAAGGAATTTTCTCAAACTTTATACATAGCTAATATCCTGCGTTTAGAATTCTCCTGGATAGGTCTCAGGTTCCAGTTTTGCCGTTAGCACTATCAATCTCCAATTACCGTCTAAATTTAGTTCAAATTTTGGCCTTTTATTTTTTCTTTTCGACATACGGATGTCGTTTTATGCGAAACTTCCCTAAGTACTAAAATTCACAATTTCGGATCCGACGGAGGTGGTCTCACGATCTACCGATATCCTATTCTCAAGATATCCTCAAAATCGCTCGCTTTTAGTTCAAATTTTAGCCTTTCAATCTTTAATCAATATTAAACGGATTCTGTTTTTGGTCAAACTTGGCTGGTTAACTAATTTCATTATTCTGGATTCAATGGAACCAGTTTCAGGATCTAGAAATAAATATTTCTTATACTTCCTTTGTAAACGTGTTATTTTTATATTAAAACTCATATTATAACCTTGTACCAATTATATCATTATCCATTTTCCGGGTCGTTACGTTCTCCCCCACTTAAAAAGATTTTGTACTCAAAATCGAAGACAGTACCAGAGATTGTCTACTCAATCATGTTATAACAAAGTTTACCAAAAAGATACCATAATATTATATATATATCTACCCATACAACCATTCAAATACATACATCCAAACAAATATTTACATACATTCTCAAAATATTAGTTTTAACCTTAAGATAATATTACTAATTAAACGACCATTTCCTTCTGGTCTACTCCAGGATTCTTATCCTAATTTCTCATTAAGTGGTAAACTCAATTTTTCTTTATTATAGTACTTGACAGTATGTCCTACTTCCCTACACCGGAAGCATCTTATCTCCCTTTTGGCTTTCTTTTTCCTTTTTGGAAAATTGTGGACATAATGCCCCTTCTGCTTACTTCGGAAATAGGTTATGTTTTTTGTACCTTTTCCCCGCTCTCCTTCTTATTCATGTTTTCCATTGGGAATAAGACTGCATAATGTCCCTCTTTATGGCATTCATAACAGCAAACACCTACAAATTTTCCTTTATTCTTATCTTTCCTGGAGTAGCTACGAATATACTTGCATAGGTCCAACCTATTTTCTTCTTCCATCTGCTCATAAATCCTTCTCGTTTATTTTCGAGTCATCTTTCTAGTTTATCGAAGAAAATTGGTAAGATTTTATACTTGAATTTGACAAGGCCAAACATATTATACTGTGAAGACGCGTAACTTCCCCGTAAAGGAAAGTGTCGGATAGTTCGAGAACAAACCACAACAAAACACATACAGAAGAACATTTCATTGTATATTACAACAATGCATCATATTACAAGAATATACAGAGTATAATTGAATATTACACAGAAATATCAGAGATTTAAATTACATTTAAATACATAGCAGCGGAAAATAATACATTACACAACTAGAAGAAGATATACGGATACAAAGCTTTCCGGATATCGTTCCAGCTGTAAACCAGGATCCTGTGAATATAAATCTACAAAACCAAAACTACTAGCTGCCCGTGTCAAAATAAGGGCACCCAGAGTTTAGGTTAAAACAATAAACTCCAGGTCAGTCATGGGACTGGTGTGAGAACTAAAACAGTTATTAATCTTTATTTTAAATCATTAGGTAAATCAAGGGACCACGCCGTATAACATGGAACGGGTTTCCTCCCAAGAATCCCAGTGCATAAAACAAACAGCGCAATGCTAAATAAAGAAAAATGAAGCTGTTATAAGACCCAGGTCCCATCACACAATGCAACGCAGCCGAGGATAGGGTTTTCCCTTATAACAGCCAAAGAATGCTTGATACGGTTAAAACAAATCGTTTGATACTATTATAAGTGCATAGTGTATAAAACAACTTCAAATCATAAGTATCGATCATAGGCGGCATGGGTACCATATATCATGTCGCCCTACTAGTTTTACAATTAAAACCGCAAAGTCACGTATTTGGAAATTGGATTTCCGTCTATGAACCGAGGCAAAAGATAGTCCTCTACCGATTCGTGACTCTCTAGCCCGAGCCACAGACAAGTACTCAGTCAAGCCTTGGAGCGACAGGGCCGGTCCACCGATGTGGATTAAAATGCCTGAACACTACGTTTCCCCACCCTATGGGGTGTAAGTCTGGTCCGTCAGCCGACCAGAATGCATCGGCCGAAACCGATATAACCGAGGCGCCTCGCAACAGCAACAACCACATAAGTCAAACTCGTCAGGGCGTGTAAAACCACTGACGCCACTTCTAACTAGAAAGAAACGCATGCCCTCCCTGAGGTCCGTCTCCCGTTTTTGGTTCATACCGGGTGTGAAACACGCGAGGTAAACGTTACACAAAGCTACGCCACAAAGGCCGTGCTTTGATCATCACCACAAGACTTTGCTTTTCAACAGAAGCCTCGATCAACTGCCACTTAGGCATGCCACACAGGCAATTCACTCCATGCGTTTGATATCCATCAATATATAACCCCTGAGCTCGTACGTCTCAGAGAAGGGCGTTAAGCAAGAGAATAAATTCTCCGCCGCCAAACAGATATATATTTAATAGAGATCAATCAAACGGACTAAAATCCAATGTCAGACACACAGTCCATTTACAAGTCCGTTCTGGGTCTGAACGAAACCGGAGGCACCTAGTACCCCGCATATCCATCGATCTCCAAGTACGTCTGGACGATCACTAACTGTTTCCATCTTCTTGGGTGTACAGCCCAATCAAGATCATCAGTAATTACCCAAACGACGTGAAGACCTCCGGTCTTCGACCATCGTCTTCATCTTCGACTTATCGTCGTATCAGTTATTCAGAATGGGATAAACCCGGTCTTTCCGAATAACTCGCGTATATTTTAAATAAGTGTTACACAAACACAACATACGCCTCATTCCAATTCATTAGTCACTAACCGTAAATTAATCAAGAGAATAATTCCCCAAATATTAACCCCGAAGGCCGAAACCAACATCAGATCAATATTCAGAAAATCATTCTGTTTGGCTAACCGACAGTCAATTTCTAAATTTCACATTCATAGGGAAAGGTTCCCATTAATTTTATCAAAGATAAATTCTTGAATTTATTCTTTATTCTATTTTTGAATCTCAATTCAAACTAGTCGGGATTAGCGAACCTTACCGAAGTAATCATTTATTTTAATTTCCCCATCCCAACCTATTTATCCCCATGAAGTAAAACTGGTAATACTTCATATCTAACACCACAGTGTTATCGGTAATTTCAATTACCATTTCACATCCAAATCTAATTAAAGATTTAACTATCGCCTGGAGCAAAACTGGTGATACTCCATTTCGATTATTTCAATCTAATTAAAGATTCATTAAAACTCCACTTAATTTTAATCGTTAACTGGGTTAAAGAATCAGTGTCATTTAAAAACACGGTTCGCGATAAACCCAAAGTCACATTCCATTAATTATCGGGTTAAAGAACGAGTGTTATTCAAAACACTGTTCACGATAAACCCAAAAATCAATATCGATTCAATTCCAATTAAATATTATTTAATTGGTACACTTCATTAAATCTAAATAAAAAGATTTAATCCTTTCTCAACTGGGTTAAAGAACAGTGTTAGTGAAGACACCATTCACGACAAACCCAAATCACATTCGATATTCAATACAAGGCTCTGAATAGAAAATATATCGGCTTATATTCAATATCAAATTCTACGACTAACAAATGTCGTATTGGAAATAACGATATACATATATATCTTTCAAATTTCCATAACAACACCTGTATAATCACGAATTCCAACATCGAAATATTCCGAAGACAATTTCGATTCAAATCCACTCCAATGCAATCATTGGACATTCTGGTTATTTTCAAAACCCTTTTCAAATTCAATTTATTTATTTAAAAATAAATAGAATTATATTTCTAGTTCAAAACTAGTTCAATTCGATAAAAGTCTATTTTTATCTTTTCAAATATGGAGTTTTTCATCCCAAATCTTCACAAATCATTTCTTATGATTTTACACAAATTATTACTATTTTTAATAATTTTATCAAGGCCCGTACAGTCGATTTCCATCAATGGCCATCGAACTGCACTTACAGCGACCTTTTTCAAATTTTATTTGGACATAATTCCAAATCCAACCGTTAGATTTCTAATTTCTAATATTCGTTAGAAAGCTCTTTTCGATACGAACCCAACGGTTCCGGTTTTAGGAGAATCCGACGGTCGGATCTCCCGTAATGTCCTTTTGAAATAAACGGTCGAAATTCGCGAACTGCCGCGGCGCGGCGCGTTCTATTCAGGCCATTATATTATATATATATAATATATATTTCGTCGATTTCTATTTAAAACGAATTATATACATAGTTTTAAATTCGTTTCAAAAGCAATTTCAACTTCCTTTTCAATTTAAATCAAAATTGAATTCTTCTTTATAAATTCGTTTTAAAATTCATTTCTATTCAATTCAAATTTCAATTCAATTTGAATTCATTTCAATTCAATTCATTTCGAAATCGTTTTCAATTCAATTCATTTCGAAATCGTTTTCAATTCATTTCATTTCGAAATCGTTTTCAATTCAGTCCATTTCGAAATCGTTTTCAATTCAATTCATTTCGAAATCGTTTTCAATTCAATTCATTTCGAAATCGTTTTCAATTCATTTCATTTCGAAATCCTTTTCAATTCAATTCATTTCGAAATCGTTTTCAATTCATTTCATTTCGAAATCGTTTTCAATTCATTTCATTTCGAAATCGTTTTCAATTCATTTCATTTCGAAATCGTTTTCAATTCAATTCATTTTGAAATCGTTTTCAATTCAATTCATTTCGAAATCATTTTCAATTCAATTCATTTCGAAATCGTTTTCAATTCAATTCATTTCATTTCGAAATCGTTTTCAATTCAATTCATTTCGAAATCGTTTTCAATTCATTTCATTTCGAAATCGTTTTCAATTCATTTCATTTCGAAATCGATAAAATCGATATAAATATCGTTCACGTCAAAATGGCGTCAATCTAATCAACACGGCTTCATAAATTTCTATTTTTCAATATTCTATTTCAAATATTTCTTTTTCAAAATAGTTGTTATTATCAAAATATTTCGTTCAACACATGACCAATCTCAATGAATGAGTACTGTCAACACATGAACTTTTATTTTATAATATTCTTTATTTTTTAAATTGGAATGAGGCCCAATCAATTACCATATAAAGTTAATTATGTGGATTTTCATACAACACATGTATAATAGCATTGAAAATAATCAACCATCAACCAAAGTGCACTACACTGTATAAGCATCAAATATAGATATCTAACGCTTATAAAAGCATGTCAATCGATCGATCGACATATTTAATCAATCAGGATGAGTGAACTTCAAATTTCATCCTAACACCCGTGTGGGGTTTCAAACAATCAAACACAGATTTAGTTGTGCAGTTGGGCGATGTGTAAAATTTATCGTCCCAATCTATGTCCTTCAAATAAGTGTACATAAACAAACCGTCTGGTTTGTAAATGAATATTTATTTATTCACATTCCCGTTAAAAATTATATTTTTAACGATAAAACATTTTATTTTAACATATGAATTTCTATTCAGTACAATCTTTAAATAAAATGCTATTTTTATTTTTCTAACTTATTTTAGAAAATTTCGGCGGCATAACGACACGATACTAGAAACGGGACAAGGCCTAGCCTTATCCCCGGTCTAGTGAAGGCCCACGCCATTCACACATCAATCATATCAATTCATTTCACCAAAACAATCCAATCCAAATCAAATAATCTAACCAACTACACAACCAATCAAACAAGTCCATGGTCTGTGGACGGGTGTCGGGTGCTACTAAGCACCGTCTGCATCCTAGTATATATATATATAACTAGAAAAATAAATTGAAAGGTGAGAAATTCTCACAGATAGCTATCCTAAGCCCACGGCACTTCTAATGCAGGAAATCTTCACTGTTCTTGTCTCTTATCACTTTCTTCGCCCGTAGCCACTACACATGTAAAAATCGAATTTTTACTTCGCTATTCAATATATAAAAATCGAATTTTTACTATGTTATTCAATATATAAAAATCGAATTTTTACTTCGCTATTCAATATATAAAAATCGAATTTTTACTATGTTATTCTATATATAAAAATCGAATTTTTACTATGTTATTCAATATATAAAAATCATATTTTTATTTCGAAGTTCAATATATAAAAATCATATTTTTATTTCTCTGTCATATAGATAAAAATTCCATTTCAAAAATATTGATTTCGCCTTTATAAAAATAAAGTTTTCGCCTTTCATCACTATAAAAATTCCCTCTTTATTTCAACATATATAAAATAAAAATCAGATTTTTATTTCGCTACATATACAAAGATGATATTTTTAATATTCCTATCATGTAAAAATTATATTTTCACTTCTCTACATAAACAAAAATCATATTTTTATATCATCTATATAGTAAAGACTATATTTTTAATACTTTAAAAAATATAAAAATCATATTTTTATTACTTTAAAAATATAAAGATCATATTTTTAATTCTTTAAAAATATAAAAATCATATTTTTACTCACCTAAATTAATAAAAACAATAAAATAAATAAACAAAAAGGCTCACCGGCATATGGAGGTCGAAGGAGGGTGGCCAGAGGCGCTCAGGTGGGTGGCGCGCTGTCGGAGGCGGCGCTGGCCGTACAGCGGGGTCCAGCGGCGAATGGAGGGGCGGATTGGGGAATGGTGGCGATGGCAGGCGCGTTGGACCAGGGCGTCGGGTTTCAGGGGGGGGACTTGGGGAGATTTCCGTCGGGTCTGGGGTTATGGGTCTGCGCGAGACTCTGGAGGGAAGCGGGGAAGATGGGGTATGCGAGAGGAGGGGGGAGCTGCGATGGGGGGGTTGGGCCAGCCTGGACGGCGGCGCGGCGGTGGCGCACGCCCCTGGGCGGCGGTGAAGCCCCGTCGATCGCCCCCCTTAATTTTTTTATTTATTTTAATTTCAACTGATCGGCTAATGAGGGAAAAGTATAGGGGGGTGAGGAAATAAAGAAAGATATTTATTTATTTAATTAATTAATTTAATCCTCCTTTAGTTGACTTTTCGCCCGAACCCGAAATCGAAGCCACCGACTGTCGTCCATAGCTAATTACCCCCATTCCGAACACAATGGGATATGTATCGTAAGCTGATTCGATCGTTTGAATCAGTTTCCGTTGAATTTACATTTAAATCACTATATTGAATTTTAAACGTACATTTCAAATTACCGGGGTCACATACGAACTCTAAAAATTCCAGAAAAATATTTTCTAACTTCGTATTGACGATACAGTCCTAATAAAACTAGTTTCGTCGGATTCTGAGACCGTTGGAAAAATGGCCATTTTCCAGTCGATTAAAATCAACTGAAACTGGTCAAACGCGTTTTCCTTTGCCACGCTCACATATTGATTCGAAAAATTATGAAATTTGAAACCTAGCAATAATTTGACACCACGGACCCAACAAAACTGGTTTCGTCGAAATCCGAGGTCATTTGCAAAATCTCAATTTTTAAGGGCCTGAATTCCATAGCGACTATTCAGAATTTTCAACTGGACATATCTTTTGATTCCCGCTATGAAATTTCGATTGGTCGGGTTCGTTAGAAAGATATCATCAATTAAATCCCATTATTTTTGGTTTCACTAAAATCCGGATGGTTTTGCACCCGGTACATTCAATTGAAGTTTGAAATCGAATTATCGAACTACCGCGCCATTTTCAATTCTATTTAATTATATATAATTATTTATATTCTAACGACGACGTATATAATATATACGTCGAATTCTATTCAAAATAAATTTCTCGTCGATTTTATTTAAAATAATCTATTTTAAATATTCAAAATTCGCTAAAATCGCCGAAATAAAAATTTCAAACTGGCTCGCATTTTATGGGTTGTTACAATCTCCCCCACTTAAAACTTTTCGTCCCCGAAAAGGAACAAAGTCGAAAGTGGTTTGATTAATCAACTCTACGCTCGATCTGGTTTCCATTCTCCAACCTTTCAGTTTCTGAGAATTTCCAAAATTTCAAAAATTTGGCTAACACCCTAAATTTTCGAAAAATTTCGCCATAACCTCCCCTGCACCGGGAGCATCGGGGAATTTCAAATAGCTTCCCCGGTCCTTCAGATCTCAAAAAGAAAAAGAAAAAGCCAAGCGGCTAGCCAATAGGCTCATAAAATCATCATCACCCAAACAAAACAGTAAATTATGTAGTAAACATGTACCTATTTGTCGGGCAAACAAATTTTATTCTCTGCTCTAGCCTCCATGCTATGACCTGTTCAATGATATATATGTATATGCAAGCAAATGCAACCAATTTTCAATATAATTCAATATGTGATTCAGTTAGGCTAAATGGCTAAAAATTAGCAAACAAATAAACAAACAACACAAACATCAATCAATTAGTGAATTTAACGTTTCAAATTCATAACTTTGATATATAGTCAAAAATCAGATTTTTGATGCCAAATCACAACAATAGGTCCTATCTAATTTTGGTTCTCACACCAATCAATAGGAAATATATAGAAAGTCCACTTTCGTCACTCGAACATAAATTCGGATGATGATCGATCAATCATCAGAATCACCCCCGGGCGACTAGAGTGTAATTCTATATCTATCCAGTATATTAAAAATTCGAATACACGCGGATCAGACGTATACGCAAAATCTGTATATACTGGATTGTCCACATCAATATAAATAGATAATCAAATACGAATAATTGATTTTAAATTTTCAAAACAAAATTGTTTTCATTTTGCAAATATACTCTTCACACTCATTCTAGGATACTACTAATCCTATCTCTAACGAGTCATTCTAATTGGACATTACTAATCCAATATCTGATGAATTCTTTCGTATGGTTCTAATGTGCCTTGTTCTCTGCTTTGTAAACCAAAGCTCTGATACCAACTGTGAAGACCCGTAACTTCCCCGTAAAGGAAAGTGTCGGATAGTTCGAGAACAAACCACAACAAAACACATACAGAAGAACATTTCATTGTATATTACAACAATGCATCAGATTACAAGAATATACAGAGTATAATTGAATATTACACAGAAATATCAGAGATTTAAATTACATTTAAATACATAGCAGCAGAAAATAATACATTACACAACTAGAAGAAGATATACGGATACAAAGCTTTCCGGATATCGTTCCAGCTGTAAACCAGGATCCTGTGAATATAAATCTGCAAAACCAAAACTACTAGCTGCCCGTGTCAAAATAAGGGCACCCAGAGTTTAGGTTAAAACAATAAACTCCAGGTCAGTCATGGGACTGGTGTGAGAACTAAAACAGTTTTAAAACAGTTATTAAACTTTATCTATTCCTATTAGTTATGCGTACCCCTAAGGGTGTCTTTAATACATAACTTTAGTTTTTGCCCCGATTATGTATACCATTAGGTGTCTTTAATTACATAACCCTTTTTATCCGGTTAAGTTTGTGGGCCAATATGTATTAATATTACCCACCTACCCTTCAGTTGTACTTAACCCTCCCACTGATTTAATCCTATTTATTTAATGGTTAAGTTTGTAGGCCTATATATATTAATATTACCCACCTACCCATCAGTTGTACTTAACCCACCCACAATCCAATTCGTTTTACTTAACCCTAACTTATGTCTATCATCATACAGTCGATATGTATTAAGTTAGGTTAAGTAGTCTTTAATCAGCCTTAATTAATTATTGAGACACCTAATCGTATTTCACATGCCACCCAAGGCACCCACTTAACCCATCATGTCCCACTACATGTTTATCTGGTTTAATTATTTCTTAATTAATTAGGACCATAACCTTATAAAGACCTCCCACATTAGACTGGCATTTGTGGTAGCTGGATTTGCCGGGCGGGTCCGGCCAGTCTTACACCACAAAAGAGACTAACCTCGTGTCTTTACAACTGTCACACATTTAATTTATGCCTATGACCTCCCACATTAGACTGGCATTTGTGGCAGCTGGATTTGTCGGGCGGGTTCGGGCAGTCTTACACCACAAAAGAGCCTAACCTCTTGTCTTAGACGATTAATTACACAAGATTAATTATTCCCCAATTTGAATTAATCTCCGTGTTCAAATTATCAATCAATTCCAAATTTAACTATGGCCATAATTGACTCAATTATGTCCATCGATTTATGGTATGTAAAATCATACCAAATTTCATCACAAATTTATTTTATGCCATTTAAGGCATTTATGCCAATTCTCAATATTAAATCTTCAGACTTCAATTGCTTAAACATTCCTCTTTTGATTAATTAAGTTATTAATTAATCCTTTCTTTTTTATAGGTGTCAATAACTATCTTATTAACAATTTGAATTTTCCTATCCATAAATGGTCATATTCAAATTATACCATTTTTTACCCAATTTTACCCATGTCGTAATAGGTAATTATTTATATGTTTCCCTACTAGAATCATGTGTCCAATTTACATAATCACTATGCCTATTACAAATTCCCCTTTTTCCCTGTTTCTTAACTAGCGTAACTGTTTGCGTTTTTGGTGTCATCGAGGCTACAAGGTAGCCTCGCCATAACAAAAAAATAAAGGGAATGACAAGATGATTGTTTTTAGTACAATTTTGGCATAAGCATGACAACTAGGGAAAATGACATGATAACTTTGCATATAATTATGATTCACTACATAATTAACAACTTGCATAGATTCATGATTTTGCAACATAACAACTTGCATAGGTTCATGAATTAACAACATAATTAACACTAACATAGGTTCAGGATTCACAACATAACAACTTGCATAGGTGACTTGCATAGGTTCATGAATAATAACTTGTATAGGTGACTTGCATGATCTCATAACAATTTGCATAAATTCATGATAACAACTTGCTTAGATTCATAATAAAAACTTGCATAGATTCACGATAACAACTTGCATAGATTCATGATAACGACTTGCATAGATTCATGATAACAACTTGCATAAATTCATGATAACGACCTGCATAGATTCATAATAACAACTTTCATAGATTCATGATATAGACTTGCATAGATTCATGATAACGACTTGCATAGATTCATGAACTCATCATACAATAACTTACATAATTTCATGATCAACAATAACAATATGATCCACAACAACAATAAACTTGCATAACTACAAGCAACATATACCCAAATCATAGTCTACCACGATTCACTTTTATTTATTTAAACCTAAAAGTGACTAGAATTCACCAAAAAAGGGGACTTGAGTTCTGGGATCTGAATTATGTAATTCATTAGTGTTCCCTTGTTGTAGACAATTTCGTTGTTGTAGTTTTAGGCTTGATTTGAATTGAATTGTTGTCTTTAATTTGCTTTCTTCCTCTCTAATTGGTGGCATCCATTATGAGTTGCTAGGTGACGGCATGGAGGCCATGAGTCTAATTTTATTTTGATTTTAGGGTTTGAGTCTACATGTCTTTTTATAGAGTTTAGGATTAGTTTAGGCTGTCTGATCAACCCAGAATTAATCCCAGCCAATCAGAGCAGATCAGAAACCCTAATGAGTCAGCACACATTCATAAACAGGTCATCACTCAAATCTGCGCGGGGGGAAGGGGGGTGGGGGGGAGGGGGCAGGTCGACCCTATGGTCAACCTAGTCAGGGCAGGTCGACCCTGTGGTCGACCTGGCCCTGGCGGGAAATTTCCAACCTTGCCCATCTGACTCTGAAATTTGAATTTTTCGAAATCTGTTTTGAATTTTCTGAAACTTCCTATGGCCATAACTTCTTCATACGAAGTCCAATTCATGCAAACTCGGACTCTATCTCAACCAGAATTCTAAGACGAACACGATGGCGCAACCCGTTTCCCTTAATTCTCACATCTGAGATTAGTTATTCTTTAATTCGTTAACATTAATATTAAAATTATGGGGTGTTACACATTCAATCATGGTTTTTGGCTATTAGATATGTTAAATCTGCATTACAATTGGCAGATATCATGACTAAGCCACTTGGTGTTGATCAACACAAGACTTTGGTGTACAAGCTTGGTATGATGGCTGTTTTTCTCTTCAAGATTTCTCTTTGTCTGTGCTGCGCAGGTTAATCTTGAGGGGGGTGTAGAGTTGAATGATTTGTAGTTGTTATGTTTAAGTGTTTTGTAGTAATTATAGTAGTCGTTTACAACATTTATTTTTCTTTTGTTGGTTGGTCTAAAAGCCTTTAAGCCCATCTTGTATATATACCGGATACAAAACTGTGTCCTGTAACTTTTGACCGAAATCATTTTTCTTTACGAAGTTTACTTTTCAAATACGCATATCCATTTAATATTTAATGGTTATGGAGACTGTACAGTTACCTAACTAAACCAATCCATCGTCTTTCAAGCAAACCAGTTCACCACATCAATTTCCATAGTATAGCTAAAACCAATTCATCGTCTTTCAAGCAAGCCCATTTACCCAATTAAATTATTCAACGATAGATTGGCTAAGCCAAAACCATTAACCTGGATGTGTCCATTGGGTAAACCAAGTTAACGCAAGAGAAAATTTGGGTTCAACCCATGAAATATATCCTAACTACCCATTTAACACGACAATAAAACTATTCGAACCGAACATCTTTACGTCAGTTAATGCGACAAAAGACAAAAATTTCGGCGGGACCGACATAAGGACAGAACAAATTACAATAATACCACCGTGAATTAAAAACTTTACTCCTGCCACCTTCTTTGACCTAAAGATCTTCGGTCCGTATAGCATGTGGTATTTTAAAGTGTAACAAATAATTCCATATTGATTTGTGGTTACAAGCTTCCCGGGCTATTGTGACTTGTGCTTGGAGAAAGAGTGAAGAAAGTGTCTATTTCCGGTCTTGTTCACCAAAGCTAAGTCTAAGTTCATCGAAAAAGGTTTCTGGAAACGCCATACAGCTATCACAGGTCATAGAAGTTGAAAGCAAGGATTTTTGTGAGAGATATTGAAGTGTGTCAGTCTATATATGGTTGCATGTGCATGGCTGATACATGAGGAGATGAATTTAAATGATGTTATGTATAAATGCGGATTTTATTCTATGTGTTGAAGAAATGTTTTAGTTGTTATTTTGGGTCCATTTTGCATTTGGCAAATTCTATTCGAACCCAGCAATATGTCGAGTAGCCCCCTAAAACATGAAAAAACTGGTATACCCCCAATTTTGCTGAGTAGCCCCCCACTAATTAAAAAAAAAATCCTAAAATACCCTCTCACATAGGGGAAATGCGTGCTTTATCAGTGTACTTCATAGGAGCCCTTTTTTTTTAGCTTGCTATTTCATCTTTTTGTGGTTTCATTTTTTTAGCTTACAAAATTTCAAATTTACTGTTGTAGGAGGGCTTGTTGAGTTGATTTGTTCATCATCAGGCAAGCAGGTCTTCATTTCAAGCTTTTTATTCATTTGTTGCGGGACAATGGTCTTCAATTTCAAATTACAGGACTTGTTGAGTTGAGTTTTTTCCATTTCAAGCTTTCAATTTCCAACTACAAACATGTAAGCTTAATGTTTGTTTTAATTTTTAATATTTGTTGATTACTTTTTTTTTGGTTAAATATAATTATTTATTGGTTGGTTACTTGATTTGTTGAATAAATAAAAAATTCCTTGAATGAATATGAATTATAAATTTATAACAATGTTTAAAAAAAATGAACAAATAGTCATTTCACGAATTAGGAACGAATTGTATTATGAATGAATGAATTTGTTGAATTTTGCTTAATGAGTTATGAATGAATTATGAATTATGAATTAATTTGCCTTGCCATTCTTGGTTTGTTTGTTGAATGAATTATGGATCAAATAGGTTATGTAACTTATGTTGAAGTATTATGAATCAAATATTAATACTACTAAATTTATAATATTATGTTATGTCTTCGAGATATGAATCGAAAACAGAATTCTGGATATCAAAATAGGAAGAGAAAACAACAAAAAGATGAAGAAGAAAAGTCATTAGTCAGATCAATTTCAAATTTATTTCAAGCAAGAAATAAAAAAAAATTCAAACTTCAAGTTCTAGTCAAGTTGAAGAAACTAATTTGGAGCATGAGAATATTGGTTCTAGCATTGATATCAGCAAAGATGAGGAACCTATAAACGAAAATATTGAAGTAGGAGATGATATCATAGAGGTTCCAGAGGAGGATGCTAATATAAATGTTAATGTTAATGCTTATGGAGAAATGTAGGTAATGTACCGACGCTTGATCTTGAAAGAAATGTTGAAGTCAACTATGATCCGGGACTATGGGGAGTGATTACCGATGCTAAAAGAATTATGTTAATTCAACGTGACTGTTGCTTCAGCGGAAAGAATTTTCTCAAAATTAAAGTTGATAAAAACTTATCTTCGAAGTACTATGTCGCAAGAGAGATTAAATGGATTGGCCATTATTTCAATTGAAAACGAGTACTTGGGTAAACTTAACTATGAGGAGATTATAGAGGAGTTTGCTTCAAAGAATGCAAGAATAAGTTGTTTTCGTTAGTTTTTCAGGTTTGAAAACACATCGACATTTTAATATTTTGGCTTGTAAACTAGTGATTTAGTTTAATAATATTTTGGCTTGCAAATTAGTGATTTAGTTTAACAATTTTTTGTAACAAACATTGCATTTTATAATTTTATTTTTCATATAATTTGATGCATATGAGAGTTGTTCTTTTTTCTTTACAAAATAGGGCAATAAAAATGAAAAAAAGAACTCGTCTAGGGCATCGAATAGTGTCGGGCCGCCCTTGCATCGAATGCATGAGTTGTATATGAATAACCATGCATTGGTCAATTGTAAGGTGCGTGAAGAATCAGAAAGTAATTCACTTGGTTTCATTTCAATTTCAGTTGCAAATTTTGTTTCCAATTATTTTGGTTTCAGCTTGATGTGCGATCGTCAATAGTTAGATCTAATCTTAATTGTTTCATTCTCTGTTTGTTAGAGATATTTGTATTTCTGCATAGAGAATTTTCTTGTACTCTATTACTTTCATGTGTATTTATATAAAAGCACAATGCGACCATTCAATGGGATGGTGAATTAACTTTTCAGTTGGTTGAGAATAAAGTTTGAAATTCAAACATGGTATCAGAGGGCCAGTATCAAATGATAATAAAAAACCAGATCTGTATTCATCCTATCTCCTCTTTCTTCGACTTTCTCGAATTGATCAATCTGCCAATCACTTAATCATCTTTCTTCAGACAAATCATGTGGAACAATGGTGATTTGCAATCTAGATCTGACTCAACCCACATTGTCAATACAGCCATCACTCAAGAACCAAAATCACTCGAGGAGGCACTGAAACCTATCACAAATCCGCAGACTCGACTAATAATAGTAACCCTAGATGAGAACAATTTTTGACTATGGAAATTTCAGATTGGAATAGCAATCAGAGGTTATGGCTTGCAAAAATTCATAGATGAGGCAACTGTTATACCACAACAGTTCATCATTGGACAAGATGGATAGTTAAGTGCAAACGCTGAATACACGATATATCAATGACAGGACAGTTTGTTGTGTTCTTGGCTTCTTTCATCAATTAGCCTCATTCTTCTATCTCAAGTTATACGCTATAAGACATCTCTTGAAGTATGGAATGCAATATATTAGACCTTTAATTCTCAAGGGCAGCAAGGATCATGAGCTATAAGAAGCAGTTAAAATTTGTAAAGACGGAAGGTTCTAATGTCATAGAATGTCTACGTAAAATCAGGAATCTGTGCGATCTGCTAGAATCATCAAGACAAAAAGCTTGGGAACCTTAATGAAAGTAATATTGAGTACATAAAACTTGCTGCATTTAAATTGTATAGCACCACACATATGTAACCAACGCCAATTAGGCAAAAGCCATCAATTACCTTTCAAGCATTCTGAAATAGTGTATCACAATCCATTGGAATTGATCAAATGCGATCTTTGGGGTCCTGTACCTCTGAGTTCAGATTATGGATATAAGTACTATGTTGCTTTTGTATATTCTTATAAAAGGTAAACATGGATTTACTTTCTAAGATTGAAATAAAAAACAGGTGAAGCAGTGAGGCAATTTATTGCACAAGTAGAAAGGCAATTTTATAGGAAGGTGAAAGTCTTCCAAACTAATGGTGGTTCTGAGTTCAAACCACTAAAAGAATTCTCCAATGAGAGAGGAATAATTCACAGATATACATGTCTTCATACATCACGGTAGAATAGCATGGTAGAGAGGAAGCACAGACATGTAGTAGAGATGGGCTTAACTCTATTGGCACAGGGCTCATTGCCTCTGAAGTTCTAGTTTGAGGCATTCACTACTGCAGTGTATCTAATTAACTACTTATCTACCAAAGTGCTAAATAATATCAATCCGCAAAAATTCCTAGCCATGGCTACAAAGAAAATATCTCAAAATTCAATCTTTGATGGAAATCCAAACCAAATTGGGGGATCTTCTTCTTCTCCCCCACATCTCTCTTCTCCTAACTCTAATTGGAACCTTAACTATTCTCCGTCTTCTATCTTTATTGCGCATGAAGAGGGATTTGCGGTGGTCCAAAATCGCAAAAAGGGAATGAAATCTAATCGAAATGCTAATGGATTGGATAATATCCAAAAAGGGGATTGGAAAATCATTGGAATTCCCCTTCAAATCGAGGCCGAAACCTATCCTGCTTCAAGTGGAAATCGTTTCCAGGCTAAGGTTGTGCACAAAAACGTTCAAGAAGAAAGGCAATTGCCAAAATTAAAGATCTAAAAAACTGCAAAATCATCTTCTTGGGTGGATTTGATTAATAAAAGGGGTCAGAATTCGAATTTTGATCTGAAATACATTCCACCAGTTTTTACTATTGGCGATGAACAAATAGTCATGGTTAGCGAAGAAATTAGCATCAGAACAGAGGATAAATAGGGATATTCGGTTATAGCTTATGTCTTCGTAAAAGACCTCTATATCACCATTTTAGAACGTTTGTTGCTCGCACTTGGAACCCAACTGGGACATTTGAGACATTCACACGAGATAACAGTTTTTTATAATTAGTCATTCGAATCTAGACGATTGCGAGAAGTTATTACAGGGAGGTTCTTACTTTATTAGAAAGCGTATAATTCTTGAAAAGTGGAGCAAGAAGTCAGTTCTTGATCATGATTTGTTGAGTACTATGCCTATCTGAATTAGGATTCCTGAATTGAACTTACGATTATGAGATAAGGAAGCTTTCAGCGCTATAGCAAGCATTGTTGGCATTTCTTTAAAATTGGATGAGCAAACTGCTAAAGAAACTCGTCTAAGTTATGCTAGAATTCTAGTGGAAATTAGTGTTGATGTTGATCTACCTAATGAGGCTTCAATATTCATGCATTGTGACAACCCCAATTCCGTCATACCGATTTTTTTCAAAACTCCAATCTATCGAAACTCCGATTGAGTTGCTCTAGTATCCTACAGAAAAGACAGAGACATAAAATATGTTAGAGCTCAGAAAATATCTCACAGCGGAATGGATAAAATATAATATAATCAAGATATAGCCTTACCGTATTAATAAAACTGCCTAACCAGTATCCAAAGCTATCATGTCCTTGCCACAAATCTAACCAATGAATATGTTATGAGGAGGGGGTTAGAACATAAGTTCTGGTGACTGGATTTAAACTATACACTTTGGATAATCCTATGTATATCGTTCAATAATATTTTCTTATTTATTAGGTTACTTGGGTTAACGGCACTTAAGGCTAGCATACACGTCACACCCATTTACTTCCCAGTGGATTAACCTAATACCATATATATGTAGCTACCCCTAATATTGAGGTACACCCCATGGTACCCCACTCACATGGTTTCCAACGTAACACCAAGGAAATATAAGTAGTCCCTTATCCTACGTCGTAGTGACGTTGGATAACAATATTACGTTCCGCATATATCTATCATTACTATGCTATGTAAATGTACTGACTGCCACCTTTTTTCTAATCAGACTCTATACTGGAGTAATGTCCTCAAGTCTACGATACACCACCCAGAGCCGACATGCATGTATCTAGACTGTCCACCATGCGTATCGTCAATTGTATCTCAATGCCTCAATCACACGTCCTCTAATGTGCACCGAGTTCTGTCACAGGGCGATACAAGAAAACACGAAACTTGATCAGGAGCTTTTCGATATCTGTACAGGCCCATCTTTAAAGAGCATCTATATACAGATATACCAAGGGTCTGTTTTCGTGGTGGCTTTGGCCCCACCTCAGCCCCTCCCTCAACTAGTAAAGACTACCAAAGCTAAGCGACGACCCCTACGCAAACAATCTAAACATCCATGTGGCGTATCCCCACAACCCCTTACCCCAACAATGAAGGGTGAAACGGTATCTTGATTTTAGCTCGAGTCTTTCCGCATCCCACTGGCTGCCGATGACGGGTGTCCGATGGTCTACAATCCTTATTGGTCGTAACCCTCTGCCTCCTCGTGAGGCAACCACTGAACCACCTTGGTGTCACCTCGTCATAGCATTCTGACTGCATAGCTACATTTGCAGTCAAGGCCCACCCACCTAGTAGTTACTCGCAGATCCAATCTCTACAAGCACAGCCAAAGACATCTATCATCACACAGAGGACTACTAGGAGCACCTTACGTACCTCAGGAAGCCGGGTGCTTCCCTTCCAGTCCTTTGGAGCCGTCATAATAATCGAATGAATGTGCGCTCCCCTCGTGCCTTATAACACCTCGATGATCTACCCCGTTAGGTTATTCACCCTCAACCGTACAAACTGGTCTTAAGTGCCTTACTTTAGTATGTTGTTAAAACCTATGTCTAAACATTCTATTACGCGCTTGTCTTACCTCATCAGGTTTCCGGTTAACTTGGTTATTCCAATTCATATTGAATTCTTATTCAAATTACCAAGTTTCTCTTGCTTATTAATTTTAGTCATATAACTTAATCCATTTAAGTATATTAATAAGCCCACAACATGTTATTCTCTAGATTGTGGCCCAAGGTCTGTAATCCACAACCCCTTTTTATCTTCTTGTTGATTTCATCATTACAATAATATGCTTTACTTAATATGTAATTAAGTATATCCAACTCACATGTTTTCTAATTACCATGTCACTTACCATTTATGATTAAATATAACTTATTTCATTTCATAAGTTTTCTTCATTCTTTCTCATTTAATCATAATTCCATTTTATATTGTTAATGCAACTTATTGTTGTTTACTTATTAACTTAGTTCTATTAACTAAGGCACATTAATAGGTTTCTCTACCCGTTTATTACAATCTATGTTATAATTTCCTCTTGTCCCTAGGACAAGCCTAAACATTCTTATCAACGGGTTTCAGACTTCCAAGCTTACAGATTACTTAATTTATAATTAAGTACAACTTCTTATACTTCGTATATTTTTCCCCTTTTTCTCAAATGGTTTCCGATTTTCCCCATTTATTGATTAAGTGTCCCTTTTCTCATTTCACCGGTTATCCCATTTCATTATTAGTTTATTATAACCTAAGTTATAATCTTCACTTGTCCGTAGGACAAGTCTAACTATTATGCAACATTTTCATTAATGTTATTTATTTATAATAGGTGATTATCGTTCCTACAAGTTATGCTTGCCCTAAAAGGTGTCTTTAATTACATAACTTTATTATTTCTATCGGTTATGTATACCACTAATCGTCTTTAATTACATAACCTTATTGGGCTAAGTTTGCGGGCCTATATGTAAATATTACCCACCCCCTCAGATTTTCTTAGCCACCCACTGTCCAACCAATTCTACTTAACCCTAACTTTAGTTTATACTCATACGATCCGAATGGATTAGATTAGGTTAAGTAGTCCAATTCATTACCATGTCCATTTATGGTTTTTAATGGGCTCGACCTCCCGCATTAGGCCTACAACTTATGGATGCTGGATATGTTGGTCGGGTCCGGGCAGACTTTTCCCACAAGTTGGGCCTAACCTCGTGTCATAGCCTGTCTCGTATTTGCGCACTTAGACCTCTCACATTAGGTTCAACACTAGTGGCTGCTGGATATGCCGGTCGGGTCCCGACAGACTACCACCACTAATGCAACCTAACCTTGTGTCATAAGTGCAATTATAATTTCTAATTGTGATCCTAGGCATTCATTATTAATCAATTATTTAAACCTATGCCTTTATATGTGTTAATGCCCATTTACCCAATTATATTCATGACGGATTATATGTCTAAATTCATATTGCTCGAATTATGCTAATTCTTATTTTACATATGATTCCATTTGCGCCCAATTCATCTTTCTATACTTGTGATCCAATTTCATATCTTAAAACATAATTTGGTCGATGCCTCAAACCCATATTTATTCGATTCTATGTTAACATTAATCCATAAAATCATATACTTACTCCAATTATTCCCTGTATATAATTGGGACAAATTTACTTGCAAAGTTTTTAGCACTCCAACAGATCCAATATATGAAATTTTCCCACATGTTCAAATTAATATTATAATATGTAAACATTCCAACATTTCAACTGATTCAATATATGAATTACTCATATTAACAATTAGACGTTATATCATGCTAATCATTCCCACAATTTAATAGATTCAACATATGAATTTCCTGATCTATTCATATTAACGTCTCAACTTGTTATGACATCAATATATAATTAAACCGGCAATTTCACAATTTATTAAAAGGGGAATGCTAGACGATAGTCATAACATTATCTAAAGGCTATAGTTTAAACCCACTCACCTTTCAAGCTTTCCCCAATTTTTGGATCCGATCCGTTCTATCATCCATGTTTTCCCTTTTCCCATTAATTTGATTCACAACCTAACGACCATGGATTTATTATTTCATGAAAAGAGAAGGGAAAGAGAAATAATTTAAATAGATTGGTTCTTAGAAGTTTACCTTGCTTTCATGATTCAATAATCTTTTTATTAACGTTGATTCCCTCTTCCAGATCTGAATTCATAATTCTCCTAGGCTAACATTTTTTTTACAACAAAAGGTAGTGAATCTAATGATTCACGCCTAGAAATATTATAACATAGAGTTCAGTACAGAGAGAGCATAATAATTACATCGTTTACAAGCCAACCAAAACAACCATAACCTGACATAGCAGGTAATACAAGCCAAAACAATAGATAACATACTTAGGATACAACATATAGATACGGCATACATAGCTTAACCACCAGTGCGCCTGCATCTGCAGTCATGCACACATGCAGCGATCGTATCAACGAACTGCTTCTTCTCTATACGTGCCCACAGATGAACATACTTAAGAATGACATAAATATTATTATCAGCCGATTTCATCTTGAATTTGAACTTCCTAGAGTTTCACTCGTGCCATAATAGCCAAGTGTAGGCGAAGTTTAATAAAATAAAAAGGCTCCTTTTATGTGTGTTATCTAGACTTCGTAAAATATTTAACCAGAAATCGTGTTGGTCCTTGATTAAGTCCCTCCAATTTAGATCTAAGTTAAGGAAAACAAGGCACTTCGTCCACACATAGAAAGCATAGTCACATTTCCAGAACACATGCTTGTAGTCTTCCTCCACCTCATCGCAAAAATCATAGCCACCATTGACAACAAAACCCTTACGTCTCAAGCTGCAAGCAGTATTCAGTCTATCGTGTATCACAATCCACATATGTATCTTGACTTTTAGCGGCACCTCCTTAATCGCCCACATTCTCTCAAACTCCAGTCGTCGTATTCCAGCAAAGTTCATCAGTTTGTAAACACTTCTAACCCGAAAAGCGTCCTTTCCCCCCTCTGCCATCCATACAAATTCATCTTTATCATCCGTTAACTGGACATTTTCTAACCACAAGTATAACTGACATAGTTGTTGCAAAGCAGCTCCAAAAACGAATCTACAAAAAGAAAGTCTCCACTTAAAGTTTGTGGCCGCTGAGTTATACATGTCTCCCACTGAGTTGTTTTTGTTACAAGCAATATCAAAGAGCTCTCTCAAATCATCTTTCAAAGGTATAGGAAGCAGCCAACAGTCGTACCAAAATGAGATATTCAACCCATTCCTCACAACCACCTTAGTTCCTATCTTAACCCAATGCGAAAAGCACATAACCCCTTGCCAAAAAACAGAGCAGTTTGACCAGTCTCTATTCCAATCGAAATTACCCCCATAGTAAGCATGTATAATCCATTCTTTCCATAGAGACTTTTTTCCACCTAACATCATCCAAAGCCATTTGCAAAGAAGTGCAGCATTCATGTCTCTTAAATTAAGTACGCCTAAACCTCCTTGATCTTTTGATTTGCAAATCTGGTGCCATGAAATAAGACAGCTCAATCTTTTAGTTTCCTTCTCCCCCGTCCAGAAGAAATTCCTTCGCATAACGTCAATTTTGTCGATGACCCATCCTGAACATCTGAAAAAAGAGAGCCAGTAAAGTGGCAAGGCGGAGAGAACCGAATTAACCAACACCAATCTGCCCGCTCTAGACAAAGAGCGGCCCTTCCATCTAGCCAGCCTTAAATCAACTTTTTCAATAAGATGTATCCAATCCTTCTTGAACAGCTTTTTTGGTCTAATGCACATCCCCAAATAATTCAGAGGGAAGTTTTCCGCTTTACAGTTGAGCATTACAGCACAGTTCTTCGACAACTCCTCATTGCAACCCAAAGTATATACACTACTCTTGTGGAAATTGATTTTCAAACCTGATAAAATCTCATAAGCATACAACAAAAATTTAAGGGTAGCAATGTATTTATAATCAGGTTTACTAAAAATGATAGTGTCATCAGCATAGTGTAAAGAATTGATACCACCCACCACATGCTCATCCCCAAAGCTTTGAATCAACCTATTAGCACCACTAACTTTTAGAATACGAGAGAAAACATCAGCCACCAGGTCAAATAGGAGGGGGGACAGAGGGTCTCCCTTTCTTAAACCTCTCTTAGAATAAATGGTATTACCCGCAGTCCCATTCACACAAATATTGGATCTGCTTGAAGCCAAAATCATAAGAATCCAGTTGATCCACCTGCTTGGGAAGCCCCTTGCATTTAGAACATCAATTAAAAACCTCGAATCGACTGTATCAAAAGCCTTAGCAAAATCCAATTTGATGATTGCACGTGGGACATTATATCTATCACAATAAGAGATAACTTCCCCAACCAAAGCTGCACCATCCAAAATAAACCTGTCTCTAATAAAAGCTGTTTGAGAGTGATCAATTAAAACATCCAACTTCTTTTTAAGCCTATTAGCCAAGACCTTCGTGATCAACTTGAACGTGCTATTCAACAGACTAATAGGGCGAAAATCTGCAGTAGTGACATTTCCTTCTTTCTTAGGTATCAAGACTACATTTGCATAACTGAGCAGCTCAAGTCTAATGGTACCGTCATAGAGTTCGTCAAACAACCTTAAAATATCCTTCTTCATCATGTTCCAATATTTTTTGAGGAAGAAGTTAGGAAACCCATCAGGCCCAGGTGCCTTATCGCCAGGCATTTCATCAAAGAGCAGCCAAGATCTCTTCTTCAGCAAAAGCGCATTCAAGGTCATCAAGATTAACACCAGAAGGATAGAGCTTCTTCCAGTCCACTGTGCATCTGTTTTCAATCCTCTCCCCAAATATGCTTTTGTAAAACTCAGTGAAAGTATCACTAAGCTCCCTTTGATCACAAATTTCTTCCCCATTTCTCTAAATAATGCTTATCAAATTCGTCCTCCGTCTTCCGTTGGCAATTCTATGAAAATAGCTTGTATTTCTATCCCCTTCCTTGAGCCATTGTGTTCTAGATCTTTGTCTCCAGTAAATCTCCTCTTGATCAATTACCTTCATAAGCTCTTTCTCTTTCTTTGAAAGTAAAGACTTTTCCTCCTCATTTAAGCTCCCCATTTCATCCAGAATGTTGAAGTCCAGGATTTCTTTTTCAAGCATTGCCTTTTTCTTCTTAATATCACCAAACACCCCTTTGTTCCATTTAATTAAGAACCTACGTAAAACTTCAATTTCCTACATATATTTCTAGCAGCATCCCCACTTTCTCCAAAACCGCACCATTTGCTCTTAATCACCTCATCAAAATTATTTTCCAAGCACCACATCTTTTCAAATTTGAAGAAAACTTTTCTTTTAAACGAATCTCCTGTGTCCAAAATAATTGGACAATGGTCAGAAATAATCGAAGATAAGCCCTTCTGAAAAGTGAGAGGATGTACATCTTCAAAAGCTGTATTGATGAAAAAACGATCCAATTTGACTAGAGTAGGTGGAGTTCTACCATCACTCCAAGTGAACCTTCTATTATTCAAGGGAAGATCAATCAGAGCACAATCATGAACAAACATACTAAAATCCTCCATATCACCTAAATGGTTGCTCCTGCTGTTGTTTCTCTCGAAGTCGAATCTAGTAACATTAAAATCACCTCCAATCACCCAAGGTCCATACGACAACCTATAAAACTCTATTCCTTCACTCCACAAAGTTCTCCTTTCCACTCTAGTGTTTGGGCCATACACGTTGGATATGAAATATAGCACTTTACTTTTTCTACATTCCAGCGCAACATGAAGACAGTGACTTTGTTTGATCTCTTGTTTGAAAGACCAAAGATTACTGTTCCACCCAGTAAACAAACCTCCAGCACTCCCCACAGCAGGGATGAAACACCAGGAATCAAGGACTCACCAACCCAAACATTTAAAAACATTATCCCCTGGATTTTCAAGTTTAGTTTCTTGCAACAACGCAATATCGGGATTATGAGACTTTAGATAGTTTTTGACTCTAAGACACTTATCAAAAGTTCCTAGGCCTCTAACATTCCATGTTATAATAATCATGGTACAACATTTGCCCTCTCTAATTCCTTACTTTTAATGTCACTAATTACATCATCATTTAAAAAGAGCCCAGAATTTCTTGCTAATTCATGCATTTCGTCATATGATAAAGAATTAAGCAAAGCAGGAACATAAATGCTACCTTCGCCATCAAGCGGATGGTCCAAGCTCCTAGCGCTTCTACGCAGCATCACCACTCCATTCAGATCTCTTTTTCCTCTGGAAATGATCCTCCTTGTTGATGAGCATTCTCCAGAGTTAGCAACCTCCTTACCTTTGCCTTTGGCGTGGTTACCAGCATCATTAAGGTCCATCGACTTTTCAGCGCTGTCTCCATTTATTGAATTGCTATCCCTCAGTTCTTCATCGACATTCACATGCCCTTGATTAAGCACCTTCCCCACTCCCACTATGTTGCCCGTAGCATCAAATTCAACTTGAATGCCATCTTCATAAGTCACAATATGATTTCCTGTGTCTCCTTCGGCTCCCATTCTTTCTTCAGAGGAAATTATGATTGGATTATCTGAACCTCCCTCATTCATTTCAATTTCATTATTATCCCCCTCGTCCTCATCATCATTTTCCGCGTAACCATCAGCATTCCCATCAGACCTACCACCATCATCAGACTCGTCGTCATCATCATCAGCGTTCCCATAGAACCTCCATCTACATCACCCGCATTACCCCTATTAGAGCCATCCTCATTATCAGAACCATCCCCATCTACATCATTCCTATCTCCACTTTCAGATCTAGCAATGTTGATACCCCCGCCAATCTTGTGGTATAAGATAAGACTTTCAACTTCCCGTCACTACCCGCTGAGAAAACTCGTTTCTTAAAGTTCGACACCTCACTAGTAGGAAAAGTCTCCCCGTCATTGCTCCTCTCAATCAGAACTTTATGAAGAAAACCTTCAACAGGTATCCACCTAGAAATAGGAAGGATAAGCGGTTCATCCACTAATAATTCAGCCTTCAAACATGTAAAGTCAGGTACATGCAACGCCCTGTATTGCACCCTGTTCACCTCTCCGATCTCCGCCAAGGCGGTTTTCAACACATTTATCTTTCTACAGACCACTGGAGCATGTTTGATCAGAACCCACACACTCCTCTTTTCCTTCTTAATGCAACCAATTTCAGGAGACCACCGTCGCAATTACAAAGATCCATCATTTAATCCAATAGCAAATCTCCAATCGTTTGTTGTCAGTATATGAGATGGAAATTTGACTAAGAATTTATCACCCATCTTTCTAACAATCCAATTCCAGTAAGGAGCCCTGTGTCCAAATCTGTTTTTGAGAATCAGCTCCATTTGAGCCATTGAGAAAGATCTACGCTCAATTGAAATCACAACCTTCGATCGCGCCCATAAAAATTCCTTCGGGAAATTTGTTGCTGAAATTGGCATAGGGTTGCTTGAATTCGCCATTTTTGGAGGAAACTGAGATGATATCTTATAATTAAAACCCTTATGGCCAGTTTTACGGCACTTAAAGCATACCAGAGGATGTCGACACGAACGCGCCCAGCGATCATTAGATCCGCATCTGAAACACCCATTATTCGATTTAACGTTTTGGAGAAAAGAGCCATAATTATTACGGTTTCTGAACGACGATTCGTAATTCGTGCCCTGAGGATTATTTGGAAAAATGTTTATACTTTTAGATCTAATATTAAAAAAAGGATAACGCTTTACAGTTGGACGTTGAAGAACTTCCAAGTACGTAGGGGGAGGATCTTTGTCCTATCTGCCGTTGTCTATATTCGAATTAGCATTATGTTTAGCTAACGATGATGTTATGGAAGAGAAAGCATTTTTCAATTCGAATTTCGAATTCTCCAAGATAGATTTGAAAGACGCCATTTTTTTAATGATGCAATGTCTCGTCCACCACATTGCTATTTTGGACCTCCTAGGCTAACATTTTAATTTCAGAACAGATTTGAGAAGACAGAGAGAGCCATGGCAGAGCTCTAGCGTAGCCGCCGAATTATGATGTTTAGGGTTAGGTCTAGGGTCTTATTTATAGGAGTAGCGGAGGAACCAGGACCCGCAGATCAAAATTTAAGATATCAGAAACGAACACTTCAGAAGAACTTTCTAGATCCTCGGGTGGGTCGATCCCTAGGTCGACACCTCTGTTGGTGGGTCGACCCCTAGGTCAACCCCCAACCGTCCATTTTCCCTCCAAACTTTCCTGCCCGCCATTTTGATTTTTGAACGGATTTTTCGAATTTCTGGACCCATTTTTGAATTTCTAAACCTTATATATATATATATATATTCTTCCTATGTGTATACAAACTTCGAACCTTAATAACTTCTTCATACGGTGTCTGATTTACGCAAACCAGGTGTAGATTTTGATCATAATTTCGAGACAGATGCAATGGCATAGTCTATTTTACTTAATAATGAATATATAATTGAGTTATTCTTATCTTGAGTTAAAAATGTGGGGTGTTACATTCTCCTACCGTTAGGAAATTTCGTTACCGAAATTGGATAAGGGTAAAATCAACTAGCCCCTCGCATAATATACATCCATCATGTGTGCATCCAATTTTTGCAAACATTGTGCACTTTTGCAAAGTGAAGTACAACATGATAACACCTTCATTCCTTAGAGGTACCTCCTATGTGTATGCATGTTTTTCAAAAATCCTTTTAAAATATGATGCTCACATCCAAAATATACTAGCAGTTCTACATGAATGCAATATTTTGAAAATCAAATTGCTTTTTCATCCAAATTTTCCCAAACTCTTACTGAGTAAGAGCATAGTTCATCCAATTATTGCATCCATAATCCTACCAACCAACTTTATTTTTCGAATTTTAGAAAAAACTAATTTTCTAAATTCGATTTCTTATGTTACAAGAAGGTAGAAAACGGAAAATTCCGCATCTCCCGCTTTTCTTTTTCATCCTTTTTATAATCGTACTTGGATTTTTATGTAACTATTTATAAAGATTCCCTATTTTCTTATCCAAGCACAGCCCACATAAGAAAATTTTCTTTCTTACTGATTTTCTTTTTCATCTTATCATGGAAATTTTTATTCTTATCGATATTTTCTCATAATTTTCCATTTTTTTTTGCTTTGCTGAATTTTCTATTCCTCTTTCAGTTGTACCTTTTCTCTTTTCTTAGCTTATTTAATTATCTGGTCCTAGTCTAAAATTTAATAAGCTTCTAGTCTTTCAACTAAAATAGGGGAACAGACACCCTACACAGCTACTGCTAAGGGCCAAGAATCTCGGGACTATGTCCCCCTCAAGCAGAAAATTCCAAACTATGGGATCTACGACAAGTTCAGGTGTTACCCTAACTTCCCAACAAGGACAATATAATGGAATGATCTCTACCGAAATGTAGTAACGGGTTTTTCCCCTAACTTGAAAATTAGTAATAGGGTCTAAACACTTACTTTCCCTTTTTCTATCTAGTAGTCACTACTAATTTTAGCTGTGTACCAACAACTAGTTTAAGCGACACCCTAGGCTTTTCAATGCTTACGCATTATACGAAAACTCACTATTATTTCAAGATAATTCTCGCTAGTTGCTTCATAGCCTCAAAACTTTTCTCGTCTTCCCTAGGCAATAATCCTTGCCTACTCCATACTTTTAAAACATGGTTTGGCCCTTTTCATTTAAATTTCTTCATGAAATCTTTCTTTTGCTAAACCATAAAAACTTGTCATCTTAAAAAAATGAAAATCATTCAATTTTTTTTTTCAAATCACAAAAAATGGAGTAGATAAGGGCAATTATTCCTTAATCGGGTTTACGACTGGTCTTTACCTCTAAGGTCGGTTTAGTCTCTTACTACAAGGTACAAATGTAGCGTCCCGTATTTTACACGTTTGAATAATTAATTTATTTAATTATTAAATATTGATTTGGCGATATTGATAACTTGAATCAAATAATATTTGTATTTAATTAATATAAATAATAGAATAATATATTTAATTTTCTAAATAGCCGGAATAGTGGAATTAGCCATGTTGTGTGAATTGGATTATTTATACTATTTAATACAGTTTAGAATTGAATTATAATAATGAAATTATTATTTAAAAAGCGTTACAACATATAAATTATATTATAATTATAATCGAGTTCGAAATGGCGTGGCAGTTCATAATTTGGTGATTCGAACTTTAAATAGATATACAGAATCCATTTTAAATCGGATTCCTATGAAACAAGAAACGTTAAGGGCTGGTGAAGTATATTTCTCTAATGGAAGAGAAAAATCGAGAATTCGTCATGTAGATTATGAGTTGTGTCCAAATCATATTTTAAAATAGTCGTTATGGAACGTTTGTAAGCCATAACGATATATTTAATTATAATTAAATATTGGCTTCGAAATTGGACATATCCTTTTAAACCTATTTATAATTTAATTTTTAGAATTTTTCTGTAATTTTTATTTTGGAAAAACAAACACTTTTTATTTTGGAGTATTTTACACCCTGTGTCAACATTTCGGGGTTTCACAGAATAAGTTAACGGGCCTATATTATTATATTTTTAGGATCGTGGCACATTGCTCATAACAACAAAAAAATTATTTTTGTCCATAGCAACTCGTATGCGGTAGTTTAGTTTAATTACTTCATGTGCTAAAGTAATACAAATGGTTGATACGGGTTTGTGTTATTTACGGTTAGACGAACATTATTGATTACAAATACATGTCCAAGAAAATCTATATTAATGTATTGATTACAAAACCAAACTAGTGTGAACAAAATCTTATACAATCGGAAATCTGTTCTGTCCAAGTTAGACAAGAAATTAATAATAAAATATACGTACCTTTACTTGTAAGGAAGAAAGCACATGCACGTCCCTTCCCTTGAATGATGCTCGTCCTCTTTTCCTTAGACATTAAGTTCGGAACCAAATAAAATATAAATATATTTCTCCTTTCTTTGCTCTTAAGAAATAGTACAACCCATCTTGGCAAATTGATAAATATATAAAAATATTAAAACACTGCAAACCTAATTTTTGAGAACAACACCCTACTCCTTCGACATTAAGCTTCCTCAAATCTATAAATAACCATGGTAGCACTTCTTCTTTTGCTTTCACTGTCATGCTGATTGTTTAAAAGCTTCAACCAAACCTTTCTCTTCTCTTTTCTAGTTCAAATACGGAGTAAATAGAAGTTTTTCTCTGTGAAGAGAGGAGAGTTGGATGTGTGGATCTCCTTTCCTGTTTGCATGCCACATGAATGTGAAGGGCTTGCGTCCAGATGTTTGAGGAGTAAAAGAATTCACACATGGAGAGTGAAGTGGGTGCGGACGTGAAAATGGTGAGAGAATGTTTGGCAAAACTGTGAGGATGCAGATGTGAGGAGCTCGCGTTGGTTCATGAGAAGCAAGTTCTGACGTGATGAAAGTGGTTCGCAGGTTTTCTGTGGGTAGAAAATAAAATGCGAGATGCATGGGCAAAGCAAACTGCTTGGAAGGGGTGGAATAGAAGAGGAAGTGAGGCGCGTTGAAAAACAGGGTGAAGTTTTGAAGTACATAGATTTTTACGTGGTATATATTTAGAGCTTGGCCAAGTTCCAGTAATGGGAGGATTTGGGGATGATTGTGTTCGCTGTTTTCAACAGAGCGTCGCTGAAAGGGCGTCGACATGATTTTAACGAGGTGAATGAGTTGAATTTTATGAGTATGGTGATGAAGCTGATTCGAAGAGGAGTGTGATGGATATTTTTGTGTGAATGTTGGTGGAGAGATGGAATAGAAATTGGAGTTCTAATTATTGGAAATGGCAAAAGCAAGAGGAGCAGGTTACTGGGTTTCGATGGAAGGAAGAAAACATATAGAACAAAGCGGATCTAGGTAATTAGAAATGGGTATAGGCCTAATTTCAGTGGTGAGCCCATAGTAAATAAATTAATGGTTTATTTAAATTTAAATAAGGTGATAACTTGTTAACTTAATAATATTGTCATATGATATCAGAATTTCGAACGGTCAGATCCATTGGGATCGTATGGGCAACGGCTACAAATGGAACTGATTGGGAGTAAATTGGAGCATGTTACAATTTATAGCGAAATAATTTGTCCGCCTGAATCAACTGATGCAAATCGTTATTTAACGGTTAACGCGCAAGGTAAGTAAATCTCACTAACTCTCCTCAGTTATATTTTTTATAAATATAATCTAGCATTGGTAAATGATGATTGATTGCTGTGTGATGTTTGTTTAGTTGAATTGTTGATTTAGCGGTTGAAATTATGGATAACGGTATATATATAATGTTAATCAAATAATTGATTATGTTTATCAGAATATTTCGTATTGAAATGAAATCGATGTTATATATATTGTTTAACATCTGTGGATGCAGGGAAACAGGTTGGAGGGATCCAACTAGATTCCCCAAATATTATTACCGGTTTATTTTCATATATTGTGATATATGATGTGATACATTTTCTGTGATTGATTAGGATGGCACTGGTATTGTTATTTGATATTTCAAATACCATCAGAAATAATGAAATATGAAAAGAGAATTTTCGAAGTGTATATTGAAACTAAAATATTTATAAAATCAAAGTATTTTATAAAAGGAAATATATCGGAAATAAATAGGATATTTATAAAAGGAAATATTTGGAAATTAAATAGGATATGTATAAAATGAAACATTTCAGGAATAAATATGATATTATAAAAGGAAATATTTATAAAATCATAGAATTATAAAAGGAATATTTATTTAGAAAATAATGGAATTAAGGAATATTTATTTAGAAAATAAATAGAATTATAAGAGGAATATTTATTTGTAAAATAAATAGGATTATAAAAGGAAATTGACGAGATATAAAAGAGTTATGAGAAGATTGTTTAATGTAGATTGTATATCGAAATCTGTTTTTTTACAAGATAAATTGAGAAGATTAACTTATAAATAATATTCTTATAAATTAAATAAATTATTTATCATTTGATAAATGGAATACATAAGTCTGAACTTATATGGCAAAATAGAAATCGGTTTGACACCGATATTTTAAATAGAATGTGAATCCAGCATTTATAGAGGGAATTATAAATGAGATTTTAGTGTTAGAAATAAAAAGGAGATTTCGTATGAATAATTCTATAAATAAAAGTATAGATAGAATTTAGAAATGGGATATTATTTTAAAACACGAAATCAAACTTAATGGATTATATAAAAGAAATATTTTTCACACTCGATGTGAACAATGGATTAAAATGAATATTTTATTAATTAAAACATTTACAAGGAAAATTGGGTTTTGAAATAAGAATTAAAATGGGAATTTTTATAAGATAGGAAATAGGGTTAAAATAATATTTGTTAATTGAATTAGAGTTAGTCGAATATTAGTTATTCGAATAAGAGTTAATCAATTAGAGTTAATCGAATAAGAGGAAATCGAATATTAGTTAATAGAATTAGAGATAATCGAATATTATTTATTCGAATTAGAGTTAACTGAGTGAGTTAATTGAATATAAGTTATTCGAAGTGAGTTAATCGAATATTAGTTATTCGAAATGGGTTAACCAAATATTAGTTATTCGAAGTGGGTTAATCAAATATTAGTTATTTGAAGAGAGATAATCGAATATAAGTTATTCGAAGCGGGTTAATCGAATATAAGTTCTTCGAACTGAGTTAATCAAAAATAAGTTATTCGAAGCAAGTAAATCGAATATAAGATATTAGAAGCAAGTTAATCAAAAATAAGTTATTCAAAGGAGAGTTGATTGAGTTGAGATTACACGAAGGAGAGTTTTACGTTGAAATTCAATTTTATCGAATTTGTGAAAGTATTATTCACTTTCCGTTTTAATCAAGATTTATTTACTTATTAATAAATTAGCTGTTTGTTTATTTATCCAAATTAATAAATAAAAGTTATATTTAAGTTATTATATTTCGGAAGCATGGGATTATAACACTATTGTTATAATCAAATGATTTATGTAAAAGAAGTGGATTCGTAAATAGAATCTGAGAGTAACGTAAGGAAGTTGTTAAAGATTTAAAAGGTGAACTTTGTCTATTTCGAGGTTAAAGATGTTGTTCAGTTAAGGTTTGAGAGGTAATTATACCCCAACTTGATTGACTTCATTTTTAATTAAGAAATGGTTAAGGTTTGATAGGAAAGGTTTGTTAAGTGAATTTAGTTAATGAGCGTTAATGGGTTGAGTTGGCATAGCGATGTTTTATTTAAACATCTATTTAAATCCAATGAAGGAGTTTTGGAAATGTTTTCCGAATAAGAATCAGAAATGTTTTTATAATACAGAAAATAAGAAATGAGAATAAATATGGAAATATTTTCCAATTATTAATAACATATATTTTCTAAACTTAGAAAGGTGAAATGTATGTATATGGAAACAAGAAATGGGTAAACGGATAAATTAATGATAATTTAACATAAAGAGATAAATGTTGATTGATGACTGATCGATCGAATTTCTATCTGCAAATAAGATCGTTGCTTGTACACATATTTTTCTTTGATAGCTAAATTACTGACTATTGAGGTTTTTGACCATTTTCAGTCATCAATACGGAGAGATCGGGATCAGATTCGTTATCTGAAAACCATTCTGTATGGACGTTAGCGTTTCAATCAAATATGATGAAGATAATTGAAGACGGAGTTATGCAAGGGTTGTCCTGTTTACAGAATAGTGCCTTCGGTTTGTCTAGTCCCAGGACAACTTATATGGAAGAATGTCTGACAGAGTATATCTAATGGATCGTGTAAGTTGATCTCTTCAAATGTATTTACGTATTGGTGGCGGAGGAATTCGTTTCTCTTAGCTGTATACCCGTGATAGGTTTGGGGAAATAAATTTGTGATTTGGCGGGTATGACAATGTGACATTCAAAGTGAATTAAGATCAAAAGATCATTATGACCTCTAACCTCACAACGAGGAAATGGTATAAAATCAGGTAGGTCGCATGGCTAAGTGGTTAGCTGTGAAGTAGGGTGTATTGTTACCAGATCTAGAGAAATTCCATTTACTTCTTTAATCTATTTCGATGCTGCCTCTTTCGAGAAACGGTTGCTGATCCCAACTGTTGGTGATAATACATTCGGTACACTTAAGCGAAATGAGTGACCGGTCATGTTTAGCCTGGGTTACAAGATGTTATTGTTGAACCCCATATATTTCCCTCTAGAGATACACTGTCAGGAGGTGGTCCCATACCTCGCCAGTTGGAATCCGTTACGCACTAAGCGCCCATGGTTTTTTTGATTATATATTATATATGTGGAATGTGAGATGCAAGCGTTCTACTAGATTGCTATTTATTTGATTTAGACATTACTATAATATCAGAAGAGTATGGATTTTTAAAAGAATATTTTGGGTTATCATAAGGTAAAAACCATCCGTGTTTATATGTGGATCGGTCTTACGATTATCCTTTCTTTTGAAAAGGATTTTAAAAGTTAAACAAATTAACAAATGTTTGTAGTTTACTCACACCAGTCCCATGACAGAACCAGAGTTTATTTTTGTTTTGTTTTTCCCTAAACTCTTGGGTGCCCAAATATGTACGGGCAGTCAAGTAGTTTAGTTATTTTCAGATGTCATTGGAGGATCTTGGAGCAGGAGGCTTTAGCATTATCTAGTATTGTTATTTCCATTTTGTTGTAAATGCTGTACTCTGATAATATTATTGTATATATATACTGTTTTGTTTCAAAGTTATGTTTTATTTTATTCGTTCTGCTGTGAGATTCGTGTTACTCTAATTTTGTTGTTATTCTTCTATTCTAATAGTTCTATCTTATCTCTCTCATCCTCTAGTTTCTTCTATTACCGTTCCGGTATATTTCGATGTTTGAATGGTCGACGATGGTATTTATATCGATTTTCAAGGTCGAAAATTTTCCGGGCCGTTATAACAAACATGCACTCTATTCTTAATTTCTACAACTTATTTTGTCCACCCACCCACAAAATTATCTTGAAATAATTTATCAAAAAGGATTTTCATAAGAATAGAGACTTCAAATCTTTCTTGATTAAAGATTCTTGTATGAAATGTAATAAGAAAACTAGCGAGCTATACATACTCTATAATTAGCACTTTTATTGAGAGAATTTTACTTTAGATAAAGTTTGCAAGAAATCACTATTTACAAAAAATACCCCATTTTACTTTAAAACTCAATATGTATACTTTACATATTTAAAACTATAACTTTTAAGATTAAAACTTGAAAACACCATAAACCATTTTCCCAAAACTTACATAATTTCAAGTCCTTAAAAGTTAACAATGGGGTTAGACTCAAAGCGGGTTTCCAATTTTCCAAGCTTTCCTAGACACTCCCTAAGGTCAATTCTATCAACTACATATATTCCTAATCCGTTTTGTCTTTCTCTTTCTAACCTTTTCCAATCTATAAGGTTTTGCTGCCAAACCCACTAACCCAAAATACTAATCATATGGGATTCACTTTCCTTCCATATAAAGTATATTGTACACTTTCCACCCGAATTACCCTAAGGGTATCATATTTCCGTATTCATTCCTTTAGTGTACAAAACAAGTATCCCAATTCTTACCATATTATACTCTTTCTATTTAGTGGGATCCTCTGTGGATCTAGGTATATATATATATATATAATATATTTGTATTTTAAAAATACAAATATGTTCACTCATTATTTATATAGGAATCGTAAACATAAGCTCTGATACTAGATGTGACAACCCCAATTCCCAATCCCTTTTAGGACGTGTAGAGATAAGAGTCTCCCGCTCGCCACTAAGCCAAGAGCGAGAACACTCTATCACGTTGTCTCGGCAAGGACAGGTCTAAGCGCCTTACTTTAGTATGTTGTTAGACCCTATGTTTGATTCTTTTATGCGCTTGTCTTACTTCATCGGCTTTCCAGTTAACTTGGTTATTCCAATTCATATTGAATTCTTATTCAAATTACCAAGTTTCTCTTGCTTATTAATTTTAGTCATATAACTTAATCCATTTTAGTTTATTAATAAGCCCACAACATGTTATTCTCTAGATTGTGGCCTAAGGTCTGTAATCCACAACCCCTTTTTATCTTCTTGTTGATTTCATCATTACAATAACATGTTTTACTTAATATGTAATTAAGTATATCCAATTCACATGTTTTCTAATTAACATGTCACTTACCATTTATGATTAAATATAACTTATTTCTTTCATAGATTTTCCTCATTCTTTCTCATTTAATCATAATTCCACTTTATATTGTTAATGCAACTTATCGTTGTTTACTTATTAACTTAGTTATATTAACTAAGCCCCATTAATAAGTTTCTCTACCTATTTATTATAACCTATGTTACAATTTCCTCTTGTCCCTGGACAAGCCTAAACATTCTTATTAATGGGTTTCAGACTTTCAAGCTTACAGATTACTTAATTTATAATTAAGTACAACTTCCTATACTTCATATCCCCTTTTTCTCAACTGGTTTCCGGTTTTCCCCATTTAATGATTAAGTGTACCTTATCTCATTTCACCGGTTATCCCATTTCCTTATTAGTTTATTATAACCTATGTTATGATCTTCACTTGTCCCTAGGACAAGTCTAACTATTATGCAACATTTTCATTAATGTTATTTATTTATAATAGGTGATTATCATTCCTACAAGTTATGCTCACCCTAAAAGGTGTCTTTAATTACACAACTTTATTATTTCTATCGGTTATGTATACCACTAGGTGTCTTTAATTTCATAACCTTATCGGGCTAAGTTTGCGGGCCTATATGTAAATATTACCCACCCTCCCAGATTTGCTTAGCCACCCATTGTCCAACCAATTTCACTTAACCCTAACTTTAGTTTGTACTCATACAATCCATATGGGTTAGATTAGGTTAAGTAGTCCAATTCATTACCCTGTCCATTTATGGGTTTTAATGGGCAAGACCTCCCACATTAGGCCTACAACTTGTGGATGCTGGATATGTCGGTCGGGTCCGAGCAGACTTCTTCCACAATTTGGGCCTAACCTCATGTCATAGCCTGTCTCGTATTTGCGCACTTAGACCTCTGAGATTAGGTTCAACATTATTGGCTGTTGGATATGTTGGTCTGGTCTGGGCAGACTTCCGCCACTAATTGAACCTAACCTCATGTCATAAGTGCAATTACATTTTCTAATTGTAATCCTAGGCATTCATTATTAATCAATTATTTAAACCTATGCCTTTATAGGTGTTAATGCCCATTTACCCAATTATATTCATGATGGATTATATGTCTAAATTCATATTACCCGAATTATGCCAATTCATATTTTACATACGATCCCATTTGCGCCCAATTCATCTTTCTATACTTATGTTCCAATTTAAGATATTTAAACATGATTTGGTCGATGCCTCAAACCCATATTTATTCGATTATATGTTAACATGAATCCATATAATCATATACTTACTCCAGTTATTCCCTGTATATAATTAGGACAAATTTACATGTAAACTTTTTAGCACTCCAACAAATCCAATATATGAATTTTCCACATGTTCAAATTAATATTATAATATGTAAACATTCCAACATTTCAACTGATTCAATATATGAATTACTTTTATTAATAATTTGACGTTATATCATGCTAATTATTCCCATAATTTAATAGATTCAACATATGAATTTCCTGATCTATTCATATTAACATCTCAACTTGTTATAACAACAATTTATAATTAAGCTGGCAATTTCACAATTTATTAAAAGGGGAATGCTAAACGATATTCATAACATTATCTAAAAGCTATAGTTTAAACCCACTCACTTTTCAAGCTTTCCCCAATTTTTAGATCCAATCCGTTATATCATCCATGGTTTCCCTTTTCCCTTTAATTTGATTCACAACCTAACGACCATGGATTTATTATTTCATAAAAAGAGAAGGGAAAGGGAAATATTTTAAATAGACTGGTTCTTAGTAGTTTACCTTGCTTTCATGATTTAGTAATCTTTTTATTAACGTTGATTCCCTCTTCCAGATTTGAATTCTTAATTCTCCTAGGCTAACATTTTAATTTCAATATAGATTTAAGAAGAGAGAGAGAGAGAGCCATGGCAGAGCTCCAGCGTAGCCGCCGAATTATGATGTTTAGGGTTAGGTCTAGGGTCTTATTTATAGGAGTAGCAGAGGAACTAGCACCCTCAGATCAAAATTTAAGATATCAGAACCGAACACGTTAGAAGAACTTTCTGGATCCTCGAGTGGGTAAACCCCTAGGTCAACACCCCTGTTGGTGGGTCGACCCCCAACGGTCCATTTTCCTTCCGAACTTTCCCGCCCGCCATTTTGATTGTTGAACTGATTTTTCAAAAATTCGGACCCAATTTTGAATTTTTGAACTAATATTTATATATATTCTTCCTGCGTGTATACAAACTTCGAATCTTAATAATTTCTTCATATGGTGTCTGATTTATGCAAAACAGGTGTCAATTTTGACAAGAATTTTGAGATGGACGCAATGGCGCAGTCCGTTTTACTTAATCCTGAATATTTAATTAAGTTATTCTTATCCTGAGTTAAAAATGCGGGGTGTTACATGCATGGTGGGGAAATCATCTCACAACCAATCACATATGAACTGATACCAGATAGATGCAAAATCTTTAAGTGTTTCGACCATTCTTTAGATGATTACGTTAACAATAGAAAGTGGAGACAAGCCAAAGGACACTACAACTCTTGACAAAAATGAGGGAATCTTCAACTTTGATATCAATTTAGATGTGGTTACACAGGGAAATCCTGTCTCCCCAGACGTCTTCCCGTCCTTAAATGAGAAAAGCATGAATATAAACACTCTTGATATTCCTGGTTCTGCATTGGGAAATTCTAATCTTAATGGCGCTCATAACCTTTCACAGAGATCTGCAAGTTTCTCTAAAAACTTGCAGATGGATAGTGTTATTAACAAAACTGTGTGTATAATCAACTTTGCACCCACAGTGATCAAAGAACACATCAACACTAAATGCAACATTCAAATAGAAAGGGGCCTAGAAGCACATGTCATTAAGTCCTCCCTTATGAAGGACTCAAGATTATTTACACATTCAAAAATTGCAAATTTAAATAAAGAAGGAATAGAACAATGCATAGAACTTCTTTCTGTAGAACCCATCTTCACTGTCTCGTCTCCATAGCAGATGGGATGACGCCTTATAACTAGGGCATTACTGAAGAGGACATCCAAAAGGCAGTAAACCAATCCGTGTCTGCAGCTAAACCTGTAATTCAAGTAAAAAGAATGAAGAAAGCCATAACAAAAAGTCTCTCTGATATTGTAACTGTAGAATAAACTGAAGATGGGAAAGATCATGAATTCATGAAAAAATACATTGAGAAAAATGCTAATTGGGAAAGGCAGCTCAAGGCCACAAACAAAACAAGTTTTAAAAAGAGTGGAAAGCAGCTGGAAGGGAAAGTGGACAGCAGCAAGCACAGTGCTCCACTGTAGCTGCTTTGCATCCTTGGATTGTATCCTATTTTATAATTTTTTATTATATGTATGAATATTATAGCATGGAATATAAGGGGTCTTAACTCCCTTGGTAGGAAATTAGATTTGATTGGTTTTCTTAATAAGTATAAGCCTAGTAATATGGATTTGCTTGAGCATAGGTTGAATGATAGCAGCATTTCTGAATTTCAAAATAGAGGATTAGCAAATTGGCATATTATAAACAATAACCAAATGGGAAGGAATGGAAGAATTATGGTTTTACATAACCCAAATATCTGGTCTATTGATGGTTTCTTCATAGATTTTCAATACATTCATTGCAGTTTTAAAAATAAAGGTGATTTTATTATTAAAAATCACATTTATTTATGCCTCAAATTTGGGCATTGAAAGAACAAAACTTTGGAAATGTATTGAACAGTTTAGTAGAAGTATTAATAGTCCTTGGATAATAATTAGTGATTTCAACACTGTATTTCATAGTTTTGAAAAAAAAGGGTGTACCTATTCCTTTTAATAAGTTAGAGAAAGTTACTAATTTTATAATAAAAGCTGGATTAACCGAACCTGTAATTAGTGGCAATAAATTCACCTGGAAGTCAGGTGAATTTAGAAATATCCACTGCAAACTGGACAGGGTAATATTAAATCAGGCTTTTATAAATGCCTTCTCTAAAATAAATTATTGTACTCTCCTTCAAAACTCAGTTGACCATACTCCTATTCAGGTTTCTTTTTATAATAATGTCTACGGTGCTAAGAATACACCTTTTAGATTTATCAATGGTTGGGTTCTAGAAGATGGTTATAATGAGACTTTTTCAAACAGTCTCAAGAATAACACTTTTGGTATCTCCTAATACAAGTTTAATAAATCGTTGCAAATTATTAAGGGTAATCTTAAAAAATGGAATTGTTCTAGGCCAAAAATTGATTTAAATATTATTAAAGATGAGTGTGAAAGACTCCAAAATGAATTGGATAATAACATCTCAGACAGCAATAAGGCTTCTCAATTTTTTGATGCACAAGACAAACTTGTTAAATCTCTGCATATTCACTCAAACAATATTAAGCAGAAAGCCAAACTTGAATGGTTAACTTCAGGAGATGGAGCAAGTAAATTCTTTTATAATAGAATGTCCTGTAGGAGGAGTAGAAATGATATTGGTAAATTGCTAAATTCTGAAGGCAAAATAATAAATGAAGCCTCTCTTCTAGAAAGAGAGGCTATTAATTATTTTACCTCTCTTTATAATTCAATAGATAGAGTTAGCAATTTCCCTAATATTGTTTTTAAATACACTATTGATAGTAATAGTGAGGATATTTTATTAGCTCCCATTAGGGAAGAGGATGTTAAAAATGTTATTTTTAATGCCAATAATGATAAAAGCCCAGGTTCTGATGGGCTTGGTGCTAAGTTTTATAAATCTCACTATGCTAATATCAAAATACCTTTATGTGATGCTACTAAAGAATTTTTCAGAACTGGACAACTTTTGAAAAAATCCAATCATACATTTATTACTCTTATGCCTAAAGTTGAATCTCCTTTATGTTTAGAGGATTACAGGCCTATTGCCATTTGTAATTTTATATATAAAATTATCTCCTCTATTTTGTGTAATAGAACAAAAAAGTTTTTGAAATTTCTCATTTCTGAAAATCAGAGTGCATTCATCCCTGGTAGACTTATTTCTGAAAATTCTTTGTTAGCACATGAGCTTACAAGAGATTTCAATAAGAAAAATAAGAATCTGATGTGTATCAAAATTGACTTGCAAAAAGCTTTTGATAAGATTAATAGAAACTTCATTATTTTTGTTATGTTACAGATGGGTTTTAATGGCATATTTTGTGACTTAATAAAAGAATGCATAAATAATGTTACATTTTTAGTAACGGTAAATGGATCTCCCAAAGGATTCATTCATAGCAACATAGGCATAAGGCAAGGAGATCCATTGTCTCCTTACTTATTCTCTATTGTTATGGAATTTTTTTTATTCAGATGGAATTGGAATTACTGAAAGGTAATATTAAACATATTAACAGGAGCAAACCACATAACATACATCTTTTGTATGCAGATGATATGTTGGTTTTTTCTAAAGCCAATAAGTCAAGTGCTTCTTCTATTAAGAACATTCTTGATAACATGGAAAAATTTGCTGGACTCAAAGTTAATGAGAATAAGAGTAAAATTTACATTAGCAAAGATACTTTATCAAAATTTGACATCCTTAATCTCCTGAAGTTTAAAGAAGGTAACCTACTAGTCAAGTATCTTGGTTTACCACTTATTATTAATCAAATAAAAGAAAGGGTCTGTTCTAGACTTTTAGATATCATCCATAGTAAATTAGAAGGATGGTCTAGTAAGCTCTTATCTATGGCTAGTAGAATGGAGCTCACTCACATTGTCATCGCCGCTGTTATTATCTATTGGATTCAAACTCATAACATCCCTATCAATGTTATTCAAAAAATTGAGAGAATGTGTACCAATTTTATTTGGAAGGGCAAACAACATAAGGTTTCTTGGGATAAAGTATGTATGCCTAAGAAATTTGGGGGGTTTGGATCTTAGGAACATCAGAGATTTGAATGAAGTATGCAAAATAAACTTGTTTTTGAAGTTTTTAGATGACAAATCATTCTGGGCTAGATGGATGAAGGCTAAATACCTTAAATCCAAAAATTTATGGACTACAAAAAAAGAGAACCACCATTATTTTGTTTGGAAAGATATTCTGGACTGTAGGGAAATTGGCAAAAAATTAATTGAGAGAAAACTAAAGGATGGTAGTCAAACCAGTCTATGGTTTGACCTATGGATCTTTGCAATTCTCTAATTAATCTTTTGGGGTGGAATAATTTGCACATTCCTGGTGGTGCAAATGATACAGTCCAAAACATTATTCAAAGCAATTGTTGGTCCTTAGGTAGCAGTCAAGCTGCCTCTTTATTCAAATCTGTTATTGATAAAATTCTCATTAACAATAATTGTTTTAAAGATCAATGAGTTTGGTAGTTAAATTCAAAAGAAAATTTCTCTTTTAAAAAGGTATGGGAATTTTTTATTGGTGAGGAGGTAGAGGTAAACTGGCATAAGGTTATTTGGTGAAAGTCTAATTGCCCTAAAATGGCTCATTGTGCTTACTTTGCACTTCTAAATAAGCTTCCTACTAGGGACAAGTGTGTACAATGGAATAAAGATTCAAAGGCTAATTGTCTCTTTTATAGAAATGATTTAGAAAATGCCAATCATTTATTTTTTTGACTGCCCTTATTCTTCGTTCATTTGGTATAATTCCAAATGTAAATGAATTTTAATATGAATGTTCCTACTTTGAATATCAGTGATAGTGCGGCATATATCGTGAAACGATTAAAGACTAAAACAATACTTTTTAACAGGGCTTGTGTGATGCTAACTACTGTGATCTACCATGTATGGAGAGAGAGGAATCAGAGATTGCATGAATCCAAAGAAATCAATTGCAATCAATTACGAAAAAAAATATTGTCCCTGATAGTCATATTATCACTAAGAAAGCTAGTAGATATAGAAATGATCAAAATCTAAATCAGGCTACATCTTGTAATGAGGAGATTCATGTAACACCCCACCTCCGTTAAGGTCACTCACAAAGGGAATGCCTTAACTTTTGTGGAGCATTTTAGTAAACAGAACAGAAACTTACAAGACAGATAAAACATTACTTGAAAATTTTTAACTTTATTACAGCGGAAACAGAAATTAATATGGTTACATCCTTTTAAATTTCAGAATTCAAGTACAAAATATCAGTCTTGTACAAAAGCCTTCAAAATGCATGGTTTAAAATCATAATCCCCATGGAACGGAAGCTATACAGAGCCAAGCCATACTTTAAGCACTTCAAGCAAAGAGAAATCCGGATCAAGCTAAAGTATTTCCCTCCTTGGATAACCTGGGGGGGAAACGGAAGAAAGGAGGCGAAACAACAAGGGTCAGACAAAAAGTCTGGCAAGTCCAGTGATTTTCAGCATATGAACAGATAATAATAATATGATATGAACATAAAACTGGATGTGAGATAACTGTAACAAGTGTAGCAGATATAACAGAAAAACAGAATGATATAAACTATTGTTTTACACTTCTCTGCACTAATACTAGTATAGCAGAATTAGGTGTCACCCTAATGTCTAAATTGAAGTAGGAACAGGTACAGAATACTTTAACAGAAACAGAATGCTAATAATGGGCCTTTACTACCCGATCAGAAACAGACAGAAGCAGAAACAGATTTATCCCTACGGAAACAGAATGTAGAATTAGGTGTACACTAGTAATGGGCCTTTACCACCCGAACAGACGGTACCATACAGAAACAGACAGGTGTTACCACCCAACAGAAACAGACGGTACCAACAGAAACAGACAGAACTAAGCGTACCCTAAAACCCTACCCCAAGCGATCGGCTCCCTAATACATAAATATCCTGTGTCGGCCCCACAATAGGGTGTATCACTCCCTAAAGTGACAACCAATTGGCACAGACCTATTTACAGATGTCACGGCGTCTTACATCCTCAGAGGCAGACCGGGATCCATGCACGCACATGACCCGGTTGGAACGCACCATCAACACCCCTCGCCATTATCAGAATGAACCACTTATAATTAGTTCAGTAAGCGTGCCCGGACCCTACCTACTGTTGGGTCAAAGTTTTGATACCAGAAAGGGTTACTGACTAATATGGGTCCCAAACAACAGATGACACAAGTAATTCCCCTCCTAACCTTGTGTCCCCAGACTAACAGATCTCATATTAACTTGTTTACAAGTTCAGGCATACAGAATTCAGATTTACTAGTTCACAGATTAAGTTAACAAGTTTTCAGACTAACAGATCAGATGTACAGATTTTTCAGATTTGTCTAACTTTGTATTGGGCCTACAGATTCATGGACGGGTTTACTACACCTATTAATCCAGTTGGTATAACCCTATTTTCCCCCAATACGTTTTAGACGTCATTCTTATCTTAGATTTGCATTAATTAATTATTAATGCCCAGACCTCTCACATTAGGTCGTTAGCTTGTGGCCGCTGGATATGCCGGGCGGTTCCGGGCAGACTTCTGCCACAAGCCAGACCTAACCTCGGGTCTTACGCATGTTATGACTAACTTCTCACATTAGAACCTATTGTTTGCGGCCACTGGATGTGTCGGGCGGTTCCGGGCAGATTTACGTCGCAAACTCATTCTAACCTCGAGTTAGCCATATTCATCTTTGCGGCCAATTAATTAATTATTTACCGTTTATGCGCACACCCAATATATATGCCAATTCAGATTATATCAATAACAGAATGATCACATCAACTCAACTGATATAGCAGATAACAGATTTTAGCAGATTGGGTGACTTAACAGATTTAACCGATTTAGCACTTAGCAGATTTTGGCATATAACAGATTAGGCATCTCAACAGACAAATTTAGCAGATTTGGCATTTCAATCTAATTAGCAGTCTAGGCAATATAACAAAACTAGCAGTTTAGGCAACATAGCAAATTAGCAGATTTAGCAAATCTAATAATTCTAAAGGTTCTATTTACATGCCTTGCCTAGTCATAAATTGGCCTAAATTCATATGCCTACATAATTGTCATGATTCACAACATATACTCCATGTTTGCATAAGCGCAGAATATGGACATAATTTGCCATATAACATATGTTCCAATTTTTGTTAAACTAGCATTTTACAGTAGATTCACATATAAATTATACCAAATATAACCATTAATTTCAATGCATGCCATATATCCAAAAATCCCTATTTAGGTGTAATCACAATAATAGATATCCTAATTAATGTAAATCTTTACACCTAAGTTTCCATATCTTCTTCTTTTTAAGTCATGAATCATTATGCAAACTATACCCAACAATCTAAATCTTTAAATCATATCTTCTAAAAATCAGATCTTGACTTTTATATGCATTTTGTCCAAAGTCTCAAATCATATGTAATCTTACAGTGGTTCCTCTTCTTCTTTTATCACAGAATATGTATAGGTCTAAAACTAGTTTATAACATATGCTTATTTTTCTAATTAATTACAGATCTAAATAACATATGTTCATTTCTCTAATTAGTTACAGATCTAGATTACAACGTACACTATGCATACAACATATATAAATTATATGTTTACAGTCAAATTCATGCATCCAATCCCAAGTCATATGTCAATATATTTTATGCCTCAGATCTAAAGTCATATGTTCAATTCAGTCTCGTCAAATTTCGCATCATTCATTATTTATCCCAAAATTTGCATTCATACGTTAATCTCTTATGAGATTAGGCACAGGCTCGTGGTAGCCTGGCTATAGAAACAGAAAGGAAGCAGAAAGGGATACAGAACAGTCACAGAAAAACAGATCTGACAGATATACAATCTCAGATTCAGATTTAAAAGCATATCAGAATTATAATTAATGTTTATAACAGAAAATAACTGTGCTTGCCTTGATTGGATTAAAGAAAGAACTTTAGTTGTTACAGAATTGTTGCAGAAGCTTTTATCTCAAATTTGAATTTAGGATGATGTTGATTGACTTCTAGTTTTGATTCTAGCAGAGTAGCGACGCCATTTTTATTTTTAATTAGAAGAAGAGAGCAATGGAGGCTAGAGAATTGTGTTAGAGACTTAGGTTTAGGTTAGGGATGTATTTATAGGAGGATAGGGTGATTTAGAGCCTTCAGATCAGTCCAGAAGTCATCAGAATCGTACAGCTCGAATACACATCATCCAGCCACTCAAAAGAAGACACGTCAGCTCAGAACACTCCAGAATTCGGTGCTGGATTTGTATGGGCGCACATGGCAGGTGCGCCAGTGTATTTTTGTACTGGCGCACTTCACAAGTGCACCAGTGTATTCTGGCCTGTTTCCGGTTTTTCTGCCTAACTTCGTTCGTCCATATCTTCTTCATACGGACTCCGATTTACGCAAATTCGGACTCTATTTCGCGTATTTTTTCGAGACGAACACAATGGCGCAACCCGTTTCCCTTATTTCTTCTCCTAAAAATTAATTATACCTTGATTTTTAACTCTTATGTTTACAGAAAATACGGGGTGTTACATTCTCCCCTCCTTAGAGGATTTCGTCCCCGAAATCTTCAAGTTAAGAAGAATGTGTCCTACCATCCAATCACCCATCTACTCAACCATCATCCACAAGCATCCATTGTCCTTAGAAAACTTCTAATGTTGTATGAACATATGCAAAAGTGTGTATATGTTCCTTATCTAATGCAAAGATCAGGCGGTCTACTGATTCAGTTGACCTCCTTAATGCGAATTATGTCAGTGCCATGAGTCAAACATGTATGCAATAGAATTCTAATGATATATATTATTTCTATATGAGTGCACAATCATTCACTCAAATGCAACATCCATGTGCTGAATCAATCATTTTTCATCCACAAGAATTGAAAAAAACTCACCCATCCATATGCAGTATGAGAGTGTTTTCGAGCCGATCTAGTGCCTAGTGTGTGTATATGCATCCACGGGCAACCACTAGCAACCACTTGCATCCAGTTGCAACCATCAAACATAACATGTCTCAAACACATGTTTACACCCATTAGTTTCTACCTAAAGTTCGAAGATTCGATCGATAGGATACAGTCGAATGATGGAAGCGAGTACAGATAGAACGAAAATTTGGTTCCCATTAGACATGGGTCCTAAGTATCGGCCCCAAAGACCGAAACCAACATCAAATTGACACCTAGAGGATTACCTTCTTTAGACAATGTCAAAACTGGAAATTCTATCAAAAATTATTTAGATATTTACAGACTACTGGTACAGATCAGGTTCCCTAATGATTCTTAGGAAGCTAAGCATGATAAAATCATACCCCACGAAAACTCAGAATGTATGCGTCATACTTGACGCCTAACACAGATATCCCTCAAACCCCAATCTCAAACAGATGATCCATAACCCTTATGGGTCTGAGTCTACAGCGGAATTCAGAAATAATACTAGTATTAAAGTGCAGAGTACCGATTACAAAACCAAAATACCAGAATCAGAAAAAAAGTCTTAACTCCATAATCAAATAAAGAAATTAAACCTACTATAGAAATTTTCCTATTCTATCCTAGCCACTAGCCTCAAGAGTGTTCGCCTGCCTTCCTTGTCCTCGTCTCTTCGGGCAGTCCCTAGTAAAGTGCCCCATCTCACCACAGTTGAAGCAAGCACCCTCCCCTTCCTCTTTCGGTAATCCTTATTCAGATAAGTCGAGCTTCCATAAGTAAAACACTTTCCTCCTCCTTATCTTCAATCTTTCCTTCCTTCTTTTGTGTTTCCCTTTTGCCTCTATTGTGAACTAAGTCTATATGAGTTTCTCACCTTTTGGGTTGTGCTCCTCATCATTCTCATCTTTACTATCCTTGTGTAACATGTTGACCAATCCCTCGAAAGCTGCCTCCATCGCCCGGAAAAATCCTTCAAAGCTCTAAAGAAAACTAGCCGCAGGTGAAACTACTACAGCTATCGATGGAAGTCGGGCACTACTTTGCCCTTCGATGAGGTTAACTCCCAGAAAACCGGGAGCCCCAGAGACTCAAGAAAGAAGGAAACAACGATTCAAACAGAGGATCAAAAGATAGATATATGGCTTAGGGGACTATGTTTTTCAAAATAAGCTTTACTTTTGAAAATACTTCCTTTTTAAATCCTTTTTGAAAATAGTTTTCAAAATTTTACCCAATCTGGTAACCTGCAGCTCTGATACCAAGTGTAACACCCCACCTCCGTTAAGGTCACTCACAAAGGGAATGCCTTAACTTTGGTGGAGCATTTTAGTAAACAGAACAGAAACTTACAAGACAGATAAAACATTACTTGAAAAATTTTAACTTTATTACAGCGGAAACAGAAATTAATATGGTTACATCCTTTTAAATTTCAGAATTCAAGTACAAAATATCAGTCTTGTACAAAAGCCTTCAAAATGCATGGTTTAAAATCATAATCCCCATGGAACGGAAGCTATACAGAGCCAAGCCATACTTTAAGCACTTCAAGCAAAGAGAAATCCGGATCAAGCTAAAGTATTTCCCTCCTTGGATAACCTGGGGGGAAACGGAAGAAAGGAGGCGAAACAACAAGGGTCAGACAAAAAGTCTGGCAAGTCCAGTGATTTTCAGCATATGAACAGATAATAATAATATGATATGAACATAAAACTGGATGTGAGATAACTGTAACAAGTGTAGCAGATATAACAGAAAAACAGAATGATATAAACTATTGTTTTACACTTCTCTGCACTAATACTAGTATAGCAGAATTAGGTGTCACCCTAATGTCTAAATTGAAGTAGGAACGGGTACAGAATACTTTAACAGAAACAGAATGCTAATAATGGGCCTTTACTACCCGATCAGAAACAGACAGAAGCAGAAACAGATTTATCCCTACGGAAACAGAATGTAGAATTAGGTGTACACTAGTAATGGGCCTTTACCACCCGAACAGACGGTACCACACAGAAACAGACAGGTGTTACCACCCAACAGAAACAGATGGTACCAACAGAAACAGACAGAACTAAGCGTACCCTAAAACCCTACCCCAAGCGATCGGCTCCCTAATACATAAATATCCTGTGTCGGCCCCACAGTAGGGTGTATCACTCCCTAAAGTGACAACCAATTGGCACAGACCTATTTACAGATGTCACGGCGTCTTACATCCTCAGAGGCAGACCGGGATCCATGCACGCACATGACCCGGTTGGAACGCACCATCAACACCCCTCGCCATTATCAGAATGAACCACTTATAATTAGTTCAGTAAGCGTGCCCGGACCCTACCTACTGTTGGGTCAAAGTTTTGATACCAGAAAGGGTTACTGACTAATATGGGTCCCAAACAACAGATGACACAAGTAATTCCCCTCCTAACCTTGTGTCCCCAGACTAACAGATCTCAGATTAACTTGTTTACAAGTTCAGGCATACAAAATTCAGATTTACTAGTTCACAGATTAAGTTAACAAGTTTTCAGACTAACAGATCAGATGTACAGATTTTTCAGATTTGTCTAACTTTGTATTGGGCCTACAGATTCATGGACGGGTTTACTACACCTATTAATCCAGTTGGTATAACCCTATTTTCCCCCAATACGTTTTAGACGTCATTCTTATCTTAGATTTGCATTAATTAATTATTAATGCCCAGACCTCTCACATTAGGTCGCTAGCTTGTGGCCGCTGGATATGCCGGGCGGTTCCGGGCAGACTTCTGCCACAAGCCAGACCTAACCTCGGGTCTTACGCATGTTATGACTAACTTCTCACATTAGAACCTATTGTTTGTGGCCACTGGATGTGCCGGGCGGTTCCGGGCAGATTTACGTCGCAAACTCATTCTAACCTCGAGTTAGCCATATTCATCTTTGCGGCCAATTAATTAATTATTTACCGTTTATGCGCACACCCAATATATATGCCAATTCAGATTATATCAATAACAGAATGATCACATCAACTCAACTGATATAGCAGATAACAGATTTTAGCAGATTGGGTGACTTAACAGATTTAACCGATTTAGCACTTAGCAGATTTTGGCATATAACAGATTAGGCATCTCAACAGACAAATTTAGCAGATTTGGCATTTCAATCTAATTAGCAGTCTAGGCAATATAACAAAACTAGCAGTTTAGGCAACTTAGCAAATTAGCAGATTTAGCAAATCTAATAATTCTAAAGGTTCTATTTACATGCCTTGCCTAGTCATAAATTGGCCTAAATTCATATGCCTACATAATTGTCATGATTCACAACATATACTCCATGTTTGCATAAGCGCAGAATATGGACATAATTTGCCATATAACATATGTTCCAATTTTTGTTAAACTAGCATTTTACAGTAGATTCACATATAAATTATACCAAATATAACCATTAATTTCAATGCATGCCATATATCCAAAAATCCCTATTTAGGTGTAATCACAATAATAGATATCCTAATTAATGTAAATCTTTACACCTAAGTTTCCATATCTTCTTCTTTTTAAGTCATGAATCATTATGCAAACTATACCCAACAATCTAAATCTTTAAATCATATCTTCTAAAAATCAGATCTTGACTTTTATATGCATTTTGTCCAAAGTCTCAAATCATATGTAATCTTACAGTGGTTCCTCTTCTTCTTTTATCACAGAATATGTATAGGTCTAAAACTAGTTTATAACATATGCTTATTTTTCTAATTAATTACAGATCTAAATAACATATGTTCATTTCTCTAATTAGTTACAGATCTAGATTACAACGTACACTATGCATACAACATATATAAATTATATGTTTACAGTCAAATTCATGCATCCAATCCCAAGTCGTATGTCAATATATTTTATGCCTCAGATCTAAAGTCATATGTTCAATTCAGTCTCGTCAAATTTCGCATCATTCATTATTTATCCCAAAATTTGCATTCATACGTTAATCTCTTATGAGATTAGGCACAGGCTCGTGGTAGCCTGGCTATAGAAACAGAAAGGAAGCAGAAAGGGATACAGAACAGTCACAGAAAAACAGATCTAACAGATATACAATCTCAGATTCAGATTTAAAAGCATATCAGAATTATAATTAATGTTTATAACAGAAAATAACTGTGCTTGCCTTGATTGGATTAAAGAAAGAACTTTAGTTGTTACAGAATTGTTGCAGAAGCTTTTATCTCAAATTTGAATTTAGGATGATGTTGATTGACTTCTAGTTTTGATTCTAGCAGAGTAGCGACGCCATTTTTATTTTTAATTAGAAGAAGAGAGCAATGGAGGCTAGAGAATTGTGTTAGAGACTTAGGTTTAGGTTAGGGATGTATTTATAGGAGGATAGGGTGATTTAGAGCCTTCAGATCAGTCCAGAAGTCATCAGAATCGTACAGCTCGAATACACATCATCCAGCCACTCAAAAGAAGACACGTCAGCTCAGAACACTCCAGAATTCGGTGCTGGATTTGTATGGGCGCACTTGGCAGGTGCGCCAATGTATTTTTGTACTGGCGCACTTCACAAGTGCGCCAGTGTATTCTTGCCTGTTTCCGGTTTTTCTGCCTAACTTCGTTCGTCCATATCTTCTTCATACGGACTCCGATTTACGCAAATTCGGACTCTATTTCGCGTATTTTTTCGAGACAAACACAATGGCGCAACCCGTTTCCCTTATTTCTTCTCCTAAAAATTAATTATACCTTGATTTTTAACTCTTATGTTTACAGAAAATACGGGGTGTTACAATTCAAGTTGAGAAATTTGTACTCAGTGAGAGGCTCAATCTGAGCAAATTCAAAGAACATCACTTCATACCCAACTCCTGCACCAATAATTCAGAGGGTAGCTCAAAACAAGTCAAGCACTTTGATTACACTGGTGACTGTAAATCAATCTCAACATCAGATCAACCTGCGAGGGAAGTAAAAAAGCATGTTCATTTTAATCATAATATGGATAGTAATGTGCTTTGTTTACCTGATGCAGAGAATCAAGACGGCCATCCAACCAGTTTAGCAGTAAGGGCTGAACATTATTAGCATTTTAGCAAGATTAAAGATACTGCGAAATACTCTGGTTTCCTTCCTAGAGGTTGCATCCCTAGCCTCAACATCAACAACCTAATGGGAAGTAAACAGAGTTCTAAAACAAAAAGAAATTTTTCAGTTTAAATCGAATAGTAATCTACATATTTTACCTGATGCAGAGATTACGGCTAAACACCTACCCAACAGTGATCCAAAAGAATTACATTCACTGTTGAAGAGAAAGAAATATAAAGCTTGCAACTTTATACATAAAGCCGGTAACAATCATTATAGAAGCAAGAAAATTAACAAGATTTATCACTTATCTTGCTAGGAAGATGGAGATAGCAGTGGAAGCAAGCTGTCAGAAGCAGATCTGAACTTAAAGAGGAGTAGGGAAAGCTACTCGAGCTAATTGACCAAGAAGATAAGTAGATCTGAAGATACAATGGATGAAAGCTTCGAAGATTGGGTCTGCACTGATTTTACAAACCCTAACTCCTCTAGTAGCAAGTCTGTAGACAATGAAGACGTTGTCTGGAAATTGCCATGAAGTTTGTGAGTCTGAAGACGGAAAGTGGTGAAAACTCTCTTATCGTCTGCCATTTTTAGGATTTTTAGAGAGCAATTGTTATGTTGAGGATGTTGGCAAGGGTTTTCACCCTTTCTGACTTGTTGCGTTATAATATTGGGTTCGGGTTTGCTTTTACCCGATTGTTTTGTTTTTATAGGCCTTGGGCCAACGATATTTTTTTACATGTTTTTAAAAAATATCAGTCTGCATGAAGCTCTACACGGTACTAAACCCTAGTACAAAAGATTAAAGGTGTTCGGGTGCTTATGTTTCCCATTATTAAGATCGTATAACTCTCATAAATAGGACTTCAGATCGTCCTCGTGTATCTTTCTTGCCTTTGGAACTAGACAGAAAGGATACAAATGTCTAACAAGTGAAGGAAAGATGGTTGTGTCAAGACTCAAGACACGTCACGTTTTATGAAAGAGTCTTCCTATTTGCTAATATGGAAATAAAGAGTAGAAACAAGGTTATTAATGCTCAAAAGTCACTACCACGTATATGAGAGGACTAATCAGTATATGAAAGGTGGTATAATACTACTGAAGGAGGTGTAGCATAGGAGTCTCAATTCATTGATCTCTCAAATTGCAGAAACAAGTGACGGTAAGAACTATGATTCTATGCAACATCAGGATGAAATGAATAATGAAGACTCAGGTTACTCAACTGATATACCCTCATCTAATAGACGTTAGAACCAAACAATGGATCAGACTCGAAGAAATTCACCAGTTGAACAACCTCGGGGGCATCACATGATGATAAGGGCTAAGCATGACATCTCACTATAATAGATCAGGGTTTTAATAGTACTCATTCTCAGCATTTCCTATTAAACCTGAATAGGCAAAAAAACTCATCGATACTAAACGCTATACATTTCAAATATATACACAAATTAAGGAGGATTTTCTTTTAAAGGACAAACTTTGCAAAAAAAATGGTGAAAAGTATGGGAAGTTTGTAAATTAGGGAGAATGACACATTTGCACTAAAAGTAGAATTCAGGGGGCCCGCTATCCTTTTTCCATTTACACTAATATTTGTCCTTCTCATTAAATTCTAAACCTTCCATACTTTTCATCAATTTTTTTGTTAAGTTTGTCCTTCTCCCTATTTTCCACCAAAGAGTAATACTAAATTTAAGATAAATGTTGTACATATGTAACATGGTTTCTTTTCTTATCCCCTTTCTGGTTTGCCTCCTAAAATTTCATTTCCAACCAACTTTCCTTCTTCTCCCAAAACTCACTAATTTCATGCCCTAGACTCTTATCGTTGCAACCCAACCTCCCTCAATTTCATTCATTGCAACATTGGTTTCAAGCCAAATCACAATGGGCCAAATCCTAGTTTCGCAACTCCTAGTATATAGCCCTTTTTTCCTCATCTTTGATTGTTGTCCCGACTATCCAGATCTAAAAGACCAAACCATAATCTCATGATTTTCTATTGTAGGTATTTTTCTTAAGCTTGTTATTGTTTCTATCATCGTATGTTAAATTAATCGCAACTTCCAGATCACATATGTCATTTATCAAACTGATTTTTATTTCTATTAATGATTGCTTACGAGTTAATCTTATACTTAATTTTAGAGCTACTTGTTTAGGAAATAATCACTTATGTACAGTAGGAAAGCAAGAAAAAAAAGTAGTTATATCTAGTCTGTAAGTTAAAGTATCAATTTATAGGATAAGAGTGGTATTTGGTACGCTGCTTAGAGATACATGGTTCTATGTTTGTAAAACATCACCTTTATTGTTTTCACTTATTAGTTTTGACTTTTAAGTTCTATGTTATGTTAAAGTTAAACCGATGAGATATTGTTTGGATGTCACAAGAGTGATATTATATAATTACAATCTAGAAGAACTATAAGTCGACCCTTTTTTTTATAGCAATGTAAAAGCGTCTTTGTAACACCCCGCAAATTCTATAACTGTGAAATTAACAAATTAAAGTATAATTAATCTGAAATCAAAGAACTAAGGGAAACGGGATACGCCATTGCGTTCGTCTCGAAAAAATACGTGAAATAGAGTCCGAGTTTTCGAAAAACGGAGTCCGTATGAAGAAGATATGGCCTTCGGAAGTTTCCGAATTAAGTTTAAAATTCAAACAGAATAAAACAATTAAAAATTCCGAAGTGGGGCCCAGTGGGCCAGGCCCGCCTGACGCACCCAGGTCGACTGGGCTGTCGACCTGGTCTAACCAGGTCGACAGGCCTGTCGACAGGGCTGTCGACAGGGGTGTCGACCTGGTCCAGACCAGGTCGAGCCCAGTCTAACCCGGCTGGCCTATTCTATGTTGGTCGATTTTCTGTGGTCTGCTTTGTCATTAGGGCTAGGTGGCAGGCTCTAATTGGTCTCTCCTTAGAATGAATGGCTACGATCAATCCAAGCAACATCGATGGTCCTAATCAGTTCCTAACCTCTATATAAACAACCCTAGACTAAACCCTAATCTATTCATTCAAAAATAAGAACATAGCCGCCATGTTGCTGAGGAACGACTAGGAGTAGCCACCAAATTGGAGAGAGGATTAGGAGGAAGATTCTAAAGCTTAAAGCAACCTAAACAAATCAATTCAACAAAGGAATTTGCGTCTTCAATCCCTAAATTAGAGAATTCATCACACCATTGTAAGTAGAGTATTACTTTGGTATGAATAAACAATTGTGTTGGTTTGTATGCTTGAATTGTGGCAATAAAGTTATTCATATTTGTGCGTTCTTATCAATTTGAAATATTATATACGTTTGGATATTCTTGAATTATGTTATTCATGTTATAAAGAACTACATGCGGTAGTTCTATGCAAGTATACGTTTGGAATATTTCGCAAATTATGTAATCCATGTTGAAGCTACATGTATGTAGTTGATTTAAATTCATGCAAGTTTGGGGCTTTGCTATTATGCCATCATAATGTATATTTTTATACAAACATCATTTTTGTGAAGTAATTGGAATAAGTTTGGGTTATCATAATCCATATGAAATTATGTTGAAAATTGGGCATCATGTATTAAGCCATGCTTTTGTACTAGAAAACCTATTTGCAAACTTATGAATATGGCTAGGCATAATTGAAATCCATGATTAAGTCTATCTTGTTTACAAGAATTATATGATGACATATGTGGTACATGGCTAGGTTAGGTTCAAAAAGTCCCTTTTGTAAGTTTACATGACTAAAGTAAGAATCATGATTTCATGTTAGAAATATTTATGCCATGAACAAATTTAACTATACTTATGCCATGCTTATGTTTGACATTATGCCATGTTTATGCTAGAAGTATTTATGCCATGCTTATGTTTGACATTATGCTATGCTTATGCTAGAAATATTTATGCCATGCTTATGTTTGACATTATGCCTAAATAAAAATATAGGTTCATGTGTCAATAATGATATCTCAATTACAAGTTCACATGCTTTGATTCATGTCACCTATGTTTTATGGCCAAAGTATATGTCACTACTATGCAAGTACACCAGTTTCTATTTTGTATTCCCAACGTCATATTGCAAGTTCATACGCTCACCTTCCCTTTTTTGTGTATGTAATCACGCCATAAGCCTCCCCTTTTCGCATGGCTAAATTGGGCTTTAAAAGGCTAAGCCCAATATATATATAAACGGACGTGTAAAACGGGGGAAAATAACGTTGGGTTAAAAATTAATTAATGAATGAAAATATAAAATAGAAGGGCCCAAATTCAAGTATGGGTTGGGCCCATGATTGGTGTAACCTTTACACCATTAACTTAATAATTGGCCGCAAATATTTACATATAAGAAATAAAGAAGAATGACAAAATATGTAAATGTAGAAAATACGATGTGTTTAACCCGAGGTTGGATTGAGTTGTGATGTAAACCTGCCCGGAACCGCCCGGCTGTCCAGTAGTCACAACAATACCTATCCAATGTGGGAGGTTAAACATGGAGCCCAATAAGGACCCGAGGTTAGACTGAGTTGTGGCGTAAGACTGCCCGGAACCAACCGGCAACAGGCAGCCACAACAATACCTGTCTAATGTGAGAGGTCAGGGCCTTAATAAGACAATTAAGGCTGAGTCAGGATTGTTAGGATTAAGTAAACTGAAGACTTAATCAAAATGGAACATGCTAAACTAAACGGACTGGTGGGGGTTAGGTCAGAAAACACTTAACCAACTTAGCATGTTGGCTAGAGATAGAAAACCTAGTAACGGGGGACCCTTTTCAGCAGTAACCCTAGAAGGTGTATCAGGATACCCTGAAACTAGGCAGGGTGGGGCACGATTACTGGGCTGATTGTAAGAGGTCAAATCGACGGCGGTGGTGTAGCAGTGTAGGTTCTAACGGGGTGCGGGCGTGCACACACTCCGGCGCAGAAAAATAAGGCACTGGACACCAGTAGCATACCTGTGCACTCTAAGGTTGTGTCGGGCCGCCACCATGGGACTTGATACACCCCATGGTGGGACCAGCATAGGTAACTACAACATCGGGGGCCGTAAGACACATGTAACTATGCGAATAGGAGCCGATCATCATAGAATGGATCACATCACCCTGATTATGGGGTGCAAATTGGAAACTAGTTTATATGGGTTCAGAGATTAACATGGGGTACGATGGTCTATTCGACCCTAGACAACTTAACCAAGTTTATAGTGCTTGCCCACTTCTTGTTTATACTTATCACACCCAGTTCTTTATTCATAGACAAAATAGTACTAGACTTACTCAGGCTTTATGTCTGACTCTACTTTTCTTTCGTCTTATTTCTTCCGTTTCCCCCCCCCCCCAGGTCCTCAAGGAGGGAACACAGCAGCTTGACCAGCCTTACCATCCAGCTTGAAGAAGAGAAATGTATTGCTTGGACCTTTTCACTTTAAACTATGGCTTTGGACAATCCACTATGGGGCCTTTGCAGTTTATCCATGTTTTATTTATGCTTCTTTAAAAGATGTAATCAAGACAGATTATGAAAGTGTTATGTTATGTTTTTGGAAAGGATGTTGTTGTAACACGTATTTGACTTTATGAAATAAAGTTTGTTGTTTTTCCGCTGTTTACAAATATGTGTTCTTATATCTGTCTTGTATATCTGTGACTTATACTTATAAACCTCCACCAAAATTAGGGCATTCCCTTTGAGAGTGACCCTAACGGAGGTGGGATGTTTCACTTGGTATCAGAGCATAGGTTTACCAGATAAGATAAAAAGTTTTGAAAAATTATTTTCAAAAAGGAAATTTAAAGAAGCATTTTTAAAAGAAAAATATTATTTTATTTTAAAAAGGCAAAGTCCACTCCCCAAAGCCATAGGTACTATCTCTTATCCTTCGTTTTGAATCTATCCTTTTTGTTTCAGCATGTCCCAAGATCTTAACTTGCCGGAAGGGGTGCCAATACCTGGTTGGTTTAGACGGTTCTTAGAAGCATGGGCCACTCAGCCAGGTCCTACCATTCCTCCTCCCCCATCGGAAGGAAATCATCCAGCTGCAGCAGCACCTTTTCCTCCACCTCCTCCTCGGGGAAACACGTTTGCTAAGATATGTAAAGATTTTAAAGCCATGGGAGGAAGGGATTTCCATGGAAATGAGTCCTTCGTGGCAGCTAGGAATTGGCTGAAAGAAACGGAAGACCTATTCATCATCTTTGAGGTAGAGGATAGACAAAAAGTACAATTGGCAGTGTGGCTATTGAAGGGCGAGGCTTCCTACTGGTGGGAAGTCCCTAATGCTGAAAGACCGGTGGAGACATGGGAGGACTTTAGGGCAAGGTTTGAGACTAAGTTTCTCTCAGATGCGGAAAGAAGTTTGCAGTTGGAAAAATTCTTATTTCTTAAGCAAGGGGACAAGACAGTCAGAGAGTATGTGAATCAGTTCGATGAGCTGGCTAGGTTTGGGCTTGACCTAGTCAACACCCCGCACAAGAAGGCTCTCCGTTTCGTCAAAGGGTTGAATGAGCCATTACACAGTTTGGCCATGACCCATATACCCATGGGAGCCACGTATGAAAGATTGGTGCAAATGGCATTGCTGAATGAAGAGGATAAGGGCAAGAAGAAAGAGGGTTTGCAGCCCAAGAAGACAGACTTTAAGAATGGCGGGAAAGGCAAAAAAGAGAAGAGGAAGTGCAATTTCTGTGGCAAAGTGGGGCACTTAGTAAAGGACTGCCGGAAAAAGAAGGCCAAGGAGAATGGTGGGTGCTTTTCTTGCGGTGAGACAGGCCATAGGGCTAAGGACTGCCCAAAGAAACGGGGACAGGGGCGGGGCGCTGGATCCACCCCAGGGGCACAGGTTCATGTGCTGGAAGCGCCACCTCTGCAACAGCGAGGTATAAATACTTCTGTAGAAAGTGTAGTTTATCTTTATGATCACCCCGTTCGCACTTTATTTGATTCTGGCGCATCACACTCCTTTATCTCGTCTGCTTTAGTAGAATCTCTGCACCTAAAAACTAGTATGGTAGAGGACCCCTTAATTGTTTCAAACCCAATTGGGGGCCCAGCTCATTTGTCTATGATCTGTGTGGGATTGAAAATTTCTATTCTAAGCGTAGAATTTCTATGTAGTGCCTTTGTTTGGGCTTTTTGGGTTATGGTTTGATTTTGGGTATGGATTGGCTATCCAGTAATGGGGCCATCCTTGATTGTGAGAAAAGGGTTGTTAGGCTCCTAACCCAGCTCGGTAATACTTTGGAAATTTCTTGTAATCCCTCGTATACGGTTATGCTAAGTTATCTTGGATCGCTAGATGCCTCTATTGAAAATTTGCAATCAGTTAGAGTGGTCCGGGAATATCCGTATGTCTTCAAAGAGGTGAAGGGCTTGCCTCCGAAGCGGGAAATAGACTTCCGCATATATCTTGTAGATAATGCAAAGCCCGTTGCGTTGCCCGTTAGACATACGGCTCCACGAGAAAGGAAAGAGCTCAGTAAACAGATTAAAGAGCTTCTAGAAAAGGGGTTCATTAGGAGGAGCATTTCAGAATAGGGCGCTCCGGTGGTGTTCGCTACAAAGGCGGATGGTTCACTCCGTCTATGTGTTGACTATAGGGAGCTCAACAAGCTAACGAAAAAGAATAGGCACCCTCTCCCTAGAATTGACGATTTGTTTGACCAGCTTGTAGGAGCGTCTGTTTTCTCCCAACTCGATTTAGCAACCGGTTTTCATCAGCTAAGGGTGGCTGAAGATAACATCGATAAAACGGCGTTTAGAACCCCAGACGGCTTCTTTGAATGGCTTGTCATGCCTTTCGGCTTGACAAATGCACCCGCTTACTTCGTGGACCTGATGAGTAGAGTATTTAGAGATTTCCTCAACAAATTCGTAGTGGTCTTCGTAGATGATATCCTTATCTTCTCAAAGAGTGAAGAGGAACATGCTCAACACTTAAGGGCAATCATGGAAACTTTGCGAGTCCATCAACTAAAAGCCAAATTCTCCAAATTCCACTTTTGGAGAGAAGAAGTGAGGTTCCTTGGGCACATAATATCCAAACAAGGGTTAGCAGTGGACCCTGCGAAGGTAGTGGCGGTACAAGATTGGAAGACACCAAGGAATGCAACTGAGGTCCGAAGCTTTCTAGGACTAGCAGGTTTCTATCGAAAGTTCATAAGGGATTTTGCGAAAATCTCAGCTCCGCTCACGAAGTTGACAATTGTTTATTTTCAAGAGATAATTCATCTATGTGGGATACCTTCTAGTAAGTGAACAAGATCCAAGATTCACTAGTGAATTTTGGAGAGCTTGCATGGAACCATGAGTACGCAGTTAGGCTTGAGCCAAGTATACTAGAAGGAGAATAAGTGAAAGAGGAACGAGAAATAGGTTCCAACTCATATTTTGGAAACAAGAATTAAGAAGCTACGAAATTGTGAAGTTAAAGATGGACAAAGCATAATGGAGTTAAGCTCAAGAAATGCGACTTAGAAGATTGAAGACTAGATTCGTGCATAATATCTCTTCTTAAGAGTATATCCTTGATCCCTCTCTTCCTGTAGAGCTTACTTGCATAGTATCTTTTCTGTATATCCTCTCGGTCCCATTCTCAATCCAATTTCTGTTGCAAACCACATAGGGAGTATGACTCATCTGTTAGTAACACATGTTGGGGCTCGAGGGTGTTCATTGGTTTGACTAAAGTTTTTGGGTTTTATAGGATACAGATTTGTCTTAGGAAGGGACTCCCTTGTGACCTAAAAGGAGTCCATCATGCTTAGTTGCCTAGAATCATATATGGTGGTTGGGTTGAGTAACTCTTTGGGTGTCAGTCTGATGTTGATTTCGGTCTTCGGGGCTGATGCTTAGGGAGTTCTTCTCCTAATCAATATATATGTGGCATAGGTTTTCAGTTTTGACATTGCCTAATGGGCACAAAGTTTTTACTTCGACTATACCTTTAGATAGGAACAATTGGGAAAATGTCCTATAGATTAGAGCTACCCGAGAAGTTGGCTGGAGTCCACAACGTTTTTCACGTTTCACATCTCCGAAAATGTCTTCATGAGTCCGCTGAAGTGGTAGAGCCAAATATCCTCGAAGAGGCCGAAGTGGAACGCGAAGCAACCATAAGGAAGGTTCCAACCCGCATATTAGGAACGGAAGTGAAGAAGCTACGCAACCGCGAAGTCAAGCTCGTCAAAGTCCAGTGGAGCGACGCCGAGGGAGACGCGACTTGGGAAACTGAAGCTAAAATCCGTACAGCCTACCCTTTTCTGTCCGAGGGTACATCCTTGATCTTTCATTTTCCTTAAGTTGCGCTTTTATCTATCTTTTTAGGTATATTTCCTCGACCGTATCTTTTAAGTAGAAACCCTTTGGATGGAAACATGTAATTGAAACATGTTATGGATGATGGTTGCAAGTGGTTGCAAGTGATTGCTAGTGGTTGCTCGTGGTTGCATATACACACACAATCTAGGTTTTAGATCGGCTCAGTCACTTCATATTGCATATGCATATATGTTTGTATTCGTATATGGTTGAACTTTAATGTGTTGTCATATGGATGTTGCATTTGTAATGAATGATTGTGCACTCATGTAGAATCAAGAATAGGAAAATTTGCATACATGATGGATTCATGGCACTTACATAATTCGCATTAAGGAGGTCAACTGAATCAGTAGACCCCCTGATTTTGCATTAGATAAGTTCATATACACACACTTCGCATATGATCATGAAGCATTAGAAGTCTTTTAAGGACAATGGATGCTCGTGTTTGATGAATGAGTAGATGGATGATTGGATGATAGGATATACATTCCTCCTAACTTGAAGATTTCGGTGACGAAATCCTTTTAAGTGGGGGAGAATGTAACACCCCGCAAATTCTATAACTGTGAAATTAACAAATTAAAGTATAATTAATCTGAAATCAAAGAACTAAGGGAAACGGGATACGCCATTGCGTTCGTCTCGAAAAAATACGCGATATAGAGTCCGAGTTTTCGAAAAACGGAGTCCGTATGAAGAAGATATGGCCTTCGGAAGTTTCCGAATTAAGTTTAAAATTCAAACAGAATAAAACAATTAAAAATTCCGAAGTGGGGCCCAATGGGCCAGGCCCGCCTGACGCACCCAGGTCGACTGGGCTGTCGACCTGGTCTAACCAGATCGACAGGCCTGTCGACAGGGGTGTCGACCTGGTCCAGACCAGGTCGAGCCCAGTCTAACCCGGCTGGCCTATTCTATGTTGGTCGATTTTCTGTGGTCTGCTTTGTCATTAGGGCTAGGTGGCAGGCTCTAATTGGTCTCTCCTTAGAATGAATGGCTACGATCAATCCAAGCAACATCAATGGTCCTAATCAGTTCCTAACCTCTATATAAACAACCCTAGACTAAACCCTAATCTATTCATTCAAAAATAAGAACATAGCCGCCATGTTGCTGAGGAACGACTAGGAGTAGCCACCAAATTGGAGAGAGGATTAGGAGGAAGATTCTAAAGCTTAAAGCAACCTAAACAAATCAATTCAACAAAGGAATTTGCGTCTTCAATCCCTAAATTAGAGAATTCATCACACCATTGTAAGTAGAGTATTACTTTGGTATGAATAAACAATTGTGTTGGTTTGTATGCTTGAATTGTGGCAATAAAGTTATTCATATTTGTGCGTTCTTATCAATTTGAAATATTATATACGTTTGGATATTCTTGAATTATGTTATTCATGTTATAAAGAACTACATGCGGTAGTTCTATGCAAGTATACGTTTGGAATATTTCGCAAATTATGTAATCCATGTTGAAGCTACATGTATGTAGTTGATTTAAATTCATGCAAGTTTGGGGCTTTGCTATTATGCCATCATAATGTATATTTTTATACAAACATCATTTTTGTGAAGTAATTGGATTAAGTTTGGGTTATCATAATCCATATGAAATTATGTTGAAAATTGGGCATCATGTATTAAGCCATGCTTTTGTACTAGAAAACCTATTTGCAAACTTATGAATATGGCTAGGCATAATTGAAATCCATGATTAAGTCTATCTTGTTTACAAGAATTATATGATGACATATGTGGTACATGGCTAGGTTAGGTTCAAAAAGTCCCTTTTGTAAGTTTACATGACTAAAGTAAGAATCATGATTTCATGTTAGAAATATTTATGCCATGAACAAATTTAACTATACTTATGCCATGCTTATGTTTGACATTATGCCATGTTTATGCTAGAAGTATTTATGCCATGCTTATGTTTGACATTATGCTATGCTTATGCTAGAAATATTTATGCCATGCTTATGTTTGACATTATGCCTAAATAAAAATATAGGTTCATGTGTCAATAATGATATCTCAATTACAAGTTCACATGCTTTGATTCATGTCACCTATGTTTTATGGCCAAAGTATATGTCACTACTATGCAAGTACACCAGTTTCTATTTTGTATTCCCAACGTCATATTGCAAGTTCATACGCTCACCTTCCCCTTTTTGTGTATGTAATCACGCCATAAGCCTCCCCTTTTCGCATGGCTAAATTGGGCTTTAAAAGGCTAAGCCCAATATATATATAAACGGACGTGTAAAACGGGGGAAAATAACGTTGGGTTAAAAATTAATTAATGAATGAAAATATAAAATAGAAGGGCCCAAATTCAAGTATGGGTTGGGCCCATGATTGGTGTAACCTTTACACCATTAACTTAATAATGGGCCGCAAATATTTACATATAAGAAATAAAGAAGAATGACAAAATATGTAAATGTAGAAAATACGATGTGTTTAACCCGAGGTTGGATTGAGTTGTGATGTAAACCTGCCCGGAACCGCCCGGCTGTCCAGTAGTCACAACAATACCTATCCAATGTAGGAGGTTAAACATGGAACCGAATAAGGACCCGAGGTTAGACTGAGTTGTGGCGTAAGACTGCCCGGAACCAACCGGCAACAGGCAGCCACAACAATACCTGTCTAATGTGAGAGGTCAGGGCCTTAATAAGACAATTAAGGCTGAGTCAGGATTGTTAGGATTAAGTAAACTGAAGACTTAATCAAAATGGAACATGCTAAACTAAACGGACTGGTGGGGGTTAGGTCAGAAAACACTTAACCCACTTAGCATGTTGGCTAGAGATAGAAAACCTAGTAACGGGGGACCCTTTTCAGCAGTAACCCTAGAAGGTGTATCAGGATACCCTGAAACTAGGCAGGGTGGGGCACGATTACTGGGCTGATTGTAAGAGGTCAAATCGACGGCGGTGGTGTAGCAGTGTAGGTTCTAACGGGGTGCGGGCGTGCACACACTCCAGCGCAGAAAAATAAGGCACTGGACACCAGTAGCATACCTGTGCACTCTAAGGTTGTGTCGGGCCGCCACCATGGGACTTGATACACCCCATGGTGGGACCAGCATAGGTAACTACAACATCGGGGGCCGTAAGACACATGTAACTATGCGAATAGGAGCCGATCATCATAGAATGGATCACATCACCCTGATTATGGGGTGCAAATTGGAAACTAGTTTATATGGGTTCAGAGATTAACATGGGGTACGATGGTCTATTCGACCCTAGACAACTTAACCAAGTTTATAGTGCTTGCCCACTTCTTGTTTATACTTATCACACCCAGTTCTTTATTCATAGACAAAATAGTACTAGACTTACTCAGGCTTTATGTCTGACTCTACTTTTCTTTCGTCTTCTTTCTTCCGTTTCCCCCCCCCCCCCCCAGGTCCTCAGGGAGGGAACACAGCAGCTTGACCAGCCTTACCATCCAGCTTGAAGAAGAGAAATGTATTGCTTGGACCTTTTCACTTTGAACTATGGCTTTGGACAATCCACTATGGGGCCTTTGCAGTTTATCCATGTTTTATTTTTGCTTCTTTAAAAGATGTAATCAAGACAGATTATGAAAGTGTTATGTTATGTTTTTGGAAAGGATGTTGTTGTAACACGTATTTGACTTTATGAAATAAAGTTTGTTGTTTTTCCGCTGTTTACAAATATGTGTTCTTATATCTGTCTTGTATATCTGTGACTTATACTTATAAACCTCCACCAAAATTAGGGCATTCCCTTTGAGAGTGACCCTAACGGAGGTGGGGTGTTTCAGTCTTCGTAATATTATTTAATTGATTTTCATCTGGTGGGTGGTTGTTAAATACAGTTCCAGCTATTGGACTGCTGTTGAACGTGTGACTTATTTAAATATTGCATGATTGGAAACTGATAAGAGGATATTTTTGTTAGGCATTTGTTTAATATTGTTTTGGATGAATGTTTAACATGCATTTACTGATATTGTATTTTAAATGCATTTAGCTACGGTTATGTTTTTATAACCATTGGATGTTGAATTGGATTACAAATTAATTACCTTAAGCTTCTAGAGATCTAGAATTACAAAATATTAATCCGTAACTTTCTGGCGGTGGGAATGCTCTAAACAACCTTTATTTTTAAGAGGAATTAGAACTGGTATAATATTCGCGGTATATCCATCAAAATTGCTTTGTGTCCTTTACCTACTTAAAATAAATTTTAAAAAATAATTTTATTTAACTTATTTAGTTGTTTATTCATTTGACTACAAATTAAAATTGGATTGAACACATGCTTTATAGATAAGGATACTATATGAAGCTCTTCTTCTTATCTTTGCATTAATGGAATATCAAGGATGCGAGAATATATTACTTGACCTAGCTAGTTTGGAAGCAAGTTTTCGAAATACCTTGAATTGCAACTTTAAAGTAACAAAAAGGAGATTCAATCTCAGATGAATGATTCAAACCTAATTGTGTTGTAAATAAATTGAACTTTTGGAGTAAAACACGTGGTACTTGTTATAAGTGTTTTCAAACTTGTTCTTGATAAAAAAAACCAATAGACATGTATAAACAAAAGGGGACATAACACATACATCTCCATCTACAAACGTGTGTATATATATATATGTTGGGATCCCTCCTTAATTGGAGAGTTTCTAGAAAATTCTAGATCTTTCTAGAGAAATCGATAATTTTCTAGAATGTTCCGGAGAACTCTAGAGAAGTGTAGAACCCTCTAAAAGCTTATAGAAGAGTGTGGAACCCTCTGGAGTATTCTAGAGATGTGTAGAACCTTCTGGAACCTTATGGAAGAGTATGGAAGGATCATAATGGAATGGAAGAGTGTAGAGATTCCTAGAGTGTATGGAGCATTCTAGAGAATCAATCTCCACCCTTGGATGCAAGTAATCTCCACCATTCATCATGGAGGTTGAGTAGTATAAATAGGAGAAGGAGCCTTCATTACTATCCATCTATGAATCCGAGGAAGAAGCCACTTCTTAGAGTGAGAAAAAATACTTGAGAGTTAGCAAGCCTCTTTGAGTGAAAAGAGAGATAGCTTGGGAAGTATCTATCCTTAAGCTTGAGACGAGTGTAAGTTACTTTTGAAATCATATTCTTGTAATCCTACTTTTTTTTGTATAGTGGAAGAATCTCCATATTGGAGAATTATAAACTCTTGTGCTTCCATTGCTACTTGTAATCTTAAAGTGCCAATCTTAACTTCACGAAGCGGGAAAGACTGAGATTCCCCAACAGTGGTATCAGAGCCAGGTTCATCCGTAGCTGTAATCTAGCTCGTGTAAGTTCAGGATGGAGGGATAATGTCGCTCATGATGGAGACATGTTCAAGCTCACATCCAAAAACTACTCCTATTGGAAGCCGATGATGGAGGATCACTTGTATTGTAAGGATTTTCATGAGCCCATCATCTACAAAGATAAGGTGGAAGGAAAAAGTGATGCTCAGTGAGAACTGTTGAACCGAAAGGTTGTTGCTATGATCCATAAGTACATTGACAAAACTCTCTTTGATCATGTTTTTACTTATACAAATGCCTGTGAATTATGAAAAATCTTGAGTCCATGATTCAGAAGAAAATGCCTCGCAACAAGGCCAGTTTAGTTCGACAGTTGGTGAATTTAGAGTATAAGGATGGTCATAGTATGATTGAGCACTTGAATAACTTCAAGGGGCTTGTAAATCAACTAACAAAAATTGATATGAAGATTGATGAGTTACAAGCCCTTCTATCCTTAGTTTCTTACCGAAAAGTTGGGACACACTTGTTGTTACACTTAGTAACTCAGCTCCGGAAGGAAAGTTAACTATGGATACCGTCAGTGACAGCCTTCTTGGTGAAGAAGCAAGGAGAATGGAACGAGATGAGTATATCCATCCTGAAGCTAATGTTGTTGAGAATCGGGGTAGGAATAAAACTCGTGGACCTAGTAAGAGTCGAAATCTACATGAATCTGGAGTTAGATCCAAGTCACACTTGAAGATTGCATGCTATTACAGTGGAAGGATGGGTCACAGGAAAATGGAATGTCGAAGCTTCTAAAGAGACCAAAAGGCTGATAATGTTAAGCCCGACCAAATAAGCCTAATGAAGAAGCAAGAAGAAAAGAGTACTACTGCCATAGTATTAAATGAAGATCTGCTATATCTCGTTAGTGAAAGTAACATTCTAAACATTAATTGTGATGAGAGTTCTTAGATTGTTGCTTCTGGTGCTTCCTTCCATGTTACTCCACATGAAAACTTCTTCTCATCCTACCAAAGAGGTGACTTTTGGTGCAAATAGGAAATCAAGACAGAAGCAAGATAGTTGGAATAGGGGACATCACTCTGACGACAAGCACCGGGTGCAAGCTTATTTTAAGATGTGAGGCATGTCCTGACCATGTGCCTCAGTCTTATCTCCGCTGGAAAGTTAGAAGATGATGGTCTGATGAATTACTTTGGTAAAGGGAAGTGGAAGCTCACCAAAGGAAGTTTGATAGTAGCTCGAGGAAAGAAGGTAGGATCATTGTATGTAATGCAAGCTAAGCTATGCAAAGGAGAAGTAAACATCTCTACTAATGACATGGACAAATGGCATAAACAACTTGGGCACATTAATGAGAAAGGTCTTCACATACTCGCTCAGAAACAACTCATCCCTGATGTGAGAGAAAACCACTTCATCTATGTGCTCATTGTTTAGCTTGAAAACAACACATAGTTGCTTTCCAAAGATCTTCTCCACCCACAAGGAGAAAGAACATTCTAGACCTCATGCACACTAATGTATGTTTGATGTCTGAGAGATCCATTGGTTATACTCTACTTTTTGTCACTTTCATTCATGATCATTCAAGGAAAGCATGGTTGCACCTGTTAAAATCAAAGGATCAAGTGCTTGATGCCTTCAAAGAATTTCATGCTCTAATAGAGCGTGAGATTGGACGAAAGATCAAGTGTGTACGATCAGATAACGGAGGTGAGTATAGAGGATCTTTTGAAGTCTATTGCAAGAAATATGGCATTAGGCTAGAGAAGACTCCACCTACGACACCACAATTGAATGAGCAAGCTGAGAGAATGAACCGAACCATTGAAGGAGTTCATTGTTTGCTCTCCCATGCTAAGTTACCCAAATCATTTTAGGGAGAAGCTATAATGGCCACGACCGACATTGTCAACCTCACACCATCAGTTCCTTTGGATGGGGCCATTCCTGAGGAAGTTTGGATGGGCAAGAGAGCTTCATATAACCATCTCAAGGTGTTCGGGTGCAGAGCATTTGTTTGCATCCCCAAAGATGAGAGAGCTAAGCTTGATGCATAGACAAAGGAGTGTATCTATCTTCGTTCACCTAAGGATGAATTTGGGTACCTGTTGTGGGATCCAATCAACAAGAAGGTTATTCGAAGTAGAGACGTTGTATTCTTCGAGGACCAAAAAATTGAAGACATCAATAATTCAGAGAGGCCAAGATTGATAAGCTATAAGAACACAGAACCTACTCGGATTCGACATGAAGATAATAACACAAAAGAAACTAGTGATGGCGAAGATCATGAAATTCATGATGATCTGATTCAGGAAGAACCTCAATCTAGCACTCTAATCACACCAGAGCCAAGATGATTTTCAAGGGACAGAAGACCATCCACTCGATACAACACAAAGGAGTACGTTACACTCACTGATGAGAGGGAGCCTCAAAGCTATAAAGAAGCAATGAGTGATTGTCATAAAGAAGAGTGGAGAATGGCCATGTAAGAAGAAATGTAGTCCTTGCATGAGAATAACACACATGAACTAGTGGAGCTACCAAAAGGGAGAAAAGCTTTGAAGAATAAGTGGGTTTATAGAATCAAGACCGAAGAAAACTGTTCAAAGCCTCGCTATAAAGCTCGATTAGTCGTCAAAGGATTTGAACAAGAAAAAGGTACTGACTTTGAAGAGATATTCTCTCATGTGGTAAAGATGTCATCAATCTGAGTTGTCCTTGGCCTAGCAGTCGTGCAAGATTTAGAAATTGAACAACTCGATGTCAAGATAGCATTTCTACATGGTGATCTAGAGGAAAAGATCTACATGGAGCAGCCCGAGGGATTCAAAGTCCCAGGCAAAGAAAATCAAGTGTGCCGCCTCACAAAGAGTTTATACGGACTTAAGCAAGCACCAAGGCAATGGTACAAGATGTTCGACGCATTCATGGCAGAATATGATTTCAAAAACACGGAAAGCGATCACTGTGTCTTCATAAAGAGGTATGTAAGTGGTGAATTTCTCATACTTCTGTTCTATGTTGATGAAATGCTAATCATTGGACAAGATCGCATAAAGATAGCAACTTTAAAGAAAGATCTAAGCAAGAGCTTTGCCATGAAAGATTTGGGATCGACTAAACCAACTATTGTGGCTATCCCAAGAGAGATATACCGGGAAAGTATTGGAAAGGTTCAACATGCACAAATCAAAGCCGTTTAACGCTCCACTTGTTGGACACTTCAAGCTAAGTTCGAAGCAGAGTCTGACAAGTGAAAAAAACATAGAGGAAATGAAGAAGAAACCATACTCATCTGTAGCAGGCAGTCTCATGTACGCAATGATATGCATAGGACCAGATATCGCTTGTGCAGTTGGTGTTGTCAGTCGCTTCTTGGCTAACCTATACTAGAAGGATATGCGGATGTAGACTTGGATGGTGACACTGATTCAAGGAAATCAACATTAGGATACTTAACCCCTTTTGAAGAGGGAGCTATTTCATGGCAATGAAAGCTGCAAAAGTGTATTGCATTATCCACTACAGAGGAAAAGTATATCGCAGCTACTGAGGCTTGCAAGGAGATGTTATAGGAGAAGAACTTGTAGCAAAAATTGGGAGTGGACCAAGAAAAATATGTCTTGAAGTGTGACAATCAAAGTTCAATTTACTTGGCAAATAATTCAATGTTTCATTCCCGCACAAAGCACATTGATACAAGATATCATTGTATCCAAAGAGTCCTCGAGGAAAAACAAATACATCTTGACAAGGTTCACATAGATCAGGACTGGTCTGACATGATGACCAAGGTAACACCAATAATGAAGTTTGAAGATTGTTGTCAAGGTGTCGGTCTACTACTACCCCCCCCCCCCCAATTAAGTCGGAAAGGGGATATTTGTTGGGATCCCTCCTTAATTGGAGAGTTTCTAGAAAATTCTAGATCTTTCTAGAGAAATATAGAATTTTCTAGAATGTTTCGGAGAACTCTAGAGAAGGGTAGAACCCTCTAAAAGCTTGTGGAAGAGTGTGGAACCCTTTGGAGTATTTTGGAGATATGTGGAACCTTATGGAAGAGTATGGAAGGATGCATAAGGGAATGGAAGAGTGTAGAGATTCCTAGAGTATATGGAGCATTCTAGATAATCAATCTCCACTCTTGGATGCAAGTAATCTCCACCATTCATCATGGAGGTCGAGTAGTATAAATAGGAGAAGGAGCCTTCATTACTATCTATCCAAGAATCCAAGGAAGAAGCCACTTCTTAGAGTGAGAAAAAATACTTAAGAGTTAGCAAGCCTCTTTGAGTGAAAAGAGAGATAGCTTGGGAAGTATCTATCCTTAAGTTTGAGTCGAGTGTGAGTTACTTTTGAAATCATATTCTTGTAATCCTACTATTCTTTTGTATAGTGTAAGAATCTCTATATTGGAGAATTATAAACTCTTGTGCTTCCATTGCTACTTTTAATCTTAAAATACCTATCTTAACTTCACGAAGCGGGAAAGATTGAGATTCCCCATATATATATATATATATATATATATATATATATATATGTATGTATGTATGTATGTATATGAATATAGAGAGAGAGGGAGAGAGTAAATAAAAAGCTCAAAAATAGATAAATACTATAACAACCTACTTCTGAACTAAACTCCAAAGAAAGCATCGGAGTACTTGTAACGACCCGCAAATTCGAACCCTTTGAGTCGACTAAATACAATACAAGTATGACCCAAATTGCACAAAAATAAGAATCATTAATAGAAAGAAGTTAGAGGATGAGAAACAGAAAAGATAGAAAATTAGAATAGAAGAAAGAACTGAATAACATTGAATCTTACAAACAGAGCGGAATAAAATATAATATAGATATAAGCTTTAGAGAATACAAAACTGTATCCGAACGTACATACAACATCAGAGTACATCATATATACATCACAGCGGAAATAAAATCTATATAACTAATGTTGAAACCTCCTGCTCCAGATCCTTCCAGATTATCTGAAAAATCCTGAACTACTTGATCGCCCATACAAATTTGGGCACCCAAGAGTTTAGGGAGAACACAGAAAAATAAACTCTGGGTCGGTCATGGGACTGGTGTGAGTAAACGATTTTAAACAGCTTGGTTAACTTGAAAAAAATTATTTAGGAAGAAAAGATAATAGTAAGATCGATCCATACATAAACACGGATGATTTTTACCTTATGATAATACAAAACACTTTGAAATCATAACTATACTGATATTATAATAATTCTAGGGTTTTCACAAATAAATTAGAATCTAGCGGAATGCTTGCATCTCACGCTCTACATATATAGTATACAACAAAAGCGCGGCGCTTATTGGAGATTAGATTACGACTATGACAAGGTATAGAACCACCCGTCGATAGTGTATCTCTAGAGGGGAATACACTGGGTTCAACAAGAACGTCTTGCAACCTGCCCCACACATAACCGACCACTCATTTCGTTTGAGAGTATCAAATGTATATCACCAACGGTTGGGATCAGCAACAGTTTCCCGAAAGGGACAACATCGATAGATTAAAGAAGCAAAAGGAATTTCTCTAGATAGATAATTATACACCCTAATGGGAGCAACCCACATAGCCATGCCGCCTGCCAGATTTTTATCATTTTCCGGTTGTGAGGCTTGAGGTTCGAATTTACCGTTTGTAACAGCGTAAATTTATTCACTTTGAATGTCACATTGTCAAACCCGTCAAATCACAAACTGATTCCCCAAAACCACGGGTATAAAGCTAAGAGAAACGAACTTCTCAGCCACCAAACATAGTTTTGAAGAGATCAACTTACGCGATATGTTAGGTATACCCTGTCAGACATTCGTCCATACAAGTTGTCCTGGGTCTGGACAAACCGAAGGCACTATTCTGTAAACAGAACAGCCCTTGCATAAACTCTATCTTCAAGGGTCTTCAATTTAACTTCAAATTAATCAACGCCTATGTAACGTCCCGGATTTTTAATTAGTTTATTTTGAATATTTAAATTAGTTTTAAATATTGATTATGAATAATTAATGAATTCTTAATTTAAATTTATCGATTTAATAATCGATTTACGAATTGATATCGAATCTTGTAATGCGAAACAATAATAATGGAATTCACAGTTAAAACTGAATCGAAACAATTCAGTTGATTAATATAAATTTTGTATTGAATTAGAATGATAATAGTAATATATTATCGATGAAATAACTGTTTGAAACAATTAATAATTTAATCGAATTTAATTTAAAACGTTAATTAAATTTGTTGTCCCTTCTATAAAGTCGAATTAAAATTCAGAAACTGTCCGTTGAATTCAGAATAGTGAATAATGTTGGGAACATCTGTCGTTACGGTTAAAATAATGGTTTGGGGACCATTAGATATGTTAATTATAAAATTTATAAGGGCAGATCAAAATCAATTTCTTTTAACATCAGCTGACCTACCTTTATAGCACCACCCTAAAATTTTACATCAGCGCAGACTTATTCATCTCGAGCCAACAACTTTGTCTCCAAGCTTCAGTATCAGGGAAACATGAATCTAATGGTGCTGTACATTTTGTTTCCCCTTCGCATTCTATATAAACGAGCCGAGCCGAGCCTCGTGTACTTCATTCCAAAACAACCCAGCCCCTTTCTTCCTCCGTTGTTTCTTCTTTTTCCCTTAATCAATGAAAACCGATCCGATTATATATATATAAGGAAATCGCGATTAACAGAATCAACGAGTTCGACATCAGAAGGGAGGCGCTCAAATTCAGGTATACTCAAAGTTGAAGCTTCCGATAGGGTTTGATATCAGTCACGATTTGGGGAGTTCTCGATTTAGGAATCTCGATGGCTGCAGAAACTCGATTCGATGTTGTGGCACTCGCGGTTTGGGGGTTCGGATAGGGTGGGATGGTAAAGAGGTCATCATAGATTTCAAGAAGGGTCAGCGTGAGTTAGAAGCATCGATGCTGATTTTTGAAGGGCGCATCTGTTGCCCAAAGAAGTCGCAGTTGATTTTTGGTGCTCGAGGTCGATTTTTGGTGCGATGTGGTGTACTGGAGTCGGAAATTTTGAAGGAGGTTCATGGGTTCCAGCATGGCAATGGAAGGGGATATTGCTGTTTGATTTGTGGAATGGGCAACTGAACCTTGATGTTCTGATATTGGTCTGAGTTTAGATCTATTCTTAAGGATTGTGAACTCAGGCAATGACAGTGAATGGTCTGCTGAGTAGAGAAGATAGAAAGGCAGTTATCTTTGGGCTATTCGGGAGTTTGTTTCGTGGATTGGTCGAATATATTTGCAAGGCAAAGGTATATGTTTTTACTAAAATTTAGAAATTTATAGAATAAATTATTTATTTATTTACTTTAGTAGTCAACTTAAATAAATGATAGCTTGATCGTTAAATAAAAATAATTATCATATGTGCTAGATAAATTTACTTGAGACAAATCAAGACGATCTGAGACGATTAATAGCTAAGAAGATGTGGGAATTAACTGGATATTCGCCAAATGAAAATTCAGGTGAGTAAATTTCACTCACCTTTTAATTAGAATTATTTTTATTCGTTAAAAATAATTGTTTAATGCTTGTTTGAAATTCTTTCTGGTGGATTTAAAAATACTAGTTATATAGGCTTGCTATTATATATATATTGGTTTGGTGATTGGTTGGATTCCCGCAGTATCATTAGCGGATGACCCTACGCCCACGTATATTGTAAGGACCCGTTACTTCCCCGTGAAGGAAAGAGCGGATACTTTGAGAACAACACACAAATGAACGCAGACAGAAGAAAATTTCATTTCTATTACAACAATTCCATCAGATACAAGAATATACAGAGTATAAATGAATAATTACATTCGATAAATATCAGAGATTTAAATACAGTACTGCAGCGGAAAAATAATACAAAACACAACTGAAAGTAATACACAGATACAGAGCTTTCCGAGCATCGTTCTAGCTGTAAATCGGGATCCTGTGAATATAAATCTGCAAAACCAAAACTACTAGCTGCCCGTGTCGAAAATAGGGACACCCAGAGTTTAGGTTAAAACAATAAACTCCAGGTCAGTCATGTGACTGGTGTGAGAACTAAAACAGTTATTTAAAACTTTACTTTAAAAGAGAGTAATTCAAGGGACCACGCCGTATAACACGGAATGGGTTTCCTCCCAAGAATACCAGTGCATAGAAAAGACAACGCAATGCTTTTTCGAAAAATGAAGCTATTATAAGACCCAAGTTCCATCACACAATGCAACGCAAGCCGGAGGATAAGGTTTTCCCTTATAATAGCCAAACATGCTTGGTACGTTTAAAACAAATCATTTGATACTATAATAAGTGTATAGTGTCAAAACAATTTCAATCATAAATATCAATCATAGACGGCATAAGTGCCCCATCCTACTATGTCGCTATACTAGGCTCTACAAATAAAACCGAAATACACGTATTGGAAATTTGATTTCAGTCATGAGTGAAGGCAAGGGGCAAGCTCCTCTCCGCTTCGAGAAATTCTGGCAAATACCTCGGGACTACACACTCGGGGTAACCCCTGGATGCTTCAGGGCCGGTCCTCTCTTACGTTTGAGGATTAATTATTCCTGAACACACGTTTCCCGGTCCTAATAGACCTAAAATCGAGGCGCCTCATCCAACAACCACATAGGTGAAAAGTATATAAATGTCAGGGCTGGTAAGTCACTGACACCACCAAAGCTAGAAAGAAACGTCGTTCTCTCCCTGCAGTCCTTATCCCGTTTTTAACTCATACCGAGGTGTGAGGCTCGCGAATCCACGCTATACACAAAGCTGCCACGTAGGCCGTGCTTTGATCATCAACCGCAAGACTTTTCTTTTCAACAAAAGCCTTGATCCATGCAACTCAGCGTGCCACACAGGCAATTCATGCCATGCGATTGATATCTATCGATATATAACCTCTAAGCTTGTACGTCTCAGAGATGGGCGTTAAGCAAGAGAATAAATTCTCCGCCGCCAAACAGATATATATTTAACAGAAATCAATCAACACAGAATAAAATCAAATGTTAGACACACAATCCATTTACAAGTTCGTTGTGGGTCTGAACGAAACCGGAGGCACTTTCCTTGCATATCCATCGATCTCCAAGTACGTCTGGACGACCACCAACTGATTCCCTCATCTTGGGTGTACAGCCCAATCAAGATCATCAGTAATCACCCAAACGATGTGAAGACTTCTGGTCTTCGACCACCGTCTTCATCTTCGACTTATCGTCGAATCGGTTGTTCAGAATGGGTATAAACCCGGCCTTTCCGAACAACCCGCATATATAGTAAACAAATGTTACACAAACACAACATACGCCTCATTCCAATTCAGCAGCCACTAACCGTAATTCAGCAAGAGAACAATTTCCCAAATATTAACCCCGAAGGCCGAAACCAACATCAGATCAATACCCAGGAAACCATTCTTCTTAGCTAACCTACAGCTAGTTGCTAGATTTCATAATCTTAGGGAAAGGTTCCCATTAATTTTATCAAAGATAAATTCTTTAAATTTATTCTTTAATCTTCCTTTGGATGTCATATCAAACCAAATTATGGTTTTTCAAACCAGACGGGATTAGCGAACCACACCGAAGTAATTATTTATTTTATTTTCCAATCCCAACCTACTCATCCCATGAAGCAAAACTGGTAATACTCCATATCTAACACCACGGTGTTATCGGTAAAATTAATTACTATTTCACGTTCAAATCTAATTAAAGATTTGATTGTCGTTTTGGAGCAAAACTGGTAATACTCCATTCTCGCTCACTTTCTAAATTTGATAATTTAAATTATCAATTCACATTTCAATCTAATTGCGGATTCATTCAAACTCCTTTAACTAGGTTAAAGAACTAATGTCATTTAAAACACAATTCACGATAAACCCAAATCACATTCTATTTATTATCGGGTTAAAGAACAAGTGTTATTTAAAACACCATTCACGATAAACCCCCAAATCAATTCTATTTAAAACTAGTTCATTTCGATAAAAATCTGTTTTTATCTTTTCAAATATGGTGTTTTCATTCCAATTTTTCCCAAATCATTTCTTATGATTTTACATAAATTATTACTATTTTTAATAATTTTATCAAGGCCCGTACAGTCGATTTCCATCAACGGCCATCGAGCTGCACTTACAGCGACCTTTTCCAAATTTGATTTGGACGTATCTCCAAATCCAACCGTTAGATTTCAAATTTCTAATATTCGTTAGAAAGCTCTTTACGATACGAACCCAACGGTTCCGGTTTTAGGAGAATCCGACGGTCGGATCTCCCGTAATATCCGTTCGAAGTCAATGGTCGAAATTCGCGAACTGCCGTGGCGCGGCGCGTTCTATTCAGGCTATTATATTATATATATAATATATATATAATATATTTCGTCAATTTCTATTTAAAACAAACTTTATAAATAGTTTTAAATTCGTTTCAAAAACAATTTCTACTTCCATTCCAAATTCAAATCAAAATTGAATTTTTCCTTATAAATTCGTTTTAAATTCATTTCAATTCAATTGGAATCATTATATATTCAATTCAATTATAAAAATGAATATAATCGATATAATTATCGTTCGCGTCAAAATAGCGCATCTCTAATCAACACGGCTTTATATATTTCAATAATTCCGTTATTCTATTCAACAAATGAATATTTATCCTATTCAATACATGAATCTATATTTTTGTCAACACATGACTAATCTCAACGAATGAGTACTGTCCACGTGTGACTATTTTTATTATTTAACATATTTTATAAAAATTATGGTATCTTTCGTTTGATTTCAAATCAGACACCAACCGTAAATTAGTAAGAGAACGATTCCCTAAATATTAACCCCGAAGGCCGAAACCAACATCAGATCAATATCCAGGAGACCACTCATCTTATCTATTTTCCAGTTAGTTTCCAATTTTATATATGATAAAGATGTAAATTTTATTGTTAAAATATTTCGTTCAACACATGACTAATCTCAACGGATGAGTACGGTCAACACATGAACCTTTATTTTATAATATTCTTTATTTTCTAAATTGGAATGAGGCCTAATCAATTACCATATAACGTTAATTATATGGATTCCATACAACACATGTATATAATAGCAACGATAAATAATCAACCATCATCCAAAGTGCACTACACTGTATAAGCATAAAATATAAATATCTAACGCTTATATCAGTCTGTCAATCCATCGATCGACATACAACTAATTATTGGGATTAGTGTATGTCGTATATTATCCCAATACCCGTGTGGGGTTTCAAATCCACAAACATAGATTTTTATTTATGCAGTTGGGCGATGTGTAAAATTTATCGTCCCAATCAATGTCCTTCAAATAGGTGTACATAAACAAACCGTCCGGTTTGTAAATGAATATTTATTTATTCACATTCACGTTAAAAATTATATTCTTAACGATCGAATTATTTTATTCAACCTATGAATATTCTATTCGGTTCATTTATTAAATAAAATGATATCTTTATTTTTCTAACTTATTTTAGAAAAATTCGGCGGCATAACGGCACGATACTAGAAACGGGACAAGGCCTAGCCTTATCCCCGGTCTAATAATGGCCCACGCCATACACATATCAATCAAACCAATTTCAATTCACCAAACAACCAAATTTAGATCAAATAATCTAACCAACTACACAACCAAACAAACAAGTCCATGGTATGTGGACAATGGTGTCGGGTGCTACTAAACACCGTCTTCATCCTAGTATATATTTATAACTAGAAAAGGAAATTTAAAGTGAGAAGTTCTCACCAAAGCTATCCCAACTTCACGACACTTCAAATGTAGGAAATCTTCGCCGTGCTCGCCTTTTGTCAATTTCGTTGCCCGTAGCCACTACATATATAAAGATCATATTTTTATATTATTGCTATGTATGTAAAAATCACATTTTTATACTACTACTATATAGATAAAAATTCTATTTTTATACCGCTGTTCATATAGTAAAGATTAAATCATTACTATCTATATAACATAAAAATCGTATTTTTATTATCTCTACTATATAAAAATCATATTTTTATTCTTCCTATAATATAAAAATCATATTTTTATTCTACTTCATTCGTCAAAAACCATAGAAGCTTTAAAGCAGAGAAAACTCACTTTTTTTCTAACGCCCGGATTCGCTGTTCGGGTTCCAGAATTTGCAAACGAGCTTCAATCTTCCGACCATCTTTTTTTTCTAGCTTAAACGCGCCATTCCGGACAACTTTCGCCTTAGGGTCTTTTTGCCGAAAATGCTCCAATTCGCCAGAATTCGCGAAAGTACACGAATTTTACCGCTTTTAAACAGCAGACTACGAACGCGTTTTCCGTGAAGCTCCGGACTCCAAAACACGACTTTCATATAGCCAAATCGAAGAGAATTTCGTGCTCTACAACTTTGGTCTGGAGAGACTTTGGCCAAAACCACACCGTTTGAGAGATATAGGCCAAAACAGTCCAGGGTGTTTTGTGCAAAACGGGAATTATGGTGAAAATGAGTTTTTGAGTGTAGCGGGGCCCACGGCCGGAGTTGGGTGGCCAGCGGGCGGTGGCGGGCCTGATGGACGTGAGGAGGGTGCTAAGGGCGGTGGTGCGGCCCGTGGTGGCCGCGGTGGTGGTGGTTGTTGATTTGGGGGCTAGGGTTGCTAATTAAGAGAGAGGAGAGGGGAGGAGGAAGGAGGAGGTGGTCGACGGCGGTGGGGGAGGTGGGGGAGAGATGCGGCAGCTAAGGGAAAGGGGGAGGAGGCCATTTTTGAGTTTTTTGAAGAAGAAGAGAGAAGTGAGATTATGAAGAGAGAAATGGAGTAAAATTGATTATATGCTAGTTTCTCGCCTATCGCCTGAACGTTGACGATCTCCAATCACCGCGGATTTTGGATACGACATAGTAGACGTGAAGACGAGTCCAACGAAACAAGTTTCGTCGAATTCTGAGTTCGTTTGACCGTCCGTTAAAAATCACAAAAATGCTCAGATAAGCTCTAAAAATGCGATTTTTGCGCATCTTTTCTTCTCGCACGCTCACACACTAACTCCAAAAATCATGCCCTCTTGGATTTAACCATTATTGGACCATATGAATCCAGAAAAAAAGTAGAATCGAATTCCGAGGTCGTATCAGTAATGTTCCTTTGTAAAATGACTGCTCGCTTTACCCTGAACTGTTTTAGCTCGCACGGCCACATACAGACTTCGTTCGATGCGCTCTTTGGAACTCAACAATGCTTTGTCATTATGAATCCAGAAAATTTTATCTCGTCGAATTCTGAGCTCGTATGCAAAATTTCACTTTTTAAGGGCTATGTTTTGCTAATCGAAAAGCTCCTGCCAATTGCCACTATTCCGGATATCGGAATATATCGAAGTTTATACTCTTCGGAGTTCTAAACGGCATTTTGAACTCAATGGAAGGGGTTTCGAGTCCAAATTCATCAATATGCAAAATTTGACTTTTTGGGCCATGTATAATTTACATAGCGACTATTCTGAATTTTCAACTGGGCATAACTTTTGATTCCCGTTATGAAATTTCAATTTTTCAGATTCGTTGGAAAGATATTTTCAACTAGATTCCAATATTTTTGGTTTCGCTAAAATCCGGTTTATTTTGCACTCGGTATGTTCAATTGAAATTTGAAATCGAATTATCGAACTACCGCGCCATTTTCAATTCCTTTTATCATTTAAAATAAATATTTATATTCTAACGACGATCTGTATAAATATATACGTTTGAATTATATTCAAAATAAATTTCTCGTTGTTATTATTTAAAATAATTCATTTTAAATATTCAAAATTCATTAAAATTGCCAAAATAAAAATTTTAAACTGGCTCAAAATTACCGGGTTGTTACATATATAAGTGGATCCCCTTTTATACCGCGATATCCTACCACGAAGTAGGATGGGTATTATTTCTATTGGCTAACGTTTGTTGATGCTGGAAAACAGGTTGGAGGAATCCAACTGGATTCCTCAAAAATATATTATCTGTTTGTTTGTTTGCTTGATTTCATATATATTCATATATGACGTGTTAAAAATCAAATGATTTAAAATTGGATGATTTGATTGTTTTAAATATCACTGGGCTAAGTGTTAGCTTATAAAAATACCCTGAAAGGGTTATTTGAGATTTAAGAGGGAAATTCTATATTAGAAAAAAATAGAATTTGAATTTTCAAAATAGATTTGAAATATAAACTTGTTTTGAAAAAAGAAAAAAAACAAGTAGTTCATTTATAACCGAAGTTTATAAATGACGTGAAAAGAATTATCATTGGATAATTCAGAAATGAAAAAAATACAAGTGTGAAATTGGAAAGGGAAATCTATTTTTCCCAACGTAGAAAATATTTATTTCAAAGGGAATTTGAAATCGAGACTTGTTTAAGAAAATATAAACGAGTAAAATAAATAGGGATTGTAAATAGAAAGTGGAAAAATTATCACTTGGATAATTTGATTATTTAAAATCAAATGAGAATTTAAAAATATAAATGGGGAAAATCGTTTAAAGAAAATTCATATATAGAATTTGAATATAGAATTGAATTAGAAGTTGAATATAGAATCCACATAGAATTTAATATAAAATTTGAATATATATAGAATTCAAATGGAAATTTGAGCAACAAGAAATTTAAATAGAACTTGAAATAGAATTTCAAAAGAGAATTTCAAAATAGATTTTCAAGAATAGAATTTGAAATAAACTTTGAATATAGAATCCATATAGATTTGAATATAGTAATTCAAATGGAGTTTGAAAATAGTTTTGAATATAGAAATCCAAACGAAGTTTGAAAATAGATTGGAATTCAAAAAGGAATTCAAATAGAATTTGAATTCAAAGGAATTCAAGTGGAACTTGAATTCAAAGGAATTCAAATGAATTTGAAGAAAGAGGGTTCAAATGAAATTCAAATATAGAGATTTGAAATAATGGAATTTAAACTATGAAATTTGAATGGAGAATTCAAATGGAATTTAAAATACGGAATTTGAATATAGGATTCAAACAGAAAATTCAAATGGAGTTTGAATATATGAAATTCAAATATAGAATTTGAACATAGAAATTCAAATGAGATTTGAATAAAGGAAATTCGAATATAGAAATTCAAATAGAATTAGAAGAAAAAAAATAGAAGTGGATTGAAATTTGAATACATAATTTCAAATAGAAGTGAAATAGATCGGAATTGGAAAATGGATTTGATATATATTAAAAATATATCAGAATAGAGTTGAATTTATATAAACGAAGTTTTAAAATGTTTATATATATATATAATTGAAACGAATTCGCCGCAGTGCTGCTGTTCGTAAATTGGCGATTCAAACTTCAATTGAATGTACAGGACTCAATTGAAGTCAGAATTCTTCGAAACAAGAAACGTCAGGACCGATTTGATAATAGTTTTCTAATGGAGGAGAAAAATCTAGATTTCGTCGTATAAATTGTGAGTTATGTAAAAATCAAATTTTTAGAAAAGCAGCGCCATAACCATTATAAAACCATAACGGTTTATTTAAATAAATTAAAGGATTTTAAGCGAATAAGATCCAAATTTTCTATTTAGAAAAGTACAGATTTTTAGCTATAAAATATATCGGAACTCAAGTAGAGTAATGAATTGGGTTTTGAAACAGAAATCAGATTTTTGATTATTGAATAGAATTAACTAATTCGAATAGAAATTAGTTAATGAAATTTTGAATAAATATTGGGCTTTGAATAAGTGAATTCGATTTGAAAATTTATATTTGAAATCGAAAAGGGAACTAGAATTGAAATTGAAATTCAATTTGGTTATGAGCGAGTTAAATATTTTATTTGAACATGTTATGTTCAAACAAAGAAGTGAAATAGGCGAAAAAGCTAAATAAAAGAATAAATGAGCGAAAACTGAATTCAAACGATTGGTTTGAGATGAACTGAATTGAAACAGGTGAACATGTGTTAGACAGGTATGGGATGAAGTATATGAAGATTTTAATTTATGTGCTCGACAAAAGGGTACATGTTTAAATTCATATTTGAGATTTTATGCGCCGTATCGGCAAGTCGCTTGGCATTTTCTTTTTCTTTTGGATTGGTGAGGGCCATGGGAGGCTATTTGAAATATCCTGAAGCTCCCGGTGCAGGGGAGGTTATGGCGAATTTTTCCGGGAATTTAAGGAGTTAGAATATTTTTAAGATAATTTGATAGTTATAAATCAATGTATCGATATATGTAGAATTCGATAAGGAAATCAAAATAGAGTGTTGAAACAGAAAGGGAAATCTAAATTAGAAATAGAAAGCGAACTATATACATGTTAAAAAAATGAATGTTAAAAAAATGAATAATTGGGTTTTATAGTGTGTTTATTCGAGGTTAGTGGTTTTGCCATTTTGAAGTTGAGGATGTTTTTCAGTTAAGGTCTGAGAGGTAAATTTACCCCAACTTGATTGATTTCATTTTTAATTGATAAATAGCAGAATCCCGCCTCGAAGAGAAGTGTTTGAAAAGAGTTAGTTGAATAAAATATTTTGGGTTGTTGTAACGATGTTTTACACAACATTCGTTTATCCCAATTGGTGGAACTTTGGAAATATAAAAGTAAATATTTCCTGAGTATAATTATAGTAGTAGAAAAAGTGATAAGTGATTGAAATTGTTTTCAATTGAAAATAGAATATATTTTCTAAATACAGAAAATAAAGGAGGGCGATATTCGGAAATGTTTTTTCCAAATAGCTTAAAGGGCCAATATGGTTATTGGAAATATTTGGTTAACAAATATTGATAGGGAAATGGAGAAGAGATTTAATTAATGAATAATTAATCAAAGTGCCCAGTGATTTGATTGATATGTTGAATGAACACTTGTTTTTATTCGATAGTTAAATCACAGACTATCGAAGTTTTGACCATCGTTGTCAATATGGAGAGAACGGTTGGATTATTATCCGTGAACCACTCTGTATTGGCAGTAGCGTTGCGAATCAGATTATATGAAGATAATCGAAGATGGAGTGAAGTGCAAGGGATTTTTCTATTAATAGAAATTGTGCCTTCGGGTTCGTTCAATCCCAGAACGAACGTAAATGGACGAATGTCTGACAAAGTATTTCCAATGATCTATTGAGTTGGTCTGTATAAATATATATGGTTGCAATGGATTTATTCCCTTAGCATAACATCCAGAATATTTGTGCAAATCAATTAGTGATTAACGGATTTGACAATGTGGCATTCAAAGCGATTGTGCTATAAATGAATGGCAAGTGATCGTAGCCTCAAGCCTCAACAACCGGGAAATGACAAAAATCAGGCAGGCAGCATGGCTATGTGGGTCGCTCCCATTAGGATGTATAATCACCTATCTAGAGATTCATTTAATTCCTTATTCTATTCGATGTTGTCCCAGTCGGGAGATGGTTGCTAATCCCAACCGTTGGTGATATACATTCGATACACTCAAGCGAAATGAGTGGTCGGTCATGTGTGGGCCAGGTTGCAAGATGTTCTTGTTGAACCCCAGTGTATCGCCTCTAGAGTACACTGATCGGAAGGTGGTTCCATACCTTGTCATGTTGGAAATCCAATCCCCAATAAGCGCCATGCGGTTTTTGATTTTATATTATATATGGAGCGTGAGATGCAAGCGTTCCGCTAGATTCTATTTGTTTGATGTAGACATTATTATAATATCACTGGATTTTTGTATCAAAGTGTTTTGGGTTATAGTAAGGTAAAAACTGTCCATGTTTATGTGTGGGCTGGTCTTACTATTATCTTTTCTTTCGAAAGGATTTTGAAAGTTAAACAAGTGGTTGGAGTTTACTCACACCAGTCCCATGACTGACCCAGAGTTTATTTCGTTTGTATTCTCTAAACTCTTGGGCGCCCAAATTTTGTACGGGCAGTCAAGTAGTCGGGATTTTTCAAATTCACTTGGAAGAGCTGAAAGCAGGAGGCTTCACCAGTTAGCTATAGACTATCATATATTCCGCTGTGAACCATGTTTGTATCTGGAAACAGGTGTTTATAACTGTTCCAGGAATAACTGTTGTGCTCTGATGATGGTATGTATGTAAAGCTACCGATTTGTATTTCAAAAGTTATGTTATACAATATATTTTATTCGTCCTGCTGTGAGATTTGTCTTCTTTGTTTTCTTCTATTCTAATATTTCTTTCTTTCTATTTCTCATCCTCTAACCTCTTTCCAATAATGATTCGTATTTCTGTGCAATTTGAGTTGGACGTGTGGTGTTATTAGTCGACTCAAACAGTACGGATTTGCGGGCCATTACATTTGGTATCAGAGCTTAGGTTTAGCGAACACCTAGGCTTTGGTGGAGGTTTACTCATTAGAGATGGGTCAGTAGTACCCTTGAATGAGTTGAGTATATATATATATGGGTGAGCGTATTTGTAATTTGATATAAAAATTGTTTTATATTGTGTTGGCTTGTCTGTTGAGTGGTTTATGAATTCTGATCGAATCGTGGGACGCCATGACGTCGATAGGGATTTCTAAACACTTAATCAGAGAAATTGACATAATATTGTTTTAAATTGGGTAAATGAAATAATTTTACCCAAACTTATATTTTGATATGAAAGGAATAATTTTCTATAATTATTAATATATGGATGTGTTAGTGGTTATTATAATCAAATTAGATTATAAAATTTAAATGGTTATATATAACCAAAGTAGAATTTGTATATGAATTAAATATACAAATGAGATGAATTAAAATTGAATTCAAACCGTAAATTGGAATTTAAATCCTGGAAGGTTGAAAAATATTTTTGAATAATATAGCATTGTTTTGGGAAGGATTTTGGATAAAAATCGTTCTGAATGGATTTTGAAAGTGATAAAGCACTGAACTCACTTCAATGGCTGGAAAATAATTCTGATGATGACTGCAGCACCATCAGTGTTCATTTTCGAGTTTCTAAGTGATGGATTTCTACCTTAGAAAAGTTTTTGATGGAAATTTGTTTGAAGGAAAACAAGTTGTGGAAAAATTCAAATGTTTTGAGTTTAAAATAGAAATAAATATATGTATATATATTTATGTGACTTCAGAAGGATTTAAAATCCCGAAATTTGAATTCTGAAATCTAAATTTAACTTAAGCAAGTTAAATAAATCAAAATGATGGAAACTAGTAAAATGATTTGAAATTGAATATTCTCATGAAAACTTAAAAGTAGTATCGGACTTGAGTTGAAAATTTGAAATACTGAATTATACCAAAGTGGATATTAAAAATAGTTAACGGGCTTGTAGCATTTCTTCTGCCTTAGTAATTTCGGGGACGAAATTCTTTTAAGGGGGAAGGAATGTAACGTCCCGGATTTTTAATTAGTTTATTTTGAATATTTAAATTAGTTTTAAATATTGATTATGAATAATTAATGAATTCTTAATTTAAATTTATCGATTTAATAATCGATATACGAATTGATATCGAATCTTGTAATGCGAAACAATAATAATGGAATTCACGGTTAAAACTGAATCGAAACAATTCAGTTGATTAATATAAATTTTGTATTGAATTAGAATGATAATAGTAATATATTATCGATGAAATAACTATTTGAAACCAACTAATAATTTAATCGATTTTAATTTAAAACGTTAATTAAATTTGTTATCTCTTCTATAAAGTCGAATTAAAATTCAGAAACAGTCTGTTGAATTCAGAATTGCGAATAATGTTGGGAACATCTGTCGTTATGGTTAAAATAACGGTTCGGGGACCATCAGATATGTTAATTATAAAATTTAAAAGGTGAAACGACCCTTAACTTCCCCGTAAAGGAAAGCGCCGGATAGTTCGAGAACAAGCCACAACAGAACGCATGCAATAGAACATTTCATTGTATATTACAACAATGCATCAGATTACAAGAATATACAGAGTATGAATAAATATTACACAGAAATATCAGAGATTTAAATTACATTTAAACAAATTGCAGCGGAAAATAATACAATACACAACTAGAAGAGATATACGGATACAAAGCTTTCCGGATATCGTTCCAGCTGTAAACCAGGATCCTGTGAATATAAATCTGCAAAACCAAAACTACTAGCTGCCCGTGTCAAAATAGGGGCATCCAGAGTTTAGGTTAAAACAATAAACTCCAGGTCAGTCATGGGACTGGTGTGAGAACTAAAACAGTTAATCTTTATTTTAAAGTTAGGTAAATCAAGGGACCACGCCGTATAACACGGAACGGGTTTCCTCCCAAGAATACCAGTGCATAAAACAACAGCGCAATGCTAAATAAAGAAAAATGAAGCTATTATAAGACCCAGGTCCTATCACACAATGCAACGCAAGCCGGGGGATAGGGTTTTTACCTTATAATAGCCAAGAATGCTTGATACGTTTAAAACAAATCATTTGATACTGTAATAAGTGCATAGTGTATAAAACAACTTCAAATCATAAGTATCAATCATAGGCGGCATGAATGCCCCATCCCACTATGTCACCATATATAGGTTTACAAATAAAACCGCAAAGTCACGTATTTGGAAATTGGATTTCCGTCTATGAACCGAGGCAAAAGATAGTCCTCACCGACTTCGAGACTGTCTAGCCCGAGCCTCAGGGTCAGAGCGCATCGACCCTTGGATCCTCAGGGCCGGTCCACCGATGTGGATTAAACTTAAACCCTGAACATGCGTTTCCCCACCCTATGGGGTGTAAGTTTGGTCCGTCTGCCGACCAGAATGCATCGGCCGAAACCGATATAACCGAGGCGCCTCGCAACAGCAACAACCACATAAGTCAAACTCGTCAGGGCGTGTAAAACCACTGACGCCACTTCTAGCTAGAAAGAAACGCATGCCCTCCCTAACGTCCTCTCCCGTTTTTGGTTCATACCGGGTGTGAAGCTCGCGAATCAACGTTACACAAAGCTATGCCACAAAGGCCGTGCTTTGATCATCACCACAAGACTTTGCTTTTCAACAGAAGCCTCGATCAATTGCCACACAGGCAATTCACTCCATGCGTTTGATATCCATCAATATATAACCCCTGAGCTCGTACGTCTCAGAGAAGGGCGTTAAGCAAGAGAATAAATTCTCCGCCGCCAAACAGATATATATTTAATAGAAATCAATCACACAGACTAAAATCCAATGTCAGACACACAGTCCATTTACAAGTCCGTTCTGGGGCTGAACGAAACCGGAGGCACCTAGTACCTCGCATATCCATCGATCTCCAAGTACGTCTGGACGATCACAAACTGTTTCCATCTTCTTGGGTGTACAGCCCAATCAAGATCATCAGTAATCACCCAAACGACGTGAAGACTTCCGGTCTTCGACCACCGTCTTCATCTTCGACACCACGTCGAATCAGTTATTCAGAATGGGATAAACCCGGTCTTTCCGAATAACTCGCGTATATTTTAAATAAGTGTTACACAAACACAACATACGCCTCATTCCAATTCATCAGTCACTAACCGTAAATTAATCAAGAGAATAATTCCCCAAATATTAACCCCGAAGGCCGAAACCAACATCAGATCAATATCCAGAAAACCATTCTGCTTAGCTAACCGACAGTTAGTTTCTAAATTTCACATTCATAGGGAAAGGTTCCCATTAATTTTATCAAAGATAAATTCTTGAATTTATTCTTTAATCTACTTTTGAATTTCGATTCAACTAGCCGGGATTAACGAAACTTACCGAAGTAATCATTTGTTTTAATTTCCCAATCCCAACCTATTTATCCCATGAAGTAAAACTGGTAATACTTCATATCTAACACCACAGTGTTATCGGTAAATTCAATTACCATTTCACGTTCAAATCTAATTAAAGATTTAACTATCGCCTGGAGCAAAACTAGTGATACTCCATTCTCGATTATTTCAATCTAATTAAAGATTCATTAAAACTCCACTTAGTTTTAATCGTTAACTGGGTTAAAGAATCAGTGTCATTTAGAACACGGTTCACGATAAACCCAAAGTCACATTCATTAATTATCGGGTTAAAGAACGAGTGTTATTTAAAACACTGTTCACGATAAACCCAAAAATCAATATCAATTCAATTCCAATTAAATATTATTTAATTGGTACACTTCATTAAATCTAAATAAAAAGATTTAACCTTTTCTCAACTGGGTTCAAGAACAGTGTTAGTGAAGACACCACTCACGACAAACCCAAATCCCATTCGATATTCAATACAAGGCTCTGAATAGAAAATATATCGGCTTATATTCAATATCGAATTCTACGACTAACAAATGTCGTATTGGAAATAACGATATAAATATATATCTTTCAAATTTCCATAACAACATCTGTATAATCACGAATTCCAACATCGAAATATTCTGAAGACAATTTCGATTCAAATCCACTCCAATGCAATCATTGGATATTCTGGTTATTTTTAAAACCCTTTTTAAATTCAATTTATTTATTTAAAAATAAATAGAATTATAATTCTAGTTCAAAACCAGTTCATTTCGATAAAAATCTATTTTAATCTTTTCAAACATGAAGTTTTTCATCCCAAATCTTCACAAATCATTTCTTATGATTTTACACAAATTATTACTATTTTTAATAATTTTATCAAGGCCCGTACAGTCGATTTCCATCAACGGTCATCGAACTGCACTTACAGCGACCTTTTTCGAATTTGATTTGGACATAATTCCAAATCCAACCGTTAGATTTCTAATTTCTAATATTCGTTAGAAAGCTCTTTTCGATACGAACCCAACGGTTCCGGTTTTAGGAGAATCCGACGGTCGGATCTCCCGCAATGTCCGTTTGAAATAAATGGTCGAAATTCACGAACTGCCGCGGCGCGGCGCGTTCTATTCAGGCCATTATATTATATATATAATATATATATAATATATTTCGTCGATTTCTATTTAAAACGAATTATATAAATAGTTTTAAATTCGATTCAAAAGCAATTTCAACTTCTGTTTCAATTCAAATCAAAATTGAATTCTTCTTTATAAATTCGTTTTAAAATTCATTTCTATTCAATTCAAATTTCAATTCACTTTGAATTCATATTCAATTCAATTCATTTCGAAATCGTTTTCAATTCAATTCATTTCGAAATCGTTTTCAATTCAATTCATTTCGAAATCGTTTTCAATTCAATTCATTTCGAAATCGTTTTCAATTCAATTCATTTCGAAATCGTTTTCAATTCAATTCATTTCGAAATCGTTTTCAATTCAATTCATTTCGAAATCGTTTTCAATTCAATTCATTTCGAAATCGTTTTCAATTCAATTCATTTCGAAATCGTTTCAATTCAATTCATTTCGAAATCGTTTTCAATTCAATTCATTTCGAAATCGTTTTCAATTCAATTCATTTCGAAATCGTTTTCAATTCAATTCATTTCGAAATCGTTTTCAATTCAATTCATTTCGAAATCGTTTTCAATTCAATTCATTTCGAAATCGTTTTCAATTCAATTCATTTCGAAATCGTTTTCAATTCAATTCATTTCGAAATCGTTTTCAATTCAATTCATTTCGAAATCGTTTTCAATTCAATTCATTTCGAAATCGTTTTCAATTCAATTCATTTCAAAATCGTTTAAAATCGATATAGATATCGTTCACGTCAAAATGGCGTCAATCTTATCAACACGGCTTCATAAATTTCTATTTTCAAATTTTCTTTATTTTTCAAATTGGAATGAGGCCCAATCAACTACCATATAAAATTAATTATATGGATTTCCATACAACACATGTATATAATAGCATTGAAAAATAATCAACCATCAACCAAAGTGCACTACACTGTATAAGCATCAAATATAGATATACAACGCTTATAACAGCCTGTCAATCAATCAATCGACATATTTAATCAATCAGGATGAGTGAACTTCAAATTTCATCCCAACACCCGTGTGGGGTTTCAAACAATCAAACACATATTTTATTTGTGCTGTTGGGCGATGTGTAAAATTTATCGTCCCAATCAATGTCATTCAAATAGGTGTACATAAACAAACCGTCTGGTTTGTAAATGAATATTCTATTTTATTCACTTCACGTTAAAAATTATATTTTTAACGATAAAACATTTTATTTCAACCTATGAATTTCTATTCAATTCATTCTTTAAATAAAATGATATTTATATTTTTCTAACTTATTTTAGAAAATTTCGGCGGCATAACGGCACGATACTAGAAACGGGACAAGGCCTAGCCTTATCCCCGGTCTAGTGAAGGCCCACGCCATTCACACATCAATCAATCCATTCATTTCACCAAACAATTCAATTTTAAATCACATCATCCAACTAATCTATGCAACCAAACAAACAAGTCCATGGTCTGTGGACGATTGTGTCGGGTGCTACTAAGCACCGTCTGCATCCTAGTATATAAATATAACTAGAAAAATTAAATTGAAATGTGAGAAGTTCTCACATATAGCTATCCTAGCTCCACGGCACTTCAAATGCAGGAAATCTTCACTGTTCTCGCCTTTTTGTCACCTTCGTTATCCGCTTTCACTACATATGTAAAAATCGAATTTTTACTTCGCTTTTCAATATATAAAAATCATATTTTTCTTTCGAAGTTCAATATATAAAAATCATATTTTTCTTTCGATGTTCAACATATAAAAATCATATTTTTCTTTCGATGTTCAACATATAAAAATCATATTTTTCTTTCGATGTTCAACATATAAAAATCATATTTTTCTTTCGAAGTTCAATATATTAAAATCATATTTTTCTTTCGATGTTCAACATATAAAAATCATATTTTTCTTTCGATGTTCAACATATAAAAATCATATTTTTCTTTCGATGTTCAACATATAAAAATCATATTTTTCTTTCGATGTTCAACATATAAAAATCGAATTTTGACTTCGCTATTCAATATATAAAAATATGATTTTTACTTCGACTTTCAATATATAAAAATCTGATTTTTACTTCGACTTTCAATATATAAAAATCTGATTTTTACTTCGACTTTCAATATATAAAAATATGATTTTTACTTTTTTAAAAATCTCGTCTCTTCCCTTTTTAAAATCTCAAATCTTTTTCTATTAAAAGATTAAACCTTTTTCTATTTCAAAGTTTAAACCTTTTTTCTTCTTAAAGTTTGAATCTTTTTCTTCTTAAAGTTTAAATTAAAAATCAGTTTTTAAATCAGTTAAAAATCAGTTTTTAAAGCTTTTAAAGCTTTTCAAAAATCAGTTTTTAAACTGTTAAAATAAAAACAGTTTTTAATCTGTAAATATAAAACAAAAATAAAATATTAATAATAATAAAAAAACAAAAACTTACAGCCGAGGGGGGGGGTTTCTTCCTGCGTCAGAGGAGAAGGAGAGAACGGAGTGGCAGGTCGCAGCGGAGGGGGCGTCGGTCATCGGCTGGGCTAGGGTTCACGAGCAGGTAAGGGGGAGGAAAGGAAGGAGCGCAAGGTGGAGAAGGAGAAGGGAGGGGCGGCGTTGCATCGGAGGAGGTGGGTGGAGGATGAACGGCGGTGAAGCGTGGGTGGTGGGCGACATTGAGGAGCAGGGGTTTTTTTTTCTTTTTCTTTTTTTCAGAAATCGATTTGAAATGAAGAATATAGGGGGGGGGCAGAAATCATTTAACGGGAGGAAGGTATTATATTTTTTTATTTTATTTTTTTTATTAAATTAATTTAATTTCTCTCTTCTAAGTTGACTTTTCATACGACCTCGAAACGAGGCCCTGCGCCTGTCGTCCTTAGCATTTTACCCCCATTCCGAACGCAATGGGATATGTATCGTCAGCTGATTCGATCGTTTGAATCAGTTTCCGTCAAAATCTACATATAACTCTATATATTGAATTTCAACGCGCATTTCAATTTACCGAGGGCACATACGAACTTTAAAAATTCCAGAAAAATATTTTCTAGCTTCGTATTGACGATACGGTCCTAACAAAACTAGTTTCGTCGAATTCTGAGACCGTTGGAAAAATGGCCAATTTCCAGTCGATTAAAATCAACTAAAACTGGTCAAACGCGTTTTCCTTTGCCACGCTCACATATTGATTCTAAAAATTACGAAATTTGAAACCTAGCAATAACTTTACATCCCGGACCCAACAAAACTGGTTTCGTCGAAATCCGAGGTCGTTTGCAAAATGTCCATTTTTAAGGGCCTGAATTCCATAGCGACTATTCAGAATTTTCAACTGGACATATCTTTTGATTCCCACTATGAAATTTTGATTTGTCGGATTCGTTGGAAAGATATCATCATTTAGATTCCATTATTTTTAGTTTCACTAAAATCCGGATTGTTTTGCACCTGGTATGTTCAATTGAAGTTTGAAATCGAATTATCGAACTACCGCGCCATTTTCAATTCTATTTATAATTATATATAAATATTTATATTCTAACGACGACGTATATAATATATACGATCGAATTCTATTCAAACTAAATTTTCTCGTCGATATTATTTAAAATAATCTATTTTAAATAATCAAAATTCGCTAAAATCGCCAAAATAAAATTTTTAAACTGGCCCAGATTTTGCGGGTTATTACAATCTCCCCCACTTAAAACTTTTCGTCCCCGAAAAGGAACAAAGTCGAAAGTGGTTTGATTAATCAACTCTACGTTCGATCTGGCTTCCATTCTCCAACTTTTCAGTTTCTGAGAATTTTCAAAAATTCAAAAATTTGGCTAACACCCTAAATTTTTGAATAATTTCGCCATAACCTCCCCTGCAATGGGAGCATCGGGGAATTTCAAATAGCTTCCCCGGTCCTTCAGATCTCAAAAAGAAAAAGAAAAAGCCAAGCGGCTAGCCAATAGGCTCATAAAATCATCATCACCCAAACAAAACAGTAAATTATGTAGTAAACATGTACCTATTTGTCGGGCAAACAAATTTTATTCTCTGCTCTAGCCTCCTTGCTATGACCTGTTCAATGTAAGTATATGTATATGCAAGCAAATGCGACCAATTTTCAATACAATTCAATATTCGATCAAATTAGGCATAATGGTTCAAAATTATCAAACAATTAAACAAACAACACAAACATCAATCAATTAGTGAATTAGAGTTTCAAATTCATACATTAGATACATATACAAAAATCATATTTTTGATGCCAAATCACAACAATAAGCCCTATCTAATTTTGGTTCTCACACCAATCAATAGGAAATATATAGATATCACACCTTCGAAACACGAATACCAATTCTGATGATGTTCGAACTATCATCAGAATCATCTTCGGGTGACTAGAGTGTGATTCTATATCTATCCAATATATTAAAATTTCAAATACACGTGGATCAGACGTATACGAAAAATCTTTATATACTGGACTGTCCAACTCAATATAAATAGATAATCAAATACGAATAATTGATTTACATTTTCAAAACAAAAATTTGTTTTCATTTTAAAAATATACTCTTCACACTCGTTCTAGGATACTACTGACCCCATCTCTAACGAGTCATTCTAATTGGATATTACTAATCCGTTATCTGATGAATTCTTTCGTATGGTTCTAATGTGTCTTGTTCTCTGAGCCTTGTAAACCAAAGCTCTGATACCAAATGAAACGACCCTTAACTTCCCCGTAAAGGAAAGCGCCGGATAGTTCGAGAACAAGCCACAACAGAACGCATGCAATAGAACATTTCATTGTATATTACAACAATGCATCAGATTACAAGAATATACAGAGTATGAATAAATATTACACAGAAATATCAGAGATTTAAATTACATTTAAACAAATTGCAGCGGAAAATAATACAATACACAACTAGAAGAGATATACGGATACAAAGCTTTCCGGATATCGTTCCAGCTGTAAACCAGGATCCTGTGAATATAAATCTGCAAAACCAAAACTACTAGCTGCCCGTGTCAAAATAGGGGCACCCAGAGTTTAGGTTAAAACAATAAACTCCAGGTCAGTCATGGGACTGGTGTGAGAACTAAAACAGTTAATCTTTATTTTAAAGTTAGGTAAATCAAGGGACCACGCCGTATAACACGGAACGGGTTTCCTCCCAAGAATACCAGTGCATAAAACAACAGCGCAATGCTAAATAAAGAAAAATGAAGCTATTATAAGACCCAGGTCCTATCACACAATGCAACGCAAGCCGGGGGATAGGGTTTTTACCTTATAATAGCCAAGAATGCTTGATACGTTTAAAACAAATCATTTGATACTGTAATAAGTGCATAGTGTATAAAACAACTTCAAATCATAAGTATCAATCATAGGCGGCATGAATGCCCCATCCCACTATGTCACCATATATAGGTTTACAAATAAAACCGCAAAGTCATGTATTTGGAAATTGGATTTCCGTCTATGAACCGAGGCAAAAGATAGTCCTCACCGACTTCGAGACTGTCTAGCCCGAGCCTCAGGGTCAGAGCGCATCGACCCTTGGATCCTCAGGGCCGGTCCACCGATGTGGATTAAACTTAAACCCTGAACATGCGTTTCCCCACCCTATGGGGTGTAAGTCTGGTCCGTCTGCCGACCAGAATGCATCGGCCGAAACCGATATAACCGAGGCGCCTCGCAACAGCAACAACCACATAAGTCAAACTCGTCAGGGCGTGTAAAACCACTGACGCCACTTCTAGCTAGAAAGAAACGCATGCCCTCCCTAACGTCCTCTCCCGTTTTTGGTTCATACCGGGTGTGAAGCTCGCGAATCAACGTTACACAAAGCTATGCCACAAAGGCCGTGCTTTGATCATCACCACAAGACTTTGCTTTTCAACAGAAGCCTCGATCAATTGCCACTTAGGCATGCCACACAGGCAATTAACTCCATGCGTTTGATATCCATCAATATATAACCCCTGAGCTCGTACGTCTCAGAGAAGGGCGTTAAGCAAGAGAATAAATTCTCCGCCGCCAAACAGATATATATTTAATAGAAATCAATCACACAGACTAAAATCCAATGTCAGACACACAGTCCATTTACAAGTCCGTTCTGGGGCTGAACGAAACCGGAGGCACCTAGTACCTCGCATATCCTTCGATCTCCAAGTACGTCTGGACGATCACAAACTGTTTCCATCTTCTTGGGTGTACAGCCCAATCAAGATCATCAGTAATCACCCAAACGACGTGAAGACTTCCGGTCTTCGACCACCGTCTTCATCTTCGACACCACGTCGAATCAGTTATTCAAAATGGGATAAACCCGGTCTTTCCGAATAACTCGCGTATATTTTAAATAAGTGTTACACAAACACAACATACGCCTCATTCCAATTCATCAGTCACTAACTGTAAATTAATCAAGAGAATAATTCCCCAAATATTAACCCCGAAGGCCGAAACCAACATCAGATCAATATCCAGAAAACCATTCTGCTTAGCTAACCGACAGTTAGTTTCTAAATTTCACATTCATAGGGAAAGGTTCCCATTAATTTTATCAAAGATAAATTCTTGAATTTATTCTTTAATCAACTTTTGAATTTCGATTCAACTAGCCGGGATTAACGAAACTTACCGAAGTAATCATTTGTTTTAATTTCCCAATCCCAACCTATTTATCCCATGAAGTAAAACTGGTAATACTTCATATCTAACACCACAGTGTTATCGGTAAATTCAATTACCATTTCACGTTCAAATCTAATTAAAGATTTAACTATCGCCGGGAGAAAAACTGGTGATACTCCATTCTCGATTATTTCAATCTAATTAAAGATTCATTAAAACTCCACTTAGTTTTAATCGTTAACTGGGTTAAAGAATCAGTGTCATTTAGAACACGGTTCACGATAAACCCAAAGTCACATTCATTAATTATCGGGTTAAAGAACGAGTGTTATTTAAAACACTGTTCATGATAAACCCCAAAATCAATATCAATTCAATTCCAATTAAATATTATTTAATTGGTACACTTCATTAAATCTAAATAAAAAGATTTAACCTTTTCTCAACTGGGTTCAAGAACAGTGTTAGTGAAGACACCACTCACGACAAACCCAAATCCCATTCGATATTCAATACAAGGCTCTGAATAGAAAATATATCGGCTTATATTCAATATCGAATTCTACGACTAACAAATGTCGTATTGGAAATAACGATATAAATATATATCTTTCAAATTTCCATAACAACATCTGTATAATCACGAATTCCAACATCGAAATATTCCGAAGACAATTTCGATTCAAATCCACTCCAATGCAATCATTGGATATTCTGGTTATTTTAAAACCCTTTTTAAATTCAATTTATTTATTTAAAAATAAATAGAATTATAATTCTAGTTCAAAACCAGTTCATTTCGATAAAAATCTATTTTTATCTTTTCAAACATGAAGTTTTTCATCCCAAATCTTCACAAATCATTTCTTATGATTCTACACAAATTATTACTATTTTTAATAATTTTATCAAGGCCCGTACAGTCGATTTCCATCAACGGTCATCGAACTGCACTTACAGCGACCTTTTTCGAATTTGATTTGGACATAATTCCAAATCCAACCGTTAGATTTCTAATTTCTAATATTCGTTAGAAAGCTCTTTTCGATACGAACCCAATGGTCCCGGTTTTAGGAGAATCCGACGGTCGGATCTCCCGCAATATCCGTTTGAAATAAATGGTCGAAATTCACGAACTGCCGCGGCGCGGCGCGTTCTATTCAGGCCATTATATTATATATATAATATATATATATAATATATTTCGTCGATTTCTATTTAAAACGAATTATATAAATAGTTTTAAATTCGATTCAAAAGCAATTTCAACTTCCGTTTCAATTCAAATCAAAATTGAATTCTTCTTTATAAATTCGTTTTAAAATACATTTCTATTCAATTCAAATTTCAATTCACTTTGAATTCATATTCAATTCAATTCAGTTCGAAATCGTTTTCAATTCAATTCATTTCGAAATCGTTTTCAATTCAATCATTTCGAAATCGTTTTCAATTCAATTCATTTCGAAATCGTTTTCAATTCAATTCATTTCGAAATCGTTTTCAATTCAATTCATTTCGAAATCATTTTCAATTCAATTCATTTCGAAATCGTTTTCAATTCAATTCATTTCGAAATCGTTTTCAATTCAATTCATTTCGAAATCGTTTTCAATTCAATTCATTTCGAAATCGTTTTCAATTCAATTCATTTCGAAATCGTTTTCAATTCAATTCATTTCGAAATCGTTTTCAATTCAATTCATTTCGAAATCGTTTTCAATTCAATTCATTTCGAAATCGTTTTCAATTCAATTCATTTCGAAATCGTTTTCAATTCAATTCATTTCGAAATCGTTTTCAATTCAATTCATTTCGAAATCGTTTTCAATTCAATTCATTTCGAAATCGTTTTCAATTCAATTCATTTCGAAATCGTTTTCAATTCAATTCATTTCGAAATCGTTTTCAATTCAATTCATTTCGAAATCGTTTTCAATTCAATTCATTTCGAAATCGTTTTCAATTCAAATCATTTCGAAATCGTTTAAAATCGATATAGATATCGTTCACGTCAAAATGGCGTCAATCTAATCAACACGGCTTCATAAATTTCTATTTTCAAATTTTCTTTATTTTTCAAATTGGAATGAGGCCCAATCAACTACCATATAAAATTAATTATATGGATTTCCATACAACACATGTATATAATAGCATTGAAAAATAATCAACCATCAACCAAAGTGCACTACACTGTATAAGCATCAAATATAGATATTCAACGCTTATAACAGCCTGTCAATCAATCGATCGACATATTTAATCAATCAGGATGAGTGAACTTCAAATTTCATCCCAAAACCCGTGTGGGGTTTCAAACAATCAAACACATATTTTATTTGTGCTGTTGGGCGATGTGTAAAATTTATCGTCCCAATCAATGTCATTCAAATAGGTGTACATAAACAAGCCGTCTGGTTTGTAAATGAATATTCTATTTTATTCACTTCACGTTAAAAATTATATTTTTAATGATAAAACATTTTATTTCAACCTATGAATTTCTATTCAATTCATTCTTTAAATAAAATGATATTTATATTTTTCTAACTTATTTTAGAAAATTTCGGCGGCATAACGGCACGATACTAGAAACGGGACAAGGCCTAGCCTTATCCCCGGTCTAATGAAGGCCCACGCCATTCATACATCAATCAATCCATTCATTTCACCAAACAATTCAATTTTAAATCACATCATCCAACTAATCTATGCAACCAAACAAACAAGTCCATGGTCTGTGGACGATTGTGTCGGGTGCTACTAAGCACCGTCTGCATCCTAGTATATAAATATAACTAGAAAAATTAAATTGAAAGGTGAGAAGTTCTCACATATAGCTATCCTAGCTCCACGGCACTTCAAATGCAGGAAATCTTCACTGTTCTCGCCTTTTTGTCACCTTCGTTATCCGCTTTCACTACATATGTAAAAATCGAATTTTTACTTCGCTTTTCAATATATAAAAATCATATTTTTCTTTCGAAGTTCAATATATAAAAATCATATTTTTCTTTCGATGTCCAACATATAAAAATCATATTTTTCTTTCGATGTTCAACATATAAAAATCATATTTTTCTTTCGATGTTCAACATATAAAAATCATATTTTTCTTTCGAAGTTCAATATATAAAAATCATATTTTTCTTTCGATGTTCAACATATAAAAATCATATTTTTCTTTCGATGTTCAACATATAAAAATCATATTTTTCTTTCGATGTTCAACATATAAAAATCATATTTTTCTTTCGATGTTCAACATATAAAAATCATATTTTTCTTTCGATGTTCAACATATAAAAATCATATTTTTCTTTCGATGTTCAACATATAAAAATCGAATTTTGACTTCGCTATTCAATATATAAAGATATGATTTTTACTTCGACTTTCAATATATAAAAATCTGATTTTTACTTCGACTTTCAATATATAAAAATTTGATTTTTACTTTTTTAAAAATCTCGTCTTTTCCCTTTTTAAAATCTCAAATCTTTTTCTATTAAAAGATTAAACCTTTTTCTATTTCAAAGTTTAAACCTTTTTTCTTCTTAAAGTTTGAATCTTTTTCTTCTTAAAGTTTAAATTAAAAATCAGTTTTTAAATCAGTTAAAAATCAGTTTTTAAAGCTTTTAAAGCTTTTCAAAAATCAGTTTTTAAACTGTTAAAATAAAAACAGTTTTTAATCTGTAAATATAAAACAAAAATAAAATATTAATAATAATAAAAAAACAAAAACTTACAGCCGAGGGGGGGGGTTTCTTCCTGCGTCGGAGGAGAAGGAGAGAACGGAGTGGCAGGTCGCAGCGGAGGGGGCGTCAGTCATCGGCTGGGCTAGGGTTCACGAGCATGTAAGGGGGAGGAAAGGAAGGAGCGCAAGGTGGAGAAGGAGAAGGGAGGGGCGGCGTTGCATCGGAGGAGGTGGGTGGAGGATGAACGGCGGTGAAGCGTGGGTGGTGGGCGACATTGAGGAGCAGGGGTTTTTTTTTTTTTTTTCAGAAATCGATTTGAAATGAAGAATATAGGGGGGGGGCAGAAATCATTTAAGGGGAGGAAGGTATTATATTTTTTTTTATTAAATTAATTTAATTTCTCTCTCCTAAGTTGACTTTTCATACGACCTCGAAACGAGGCCCTCCGCCTGTCGTCCTTAGCATTTTACCCCCATTCCGAACGCAATGGGATATGTATCGTCAGCTGATTCGATCGTTTGAATCAGTTTCCGTCAAAATCTACATATAATTCTATATATTGAATTTCAACGCGCATTTCAATTTACCGAGGGCACATACGAACTTTAAAAATTCCAGAAAAATATTTTCTAGCTTCGTATTGACGATACGGTCCTAACAAAACTAGTTTCGTCGAATTCTGAGACCGTTGGAAAAATGGCCAATTTCCAGTCGATTAAAATCAACTGAAACTGGTCAAATGCGTTTTCCTTTGCCACACTCACATATCGATTCTAAAAATTACGAAATTTGAAACCTAGTAATAACTTTACATCCCGGACCCAACAAAACTGGTTTCGTCGAAATCCGAGGTCGTTTGCAAAATGTCCATTTTTAAGGGCCTGAATTCCATAGCGACTATTCAGAATTTTCAACTGGACATATCTTTTGATTCCCACTATGAAATTTTGATTTGTCGGATTCGTTGGAAAGATATCATCATTTAGATTCCATTATTTTTGGTTTCACTAAAATCCGGATTGTTTTGCACCCGGTATGTTCAATTGAAGTTTGAAATCGAATTATCGAACTACCGCGCCATTTTCAATTCTATTTATAATTATATATAAATATTTATATTCTAACGACGACGTATATAATATATACGATCGAATTCTATTCAAACTAAATTTTCTCGTCGATATTATTTAAAATAATCTATTTTAAATAATCAAAATTCGCTAAAATCGCCAAAATAAAATTTTTAAACTGGCCCAGATTTTGCGGGTTATTACAAAAGGGCAGTTCAAAATCAATTTCTTTTAACATCAGCTGACCTACCTTTATAGCACCACCCTAAAATTTTACATCAGCGCAGACTTATTCATCTCGAGCCAACAACTTTGTCTCCAAGCTTCAGTATCAGGGAAACATGAATCTAATGGTGCTGTACATTTTGTTTCCCCTTCGCATTCTATATAAACGAGCCGAGCCTCGTGTACTTCATTCCAAAACAACCCAGTCCCTCTCATCCTCCGTTGTTTCTTCTTTTTCCCTTAGTCAATGAAAACCGATCTGATTATATATATATAAAAAAGGAAATCGTGATTAATAGAATCAACGAGTTCGACATCAGAAGGGAAGCGCTCAGATTCAGGTATACTCAAAGTTGAAGCTTCCGATAGGGTTTGATATCAGTCACGATTTAGGGAGTTCTCAATTTAGGAATCTCGATGGCTGCAGAAACTCGATTCGATGTTGTGGCACTCATGGTTTGGGGGTTCTGATAGGGTGGGATGGTAAAGAGGTCATCGCAGATTTCAAGAAGGGTTGGCGTGAGTTAGAAGCGTCGGTGCTGATTTTTGAAGGGCACATCTGTTGTCCAAAGAAGTCGCAGTTGATTTTTGGTGCTCGAGGTCGATTTTTGGTGCGATGTGGTGTACTGGAGTCGGAAATTTTGAAGGAGGTTCATGGGTTCCAGCGTGGTAATGGAAGGGGATATTGCTGTTTGATTTGTGGAATGGGCAACTGAACCTTGATGTTCTGATATTGTTCTGAGTTTAGATCTGTTCTTAAGTATTGTGAACTCAGGCAATGACAGTGAATGGTCTGCTGAGTAGAGAAGATAGAAAGGCAGTTATCTTAGGGCTATTCGGGAGTTTGTTTCGTGGATTGGTCGAATATATTTGCAAGGCAAAGGTATATGTTTTTACTAAAATTTAGAAATTTATAGAATAAATTATTTATTTATTTACTTTAGTAGTCAACTTAAATAAATGATAACTTGGTAGTTAAATAAAAATAATTATCATATGTGCCAGATAAATTTACTTGAGACGATTCAAGACGATCTAAGACGATTAATAGCTAAGAAGATGTGGGAATTAACTGGATATTCGCCAAATGAAAATTCAGGAGAGTAAATCTCACTCACCTTTTAATTAGAATTATTTTTATTCGTTAAAAATAATTGTTTGATGCTTGTTTGAAATGCTTTCTGGTTGATTTAAAAATATTAGTTATATAGGCTTGCTATTATATATATATTGGTTTGGTGATTGGTTGGATTCCCGCAGTATCATTAGCGGATGCCCGCAGTATCATTAGCTGATGACCCTACGTCCACGTATATATGTGGATCCCTTTTATACCGCGATATCTTGCCACAAAGTAGGATGGGTATTATTTCTATTGACTAGCGTTTGTTGATGCAGGAAAACAGGTTGGAGGAATCCAACTGGATTCCTCAAAAATATATTATCTGTTTGTTTGTTTGCTTGATTTCATATATATTCATATATGACATGTTAAAAATCAAATGATTGAAAATTGGATGATTTGATTGTTTTAAATATCACTGGGCTAAGTGTTAGTTTATAAAAATACCCTAAAAGGGTTATTTGAGATTTAAAAGGGAAATTCTATTTTAGAAAAAAATAGAATTTGAATTTTTTAAAATAGATTTGAAATATAAACTCTTTTTGAAAAAATTATAAAAAACAAGTAGTTCATTTATATCCGAAGTTTATAAATGACGTGAAAAGAATTATCATTGGATAATTCAGAAATGAAAATAATACAAGTGTGAACTTGGAAAGGGAAATCTATTTTTTCCAAAGTAGAAAAATATTTATTTCAAAGGGAAGTTGAAATCGAGACTTGTTTAAGAAAATATAAACGATTAAAATAAATAGGGATTGTAAATAGAAAGTGGAAAAATTATCACTTGGATAATTTGATTATTTAAAATCAAATATGAATTTAAAAATATAAATGGGGAAAATCGTTTAAAGAAAATTCATATATAGAATTTGAATATAGAATTGAAATAGAAGTTGAATATAGAATCCACATAGAATTTAATATAAAATTTGAATATATATAGAATTCAAATGAAAATTTGAGCAACAAGAAATTTAAATAGAACTTGAAATAGAATTTCAAAAGAGAATTTCAAAATAGAATTTGAAATAGACTTTGAATATAGAATCCATATAGATTTGAATATAGTAATTCAAATGGAGTTTGAAAATAGTTTTGAATATAGAAACCCAAACGAAGTTTGAAAATAGATTGGAATTCAAAAAGGAATTCAAATAGAATTTGAATTCAAAGGAATTCATGTGGAATTTGAATTCAAAGGAATTCAAATGAATTTGAAGAAAGAGAGTTCAAATGAAATTCAAATATAGAGATTTGCAATAATGGAATTTAAACTATGGAATTTGAATGGAGAATTCAAATGGAATTTAAAATATGGAATTTGAATATAGGATTCAAACAGAAAATTCAAATGAAGTTTGAATATATGAAATTCAAATATAGAATTTGAACGTAGAAATTCAAATGAGATTTGAATAAAGGAAATTCGAATATAGAAATTCAAATAGAATTAGAAGAAAAAAATTAGAAGTGGATTGAAATTTGAATACATAATTTCAAATAGAAGTGAAATAGACCAGAATTGGAAAATGGATTAGATATATATTAAAAATATATCAGAATAGAGTTGAATTTATTTAAACGAAGTTTTAAAACGTTTATATATATAAATATAATTGAAACGAAATCGTCGCAGCGCTGCAGTTCGTAAATTGGCGATTCAAACTTCAATTGAATGTACAAGACTCAATTGAAGTCAGAATTCTTCGTAACAAGAAATGTTAGGACCGATTTGATAATAGTTTTCTAATGGAGGAGAAAAATCTAGATTTCTTCGTATAGATTGTGAGTTATGTAAAAATCAATTTTTTAGAAAAGCAGCGCCATAACCATTATAAAACCCTAATGGTTTATTTAAATAAATTAAAGGATTTTAAGCGAATAAGATCCAAATGTTCTATTTAGAAAAGTCCAGATTTTTAGCTATAAAATATATCGGAACTCAGGTGGAGTAATGAATTGGTTTTTGAAACAGAAATCAGATTTTTGATTATTGAATAGAATTAACTAATTCGAATAGAAATTAGTTAATGAAATTTTGAATAAATATTGGGCTTTGAATAAGTGAATTCGATTTGAAATTTTATATTTGAAATCGAAAAGGGAACTAGAATTGAAATTGAAATTCAATTTGGTTATGAGCAAGTTAAATATTTTATTTGAACATGTTATGTTCAAACAAAGAAGTGAAATAGGCGAAAAAGCTAAATAAAAGAATAAATGAGCGAAAACTGAATTCAAACGATTGGTTTGAGATGAACTGAATTGAAACAGGTGAACATGTGTTAGACATGTATGGGATGAAGTATATGAAGATTTTAATTTATGTGCCCGACAAAAGGGTACATGTTTAAATTCATATTTGAGATTTTATGCACCGTATCGGCAAGTCGCTGGGCTTTTTCTTTTTCTTTTGGATTGGTGAGGGCCATGGGAGGCTATTTGAAATATCCTGAAGCTCCCGGTGCAGGGGAGGTTATGGCGAATTTTTCCGGGAATTTAAGGAGTTAGAATATTTTTAAGATAATTTGATAGTTATAAATCAATGTATCGATATATGTAGAATTCGATAAGGAAATCAAAATAGAGTGTTGAAACAGAAAGGAAAATCTAAATTAGAAATAGAAAGCGAACTATATACATGTTAAAAAAATGAATAATTGGGTTTTATAGTGTGTTTATTCGAGGTTAGTGGTTTTGCCATTTTGAAGTTGAGGATGTTTTTCAGTTAAGGTCTGAGAGGTAAATTTACCCCAACTTGATTGATTTCATTTTTAATTGATAAATAGCAGAATCCCGCCTCGAAGAGAAGTGTTTGAAAAGAGTTAGTTTAATAAAATATTTTGGGTTGTTGTAACGATGTTTTACACAACATTCATTTATCCCAAGTGGTGGAACTTTGGAAATATAAAAGTAAATATTTCCTGAGTATAATTAAAGTAGTAGAAAAGTGATAAGTGATTGAAATTGTTTTCAATTGAAAATAGAATATATTTTCTAAATACAGAAAATAAAGGAGGGCGATATTCGGAAATGTTTTTTTCCAAATAGCTTAAAGGGCCAATATGGTTATTGGAAATATTTGGTTAACAAATATTGATAGGGAAATGGAGAAGAGATTTAATTAATGAATAATTAATCAAAGTGCCCAGTGATTTGATTGATATGTTGAATGAACACTTGTTTTTACTCGATAGTTAAATCACAGACTATCGAAGTTTTGACCATCGTTGTCAATATGGAGAGACCGGTTGGATTATTATCCGTGAACCACTCTGTATTGGCAGTAGCGTTGCAAATCAGATTATATGAAGATAATCGAAGATGGAGTGAAGTGCAAGGGCTTTTTCTATTAATAGAAATTTTGCTTTCGGGTTCGTTCAATCCCAGAACGAACGTAAATGGACGAATGTCTGACAAAGTATTTCCAATGATCTATTGAGTTGGTCTGTATAAATATATATGGTTGCAATGGATTTATTCCCTTAGCATAAAATACAGAATATTTTTGCAAACCAATTAGTGATTGATGGATTTGACAATGTGGCATTCAAAGCGATTGTGCTATAAATGAATGGCAAGTGATCGTAGCCTCAAGCCTCAACAACCGGGAAATGACAAAAATCGGGCAGGCAGCATGGCTATGTGGGTCGCTCCCATTAGGATGTATAATCACCTATTTAGAGATTCGTTTAATTCCTTATTCTATTCGATGCTGTCCCAGTCGGGAGACGGTTGTTGATCCCAACCATTGGTGATATACATTCGATACACTCAAGCGAAATGAGTGGTCGGTCATGTGTGGGCCGGGTTGCAAGATGTTCTTGTTGAACCCCAGTTATCGCCTCTAGAGTACACTGATCGGAAGGTGGTTCCATACCTTGTCATGTTGGAAATCCAATCCCCAATAAGCGCCATGCGGTTTTTGATTTTATATTATATATGGAGCGTGAGATGCAAGCGTTCCACTAGATTCTATTTATTTAATGTAGACATTATTATAATATCACTGCATTTTTGTATCAAAGTGTTTTGGGTTATAGTAAGGTAAAAACCGTCCATGTTTATGTGTGGGCTGGTCTTACTATTATCTTTTCTTTCAAAAGGATTTTGAAAGTTAAACAAGTGGTTGGAGTTTACTCACACCAGTCCCATGATTGACCAGAGTTTATTTCGTTTGTTTTCCCTAAACTCTTGGGTACCCAAATTTTGTACGGGCAGTCAAGTCGTCGGGATTTTTCAGATTCACTTGGAAGAGCTGAAAGCAGGAGGCATCACCAGTTAGCTATAGACTATCATATATTCCGCTGTGTACCATGTTTGTATCCGGAAACAGGTGTTTATAACTGTTCCAGGAATAACTGTTGTGCTCTGATGATGGTATGTATGTAAAGCTACCGATTTGTATTTCAAAAGTTAGGTTATATAATATTTTTTTTTCGTCCCGCTGTGAGATTTGTCTTCTTTGTTTTCTTCTATTCTAATATTTCTTTCTTTCTATTTCTCATCCTCTAACCTCTTTCCAATAATGATTCGTATTTCTGTGCAATTTGAGTTGGATGTGTGGTGTTATTAGTCGACTCAAACAGTACGGATTTGCGGGCCATTACAGCCTAGGTCGAAACAAAGTGGTATTTGGATTTCATTTAGAAATCCCATCCCGGTCTCTTTGAATCGATGAACGTTAATATCTTTTAGGGCCAAGTGATATTTAAGTGATCATATTACCATATTCAACAGATTTCATTATTTATAATATCAGGACTTATCTACGCAATTCCTGATTTCAACAACAGTTTAATATTATCTAAATAAGACATGTAAATGATTTAATTAAACTGAACAAGTTAACTAGGTCATGTCATAGCATTACAATCAATCAAACAAACAAATCAATTATCACACAGAATTGTTCTATCACTGTTCGACTATTCAAATAAACATCGTTTATCAATTGGTTGACCTTGGAAAATAAATATTCCCAAATCATACTGATCGAGGATTTTATTCAGTTTAAGAATCCCATTTATCTTTACTGATTATAACAGTGTTGTTACAATCCATACTTCAATATATATGACTTAAAGTAAACTATTACTTAATTTTCTTAGATAACTAAATAATTAAATTTAAATTTTAATTAAAATGGAAAGTGGACTATACTTTCCTAATTTCAACTTATTTGATTTCCCATTCAATGTCTCCTCTCAATTCATCTTCATTCCATTATATTTTTGAACTTCAGAAAAAAATCCATGGTTGTCAGTCGACCAAACTTCTCTTAGCAATATCCCCCACAACCATTCTGCAAACATTTGCTCCCAACATCTGTTCACTTTGGATTGTGAATATACTTCCTTTTAAACTCGTTTATCACATACACTTGATTACATTAATAAATAGTAGTATAGAGTTAAATTCTGTTCACCTAGTTACTACTCATATTCGTGTGAAATTTCAATATTTGGTTTAATTGTCGTTAATAAATTTGTAAATCATTTCTTGATTTAAAATTATATTTACTGACCTAAGTCGATTACAACTTCAAATAACTTTTCATTTCAAATGATTAGAGCTAATTATAACCCAATATTATAACGATCAACCATCATTCGTTAATCACAAAATACCATTGACTACAGTTCATCTAATACGACTATAACCTATTATCTGGGTTTAAGTAATAAATATGAACAGAAATAACTTAAAACTTCATTTATTTAAAATAAAATAACTTCTTTAAATTTTGATGAAGTTTAACTTTATTTACAACGATCACTATCTAATCATCAATCACCTTCCACTTTCAGATCCCATCATACATACTACGCTCCTTCCCATTTTATTCTTTTTATAAATATTTCTACATACGTACTAAATATTAAATTTATATTTAAAGAAATTATTTTAATTTATTTTCTAAAACATCATATTCCTTATTTCATCTTTATTTACTTTTCCTTTTATTCCTTTACTTTACTTTCTTTTCTTTTTTTATATTTATTTAATCTTTCTTATTTCATCCCATTTTACTATAGCTTCAGCCCAATGTCATAGGCCCAGTACTCTGGCCTGTATCCCCCTTTTCTATTCTCTTTTTTTTCTTATTTTCTTTTAGGTTCCAAGGCCCAACAAAATTCCCAGGCCCACGACCCCATCTCTCTCTTCTTATTCTTGCGTTTGTTCTACTGTTGCAGCCTTCTTTCTTAATTTCTTTACAGTACTTGCACACCTCCTTCCACATGCGTGATTTCTTCCACAACTCCCAATGGTTCAAACATGAGCATCACTCCAGGTTACATGAAAGGTTTCAATGCACTAACAAATTGAAGAACTTTGCTCCACTCTTCCCTGTTTTCCACGATCTCTATATGATTCGTAATATATTTTTTTGCTTCCATACTGAATTAGCTAACCACCAGCTAAACCCGCACCTACTAGCCAATCAATGCAACTATACGAATGCCGTTTTATAATATGTTCATTGTTTTTTTTTGTGTTTTAGTTTTTATGCTTTGTTTCATGTACACAGAAGTGACTTTAAATGCAAACAATAATAAAAACTCAAGATCATATAAAGTATACAATATAGGTGAGAACATACATGTAAAACCAAGTCTCAAGTATCAGAATATGGAAGTGTTAACCCACAGCGCAATGAAATATAAGTCCAAGCAGATGTATAAATTTTAACTGCCAATTTAAGTAGGGTTTACTAATTCTGCCCGATATTTTGTCTACTTCTTTTAGTTTCAACTTACATATTTTTATTTTCTAGCTGACACAAATTCAAATCGATATGTCTATATATATGCATGCCTTCATACTATAAGCAGGAACAGTTTAACATAGGAAAAAGTGTTGTCCTGTCAAAAAAAAACAGTCCCCTGTTTATTTCCTTTTTTGGTTATTGTTCCCAAAATTTTACCTGAAGATTTATTTAGATAATGTCGGCCATTCGAATACATGCATGAAACTCAAAAGACAGTAACAGTTTTTAAATCGATTAGGAAGTGGAGTCTACTCATACTATGTCACGGTGTTTGCTGTCCTCAGATGTCAAACCCTTTGTCTTAAGTTATCCCTTTCAGAGATTAAAATTTTAAACAAACTTAATTATTTAAATTACATATGATAAATACATAACGCACATATAGGTTCAATAAACTAAAGATGGACGTAACCAGAAAAAAGATTTGGTTTGTTTACTCACAAATACACCACTGCTGCCTATTAATTTGTTCACTGTTCTTATTTTATTCTATTCTAGTTTATTATATGCTTTTGTTTCCAGGTTTATACTTAATTCTATTGATCTTTAAGGGATATTTAAAATCATGCCATAAGTCATATGTGTATTTACGGATTAGACTATAATCAGATCATAGTTTAACATTGTAAATTCAAGTGAAGTTACATTCAACAATTTGCCTATGGTCTTTTAGTTTCAAGCAATATAACACATATCTATATTCCAGTCATTCCTTCTTCAATCAATCAACAATGCTTTAACAATATAACTCATATACATAGTGCCCTATATTTTGTCTCAATTTAACCTGAGCCAATGCCTAGGAAAAAGAAGCAAAATTGTTGTTTACTCACATTTTAAGCTTTTCTGTTCTTATTTCTCATTCACAGGTTTGCAATATAAATGATACAGCAATATCAATACAAGTAAATGTACATGGCATCATAAAGCATGAAATGTGATTCAAATTTAGAAATTCAAAATGTCGGTTTACTCACAAATTTCATGCCATGCTATTACAAGTTTTTTCTTCCATGTTCTAGTTTTTAAGTTATGGTTTTTAGATTTGTTTTCCATCCCAAATTAAATATGGAAATTATAAAAACTACACACCAGATATTCGTAAGTAGATATGCATCTATAAATGTATACATTACATACATAGCAATTAGAAGGTCAGATGGAAAGTTTACTCACAAATTTATTCTATTTCTCTGTTCTTTATTTCCTCTCTGTTCACTTGTAGTCTCGGCCATTCTCCCTTTTATTGTACAGGGTTTTTAAACTGGTTCAATGTAACGACCCATATTTTTGACAGTCAAATATTTAATGTAATTTATTATTTGAAATATTATTTTAGGAATATTATTGGATTTTAATATTTAATTCATTATTTAAATGAAGTTTGAGCCCTACAATTTATATATAATTTGAATCAAGCTCGAAATAGCGCTGTAGTTTGTAAAATGGAGTTTTGAACTTCAACTGAATATACAGAGTCCGATATAAGTCGGATTTTTGTGAAACAAGAAATGTTGGAACCGTATTGATGATAATTTTCATATGGAGGAGAAAAATCCATATTTCATGTTATAGATTGTCAGTTATGGCCAAATCAAATTTTAAAATAATCGCTATGGAAAATCGTAATTTAATTATAGGCCTTTAGAATGGCCATTTTTCAAATGGACTCCGTTTTCGATGAAACCAGTTTCATTAGGACCGTAACGTTAAATTATTGTACGGTATTGAATAGCATGGCAAACCGATGTCATATGTGACCACGGTAGCCGTAAATGCCCATTCAATTTCTATAGCGCGTAATTAAATTCATTCAAATGAATAGAGAGATTTTTGAGTGCAACTGGAGCAAACGATCAAATTAGAACGCGAAATCAGTTCCGTTAAGTTCATATCGACGATTAGAGTCAGGATAGGTATATAGTTTGTTATTTTTGGAGACTGGTTAATTTGGTGTTCAAAATGACAATGCGGTACGTGTATAAAAATAGCCTACCGGGAAACTGTCTCAGAATGCGACGAAATTAGTGCTGTTGGATTCGTAATAATTAATTATTGTAGAATTTCAAAGTTTTAAGTTGATTGGATTTATTTAGTGATCGTGGAAAATTTAAACGCGTGTTTTTCGCTGGTTTTATAAAGGATTTTTTTTCAAATGATGTCAGAATTCAACGAAACCTGTCCCATTGGATCCAGAATATTTTTTATGCTAGGATTAGCATTTTTATCAGTAAACAGAAGTTGATTGTGGTTAGTTTCACTTGTTACTTCACTGCGATGTTTCATTGTATAATATTATAATATAAAAACTCATATATATATATATATATATATATATATCCAACTTTCAGAACCCTAAAACGTTCATTCTTGGGTCAAACTGGCATTGCATGGTCAACGCAAATGGAGCGCCTCCACCATATCAATTCACGGCTGAAAAGACATGAGATTTCTTCCACCAATCCTCACAATCTATTCATTAATATCGTACGGCTTGAATTACTAAATCATAGATCTCAGTAAGGGCTACAATCTGGTCGTTGGTGATGTGTTTTAGTGGTTTGTGGTGGACTGAATCGTGAAGATAAGGCAGCAAGGTTATGCGGTTCTTACTGGCGACCGAGGTTGACTGGCGTATCTAGGTTAAGGCCGCAGGTTGGACGGGGTTCGGGCGAGTTCGTGGTGGTCACTGTTCTTCCTCTGGTGGAGTAACAGTGGTGTGATTGGCGGAATTGGTAGCAAACGTGGGTTTGTTTTCAACGTTTGGAAGGGATACGAAGACTTGCACCTTGCGATGGAGAAGAAAGCAAGCGTGAGTAGGAGAAGGGATCCGACAGTATACTTCTGTTAAAAATGTAAATAGTTATAGCTTAATTAATTTATATAATTAGAGTTTGGTTAATTATAATTAGCCATTTTACTTAACGCAAATAGCTATAATGCATGACCTATATGTCTTGTTTCATTTCAGGAAGCAATGTTGTGTAAAGGCTCGTAAATTCGTACCAATTTGAGCTAACTAATTACAACCCAAATGACACGAAATTACGCATCTTTAATAGAAAGAAGTTAGAAGATGAGAAAGATAAGATAGAACTAATATAATAGAAGAGTAAGAAGAACATCAGAATCTCACAACGGAACGAGTAAAGTATAATATATCAAATCTCTTTATAAAAAAAGAACTGTATGTGTACATACCAATCATCAGAGTACATCATATATCAGATACAGCGGAAATAAACTCTAGATAACTAGCTGTGAAGCCTTCTACTTCCAGCTCTTGAAAATCCAGCAAAACCTGACCTGGAAATATGCTCGGTCTGACCCGAGCACATTTGATTCAAAACAAATTTCACCCGGAACATTCTGGAATACTTTCAGTGGTAAATTCACAATAAACAGTTTTGATATATCAGGATCCAGTGATATTATAATAGTGTCTATCAATCACAAATAATTAACCAAGTAGTAGAACGCTTGCATCTCACGCTCTACATATTTATTTCATAATCAAAAACCGCGAGCGCTTATTGGAGATTGGATTCGAACAGACAAGGTATGGGAGTACCTTTCGATCAGTGTACTCTAGAGGGTATACACTGGGGTTAAAGAAGAACGTCTTTCAACCCGGCCTCTCATGACCGACCACTCATTTAGCTTGAGTGTACCGAATATATTGCCACCACGGTTGTCGGCTGTCCAACCATCATCCGAAGATACAGAATCGAAAAGAAGATAAATATGAATTTTCTCTAGATCGATGACAGATATACCCTGCTTGGGAATGTCCCAACTATCCACGCTGCCCTGCCCAACTTCTGTCATTTCCTGGTTGTGAGGCTAGAGGCTACATTTATCTTCTAGATCAGCACACCATCATTTACTTTGAATGCCACATCGTCAAACCCGTCAAATCACTAATCGATTTCTCAAAAACATTACGGGTTTAAAAAGCAAAGAGAAACGAATTTATCTGCCACCAGACATAACACTTTAAAGAGATCAACCGTACGTGATTCGTTAGGAATACTCTGTCAGACATTGGTCCATACAAGTTGTCCCGGGACTGGACAAACCAAAGGCATCTTCCTACCGCATACCATATAGGAGTCACCCCAGGGATCGGTAGCGAGAAATTTTCCAACACGACAGAACCACAGTGTATCTCTAGCCGCTAAACCAGAGATTGTAAGTAGTTATTCCACTTTATGAATATCTACGGTCTTCAATTGCTCCTGCTTCATTCCCTTCAACTTGGTTTCGTACGCAATGTTGATTCGAAGTGGGTTTTGGTTCAGTTCCCATCCCGGTCTCTTCGAAAATAACACGTCAAAAGGGTTTCATTGATAGTTTGGTGTTTTAACTATCAATGTCAAAACGGTATGGTCAAGTAAACTGGCAGCTCAGATCTTTTAACTTAACTCATTTTTTAAAACATTTCATCGTTTCTTAAATACGATATTTATATTCTTATTTCAAATCTAAATGTTCTCACTATGCTGGTTATTATAAACATATCTTTACATAAACACACTCACCAAACTCTGCTTTATCCTTTTACTTTGAAACATCATTGTTCATTTAGTCTATTCCATTTCTTATACTTTGGATAAACATTATATTCCCAATTTAAGGTATAACTAAAACTATACTTCAAAGTCGAGTAACATTACACATTATTTCTTCCATTTCAAAACTCCTCTCAACCTATAATCATTTACTTAATTCTATTTCTTAAGTAAATACTTATTTTAACTGATCATCTAAGTTTAACTTCTAATCCATTTCATTTGGAAATAAATTATATTAATTATTATTAACTAACTACATTATTTATAAAAACAGTTCACTTCATTAGTAATGAAACAGATTTGTTTACCACTTTCTTAAATAATCGCTAACTATGTTAATGATTATTATTATAATAATCCTTTCTAAACATCGTTGACTAAAAAGACAAATGATATTTAAGAATATCATTGAAACAAATATTTGTTGAACCAATTTCATTATATTAACCGTCGAACGATTTATCAAATTACCAATTCTAATCTAACAGTTTAAATATCACTACTTATTAAACTGATTTTCCATAAAGAACGACTTATAAACATCAGCTTATTTTTAAATTCCTGTTAATATAATTTAAAACTTTACTCTAGTCATAAAAATGTCTTTAAATACGTCGATTCGCCCATTGGCGAATTAACAGTTTAAAACAGTGTCTTAGATCGTTTGCTGCCAACTACTTAATCAATACCATCTATTGGTTAAAAACATCACATCAACGTTGAATTTCAATTCAACGTTAAATATTTAGTCAATGTCATTATTTGGGGTAAATAGTTCTATATTTAAATAATATAAGAACATACAGTGTAATTTGAGGAATCCGGTCGGATCCCTCCAACCTGTCCGTCCCTGCATCACTGATAATAATATATAAACAATATTTAAATCTAATACGACAAATAAAATTTGTTGACAACCAGTAAACAAGCAAGGCACGCAATCATCCAATAAATGATAAATTTATATGAATTTAACACTGCATAGAAATCCAGAAAAGTGTGAGAGTTATCTCACCTTGTTTTCATTCAATGGCTTCAGCATTGTACTGTTTAATTCAAACAGTGTTTAAAATTAAACGAAAACCCAAGTGCTTCATAATCATTCCAAATCTTCTTAGCAGTGTAGCACTCTCAATTACGAGTCCAACGCCTCTGGTTTTGCTTAATTCTTATTAGCTTACACCACATCAGCCTGTTTCTTTATGCGGTTTTAATCCATCTTCCCAAATCACTAAACATCTTACCATCGCTGGCGAGCTACAGACATCCACGCCTCTTCCTTCCGACGCCTGCTTTCCTCTTCTCTTACGTTAAAGCAACATTTCCACTAATGTCACCGACTCCACTTTTTCCAAATAAAATACGTTCACTTTGTTTTTCTTGCTGCTTGTAACCCTTCAAAGTCCACATTTTCAGAACCCTGATCACCAACGGCTGCTCTTTCCGCAGCCTTCACCAACTAACACATACATCTTCTCCTTTGCCTTGTTCCTAACGTGCCCGCATCTTTCAAGTGTTCATCCCCCAAAGTCTTCTCTTATCCCATCTTGTTTCCTGTATGTCTCCACGCAGCAGCAGGTCCCTTACATTGTTCTTCTCCTGATCCTTTCCCCCCACACAGTAACCGCTTCAGCCACATAAGGCTTCCACGCATGCATTTTCCATGCACACAAAATACAGTCCTCACGTTGGTTCCAAGCACCCCAACCTATTTCTTCTTTCCATTTTCCCACTATGCTAACGCATTCACCTCTGTGCATGTCTCCCTCCCACTAAATCCAAACGTCAGCCCTCATGCTACATCAACTTTCCATTCCATCAGACCAAACTTCCCATGTATTTCCCTTAAGTACTAAAACAAGATGTGCTTCTCACTCTTGCCGTGTCTTCTCTGCCCATTATCCCTCTCCTTGCATGAGCTCCTCACAATACAAAAACTTCCATCGTCCTTCACAATCGCAGATTCCTAGATCTCGCTTTTTTCCCGCGAGCTACAGGTTTACTTTTTTTGCAACAACTTTGCTAAACTCGTTGACAGTTGTGCCATGGTCCTCTAATCGCCACAGCTCCCTTGTCTTGTCCCCTCACCACTCAGCTTGTATTTGTTTTATTTAATTTTTTAAAAACTCAGATCTCATTTTAGAAATAGACACCGAAGAAGAGTGAAGAAATGTTTGTGGTGGGAGAAAGATAGGGCGATGGGTTTATATAAGAAACACATATATATTTAAATATTAAGGTGATTTTACAGAAGACGTGCTCCATCGTAAATCATGGCGCAAATTCAGCATTTAGGTGATATTTTCCTGCTTAGGTTCATGGCGTGGTATGCAGTAGGGGAATGGGCATGGAAGGATTTTAATGGATTTGATTTAATGTTTTGTTTTGTTGTGTTAGATATTTAAGGTTATCACACTATATAAAATATACCATGTAGGGACCTCTATCGACCGAAATAAAAATACCATTATAATGACCAACGCCGCATGATGAGAGGACCCGTAACTTCCCCGTGAAGGAAAGAGCGGATACTTTGAGAACAATACACAAATGGAACGCAAACGGAAGAACATTTCATTGTCATTACAACAATTCCATCAGATACAAGAATATACAGAGTATAAATGAATAAATTACATTCAATAAATATCAGAGATTACAATAAATTACATTGCAGCGGAAAGATATAAAAAACACAACTGAAGGTGATACACGGATACAAAGCTTCCCGAGCATCGTTCTAGTTGTAAATCAGGACCCTATGGATATAAATCTGCAAAACCAAAACTACTAGCTGCCCGTGTGGAAAATAGGGCACCCAGAGTTTAGGTTAAAACAATAAACTCCAGGTCAGTCATGTGATTGGTGTGAGAACTAAAACAGTTATAATTCTTTATTTTAAAGTTCGGTAAATCAAGGGACCACGCCGTATAACACGGAAAGGGTTTCCTCCCAAGAATACCAGTGCATAAAACAAACAGCGCAATGCTAAATAAAGGAAAATGAAGCTGTTATAAGACCCAGGTCCCATCACACAATGCAACGCAAGCCGGAGGATAGGGTTTTTACCTTATAACAGCCAAAGCATGCTTGATACGTTTAAAACACATTATTTGATACTATTATAGGTGTATAGTGTCAAAACAATTTCACATCATAAATATCAATCATAGGCGGCATTAATGACCCATACCACTATGTCGCCATACTAGGTTCTACAAATAAAACCGCACTATCACGTATTGGAAATTGTACTTCCGTCATGAGTCGAGGCAAGGGGCAAGCTCCTCTCCGCGTTCGAGACACTCTAGCAAATGTCTCAGGACCCCACTATGATCCTTGGATCTTCATGGCCGGTCCTCTCTTACTTTTGAGGATTAGTTATTCCTGAACACACATTTCCCGGTCCTTACAGACCTATATCCGAGGCGCCTCGCATTCCAACAACCACACAGGTGAAAATTATATAAATGTCAGGGCTGGTAGGTCACTGACACCACCCTAGCTAGAAAGAAACGTCGTGCACTCCCTGCAGTCACTATCCCGTTTTTGACTCATACCGAGGTGTGAGGCTCGAGAATTCACGTTATACACAAAGCTACGCCACACAGGCCGTGCTTTGATCATCAACCACAAGACTTTGCTTTTCAACGGAAGCCCTGATCAATTGCCACTTACGCGTGCCACACAGGCAATTCACTCCATGCGACTGATGTCCATCGATATACAACCTCTGAGCTCGTACGTCTCAGAGAAGGGCGTTAAGCAAGAGAATAAATTCTCCACCGCCAAACAAGTGTATATTTAATAGAGATCAATCAAAACAGAATAAAATCCAATGTCAGACACACAATCCATTTACAAGTTCGTTCTGGGTCTGAACGAAACCGGAGGCACTTTCCTCGCATATCCATCGATCTCCAAGTACGTCTGGACGATCACCAACTGTTTCCCTCATCTTGGGTGTACAGCCCAATCAAGATCATCAGTAATCACCCAAACGATGTGAAGACTTCCGGTCTTCAACCACCGTCTTCATCTTCGACATCTCGTCGAATCGGTTATTCAGAATGGGTATAAACCCGGACTTTCTGAATATCCCACGTATATGATAAGAAAATGTTACACAAACGCAGCAAACGCCTCATTCCAATTCAGAATATTCTTTTATTCACCAAAATCACATTCTTAGGGAAAGGTTCCCTTTAATTTTATCCAAGATAAATTCTTCTAAATTTATTCTATAATCTTCCTTTGGATATCATTTCAAACTAGTCGGGATTAACGAACCACACCGAAGTAATTATTTATTTTATTTCCCAATCCCAACCTATATATCCCATGGAGAAAACTGGTAATACTCCACATCTAACACCACGGCGTTATCGGTAAAATTAATTACAATTTCACGTTCAAATCTAATTAAAGATTTAACTATCGCTTTGGAGCAAAACTGGTGATACTCCACTCTCGATCACTTTTCAGATTTGATAATTTAAATTATCAATTCACATTTTAATCTAATTAAAGATTCATTAAAATTCCACTTAGTTCTAATCTTCTCAAAAATCGATATCTTGCCTTTAACTGGGTTAAAGAACCAATGTCTTCTAAAACACGATTCACGGTAAACCCAAATCACATTTGATATTAAATACAAGGCTCTGAATAGAAAATATATCGGCTTATATTCAATATCAAATTCTGAAACCAACATATATCGTATTGGAAATAACGATATAAGATATATCTTTCAAATTCACATAACAATATCTGTATAGTCCCGAAATCCAACATCGAAATATCCCGAAGATAATTTCGATTCAACTCCAGTCCAATCCACGTATTGGGAATATTGATTATTTTTAAAATCACTTTCAAATTCAATTTATTTATTTCAAAAATAAATTGATTTTAATTCTAGTTCAAAACTAGTTTATTTCGATAAAAATCTATTTTTATCTTTTCAAATGTGGAATTCTCCAGCTCAATTCTTTCCAATCCATATATTATGATTTTATACAAATTATAGATATTTTTAATAATTTTATCAAGGCCCGTACAGTCGATTTCCAACAACGGCCATCGAACTGCACTTACAGCGACCTTTTTCAAATTTGATTTGGACATAATTCCAAATCCAACCGTTAGATTTCAAATTTCTAATATTCAGTGGAAAGCTCTTTTTGATATGAACCCAACGGTTCCGGTTTTAGGAGAATCCGACGGTCGGATCTCCCGCAACGTCAATTCGAAGTTAATGGTCGAAATTCACGAACTACCGCGGCGCGGCGCGTTCTATTCAGGCCATTATATATATATAATATATATATATATATATATATTATATATATTTCATCGATTTCCTTTTAAAACGTATTTTATAAATCGCTTTAAATTCGTTTTCAAAACCATTTCAACTTCATCTTCAATTTCAAATCGATTTGATTTCAATTCAATTCGAATTCATTTCTATTTTATTTAATTCGAATTCAAAACGATTTCAATTCGTTTTTAATTCAATTACAATTTAATTCAATTTGAATTCATTTCTATTCAATTCCAATTCAAATTCACTTTCTATTCAATTTGAATTCATTTCTATTCAATTCCAATTCAAATTCACTTTCTATTCAATTTGAATCGAATTCATTTCAAATTGATTCCATAAAATTTCAATTTGAATTTTATTCTAATTTAATTTGAATTTCATTTCAAAATTTTAAATTTGGAAATCACTTTTCAATATTCATTATAAAATGAATAAAATCGATATAAATATCGTTCACGTCAAAATAACGCATCTCTAATCAACACGGCTTTATATTTTTCAAAAACTTCTTTATTCTATTCAACAAATGAATATTTATTCTATTCATCACATGAATCTATATTTCTTTCAACACATGACTATTTTTGTTATGTAAAATATTTTATAAAACTATGGTATCTATCGTTTGATTTTATTTAGACTCCACCGTGAAGTAGTTCTAATTTTAAAAATGATAAATATGTGAATTTTATTATTTAAAATATTTTACTCAACACACGGTTATTTTCAACACATGAACAACGTCAACACATGATTATTTTTATATTCAACATATGAATCTTCTTTTATAATATTCATTATTTTCCCGATTGGAATGAGGCCCAATCAATCACCATATAATGTTAATTATATGGATTCCATACAACACATGTATATAATAACATTGAAAAATAATCATCCATCAACCAAAGTGCACTACACTGTATAAGCATCAAATATAGATATCTAACGCTTATAACAGCCTGTCAATCAATCGATCGACATCTTTAATCAATCAGGATGAGTGAACTTCAAATTTCATCCCAACACCCGTGTGGGGTTTCAAATCAACAAACACGGATTTTATTCGTGCAGTTGGGCGATGTGTAAAATTTATCGACCCAATCAATGTCCTTCAAATAGGTGTACATAAACAAACCGTCCGGTTTGTAAATGAATATCTTATTTTATTCACTTCCACATTAAAAATTATATTTTTAACGATAAAATATTTTATTTCAACACATGAATTTCTATTCAGTTCATTTACACAATAAAAATGATATTTTTATTTTTCTAACATATTTTAGAAAATTTCGGCGGCATAACGACACGATACTAGAAACGGGACGAGGCCTAGCCTTATCCCCGGTCTAGTGAAGGCCCACGCCATTCACACATCAATCAAATCCATTTTATTTCACCAAACAATTCAATTCAATCAAATAATCTAACTATTTTTTTTTGCAATCAAACAAACAAGTCCATGGTCTGTGGACGATTGTGTCGGGTGCTACTAAGCACCGTTTGCATCCTAGTATATATATATATAACTTAGAAAAAGAAATTGAAAGGTGAGAAATTCTCACCAATAGCTATCCAACTTCACGACACTTCAAATGTAGAAGTCTTCGTCGTTCTCGCCTTTTTATCACCTTCGTTGCCCGTAGCCACTACATATATAAAAATCACACATTTTTATATTTTATGTCTTTAACATAAAAATCACATTTTTATTTGTTCACTTTCAATTTAAAAATCATATTTTTATAATCGCTTCATACATTTAAAAATCGAATTTTCACTTCGCTATTCAATATGTAAAAATGGAATTTTTACTTTGCTATTCAATATATAAAAATCGAATTTATATTTCGCTATTCAATATATAAAAATCAAATTTTTATTTCGCTATTCAATATATAAAAATCGAATTTTTAATTCGATGTCATATAGATAAAAATTCTATTTTTATCACGCAATTCTTCATATAAAGATTTCGCCTTTTTCAATTTAAAAATCTCGCCTTTTTTAATTTAAAAATCTCTTCTTTTTCAATTTAAAAATCTCTTCTTTTTCAATTTAAAAATCTCTTCTTTTTTAATTTAAAAATCTCTTCTTTTTTATCGTTAATAAAAATCCAACCTTTCTATCATTATAAATCATATTTTTTATAAGGTAAATAAAAAAAGAAATAAAACAAAATCAGAGGACACACAAAAACCTAGGGTTTCGAATGTTGGAGCTCACTGGGGCTCGTCGGAATTGCTGGTTTAGTGGGGGCGCTTCGCAGGTGGGGCGCCGGAGCAGGAGGGTGGCGGAGCATGGTCAGGCAGCTGCGGAAGCTTCTGGCGGGTCTCACGATGGCGCGGTGACGGGCCCGTGGTGCTGGAGTTCGCGATTGGGGCGGAGTGTCGTCGGCGCGGGGCGATGAAGGATCGGAGAGAGGGGGGTCTGCGGTGGCTCCCGCCGCCGGCGATGGCGATTTGAGGGGGGGAGGGGGACGATTGGCAACGTCGTGGGTTTTTTTATTTTTTGAATCTGAAATAAAAACGATTGAAGGGGGGGCCAGGTTAAGAAGAAAAGGGAAGGGGGAATATTTTTTTATTTATTTAATTATTTTATTTTTCACTAAAAAGCAACTTTTATTTTCGACCTCAAAACGAGGCCCACCGCCTGTCGTCCATAGCGTTTTACCCCCATTCAAAACACAATGGGATATGTATCGTAAGCTGATTCGATCTTTTGAATCAGTTTTCGTCAAAATCTACATATAACTCTATATATTGAATTTGAACGCGCATTTCAATTTACCGGGGTCACATACTAACTCTAAAAATTGCAGAAAAATATTTTCTAGCTTCGTATTGACGATACGGTCCTAACAAAACTAGTTTCGTCGAATTCTGAGACTGTTGGAAAAATGGCCATTTTCCAGTCGATTAAAATCAACTAAAACTGGTCAAACGCGTTTTCCTTTGCCACGCTCACATATTGATTCGAAAAATTATGAAATTTGAAACCTAGCAATAATTTAACATCACGGACCCAACAAAAGTGGTTTCGTCGAAATCCGAGGTCGTTTGCAAAATTCCCATTTTTAAGGGCCTGAATTCCATAGCGACTATTCAGAATTTTCAACTGGACATATCTTTTGATTCCCGCTATGAAATCTCAATTTTTCGGATTCGTTGGAAAGATATCATCAATTAGATCCTACTGTTTTCAGTTTTACTAAAATCCGGATTGTTTTGCACCCGGTACATTCAATTGAAGTTTGAAATCGAATTATCGAGCTACCGCGCCATTTTCAATTCTATTTACAATTATATATAAATATTTATATTCTAACGACGACGTATATAATATATACATTCTAATTCTATTCAAAATAAATTTCTCGTCGATATTATTTAAAATAATCTATTTTAAATATTCAAAATTCATTAAAACTGCCAAAATAAAAAATTTAAACTGGCCCAGAATTTCCGGGTTATTACAATCTCCCCCACTTAAAACTTTTCGTCCCCGAAAAGGAACAAAGTCGAAAGTGGTTTGATCAATCAGCTCTACGTTCGATCTGGCTTCCATTCTCTAACTTTTCAGTTTCTGAGAATTTTCAAATTTTCAAAAATTTGGCTAACACCCTAAATTTTCGAAATTTTTTGCCATAACCTCCCCTGCACCGGGAGCCACGGGAAAATCCCGAAATTGCCATACAGGCCTTCTGATCTCAAAAAGAAAAAGAAAAAGCCAAGCGGCTAGCCAATAGGCTCATAAAATCATCATCACCCAAACAAAATAGGAAATTATGGTAAACATGTACCTATTTGTCGGGCGAACAAATTTTATTCTTCGGCTCTAGCCTCCTTGCTATGACCTGTTCAATGTAAGTATATGTATATGCAAGCAAATGCAACCAATTTTCAATACAGTTCAATATTTGGTTCAATTAGGCATAATGGTTCAAAATTATCAAACAAATAAACAAACAACACAAACATCAATCAATTAGTGAATTAACGTTTCAAATTCATAATTTTGATATATATACAAAAATCATGTTTTTGATGCCAATTCACAACAATGTGTTCTAGCTATATTAGTTTTGGTTCTCACACCAGTCTAATGGAAACATATAGAAAGCACACCTTTGAAACACGAAACTAATTACTAATGATGACGCGTCAATCATCAGAATCAGGTCCAGGCGACTAGAGTGTGATTCTATATCTATCCAGTATATTAAAACTTCGAATATACGTTCATGACGCGTATATACAAAACCTTTATATATTGGATTGTCCATATTCAAAATAAATAAATAATCAAATACGTTTAAAACGATCCAAAATTCAAAACAAAATTGTTTTCATTTGAAAAATATACTCTTCACACTCGTTCTAGGATGCTACTGATCCTATCTCTAACGAGTCATTCTAATTGGATATTACTAATCCAATATCTGATGAATTCTTTCGTATGGTTCTAATGTGTCTTGTTCTCGAGCTCTGTAAACCAAAGCTCTGATACCAAACTGAGAGGACCCGTAACTTCCCCGTGAAGGAAAGAGCGGATACTTTGAGAACAATACACAAATGGAACGCAAACGGAAGAACATTTCATTGTTATTACAACAATTCCATCAGATACAAGAATATACAGAGTATAAATGAATAAATTACATTCAATAAATATCAGAGATTACAATAAATTACATTGCAGCGGAAAGATATACAAAACACAACTGAAGGTGATACACGGATACAGAGCTTCCCGAGCATCGTTCCAGCTGTAAATCAGGACCCTGTGGATATAAATCTGCAAAACCAAATCTACTAGCTGCCCGTGTGGAAAATAGGGGCACCCAGAGTTTAGGTTAAAACAATAAACTCCAGGTCAGTCATGTGACTGGTGTGAGAACTAAAACAGTTATAATTCTTTATTTTAAAGTTCGGTAAATCAAGGGACCACGCCGTATAACACGGAATGGGTTTCCTCCCAAGAATACCAGTGCATAAAACAAATAGCGCAATGCTAAATAAAGGAAAATGAAGCTGTTATAAGACCCAGGTCCCATCACACAATGCAACGCAAGCCGGAGGATAGGGTTTTTACCTTATAACAGCCAAAGCATGCTTGATACGTTTAAAACACATTATTTGATACTATTATAGGTGTATAGTGTCAAAACAATTTCACATCATAAATATCAATCATAGGCGGCATTAATGACCCATACCACTATGTCGCCATACTAGGTTCTACAAATAAAACCGCACTATCACGTATTGGAAATTGGACTTCCGTCATGAGTCGAGGCAAGGGGCAAGCTCCTCTCCGCGTTCGAGACACTCTAGCAAATGTCTCAGGACCCCACTATGATCCTTGGATCTTCAGGGCCGGTCCTCTCTTACTTTTGAGGATTAGTTATTCCTAAACACACGTTTCCCGGTCCTTACAGACCTATATCCGAGGCGCCTCGCATTCCAACAACCACACAGGTGAAAAGTATATAAATGTCAGGGCTGGTAGGTCACTGACACCACCCTAGCTAGAAAGAAACGTCGTGCTCTCCCTGTAGTCACTATCCCGTTTTTGACTCATACCGAGGTGTGAGGCTGGCGAATTCACGTTATACACAAAGCTAAGCCACACAGGCCGTGCTTTGATCATCAACCACAAGACTTTGCTTTTCAATAGAAGCCCTGATCAATTGCCACTTACGCGTGCCACACTGGCAATTCACTCCATGCGACTGATGTCCATCGATATACAACCTCCGAGCTCGTACGTCTCAGAGAAGGGCGTTAAGTAAGAGAATAAATTCTCCGCCGCCAAACAGGTGTATATTTAATAGAGATCAATCAACACAGAATAAAATCCAATGTCAGACACACAATCCATTTACAAGTTCGTTCTGGATCTGAACGAAACCGGAGGCACTTTCCTCGCATATCCATCGATCTCCAAGTACGTCTGGACGATCACCAACTGTTTCCCTCATCTTGGGTGTACAGCCCAATCAAGATCATCAGTAATCACCCAAACGATGTGAAGACTTGCGGTCTTCAACCACCGTCTTCATCTTCGAAATCTCGTCGAATCGGTTATTCAAAATGGGTATAAACCCTGCCTTTCTGAATAACCCACGTATATGATAAGCAAATGTTACACAAACGCAACAAACGCCTCATTCCAATTCAGAATATTCTTTTATTCACCAAAATCACATTCTTAGGGAAAGGTTCCCATTAATTCTATCCAAGATAAATTCTTCTAAATTTATTCTATAATCTTCCTTTGGATATCATTTCAAACTAGTCGGGATTAACGAACCACACTGAAGTAATTATTTATTTTATTTCCCAATCCCAACCTATATATCCCATGGAGAAAACTGGTAATACTCCACATCTAACACCACGGCGTTATCGGTAAAATTAATTACCATTTCACGTTCAAATCTAATTAAAGATTTAACTATCGCTTTGGAGCAAAACTGGTGATACTCCACTCTCGATCACTTTTCAGATTTGATAATTTAAATTATCAATTCACATTTTAATCTAATTAAAGATTCATTAAAACTCCACTTAGTTTTAATCTTCTCAAAAATCGATATGTTGCCTTTAAGTGGGTTAAAGAACCAATGTCTTCTAAAACACGATTCACGGTAAACCCAAATCACATTTGATATTAAATACAAGGCACTGAATAGAAAATATATCGGCTTATATTCAATATCAAATTCTGAAACCAACATATATCGTATTGGAAATAACGATATAAGATATATCTTTCAAATTCCCATAACAATATCTGTATATTCCCGAAATCCAACATCGAAATATCCCGAAGATAATTTCGATCCAACTCCAGTCCAATCCACATATTGGGAATATTGATTATTTTTAAAATCACTTTCAAATTCAATTTATTTATTTCAAAAATAAATTGATTTTAATTCTAGTTCAAAACTAGTTTATTTCGATAAAAATCTATTTTTATCTTTTCAAATGTGGAATTCTCCAGCTTAATTCTTTCCAATCCATATATTATGATTTTATACAAATTATAGATATTTTTAATAATTTTATCAAGGCCCGTACAGTCGATTTCCAACAACGGCCATCGAACTGCACTTACAGCGACCTTTTTCAAATTTGATTTGGACAAAATTCCAAATCCAACCGTTAGATTTCAAATTTCTAATATTCATTGGAAAGCTCTTTTCGATACGAACCCAACGGTTCCGGTTTTAGGAGAATCCGACGGTCGGATCTCCCGCAACGTCAATTCGAAGTCAATGGTCGAAATTCACGAACTGCCGCGGCGCGGCGCGTTCTATTCAGGCCATTATATATATAATATATATATATATATTATATATTTCGTCGATTTCCTTTTAAAACGTATTTTATAAATCGCTTTAAATTCGTTTTCAAAACCATTTCAACTTCATCTTCAATTTCAAATCGATTTGATTTCAATTCAATTCGAATTCATTTCAATTTTATTTAATTCGAATTCAAAACGATTTCAATTCGTTTTTAATTCAATTTCAATTTGAATTCATTTCTATTCAATTCCAATTCAAATTCACTTTCTATTAAATTTGAATTCATTTCTATTCAATTCCAATTCAAATTCACTTTCTATTCAATTTGAATCGAATTCATTTCAAATTGATTCCATAAAATTTCAATTTGAATTTTATTCTAATTTAATTTGAATTTCATTTCAAAATATTAAATTTTGAAATCACTTTTCAATATTCATTATAAAATGAATAAAATCGATATAAATATCGTTCGCGTCAAAATAACGCATCTCTAATCAACACGGCTTTATATTTTTCAAAAACTTCTTTATTCTATTCAACAAATGAATATTTATTCAATTCAACACATGAATCTATATTTCTTTCAACACATGACTATTTTTTTTATGTAAAATATTTTATAAAACTATGGTATCTATCGTATGATTTTAATTAGACTCCACCGTGAAGTAGTTCTAATTTTAAATATGATAAAGATGTGAATTTTATTATTTAAAATATTTTACTCAACACACGGATATTTTCAACACTTGATTATTTTTATATTCAACACATGAATCTTCTTTTATAATATTCATTATTTTCCCGATTGGAATGAGGCCCAATCAATCACCATATAATGTTAATTATATGGATTCCATACAACACATGTATATAATAACATTGAAAAATAATCATCCATCAACCAAAGTGCACTACACTGTATAAGCATCAAATATAGATATCTAACGCTTATAACAGCCTGTCAATCAATCGATCGACATCTTTAATCAATCAGGATGAGTGAACTTCAAATTTCATCCCAACACCCGTGTGGGGTTTCAAATCAACAAACACGGATTTTATTCGTGCAGTTGGGCGATGTGTAAAATTTATCGACCCAATCAATGTCCTTCAAATAGGTGTACATAAACAAACCGTCCGGTTTGTAAATGAATATCTTATTTTATTCACTTCCACGTTAAAAATTATATTTTTAACGATAAAATATTTTACTTCAACACATGAATTTCTATTCAGTTCATTTACACAATAAAAATGATATTTTTATTTTTCTAACATATTTTAGAAAATTTCGGCGGCATAACGGCACGATACTAGAAACGGGACGAGGCCTAGCCTTATCCCCGGTCTAGTGAAGGCCCACGCCATTCACACATCAATCAAATCCATTTTATTTCACCAAACAATTCAATTCAATCAAATAATCTAACTATTTTTTTTTACAATCAAACAAACAAGTCCATGGTCTGTGGACGATTGTGTCGGGTGCTACTAAGCACCGTCTGCATCCTAGTATATATATAACTTAGAAAAAGAAATTGAATGGTGAGAAATTCTCACCAATAGCTATCCAACTTCACGACACTTCAAATGTAGAAGTCTTCGTTGTTCTCGCCTTTTTATCACCTTCGTTGCCCGTAGCCACTACATATATAAAAATCACACATTTTTATATTTTATGTCTTTAACATAAAAATCACATTTTTATTTGTTCACTTTCAATTTAAAAATCATATTTTTATAATCGCTTCACACATTTAAAAATCTAATTTTCACTTCGCTATTCAATATGTAAAAATGGAATTTTTACTTTGCTATTCAATATATAAAAATCGAATTTTTATTTTGCTATTCAATATATAAAAATCAAATTTTTATTTCGCTATTCAATATATAAAAATCGAATTTTTACTTCGATGTCATATAGATAAAAATTCTATTTTTTCACGCAATTCTTCATATAAAGATTTCGCCTTTTTCAATTTAAAAATCTCGCCTTTTTCAATTTAAAAATCTCTTCTTTTTCGATTTAAAAATCTCGCCTTTTTCAATTTAAAAATCTCTTCTTTTTTATCGTTAATAAAAAACCAACCTTTCTATCATTATAAATCATATTTTTTTTATAAGGTAAATAAAAAAAGAAATAAAATAAAATCAGAGGACTCACAAAAACCTAGGGTTTCGAATGTTGGAGCTCACTGGGGCTTGTAACACCCCGTGAATTCTATAACCCTGAAATCCATAAATTAAAGTATAATTAATTTGAAATAAAAGAACTAAGGGAAACGGGATACGCCATTGCGTTCGTCTCAGAAAAATACGCGAAATAGAGTTCGAGTTTTCGAAAAACGGAGTCCGTATGAAGAAGATATGGCCTTCGGAAGTTTTGAATTAAATTTAAAATTCAAACAGAATAAAATAATTAAAAATCGGGCCCAATGGGCCAGGGCGGATAAACACCCGCCTAGGCCACCCAGGTCGACTGGGCTGTCGACCTGGGCTACCCATGTCGACAGGGCTGTCGACAGCCCTGTTGACAGGGGTGTCGACCTGGTCGAGCCCAGCCAACCTGGCTGGCCAGGTCTGTGTGTGGTCGATTTTCTGTGGTCTGCTTTGTCATTAGGGCTAGGTGGCAAGTTTTGATTGGTCTCTCTATCGAATGAATGGCTACGATCAATCCAAGCAACATCAATGGTCCTAATCAGTTCCTAACCTCTATATAAACAACCCTAGACTAAACCCTAATCTATTCATTCAAAAATAAGATCATAGCCGCCATGTTGCTGAGGAACGACAAAGAGTAGCCGCCAACTAGAGAGAGAATTAGGAGGAAAGTTCTAAAGCCTAAAGCAATTCAAGCAACCTAAGCAAATCAATTCAACAAAGGAATTTGCGTCTTCAATTCATAAATTAGAGAATTCGCCGCAACGATTGTAAGTAGAGTATTACTTTGGTATGAGTAAACAATTGTGTTGGTTTGCATGCTTGAATTGTGGCAATAAAGTTATTCATATTTGTGCGTTCTTATCAATTTGAAATATTATATACGTTTGGATATTCTTGAATTATGTTATTCATGTTATAAAGAACTACATGCGGTAGTTCTATGCAAGTATACGTTTGGAATATTTCGCAAATTATGTAATCCATGTTGAAGCTACATGTATGTAGTTGATTTAAATTCATGCAAGTTTGGGGTTTTGCTACTATGCCATCATGAAGTATATTTTTGTGCATAAATCATTTCGTAAGTAATTGGAACAAGTTTGGTTATTATCCATATGAAATTATGTTGAGAATTTGGCATCATGTAATAAGCCATGCTTTTGTACTAGAAAAATCTATTTGCAAACTTATGAATATGACTAGGCTATGATTGATAATTTGCATAATTGAAATTGTCAACAAGAAGTATATGATGACATATGTGGTACATAGCTAGGTTAGGTTCAAATCCCTTTTTGCAAGTTTACTTGACTAAAATAAGAATCATGATTTCATGTTAGAAATATTTATGCCATGGTTATGTGAACAAATACTTATGCCATGCTTGTGTTTGACATTATGCCATGCTTATGTTTGACATTATGCCATGCTTATGTTAGAAATATTTATGCCATGCTTATGTTTGACATTATGCCTAAATAAAAGTATAGGTTCATGTTGTAGTTGTAACTATGTGTCAATAATGATACCCAATTTATATTCTTATCTCAACTACAAGTTTACATGCTTTGATTCATGTCACCTATGCTTTATGACCAAAGTATATGTCACTACTATGCAAGTACACCAGTTTCTATTTTGTATTTCCAACGTCATATTGCAAGTTCATGCGCTCACATTCCCCTTTCCGTGTATGTAATCACGCTTTAAGCCTCCCCTTTTCGCATGGCTAAATTGGGCTTTAAAAGGCTAAGCCCAATATATATGTAATAAACGGACGTGTAAAACAGGGGAAAACAACGTTGGGTTAAAATTAATTAATGAATGAAAATATAAAATAGAAGGGCCCAAATTCAAGTATGGGTTGGGCCCATGATTGTTGTAACCTTTACACCATTAATTTAATAATGGGCCGCAAATATTTACATATAAGAAATAAAGAAGAATGACAAAATATGTAAATGTAGAAAATACGATGTGTTTAACCCGAGGTTGGATTGAGTTGTGATGTAAACCTGCCCGGAACCGCCCGGCTGTTCAGTAGTCACAACAATACCTATCCAATGTGGGAGGTTAAACATGGAGCCCAATAAGGACCCGAGGTTAGACTGAGTTGTGGCGTAAGACTGCCCGGAACCAACCGGCAACAGGCAGCCACAACAATACCTGTCTAATGTGAGAGGTCAGGGCCTTAATAAGACAATTAAGGCTGAGTCAGGATTGATGGGATTAAGTGAACTAAAGACTTAATCAAAATGGAACATGCTAAACTAAACGGACTGGTGGGGTTAGGTTAGAAAAACACTTAACCAACTTAGCATGTTGGCTAGAGATAGAAAACCTAGTAACGGGGGACCCTTTTCAGCAGTAACCCTAGAAGGTGTATCAGGATACCCTAAAACTAGGCAGGGTGGGGCACGATTACTGGGCTGATTGTAAGAGGTCAAATCGACGGCGGTGGTGTAGCAGTGTAGGTTCTAACGGGGTGCGGGCGTGCACACACTCCGGCGCAGAAAAATAAGGCACTGGACACCAGTAGCATACCTGTGCATTCTAAGGTTGTGTCGGGTGGCCACTATGGGACTTGATACACCCCATGGTGGGACCAGCATAGGTAACTACAACATCGGGGGCCGTAAGACACATGTAACTATGCGAGTAGGAGCCGATCATCATAGGATAGATCACATCACCCTGATTATGGGGTGCCAGTTGGAAACTAGTTTATATGGGTTCAGAGATTAACATGGGGTACGATAGTATATTCGACCCTAGACAACTTAACCAAGTTTATAGTGCATGCCCACTTCTTGTTTATACTTATCATACCCAGTTCTTTATTCATAGACAAAATAGTACTAGACTTACTCAGGCTTTATGTCTGACTCTACTTTTCTTTCGTCTTCTTTCTTCCGTTTCCCCCCCCCCCCCAGGTCCTCAGGGAGGGAACACAGCAGCTTGACCAACCTCAACATCCAGCTTGAAGAAGAGAAATGTATTGCTTGGACTTTCCTGTTTTGAACTATGGCTTTGGACAATCCACTATGGGGCTTTTGCAGTTTATCTATGTTTTATTTATGCTTCTTTAAATAATGTACTCAAGACAGATTATGAAAGTGTTATGTTATGTTTTTGGAAAGGATGTTGTTGTAACACGTATTTGACTTTATGAAATAAAGTTTGTTGTTCTTCCGCTGTTTACAAATATGTGTTCTTATATCTGTCTTGTATATCTGTGACTTGTACTTATAAACCTCCACCAAAATTAGGGCATTCCCTTTGAGAGTGACCCTAACGGAGGTAGGGTGTTTCACTTGGTATCAGAGCATGGGTTTACCAGATAAGATAAAAAGTTTTGAAAAAAAAGAAAATTATTTTCAAAAAGGAAATTTAAAGAAGCATTTTTAAAAGAAAAATGTTATTTTATTTTAAAAAGGCAAAGTCCACTCCCCAAAGCCATAGGTGCTATCTCTTATCCTTCGTTTTGAATCTATCCTTTTTGTTTCAGCATGTCCCAAGAACTTAACTTGCCGGAAGGGGTGCCAATACCTGGTTGGTTTAGACGGTTCTTAGAGGCAAGGGCCACTCAGCCAGGTCCTACCGTTCCTCCTCCCCCAGCTGAAGGAAATCATCCAGCTGCAGCAGCACCTTTTCCTCCACCTCCTCCACGGGGAAACACGTTTGCTAAGATATGTAAAGATTTTAAAGCTATGGGAGGAAGGGATTTCCATGGAACTGAGTCCTTCGTAGCAGCTAGAAATTGGCTGAAAGAAACTGAGGACCTATTCATCATCTTTGAGGTAGAAGATAGACAAAAAGTACAGTTGGCAGTGTGGCTATTGAAGGGCGAGGCTTCCTACTGGTGGGAAGTCACTAATGCTGAAAGACCAGTGGAGACATGGGAGGACTTTAGGGCAAGGTTTGAGACTAAATTTCTCTCAGATGCGGAAAGAAGTTTGCAGTTGGAAAAATTCTTATTTCTTAAGCAAGGGGACAAGACGGTCAGAGAGTATGTGAATCAGTTCGATGAGCTGGCTAGGTTTGGGCTTGACCTAGTCAACACCCCGCACAAGAAGGCTCTCCGTTTCGTCAAAGGGTTAAATGAGCCATTACACAGTTTGGCCATGACCCATATACCCATGGGAGCCACGTATGAAAGATTGGTGCAAATGGCATTGCTGAATGAAGAGGATAAGGGCAAGAAGAAAGAGGGTTTGCAGCCCAAGAAGATAGACTTTAAGAAGGGCGGGAAAGGCAACAAAGAGAAGAGGAAGTGCAATTTCTGTGGCAAAGTGGGGCACTTAGTAAAGGACTGCCGGAAAAAGAAGGCTAAGGAGAATGGTGGGTGCTTTTCTTGCGGTGAGACGGGCCACAGGGCTAAGGACTGCCCAAAGAAATGAGGACAGGGGCAGAGGGCTGGATCCACCCCAGGGGCACAGGTTCATGTGCTGGAAGCGCCACCTCTGCAACAGCGAGGTATAAATACTTCTGTAGAAAGTGTAGTTTATCTTTATGATCACCCCGTTCGCACTTTATTTGATTCTGGCGCATCACACTCCTTTATCTCGTCTGCTTTAGTAGAATCTCTGCACCTAAAAACTAGTATGGTAGAGGACCCCTTAATTGTTTCAAACCCAATTGGGGGCCCAGCTCATTTGTCTATGATCTGTGTGGGATTGAAAATTTCTATTCTAAGCGTAGAATTTCCATGTAGTGCCTTTGTTTTGGGCTTTTCGGGTTATGGTTTGATTTTGGGTATGGATTGGCTATCCAGTAATGGGGCCATCCTTGATTGTGAGAAAAGGGTTGTTAGGCTCCTAACCCAGTTCGGTAATACTTTGGAAATTTCTTGTAATCCCTCGTACGCGGTTATGCTTAGTTACCTTGAATCGCTAGATGCCTCTGTTGAAAATTTGCAATCAGTTAAAGTGGTCCGGGAATATCCGGATGTCTTCGAAGAGGTGAAGGGCTTGCCTCCGAAGAGGGGAATAGACTTCCGCATATATCTTGTAGATAATGCAAAGCCCGTTGCGTTGCCCGTTAGACATATGGCTCCACGAGAAAGGAAAGAGCTCAGTAAACAGATTAAAGAGCTTCTAGAAAAGGGGTTCATTAGGAGGAGCATTTCAGAATGGGGCGCTCTAGTGGTGTTCGCTACAAAGGCGGATGGTTCACTCCGTCTATGTGTTGACTATAGGGAGCTCAACAAGCTAACGAAAAAGAATAGGCACCCTCTCCCTAGAATTGACGATTTGTTTGACCAGCTTGTAGGAGCGTCTGTTTTCTCCCAACTCGATTTAGCAACCGGTTTTCATCAGCTAAGGGTGGCTGAAGATAACATCGATAAAACGGCGTTTAGAACCCCAGACGGCTTCTTTGAATGGCTTGTCATGCCTTTCGGCTTGACAAATGCACCCGCTTACTTCGTGGACCTGATGAGTAGAGTATTTAGAGATTTCCTCAACAAATTCGTAGTGGTCTTCGTAGATGATATCCTTATCTTCTCAAAGAGTGAAGAGGAACATGCTCAACACTTAAGGGCAATCATGGAAACTTTGCGAGTCCATCAACTAAAAGCCAAATTCTCCAAATTCCACTTTTGGAGAGAAGAAGTGAGGTTCCTTGGGCACATAATATCCAAACAAGGGTTAGCAGTGGACCCTGCGAAGGTAGTGGCGGTACAAGATTGGAAGACACCAAGGAATGCAACTGAGGTCCGAAGCTTTCTAGGACTAGCAGGCTTCTATCGAAAGTTCATAAGGGATTTTGCGAAAATCTCAGCTCCGCTCACGAAATTGACTAAGAAGAATCTAGTGTTCAATTGGGACTTGGATTGCGAGTTTGCTTTCCAACGACTGAAAAGGGCTCTCACAACAGCCCCAGTTTTGACGCTGCCAGATGGGAGCAAGATGTTCACTGTTTATACGGATGCATGTGGGACAGGGCTAGGCGCCGTCTTAATGCAAGAAGGAAGGGTAGTAGCTTATGGCGGGAGGCAATTGAAAGTACACGAAAGGAACTACCCAACCCACGATCTTGAGTTAGCCGCCATCGTCTTTGCACTCAAGTCTTGGCGACACTATCTCCTAGGTGAGAAGTTCGAACTTTACACTGACCATAAATCGTTGAAATATCTTTTCTCGCTGAAGGATCTTAACTTGAGGCAACAAAGGTGGATGGAGTTTCTTGCCTCGTACGATTTTGAAATCTCCTACATTCCGGGCAAAGGCAACGTAGTGGCAGACGCGTTGAGCCGAAAGAAATTGACCCTAAGCCCGTTGTTTGTTGAAAGACAAAGCCTAGAGTTTATAGCCAGCTTCGGCTTTAGGCCTTCCTCCGATTTCGTACCAGGCTTGCTAGCATCTCTCGAAGTGCGCCCAACTTTAGTGGATTCAGTAGGGACAACACAACGCGAAGACCCTCAGCTTGTGGAAATAATTGATAGGCTAATTAGGGGTGAGACTTCAAGTCACCTCAACAGATACTCCATTGACGAAAAAGGTTTACTAAGGCGAGACGGAAGACTATGCGTCCCACAGACCAAAGATTTAGTAAGGAAGGTTCTAGAGGAAGCACATCACTCCAAGATGACGATACACCCAGGCGGAGATAAAATGTACAAAGACATAAAAAGGACTTTCTTCTGGAACGGCATGAAAAAGGACGTGGCAGAGTTCGTTTCTAAGCGTATGGTGTGCCAACAGGTTAAGGCGGAACAGAAAAAGCCTGGCGGACTGCTACATCCTCTGGAGGTCCCACAGTGGAAGTGGGATAGACTCTCAATGGACTTCATCGATGGGCTGCCTAGGTCTAGGAGAGGCAACACTAGCATTTGGGTAATAGTGGATAGGCTTACTAAAAGCGCCCACTTTTTACCTGTCAAAAGTAAAAGAACTGCCTCATCCCTAGCATCACTTTACCTTAAAGAAATCGTTCGACTCCATGGAATACCATCTAGCATTGTTAGTGACCGAGACCCCATCTTCACCAGTGAGTTTTGGAGGAGTCTGCAAGAAGCAGTAGGAACACAGTTATGCTTAAGCACAGCCTATCATCCCCAAACCGACGGCCAAACGGAGAGAGTAAACAGAGTTTTGGAAGACCTTCTAAGACTATGCGTCCTTGACTTCGGAGGGACATGGGAAGACCACCTTCCTTTGGTGGAATTTGCCTACAACAACAGCTATCAAACAACCATCGGAATGGCGCCCTTCGAAGCTTTATATGGAAGACCGTGCCGATCGCCCACTTGTTGGTGGGAGTCCACGGATAAGCTCAACTTGGACCAGACATGATCCGAGAGACTTCAGAGAAAGTAGACTTAATACGAAGAAGGATGAAGACGGCCCAAGACAAACAAAAGTCCTATGCCGACAAGAGGAGGACCGACCTTGAATTCGAGGTTGGAGACAGAGTTTTTCTCAAGGTATCACCGCTAAGAAACGTTATTCGCTTTGGAACCACAGGAAAGCTAGCACCAAGGTTCGTAGGGCCATTCCCTATCATCGAGAAAATTAGGAAAATGGCCTATAGATTAGAGCTACCCGAGAAGTTGGCTGGAGTCCACAACGTTTTTCACGTTTCACATCTCCGAAAATGTCTACATGAGTCTGCTGAAGTGGTAGAGCCAAATATACTCGAAGAGGCCGAAGTGGAACGCGAAGCAACCATAAGAAAAGTTCCAACCCGCATCGTAGGAACGGAAGTGAAGAAGCTACGCAACCGCGAAGTCAAGCTCGTCAAAGTTCAGTGGAGCGACGCCGAGGGAGACGCGACTTGGGAAACTGAAGCTAGAATACGTACTGCCTACCCTTTTCTGTTCGAGGGTACATCCTTGATCTTTCTTTTTCCTTAAGTTGCGCTTTTATCTATCTTTTAGGTATATTTCCTCGACCGTATCTTTTAGGTAGAAAACCTTTGGATGAAAACATGTAGTTGAAACATGTTATGGATGATGGTTGCAAGTGGTTGCAAGTGATTGCTAGTGGTCGCTCGTGGTTGCATATACACACACAATCTAGGTTTTAGATCGGCTCAGTCACTTCATATTGCATATGCATATATGTTTGCATTCGTATATGGTTGAACATTAATGTGTTGTCATATGGATGTTGCATTTGTATTGAATGGTTGTGCACTCATGTAGAATTAAGAATAGGAAAATTTGCATACATAATGGATTCATGGCACTTACATAGTTCGCATTAAGGAGGTCAACTGAATCAGTAGACCGCCTGATTTTGCATTAGATAAGTTCATGTACACACACACACTTCGCATATGATCATGAAGCATTAGAAATCTTTTAAGGACAATGGATGCTCGTGTTTGATGGATGAGTAGATGGATGATTGGATGTTAGGATATACATTCCTCCTAACTTGAAGATTTCGGGGACGAAATCCTTTTAAGTGGGGGAGAATGTAACACCCCACGAATTCTATAACTGTGAAATCCATAAATTAAAGTATAATTAATTTGAAATCAAAGAACTAAGGGAAACGGGATACGCCATTGCGTTCGTCTCGGAAAAATACGCGAAATAGAGTCCGAGTTTTCGAAAAACGGAGTCCGTATGAAGAAGATATGGCCTTCAGAAGTTTTGAATTAAATTTAAAATTCAAACAGAATAAAATAATTAAAAATCGGGCCCAATGGGCCAGGGCGGATAAACACCCGCCTAGGCCACCCAGGTCGACTGGGCTGTCAACCTGGGCTACCCATGTCGACAAGGCTGTCGACAGCCCTGTCGACAGGGGTGTCGACCTGGTCGAGCCCAGCCAACCTGGCTGGCCAGGTCTGTGTGTGGTCGATTTTCTGTGGTCTGCTTTGTCGTTAGGGCTAGGTGGCAAGTTTTAATTGGTCTCTCTATCGAATGAATGGCTACGATCAATCCAAGCAACATCAATGGTCCTAATCAGTTCCTAACCTCTATATAAACAACCCTAGACTAAACCCTAATCTATTCATTCAAAAATAAGATCATAGCCGCCATGTTGCTGAGGAACGACAAAGAGTAGCCGCCAACTAGAGAGAGAATTAGGAGGAAAGTTCTAAAGCCTAAAGCAATTCAAGCAACCTAAGCAAATCAATTCAACAAAGGAATTTGCGTCTTCAATTCCTAAATTAGAGAATTCGCCGCAACGATTGTAAGTAGAGTATTACTTTGGTATGAATAAACAATTGTGTTGGTTTGCATGCTTGAATTGTGGCAATAAAGTTATTCATATTTGTGCGTTCTTATCAATTTGAAATATTATATACGTTTGGATATTCTTGAATTATGTTATTCATGTTATAAAGAACTACATGCGGTAGTTCTATGCAAGTATACGTTTGGAATATTTCGCAAATTATGTAATCCATGTTGAAGCTACATGTATGTAGTTGATTTAAATTCATGCAAGTTTGGGGTTTTGCTACTATGCCATCATGATGTATATTTTTGTGCATAAATCATTTCGTAAGTAATTGGAACAAGTTTGGTTATTATCCATATGAAATTATGTTGAGAATTTGGCATCATGTAATAAGCCATGCTTTTGTACTAGAAAAATCTATTTGCAAACTAATGAATATGACTAGGCTATGATTGATAATTTGCATAATTGAAATTGTCAACAAGAAGTATATGATGACATATGTGGTACATAGCTAGGTTAGGTTCAAATCCCTTTTTGCAAGTTTACTTGACTAAAATAAGAATCATGATTTCATGTTAGAAATATTTATGCCATGGTTATGTGAACAAATACTTATGCCATGCTTGTGTTTGACATTATGCCATGCTTATGTTTGACATTATGCCATGCTTATGTTAGAAATATTTATGCCATGCTTATGTTTGACATTATGCCTAAATAAAAGTATAGGTTCATGTTGTAGTTGTAACTATGTGTCAATAATGATACCCAATTTATATTCTTATCTCAACTACAAGTTTACATGCTTTGATTCATGTCACCTATGCTTTATGACCAAAGTATATGTCACTACTATGCAAGTACACCAGTTTCTATTTTGTATTTCCAACGTCATATTGCAAGTTCATGCGCTCACATTCCCCTTTCCGTGTATGTAATCACGCTTTAAGCCTCCCCTTTTCGCATGGCTAAATTGGGCTTTAAAAGGCTAAGCCCAATATATATGTAATAAACGGACGTGTAAAACGGGGGAAAACAACGTTGGGTTAAAATTAATTAATGAATGAAAATATAAAATAGAAGGGCCCAAATTCAAGTATGGGTTGGGCCCATGATTGGTGTAACCTTCACACCATTAATTTAATAATGGGCCGCAAATATTTACATATAAGAAATAAAGAAGAATGACAAAATATGTAAATGTAGAAAATACGATGTGTTTAACCCGAGGTTGGATTGAGTTGTGATGTAAACCTGCCCGGAACCGCCCGGCTGTCCAGTAGTCACAACAATACCTATCCAATGTGGGAGGTTAAACATGGAGCCCAATAAGGACCCGAGGTTAGACTGAGTTGTGGCGTAAGACTGCCCGGAACCAACCGGCAACAGGCAGCCACAACAATACCTGTCTAATGTGAGAGGTCAGGGCCTTAATAAGACAATTAAGGCTGAGTCAGGATTGATAGGATTAAGTGAACTAAAGACTTAATCAAAATGGAACATGCTAAACTAAACGGACTGGTGGGGTTTGGTTAGAAAAACACTTAACCAACTTAGCATGTTGGCTAGAGATAGAAAACCTAGTAACGGGGGACCCTTTTCAGCAGTAACCCTAGAAGGTGTATCAGGATACCCTGAAACTAGGCAGGGTGGGGCACGATTACTGGGCTGATTGTAAGAGGTCAAATCGACGGCGGTGGTGTAGCAATGTAGGTTCTAACGGGGTGCGGGCGTGCACACACTCCGGCGCAGAAAAATAAGGCACTGGACACCAGTAGCATACCTGTGCATTCTAAGGTTGTGTCGGGTTGCCACTATGGGACTTGATACACCCCATGGTGGGACCAGCATAGGTAACTACAACATCGGGGGCCGTAAGACACATGTAACTATGCGAGTAGGAGCCGATCATCATAGGATGGATCGCATCACCCTGATTATGGGGTGCCAGTTGGAAACTAGTTTATATGGGTTCAGAGATTAACATGGGGTACGATAGTATATTCGACCCTAGACAACTTAACCAAGTTTATAGTGCATGCCCACTTCTTATTTATACATATCATACCCAGTTCTTTATTCATAGACAAAATAGTACTAGACTTACTCAGGCTTTATGTCTGACTCTACTTTTCTTTCGTCTTCTTTCTTCCGTCCCCCCCCCCCCTCCCAGGTCCTCAGGGAGGGAACACAGCAGCTTGACCAACCTCAACATCCAGCTTGAAGAAGAGAAATGTATTGCTTGGACTTTCCTGTTTTGAACTATGGCTTTGGACAATCCACTATGGGGCTTTTGCAGTTTAACTATGTTTTATTTATGCTTCTTTAAATAATGTACTCAAGACAGATTATGAAAGTGTTATGTTATGTTTTTGGAAAGGATGTTGTTGTAACACGTATTTGACTTTATGAAATAAAGTTTGTTGTTCTTCCGCTGTTTACAAATATGTGTTCTTATATCTGTCTTGTATATCTGTGACTTGTACTTATAAACCTCCACCAAAATTAGGGCATTCCCTTTGAGAGTGACCCTAACGGAGGTGGGGTGTTTCAGGGCTCGTCGGAATTGCTGGTGGAGTGGGGGTGCTTCGCAGGTGGGGCGGCGGAGCAGGAGGGTGGCGGAGCATGGTCAGGCGGCTGCGGAAGCTTCTGGCGGGTCTCACGATGGTGCGGTGACGGGCTCGTGGTGCTGGAGTTCGCGATTGGGGCGGAGTGTCGTCGGCGCGGGGCGATGAAGGATCGGAGAGAGGGGGGTCTGCGGTGGCTCCCGCCGCCGGCGATGGCGATTTGAGGGGGGGGACGATTGGCAACGTCGTGAGTTTTTTTCTTTTTTGAATCTGAAATGAAAACGATTGAAGGGGGGCCAGGTTAAGAAGAAAAGGGAAGGGGGAATATTATTTATTTATTTAATTAATTTATTTTTCACTAAAAAGCAACTTTTATTTTCGACCTCAAAACGAGGCCCACCGCCTGTCGTCCATATCGTTTTACCCCCATTCCAAACACAATGGGATATGTATCGTAAGCTGATTCGATCTTTTGAATCAGTTTCCGTCAAAATCTACATATAACTCTATATATTGAATTTGAACGCGCATTTCAATTTACCGGGGTCACATACTAACTCTAAAAATTGCAGAAAAATATTTTCTAGCTTCGTATTGACGATACGGTCCTAACAAAACTAGTTTCGTCGAATTCTGAGACTGTTGGAAAAATGGCCATTTTCCAGTCGATTAAAATCAACTGAAACTGGTTAAACGCGTTTTCCTTTGCCACGCTCACATATTGATTCGAAAAATTATGAAATTTGAAACCTAGCAATAATTTAACATCACGGACCCAACAAAAGTGGTTTCATCGAAATCCGAGGTCGTTTGCAAAATTCCCATTTTTAAGGGCCTGAATTCCATAGCGACTATTCAGAATTTTCAACTGAACATATCTTTTGATTCCCGCTATGAAATCTCAATTTTTCGGATTCGTTGGAAAGATATCATCAATTAGATCCTACTGTTTTCAGTTTTACTAAAATCCGGATTGTTTTGCACCCGGTACATTCAATTGAAGTTTGAAATCGAATTATCGAACTACCGCGCCATTTTCAATTCTATTTATAATTATATATAAATATTTATATTCTAACGACGACGTATATAGTATATACGTTCTAATTCTATTCAAAATAAATTTCTCGTCGATATTATTTAAAATAATCTATTTTAAATATTCAAAATTCATTAAAACTGCCAAAATAAAAATTTTAAACTGGCCCAGAATTTCCGGGTTATTACACATGATCCCAAAAATATAATAATATCGGTAGATTAACTCATATTTTGAAACCCCAGAATATCGATACAGGGTGCAAAATACTCCAAATAAAAAGTTGCATATTTATTTAATTAAAAACTACAGTAAAATTCGAAAAATTAAATTATCCCTATGTCTCAAAAGAATCTTGTCTAAATTCGAATCCGATATCTAGTAATACCAAATAAACCGTTATGGTCGATATACGATTCCATAGCGTTTTTCTGAAAATTTGAATTGGACATAACCTAACATCTAAATGATGGAATTTCGATTTTTCTCTTACGAGAATTTTTTTTTATCATTAACTCGATTCGACCGTTTCTTGTTTCACAGAAATCCGATTTATATCGGATTCTATATATTCAATTAAAGTTCGAACTTCAATATTACGAACTGCCACGTCGTTTCGAGCTCGTTTTAATTAATTTATAAATATATAAATTAGAACTCTATTTTCTGATAAATAAATTCGATATATAAATCATTAATATCGCCAAATCAATATTTAAAACGAATTTAAATATTCATATTTAACGGTCGAAAATCCGGGACATTACAGGTTGTATTCGAAAACAAAGCAGAAAAAAATAGAGCATCACATTTCCATTTTTGAAAGTTTCTGGGAAACAGAAAAGACCAAAACAGTAGTTGAGAATTGGACAAAAGGAGTTTAAACGGATGGCAGCAGCATGGGGTAAATAAAAGCAGGAAAAAATAAAAGACTGGGAAGGTTAATTCAGCCGTAACCTTTAAGCGTAACACACATATATTATTATATACTTAGAAAAAATCTTAATATGGAATTCAAACTTATCCGCTGATTTGTTTTCCTTCAAGAACGAAGGAAGCTGTTGTGTGCATTAAGGAATCCAACGAGAACAACCTGGGAGCAAAAACGTTCGCCTGACTAATTTGAAACAGTAGAAATGGTTAAGTATTGTTATAATTATTTAAAATTATAAAAAATTAAGTTTAACTGTTTAAATCTAAATTCAGGAATTTGGTAATCACAGAAGGAGGCACAAGAACGAACAAATGTTTTGCGGGACAAGGAGAAAGATTGGCCTACTAATCTGAAATAAAACCGTAATCAGCTTTAGGTAATAAGGTAATTAAGGACTTGATTATAGTTAATTAAATTATGATATTAAAACTGGAATTGTCACAGGTGTTTTCTTAGTAGAAGAGTACAACAAACAAAGACTAGCAAGGGAACGAGTGTACAGTATCAGCCGAAATTTTAAATGTAATTAGTTTCACAAATTTATTATAAATAAGGAAAAATTATTTAATTAAAGAATGGATGATTAAAATATTGATAAGCAATCCATTGTGATCAAAATCGGACAAACAAGTTATCACTGGAATCGCGTTGACAAGCCTTACATCTTGGAATAAGGTCAGACGACTTTGAAATCAACCGGGATTTTTAATTAAATTAAACACCTGTTTAACTTAATTAAAAACAAACCGTTCAAACAACGAATCAAATCCAGGTGAGTTAAACTCACTCAGTTCACCTCATTTATATTTTATATAAATCGGGTTTTTATTTGTGTGCTTTGGTTGACTATCTGCTAATTATATATCCATTTGTTGATTTAACCGATGAAATTAAACTGTGTTTAATTTCAGTGAAATACCAAATCGTTATTTTAACGAATGGATCCAATGAAGGTAACTTACCTTATTGGTCACGTTTATTTATAAACGTGTTTAATTGTTCGAATTGTTTTGTTGATTGATTGATGTTAAATGGTCGTTATTTGCTTTTATAGAAATTATCAGTTAAATGGAATTGAATAATCTGATTTGAGATAACTAGTTTGATACAGGGAAGAACAGGTTGGAGGGAACCAACGGGATTCCTCAAATATATTATTTATTTCATATTATCATATATGATCTGTCCTGATTGGGTGATTGATTTGATTATTGATAGTTAACTGAAAAATGAAAAATTGTTTTGTTTAAACCAATGGACAATATTGGTTGAGTATTGGGTAGCATATGGCCGAAATATCAATTGTTTGTTTATATTGATTTACCATCTGGTGGATCAATAGAACCGAAGTTATAAAATTTATTTTATAACTGGAGATAGATTTTTAAAAATATATTATTTTTAATTAAAAGTTTTAAAAGGAAATAAACATTTATTATTATTATTTAAACTTATAATTAATCATTAATTGATTTTATAAGGAAATTCTAGTGTTAATCAGATTTATAAATACGAGGATAGGAATTAACCTAATGGTTAAATTTGGATAATTGCTTTGTTAAGAAACAATTTAATTGAATTATTTAAATTAATTAATTCAAATTAATTATATTATTAATTAATTTAAGGTAGAAATGAATTGTAATCGATTAATGAAATAAATGTGTTTTGAGTGGACTAAATCGACCGCTTTTAATTGGAATTAATTATCTAATTAGTTTGTTTTGTACTAATCTAATAGAATAGTTAATGAATATGGTTTTAATTCTAATGAAGTTTTAAAAAGGAATTTACTATTTATTTAGTTATAAAGGAATTAACTACTTTACAGTAGTTAATGATTAAAGTAAATTATTATCCTGATTAATAGTAATTTGGGGAATTAATTTTTAATTGAATTAATGAAAAAAATAATCGGAATTGAAATGAAATGAAATCTAATTGAATGATGAAAAGAGTTTGTAGGCAGGTTTTACTTTAAACTTGAGTCTTTATAACAAAGTGATGAAAGAAATTTTAAGCGAATATAATGGCTTAGAATAAATATTTCTTAATTATTTGAATCAAGTCAAAGGAATTAAATAAAAGGGTTTGTAATAAACCAAAGTTATATAAATGAGGTTTGAGGTGTTATATCATTTATTTTAAATTAACGTAACTTGAAAATAAGATTAATAAAAAAGGAGAAAATTGAAATAGGATTTCGAAAGCAGGAAATGGTTGAATAAATTTGGAAGGAGATTGGTAAAAGTGAATTGGGTAAACGAAATGGGTCGTAGGATTTGTATAACCAAATCCGAATTAAAATAAATGAGTTGAAAGAGGCAAGGTTAAAAAGCGGTGTTTATAAAGAAACAACTTAATTATTGAATTAAGAAATAAATGGGTATATCCGAGGAAGGGATGTTCGAAAGTAAGAAGGTTTTATGAAACCGAATTTGAATAATATAGCTAAATGGAATTTATGTCGATATTGGAATGAAATATTGGGTTACAGCTAGTATCTATCTGGAAGATATGAACGTTGTTGATCAAGGTCTGAGAGGTAATTAAATACCAAAATTGAACGACAACTGGATTATCTAAGGATAATATTAGTTTTAATGGTAAAAGTAGTTAGTTATAAATTGTTATTTTCATTAGAGAAATAATAATGCAACGTTTATGAAAATTTGAAGAATATATAACGAGAATTCCGAAGAGAAAAAAGGATTAGAAAAGTGTGAAAGTATATATATATATATATAACATATAATGATGATCCGAAGTAAAAGGAAAATAAAAAAGGGTTATGTGGAAATATAATGATATTTTGAGTAATAAAGGAAACGTAAAGTTACATACTATTCTATAAGGATAAGCACGGATTATTGTCTCCAAGTAATAAAACAAGGGATATTTCGTAACGTTGTTTTACACGTAATGAATTGAATTGATTTCCCAATATTAGGTAATAACGTGGCCAATGTTTTGAAAGTGAAAATAGAAAATTAGATATGATATAGGGTTTTTTCCTAGGTAATAAAATGAACTTGTTTAAAGAATAATCTTATGTTAAATAAGAAGTGAGAAATTGTATTTATAATATCGAAATATTTAAATGTTTTAAATTTACATTTGTTTTAATAAAAAGGCCAATTGATGCTGAATACTGAACTAGTGAACTCATTAGATGTTCATGATTGAATCACTATTTATTTTAATATTTAAATCACCGACTATCTAATCTATCCAATACGATTGTTGGTATGGAAAGACCGGGATCGAATTTATATTCGAAAACCATTCCGACCAACAAATACGTGAAGATATGAGAAGATGATTCGAGATGGAGCGTTGAAGACCATAGATCTTCATAAACAGAAGAATTTCTAATAATCTCTGATGTTGCAACCAAAGATATACTGTGACTCTGTCGTGGTTGGAATCTACTGATTGCAAGGAGTGCTCGCTACTAATCTATAAGGTGATTCATTGGATGTGGTAGGAGGGTGCCTTCGGTTCATCCTGTTCTTGGATGACTTGTATGGACAGATGTCTGACACAGTATTTCCAAAGGAATTACGTACGTTGATTTCTTTAAACGTACCATAGTTGATGGCGGAGAAATGGTTTTTCTCTAGCTAAATAACTAGAGTATTTTTGTGGACGTCAATTAGTGATATCTGGCGGATCTGATGATGTGGCATTAAAAGTGAATGGTGACCAGATGTTTTAAAAAAGGAAATAAAACCTCAAGCCTCATCAACTAGGAAATGACAAAAATCGGGCTGGCAGCATGGCTATGTGGGTCGCTCCCATTAGGGTGTATAATCACCTATCTAGAGAAATTCCTTTTTGCTTCTTTAATCTATTTCGATGTTGTCCCTTTCGGGAAACGGTGGTTTGAGCCCAACCGTTGGTGATATAAATTCAATACACTCAAGCGAAATGAGTGGTCGGTCATGTGTGGGCCGGGTTGCAAGACGTTCTTGTTGAACCCATTGTATTCGCCTTTTGAGATACAATATCGATAGGTGGTCCCTTACTTTGACATAGTCGGAATCCAATCTCCAATAAGTACCCGCGATTTTGATTGTATACTATATGTGGAGCGTGAAATGCAAGCGTTCCACTAGATTGCTATTTACTTTTATTTAGAAATTATTATAATATCAGAAAAGATATTGGTTTCAAAAAACGTTTTGGGTTATCGTAACGTAAAAATCGTCCGTATTTATGTGTGGATTTGGTCTTACGATTATCCTTTTCTTTTGAAAAGATTTTGAATTTAAAATCAAGTTGTGTGATACCCTTAAACGTAGTGAATTTACCTCACTTTGGTTCACCAGACTGACCCGGTGTTTTGTAAATGCTCGGGTTAGACCAGGTTGTACAGGTTCAGGTTATCGGATGCTGCGATGTCCAGAGACGAGCTGGAGGAGTTCAGAAGTATTATATATATATGATATGTATTCCGCTGTATGTTGTATACGAGGATAGGTTATTATCACTGTCCAGATGTGTGATGTACTCTGATGCTTGTAAGTATTTTAAAAGCTCTTAGTAAAGATTTATTTCTATATTATATTTTGTTCCGCTCCGATGTGAGACTCTGATTCTATGTTGTGTTGATTCTTCTTCTTCTTCTATTCTAATATTTCTTTCTTTCTTATCTCACCCTCTAATTTCTTTCTAATAATGTTCCAGTGTTTTTCGATGTTTGGAAGATCGGCATGAGGTACGGAGTTGTATTTATGTTGATTTTTGGGGCCGAAAATCCTTGGGTCGTTACAGTGGTATCAGATTTATTCATTTAGTAATAACCTTGGCTCTGTGGTGTAACTCGATAGAGATTGGGTTAGTAATACCCTAGATCGAGATTGAGTGTATATATAGGAGAGCATATTTGTAATTTGTGTACACAAGTGTTTTGTATTGTGTTCATTGATCGGTTCAAGTGTTGAGAAGCACTGAACTGTCAAATGGATACAGTATTGTTTTGAAAAAAAGGGGTAAATGAAATAATTTTACCCAAAAATTATATTTTTGTGTAGAAAAGAAATAATTTTCTCAAATTATTATGATATTAGTGTGTTTGAATTATTTTGAATGGGATTCAAATTGGATTGAAAATTTGAATTGAAACTTAACTTGGTTAAGTGTAATTTAGTAAAGAATGACATCCAAATTAAAAAAAAAACAGATTTGGGAATTGGCATTTTGACGAATAAATAATAATCAAATAGAAATCAATCGGATATTAATCGATTGATGTTCATATATGTGAAAAAAAATAAAATATTAATATTGAATGTAAATTGAATTAATTTGGTTGATTTGGTTGTGTATTGGTTGTCGATTGTGAATTGTTTGTTACTGGATGATAGTTTGTTTGAATGGGAAAAATCAGCAATTTAATGATGCTCAATGAATTATAAGCTAAAGAATAATTTCCAGTATAATTAAACTGGAATAGAACTGCATATGAATTGGAATATATGATTCAACCCTGTATTTCGTAATGAATTGATGTCATTTGTTTCATTTTGGAATTGGTGCATTTATACTGGTTGATTAGTGAAATACTATTTCAGAATTTCAGATATTCATCACTTATATGTGAATTGAGTTAAATACAGGTGCTCGATGGCTAGGAAAATTGATATTGGTTGAGTAAACCGCATATACATTGAGTAACTATGCTCAATAACACTTGTAAAAGGTACGCCTATGCGAAAATATAAAATTTTGGGTTTTGATTTTTATTTTCCGACCGTGTGGATCGATGTATATATATTATTTGTTCCTGCGATATCGCAAATGTCACTCCGTACAGGGGAGACTCTGCCGAATTTTTCCAGGAATTTAATATGTTAGAAATTCTTGGATGTTTTTGAAAATATTTATGGTATTAAAATGATTTTTTATTTAAAATAAATTGGATTTGGAAATTAATGGGTTTGTATCGTTCTTTCCTATCTTAGCAATTTCGAGGACGAAATTATTCTATGGGGGGAAGAATGTAACGACCCTTATTTTTGACAATCAAATATTTAATGTAATTTATTATTTTAAATATTATATTTCGAATACTATTGGATTTTAATATTTAATTCGTTATTTAAATGAGGTTTGAACCCTATAATTTATATATAATTTAAATCGAGCTCGAAATAGCGCTGTAGTTCGTAAAATGGAGTTTTGAACTTCAGCTGAATATATAGAGTTCGATATAAGTCGGATTTCTATGAAAAAAGAAACGTTGGAACCGTATTGATGATAATTTTCATATGGAAGAGAAAAATCCATATTTTGTGTTATAGATTGTTAGTTATGGACAAATCAAATTTTAAAATAATCGCTATGGAAAACTGTTATTTAATTATAGGCCTTTAGAATGGTCATTTTTCAAAGGGACACAATTTTTGATGAAACCAGTTTCATTAGGACCGTAACGTTAAATTATTGTATGGTATTTAATTGCGTGGCAAACCAATGTGGTATGTGACCACGATTGCCGACAATTCCCATTCAATTTCTATAGCACGTAATTAAATTCATTCAATTGAATAGAGATATTTTTGAGTGCAACTAGAGCAAACAATCAAATTAGGACACGAAATCAGTTCCGTTGAGTTCATATCGACGATTAGAGTCAGGATAGATATATAGTTTATTATTTTTGGTGACCGGTTAATTTGGTGTCCAAAATGGCAATGTGATACGTGTATAAAAATAGCCTACCGGAAACTGTCTCAGAATGCGACGAAATTAGTGCCATTGGATTCGTAATAATTAATTATTGTAGGATTTCAAAGTTTCAATTTAATTGGATTTATTTAGTGGTCGTGGAAAATTTAAATGCGTGTTTTTCGCTGGTTTTATAAAGGGATTTTTTTTTTTTCAAACGATGTCAGAATTCAACGAAACCTGTCCCATTGGATCCAGAATATTTTTTATGCTAGGATTAGCATTGTTATCAGTAAATAGAAGTTGATTGTGGTTAGTTTCACTTGTTACTTCACTGCGAAGTTTCATTGTATAATATTATAATATAAAAACTCATCTATATATATCCAACTTTCAGAACCCTAAAACGTTCATTCTTGGGTCAAACTGGCATTGCATGGTCAACCCAAATGGAGCGCCTCCACCATATCAATTCACAGCTGAAAAGCCATGACATTTCTTCCACCAATCCTCACAATCTATTCATTAATTTCATACAGCTTGAATTACTAGATCATAGATCTCAGCAAAGGCTACAATTATGTCGGTGGTGATGTGTTTTAGTGGTTTGTGGTGGATTGAATCGTGATGATAAGGCGGTGAGGTTATGGGGTTCTTGCTGGCGATTGAGGTTGACTGGCGAATCGAGGTTAAGGCCGTAGGATGGACGGGGTTCAGGCGAGTTCATGGGTGGTCCCCGATCATCCTCTGGTGGAGTAACAGTGGTGCGATTGGCGGAATTGGTGGCAAACGTGGGTTTGTTTTTAATGTTTGGAAGGGATACGAAGACCTGCACCTTGCGATGGAGAAAAAAGTAAGTGTGAGTAGAGGAAGGGATCCGACGGTATACTTCTGTTAAAAACGTAAATAGTTATAGAGTAATTAATTTATATAATTAGAGTTTGGCTAATTATAATTAGCCATTTTACTTAACGCAAATAGCTATAATGTGTGACCTATATGTCTTGTTTCATTTCAGGAAGCAAGGTCGTATTCGAAAACAAAGCAGAAAAAAATAGAGCATTACATTTTCATTTTTGAAAGTTTCTGGGAAACAGAAAAGACCAAAACATTAGTTGAGAATTGGACAAAAGGAGTTTAAACGGATGGCAGCAGCATGGGGTAAATAAGAGCAGGAAAAAACGAAAGACTGGGAAGGTTAATTCGGTCGTAACCTTCAAGCGTAATACACATATATTATTATATACTTAGAAAAAATCTTAGTATGGAATTCAAACTTATCAGCCGATTTGTATTCCTTCAAGAACGAAGGAAACTGTTGTGTGCATTAAGGAATCCAACGAGAACAACCTGGGAGCAAAAACGTTCACCTGACTAATTTGAAATAGTAGAAATGGTTAAGTATTGTTACAGTTATTTAAAATTATAATGAATTAAGTTAACTGTTTAAATCTAAATTCAGGAATTTGGCAATCACAGAAGGACGCACAAGAACGGACAAATGTTTTGTGGGACAAGGAGAAAGATTGGCCTACTAATCTGAAATAAAACCGTAATTAGCTTTAGTTAATAAGGTAATTAAGGACTTGACTATAGTTAATAAAATTATGATATTAAAACTGGAATTTTCACAGGTGTTTTCTTGATAGAAGAGTGCAAACAAACAAAGACTAGCAAGGGAACAAGTGTACAGTATCTGCCGAAACTTTAAATGTAATTAGTTTAACAAATTTATTATAAATAAAGATAAATTATTTAATTAAAGAATGGATGATTAAAATATTGATAACTAATCCATTGTTATCAGAATCAGAAAAACAAGGTATCACTGGAATCGCGTTGACAAGCCTTACATCTTGGAACAAGGTCGGACGACTTTGAAATCAACCGGGATTTTTAATTAAATTAAACACCTGTTTAATTTAATTAAAAAAAAACTGTTCAAACAGCGAATCAAATCCAGGTGAGTTAAACTCACTTATTTCACCCCATTTATATTTTATATAAATTGGGTTTTTATTTGTGTGCTCTGGTTAACTATCTGCTAATTATATATCCATTTGTTGATTCTACCGATGAAATTAAACCATGTTTAATTTCAGTGAAATACCAAATCGTTATTTTAACGATTGGATCCAATGAAGGTAACTTGCCTTATTAGTCATGTTTATTTATAGACGTGTTTAATTGTTCGAATTATTTTGTTGGTTGATTGATGTTAAATGGTCATTATTTGCTGTTATTGAAATTATCAGTTAAATGGAATTGAATAATCTGATTTGAGAAAACCAGTTTGATACAGGGAAGAACAGGTTGGAGGGATCCAACGGGATTCCTCAAATATATTATTTATTTTCATATTATTCATATATTATCTGTTCTGATTGGGTGATTGATTTGATTATTGATAGTTAACTAATAAATCAACAATTGTTTTGTTTAAACCAATGGACAATACTGGTTGAGTATTGGGTAGCATATGGCTGTTAAAATCAATTGTTTATTTGTATTGATTTACCGTCTGGTGGAACGATAGAGCGGAAGTTATAAAATTTATTTTATAACTGGAGATAGATTTTTAAATATATATTATTTTGAATTAAAATTTTTAAAAGGAAATAATTATTTATTATTTATTATTTAAACTTATAATTAATCACTAATTGATTTTATAAGGAAATTCTAGTTTTAATAAAATTTTAAATACGAGGATAGGAATTAACTTAATGGTTAAATTTGGATAATTGCTTTGTTAAGAAACAATTTAATTGAAGTATTTAAATTAATTATATTATTAATTAATTTAAGGGAGAAATGAATTGTAATCGGTTAATGAAATAACCGTGTTTCGAGTGGACTAAATTGACCGCTTTTAATTGGAATTATTTAGTTTGTTTTGGACTAATCTAATAGAACAGTTAATGAATATGGTTTTAATTTTAATGAAGTTTTAAAAAGGAATTTGCTATTTATTTAGTTATAAAGGAATTAACTACTTTATAGTAGTTAATGATTAAAGTAAATTATTATCCTGATTAATAGTAATTTGGGAAATTAGTTTTTAATTGAATTAATGAAAAAAATAATCGGAATTGAAATGAAATCTAATTGAATGATGAAAGGAGTTTGTGGACAGGTTTTACTTTAAACCTGAGTCTATATAACAAAGTGTTGAAAGAAATTTTTAGCGAATATAATGGCTTAGAATAAACATTTCTTAATTATTTGAATCAAGTCAAAGGAACTGAATAAAAGGGTTTGTAATAAACCAAGGTTATATAAATGAGGTTTGAGGTGTTATGTCATTAATTTTAAATTAACGTTACTTAAAAATAAGATTAAGTAGAAAGGAGAAAATTGAAATAGGATTTCCAAAGCAGGAAATGGTTGAATAGATTTGGAAAGGGATTGGTAAAAGTGAATCGGGTAAATGAAATGGGTCGTAGGATTTGTATAACCAAATCCGAATTAAAATATGTGTTGAAAGAGGCAAGGTTAAAAAGTGGTGTTAATAAAGAAATTACTTAATTATTGAATTAAGGAATAAATTGGTATATCCGAGGAAGGGATGTTCGAAAGTAAGAAGGTTTTATGAAACCGTATTTGAATAATATAGTTAAATGGAATTTTTGTCGATATTGGAATGAAATATTGGGTTACAGCTCGTATCTATCTGAAGATATGAACGTTGTTGATCAAGGTCTGAGAGGTAATTAAATACCCCAACTTGAAGACATTAGGATTATCTGAGGATAATATTAGTTTTAATGGTAAAAGTAGTTAGTTATAAATTGTTATTTTCATTAGAGAAATAATAATGCAACGTCTGTGAAAATTTGAAGAATATATAACGAGAATTCCGAAGAGAAAAAGGGATTAGAAAAGTGTGAATATATATATATATATAACATATATTGATGATCCGAAGTAAAAGGAAAATAAAAAGGGGTTGTGTGAAAATATAACGATATTTTGAGTTATAAAGGAAAAGTAAAGTTAAGTACTATTCTATAAGGATAAGCAAGGATTATTGTTTCCAAGTAATAAAAGAAGGGATATTTTGTAACGTTGTTTTACACATAATGAATTGAATTGATTTCCCAATATTAGGTAATAACATGACCAATGTTTTGAAAGTGAAAATAGAAAATTGGATATGATATAGGGTTTTTCCTAGGTAATAAAATGAACTTGTTTAAAGAATAATCTTATATTAAATAAGAAGTGAGAAACTATATTTATAATATCGAAATATTTAAGTGTTTTAAACAACATTTGTTTTAATGAAAAGGCCACTTGATGCTGAATACTGAACTAGTGAACTCATTAAATGTTCATGATTGAATCACTATTTATTTTGATAGTTAAATCACCGACTAACAAATATGTCCAATACGATTGTTGCTATGGAAAGACCAAGATCGAATTTACATTCGTAAACCATTCCGACCAACAAATACGTGAAGATATGAGAAGATGATTCGAGATGGAGCATTGAAGACCATAGATCTTCATAAACGGAAGAGTTTCTAATAATCTCTGATGTTGCAACCAGAGATATATTATGATTCTGTCGTAGTTGGAATCTACTGATTGCAAGGACTGCTCGCTACTAATCTTTAGGGTGATTCCTTGGATGTGGTAGGAGGGCGCCTTCGGTTCATCCTGCTCCTGGATGACTTGTATGGACGGATGTCCGACACAGTATTTCCAAAGGAATTACGCACGTTGATTTCTTTAAACGTACCATAGTTGATGGCGGAGTAATGGTTTTTCTCTAGCTAAATAACTAGAGTATTTTTGTTGACGTCAATTAGTGATGTCTGGCGGATCTGACGATGTGGCATTCAAAGTGAATGGTGACCAGATTTTTTCAAAAAGGGAATTAAAACCTCAAGCCTTATCAACCAGGAAATGACAAAAATCGGGCTGGCAGCATGGCTATGTGGGTCGCTCCCATTAGGGTGTATAATCACCTGTCTAGAGAAATTCCTTTTTGCTTCTTTAATATATTTCGATGTTGTCCCTTTCGGGAAACGGTGGTTTGAGCCCAACCGTTGGTGACATACATTCGATACACTTAAGAGAAATGAGTGGTCGGTCATGTATGGGCTAGGTTGCAAGACGTTCTTGTTGAACCCAGTGTATTCGCCTCTAGAGATACATTATCGGCAGGTGGTCCCATACCTTGTCATAGTCGGAATCCAATCTCCAATAAGTACTCGTAGTTTTGATTGTATACTATATGTGGAGCGTGAGATGCAAGTGTTCCACTAGATTGCTATTTACTTGTATTTAGAAATTATTATAATATCAGAAAAGATATTGATTTCAAAAAACATTTTGGGTTATCGTAAGGTAAAAACCGTCTGTATTTATGTGTGGATTTGGTCTTACGATTATCCTTTTTTTTTAAAAAGATTTTGAACTTAAAATCAAGTTGTGTGATACCCTTGAACTTAGTGAATTTATCTCACTCTGGTTCACCAGACTGACCCGGTGTTTTGTAAATTCTTGGGTTAGACCGGGTTGTACAGGTTCAGGTTATCGGATGCTGCGATGTCAAGAGACGAGCTGGAGGAGTTCAGACGTATTATATATATGATGTGTATTCTGTTGTATGTTGTATATGAGGACATGTTATTATCACTGTCCAGATGTGTGATGTACTCTGATGTTTGTAAGTATTTTAAAAGCTCTCAGTAAAGAATTACTTCTATATTATATTTTGTTCCGTTGCGATGTGAGACTCTAATTCTATGTTGTGTTGGTTCTGTATGGACCCGTAACTTCCCCGTGAAGGAAAGAGCGGATACTTTGAGTACAATACACAAAAGGACGCAGACGAAAGAACATTTCATTGTTATTACAACAATTCCATCAGATACAAGAATATACAGAGTATAAATGAATAAATTACATTCAACAAATATCAGAGATTACAATAAATTACATAGCAGCGGAAAAATATACAAAACACAACTGAAAGTGATACACGGATACAGAGCTTTCCGAGCATCGTTCCAGCTGTAAATCAGGACCCTGTGAATATAAATCTGCAAAACCAAAACTACTAGCTGCCCGTGTCGAAAATAGGGGCACCCAGAGTTTAGGTTAAAACAATAAACTCCAGGTCAGTCATGTGACTGGTGTGAGAACTAAAACAGTTATTAATCTTTATTTTTAAAGTTAGGTAAATCAAGGGACCGCGCCGTATAACACGGAACGGGTTTCCTCCCAAGAATACCAGTGCATAAAACAAACAGCGTAATGCTAAATAAAGAAAAATGAAGCGGTTATAAGACCCAGGTTCCATCACACAATGCAACGCAAGCCGGAGAATAGGGTTTTTACCTTATAACAGCCAAAGCATGCTTGATACGTTAAAAACACATTATTTGATACTATTATAAGTGTATAGTGTCAAATCAATTCAAATCATAAATATCAATCATAGTCGGCATGGGTACCATCTATCATGTCGCCATACTAGTTCTACAATTAAAATCGCAATATCACATATTGGAAATTGGATTCCATCATGAGTCGAGGCAAGGGGCAAGCTCCTCTCCGCGTTCGAGACACTCTAGCAATGCCTCAGGACCCCACTCTGATCCTTTGGAACCTCCAAGGCCGGTCCTCTCTTACTTTTGAGGATTAATTATTCCTGAACACACGTTTCCCGGTCCTTACAGACCTATATCCGAGGCGCCTCGTATCCAACAACCGCACAGGTGAAAAATATATAAATGTCAGGGCTGGTAGGTCACTGACACCACCCTAGCTAGAAAGAAACGTCGTGCACTCCTTGGGTCCGTATCCCGTTTTTAACTCATACCGAGGTGTGAGGCTCGAGAATTCACGTTATACACAAAGCTACGCCACACAGGCCGTGCTTTGATCATCAACCACAAGACTTTGCTTTTCAACAGAAGCCTCGATCAATTGCCACCTGTGCGTGCCACACTGGCAATTCACTCCACGCGACTGATGTCCATCGATATACAACCTCTGAGCTCGTATGCCCCAGAGAAGGGCGTTAAGCAAGAGAATAAATTCTCCGCCGCCAAACAGATGTATATTCAATAGAGATCAATCAACACATAATAAAATCCAATTTCATACACACAATCCATTTACAAGTTCGCTCTGGGTCTTAACGAAACCGGAGGCACTTTCCTCGCATATCCATCGATCTCCAGGTACGTCTGGACGATCACCAACTGTTTCCCTCATCTTGGGTGTACAGCCCAATCGAGATCATCAGTAATCACCCAAACGATGTGAAGACTTCTGGTCTTCAACCACCGTCTTCATCTTCGACATCTCGTCGAATCGGTTATTCAGAATAGGTATAAACCCGGCCTTTCTGAACAATCCACGTATATGATAAACAAATGTTACACAAACACAACAAACGCCTCATTCCAACTCAGAATATTCTTTTATTCACAAAATCACATTCTTAGGGAAAGGTTCCCATTAATTTTATCCAAGATAAATTCTTCTAAAGTTATTCTTTAATCTTCCTTGGGATATCATTTCAAACTAGTCGGGATTAGCAAACGACACCGAAGTAATTATTTATTTTATTTCCCAATCCCAACCCATTCATCCCCTGGAGCAAAACTGGTAATACTCCATACCTAACACCACGGTGTTATCGGTAAAATTAATTACCATTTCACGTTCAAATCTAATTAAAGATTTAACTATCGCTTTGGAGCAAAACTGGTGATACTCCACTCTCGATCACTTTTCAGATTTGATAATTTTAATTATCAATTCACATTTTAATCTAATTAAAGGTCATTAAAAATCCACTTAGTTTTAATCCTTTCAAAAATCAACATCTTGCCTTTAACTGGGTTAAAGAACCAATGTCATCTAAAACACGATTCACGATAAACCCAAATCACATTTGATATTAAATACAAGGCTCTGAATAGAAAATATACTGGCTTATATTCAATATCAAATTCTGAAACCAACAAATATCGTATTGGAAATAACGATATAAAATATATCTTTCAAATTCTCATAACAATATCTGTATAGTCACGAAATTCAACATCGAAATATTCCGAAGATAATTTCGATTCAACTCCAGTCCAATCCACGTATTGGGAATATTGACTATTTTTAAAATCACTTTCAAATTCAATTTATTTATTTCAAAAATAAATTGATTTTTATTCTAGTTCAAAACTAGTTCATTTCGATAAAAATCTATTTTTATCTTTTCAAATATGGAGTTTTTCACTCCAGCTCTTTCCAATTCATATATTATGATTTTACACAAATTATTAATAATTTTAATAATTTTATCAAGGCCTGTACAGTCGATTTCCATCAACGGCCATCGAACTGCACTTACAGCGACCTTTTTCAAATTTGATTTGGACATTATTCCAAATCCAACCGTTAGGTTTCAAATTTCTAATATTCATTGGAAAGCCCTTTTCGATACGAACCTAACGGTTCCGGTTTTCGGAGAATCCGATGGTCGGATCTCCCGCAACGTCAATTCGAATCAAGGGTCGAAATTCACGAACTGCCGCGGCGCGGCGCGTTCTATTCAGGCCATTATATATATATATAATATATATATATATATATATATATATATATTATATATATTTCATCGATTTCCTTTTTAAAACGTATTTTATAAATCGTTTTAAATTCGTTTTCAAAACCATTTCAACTCTATAATCAGTTTCAAATCAAAATTGAATATTTCATATCATTACTATATAAATGATAATATTTTCAAAACGTTATATTTTGAAATCACTTCTTTTTCTATATTCATTATAAAAACGAATATAATCGATATAAATATCGTTCACGTCAAAATAGCGAACACTAATCAACACGGCTTTATATATTTCAATAAATTCGTTATTCTATTCAATGAATGAACATTTATTCTATTCAACACATGAATCTATATTTCTTTCAACAAACAACTAATATCAACACATGAGTACTGTCAACACACGACTATTTTTGTTATGTAAAATATTTTATAAAATTTTGGTATCTATCGTTTGATTTCAATCAGACTCCACCGTGAAGTAGTTCTAATTTTAAATATGATAAAGATGTAGATTTTATTATTTAAAATATTTACTCAACACTTGAATAGTTTCAACACATGAACATCGTCAACACATGACTATTTTCTTTTATAATATTCATTATTTTCCCTATTGGAATGAGGCCCAATCAATCACCATATAATGTTAATTATATGGAATCCATACAACACATGTATATAATAGCAACGATAAACAATCAACCATCATCCAAGGTGCACCACACAACTGCATAAGCATCAAATATAAATAATCAACGCTTACACAGTCTGTCGACCAATCGATCGACATACAATTAAATAATTGGGAATAGTGTATCCAAATATCATCCCAACACCCGTTTGGGGTTTCAAATCAACAAACACAAATTTTTATTTGTGCAGTTAGGCGATGTGTAAAATTTATCATCCCAATCAATATCAGTCAAATCAGTGTATATAAACAAATCGGTCGATTTGTTTATAAATATTCATTTATTCACATTCACGTTAAAAATTATATTTTTAACGATAAAATATTTTTAACTATATAAATATTTTATTATCGATTTCACATCAACATCGCAAACAATTTTCACAACACATCAATCAAACAAACAAGCCATCCATGGTCTGTGGATGACGGGTGTCGGGTGCTACTAAACACCATCTGCATCCTAGTATATATATATATAACTAGAAAAAGAAATTTAGAGTGAGAAGTTCTCACCAAAGCTATCCCAACTTCACGACACTTCAAAAGTAGAAGTCTTCGCCGTTCTCGCCTTTTGTCACTTTCGTTGACCGTAGCCACTACATATATAAAAATCACATTTTTATATTGTTGCTATGCATATAAAAATTATATTTTTATACTACTACTACATAGATAAAAATTCTATTTTTACAACGTTACTATATAGATAAAAATTCTATTTTTACATCGCTACTATAAAGATAAAAATTCTATTTTTACAACGTTACTATATAGATAAAAATTCTATTTTTACATCACTACTATATAGATAAAAATTCTATTTTTACATCGTTACTATATAGATAAAAATTCTATTTTTACATCGCTGCTATATAGATAAAAATTCTATTTTTACAACGCTACTATATAGATAAAAATTCTATTTTTACATCGCTACTATATAGATAAAAATTCTATTTATACCATGCTATTCTCTATATAAAGATTTCGCCTTTTCATATATAAAGATTTCTCCTTTTCATACATAAAGATTATATTTTTATATTCTCTATTATATAGAAATTTTATTGTCAATACACTACTTATATAAAAATAGTATTTTTATATCTTCTACTATATAAAGGTCATATTTTTAATACTCTACACAAATAAAAATCATATTTTTGATTCACTACATATATAAAGATCAAATTTTTAACACTTCTATAATGGAAAAATTATATTTTTATAGTTCTACAATATAAAAGATTACATTTTTATCCTTCTACAATAAAAAATAAAACTGAAATTAATCTAAAAACTAATTTAATTAAATAAATTTACCTTATCTTTGAGGTGGGGAAGGTTTCAGAGCTCGGCGGTGGTGGTGGGCCCTCTAGCTGGCGGCGGAGGGGGCGGATGGGTTTAGGGGGCGCAGGGTGGGTTCGGGAGGAGCATCGGGGGGGGGGGGGGGGGGGGGGGTTTCAGGTGCGGGCTCGAGGCAGGGGGGCTGCGGGGTCGCGAGGGAGGAGAAGGAGGAAGAAGAGGGGAGGAAGAAGGCGGCGCACCACCTCGGGGGGGGGGGGGGGGCGATAGCGGCGGCGGTGGGGTCCCCCCCCCCCCCGCGTCGCCCCACTCTGATTCTTTTTTTTTCTACTGAATCGATTTTCAACGGGGGGGCTGAGAGGAAGTAAGGAGAGGAAGGGGGGTTTTATTTTTTTAATTTTTTTAATTATTTAATTTACAAAAAGTTAACTTTTTCATACGACCTCTTAACGAGGCCCACCGCCTGTCGTCCATAGCTAATTACCCCCATTCCGAAGACAATGGGATATGTATCGTCGGCTGATTCGACCATTTCGATCCGTTTCCGCCAAAATCAACATATAACTCTATATATTGAATTTGAACGCGCATTTCCATTTACTGGGGTCACATACTAACTCGAAAAATTGCAGAAAAATATTTTCTAGCTTCGTATTGACGATACGGTCCTAACAAAACTAATTTCGTCGAATTCCGAGACCGTTGGAAAATGACCATTTTCCAATCGATTAAAATCAACTAAAACTGGTCAAACGCGTTTTCCCTTTCCACGCTCACATATTGAATCGAAAAATTATGAAATTTGAAACCTAGCAATAATTTGACATCACGGATCCAACAAAAGTGGTTTCGTCGAAATCCGAGGTCGTTTGCAAAATTTCCATTTTTAAGGGCCTGAATTCCATAGCGACTATTCAGAATTTTCAACTGGACGTGTCTTTTGATTCCCGCTATGAAATTTCGATTTTTCAGATTCGTTGGAAAGATATTCCCAATTAGATCCTATTATTTTTTGTTTCACTAAAATCCGGTTTATTTTGCACCCGGTACATTCAATTGAAGTTTGAAATCGAATTATCGAACTACCGCGCCATTTTCAATTCTATTTATAATTATATATATTTATTTATATTCTAACGACGACGTATATAATATATACGTTCTAATTCTATTCAAAATAAATTTCCCGTCGATATTATTTAAAATAATTTATTTTAAATGTTCAAAATTCGCTAAAATTGCCAAAATTAAAATTTAAACTCGCTCGCATTTCCGGGTTGTTACAATCTCCCCCACTTAAAACTTTTCGTCCCCGAAAAGGAACGAAGTCGAAAGTGGTTTGATTAATCAACTCTATGTTCGATCTGGCTTCCATTCTCCAACTTTTCAGTTTTTGAGAATTTTCAAATTCTTCAAAAATTTGGCTAACACTCGGAATTTTCGAAAAATTTCGCCATAACCTCCTTTGTACGGGGAGAGGTTTGGAAATTTATTGGGCCGTATTAGGTACCCAATAAATCCTAATAAGCATACACATATTTATAGTGATATATTCTCGTGTTTACAGGGGAGCGTGTATTGATAATAACTCCAGAGAATAAATTCTCGTCACCGTGTCAAAGCCTAAGGGAGTGTGTATTTTAAATGCTCCAGAGGATAAATCCTCGTCACCTCATCCCGTGTGGGAAATAAATAGTCCATGTGCCGTATCTAATAACTAGAGAGACGTGATTATTATCAACTCTAGACCCGTGTGGGGTTTTTATTAATCTGGCAATTTTATCGTTACAATTTAAATAGTCCATATCAGTCATCAGTTCAACCTGTAAAATATAGTCATCGCCATACAAGCCTCTCGCTCGTATGGTAAATCTTCCACCTCGTCACACAAGCTCCAAATGCTTATGTGGTATATGATGAAGTATGCCTATCTTCAAGAAGTATGCCATGTAATGTAGTTCAAAATTAATTGTTGCTATCTTATGGCGATGTTTATTAATTCACACAGAATATCCAGCACTCCGCATCCAATGGCATTCACAGGAGTTGATATAATAATATTTCGCATCCAACTCATTAAGGTTTACCTATTTGTCGGGCACGCAAATAAAATCTTTACTCAACAGATATCCAATTTCCTGTTCAAACATATATAATGCACAAGTATATATTTCTAACTATCTTCTAATCAGTTCAATGTGTGATTTAATTGAATAAATTTGTTCTGGATTTTATTGATGATATTCTAATCTTCTCTAAATCAAAGGCCGAAAAGGAACGAAGCCGAAAGTTGTTTAACAAATCAACTCAACTTCCATTATTTCGACTACGGCTTAAGTTCTTCAAATTTTCAGTTTCTAAGAACTTTTCAATTTTTTCAAAAATTTGGCTAACACCCTAAATTTTCGAAAAATTTCGCCATAACCTCTCCTGCACCGGGAGCAACGGGAAAATCCCGAAATTGCCATATAGGCCTTCTGATCTCAAAAAGAAAAAGAAAAAGCCAAGCGGCTAGCCAATAGGCTCATAAAATCATCATCACCCAAACAAATCAGTAAATTATAGTAAATATGTAACTATTTGTCGGGAAAACAAATTTTATTCTCTGCTCTAGCCTCCTTGCTATGACCTGTTCAATGTAAGTACATGTATATGCAAGCAAATGTGACCAATTTTCAATACAATTCAATATGTGATTCAATTAGGATAAATGGTTCAAAATTATCAAACAAATAAACAAACAACACAAACATCCATTAATTAGTGAATTAGAGTTTCAAATTCATAAATTTTGATATATATACATATACAGAAAATCATGTTTTTGATGCCAATTCACAACAATGTATTCTAGCTATATTAGTTTTGGTTCTCACACCAGTCTAATGAAAATATATAGATATCACACCTTCGAAACACGAATATAAATACTGATGATGTGGCCACATCACCAGAATTATCCCCGGGTGTCTAGAATGTGATTCTATATCTATCCAGTATATTAAAACTTCGAATATACGTTCATGACGCGTATACGCGAAATCTTTATATACTCGATTGTCCAAATTCAAAATAAATAAATAATCAAATACGTTTAAAATGGTTTAAATTTCAAAACAAAATTGTTTTCATTTGAAAAATATACACTTCACACTCGTTCTAGGATACTACTGATCCTATCTCTAACGAGTCATTCTAATTGGACATTACTAATCCAATATCTGATGAATTCTTTCATTTGGTTCTAATGTGTCTTGTTCTCGGGCTCTATAAACCAAAGCTCTGATACCACTGTAAGGACCCGTAACTTCCCCGTGAAGGAAAGAGCGGATACTTTGAGTACAATACACAAAAGGACGCAGACGAAAGAACATTTCATTGTTATTACAACAATTCCATCAGATACAACAATATACAGAGTATAAATGAATAAATTACATTCAACAAATATCAGAGATTACAATAAATTACATAGCAGCGGAAAAATATACAAAACACAACTGAAAGTGATACACGAATACAGAGCTTTCCGAGCATCGTTCCAGCTGTAAATCAGGACCCTGTGAATATAAATCTGCAAAACCAAAACTACTAGCTTCCCTGTTGAAAATAGGGGCACCCAGAATTTAGGTTAAAACAATAAACTCCAGGTCAGTCA